>JAPXFQ010002168.1:0-1317753 GCA_028564705.1 Apricaphanius iberus
TAATAAGAGTCCAGTTTAGGAGTGAATAGTAATAAGGGACTGCCCATAAAATTGCATGGAGGCAGTGCAATACATTGCTTTGCAATGGATTTGCACTGCCTCCATGCATTGCATTGGGCCGTCCCTTAATAAGAGTCCGTTTAGGAGTGAAGAATAATAAGGGACTGCCCATGCAATTGCATGGAGGCAGTGCAATACATTGCTTTGCAATGGATTAGCACTGCCTCCATGCATCGCATTGGGCCGTCCCTTAATAAGAGTCCAGTTTAGAGGTGAATAGTAATAAGGGACTGCCCATGCAATTGCATGGAGGCAGTGCAATACATTGCTTTGCAATGGAGTTGCACTGGCCTCCATGCATTGCATTGGGCCGTCCTCTTAAATAATAAGAGTCCAGTTTTAGGAGTTGAAGAATAATACGGGACTGTGCCCATAGCAATTGCATGGAGTCAGGTGCAATACAATTTGCTTGGCAATGGATTTGCACTGCTCCCTGCATTGCATTGGGCCCGTCAATAAAAAGAAGAATAATAATAAGAGTCCAGTTTAGGAGTGAAGAATAATAAGGGACTGCCCATGCAATTGCATGGAGGCAGTGCAATACATTGCTTTGCAATGGATTTGCACTGCCTCCATGCATTGCATTGGGCCGTCCCTTAATAATAAGAGTCCGTTTAGAAGTGAATAGTAATAAGGGACTGCCCATGCAATTGCATGGAGGCAGTGCAATACATTGCTTTGCAATGGATTTGCACGTCCTCCATGCATTGCATTGGGCCGTCCCTTAATAAGAGTCCGTTTAGAAGTGAATAGTAATAAGGGACTGCCCATGCAATTGCATGGAGGCAGTGCAATACATTGCAGCAGTGCAAATACATTGCTTTGCAATGGATTTTGCCTCCATGCAATGCATTGCCTGGGCCTTCCTTAATAAGAAGTCCGTTTAAGGAGTGAATAGTAATAAGGGACTGCCCATGCAATTGCATGGAGGCAGTGCAATACATTGCTTTGCAATGGATTTGCACTGCCTCCATGCATTGCATTGGGCCGTCCCTTAATAAGAGTCCGTTTAGGAGTGAAGAGTAATAAGGGACTGCCCATGCAATTGCATGGAGGCAGTGCAATACATTGCTTTGCAATGGATTTGCACTGCCTCCATGCATTGCATTGGGCCGTCCCTTAATAAGAGTCCGTTTAGAAGTGAATAGTAATAAGGGACTGCCCATGCAATTGCATGGAGGCAGTGCAATACATTGCTTTGCAATGGATTTGCACTGCCTCCATGCATTGCATTGGGCCGTCCCTTAATAAGAGTCCAGTTTAGGAGTGAAGAGTAATAAGGGACTGCCCATGCAATTGCATGGAGGCAGTGCAATACATTGCTTTGCAATGGATTTGCACTGCCTCCATGCATTGCATTGGGCCGTCCCTTAATAAGAGTCCGTTTAGAAGTGAAGAGTAATAAGGGACTGCCCATGCATTGCATGGAGGCAGTGCAATACATTGCTTTGCAATGGATTTGCACTGCCTCCATGCATTGCATTGGGCCGTCCCTTAATAAGAATAAGAGTCCCGTTTAGAAGTGAAGAGTATAAGGGACTGCCCATGCAATTGCATGGAGGCAGTGCAATACATTGCTTTGCAATGGATTTGCACTGCCTCCATGCATTGCATTGGGCCGTCCCTTAATAAATAAAAGTAGTAATAATATAACATCAAATGACCCCATAGCAATAGTATGGACCTGATATAATACAAATCAAATACAATGGGGCACAAGGAGTTCAACTGTTGTCTGACAACAGTAGGCATAACTGGTGAAATAACTTTTTCATAATATTACAGAACTGGTTAAACACAGCAAATAAACACAGCAGCTTTATTCAAACAGAGCTCAGAACAACAGCGCTTTTGTTTGTTTTTTTCAACAAGGCGGTGACGGTTGAGGAATCTTCAAACTTATGAACTCGGTCCCCAGGGAGACTGATTCGTAGTGTAGCCGGATAAAAAAGCTCAAGTTTAACACCTGGACAAGAGTGCAGCTCCTTCTTAACTTTAGTAAAGGCAGCCCGTCTTTTTGCCGCTGTGGGAGTGTAATCTGGGAAAACCGAGATCTGTTTGCCTTTATAGTAGAGAGCTCCGGCTTTGCACAGGATTTGTTGCATTGTTGGAACATTATGACTTGAATGATGAAAGCCCGGGGGGTTCCCATCTCCGGGCTTGGAACCGAGGCTGCGGTGAGGACGGGTTTGTTGCCAAAATCACCCTTGGGGCGACTGTGGCTCTGTGGTAGAGTAGTTGGCTTGCAATCGGAGGGTCGCTGGTTCAATTCCAGTGTCCTCCAGTCACATGTCAATGGCAAGGCACTTAACCCCACAAATTCGTCCAATTCTACATCCCTAATGGGTGAATGTGGCTTCAATGTAAAGCACTTTGAGTGGTCAGTATGACTAGAAAAGCGCTATATAAGTTCAGTCCATACCAAGCAAGTCCTGCAGTAGGGTAGTCGGACGGGGTCCCTTGGATCTCTCTAGAATTCTGACCAGACGCACATTATTCAATGTAGACCGTCCCTCCAGTTCCTCACCCTTTCTGACAACGAATCAGCCAGGGTAGTTAGCGTAGCCACCGTCGTCTCCAGGTTAGCTTGCAAATTCCAGAAATAACCTAAAAAATATGTCTGTTTTGCAAAATTTCAAAAATGTGCTCAGAATATTAATATAGCTCTAATACTCAGAAATATTTTTGGGAAAAGACAAATAGCTGACAATCCGGTATTTCTAAATTTTCCTAAAGTAATATTTAGTTTCTCAGAGGGCCACTTATATGTGATAATTGAGGCGTTACAGGTTGTTTGTCCCTTTCACACACAGAGGACAAATCAAGGCAATTCAAGTGTGGCTGATATTTACTGCAGAACACAGCAGCTCTGATCTGACTCCAGCCAAGCTCTGAATGCACAACAGCTTTTAGCCTTTCATTCCTCACTGCTGTAGGCTATGATGGAGAAACCGACATGCAGATGCCTGGAAACTGTAGAACAAGTGGTTGAAACAAGGGACTATTAGTAAAAATGAAAAGGCTTAAAATAAGTATAGAAAAAAATCCAAATAGTCAGCTTAAACTAATAAGATATTTCCACCTTTTTATAGACTTTTATGTGGCTACTACTAGTTTATATTAACAGTTTATTTTATGTTCATTTTTAAATATCTTAGTGGATTATTTTCTGATATTGTTTTCATAGTGTAACATTAAATTATGAGCAGGAGGAGATTTGAATATTTCGCCCTGGTGACAGCTGTCTCAGTCATTGCTTTATTGTCATATTATCAGCTCAAACAGCTGCTTTTACAAAATATTTTTAGCTGCTTGGCTTCAACTTAGCTCTCCATAAAATGTTTAAGTATTTATGAAAACCCTAAATTATGATGCATGTACTTTGTGTAGAGAAATAACCTGTCTTTTACCTTGTGTGCCCCTTTAGAATTGGATACCAGCTTCCTATATTTGTTGGGTTCTGCATTATGTTTCTGTCCACGATTAGTAAGTCCAGTCACATCTGTGGTGCTGATCAACACATAACCCTGCCTGCTGATGGATACTGATGGATTATTCTGCAAATTTCTGTTGTTTTTTTTCTGTTGTGAAGTGTTCGCCTTTTCGTCCAGCTATACTTTGCTGTTTCTGGCCAGATCGCTTCAAGGTGTCGGCTCCTCCTGTTCATCAGTCGCTGGTAAAATCTTTTTGTTTCATTTACTGAAGATAATGTGCCAGTCTGTTTGTAAATATAGTAGGGGTGTCACGATTCTCCATATTCTCAATTCAATTTGATATTCGAGTTATGCATCGGATTTGATTCAATTCTCAATTTACTTATTTTTCCTTTTACAGTACAAAGCCCCATCTCATTTTTAGACTAGTGTATGATCTTATTTTAAAAGACCAAAGTAATGCAATTTTTATTAATCTTGTGTAATGTATCACATTAGGCATAATTGGTCTAACTGAAATAATTTATTTACATTAAAAGTGTAACAGTATTGTTCAAATAACAGAAACGATTAGTAACAGCGGGTGGCTCCCATCCAGTGACTCTTTATAGTTACTGCAGAACAACTGGAGACACATTGCTCCACATAGCTCAGAGGGCCGAGCAAAATGCAGCTAACAGTTGTCCTATTGTTTACAATGCTAATATGGACTTAACTCGCCTGGAACTCAGAATTTCCTCACTGGTGATTTGAGAGTAGAGGGGGGGGCTTCAGCTCTGGTGTCGCTGCTTCATCTATCCTAGCCGTGGTCGAACTGTAGCTTAGCTAATGGCTACTTGGTAGCATCAGCTAATGTGCTCTGTAGACATGCGCTCTGATCCCGGGGGATGTGATACAGGCAGTTAAAATGTTATCAGGTGTTGTTGGTGGTTGTAGGAGAACTGGTGAGAGTTACTTCTTAGGGAAAATGCAATGTGTGGTTCTTTGTGATGAGGAAATCTGAGTAAATAGACGGTTGTCTGCTAACTGTTGCTACAGAGTCCTGAGTGGGATTGCGATTCTCTTTTTGATTTTGATGCGCAAGGTCATAAAGTCATTTTAATTGATTTTGATACATAATCAAGATAGTGACACCCCTAATATACAATTATTAATATCTAAGAAATTTATATTTTAATATTGATATACTGTGATAGTGTCAGCTACTTACCATCAAGTTACAGCTCAATGTTGCTGTGAGATTTAAAAAAAAAGATTTTCATTCATTTTTACCCTTTCAGTTCCCTGAAGAAAGTAACGTTTGGCTGGTAAGTGAATGTAGAGCTGGTAGATGATCTAAGTGAGCGGGTACAAGCACAGCTTCCTTTCTACAGTGTTTTCCTGGACAATGTCAGAGGGAAAAACTGGTTCTTGGAGTTTTCAGTCTTTTCAGTGCATAGAAGAAGAGTACCTGTTGCTCTTTGTGCCTATGGTGCCCAATACTGCCCCCTATCAGTGCCTTACCTTTTGCATTGTTGCTGTGTGTTTATGGTCGATCCAAAAGATTAAATATGTTGCACACATTCATTAAATATATTACATTGTGGAACATCAGTATGGGTATCCCATGTGTGGTGATATAAAGAGAGACAACTATGGACATGTGCTAGTTGCCTGCATTAGTTACTGTGTGAGAGGCAGTGCCATCAGAGGTTAAGCTGTGAGGAACTGTGTCTCACCTAGCTCTACTTCCATGTATTGCAACAGGCAATGTGTACATTCAGTTAACTTGGACAAAACTATGCTAATAGATATTCAGAACAAGGACAATAGTGTTTGCCATTGAGTCTCTTGTTAACTAAAGGGTCTTTAATTCAGTTCAGTTTATTCACATAGCCCTGATTCAAACCAGATGTCATCTCAAGGCACTTAACAAGAAAAGTCCTTTTAATTCAGTTAAACAAACATTCAAGTTCTTGACGGGCTGTTGTGCCAGTCAGCAATTCTTCATACTGAGCAAGCATGTAGCAACAGTGGAGAGGAAAAATACCCCTTTAACAGGAAGAAACCTCCAGCAGAACCAGAACCTCGTTCAGTACAATTGGTCATCTGCCACGACCGTCTGGGGGTTCGAGAAGACAGAGCAGAGAAACAGGAACTGATGCAAGGGTACTTTCTATATTGAAGAATTAAAATTAAGTAAGTCAATAAAAAATGTACTTAGATCATAGATCGTTTTTTTAAAGAATCGACCGAGTCTGCCTGCCACAGAGTCAGGGGGAGGGCGTTCAACAATTTAGGAGTGACAGACTGAGTGCAGCCAGGGGACTACGGGGTCAAAAGGTCTAGGATATACTGACCATTTAAGGCTTTAAAAGTAGGCCCTAGTATATTAAAATGAATCCTGAATTTAACAGGGAGCCAATGAAGTGGTGATAAGATGGCAGTGATATGAGACCTACCAGGGGAAATTGTTAAAAGTCTAGCAGCAGAATTTTGTTTGTTCACGGCAGACTTATTCAAACAGGTAAAAACAGAGTTACGATTGTCAAGTCTTGTTGATATAAGTGCATGAATAATAATTTACAGATCCTACTTTGACAACATTTAACGGATTTTAGAGATGTTTCTAAGGTGATAAAAGCAGTTTCTGACTAACTGTTTTGAATGTGTCTCCAAAGACATGACCTTGTCAAACAGCAGTCCCAGATTTCTGAGACTGGATTTGACAGAGGGGCCAAGAGAGCCAAGGTGCTGTTTAATAAGCTGGATCGTATGGTCTGGCGCAAGAATCAGCATTTCAGTCTTGCTTGGACTTAACTGCAAGTAATTAGTGACTAGCCAGTCTTTGATGGAGAACACACACTCTAAGAACAGTGACAATCGATGGAACTCAGCATCATTAAAAGAAAAATATAACTGAACATCATCGGCATAGAGATGATACGATACATCCATGAAGTAACCCATAATTTGACCAGGTGGCAAGATATATAGTAAAAGCAGAATTTGGCCCAAAACTGACCCTTTTGGCACTTTTAGAAATCCTAGGAACTACCAGTAGACCTGCAGTCTGAGAGAATAGCGCTCTGTTAGGAACACATGGAACAATCAGATCTCTGATGTACGATGGAGCTTGATTATTAAGGGCTTTATATTTAAGGAGGAGGATCTTAAACTCAATTTTGGATTCAACAGGGAGCCAATGGAGAAAAGCCGAAAAAGGAGAAATGTGATCTCTCTTTAATATTGATCAGAACTCTTGCTGCAGCATTTTGGATGAACTGAAAGCTTTTATTTGCATTTTGTGGACTTCCTGATAACAAATTATTACAGAATTCCAAGCTTGAAGTTAGCACTGCATGGACTATTTTCCCAGCATCACTCTAGGATGTTTCTAATTTTAGCAATATTCCGGTGGTGAAAGAAGGAAATCGTAGAAATCTGTTTAAAATGGGATTTAAATGTCATGTCCTGGTTAAAAAAATTATTTACACAGAGATTCTTTAAGTTATTACTGGAGGCCAGTAAAAGGGAACTAAGGTATATGGTCGCTGAATATCAGGGAGGAACCTTTAGGAGTCTGTGATGCGTGTGAAAGCTTACTCTGGGAAATCCAGAGAAGAGATCGACGGAATCCGGAACGAGGAGCAAGCATGGAGGGCAGGCAGGCAGAGCACAAAGATGGATCATGAAAGAATTTGGAACTTGAAGGAAATAATACAGACATGGAAGGAGAACAGAGCTTCAGCAAAGCATGGGAATGGATCACAGAGAGATTTCAGCTGGGTGAACCTTGGAAAAGACACAGAGGGATAAGCCACTTGAAAACACGAAGGACTTATCATAGAGGAACACAGATAACTTGAAATCTGTACCAAACGGCTTCAAGAGTCAGGCAGCAAGAGTCTGGCTGCTGTCTCCAAATATGCCCCTCCACTGATGAGAACAAAGAGCTGGCAGACTCCGCCTCCAGCTTGATGGACAGCCCCACAGCTTGACTAGGACCACTGGTGGAACCAACAGGGAAATAGGCAGACAAACAAAACAGAAACATACCTCAAACTCCTAACACAGCAACCATGTTTATAATCTACCCAACTGATCAGATTTTTTTTTAGATTTATCAATAAATATACTTATTTATCATCAGCATAACTGTAGAAATTGTTCCCATATTGTCTGATGATTTTACCAATTGCAAGCCTATCTATAATAAAACATTAATTACTTAATATAAAAAATAAAAATGAAAAATTGGTCCAAACACAGAACCTGTGGTACTCCACTAGTAACCATTGAGTGTGATATCATAAGTAACTTTTACCAGTGCTGTTTCAGTGCTATGATGAGCTCTAAAACCTGACTGAAATTCCTCAAACATGTTGTTGCTGTTTAGATGCTCACATACTTGATTAGCAAATATTTTCTCAAGAATTTTGGATAAGAAAGGAAGGTTAGATATAGGTCTGTAGTTAGCTAAGTCATCCATATTGTCTGAGTCCAAGCACACCTGTAGCTTCAGACAGGTAGCTTGGCTTTTAATTGTTCACTTGGCTTTTAATTGTTCACTTTGGATGTTAGGAGCACCCAGTTTCCAGTTATTCCACTATTGCAGGTACAACTGGATACAAATGTGAAGATTCTTAACTGTTTGTGTTTTGAGTTGCAGTTATTTAATTTCCCTATTTATTTCACCTTATGATTTTAGTGCAAGGATCATTCAGTGTTTGTGATTTCAGTTTACTTCTATTTGGTGGCTGTTGTTTTTTTCACTACATTTTCTCCTCTTCCTGTTTTTTTCCCCCTCTGGTGTCTGTACTTTGAGTTTTTCTTGTTTACAGGTCATTTCTTTTTTATCTACTTTGGTCTTATTTCTGACATCCCTTTCTTAGTCTTTCTTATCTGTTGGATTTTATAAACTACTTTTATTCTATGGTGTTGATCTTTTATTTGTCATTTCTTAATGGCTTCTGTTAGCTCTGCTTTACTTTATTTTTCCTCATTAGAATAACCGTTTTCTGGTTTAAGTTTCATTCTACAGTTTATACTTGTGTTTTCTTTTCTGTTTTCCTCCTCTTCTTCTTCTTATATTTATTAGTGCTTTTACTTTACTTAGATTTCATAATTCCTTCCTATCCAATAAGCTAAATAGCACAAATCCTTCATCACACAAATAAAACACTATAGAAAATCTAATCACTACACTATTTCCTGAAAAACAGAAAACAAAAACTTAACTTTCTGGCCTTCCTTGATGCAAAATCATCAATAAGTGGCCGCTGCAGACCTTCATCACCAGGATCACGGCTGGGATCTTCTTCATTCCTGTGGCAAAGCCGTGTTCTGCAGATTCATCTACAGGAGAATCTGGGGGAAACCAAAATGAAAGACCCAGAGGAAGAGCATGGACACAGTGGTGACAGACAAAAAGAGTAGGATCCTAGGCAGGAGCTTATCAAACCACGTCTTCACCATCTCCAGCACAAAATTATGCATGGTTATGATGATTTTTGTGATTGTGGTGACTGACATGGTCTGCTGGTGCTCCGTTTTCTAGTATGCAGATGTGGTTTGTGTGGGACAGGACCTTTGGTTCTGCTTCCTGCAGCTGCTTAAAAACGTAGATCTGTGTGCGCAAGACGTTATATGGAAGAACATCAATCTGTGGCTGACTTTGCCCATTTTTTGGCCTACAGTGAAATCCATCCCCTGTCCGTTTAATTTGCGAGAGTCCCAGAGATGAACTGTCCTCTGCACTCCTCACCCTGGAGGCTCTGGCCCCCTGATTAGTTATTTCCCGCACCTGCATGTGATGGATCTCACCTGTTCCTCCTCACAGGTGTGGGCTTTAAAGATCCGGCCGGTGCTTCATTCCTCGTTGGTTCATTGTTCTGTTGTGTTGTTTTTCTTCCTCACGTGTGTTATTCAATTCAGTTTAATTTAAAATATACTTTATTAATCCCAGAGGTGTTATTGTAGCTCATTACTAATTCAGTTTTCAAGGAGTTGTTGTAGACCATGATGGCTGTAGGGAGAAAGGATTTCCTGTAGCGGTCTGTGTTGCAGCGAAACTGAAGAAGCCTCCAACTGAAGATACTCTGTTGCTGTAGGATAGTCTCATGGAGAGGATGCTCAGGGTTTTCCATGATCTTTTTCATTTTATGAAGAATCCTTCTTTGCATCATTATCTCCAGTTGTTCCACAGTCGTCCCCAGAACAGAACTAGCGTTCTTCATCAGGTTGTTGAGCCGGACGTCCTCTGGCTGGAAGACATTTCTAAATTCTGGTTCCTCCAGCTCCAGTAGGTTCCACCCCACAGTTTTCTTAATTTGCTCCAGTGGGTCACATCCCATCTCTGACTCTAGAGGTATCCGGCAGGAGCCAGCGCCCCATCATCATCTTATTAGTATTGCCACATTTAAATCCGCACCTTTTGCCATGTCTGTGATTGGATCTTTCCTTCATGGCACACACCCGTTCCTGACAGAATGAACTGACCAAAAGACATGGATTCAGCAGACGATCCAGATCTTCTGCTGGAGGCTGTCTTGTGTCTACTAAATCAAATCTCCACCTTCAGCTAACCCTTGGCTCGCCTCAATGGAGCGGGTGAGTTTTTTCTGGAGACCCTGCCCTGTTTCAGCTCCATCCTGGCTCCGTGAGTTCTGGAATGATCTGGAGGAAGCAGTGGAAGACATCCGCTGGGCAGCCAAGGAGCAGAGACCTCAGCTGAGAGAAGATCCCTTCCTCCGGCAGCCAGCATCGTTTCTGTCTTGCCTGCCGTATCCGGTCTGGAACAGTACATTGAGCAGTAGTCCTCCCTCATCGTTCCAGCCTTGCGTACTGTCATCTGGACCACACAGGCATGAGCACCCATCACCATGGCTCAGCAGACAATGGCACCACCGAGGCAGACCTACTTCTGGTGAAGAATTTGGAGCTGCCCACTCACCTTCGCCCAGCTTCAGCCAGTACTCCAACTCTTCCCACTCTGTCTGCTCCATTCCAGTTGTTCTAGCTCAATCTGCTCTCCAGCTGCAGCCAACCCAGTCCGAGTTTGTTCCGCTCCAGTTCCGGTTCCTCCAGCTCCAGTAGGTTCCACTCCACAGTTTTCTTAATTTGCTCCAGTGGGTCCCATCCCATCTCTGACTCTAGAGGTATCCGGCAGGAGCCAGTGCCCCATCACCAGGCTGCCTGCATGGCAGGCATCCTGGGAAATATCTTCCATCCAGAGGACGGCCGACCTACTCAACAAGATATGAAAATTAACACATGAACTTTTCATCTTTTCACAATCTCTGAATCAACATACTGTAAGTCTGAAGCCATGATGATTACAAAATCTGTATCCAAGATTTATTTGGTTCAAATTGTCACATTTATGCTACTAGGAGTTATTGTAGTAAAAAATCTGAAATTGTGCCTAATCCTTTTTTGCTTTACCAATGCACAGTTAAAGTCAGAGGTTTACACACCTTTATCAAAGCAGGGATGTATCATCAGTTTGGGGCTTTTAGTGATTTAACGAGGTCATTCAATTCCTAAGATGTAATGGTAATGGTAAAATACAATAACCATAAAAAACAAGAGTTGGGTCTGTAAGTTTTATAATTGCTTGTGTTACACCTTAGCTGAGCTAGGGTTTTAAAGAGCACCTCACCCCAGAGCAACTTTTTTTGCTAAACTATCCATCCATTATCTATACCCGTCTGTCCTCTGCAAGGTTGTGGGGAGCTGGTGTCTATCTCTAGTATTTATTGGGCGAGAGGCAGTACATACTTGGGATAGATTGCTAGTCCATCAAAGCTTTTTTTTTTTTTTTTTGCTGATAAACTATATAAATCAGTGCTATCTACAGCTGTAGTCTAGGTTCAAAGTCTGAACTCAGTGATAGACTGGGACAATAATTCAGGCCGGGAATTTGATACTATCCCAGGCCGCCACCAAATTAACTTAAAATGCCTAGAATAAAAACTGATTCTGATTCTGATGAGTTAGGTTGATTTAAAATTGTAAAATAATAAAACAAAGACTGCCCATGTACCCACATAGTTGTTTCTGTTTCTTTCCCCTACAAAATTAATATTTCTTCTCTGTTGAAATAACCTGTACTCAAATTGCATTATTTTAGTTCATCTACAGCTATACTTGTAAATGTAAAGCCAGCAAATTTAACAAACTAATTGACATTAATACTGGGTTACATATTAAAATACTACTAATATTAAAGGTTCATATTAATGTAATTCAAGCTGATGTAAACTTCTCTGGAAAGGTAGTGATTGGCATTTTTTAAACATTTACTCAAGCTGTGAACAAAGTGCCCTTTTGTCATTACTCCAATTCAGAAATTAAATACCCACTCCGTAATGATTAATGATGATTTTATGATGTGTATGTGACACAACACCATTTTTGTTGTTCGTTTTTGGAGCTGTCACTACATGACATGGGAGGGTCCTCCAGTTGTTCACCGCACTAAAGAACTTTTCACCTCCGGACTCTGGATGTACTGACTGAGTTTCTCTTTGCAGCAGTACGCTATGCCCTACCTAATGATATAAACAAACCAACAGTTTTGAGACTTGAGTCATGGCAGATCCACCAAAGAAACCGAAGAAGATGCTATCAGAAGAAGCATGGAAGAGAAACTGGTCTGCAAGAGCTGAAAGCTGCCAGAAGGCTGCTGTAGAAAGCTCGTCGTGATGATTAATAACAGGGAACATTGGTTCTGCGCCCGTTGTGAATCAGGGGTAAGGAAAATTCAGCAGTAAGCTGAAGCTCATGACCAGGCTGTTCCCCTGTTAAGTCGTCCTTGATAACAGCGTACCTCCCCCGTTTCCTGCTGCCTGCTCGCTCATAGAACAGAAGACTGGGAGAAGACACAGTTCCTTAACTGCTGTGAAAGATCTTTTAGGTCAAAGTAAGATTACCTTCTAAAACGCAGTTTTACAACTTTTCAGTGTTGTGTGGTCAGTCGCTGTGCGTGAGACTTTAGAGATACAGCAGGATGTATAGATGATGAACTGGTCGTGTTTCTAATGGATTGGTAAGTAATAAATGTTGCTCCAGGGTTATTTGGGCATGATAATGAGATACAGAGCTGGGGAAACTGTTTGACAGTTTACCAACTGACACACTGTTAATCAATTCAGCAATATCTCCTACAGATGTGGGCTTTCAGAAACTGACCCGGGATAATGGGAACACACAAGGAATAAAACTTACCTCAAATCAAAAATCAAATTAAAATTTATTTATAAAGCACTTTCAAACCACAGCTTCTCAAAGCTTTTTACTGATTAAAATGACCCCACCCCCACCGCTTCCCAAAACCAAAAATAAAACCATCATCACAACTATACCCACCTGCCAACCCAACCCATCTGCCATAAAAACACTCATACTTAAATGCAACAGTAAACAAAAGCAAAAACTGGCTGAGTACAGATGAGCCAGGAAATGCCATCATGGGAACCATCTGCATCGGCAGATCAACTGCAGCTGTGGATATTAATAAATAATAATCAGAAAAAAGTTTGGTTAAAAAGGTGAGTCTTGAGTCTGCACTTAAAAACATGAACGTTCTCTGGCCCCACATAGAGCACTACACATAAAATGTTCATCAGACTTTTCCCATTCCCAGGGGTTAAACACGTTGGTAGTGTATCAGCCTTAGGCCCCTGTTGTTCTGTTTTTAAGCCTTGCCACTACTGGAGAAAACACCAAGTGAAGACCAATCATCTGTTTTGTCTTGGCACACTTTATTAAAACACCAGATAACACACAACATGCATTAAGTGGTTTAAGAACATGACTACATGGCTGGGTTCAGAAACGAACACATTATAATGTAGCATTAGGAAACTAACCTTAAACATACTTTTTCATGCACAGATGTGTGGTGTAATTGTCAGTAAAAATTGATAATGAAAAGTTACAGTCTATCTGGTTATCCCAAGAATATTAAATTAATAATTTAGGGATTATTCATTTAATTATCTTTACAAATTATTAGAGGGGCACCATCCAGTTTCTGTCAAACTGGCAAAACGTATATATCTAATTAAAAGAAGGCTATCAACCAACAGTCTTATTGTTAATAATTAGACTGATTATTAGTGATTGTACCAAAAGACCTTATCTGAAGGTAATGAATTATTTGCAATTATTCACACACACACTCAGAATAAAAGAAACCAAACGTTTGATTCAGTTTAACTAATTTATTCCAAAACCACAAAAGAAATAATGAAATACTACTTAGACAAAACAGTTCAGCTAACGGCTATGCTAAAGGCTATCCTACAGGCTAATGCTACGTAAACAAGATGGCGACCAGCGGTGACGTCACTTAGGCAGGTCACGGGGCGCTTCCTACTGACATCCATACGAAGCTACTCGTTAAAGCGTGGAAGCCGTGCATGGATGTGAACGTGCAGCTTGCCAAATGGGGGGTTTTATGACTTTTTATTGGCTGTGGGGGGAAGTCTGTTCCTTTCTGGACAGCCAGGATCCCACATCAATGGAATGCTGGCAGCATTTATAAATAGAACCCTCTTAATTTCAATATTCATGGTTCATACCCAACAGATGTAAACACAAAAATATTCTAAACAAGGATTTGGATAATAACTTCAGTTGACATCATCTTTTATTTTCATATACTGCTCCTGAAATAGTTTGAATTGGAAATATTACTATCTTTGCATGATACACTTTTAGAAATATTTAGAGAATATGATATGTATGTGTATACATGTCAAAGGTAATTGTTACTCATCTTTAGTCTGCAAATGTTAAAACTCAACAGAATGTAACTGTCAGAGGCAGGAGCACTCCACTGTCTGCACCTGCCTCCCATTTCTCACACCTGCTTATCCTTCCCTTTGTCTACTTAAACCCTTTGCTTCCTCTCACTCTTTGTATCATTGGCATCTCTCCAATCAGTGTCTTATCCTGCTGTTCTAACTCCTGCTCATTTGCATTAGCCTGGTGTCATGTTTCATCATTCCTGCCATCATCAACATCATTCAATACACAACTTTGAACCTTGAATCTGCATTTAAGACTATGGTGCAGTGCAGCCAGAGAAACATGGCCTAACAGAATGATCCGACCATAAAATGAACAGATTATAGGGAAAGCACCATCGTGCCTGAGGATTTTTGAGGGTGACTCCTCCAGGACTGGATCAATGTGGTGGAGAGGCTGGCATTCAGCCCTCCCAGTGTTGGCCCATGGAGGCACCGTCTTCCTCCTCTGCCTCGTCTGAGATGATTGGCATTTTATGTTTAAACTATGAAAGACAGACCATTATAATCCACTAAAGAAAACCTCAGTATTCTTCAAAACGATGTCAAACTTGTCTTAATCTTTATTAGTTAATCAAACATTATACAAGGATGATAGTCTACTTATGTATATTTTTTTGAATTGGAGGAAAAGCCTTTAATTTATAATTGCAGTGTCAGTTTTGTGATTCTGGAACTAAATGTAATTCTTGGATATGTTCCTCTAATTAATTTCATGCAGTTTTGGCTCCTTGAAATAAAAACATTTACGCTTCAGACAAGCCTCTGATAACACAAATAAATAAGTATAAACTTGAGACTGATAAAATATTTTTGCCTTTAATGAGACTGATATCATTTTTAATACTTCTTGATGCTAATTTCATTGCAAATACTGAGTTGAGGCGGGGATGTATGCACACTGTGTGTTTTTAGGTATGGGGATGCTGGCTAGCGTTTACACAGATGATGAGGAGAGAGGTCATGCCATCGGAATCGCCCTGGGAGGTCTGGCACTGGGAGTGTTGGGTATGTACACATTCATACTATAATAATCATAATGGATTACATTTATATAGTGCTTTTCGAGACACTCAAAGCACTTTACAATACCAATATTCATTCACTCTTACATTCACACACTGGTGGAAGCTAGCTACCATTGTAATAGTCCTGTGTTGAAAGAAATCGATTCTCAAATTAATTCTAAATCCATTTTGAAAGAAATTCAAAGAATCTAATTGAACTGATTCATAAGTCCAGAAATTGCTTTAAAGGTCTCATTTTAGTTTTAGATTTGAGGAAACAAGCTACATCTCCGGGTGACTGTGGTCAGATATTAGCGTGTTAGACCAGGTATTATTTTTCATTGTAATGGCGTGTTTTAACACAATATTTAAAAAGTAAAACATTGGGTGAAAAAACTATTTTTTATTTACAGTAGCCTGGGAGCTGGTGTTCCACCTTTTGATTCAGATCCTGGTTTTAAATCCAGCTTCGAGGCAAATCCAGTACTATTAGGTCCGTAGCGATGACTGTGCTCAAAATAACTGAACAAATTACTAAGACAGAGCGTCACTTTTTCCCGGTGTTGTTCCAAAAACAAATTTGATATTTATGTGCGTATGTTGGTGTGTGTGTGTATACTTAAGCAATATCATACAAGAGGTGATGGTGTGGAATATCAGCACTGGTGTGATTCGGTCGTAGGCACGAGGCTGTGTGCGTAGGACGTGTGTGTCCCTGCCTCCTTGCACATCCTGGGTAACATCTGAGACAGCTGGTTTACTCCCAGAGGAACGGTGGTACACCAGTAGCTGTCTCCCGGTGCTGTAACCCTCCTCGGCTGCAGATACAGGGCCTTTGGATCAGGTGGAATTTTCTGCAGGTATTTTTCGAAGGATGCAACCAGGCAGAGCGCATTTCCTCGTTCCTCATACATAGTGCCCCTCATGTTTTCTCTGTCTCTCTCCAGTGGGTCTTTATGATTTTTTGTTTCTTCGCTGAACGTCATGTAAAATATTTAGCACCGTTCTCATCCCATTTAAGGATGAACGAGTCAGGTTTTAGATGCCGATTTCCCTCTTTGCCCCAGCGTCCAAAGTGCAACTGAATATCATACCAGACCTTGTTCAGTAAGCCTTTCGGGTTGTCTGGACTCAGAGCTGCAGAGTATTTTAAGATGCGCTGGTCTTCAGGTGAGATCGGGGGATGGTGTGTTGTAGTGTCCTTCCCTGCCCTTCTTATCTTTTTGATGAGTCTGATGACCATTCATAATGTAGATCGAATGTTATGTGAGGAAATATGTCCATCTTTGCTGTGCGAAGTCTGGCAAAATCCATGAGTTAATGGATGCAACGTTAATGATTAACGGTTAAAACACCTCTGCACAGCGGAGTAATACTGTTTGTAAACAGGCCCAGTGTCATATATACATATATATATATATACACTACAGTATATTGCTTTATATGTGGCTCAGTGAATTTGCAAGCTCCCTAGCTCCCTTTGTGAATTTGGTCACAAGGTTTTTTACACCAATCCCTTGATTTCTTATTCATCAATTGACATCACAATTGACCTCATATATGGTGAACAAATGTTATATTTATCATAGATTACCACACATCCCGTATTTTGACAATCATTTACAACATGAAATATCTAGTATGACATTTTCATTCCATCCTAAGCTTTAATGGATCGGATGTGGTTGGTGCAATGATTCTCACTGTCTCTATCATTGTCTCCTACAGTCGGACCCCCATTTGGCAGTGTGATGTATGACTTTGTTGGGAAAACAGCTCCTTTCCTTGTGCTGGCATTCCTGGCACTCTTTGATGGAGGTAAGCATTAATAGAGAACAGGTATTTCTCAGTTACTAAACCCTTTTAATCATTGTTAAACAACTGGATTCCAGTAGTTTTCTCCTATGTGCCTAATATTAAATATATCTTTCAGCTCTGCAGCTCTTTGTTCTTCAGCCTACCAAGGTGGAACCAGAGGTGAGTGGGTTTGTCTTAAAGAGTTTTTCACTAGCAAGGACCACGCCACAGATTGAGAATTTTAACAGTTTATTGAAGGCATGGAGAATTGAACAGTCTGAGGAGGGACATCGGAGACCCAGGGGAAGACTCAGTGTGGGGGTGCAGTCTTCGAGAAATCATCTTTCCGAGCCTGCTCAGAACCCCCTCAGACAAAAGCCTATACAATGTGCAAGGCACAGAGAAAGTCATCTCGAGGCCCTTTATGAGAGGTCGTTGCAATCCAATCAGATAAAAGTTTGTCTGAGTAAGGAATCCCAGCAGATTACCGAGTCGTCAACGCGGGGTTGAGCAGTTCCTCAGCAATCCCTTGTACTGAGCAAGCATGTAGCGACTGTGGAGAGGAAAAACTCCCCTTTAGCGGGAAGAAACCTCTGGCAGAACCTGGCTCAGAACAAGCGGTCGTCCGCCACGACCGTCTGGGGGTCTGAGGAGACAGAAAGCAGGGGGCGTTGTAGTTGAGCAGGACGCCGGACCGGATGGAGCTTGTTCTCCAACAGTCCGAGCCCACGACGGAACATCTGCGGGAACGGCTCGGGACCTAAACGAGAGATTGGAAGAGTTAGTAGAGGAGTGAACAGGGGCACAGAATGTGGAGGCTGTGTCCGATGGACGCTGCTGAGAAAAAGGGGGGAAGGGTAGAAGGGGCGGGTCGGCAGTTACCCAGGAGAGAAGGAGCGGGTCGGCAGTTACCCAGGAGAGATGGAACGGGTCGGCAGTTACCCAGGAGAGATGGAACGGGTCGGCAGTTACCCAGGAGAGATGGAACGGGTCGGCAGTTACCCGGAAGAGAGGGAACGGGTCGGCAGTTACCCGGAAGAGAGGGAACGGGTCGGCAGTTACCCGGAAGAGAGGGAACGGGTCGGCAGTTACCCGGAAGAGAGGGAACGGGTCGGCAGTTACCCGGAAGAGAGGGAACGGGTCGGCAGTTACCCGGAAGAGAGGGAACGGGTCGGCAGTTACCCGAAAGAGAGGGAACGGGTCGGCAAGACCCTGCAAAGAGCGGCGACGGGTCGGCAAGACCCTGCAAAGAGCGGCGACGGGTCGGCAAGACCCTGCAAAGAGCGGCGACGGGTCAGCAGGTACCCGGAACCTAGAGGGAGGGGAAGGGAGGGGCGAAACAATCGAGCCAAACGAGGGATGAAGAGCGGGCAGAGCTTATAAGTGTATCGTGATGTGATTAGAGATGTAGGACAGGTGCGGGGTACCGGAAGAGTTGATTAAGACTAATTACGAAGTGGTACGAAGTGGATCTGAAACGTGGTCCCTGCTCCCGAACCTAAGTCAATAAGTTAACTCCATTTAATTCAGCTTAGACATTGTACTAGATAGATGGATGGATGGATGGATGGATGAATGGATGGATGGATGGATGGATGGATGGATGGATGGATGGATGGATGGATGGATGGATAGATAGATAGATAGATAGATAGATAGATAGATTATTTTTTTGTCAATAAGTTTTTATTTTTTATTTTCTTTCATTTATATATATATATATATATATATATATATATATATATATATATATATATATAAGTAATAATAATATTATTACTTACAGTAACATTATTAGCAGATTTAAAAGTTTACATTGTCACATAAATCTTAGCAAAATAAACTGACTTTAAAGGTAATTTTAAAAGATTAAAACTGTAAAATGTGACCAGCTCAGATTGGGTCCCCACTAGAAGAAAATCTCTGCTTTTATTTTGGTGCTACAGTCCCAGACCCACCCTGGGCCCCTTTTAGGCCCTCTTTATTAACCTCCTGGATACGCCTCTGCTCAGTAGCACTGAACATTTAGGAATAGTTGCTCATTGATTATTCTAAAAACTCACAGGAGTCTCTGTGTCAGGAGGCAGGGAGAAAGTTTTTGTTTTCCCCAATATGGTCGCAGCGCAGCATTCATTCTGTTTACATGCAGCACAACAAAGTTGAATTATTACCGTAGTCCGACTGTAATTAGACTTTTAAAATACATGTATACATCTTAGTCCGGCTTGAATCGAACCAAGCTGCAGTTTCAGAAGCTCGATTAAGATACCCAGATAATGAAATTAAGAAGCAGATTTAAAAAGTAACTGAAACTGCACCTTCTGTCAGTCACATAAAGTCTTTTCTCCTGAAAACTTGGGGCTCGCTGCTGCTATGTCTGCGCGTTTCTGTTCACAGCTGATTGTTTTCTCATCAGTAGGTGCATTCTGGATTCAAAACAGCGACTCTCACCAGAAGATGATGGATTTTCATGACTTGGATGAGAAAGCACCATCCTTGGCAGAATACAAATGTAACATGTTTTATTCTCCATCCCTCTCAAGTAACAAACAGGGAGTGTACGTGATATGCAACGGCGTCAGAAATCAGGAAAAATTTGTTAGAATGATGGGGCCGGAAGATTTTTGGAAGGGGCACTAAAATTCGGGAGTCTCCCAGAAAAATGGGGGGTGGTACCCTATCTACGCGTATGCCCTGAGTGTGAAGAAGATGTATCATTTAGGGCTGGGCAGTATACCGAAAATTTACTGATACAGAAATGTATGACTGTTAACGGCGTCATTTTGCCCGTGATGGTAAATTCGGTATCTAAAAAAATGAAAAGATGTGTTTTAGTTTAGCGGGGATCCTGCCCCTTTAAGAAACCAGCGCTGCCTTGAGTCACGTGACTGCGCACAGTCATGTGACATACAGAGGCCCAACTGAGAGGAAACGGTTATCAACACAGCTACTGTGTAGCTATACTTAGCAAGGTTTTAGACTGATGCAGCGACTGGTTTTCAGAAAAAAATGTGACTAGCTACAAATAAAGTGACTTTTTATGGTGTTATTAGATACTTAGACTTTAATGTAGAGGACGTATGTTTGTTACTGCAGCAGCAGAGCTGCAGAGCATTTCTAGCCTAACAGCTCCACTCGCCCAGGTCCTGCTCCTGATATTAAACCCACTGAGTTTCTGCTTGAAGCCACCGCCTGTTCCCACCTGTGCTCCAATGTAAAATATTTTCTGTCTAAAATTAACGACTGCACACTAAAATCACCTATTTTCCTCAGCGCCCCTCACTTCCTCACCTAATCTGGTCTGTATGATCACTGCTGAGTTTAAAAATGGTCTCTAAGAAATACAGAAAGGAGTGGGAATCAAAGACTGAATTAAAAGGCTGTTTGAAGCTGCTCAATAGCAATATTATGATCGACTGTGTCAAAAGCAGCGCTGAGATCTAACAAGACCAGAACAGTCACAAATCCATTATCTGAGGCCATTAAAATATCATTAATAACTTTTACCAGTGCTGTTTCAGTGCTATGATGAGCTCTAAAACCTGACCTAAATCCTTTAAACAGATCGTTACTGTTTGAGGTGCCTTACCATCTGCTCAGCTAGCCAGCCTGTAGTTAGCTAGAAATAGGCACGCTGGCTGTAGTTTACCTACAGCTACTTTAAACTACATACAGTAACTATAGTGTCGTTTGGTGTTTCTGACTGTTGACATCACATCAAGGCGCAGGAAGATTCTTCCAAAACACAAATCTGTACTTGATGTCAGAACAGGAGAGTGTTGGCGCACCACATTGTAGAAGACTTTTCTAGGACATATCTCACCATTTTCCAAGGAGCACTTTTTTGAGGTCAGACATTACTGTTGGATGCTAAAGTCTAGCCCTCAGTGTCAGTTCGAATTTAACTGCACTGTTGAACCAAAGGCATAATCCCCTGATCCTTGTACACAGATGCTGTCCCATGTAAACACATTGAATGAAGCTACCAACTTTATGCAAAGAATGCCATTAAATGGCTACCTGACAAAGAAAATGGGACCTTATTTACTGAATTAAACAATGAATTGTGTGAGGCTGATCAGATTTTTCATACATAAACATATGTATGACGCTGTAATGATTTTTCTCTACAGTATGTCTTTTTTTCCTTCATTGTATATAAGATATCTATGACTGATCAAGAATACAACAGTCATATCTCCTGTTGTTTGCTACAACTCTCTCTATAACTCACTACAGTTATATCCTAAGTTCATATCATAAGAAATGTTCCTTCTGACTGTTAATAAATGCCATCAGTTCTTTTAAAGCTTTAAGTTTTATAAAGTGTTTTACGGAAAACAGATTAAACGTATAGGTCCTGATTTATTGAAGGTTTGCACTTGTAAAACGTGCAACCATTACAGCAGGTGAAAAATGACGCAGCAGATGACTGACTAAGCAGACGCAGAGAGCACGGCGCCAGTTAAACCTGCAGCAGGACGCAAGTAATCCCTGTAGTGCTTTTGCCCTTGACGAACATTTAATGTGGGTGTTTCTGTCAGAAGGCTCAAACATTGGGAGGAAAACATGCACATAGTAGGTGTTCCACATGCACTGTGATTTATCAAATATCGAACTGTTTGCACCGGCTGTTTTTGCACCCATTTTCACTGACTCTTAAAGTCATGGCATCATGATTAAACATACATGTATTACTGACAAACTAAAAATATCATTCACACACATTGTAATCTAATAGTAATTAACACTCTAGAGGCCATAAAACTGGCAGTTATGTCATTTTTTTCCCTTTTTTTCCCAAAGACGCTTCTTAACTCATTCAACCTGTCTGCACCTGCTGTCTCTGGAATACAGCATCTGCATAGAGTAGAGATGTGCACCCCACGTATTAAGTTTATTAATGACAAACAAAAAAGAATATTAACAGACAATCTAGCCAAGCAGTAATTAACTCTCTAACAGCCATAGACTTGACAGGTATGTCATCCCCCCCTTTTTTTTGCCAAATACGCATCATGAATCCACTGCACCTTTTCCTCCTCTCTCTGGCTGTGGCGCAGAGCATGGAGCACAAAAGCTGGCAGCAGCAGATGCAAAGTCCTTCGTTGAATACTGCTCTTTGTGCCTGTCATGATTTGCATACACAATCTTAGAAGATCACCTGCAAATCAGGAACATGCCTCTCGGCTCAAGCAATTCTGCACTGTTTATTTGAAATATGAATAAACCAGGTCCATAGTATGAATGTTTTTGATAAAATGTCAATGTGGAACATTTTACAGTACAATCCTTCTAAAAGTTGCTTTGCTCAGAGCTATTAACATGAAATGTATTTTTCTTTTCCTTTTACAGAGTCAGAAGGGAACATCACTGTTCACACTTATGAAGGATCCGTACATTCTAATCGCTGCTGGTAAGGAAACAGTAGCTGCACTGCAGGTTGGAAGGAAGTCTGTTTAATTGTGTTGAAGAAAGAGCAGGAAGACTGATCAACTCTGATGTTATTGTAGCTCATGTGAACATGTTACCAAACTCAAAAGAACAAAAGCTTGCTTTGGTTCAAATCATATTTCAAAATATATTATGAATCCAGAGCTGGTTGCTACTCACAAAAACCAAGTGATCACGGCTGTACGTCATTCAGAAGGCTTTTACCAAGAGAGTGAAAACTGTTCTGAGTATGTTCTGGGTGGGATGATGGGACGTTTCCTTGCTCCACTGTTCAGACAGCCTTGGGCCTGTACTTTACATATTTCATGTACATTTTCCATTTTCACGTGTTTACAGATTGTTTGTATTCATGGTCTACCCAGATATTCAGAAAATAACTTTATAGACTAACTAACTCTCCACAATTATATGCATTTAGATATATTTACAGAAATAAACAGACACAAATTAGTATCAAATCAAACTTGATTTATAAAGTGCTTTTCATCACAACTATAATCCCCCACCCCCGTCACCCCCGTCACCCCCACCCCATCCCAACCCATCTCCCATGCACTCACACATAAAAGCAGTCATAATAGTCAAAATAAACCCCAAAAATCTGTATTTTATGTAAATAAGCTTCTTGATAATTTTTTCATTTATCGGTCACCACCATTGGCAGTCCTTCAAATTAGGGATATGTCTCTCTACCCAGGGCAACAATAGATGGAGGGTTTCAGATGTCCCCTGTTTGCATGTCTAATTAGGGAGTGGGCAACCCGTGTGTTGTGTAGACACAGCTGCTCATTGCTGAGGACAGGGTGGACATGTGTCCTGCTTTGTGTAAGTCTGCAAAGCTAGCCATTTAGATTTTTGCACTAGAAAACACTTCCATAGCAAATGGTCAGAAAGAAAACATGAGAAAGCCAATTGGCCATGCTGTGTATGAACATGATGTCAGGACTTTTTATTCTGCTGACAGTGACATGAATAAAAACAAATACCAGCTTTTGAGGAGTAGATTATCCGTTAATTTTGTTACAGCTCTAGCTGTTGGGCATGTTGAGACTGATGTGAGAAATGGACCAAAACAACTCTGACTATAGGTCAAACTGTACAATCAAAAATCCTTAGAGGCTGCAGAATTTCTTCCTATTAGTCAGGCCGAAAGCATCTAAAACTTTGATCATGTTGGCATCCTGAATGCTTGCTGATATTTGCCGTATGTGTTATAGGATAATTGTGTAATAAAGGGTGTCATCAACCACATTTACGGTAGCTGTACAACAAATAAGCCTACTGTGGCAGACATTAAAGCCAGGTTTGTAATGTTTTGTTTTGAGACTTTGTGATGTAAACCATTAACTGAATTAACTAGTTTTTGCTATGAATATATATTCCTAGCACAAGTTTTGGTTAGTGTTAAATTAAAAGACATGCATTTAACAGAAAATGCTGTTATGTTTCAGTAGATGGTTCTGTTAGAAATCTTTCATTATATGTTTCATGTCAGTGGTAGGATGGATCATATACTAAATTTCCTAAAGTGAAAGAGCATAAAAACTCCAAAGTAAAGTTATTTACATAGAATTATGAAATGGGTAAATATAAACACAAAATGATAACTTTGTGTCCTACATAAAACAAAACAAAAATTCATTTCTAATATACAGTTATGTGGACATTGAGTCTTTACTTAATATTTTTGACATATGCCAATAAAAACACTGTTTTGATAAGACAGAGTGAAATCCATTTTTCATCCGCTATTACAAGTTCAAACAGATAAATCATATGTCTGGAGCGTTTTATGCATCTTGTGCCTGGGGTTGACGGCTGGTAGAATAACACATTAGGAACAAAGAACAACCATCATCGACCACTGTATGTAATCATCTGTAATCTTCATCCTCAGGTGCCATTTGTTTTGGAAACATGGCAATTGCCATGATGGAACCAACGCTGCCAATCTGGATGATGGAGACCATGTGTGCCAGGAAGTGGCAACTAGGTATTTAACATGGAAGACACACGATGAACAATCCACACACCATATCACTTTACCCACACACACACACATATCAATAGTAGGTATGACTGCCCTTTACCTTCAACACAGCATCAATTCTTCTAGTTCCTCCTACTGACAGTTGTTCCAAACATCTAACCTCAGATCGTCCGTGGATGTAGTCTTCCTCAGATCCTTCTGTCTCTTCATGTAATCCCAGACACACACTATGATGTTGAGATCAGGGCTCTGTGGGGCCATACCATCACTTTCAGGACTTCTTGTTGTTCTTTACTCTGAAAAATAATTCTTAATGACTTTGGCTGATGTTCGGGGCCAATCCCACGCCTCCCTGATGGTATTGCATAATGGATAAGTATCACCCTATATTTCTCCATTAACCCTGACCACAACCTCCCAACTCCAGCTGCAGAAATGCAGCCAAAATTGTCAAGGGGCCTCCACCATGCTTCACGGTTGCCTGCAGACACTCCTTATTGGAATGCTCTACAGTCCTATGAACAAATGTCCTTCTGCTCCAGCTAAATATTTCACATTTTGACTCACCAGTCCAGAGCTCCTGCTGCCATTTTTCCGCCTGCCAGTTCCTTTGTTTTCATGTACTGTATGCTTGAGTCTCTTGGCCTTGTATCCACGTCAGAGGTTAGACTTTTTGGCTGCAACTCTTCCATGAAGACCACTTCTGGTCACACTTCTTCAGATATTAGATAGGTATAACTGGTTCCCACTGGTTTCTACCAGTTCTGAGCTGATGGCACTGCTGGACATCTTCAAATTGGACTTTGAAGGTTAATAAACTTGATGTGTTGATCCTTGGCCGTCCACGGTGTCTATGATCCTCTACGTTGCCTGTTTCTTCAAAATAATTTTAACAGCCTATATTTAAACCCCGTTCTGCTGTGAAATCGTTGTCTGGGAGAGATCTTACTGATGCAGTAGAACTACCCAGTGTCTTGTTGCTGAGCTCAATCTGGCCATGACATGAAACTATCTTCCACAGCCTCACCTTGGTAGCAGAGTTTGGCTGTTCCTCACCCAGTTTTAAGACTCCCACACAGCTGTTTCTGTTCCACTTAATGACTGTTTTCAACCTATGTGTGACATTGTTGATCATTAGCAGCTGTTTGCTATAATTTTGTTGATCATATACTGTATTTAACTATTATCCTATAAAATCCCTGACTTTGTGCAAGTGGACCAATAAGAATTGATGCTGGTTTGAAGGCAAAAGATTTTGACACCAAATATTTGATTTGATTTTGATTTTTCATTTGTTTTCTCACTATATATTTAGAAAATGTATTAAGATCAACATTTATTTGTCATTTTTTCATTTATCATCATTTATCAGCATGATGCCACACCACAGGTGAGAAAGGCTGTTAGTAATTTGAAATCCTACGTTCACTTCCACCACACACTCCTTTTCATGTAAGCTAAAAGGTTTATTTTTGGTTTCATCTGACCAGAACATCTTCTGCAACAGGTTTGTTGTTTGCTCAAAATGACCTATGTAAAACTGCAAGCAAGCCTTCTTTTTTTATCAACAATGGCTTTACTTTTGCAACTTTTCATAAAGTGCATATTTATGCAGTTGTAGTTGTTATGATATTTTTGCAGCTCCCCTTCAGAGTTACCATTACCAGGTGGCTCCCTCTAGGAATAATGCTTTCGTTGCCAAACCTTTTAGTTGGTTTGTAGTTAGACTCTACTCTTTCTATGTTCAGATGATACACAGACAGAGCTCTTGAAGATGTTCAAAGCTTGGGAGATTGTTGGAGAATCTAACCCTACTTTAAACTTCTCCACAGCTTTCTCCCTGGGCTATCTACTGTGTTGCTTGGTCTTCATGATGCTGGATGTTCTCTAATGTTCTCCAAACATCTAAAGCCTTAACAGAACATCTTAAATTGAATTATACAATCATTAGAATTATACAATAATTGGTTTAATTTGGAAGAGAACTGGTCGAACCGGATTTTATTTAGGTGTATCAAACCAAATGTAGTTAAACTCAAATACACACAACAGTTTTCAGTCTTTTTTAAACTTCACATTTAGGAACTTCCTTATATTAGTCTATCATCAAGGGATTGAGGATAGTTGTAAATGGTGACAAATTGTAGAAAAGTATACTTAGTGTAGACATACCCCACTGACTGTTACTGTGGGTGTGTGTGTGTGTGTGTGTGTGTGTGTGTGCTCTCATATAGCTCTGTTTAAATGTGCCATTTACCAGATGCTGTTGACTTTTTCTTTATGAGGCTTGCTACAGTCTTTTCTATTATTTTTTTCATGCATGACTGTATATGAAGTCTAGGTCAGATAAAGAGGATGAAAAGGGAACAGGATATTAGGATGTCACATGCTGGCAGATGGAAAAGAGACTTCATTACAGACAATGCTAAATGTACTGCAGCCCTGTGTGAGACACTGATAAACATCTTCTTATCTTTGCATTTCTGCCCTCACCTCTGCTCCCTTTGTTTCTCTGTCCATGGCCCAGGCATCGCTTTCTTACCAGCTTCCATCTCCTACCTTATTGGAACCAACATCTTTGGCTCATTGGCACACAAGATGGGAAGGTAGGGAGGGAAATTGCCCTTATCTACTTTCCTCCACTCTGCCTCTGTGGATGTGATATCTGTTTCCGCTCCTATATATGAGTTTGTGTGTTTTTGTCGTTGCCGTTATTGGAACCTTGAGAGAAAAAGGTGTTCACAATTTCATTTTAAATATATAGATAATATATAAAATAATTTTGTTATTTGGCAACTAAGCCATGCCAGACAAGAACAATGAACTGATCAGTTTTAATCTAACAAAGTTCTAGAGAAATAAAAGATTGTTGGGCATGTTATATCCAGTTATCCAGCCTTTATTTCATTCTAGGTGATATTAACCCTACCCATATTATGCTTCATTAAATTCATATTATGAATTTAGAACTCGTAAAGAGATTTTTTAAAAATCTAACAAAAGTTAATTCGCCCATAAATTTTAGTATGAGATTGTTATCTGGAGTTTGTAAAGAAATTAATTCAACAATAGAAAATTTCAGGTTAGTATATACAGTTCTTCAACAAAGCTTGAAGAAAGTTTATGCTCTTGATTTTTTAACATGCATTCCCAAATCCATATCAGAGTACACTAACCACAGGGGAGTGGTCCCACTAAGAGAATAGGGATAAGGGAGGTAACGAATCCAGAGACACAGAATGGATGAAGTTATACTGCTACTCAACATGTTATAGAGTTATATAGTGCCAACTCACAGCACGTGTTGTCTAGAGACACTTCACAAAAAAAGCAAGAATATCTATTCAATCTAATCTTACAGAAAGATTCCCAATCAAGTTCACAAAATATAATTGATCCCAGTTATTAAACGATGCAGTCAAGTTCAATGTTATTATTTTTATTGTTGTCTTTGTTTTTTTTTTGTTTAATTGTCTAAGGAAACTGAATGCCCCACCTGTGTAGGGATGAATATTGTTTAGGTTTTATCCAATACTGGTGCCTAACCGGTGTTTTTGAAATGGTACCGGTGCTTAAAAGGTGCTGGAAATGGTGATTAAAGAATGGAAAACCTACAAAATTCATCCACAAAACCTCTTGTTTTTTATTTTTAGCAGGGCTATCAAACGATTAAAAAAATGTTATCCAATTAATCACAGGGTAGCTGTGAATTAATCACCATGTTTTCAGTATTCAGTGTAAATAAAGTTCAAATCCAGATGCTGTTGCTCTTTTTTAAATTAAAAAGCAATGGAATGTAGAACTAGCCAACATATATAAATAAACGTAACATTTGGATATCACCAGTCTGTGGTAAACATCACATAAATCAAATAAAATATAATAATATATAGACTTAGTAATCACATGTCACAATTTATCATTTTCCCATAAGTAAACACTCAGCAGATACAACTCTCTGGTTTATCTCATCAGGAAATTAATGCTTTTATTCTGAAAATGTACACGGCTACTTCCGCTAATGAGTTAGCATAAATTAAATTCAACGACTACCTGACAAACAGACCACAGTTTGTGAGACTGAAGGATTGTGTGTCAAATCAGCTGGTCAGCAGTACAGGAGCACCACAAGGGACTGTACTCTCACCATTCCTTTTCACTTTGTACACCTCAGACTTCCAGTATAAGACAGAGACCTTTCATCTGCAGAAATACTCAGACGACTCTGCAATTGTTGGTTGTATCAGAGATGGAGAAGAAGCTGAATATAGAGAGCTGATGGACCGCTTTGTGGCATGGTGTGGAAACAATAATCTTAACTTGAATGTGAACAAAACAAAGGAGATGGTTGTAGATTTCAGAAGAAACAGGGATAAGTCAAAGACTGTCTCTATAAAAGGAGAATAGGTGAAGGTGGTTGAGGAGTACAGATACCTCAGAGTTCACCTGGACAGAGTGGACTATAGAATCAACAGTGAAGCTATCTACAATAAGGGACAGAGCAGACTGGACTTTTTGAGGAAGCTGAGGTCCTTCAATGTTTGTAGCAAGATGCTGCAAATTTTCTACAGTCTGTTGTGGAGAGTGTTATCTCTTGGTCCATCATTTGTTAGGGTAGCAACATCAGAGCCAGGGACTTAAAGGAGTCATAACCACGACAATGGACAACATCGCTCTATTATAGTCTTGCAGGCCATTCAAAAAAATTAGAGTAAACAAAAAATAATTGTGCTTTTCTGTCTCTTTTTTTCTAAAACACAGTATTGTGTAATGAGATTATGTAATGAGATTATTATATTTTGGCTGTACCGGATGGTCATTGTAATAATGCAATTGAGGGGCGGGTTAATTGATGGCAGGAAGGAGGGGGGCTTAACACCATAGGCTCCATTTCAGCGCCTCACTCGAAAAATAAAACATGGATTAAGTTATGACTGAACCCGACCTGGCCGCAACCTGCCGAATTCAATGCATTCAATACATGCTTCCTATTTCAGCTTTCTCTGTGTTTTCGGCAGTTAACGACCTCTGAGTATTACCAACATGGAGCCAACTGTCCCCTATAGCCCTGATCCCCTTCCTTATAGCACCATTAGCAGTTAGCTGCTGTTTGTTTTACACACTAGAGTATTGAAGCAAATGTTTGAAGTGCAGGGAAGTCTCTGATTGTTGGAATGGCCCTTCTCTCCAAACCAAGCTTCAGTGCCATTTTCGTCTGATATTGTTCTAAATTTGCAAAGAATTTTGGCTTAAAATATGTAGCACAGACACCTACACCGATGTGGAGGGTTCAGGAACGGCGTCATCAAAAATGAATTGAATCCACTGGTCCGCGGTCCGTGTGCAACAGGAAGTTCAATAATATTTGGTTCTCCTAAACACCAATAAAGATTCTAATTTGTTTATTAATGACCACACAGCAAGGTTGCGGAGTTTGTTTTTAGTACAGCAAGATATGCTCACATCTCTGTGTCAGCACACAACAATACAAACAATAAAAAAGACAGATAGGCCTACACATAGAAACATGACGTTACGACTTGATTTACTGTCTATACAGCTAATGTGAAAGGAACTGTTTTTGAATCTTTCTAATTTTGTTGACAGGAACCTGTAGGGTCTTCCAGAAGGCCACAATGCGAACAGATGATATGCAGTGTGAGAGGGGTACGAGGTGATTTTTACTGCCCGTTGTGTGATGTGTCTATGGTACAGCGTCAATGGACGGGAGGGTGTGGCCTGTGATTTTGGATGATATGTCTATTATATGTAGTAGTTTCTGTGTGAATGGGAATCCAAATTTCCATAGCACACTATTTTGGATGAAATTAGTATGCTTTGAATGTGTTGTTGAACTGAAGCAGGATGTTGTGCCTGACTGAGAATTGTTTTAACTGTCTAAAAAATATACTTTATTGGCTTTTTCGAGTGCTGTTTCCATTTAAGGCAAGGCAAGGCAGGGCAATTTTATTTGTAAAGCACACTTTCAACACAGGGCAATTCAATGTGCTTTACATGTGATTAGAATACAAATGAGCAGTTACAATAAGAAAATAATAAAAAAAAATGCAACAATGTAGGGACAAATGAGTGTGACAATTAAAAACAGTTACTCCTAAGCGATTCTAAATAGGTAAGTTTTAATTTATTTCAGTAGCTAAACATTCAAAGGTGCTGAATTCAGCTAGCGATACCTTTTTGAAGTTTAAAGATTGATGAAAAATTGTGGCCAGACCACCGCCCCTTTTATTTTTCCTGGTCTCACTAATGAAGTGATAATTAGTTGGGCAAGTCTCTATTAATACATTTTGTTCTTTATTTTCATCTAACCAAGTTTCTGAGAGAAATAGTGCATGTATATCATGTGTGATGGTGTAGTCACTGATTAGCAGTGATTTTTCTGATAGTGATCTTATGTTTTGTATAGCTGCGTTAATATTTCTTTTCGAGATCAAGAGATTCTGTTTGCAAGGTATTATTTTAAAATTCTGTACTTCTCAGTTATTTGTAGTTTTAGTGTGTGAACATCTCTTTTTTATACTAACCGGGATTTTACTTTCAAGGTGAGAATGAGAGTACAAATGACCGAACACCATCTTCTGGCAGGAAGTTTGTCTGACAGTGTTCGGTCGGTATCAGATGTCTGATATGGTGAGTTGAATTGGAGAGCAATGTTTATAGTTCCTGTTTGGGCGTGGAGTTAAAAGCAGGATTCCTTTTTTTTCTTGAGTCTGAAGGTTTTCAAAACATTCCAGGAATGGTGAGCCTGTCACAGAGTCAGGAGTTGACGATGAGTTGGATCTGCTGCTGATCCCCCTAGAGCTTCTGACCTTTCTTATGGATGTGACATCCATTTTTTGTGAATAGGTGCCTTCGTTCACAGAAGAACTTAAAATTATTCAGTAATGGAATAGACCTTTCAGCACAGACTGTTTTAATGAATCTGGTAAATGCTTTCATCCGGCTTAATTCCTCATCTGAGGACGTTGCTGGAATTGGTCCAGATATGTGAAGTTCTATCTTTTTGATGTTAAATTTCTGGAGTAAATCCAAGAAGTCCTTCTTTAAAATTTCAGATTCCTTGTCGGAGATGTCAACTGTTCCTGCATGGACAACAATTTTTTGTAGTTCTGGGTTGCTTTCAATAATTGATGGAATCCTCTCAGAAAGGTGATTGAGGGCAATTAAAGACACTTGTATTGATGCATAGTTGTTCAATGCCTTTGATCGATCTGCCATGTATAATAGCAAGCGTTTTCCTTTTCTTGCTGTGTTCTTTTCTCTTTTGCTTTCTGTCAGTTCTGGCTTGTTGCTGCTGTTTTTTGCTGTTGTTCGGTTTATCTGTGTTTGGGTGGCTTTGGCGAAGGTCTGTTAGTTCCAGGGAATTGTTTGCGCTTCGCTGGCTTGGCTGTGCATCTGTTAGACTCAGAGAGCCAGGAGAGGCCAGCGCTGTGAATCTGTTCTTTAAAGGGATAATCGAAGTTTTTGGTTGTTGAAGTTTATTTTGACGTTCCTTGTTTTTCTTTTTGGGTGTCTGTCGTCTTAGTGCTGGCCACTCTTCTAATGAGTGGGGCGTTCTTCCCGATAGACTTCGTCTGTTCGGAGGGGTACTCTGTGCTGTTGGCATCGAACTGCCAGGTTGTTGAAAATCATGCTCAAAGTAGTATTGTTTCTGGCGTTTTCTTCAAGGTGTCGGATCTTTAATTCCATGTCCTTCGTTCTTTCCAGTATGTTTTGGAGAGTGAAATAAACGTTGAGAACCATTGTAGTCTTTGGTTCTTTGTCCACAGTGAAAGAAGAAGAAAAAGAGGGATAAAATTCGTCCCAGGGAGGTTGTCCAGTATCCTTAGGGTGAATAAATAAAAATAAAAAGGAAAATAAGTAGCGGATAAGTAAGCAGGAGTGGAGCAGGAGGAGAGGAGAGGAAAACATGTCCTGCTCCTTCGACAGTCACAGAAGAAAAAAAAAATTAAGATGTTACTGATGTGTGTACTTAAGAATTTAAATGTCTCTTTGATGGTGATGGGGTGGGTGGAGAAGGAGATGGGTATTTTGTGAGTGGGTGAGCGTGAGAAGCCGACTACAAGTTGCAGTGTTTTGGATGTGTTAAGCTGTAGGTTGTTATTTTGGCACCAATTGACTGCTTGAGCGACCTGTTCATGGTAATGGTGTTATTGTTGGCGGTGAGTCCAAATATCTTTCAAGATAGAGACTGAGCCAAGGTTGGATGTCAGGGTATTTAAGTAGCTGGAGAAATTCAACGTGAAAGAACACAACTCTGAGGTCCAAGTGAGGATCAGAGGTTGGGACAGGAGTCTACCCATCCTGACTCTGTGTCTTTTGTAACAGGAAGTTGAAAATCCAGTGGGAGAGAGTGGTGGCAATGTCCATATCCATGAGTTTATTGAAGAAGTTGACCGGGTTGATTGTATTAAAATCAAATCTTTTAGTCTGGTAAGCCAACTGGTGACTGTCCATGAAGTGGGAAGTGACTTCTTTTAGGAGTGTGACTATGTTGTGTTCAAATGATTACATTATAATGGAAGTGAGAGCCATTGTTCTGTAGTCGTTGAAGCAGGATATTTTTGGTGATTTAGGTAACGGAATCATAACAGAGTCCTTAAAGCATTTGGGGACAAAACAGTGACTGAGGGAGCTGTTGAAGATGAAAGTGAAGATTAGGGCTAGCTGGGCTGCACAATGCTTCAGGACAGCTGGGCTGACACCATCAGCTTTCCTCACAAACAACTTTTCTCCCTGAAATGTATTTTAAAATAAATCTACTTTAGAGCCAAAACATTTTTTGAATTAATCCCACCTGCTGACGTCATTAGGTTTAAAATATTCCTAAGCCCCCCCTATTATTTTTTTGTGGATTTTTTTTCAGTTAAAATATTTTTAATTTTACAATTTGTGCAGAGGTTACACACTCCACACAATGACAAGACCAGTGTATCTGGTACATGAGGTTTTTAATTCTGAACAGAAATAATAATTAATAGAACACACTGTTGCACACCGGAAGTAGCAGGAACTGACTTTCTCTTTTTCCTGAATCCTGACAACAGCACTCGAGCGATACAACAAAACCCACAGATGCTCTACGCCAATATAAGTTACTCAAGCATCACATTAGGGTAAGAGAGCAATAATAGTACACCGTTAACATTTCACGGTATAGTTCAGAGGTAAACGCTACCGCACTGACATGCTAATGCTAACTCTGCTAGGGTATCCCCTGGCTACCAGCCACGTAGGCAGGCATATGGTTCCTAGCATTAATGCTACGGTGGCCGGCAGGCAGTTTTTGAGGAGAGGGAGAAAATTTTCAGCGAATGCAAATGATACACAAAGTGAGATTATAAATTGATGTCAGTAATTCCCACAAGGAAAGAATTTATATGAGGATATATGTGCATGTATGAAACCTAAATGGAGTTTATATGCACATATACGCTGCCTATATACAGCATATATATGCACAAATATGATACATATATCGCATATGCGTATCTATCCCACATATAGGCCAGGGATAGTACAAATATGCCCATATGAACAAATAGTATAGAAAATGGCCAATTTTAGATATGTCACATATTCAAAGCCTATGTCAAAATATATACAATCATATAGGTTGTTTCTGTGTGAGACGAGGTGCTCTGTTTTATGATTTCTTTCTTCCTGTAATGGACTTCAGACAAATATTCAGTTATTAACTTGTTAATAAAAAATATGAGCTAGGTATGACAGTTGCCAAGATAAATGACCAAATACTGCCATGAGCTCTAGGAGAGATATACGTACTGTACATATAGGGCTTATATGTGGATATGAAGAACTAATACTGGAGACATATATGGCCTATATGTGCACTTCAATTTGGCCTATATGTAGCATATTTGTATACATATATGCGGTATATACCGTACAGACCAAAGATTTGGACCCACCTTCTCATTCAATGAGTTTGCTTTCTTTTCAGGACTATTGGCATTGTAGATTCTCACTGAAGGCATCAAAAATATGAATGAACACATATGGAATAATGTAGTACTTTTACAAAAATTGTGAAATATCCTTGCCTCCAAAGTCAGCGGACCTGAACCCAATGGAGATGATTTGGGTTGAGCTGAACCACAGAGTGAAGGCAAAACGACCAACAAGTACTAAGCATCTCTGGGAACTCTTTCAAGACTGTTGGAAAACCATTTCTGGTGACTACCTCTGGAAGCTTTAGAGAATGCAAAGCAGTAATCAGAGCAAAGGGTGGCTACTTTGAGGAATCTAAAGTATAACACATGTCTGTACTTTATATTATCACATTAGATAGATAGATAGATAGATAGATAGATAGATAGATAGATAGATAGATAGATAGATAGATAGATAGATAGATAGATAGATAGATAGATAGATAGATAGATAGTGTTGTATCTATTCTTTTGGGGCTACATATGTTATAAACATCTATTATTCAGAGGTAAAAAGACACACTGTTTACCAGCAGCAGAGGCCTTGGATATGGTGGGAGTATGTGTGACCTTTGAGGACCTCTGAGACAAAGAGTTTTATTGCAGGCTGTAAAAACAGGATGTCTGTAGATTTAGGATGCCAGAACCAAGGCCATAAAGCTGGGAGTTTTGCTTAGGACCATAAAACTCAGAATTAACTTTTGACTTGGATCCAGGAGAAAAGACACGTCCCTTATGACTGCATAATTTTTGACATCCAATCATTGTTAAGACACTGTTTAAAACGTTCTGATTGGAGCAGATCCTGGGAGGTTTTGGATGTTTATAAAAGTTATGACACGGAAACCATTCTTCGTCAGATCTTTGTCTGGCCCAGAGAAAATAGGGCATGTTTTCTCTGTAAACTGCAATTTGTTAATCTGTTTAGAATAAAAGTGAGAACTGGAAATTGGCTCCATTTTGTCTCTGCTTGAACATGCACTGAATTATCTTTTTTATAAATTTTAATTCTACAATAGATAGATAGATAGATAGATAGATAGATAGATAGATAGATAGATAGATAGATAGATAGATAGATAACCTTTTTGCATTGTTGCAGCCATAAGTTATACAGGCAGAAGAAAAGAGAGACGCAACAAAGATAAAAAAGTCCACACAGAAAGAAAAGCATGCGCATGGTTTATTAAACCGAGGTTATGGATTCTTACCACTCAAAATTATTTCTTTACCCGACCCCTACCGGGTTCCGTAAATTGACGTAGTCTTTGCAGGATTTGCCAAAAACTTTAATCCTAGTGACATAATATTGGTTTTCAGAGTATCATCAAGTATTAAAAAACACAGACATAGCCTTAGAGAACGGATATGTAGCCTTGGGCCAGGTTTTAACCAAATGCCACAAAATTATGACAAAAGATCATACCTTAATACAGCATCAAACGATCGTACCGGGTACTCTCAGTCAAATGGGGTGTACAGATTCTTAAATACCTCTCTACACGCAGGGACGCGTGCGCGTCTTGCATACACACAAGTGCAGTGCCTAAGTGATGGATTCCAGCTGTGCCTTCCTAGGCTGGAGCCGGGTCAAGTCGACCCCTATCAGATTTTGACTAATGTTTTCTTGGAAATCCTCAGTAAGTCGATGTTCTGCCAGATCTTCGCACAAACAATCCTTTGGCCGTATCAAACATTCCTTGCTAATGGGGGAGATCTTGCAATGTGGAAACTAGTTATACAAACATTAATCCTAACAGTGTTATATAATATGAATCTGCCTTCTATAATCCCTGATTCTACAAGCATGCAGCTCCTCTTTGACACGATCCAAAAGAGGATCGTGATCACCTCCTCCTCCTGTTTACTGAGCGTCCTACTCAGGACTCCGTAGCAACAGTTAGCTGGCGACCGTCTATTTACTCAGATTTCCTCATTACAAAGAACCACACATTGCATTTTCCCTAACAAGTAACTAACCAAATCTCACAACAACACCTGGTAACATTTTAACTGCCTGTATTACATCCAGGGCTCTCAAGTTTTCAAGATTGCTTGGAGTGAGATTGTGACGGGGCAGGGGTAAATCGTAGAGCACCCGCGGGGGGGGGGGTCAGGTCTGTCTTCGTCAAGCTTCGTCAGCCAGCAACAACACTGCCTATTTTGGATCTTACCCGGCTAGCAACAAGACATTCTGTTTTCTGATTGGTTTAGAAATTGTATGTTCTGATTTGCTAACTCTAGTTACTAGTAACTAGTGATGCGCCCTTCTAGGCGCCAGAGGTTTTTTTCCGAAACGTTTGATTATTACATCTTAATTTCAAATGGCTATACCTTAAAAGTGATAAGAGATAAAGACTTTCTGTAAATTAGAAAAATATTATGGATGAGCCAAAGTTTACATGGGGATTAAATCCCCCCATCTAAATTGCATATTGTGACGTCCAATGACGTGGTGGCCATCTTGGATTATAGAATTTTCATGAAAAGTCATATGTTTGGAGTATACACTACGTTCAAAAGTTTGGGGTCACCCAAACAATTTTGTGTTTTCCATGAAAAGTCACACTTATTCACCACCATACGTTGTGAAATGAATAAAAAATAGAGTCAAGACATTGACAAGGTTAGTAATAATGATTTTTATTTGAAATAAGATTGTTTTTACATCAAACTTTGCTTTCATCAAAGAATCCTCCATTTGCAGCAATTACAGCATTGCAGACCTTTGGCATTCTAGCTGTTAATTTGTTGAGGTAATCTGGAGAAATTGCACCCCACGCTTCTAGAAGCAGCTCCCACAATTTGGATTGGTTGGATGGGCACTTCTTGCGTACCATACGGTCAAGCTGCTCCCACAACAGCTCAACGGGGTTCAAATCTGGTGACTGCGCTGGCCACTCCATTACCGATAGAATACCAGCTGCCTGCTTCTTCTCTAAATAGTTCTTGCACAATTTCGAGGTGTGTTTTGGGTCATTGTCCTGTTGTAGGATGAAATTGGCTCCAATCAAGCGCTGTCCACTGGGTATGGCATGGCGTTGCAAAATGGAGTGATAGCCTTCCTTATTCAGAATCCCTTTTACCCTGTACAAATCTCCCACCTTACCAGCACCAAAGCAACCCCAGACCATCACATTACCTCCACCATGCTTAACAGATGGCGTCAGGCATTCTTCCAGCATCTTTTCAGTTGTTCTGCGTCTCACAAACGTTCTTCTTTGTGATCCAAACACCTCAAACTTGGATTCATCCGTCCACAGCACTTTTTTCCAGTCTTCCTCTGTCCAATGTCTGTGTTCTTTTGCCCATCTTAATCTTTTTCTTTTATTGGCCAGTCTCAGATATGGCTTTTTCTTTGCCACTCTGCCCTGAAGCCCAGAATCCCGCAGCCGCCTCTTCACTGTAGATGTTGACACTGGTGTTTTGCGGGTACTATTTAATGAAGATGCCAGTTGGGGACCTGTGAGGCGTCTGTTTCTCAAACTAGAGACTCTAATGTACTTATCTTCTTGCTCAGTTGTGCAACGCGGCCTCCCACTTCTTTTTCTACTCTGGTTAGAGCCTGTTTGTGCTGTCCTCTGAAGGGAGTAGTACACACCGTTGTAGGAAATCTTCAATTTCTTAGCAATTTCTCGCATGGAATAGCCTTCATTTCTAAGAACAAGAATAGACTGTCGAGTTTCAGATGAAAGTTCTCTTTTTCTGGCCATTTTGAGCGTTTAATTGACCCCACAAATGTGATGCTCCAGAAACTCAATCTGCTCAAAGGAAGGTCAGTTTTGTAGCTTCTGTACCGAGCTAAACTGTTTTCAGATGTGTGAACATGATTGCACAAGGGTTTTCTAATCATCAATTAGCCTTCTGAGCCAATGAGCAAACACATTGTACCATTAGAACACTGGAGTGATAGTTGCTGGAAATGGGCCTCTATACACCTATGTAGATATTGCACCAAAAACCAGACATTTGCAGCTAGAATAGTCATTTACCACATTAGCAATGTATAGCGTGTGTTTCTTTAAAGTTAAGACTAGTTTAAAGTTATCTTCATTGAAAAGTACAGTGCTTTTCCTTCAAAAATAAGGACATTTCAATGTGACCCCAAACTTTTGAACGGTAGTGTAAAATGCAGCACTTCTTTCTCCTCAAAAATCCCTCACCTTCTGAATGCTATATTGCATAATACTGAATGCTCAGGTAAATAGTAAGTAGTAAACAAACTGTGTGAATCATTACTAATAAATGGCAGAAACAAAACAAATGCAGGTAGCGGTAGGCTAGCGATTTTCCATTTACTACATACACTAGGAACTCTGTTTCCATTTATGGGGCCCCTCTATATTATTTATATGATATATATACATGTAAACACAAAAAAAAGCTGTGCATAGGCCCCCTGCCCAGCGATGAGGCAGCGAGACTAGAGCTAATATATATATTAATATATAATATATATATATATATATATATATATATATATATTAGGGGTATATACACTTGATTCAATTTGATTTTAGGGTAAAGATTAGATTCCAATGCTAACAGTAAAAGTGCAGCCTCCAATCAATGGCAACACTATTCTAAGGTGAACTTGATTGCCAGGAGTCTCCGGGCCCCATGTTGTAACGGCTCTCTGTAGGTTAGAGAGAGAGAGAAAATAAAGCACAGGGGGGAATTTTATTTTCAGAAGACAACTATTGGGACAAAACTGAGCCGACTCCAGTGTTGGAGTTCTTAATTGAATGAAGATGTCTTGTGCTTCTTTTGAGCAGGTAAACATAACTTTTAAAGAAGTGAGAGAAGGGAGCTGAACAACTGTTAGACTTTAATTGAAAATGAAATTACAATAGAAAAACAAAGGAAACATTGTAACCGCTTGTGGTTCTTGGGTCTGGGCCAATCCAGGACTGCTTTGAGTTTTTCTAGCTCTATCTTTACCTGCCCACACTCAAAGATCATTCCTAGAAAGGCCACAGAAGGCTTATGAAAATCACACTTTTCGGCTTCTACATAGAGGCGATTTTCAAGGAAGTGCTAAAGAACTTGTCAGACATGGTAACAGATCTGACAGTGTTTTGTAATAGATGAGAATATCATCTAGACAAAGACAAAGTTGTTAAGGAATTCTCGGGTCTGGAGAGATTATAGAGATGGTCGGTGGGTAGTAAATCTCCAGGTAATAAATCAATTGGACAGTTGCATGGTCGGTGAGGTGGTTGTGATAGGGCCTTGTCCTTACTGAATGCCCTCTTTAAATCATGATAATTGCACACAAAGTTGAACAGGTCAGTATGTTTACAATGGATTCTGAAAAGGGTAGATTTGAGGAATGGTGGACTTAAGACAGGAGAAATGTCAGAAGGTATATAAGTAGGACCCAGGTTTTACACGGGATTGGCTCCAGTTTATTTGTGGATTGTGTTTAGTGAGCCAGTCGCTACCCAAAATTATGGGATTGTTGTGAGAATCAAAAATATAGGAGATTATTTTGTTATGGTTTCTGGAAACTATTAGATCAATGGGTTTGATGTGGAAAGAAATCTGTTGAAATGGACAACAATCTAAGGCTGATACAGAGGGGGGATTTTAGGTGTTTGGTTTGGATTCGACACTTGAAAACTAAGGACAAAAATCAATAAGGCTTTGTTGGTAGCTGCTCAGTTTTAAAGAGTGACTAGCAGACTTAAGCCTACTAAGGTCCTCTTTTAGGTTTAGCAGGTGTTGTTCGAAGATTGATGATGAGACAACATCATAATCCAGATACAAAGGACGAGTAAATTAGAACATTGTTCATAAGCAGCTGAAAAGACACAGGGGCATTATGTAGGCCAATATGTATGAAGGAAAGACTGAACTGAAACAGGCTACAGCGCGTGATAAAAGCAGTCTTTTGCTTTGCTTCTCCTGCAATGGTGACACACAATGACCACAGGAGCTGCCTGCACCCACAATTTGAATTGTCTCTGGGATCAAACAATGCTACTGTTACAGCATTATGTAAGCAGTTCGGAGAACAAATCAAATAGGTGTATCTAATGTAGGTGGGCCAGAGGCGAGCTAAGCTGATGACGACAGCACTACGAATCATTTAGTCAACAGTGGCTACATATGAACACCAGTTGTTTGAAACTGTTTTGGCCGCTACAATGAACGAGTTAGACTTGGCTTTTCATCTAAAAGACAAACATAAAACCGCAATCGATTTGTTCCTTTACAAGAGGGACGATTTTGGACTTGGCTTTGTACTTGGCTGGTTTGATTCTTAGCTGAACAACAGGAACTTATTTGTGTCAATAAGGAACTTTTCATCCATCCATCTAGCCCAGATTATAACGAGTAATGAAATTAGTTCTCATAACTATGCAGATGATACTCAGCTTTACATTACAATGTCACCAGGTGATATTGAAGTCATCCAGTCGCTAAGCAAATACATTGAACAGATCAACGTATGGGTGTGCCATAACTTTCTATAAGAAAATAGATGAATGACCAAGAGTCATCACACAACTAGGAACAGCTACAGCTATATACTACTGATCAGGCCCAAAATCTAGGTGTAATAACTCAGACTTGAACCTCCAGGACCACCTAAAGGCAATAACAAGGTCGGCCTTCTATCACCTGAGGAACATTTCTAGAACCAGAAAAGTAGAACACATCACCCCAGTTCTAAAGTACTTACACTGGCTCCCTGTAGCTCAGAAAATAGACTTTAAAATACCTTTGTTACTTTATAGATCAACCTCCCAGATCACTCAGGTGCTCTAATTCCAGTCTGCTCAACACCCCTAAAATTCGAACAAAACCTGGAGAAACAGCTTTCATTTACTATAGCCATGTTTCCTTTATTGGAACTTTAGGGTATATTTACTGGAGCTTCTTCAGAAGGGGTAAATAAATTGGCCCAGTCCTCTCCGCCTTTCTGTTTCAATAATAAATCTGCCAAAAACCCATCTTTTTAGAGCTGTCTTTGATTAATGTGTTTAATTGATTAATAATAGTGTATTGTTATACCAGTAGTATGTTCTTTTATGTCTTTGTTGTTCTTTTTTCTGTTTTTATTGCTATTTGTATTTTTTAGCCCTAATCAAAGAGGGGCATAAGAGTCTCTGCGCCGCTTGTTGTGCGTTGACCACCTCAACATTTTAGGCTTTTCCAGTGTTTCAAGGGGCAAAGCGCCAAACGCCAGAAACGCAGAAGTGCATAAGTGTTTCAAAAATAAGGCAGAGAAAGGCCTGCCCATGAGCTTTGCAAGCTTAGGCTTTAATATGTCTATGCTGTGTTTATGAATCAAACTAGCTGCTTTGTGAGCGTTGTTTGATGCTGGCAAAGCGTGCGTGTGAACACACCTTAATCATAGTGCTCTCTGCACCACCCTATCTATTTCACCTTCACACACCACTGACTGATTGCTCTGACGTGTAACGAGTTGCGCTGAGAAAAAAACAACAAAAAAAAGCAGGTGTAGCGGCCCGGTATGGCAAGCCGTTTCGGTAAAAACTTTATATCCTCATATTCATTGTTTTCTATGCCAAATAGTATGCATATACACGGGACTAGTTAAAAATGTTATCCTACAAGTTTGAACTTTTGCCAAACTAGCGCAAAAATACCATCTTTAGCCACTCCTTTTTGCTTAGTTGCATTTTTGCAGATTAGTATAACTCTGCTTGGGATAGAACCGGCCCTTGTGGCCCAAATATCAGACCAGGCCACCAGGGAAATATCCAGGTGTTCCCGATTAGCCACTTTGGGCCAGCTTAAACATGACAATGAGTTCACTGTACTCAAATAGCCTCCATACTCACCAATAGAGCAGCTTTGGGATGTGATAGAACAAGAGATTTGCATCATGGATGTGCAGCCCACAGATCTGTAGCAACTGTGTGATGCTATGATGTCAATATGGACCAAAATCTCTGAGGAATGTTTTCAGTACCTTTTTTAATCTAAGATGTGAAGGATTAAAGCACTTCTGAAGGCAAAAGGGGGTCCAACCCTGTCCTAGCAAGGTGTATCTAATAAAGTGGCCAGGTGTGTATATGTAAGAAAGAGGATCTTCAAAACTATTCTTACAGGGAGCCAAGTATTAAGACAAGTTAAAACAGGAGAAATGTGATCTTTCTCATGTTTTTTGTTTTTGTTTTTTTGCAATTGGTATCTTTATTGACCTAACAAAACCCTTTCATTACCTTAATTAAGAAGTTATACAGTTCTACAGCAAAATGTAAAAATATGAAATTTGTGGAGTAGCTGGGGATTGGCTTAAAAGCTATCAACTCGTAGTACACAATATTTAAAAATGGGTCAATGTACATCAGAATAGGGCTGGACGATATAGAAAAAGAGCATGTCGATAATGCGAATAGTCATATTGAACGTTATGGATAATTATCGATAAATATCACAGCATTAAAAATATATATTTTAAGTGCCTCCCCAGTCATTTTGTTATTCTTCAATGAACTAGTGATCTCTCTTTTTAATATTAATCAGAACTCTTGCTGCAGCATTTTGGATCAACTGAAGGCTTTTAATTGCATTTTGTGGACTTCCTGATAATAAGGAATTACAGTAGTCCAGCCTTGAAGTAACAAATGCATGAACTAGTTTCTCTGCATCACTCCTGGACAGGAAAGGGGGGGTTAGATATAAGTCTGTAATCAGAAGCTTCCCAAGGTCCCTAAGGGGCCCCAAGCAAAACATTGTGTGGGGTCCTGAGGACCCACTGAGGAAGACCCAATGCAGAAAAGCGTCTGTGTGATTAAATGCAAATGTATGCATTGTGTAGCCTCCTTACCTTTATTTTCAAATGTTAATATCGTTAGGCCCGCACTCTTAAAGAGTTTGAACACATATGTACTTGCTGTCAGGACATGCAACATGTAAATAAAAATTATTTATCAAATATAAATTGTTCTATAACTTAATACCGGCAGTTATTACACTTTTAAAACAAGGGCTTCTAATGTAAGTGAAAATTAAGTATACATTCACACATTTCAAAACGCTTCGCAGTTCTTATATTTTAATTAAAAAAATTCAAAGTTACTCTGTTCCCCAATTCTTTCACACACTGGAAAACTCGATCTTAAACCAAATATTACTGTCATGTAACCTTACTCAACGATTTGCAACTAGTGAAATACTGACGATTCAGCAAAAATGTTTTAGGTTTGTTGGTCTTCCTGAGGTGAATCGTCCCCTCCCCTCAAACTTCCGGTGCTGCAACAGCAGGTATTTGGTTGTGCAGCACAACTGAATACCAATTTATCACATATACATTCTAGTAGTAGTGCATGATAAACATGAATTTCCTACTTCTGCATGACAATGGTTACTAATTGGTGGTATGGTTCTTTTTGTATTGCACCAAAATGCCATCATATTAGTGACTACCAAACACTATTTTAGGTTTAACACAGATGCTATACTATAGGGAGAATTCAAATTTGTGGTCTGTTTAGAGGTTTTGAGGAGGGGTATACACATACAAACAAACTGGTACAAGTTTTTTTTTGTACTTTATTTTTTGATTAAAATATTGCATTAACATAATGAACTTCATAATAACAACAGAACATTATTTCCTATCTCCAATTTACAATGCTGGCCCTTTCATCCCTACTCAGGAGACTCAAACAATTTAACCTCTAATAAGAAAAACAACTGTGACTCCAACGACTGTCGTTATAACACAACAGGGCACTAATGAAGCCGAAACCTAACCTCCACCAATAGGCGACACGCCAACGACCGTCGTTAAGACGTGGAGCACAAAGGATCCAATGACATAATGATTCTTGTTCAAGAGGTTAAATAGCTGAGTCTCCACACCAGTTAGTTGGACCAGTCCCAGCCGAACGGTGGGCGAGAGGGGAATTTTTTCCAATACATATTCTGAGAAAACCTTTAGTTATCTGGATCTGATCCACTGACTCAATTCTAAATAAGCAATATTTATGGTAATAAATTGGGTTAATGAGCTCATATGTGTCCTATTTGAAGGAGACAAGGGAGTAGGTTTGCTTTTGAGATTGGTGGGGACATAAAAGTGCTCCAAGACAGCACTCTTGAAAGTTGACGCTTTTTGCATTAGCAATCATAATTTCACATTATGCAGATGTCATAGGTTATAGTGACTAATAAAAGACAAGAAGGCAAATTCGAAAGGTTCTATTCTTTGCTCTTTAGTGCTTGTCCAGAATATCCTGCTGATTCCTGCCACTCTCCCTGCTGCTCTCTCCAGGTGGATCATATTCCTGAGGAATCAACCACAACATAAATTTGGCAACCGTATAGCAACTACTGTAAACACATACACACTATACAGGATGAGGCCACTTAGATATAAGGCTCTGATTTTAAAGCCACATGGGGGAATCATTGTTATTCAGATCATCATACTAACATTTTTTAACAAAAATTGTATATTCTGTGTGTATATTCTGTCAGTTTTTATCAGCTTGTTTTTCTGTTTGCATGAAAAGCTGTTTATAAATACATTTGATTTGATCTGTCACTGTGCTGAATCTCATGACTAACACATCCAGCATTATTTAACCTCAAATCTGAATTTCCAGCCTTTTTCAGCTTCTCCTTCTTTTCTACCTCCTCCAGCCTCTATAATTTCATCTATTCCAGGCTCTCCTTCTTCATTTCCTCCAGCCTCTTTCCCTTCATCTGCCCCTTGCTTCTTGTCCTCTACCTCCTCTGGTCTCTCATCCTCCATCTCCTCAAGCACTTACAAAAATATATTGATGCATGATGAACAGATTAAGGATAGAATGATCATAGAGTTGGATGGTAAAGTTATTGCCGGGAAAAAAGCCCTTTACTTTCACACTATTATTATGTGTAATTTATTACCCCAAATAATATGGAAACATAAAATCACATGATCATCGACAAAATTCGATTTTAATGTATTTACACCATACATTTTATTTATGATTTTAAACGGTTTCTCTTTTCTACACATGTAGTGACTATTCCCTTAAGCCACTCAGCTGGGTGAGGGGAGAGATCGTTTATAACGCGCTTCAAAAATCAATCCACAAACCGATGTCCACGTTGGGTGATGTTCCCGTTTATTTTCAATATCTTGCAATGATGACATATAACTTTAAATCAAAATAAAAGGTGTAAATAATGAAAACGTGAAAGCGGTAAAAACTGTATCATCCTCCTGCACCCAAGCTAATTAAAAAGCCCCACATCACCTGTGGCTTCCATTTAATACACCTGATGCGCCTCTATACCGCCCACCACTGTGACAAACAAAAACAAACAATTCAAGTGACAAAAATCAACAAATGGCTCCTACAACACAAATACATGAAAGTAAGAAAAAATGAGAATAACAACAGAAAATGATGTTTAAAAAGTGTACTCTTTGGTATATTCTATTTTAATATATTTCTAATTTTAAGTAATTTATACTTTGACTCCTAAAGAAGTCTCTTATATTGAGTTTTCTTTTCTTGGACATCCTTCAAATCCTACACAGCAAAAACACACGCACACAAAATATATATGACACCATTAAAATCCATCTAGCTCACATGACCCAGACAGAAGAATTGCCAAACGTTTTGACAACTTATTGTCGCAGATGCCTCTCATCCGGCCCAACTAGCAGTTGTAGCTTTTGATGTTAATAGTCAGACGTTCGACAAGCTGATTTTATCGCTCTGGGTTTAAGAGAAGATGGAATGAAGGCGGGGATGGCCAATCACATGTAAGTTAGCAAGAACCCAGCAGCTAATCAGGAAGCGATATTTAGGTTAGAGGAGGGATTTCTAGCAGAAACGACATTTAACCCTTTGTGTGCCATTATCATTGACTAAACACTACGGTTGTATTGATAGTGTGAACACAGTAGCGCCTCAATATTGGTATGGCCCTGTTCCTACCATCCCTACCCAATTCTACGCCCTAGGAAGGAGTTGTCCAATACAAAAGTTATTATTAGTTATTGGCAATATACTATTGAAAATGAAAAAAAATGTCATTGAAGTCTTCTAAAGGACCAATAACTGTAAACAAATCACATATGTCCATATTATGTCACCTGGACTTATATAGTAGTAATCAGTAACACCTGATGATGTATCAGCTTTCTGAAGAACTGTGCTTCCATGCTTTCTAGCCACCTGAATTAGGGGTCAATGGATGGAGGAGGATGCAAGGCTGTAGCTGGGATAATCCTAGAAAATGGGTTGAAGTCTAACACTGTTTGAAAATGCTGCTATTTTTCAGATGGTGTACAACCTTTTATCATGATTGCACATAAATGAATTCTAGCTAATACAACTGAATGAGATTTTTATATTCGAAATAATGTCTATAAATTATATATGAAGCATACAGGGGATCACTATGAACTGTAAAACTCTGAAAATGTGTGTGATGCTGGGCCAACCTTACAGTCCTGCAGATAGTTGTCTACTCACTCACACTGAACTGTAGTCAGCCTGGGTAACACTTCTTTGCTTTCCAGATGGCTTTGTGCTCTCATTGGAATGGTGGTGGTTGGCTTCAGTGTTATATGTGTGAGTATGTGAGAGGGGTTGCATGTTCCTTGTTCATACCTGGTTACCTTTGTGTATTCCAGCTTCCCGATGTAGCCCAAATTCCTGCACGCTTGGTTCACTTGCCTTTTTCTAAGTTGCCCATTAATGTCAGTGTTTTCCTGTTTGTGTGTCTCTGTGTGATGTGATGAACTGGTGACCTGCCCAGGGTGTATTCCACCTCTCACCCAGTGACCGCTAAAGATAGATATCAGTCCTCCCAAAACCCACAATACAAGGATAATGCATGATTAATTGAGTGGATGGATGCATTCATGATGAGAAAAAATATAAAGGAAATAGCATGCTCCCAATTGTTTCTTCTAACAATTTTATTCCATGTTTAGAACAAGGCATGACAAGATCTGTGCTTTATATCATTCTGTCTGTGGTAGTTTGACTAATTATTTACCACTCTAAAATTAATAGTATTTATTTTCTGTCTTTGATAAGAAATACATAGACAATATGTATAGATATGATGTAATTAACCAGCTCATTTATCTGCTTTAGGTACCTTTTGCCAGAGACATCTATGGTCTTATTCTGCCAAACTTTGGTGTTGGCTTTGCTATTGGTGAGTTTGTCACATCTACTCATTTTGCTAATGAATATAGTATAAACTGATAATTACGCATGACAATTTTTGACATGTTTTTACAGGCATGGTGGACTCCTCCATGATGCCTATAATGGGTTACTTGGTGGACCTGAGGCATGTGTCTGTATATGGAAGTGTGTATGCCATTGCTGATGTAGCTTTCTGCATGGGATTTGCCTTGGGTAAGCAGGATATTTTAAATAATAAAAACTATTCAGCTGTAGAGAATTAAAGCTATCCGACTGTTTAATTTTCTGTCTTTTTCATCCTGTTTGTTGAGTATAAGCAATGTACTGACTTTATCAATTCAAGTTGAATTCTGTTCACCAATCTGCATCAGTTCACAAAAAAAAAAGCCATTTGATAAACTGGCCAACTCTGAACTTCATCTATGCGGTCTAACTGTAATATGATTGAATATAAATTACAACCTGATTGTAGCATAGGCCAACATCTACTAACATGTGTGAGATTTGGCCTCAGCTGGCTCTTAGGTGCATCAGTACTGAATCAACCGTTTCTATTAGTGAACACATTTACTACAGTAACCTTTGCAGTTCCAAATCAAAGCCACATGCACCCTGCATGTAACTATACAGATGTTTTATGTCAGCCAAACAAACTGATCTTGTCTGTCTTTGCCTATTACAGGTCCATCCATTGGAGGATCCATAGCTGAGAGCATTGGTTTCCCTTGGCTGATGACCATCATTGGAGTAATCGACATTTTCTTCGCTCCTCTCTGTCTCTTCTTGAGGAATCCACCTGGACAGGAAGAGAAAATAGTATGTATTAAACATTTAAATTCAATTGACCATTGACCACTGGAGCATCAGCTCCCTCGTGATCCTGCAATGACAGGCGAGTGAAGAGGATGGATGGATGGATGGATGGATGGATGTCAAAATATAAAGCACAGATGTGAATTTCAAAACATAAATTACCGGGGGTATTTTCCAAGACCGGTTTTGATTTATTGCTTGTGCCACTGATTGATTTGAAAATATGTAACAAAAGGGCCTCAGAATTCAACATTTTAATCATTGTTTGAGTTAAGGTTGTGACACCTTGGCTAAAAAAATGTTTTAAACTGGATCTTTTAACAGTAGTCTATCCCAAAACCCCATTTGTTTTAGTTTTTAATTTAAATTAAAAAGAAAACCTAAGATAACACAGTTTGATGAGTGTTTGTACAAACAAGATGATTCCCAAAGAGATATTACCCTAGATCAGAAAATGGTTGATGATCAACTCAATAAAAATAAATAAATTACCTATTTAGGCCCGAGCAGCTAAGCACTTCAAAGGCATATTGTATGTGTAGCGTTTCTTTTTCTTCTCCAAAATGAATTGACTTTTTGGAGGCCTAAACATATATGAAAACTCAAAATATTTGGCAGTGACGTCAGGCGTGTGTGAAATTTATGTACATTAAGGGTTTGAAAAAAAAATCAAAAAATGAAATGGTTCAGTGGCGCCATCTGGAACGTTTTATAATGACTTCCGCATTGACCTTTGTTGATCATAGAGACATGCCATTCGGCACAGTGCTAGCGTTTCCTGAGACCTACCAAAAAGCCTCAAAACATTTTGGTCCAAAATGTACAGGAAGTCAGCCATGTTGGTTTGAATGTGTGATTTTGACCTTGTTTTTGACGTTTACAGCCTTCGGATTTGATCGAACTCCTCCTAGAGATTTCAACCGATCAGTTTGTAAATCAGTCAGGATGACCTTCAGGCATGGAGGATCAAAAGTTATCAAAGGATTTATCTTTCGACCATGATGAAGGGGCGGGGCCAGACCTAAAAAATTGTGTAACCGCCAAAAATGTTAAAGCAGTTAGAACTCCTCTTCAGAAAGTTACAGAGGGGTGAAACTCTCTTTGGTGGATGTTCATCAGGTCCCTGAGGATCCTAGATGGTCAAATGCTGACATCACTTAAGTCTCGCATCCTCACAACAGGAAGTGTAACATTTTGCCTTGAAAAGCCCAGAATTTACACAGTTGAGCAAATTAGCATAATAATGTTGCACAGCAGCCAGAAACCAGTTGGAGTAACTCTACTGAGGATTTTCAAAAAAGGGTGTGGCTGTGTGGCGTCACGCCATGGCCATGTTTGCCTTTACTTTCCAGATTCCTCCAATCCAAACCAGGTTCAAGAGAATGTATATTAGTCAATCCCAGGAGAGTTGTGTATGCTAATATCTCATGGGCGGGCCTAAATACTTTACAGCGCCCCCTAGAAGCCTTAAAAACGCCAGCCCAAAGCCATACTTTATCTGAACACAATGTCATTCAACACACATATGCGGTGCCTCACGACATACAAAAAAAGTATGTTGGAGCCATGGTCCATACCCAGCAGGGAGTCGGCCATCAGGAGGAGTTTATTAACCTCAACATTAAAGGTCACAGCTGTGTCAAGCTTCATGGCTGTGATCACATACCAAATTAATTGAATTAACCATAAATGTATTTTATCAGGTTAAACAATAGTTTAGCACAAGATCACTGCACTAGGCTGAATCATGTGATCACAATGTGAAAATAAATAAAGAACAATTACTTTTTATCTCGTTTTCCAACACCACTGACGGTCAGAGACGGTAACTGAGCTGTGTGACTTGAAATCCGTGTCAACAAGCATGTCTGGCTCTGTGCATCACCTTTATGTGTCCCCTGAAAAAACACTTCCATTGTGTGGTGGTTTATTTGCATGTGTTTTCTTAATTTGCAGTGCATTTTTTTATGTGTTGTGTCGTTTTTCTAAGTTTGCTTGTGTTTTGTCTTTTTGCATGTGTTTTCTTAAGTTCCGTGCTGTGACCCTTCAGGGCCACCATATCTTTCCCATCCATCCATCCATTTTCTTAACCGCTTAATCCTTAATGGGTCGCGGGGGGGCTGGTGCCTATCTCCAGCTGTCAACGGGCAAGAGGCGGGGTACACCCTGGACAGGTCGCCAGTCCATCACAGGGCAGGACAAACAACCATGCACACACTCACACCTAAGGACAATTTGGAGAGATCAATTAACCTGATAGTCATGTTTTTGGACATGGGTCATCCGTCATCACTCAAACACAAAAATACTGCTTGCTCGCAAAGATTTAGGTATGTACTGCCCCCTATCAACAGGAAACCACACATTGTCACTGGAAATACCAGGAAAAGGCCACCACACTGCAGCTCTGTCTCCGTATCTTTCCAAGTATAGTTATTTTTGCCAGTTGTCCAACTCTTAATGTTTAGCAGCTTCAAAAGAAATGTCTGTGGTAATCAGTAAAACTGCATATGTGTTTTCGCTTTCAGTGTGGAGATTATCAACCACAGACATAGTTAAACATCTACTGCACACCCTACCAGCTTTTATATTGCCCTTTGGGTTTTTTTCTGCTCTGCCTAAAATTTTAGCTGCATGGTGGTGTTGGGGAAATGACCAAGAAAGCAGTTATCTGGCTATTAAAAGTTAAAGGGACTGCTTATGGCAGTCAATAAGATTAATAATTTATGGGAATTTATTATTATTCGGGGCACCACCTTTATCAGGAACTATTTTAATAGCCAAATATCTATATCAGTCTCATAATCTGAAGGAAGGAATTCTTAATTTACTTCTGTTTATTGACCACAAACTTTGCAATATATGTTTGTTAAATCAAGAACGACAACAATTATTTTCCAAAAATACAAGATTTATTTACAGGAAAAATAAGAAAAACATTTTAATCACCAAGCTAGAAAAAGAACACACTAATGATTTAAAATAAATGAATAGTTAAAAATAAAAGAACACAAAAAAGATGGATATGTAATAAGATGAGAAACCATGGATTCTGATATGATTCTGGAGGGATCTGGGTCCTTTAGGAACAAACACTTGATCTGTAGATGCTGGAATAAAGCTGAATTAGTTTAACTAATTTAGCACCAGTGGTTTACCTTTAAACCAATAAGCAATGTGGGAAAACAACATTTTCTTAGGATTAAGAAGTGTTTTGTTTAAAAATTATCTCGATAAGAGTAATTAACCTTTGGAGAATCACTGAATTTATGGCTTGATCACGACAGTAAAACAATCTAATTCCCGTATTTTGATCAAAAAAGGGGAGTTCAAACAAGCTAAAAGATTAGTTTCTGTTGTTAAACAATCTATTTTTAAACCAATTTCTGTTTGAACCGAAAATAGAGATCTTTGTTGATGAAACGCGGCCTAAACCAACACGTGGGCTTCCTTAGCTTTAGCTGTCTGCAACGCAAGTGGGGCGTTTAGAGTGGTTCAAATACATTTATTGAACATTTTTTAAAAAGGGAAAAACTCCTGTCTGATTGAGTAGCTCAAATTACAAGATTTAAAACAACTCTGTGTCGGGAAAAGTGTTTAAAGAACACTGAATAAAACTTCAAGCCGAGACCTGGTTTAGCCAAAGATAGCACATGAAACTTAAAAAGTTAGCAATAAAAAAAGGAAACACCTTTAAAATTAGTTACCCCAAATAATTTTCCTCTGCCCAAATATACCTTATCAATGTTTAAAGTCCTCCAAGTTGCTGCACGTCGATCAGGAAAGGGGGACCTCCAGGGAGTGTTAGCCAGCAGGCTAACAAAGGATCCCTAATCTGGCTAGCAGCAGTGGGAAGCTCCTGGCTCTGGCTTCTCCTGGCTGGCTGCGTGGTATCAGCATCCACCTTTTACCAGTACCTTTTTGGAGCTCTCCAGTTCGGCATTCACCTCTTATTGGCTCGGTGGATAAATGTGGATTCTGGTTGATTTGGCTCTCGGTACACGTGGCTCACGGCTCCCGTTTCTCAGCAGTTGGCAGCCTGAAACTCAAATACCTATGACAAGAGTATAATAAGTGAGGCATACAAATCTAAATAAATCTGTATACGGAGCAAACGTGTGTATGTTAACAGCTGTTAACAAGATATATAGTGAACACGTGTGTTTATGCATACATGTTTAAACATATAGAGATGTGTATATACATATACAGTATGTATATATACACATGTGTACATGTCTAGACATTTACACTTATATACACTCATCCGTATTGCCCCATTTTTACTAGGACAAGTACAGTCTGGAATGGGTAGCTTCAGGACCAGTCTGTCGTGTTTCTTTTACCTGTCTACTCTCCGTGCCGACCCCTTTTTTTCACTTTCACTTTTTTGATCATGGAAAGAAAATGGCTTGTTTGTGCACAGTACTTTTATGAGCTTTCCTGCCCTCATTGGCAAAGAAGCAATGACAATGGTCTGAGGGCGGCAGTGTTGCCATAGTTACTTTGAAATAGTAAACTGATTAATGACTACTGATTACTCCTTCCAAAAGTAACTTAGTTACTTTACTGATTAGTTTATTTTAAAAGTAACTACATTCGATTAAATGTTGCTTTATTAGTTACTTTCAGCACCTGCCAGTAACACTCCCCACCGCCTCAATATAAAAACAATAACCGGTTTTGCCAATACTCAATTTATTGTAAGTCCATTTTGACAGTAAGGCCGGAAAGAAACTTGCTTTTTACCCTCATGTTGACAGCAGCAACTATGAAGCAACAAGCTAAGTCTTGAGGAAGTACTTGTTTGCTCACTGCACTTACTACTGGAGAGTTCCTTTACGTTGCAGATTACAGAGTACAGAACTCAGACTCAGGGAAATCTAGGGTGGAACCAAAACAAATATGGAGAGTGTAGAGGAGATAATTAGTTGTTTCGGTTTACGGTAGATAAAGATGGCAGCAGTGCTGTTGAAGGTATGTTAGACAGTATTTACTGCTATTGTTGCTTGGTTTATTACTGGTTTTGCCGTACTGCACCAGAGCATGCTTGTGAGGTAAATAGTCATGTGCCCAGGGGCTTGTGGGTAATGTGTTACTGTTAGTTGTAAAATAGCTGTAGCTGCATGTTAGAAGTCTGTGTTCGGAGGTAACAGTTTGCTGTTAGTTCTTCTTTGAGTTTTGTTGTGATATTGTAATGTGCTCGGGGCTTTGTGAGTTGAGGTCAGGCACCATGATGAAGGAGGGTGCGCCCGCAGGTGATGTTTCATTGCAAGAATTGAGAATTGTGAATACAAAGTAACTAATAAAATAGCCTGGTTATGTGGTGTGTGGGATAATTCCATTCAATTCTCTTTTATTTATATAGTGCCAATGGGGAGCCTAAGTCACGCCCTTCTACTTCCGGGTCAAGGGTCCCCAAATCCCCAAAAAATGAATGAGAGTCAAGGGAGCGAAAAGTTATTTTCTGATCCAGTTTGAAATGCGCCGTGGATCAAACACATGATGTCCGTGAATTCTAAAAACTAATTTTGATGCAGAGAAAACGCTGATTTTTGACCGGAGTGACAGGAGTTTTGTGTAAAAATGCTTAGTGGACGACAACTGCAGAAGAAGAAGGAGAGCGAGGGCCGTAGCCTTCAGGACAAAGAAAGGAGCATTAAACACGGAGAAAACCTCTATAAACCTGACCATGTGGAAATAAGCAGCTATGTCGGGGATAAAGCAGTCGGTGGAGTGAGAGCCAGCATGGAGGAGAAGCTCTACAAGCTCTAGGTGAAGGTTTTACCTGCTATAGCTAGTGCTAGCTCCCGCTAGCCAAATGGCGTCATATATGCGACTTCTGACTTCTGATTTGTTGGCATTTTAAATGCAAATTTTTACAATCAAATAAATCCCAAATCACTGGACAAGCACAGTTGAAATGTGCATAATTAGTTATCCTTTAAATCGAAGTACAAAATATGTGTGATAAGACAAAGCGGACCAGAAAATAACTTTTATCGCTCCATTGACTGCCATTCATTATTTCTTCGGATTGGGGACCCATGGGCCGACCAGAAGGGGAGGAGACTTAGGCTCCCCATTAACAACAGATGCCATCTCAAGGTACTTTACAATAAAAGTCATTGCAATACAATTATACAAACATTCAAATCATTTAAAAGTTTTCTATGTAAGGAATCCCAGCAGATTGCGATGAGTAGTGCTATACGACACTGCAAAATTTGGTATTGGTCCGATACCAAGTAAATACAGGGCTAGTATTGCTGATACCGATTCTGATACTTTTAGTACTATCGTAGAGATTTGTGTTATTTATTAAGTGAATGTATCATCATGTGACACCATTAGCCTATCATTAAATCTTATTTTCAATTCACTATAAGCTACCTGGATATTATTGTTGCCCATGCTGAAACGCCTCTGCAAGGAACCGCTGTCTCGGTGCTGAGGAGCTGAGTTTTTTCTTTTCTTCCTTCTTTTGGATCTGCTGTAGCTCAGAGTTTTGGTTGGGGTGTGTTTTAATATGCTTGTAGCGGTTTGTGGTGTTGCTACAGTAACGTATTTGGTTCCTGCAAACATTACAGGTTGCAGTGGTTTGGTCAAGGACTGTTATATAGCTCCAAACGCTGCTCCTCTTTCGCTCTGCGTTCGCTCACTCGCCTCGGCTCGACCTCCCACTTTAGTAGAGTTGTGTGTTACAGTGGAAGGGGCTTAGCGGCAGTGCAAGGGTGGGGGCTGAGTGAGATCTGAGTGAAGGGAGAGAGGAGCGCTGGAGCGGCCGCTTGGAGTTGTACTGAGGAAAAACTGAAACTTAAGGATCGATCTCATCACGCAGCTGTCGATCAATACTCAATACCAGCGTTAGATAGATACTATCGATGTTTTAGATCGATCCGCCCAATCTTAGTAAATACAGGGCCAGTATTGCCGATACAATCATTTTTACTGCTATATAGTTTTGTGTAATTTATTAAATGAATGCATTATCAATATGAAAATTTGTCTGAAAACTTGAAATTTCATATTTATTTAATTATTGATCAAGTCTTTAACAAATCATGTGAATAATAATAATAATAATAATAATAATAATAATAATAATAATAATAATAATAATAATAATAACAGGTTTGAAATCCTTCAGAATAATTTCATAATTCTTTGGGAATCCTGAAGTGAAGTTAAAAAAATATTCTTAACCATATAACTTGTCACCATGTGCTTCACCTAAACATAGGAATACTGTTGCTTTGACAATATAAAAGATTTATTCTGGCATTTTCATATTTTAGGATTGAGGGATAGCCATTAGTTTTTTGTTGGTATCACATCTATTTTTTCAGGTCCAGTGAAATAATTTATTTTAAATTCAATTTAGTTATTCCTTATGTGACTGTCTGAATGTAGTCTTATTAATCTGTCTGCTAAATAAGGACCAATTACACTGAACATTAACATTAGCCAATCAAATGCAGGTGATTAGAAATATCATTTCCATTTCACTATGCTAAGCTACCTGGGTTGATTGCCATGCTGAAAGCCTCTGCAGGGACGTCTGCCTCTGTGCAGGAGATCTGCATTCCCTCCTCCTCCTTCCTTCGGCTCTGCAGCTCAAAGTTCTGGTCGGGGTTTGTTTTTATGCGATTATATAGGTGTGTGGAGTTATCAACGTACCTAATTTGTTTCCTGCAAACATCGTAGGTTGCAATGGTTTGATTCATAGGTATTAAAACAACTCCAAACGCCGCTACTCTCTTCCCCCGCTCTGCTTCACAGTGAGCGACGGTGAGTGCTGGAAGGGAGGGGCTGAGCATGAGTGAGAGGAAAAGGGGGAGGGAGCGGTTTCAGCCAGTCAGAATGAAGAGAAAGTGAAACTTAAGGTTTGATCTCAACACGCACCTATCGATCAATACTCAATACCAACGTTAGATTGATACTATCGATATTTTAGATTGATCTGCCCAGCCTTAGCGATGAGTCATTGACGATACAAGTGTATCAGTGTACAGTCGATACAAGTGTAATGAGAATTCCTGTCACATCACTACTTACATTTCTTGCCTGACATCACAACATCTTTCGGTTTAAGTAAATTGCATAAATAGTGATGCATAGTGGCTTGAACAACTACGTATAATTTGACTACTGGTATGGAAATAGTAATGCATTAGATCAGTCGTTACTGAAAAAGTGGTCGTATTAGGAGTAATGCACTACTGAGTAATGGCATCACTGGAGGGCAGTGTGAGCTCTGTCGTCATCACTGGTCATAGACCAATGAGAATGAGTTGAGGGCCATGCAAAAGGATGCTGGGGACGGCGTATATGTTATGGAAAATGAATCCCAAAATCCCCCTTTTTAGGTCAAAAGAGGTCATACTGTTCAGTCTTTGAAGCTAGACCAGGTTCATTTTCCATGGAATCCGAGAATTTCACTATCCTTCAGCAGCGTTCAAGGTACAACAGTCCATTTGAAGAATGGTGAAACGATATGGATGGCAAAAAAAAACTGTTATGGATCCAACAATATGGGTTGTATTATTCTTGTAGTTTGCAGTCTTTGGAGCTACAATGGTTCCATTAATTCAAATTCTGTCTGGGTAGTCTCTGAATAGTGTAACTACCTCAGGGTAGGGCTAAGCTACTCTTACTGAAATATAAAAAAGAACAAAAATTTTAAGATAAAACACAACAGAGAATAAAATCACTCATATAAATTAACCCCCTTTTTGACATCGTTTTACTTCATCATGATACATATCAATGTCTTAAGCATGGAAAGGGGGATAGGATAGAATAGGATAGGATAGGAAAGGGGTGAGCATGTGAATATGTAGCTCCCATCAGTTGCTGGCACTAGCTTGTGCCATGGGCCTGCGGGGAGCGATGAATTGCATTGTGACAAATGTCAAGGAGTTGACACTAGCTTGCGATTGTTTGACCTGCATGTAGGCGGTGTAAGCCATCACTGCTGTGATGACCCACCAAACTGAAACTGGAATAGGTTGTGATTGCTCATGATGTACAATGGGAAGAACAAGTATTTCATACATTGCTGATTTTTGAAGTTTTCCCACTTGTATGCATTTAGAGGTCTGTAATTTGTATTAAAGGTACTCTTCAGCTGTGAGGGATAGAATCTAAAACAATCATGCAGAAAATCACAGTGGATTATTTTTAAATAAATAATTTCCATTTTATTGCATGAAATTAATATTTAATATGTCAAACAAACAGAGCTTATTATTTGGTACAGAAACCTTTGTTAGCAGTTCCAGAGATCTGGGGCCGTATTCACAAAGAATCTTAGGGCTAAAAGTAGGTCCTAACTGGCTAATTTAGGAGTAACTCCTAAAAAATGTGGGCGTGTCACTCCTAAATTTAGGACTCCTAGTTTCTTAAGATAAAAGTAATTCACAACCCTTCTTAGGCCTAAAAGTTGCTCCTAAGTCTGGGAGTCATTAAAAGAAGTCAAGAGGACTCCTAACTCCCTAAGACCTATTCACAAAGACTCCCAAAATGGCTGCAGCCAGACGCAATGTGTTGGACACTCTGGATGATTCGTAATTAACCAAACGATACAGACTAAATCGTGAAGGTAATGAACTTTTTGTAGATTTGGTGCGGGATCACGTCTCCAACTAAACGTCACGACCCGATCAGTCCAGAAATTACATGTTTAGCGACACTAAGATATTTAGCCATAGGGGAAAAAGCAACTTTGTAACGCGGACGACTTGGGTATATCAGAACCATCTATCAGCCGATCAATCCACCAAACTCTAAAGCGCTCTGTCGACCACACATCATCCAACAATTCATCCGTTTCCCATTAGACATCCAGAAACTGCATCGAATTAAAGCCAATTTCATGGCAATTGCAGGTATGCCGGGGGTGGTCAGAGTTGTGGATGGCACGCATATCAAAATCATTGCGCCATCAATAGATGAGAATGTTTATGTAAATAGGAAAAGATATCACTCCATAAACACACAGATTGTTTTTGACTGCGAAGACAATATACTTGACATTCTGGCTAAATGGCCTGGGTCCACCCACAACGCACGGATTTTGATGTCCAGCGGCCTGAGGCAGCTATTTAAGGGGCACATTGTGCCAGCTGGATGTCACTTGTTGGGTGACAGTGGATATGCATGCAAAACGTGGCTCCTGACACCCTACGTCAACCCACAGCCAGGAGCGCAGTTAAATTACAACATGTAAGTAATAACCCAATGTATATGCCTCTCACTTGGGTGATTCACATGAGATTGGTTAAAATTAAAACCTATAATCCCTACAAAGTAGCCTAGGGAAATCAGACTACCGTCATATATTGAATACATGTTGTACTGTTGTTGTACTTCCATGTTATAGCGCACAAAAGGACAAAAAATGTGGCGAAGAGAGGAATCGGGCAACTTAAACGCCGTTTCCATGTACTCCATGGCGAGATACGTTTAAGTCCTGACAAAACCAGCTCCGTAATAATGGCTTGTGCAATCCTGCATAATCTATGCAAAAGGCGTAACATTCTTCAGCCAGAGGATGATGGGGACAACGCAGATGACCATCAGGGCAACGATGATGACCCTGCAGGTGATGATGAGCAGTGCGGGCTGGCATACCGGGATCACTTTGTGACCACACATTTTGGGTAATCAGACGTGACAAAAAAATCAACACACATTTGTTGGATATGATTTATTTGTCTTCCTGCTGTAGTTTATGCAGTTTCAGCCTGTAAATATCAGCCTTTAGGTCAAGCAATTTCTGTTTCCTCTCCAGCTCTTTTTTTTTGCCGTTTCAGGACAGTTACTTCCAACAGCATCTTTTCTTCCTCCAGGCTACCAGTTGACAGAAGAGGAGGAGCAGGGGAGGCACAAAGGGGGTTGGGAGATGTAGCTGGTAGAAGAGGGGCTGGCAGAGGAAGAGCTGGGAGGGGAAGGGCTACCTGTTGCAGCAGCATCCTTTGTCTAAGCGGCGATCTCTAGCCGACACTGGGACTGTAGAGAATACCATCTCTTCTCACACTCTTCTGCCGTTCCAGACACCGCTGGATAAGATGCATTTATGTTTCTGCTAATTTCCACCCATGCCTCCCTTTTCTTCTTATTCGTAATCCCGGCTCCGAATCGCCCTTTGAGGACCGTCCTCCTCTCCAGTACCAACTGTGCCAGTAGTAATAATTGGTCCTGCAACCAGTTAGGTTTCCTTGTTCTTTTCTCGCCACTCATTTTCAGTTCACGAGGTGCTTTTCACGGTAGGGGGGGGGTCTATTTAAGATGTGGCTGATGTGCTCAATAGACAGCCTAATTGTTTACAGCCTACTTGCAATCACTCCCTTAATATGATGCATCCATCCATCCATTATCTATACCGCTTTCATCCAATTCAGGGTCGCGTGAATGGAGCTTATCCCAGCTATCAGCAGGCATTAGGCAGGATTCACCCTGGATAGGACGCCAGTGTGTCGCATTATATGATGCATTTCACGTTTTTTCATTTTTAAACTTCACCCTCTCTGTAAGTATGCTATTGTATGTAAGTTATATGAAGTGTCAGTCTCATGGCCGGCACAAAGATGTCATTGTGCATTATTTCTGCTATTTGCGCTGTTTATAATTAAGCTTTTATCAACATTGAAGTTTTCCATTTTTTGGTTTCACATGTGTCATTCAACAACAAATCACACTGCTTGCAGTCTATTTACTCATGCATAGGAAATGATGTTTTCCATAGCAACGGGACGTCACTCTTAGCTTAATTTTAGGGGTTTGTTCTACGTAAAAGTAGCTCTTAGTGCGTTTGTGAATAGGTTTTAGACGACAACTCCTACGTAAGACCTTTTAGCGCGAGTTAGGAGTAACACCTAGCGGTAAGATAAGAGTCTTTGTGAATACAGATGTTTCCTGTAGTTCTTCAGCAGGTTTTTACACACTGCATCAGGGATTTTGGCCCATTCCTCCAAACTGATCTTCTCCAGAGTGTTCAGGTTTTTGGGCTGTCACTGGGCAACACGGACTTTCAGCTCTCTCCAAAGATTTTCTGTTTGATTCAGGTCTGCAGACTGGCTAAGCCACTCCAGGACCTTGATATGCTTCCTACAGAGCCACTGCTTAGTTACCATGGCGATGTGTTTTAGGTCGTTGTCATCCTGGAAGACCCAGCCATGACCCATCTTCAATGATCTGACTGAGGAAAGGAGATTGTTGGCTAAGATCTCACCATACATGGCCCCATCCATCCTCCCCTCAAAACGGTGCAGTCGACCCGTCCCCTTTGCAGAAAAGCATTCCCAAAGAATTATGCTTCCAGCTCCATGCTTCACAGTTGGGGTGGTGTTCTTTGGGTTCTTCTCATCCTTCTTTCTTCAAACACAGTGAGTGGAGTTTACACCAAAAAGCTCCACTTTTGTCTCATCAGATCACATGAACTTCTCCCATTCCTCCTCTGGATCATCAGGATGGTCATTGACAAACATCAGACGGGCCTTGACATGCTCTGGCTTTAGCAGGGGGACCTATCATGCACTGCAGGATTTTAATCTATAACAGCGGAAAGTGTTACTGATGGTTTTCTTGCACAGCTCTCTGGTCTTGGCCATTGTAGAGAGTCTGAGTGAGTGGACAGGTGTGTTTTATACAGGTAACGAGTTCAAACAGGTGCAGTTAATACAGGTAATGAGTGGAGAACAGGAGGGCTTCTTAAAGAAGAACTAACAGGTCTGTGGGAGAATAAATTCTTACTGGTGGATAAGGGATCAAATATTAATGTCATGGAATAAAATGGAAAATTCAATTCAATTCAGTTTATTTATATAGCGCCGTTTCACAACAGATGTCATCTCAAGGCACTTTACAAGAAGAGTTATTACAATACAATGTTTAATTTAAAAATAATTATTTATAAATCATCCACTGTGTTTTGTTGCATGTTTGTTTTAGATTCTGTCCCATACAGTTGAAGAGTACCTTTGATACAAATAACAGACCTCTACATGGTTTAGTGGAAAAAGTTCAAAAATCAGCAGTGTATCTAAAACTTGTTCTCCCCACTGTACACAGCGTTACACAAGCATGCAGAGGCTACATGGATTGTTATGCCAACACCTGTGCTCTGTCCTGGATATTCTCAACTTCTTTGATGTGCAAAGATACTGGGTGGTGCTAGACAGCAAGTATTCAATTCAATTCAATTCAGTTTATTTATATAGCGCCATTTCACAACAGATGTCATCTCAAGGCACTTTACAAAAAGAGTTATTACAATACAATGTTTAGTGTAGAAATTACAGAACCCACAGAAAGATTGCGTCGTGGGAATTCTCAGCAATCCCTCATACTGAGCAAGCATGAAGCGACAGTGGGAAGGAAAAAACTCCCTTTTAACAGGAAGAAACTCCAGCAGAAACCAGGCTCAGCGCACAAGCGGTTTATCTGCCGCGACCCGTCTGTGGCTTGGAGAATACATAACAGAGACACAGAAAGAGCAATAGAAACTGATGCAGAAGTTTGTTGCAGGACGTGGAGAATTTTCCGTCACTGCAATGCCATCTTAGTCAGGGGTCGTCAAGCAGGGCTAATCCGGAGCACCCACTACTATAATAGAAAACAGGTTAGTGCTTGAATTGACAGCACATCATGCACAGTTGGGGAGAAGTAGGAGAGAAAGTAGGAACAGACCCTAATAATGTCCTCTAATAGCCTAGCCTAAAGCAGCATAGCTACTAACATTAACCTGTCTCCTAGCTACTAGGAGACCTGGCTACCAACACTCTGTCTGAGTACTCCTGATCGAGGCTCAGCCCGTGGGAACGGTGTAGGGCCGGTAACGGCCCCCCGTCATGCCGGGGTCTTTCTCGGAGTCGGGTTGTTTGAGAATGCAGCCCAAAGTGGGTGGTAAACTCTATCTAAGGCTAAAATACCGGCACGAGGACCGATAGTCGACAACTATCTTAGGGAAAAAATTGACAGAACTGAGAGGACAGAGTTGAAGAGGGCGAGAAAAACAGTTTAAGAGATAAAACGGGTGGGGGTCCGCACAGTCTGCCCGGGGGATTCAACCCCGGCAGGTAATGGGCGGGCCCGCACTGTGCGGGAGGATCCCCTTGAGGGACCTCTCTCCGGCGCTGGCTGGTCCCCCGTTGGGGCGCATTTCTTCCGCGGCGGTAAGCCGCGACCGGCTCCGGATCTTTACCTGGCTTTACATTAAATCTATCTCTACCTAGCTACTCTACCTCTTCCTATCTCTTCCTAACTTTTGACACTCTGCCTGACTACTAACATTAACTGTCTCTTCCCTATCTACCTGTCTAACCTGACTCTAACTACCTATAAAACATATCTCTAAACTGTAAGCTTTGTTAAAGAGGAAAAGTTTTTTAGCCTAGTTTTTAAAAGATAGAAAAAATTGTCTGCTTCACGAACCAACCCTGGGATGCCGGTTCCATAGGAGGGGAGCCTGATAGCTGAAAGATCTGCCACCCATTCTACTTTTAGAAATCCTAGGAACTACCAGTAAACCTGCAGTCTGAGAGCGAAGGGCCCATGTTAGGAAACATATGGAACAATCAGGTCTCTTATGTATGATGGAGCTAGATTATTAAGGGCTTTATATGTCAGAAGGAAGATCTTGAATTCTATTCTAGATCTCACTGGGAGCCAGTGAAGAGAAGCTAAAAACAAGGGGAAAATGTGATCTCTTCTTTTAATATTCATCAGAATCCTAGCAGCAGCATTTTGAACTAACTGAAGACTTTTTAATTGTATTCTGTGGACTACCTGATAATAGACAGTTACAGTAATCCAGCCTTGAAGTAACAAAGGCATGGACTAGTTTTTTCAGCATCACTCCTGGACAGGATGGTTCTAATTTTTGTAATATTCCTAAGGGGAAAAAAGGAAATCCTACAGACTTCTTTAATGTGAGATCTAAATGACATATCTTGGTCAAAAAAATGACGCCGAGGTTTTTTTGCTTTATTACTGGAGGCTAATTTTAATGCCGTCCAGGTGAAGGGGGCTGACTAAGTAGTTTTCTTTTTTCAGAGCTTTCTGGTCCAAAGACGACAACTTCTGTTTTATCAGAATTTAGAAGCAAGAAGTTTAGAGTCATCCAAGTTTTTTATGTCTTCACAGACTTGCTTGTAGTCTACCTAACTGATTGGATTCATCAGGATTTATGGATAGATATAGCTGTGTATCATCTGTGTAACTATGGGAAATGTATCCCATGCTGCCTAATTATTTTACCAATAGGAAGCATATATATAGTAAAAAAAGAATCGGCCCAAGGACTGAACCCTGTGGTACTCCGCAAGTAACTTTTGAGGTTGAGGAGGGTTTATCATTTACTTGAACAAACTGAAATCTGTTAGACAAATAAGATTTAAACCAGCCTAGGGCTGTTCCTATTATACCGACACGTTGAAGCCTTTCTATGAGAATATTGTGAACAACATTGTCAAAGGCAGCACTAAGATCAAACAGGAGCAGAATGGTCACCAGTCCATTGTCTGAGGCTATGAGAATATCATTAGTAACCTTCACCAGAGCTGTTTCAGTGCTGTGATGAGCTCTAAAGCCTGACTGAAACTTCTCAAACAGCTCATTATTGTTTAAATGCTCACATATCTGGTTTGCAACTATTTTCTCAAGAATTTTAGATAAGAAGGGAAGATTAGATATCGGTCTATAGTTAATTAAGTCGTTTTGATCAAGAGAGGGTTTCTTAAGTAGAGGTTTAATTACAGCAATCTTAAACTCCTGTGGTACATATCCATTGACTAAGGATAGATTCATTATATTTAAAATTGGAGCAGCGATCAGAGGGAAAACTTCTTTTAAGAGTTTAGTTGGGATTAGGTGTAAAACGCAAGTTGAAGGTTTAGATGAAGCTAATAATTTTAGTACATCACAAAGTTTGGCTGCATTAAAGCAGTTTTAGCGTATATTAGGTTCAACCATTTTTGAGGCTGCCTCATTAACTAAGGAGGAAGCAAGCATATTGGGAAGGTTCCCAATTATCTTATTCTTTATGGAGTCTATTTTATTTATAAAGAATTGCATGAAGTCGTCACTGCTTAGAGCTTGGGGATTGGTAGAGTGTACAGGGAGGGTCGGGGCCAGAAGCAGAGTTTGCTGGGTTGGGTTTGGAACCCATTGAAAACCACTTGCAGTTCTCATTATTATGATCATGATAACCAATTGTTTTCTTCTGTGCTTTCAGGCGATCTTGATGGACACCAACAGCTCAATGAAGACAAGGTCCTACTCTACACAGGGCACATACTACCAGGGTGACGACATGGATCCAGAGTATGATGATTATGATTAACAAGAGAACAGACATGTAGTTGAACCCCTCAGATGATATATTTTGTTGTACAAAAAAGGAACCAGGGGAATATAACACGATGAAGTAACACAGACAAGATATTTCCATTTCAGTGTCCTGCATTTGGTCGTTATTGTTCAGTGTTCTCTTCACAGTTGTACTAAAGGAAACCAAAGTTGTTCTTAATATGTGCATTTTGTTAGAAGTGGTTTTAGCCAACAGCCTTATTCATTGCGAAGATTTGTTAAAAGGCCCTTTGTAGAGAATAAGGACAACTAAGACGATTTCTTTGATGTTTCTTTTTTTTAATCCAAAATCTGCTAAGGTTTAATGTTTTGGTCTTTGAGTTTTGTGTGTCAACATTACTGTCTAGAAAATATTAGCAGAAATTGATGTTCCGGTTGTTGTCACAACTGCTAAATGTGTGATATGTCAATAAGGATAGGAAAAAATTTGTTATATTTATTTTAAATCAGTCCAGATTTAGCTGGTGCAAAGGGACAGCAGTAGACTCATAAATAATTAAGAATTTCAACCAAGAATATTTGATATTTTGGTTTTATTTGCCAATATACATTAAGTTTTAATTCCAAAAAAGGTGACTAGTCAATAAAAAAATTATTTTTAAAAATGGAATGAGTGCAAGACGGCCATCATAAACATGGGAACATAATGATTGCTGTTACATTTTTAATTTTAAAAAGTAAACAAATGTTTATCTGTATTTCTGTTTATGCTTTTCTTTTTGTAAGATTTTGGCAGCACGTGATTTCACAGATTAACAGATTAATGATAAAATTAACTGGTCTCCTGTTTTTAAAGAAACATATCAACAACATATTCAGATTGTAAAACAATATACCATACTGGGTTTAGACAATGAGAACAGATTTTAATATATTTGGGGAAATGTTAATCCCACTTTTTGTTTTCACAAATAAAGGTTTTACAAATTCAACTGTTTGGAAGCATTTCCAATCATTGTGGAATAATTTAATAAAAGATGACAATCTCTCCTCTGTCAGAGCGGTTTAGAGGAATTAGTCCTATTTTGTTTAAGACAAATTAAAAAACCCTTTAGTTTAGCGCGTTAAGAAGCTTGCAGCAGAAACCTGTTTCAGAATTCTAAATGTCATATGGGCTGTTGATAGCCTGGTAAAATCCAGACCCTAATCTATTAAGATTAGGGTCTGGGAACGAGTAATGCAAAGGGCCTAAACCGAGGGGCGGAACCAAGCATGCATTTGAAACTCTCACTGCATGCAATTGGATAACACCTTGACCAATCAGAACAATACACGGCGTGACGTATGCAGAGCTACCAGCGGAGCTCAATGGTAGATGAAACTTTTGCGGTATCCAGTCGGTAAAACAGCAAAACTGTCCTTCTTGCAAAGGAACGATTCGAGCGCAGTCGTCATCAGTTTAGCTCGCCTCTGGCCTGCCTACATCAGATACACCGATTTGATTGGCTCCCTGAACTCCTCACATAATGCAGTAACAGGATAATTGCTCGATGCCAGAGCGTCTTAAAGAGATAATTCAAATTGTGCTCTGTGAGACCTCTGGATTTTCAGGAGATTTCATCAATTGTGTTGATTTAATATTCAACTTAAATGTGGTAACGTTTTCTGCTTATCTGCTGCATATATTATCAGGTACGTACGTACGTACAAACAGACAGACAGATGGATAGATACACTGTAAAAAAAATCTCTGAGTTTACTTAAAAAAACAAGTCAACACATTTCACTAGCTTTTTTGAGTAATTTCAATTTGACAGTGAATGGTAGTGTCAGAGAAAATAGAGAAACAGGTAGAGAAAATACTCAAAAGAGCTAGTGATTTTTTTTATTTAAGTAAACTCAACTTTCTTTACAGATAGATAGATAGATAGATAGATAGATAGATAGATAGATAGATAGATAGATAGATAGATAGATAGATAGATAGATAGATAGATAGTGTTGGGTGTTACGCGTTACAAAGTAAGTAGTTACTGTAATGACATTACTATTTTTTTAACATTGTAGTGTAACGCATTACTTTGGTGAACACTGTTATGACATCACAATTACTTTCGAAAATATGATGTGGTTACTTAAATTACTGATAACCTATTCTGCACGGAGCCTAAACAAGCATTTCCCTGATGACGTCATCAGCATGTCCTGAATCACGTACAAGACCCAGCTGCAAGATGGAGGAGCAGAGTGGTGGCAGCAGAGCTATGGCTCTAGCAAAAACATCCCTAGATGCATGGAAATATGGCCACTACTTTGAATTCGTTGCACTAAGGGAAAAGAATGTCAGTGATAAATGTAAACTTTGCTCTGGTCAAAAACATCTCTCCACAATTCCACACCAAACCTGTCAAAGCATCTGGAAAGACAGTATGCTATTACCAAGCTAGTAGCAAAAACCCTTGTAGCGAAAGTGAAGATGGCATGGGAGCGACACCCAAGCAACGGCTGCTTGATTTCCAGGAAACCAAGGTAACACTAACAACGAAGCACTTTCATTGCGGAGGATACATAGTGTTACATTGCTTAGGGTAACTTGATGTTTGACCTCAAACCAAGAATTTACATGACCCTGCATTTCAGGTATGATGTTTTAGAAAGATGCAAAAGTAGTGTAACTAGTAAAGTAACTAAGTTACTTTCTAAAAAATTACTAAGAAACGTAAGTGATTCCTTTTTTAAAGTAATGAGTAATATGTAATAGATTACTTTTTGAATAACTTCCCCAAAATGAATAGATAGATAGATAGATAGATAGATTTTCTAGATAGATAGATAGATAGATAGATAGATAGATAGATAGATAGATAGATAGATAGATAGATAGATAGATAGATAGATAGATAGATAGATAATTTGTTTTAAAGTTTCTTGAAAATAAAATGCACAGATGAGACTTTTAATTTTATTACAGCAAAAAAGCACACTGTATTTTTTCCCAATTACTTTTTTACAGCTTTAACATTCATACTGAATTATTTTATTTAAGGTATCCAGTCCAAAGTAGAAACATTTTACTGAATTGTTATTAAGTCAGCACAAATCTTTGGGTTATTTTGTTTTATGACAACAGCTTGATCATTTCTTTCATGTTAACCTTTAATTAAAAACCTATCCATGCTTAGTGCTCCTGTCCCAGCATACAGTATGACATGGTGTATATCACCATTGTTGAACCTAATCAATAGAAGCAATTTTCAAACTACGAAAACCGGCTGAATAAATATTGAGTTCCACATCTTTCATATGGTAATCCATACAGTGCCGGGACACTGTAGTAGTATGCAAACACTGCTCACCACTGGCAGAGTTTATGATCATAAAGTGCCGTCCTTTTTACCTGCCAAGGGAAATTACTGCGATTCTGCTAGTCGCAGTATACATCCCGCCTACCAACAACAACAGCGATAAGAACGCGGCTCTTAGTGAACTGTACCAGGCTGTCAGTGAACAACAGACGGCACACCCAGACGGTTTCACCATCTTCACTGGAGATTTTAACCATGCTGATCTAAACACTGTACTTCCAAAGCTACACCAGCATGTTGATTTTCCAACAAGAGGAGATAACATCCTGGACCTGGTCTACACTACACACAAAGGAGCATACAAAGCCACCCCCCTCCCCCACATTGGACTTTCAGACCATATCACTGTTATGCTAATGCCCGCATACAGACAAAGGGTAAAAGCGAACAAACCGGTTCGTAAGCAGGTAAAAGTGTGGCCTGAGGGAACCTCCGATGCTCTTCAAGACTGCTTTGACACAACAGACTGGGAAATGTTTAAGCAGGCAGCCACCTACAACAACCGGACAGACATAGAGGAGTATACAGACACTGTAACCTCTTACATCACCAAGTGCATCGATGATGTGACCCACACAAAAGACATCATCACTCGGGCAAATTGGAAGCCATGGCTGACAGGGGATGTCCTCAGGCTGCTGAGGGCCAGAGACAAAGCCTACAGAGCTGGGGATGAAGCTGGCATGAAAACAGCGAGAGCCAACCTGTCCTGTGGCATCAAGGAAGCAAAAAAGGAATACACTCACAAGATAACCACTCACTTCAAAGACAGCAGGAACTCACAAAGCCTATGGCAGGGCATTCAGGCCCTCACGGACTACAAGCCCGCGCCACAGAGCTGTGAGAGCAACATCCCTCTGCTCAACAACCTGAACCGCTTCTTTGCTCGCTTTGAAGCACAAAACAGCACCTGCCCACAGAAGACCCATCCCCCTCTACATGAGCAGCCCCTGTGCCTCTCTGCCGACAGCGTGAAGATGACACTTGCTGCTATCAACACCCGTAAGGCAACAGGTCCAGACAACATCCCAGGTCGTGCGCTGAAGGACTGCGCAGGGGAGCTTAAGGATGTCTTCACAGACATCTTTAACACTTCCCTGAAGCAAACCATCGTCCCATCATGTTTCAAAGCTGCCACCATCATACCTGTGCCGAAGAAAACTGCTCCATCCTGCTTCAATGACTACCGCCCTGTGGCACTGACACCCATCATCATGAAGTGCTTTGAGCGGCTTGTCATGTCACATATCAAAGCCACTCTCCCCCCCACCCTGGACCCCTTCCAGTTTGCATACCGAGCCAAGCGGTCTACAGAGGATGCAATCTGCTCTGCCCTCCACCCAGCCCTCACCCACCTGGAAAAAAGAGACTCATATGTGAGATTGCTGTTTATAGACTTCAGTTCTGCATTCAATACCATAATACCACAACAACTCATCTGCAAACTCGGCAAACTGGGACTCAGTACCTACCTCTGCAACTGGCTACTGGACTTCCTCTGTCAGAGGCCCCAAGTAGTACGTGTTGGCAACAATACCTCAAGCAGCATCACACTGAACACAGGGGCCCCCCAAGGCTGCGTGCTCAGTCCGCTGCTCTTCACCCTGCTGACGCATGACTGCACTGCAACCTACAGCAACAATCACATAGTGAAATTTGCTGACGACACAACTCTGGTGGGTCTCATCACCAAGGGCGACGAGACTCAATACAGGTTGGAGGTCGACCATCTGACCACGTGGTGCAGGGACAACAACCTCCTGCTGAACGTCAGCAAGACCAAAGAGGTTGTTGTTGACTTCCGGAGAGGTCACACCCAACACCTGCCACTGACCATCGACGGTGCTGTGGTGGAGAGAGCGAGCAGCACCAAATTCCTGGGGGTGCACATCAGTGAAGACCTCTCCTGGACCACCAACACTGCATCACTGGCGAAGAGAGCTCAGCGCCGCCTGTACTTCCTGCGGAAACTCAGGCGAGCAAGTGCTCCACCAGCCATCATGACCACATTCTACCAAGGCACCATTGAGAGCATCCTCTCCAGCTGTATCGCTGTGTGGGGCGGAAGCTGCACTGAATACAACAGGAAAGCCCTGCAGAGCATAGTGAACACAGCTGGAAGGATCATTGGTGCTTCACTCCCCTCCCTGAAGGACATTTACACCACCCACCTCACCCGCAAGGCGACCAAAATTGTGAGTGATGCAAGTCACCCCGCTCACAATCTGTTTGATCTACTGCCCTCTGGGAAGAGGTACAGAAGCCTGCGCTCCCGCACTACCAGACTCACCAACAGCTTCATACACCAAGCTGTAAGGATGCTGAACTCTCTCCCTCCTCTCCCCCCTCCATCCTCAGCTACATAACATCCTGGACATTGGACCCACAATGGCCGTCTGCACTACTCCACCTGCACACTTGAACACTTGCACACTTGTACACTTTACAACTTGGTGTTGTTGTCCTGAAAACACAACACTTCTGCTGCTCTTACATAACTTGCACCACTATGCCACTTTCTTTATTACTCAGGTCAAACAGAACTAATGACTGTCTATGCACAATTTCAACAAACTTTTTCCATTATTATATGTGCCCTCATATTTACTTATTTACTTACTTTTTTGTTTACTTGAATGTTATGTTGTCTGTGGACTTAAATTAGTAAAATATGTCTTGTCTTCACCGTGGGATAGTGAGAAACGTAATTTCGATCTCTTTGTATGTCTGGAACATGTGAAGAAATTGACAATAAAGCTGACTTTGACTTTGACTTTGACTTTGATATGGTGATGTTTTTTATGTTTAATATTGCTGTTTTATGGAGGTGTCAAAGTATTCGTATTCATTATTCTGGTAGAAGTGCACAGAAAAAAAAACTATTGGGTGAACATAATAAAATTATGTAAATCATTTCCACCCAAGTGATTTGGGTTGATTTAGCAATAATGAATTTTGTTTAGTAAACTAAATGTAAACATGTTGAATCAACCTAATACATTTAGGTTGCTATAAGGCACAACAATAAACAGCAGGGGATGGCACTTGAACTCAGGAAAGGGCCTAGGTTTTCAGAGCACCTGCACTAACCACTCAGAATCTTTGTCTAATAACATATATGACTTAATTTCCAGTGCCTAACTAAAGATTAATATAATATCATAATGACCTGCAGATTCCCTTGTTTTGTGTGAAAAAAGTGAAGGAATTGTATTACTGAAATTATTATAATCATGTTTCGTTAACACTGGAAATTAAGTCATATATGTTATTATATAAAATTGTTCTGAGTTATTGTGTAGCAAATTGGCAGGTGCTCTGAAAACCTTTCCTGAGTTCAAGTCCCATCCCCTGCTGTTTATTGTTGTGCCTTATAGCAACCTAAATGTATTAGGTTGATTCAACATGTTTACATTTAGTTCACTAAACAAAATTCATTATTGCTAAATCAAGCCAAATCATTTGGGTGGGAATGATTTACATAATTTTATTATGTTCACCCAAAACGTTTCTTTTATTGTAGAGATCCTTGAATTTAAAAAAGACTTCTAAAGTTATAGTATCACTTTAAGTTCTTTACTTAAGTAAAATAGTACAGGTTTCAAACCTACTTTAAGTATAAAAGTAATTTAAGTAAAAAGAAAAACTGCCATTAAGGTCATATTTAAGCTGTACCACAGGAGAACCACACCTTTTTAGAAAACACTTTTAGCAAAGGTAATGACTATGATGGTATATAAAAATATTAATGTTAAAAATTTGGGCTACACTAGGTTACCTTTTTCTGTATCTATGTCTATTTAAAATGTATGCATTTCAGTGCAATTCAAATACATTAAAGAACCAAATGTGGACTACTGAGCATTACTATGTGTTTCATGGAGTGGAAGATATGCTGACTACTTGCCCACTGTATAAGTAATGTAATATTGAATTTGCTTGAGTCACGACCATCTTTGAACTCAGCAATGTCAGAGCCCAGAGTCCAAACTTTTTTTCAGGGCTGGCACAGGACAGGCAGCTAGTTCTGCTGGGGTGGCACCTGTAAATCAAGGATCTGCAGTAAAAAAATAAGAAATGTATGTCCTGCGCCTTCTTTCTGATAAATGTTTTAAAATAACAGACATTTTTCCCTCTTGCAAAACAATTCCTGAAACTAAATGTATTCTGAAGAATTGGACTACAACATCAGACAATCAGGGAGTTGCACCTAGGGTGGCCTATCGGATTCTAGGGGTGGCACGGGCCACCCCAGGCCACCCTCTAGACACGCCAATGTCAGAGCCACCAGGACTCTGCCCCTGATTAGTGTATATTACCTGCACCTGTGTTCCTTGTTTGTCTTACCGGTTCCTCCTCATCCTGTGTTCTGATTTAAGAACTGGTGGGTGCTTTATTCCGTGTTGCATCATTGTGTGGACTGTAGATGTCATTGTCCAGTAGCTTTCACCATCTAATTATATAATTCTTTTTGAATCTTTTAATTCTCACCTGTGCTTGAGTCCTTCCATTAATTCAACAGCATAACCTGACAAGCAACATATATCTGCTTTGTCAGGACTTTTTTGTTGCCTGTCATTTTGACCAACGGGGTCAGAAAAACCCAACATAGAACTAGATAATGAACAATTATATTAATCATAAAAACACGAATAGTTCACCTGCAGTGGCCTGAACACAGTCTCCAAACTTCCTCCTGCTCTGCATGGAACTGAAATGCTCACCCACTGGTGTGTAATCAAATGGTTCATGTTGGAATCATGCAGAGGTCATTATCATAAGGTTTTGGACTTTTGCCTCCAACTAATTACTTCTTATTGGGGTTTAGATGTTGTTGGGGACAGGACCACCACTTCAGTAAAAGTTTGGAAATCGGGGAGTTACTCCAGTTGAAGTAATTGGCCATCAGAAATAATGTAAAGAGCCTTGGTGTAAATATGGACCAAGACATGACATTTAAATCCCATATTAAACAGGCTTCCAGGATTTCTTTCTTCCACCTAAAATTATAAAAAATCCTGTCCAGGAGTGATGCAGAGAAACTAGTCCATGCATTTGTTACTTCAAGGCTGGACTACTGTAATTCCTTATTACCATTAAGTCCACAAAGTGCAATTAAAAGCTTCAGTTGATCCAAAATGCTGCAGCAAGAGTTCTGATGAATATTAAAAAGAGAGATCACATTTCTCCTGTTTTGGCTTCTCTCCATTGGGTCCCTTTTATGTGTTTGTAACAGAGCACTTTATTTTCAGAATGCAGATCTACTGGGGGTTCCTAGGATTTCTAAAAGTAGAATATGAGGCAGATCTTTTAGTTATCAGGCTCCTGTCCTGTGGAACCAGCTCCCATATTTAGTCCATGAGGCAGATACGTTGTCTATTTTCAAGACTAGGCTTAAAACCTTCCTTTTTGATAAAGCTTATAGTTGGTGGCTTAGGTTATCCTGAGTTATTTTTGTAGTTATGCTGGTATAGATTTAGACGGTTTGAGGACAGACTGACCAGTTTTGCTCACTCTGCTGCCTTTCATTTCTACTACTGTCCAGATGTATTTTTTCCGCTGTTATTGTGATTTGTAACCCAGGCTGCATCCGAAACCACTAAATTGGTAAGAGGTCTTACGCCAAACCGCATGTGTGTCAGCGTCCGCCATGACAAGATGCAACCGAATTGGGCTTCCAGTTAGGAAGGAGTTAGGGAAAGTTGCCTGTATGCTAACTATCACAGCCACTTTAGCATAGGGACCTCTGATGCTAACTAACTGGCGATTAAGAGGTATGTGCCATCCCACAATCCCTTGCGCCACAAGACGCCATCAATACAAGTCCCCCACCTCACGTAAAATAAAGAAAATGGCCGAAAGGAAAAAGACGCGCGCATGTGAGTACAACAACCTCTTCCGAAGGTTTATTTTGATATGCGTCATTCATGTGCGTTTATGTCACGTAATGACATCGGGTAGAAAGGTTGTTGGAAATGGGCAAATTCGCGAACGGCTCCCTAGACTACTAGCCATAGTGTTCTCACTGTTGACCCCATGAAAGGTTAAGGATTAGTTGCTAGTGTTAGTGCTTAGAGGCTAACATTCAGTGGTTTCGTTTCGGTTTTTTATCTCCATGGGGAGCCTAAGCCCCGCCCTTCTACTTCCGGTCCATGGGTCCCCAAATGCCCAAAAAAACATGAATGATAATCAATGGAGCGCTAAAAGTTATTTTCTGATTCAGTTTGAAATGCGCTGTGGATTGAACATATGATGTCCGTGAATTTTAAAGACTAAGTTTGATGCAGAGAAAACACTGAATTTTGACTGGTGGCAAAAGTTACTTTAGGTTTTGTGTTAAAAAGCTTAGCGGACTACAACATCAGAAGATAAAGGAGAGCAAAGGCCGTAGCCTTCAGGACGAAGAAATGAACATTAAACACGGATAAAACCTCTATAAATCTGACCATGTGGAAAGTAGCAGTTATGTCGGGGATAAAGCAGTCGGTGGAGTGAGAGCCAGCATGGAGGAGAAGCTCTACAAGCTCTAGTTGACTGTTTTACATGATATAGCTTGTGCTAACTCCTGTAAGCTGCATGGCGTCATATATACGACTTCTGATTTGTAGGCATTTTAATTGCGAATTTTTACAATCAAATATTAAATCCCAAATTACTTGACAAACACAGTAGAAATGTACATCATTAGTAATCGTCTTTATTCACAAATGAGGGAAAAATGAAGGGGGAGATCGACAGACGGATTAGTAAGGCGTCTGCAGTCATGTGGGCACTGTACCGGTCTGTCGTGGTAAAGAGAGAGCTGAGCCAAAAGGCAAAGCTCTCGATTTACCGGTCGATCTACGTTCCTACCCTCATCTATGGTCACGAACTTTGGGTGGTGACCGAAAGAACAAGATCACGGAGAGGCGGCTGAAATGAGCTTCTTCCGCAGAGTTGCTGGGCTCTCCTTAGAGATAGGGTGAGGAGCCCGGTCATCCGGAGGGGGGTCAGAGTAGAGCCGCTGCTCCTCTACATCGAGAGTAGCCAGTTGAGGTGGCTCGGGCATCTGGTCAGGATGCCTCCTGGATGCCTCCCTGGTGAGGTTTTCCAGACACGTCCCACCAGGAGGAGGCCCAAGGGAAGACCCAGGACTCGCTGGAGGGACTATGTCTCCCAGCTGGCCTTGGAACACCTCGGGATTCCTCCCGAGGAGCTGGCCCAAGTGGCTGGGGAGAGGGAAGTCTGGGTCTCTCTGCTTAGGCTACTGCCCCCGCGACCCGACCTCGGATAAGCGGAAGAAGATGGATGGATGGATGGAGATCTGATATAATAATAAAGATAGGCAAGGCAAGGCAATTTTATTTATATACAACACTTTCAACACAAGGCAATTCAAGGTGCTTTACATGATTCAGTGATAATGATACCAAATACATGATTACATAAGTATGATTAGAGAAAAGCAGAAACATATAGGTTTAACGGTGCGGTTTGGTCAAGGACTGTTAAATAGCTCCAAACGGTGCTCCTCTTTCGCTCTGAGTTCGCTCGCTCGCCTCGGCTCGCCTATCACTTTAGTAGAGTTGTGTGTTGCAGTGGAAGGGGGAGGGGCTTAGCGGCGGTGCAAGGGTGGGGGCTGAGTGAGATCTGAGTGAAGGGAGAGAGGAGCGCTGGAGCGGCCGCTTGGAGCTGTACTGAGGAAAAACTGAAACTTAAGGATCGATCTCATCATGCAGCTGTCGATCAATACTCAATACCAGCATTAGATAGATACTATCGATGTTTTAGATCGATCCGCCCAGCCCTAACCCATGGGCCGACAGGAAGAGGAGGACACTGAGGCTCCCCATAGAAGGTCCACCTAGTCTGGTATCTGCTCAGCTACAACACGTTCTGTAGGATGGGGAGCATAGGTTGATGATCCCAGTGACTGAGCATCCTCAATGTCCTGTTGTCAACCTTTAACTCTCTTTAATATAGAAAGTACCTTTACATCCATTTCCTTTTGTTCTTTCTGTGTCTCTTCTGTGTCTTCTCAAACCCCAACCGGTCATGGTAGATGACCGCTTGTCAGCGCTGGCGCTCCCCCCAGGCACATCACGCACTGTGCATAAGGCACCAAGCTGGCACCAGGGGCACTAGCTGAGCTGATGAAAAAAAAAAATATTATAAAGACAGATTTACAATTTTAAAATATGAAAAACAAGGTAATATTAAGCAAGACAAAAAGAAAAAAAAGTACCTCTTCTGTTTCATAACCCTGACACCTGTGGTTGTTTTCAAAAAGATATCAGTTACCGACGCAGAAAAAAAAAAGAGAAAACAGCGGGATGATGCTCTTGCATCATTTGCTGGTAAGACGATGTTTTTAATGACAATTGCTAATTTAGTAATATTTATCTATTCCAAAACGTGTGATCATGTTCAGACTTGCTATATTCTTATTAATTCATCTATGTCAGCCAAATGTTGCAGATTTTTGTAAGTATGCTGCATTTCAGAACATTTATTTGACGTTTTTCATGTACTGCTTCCACACATTTTGACTTTATCTGTGCTGTTTGGGCACATTTCGTTCTCTGCTTCTCCAGTTTGTTAAAAGTCAGGGAGACTGCACTGCTCTGTCCTGCCTCCTGTCCTCAGAGAACTTTTGGAGCTTTTTATTGTTGGAGAAAAAAACTAACAAATCATCATCTTCCAAGCAGTTATTCTCTTCTGAAGCAACACTTCTTTAAATGAAAAAAAAGCTTAATAAAAAAGCAACATCAGTCTTGCATTAAAAATAATTTACTCTGAACAGTGGTGTTAAAGGTTAGTAATCTAAACCATAGACCTAAATGTAAAGATGTTCTGAAGAGTTTAAATATTTTTTTGTTTGTTTTATTAAGTTCCTCCTAATAAATTTTCCTCAAGTAATAATTTCTCTGTTGGGTTGGACGTCTGTTTTGAACCCAAATGCTTAAATAACTCACACACAAAAAAAAAACACTGTCAAGGTAAAGTAAGAACATTTTAAAAAAATCAGCAGTTGTTCTATGGACATGATTTATCATGATTAAATATTTGGCCCATTTGTAACTCAGATTTAATATGCCAAATTAGACAAATCTTTGTCAAATTAGGTATTTTCTCTATGTTGATATTTTCAAAACATATAGGCCAAGGGGAACATCTGCTACTGATGTAAGTGTAATTTGAAGAAAAAAAAGTCTTGCAGTTATGCTAATCTCCTCCCTTCATATTCAGAGTTTTCTAGTTGTGTACAAAATGTTTATAAAATGCCTTTCTAGTTCTTCCCCGTTAAGGTTAAATAACTCTGAATTTCATCACGTCACATGCCAGTGATTTATAAGCCAACATAAACGTATAAATAAGGTATTGCAGTTTTTTTTTTTTTTGTTAACATAGTTTAAAATTTTATTTCAGTTTGAAATTATTATGACCAATTTCTTTGTGTATTTGAATACAGGCTCAATGCAAGAGAAATCCAAGGCAAGGACAAGAGTTCAAATCAACCATGCAGTAGCAGTTTAAGTGTACATGATCAGCCCCTAGCCATCAGGTCTGTAGCTTCTGCTAATTACTGGTGCATGTTTGAATTCGTTACATAGTTCTAAAGAATAAGAAGGTGTCCTGTGTTGAGATTTTTGTACTTAGATATAGTATTTATTGAGGACACATTACTAACAATAAATAGAGAGTTGCGCTTACGATACTGTGGTATCTTCCTATATTTTGGTGGGGGGGGGGGCACCACAGGGCATTTGTGCTTAGTGCACCCCAATGGCGGGCAAAAGCCCTGCTGCTTGTACTGAACCAGGTTCTGGTTCTGGTTCACCAATCCCTCATACTGAGAAAGCATGAACTGACAGTGGAGAGGAAAAACTCCCCTTTAAAAGGAAGAAACCTCCAGCAGAACCAGAACCTGGCTCAGTACAAGCAGTCATCTGCCATGACCGTCTGGGGGTCTGAGAAGACAGAGAAGAGACACAGAAAGAACAAAGAAGGGGATGTAAGAGTACTTTTTACATTAAAGAAAGTAAAAAGTTAATAGCAGGACATGGAGAATGTCACAATTTTTGGGAATCTGAACATTAGTGTGACATTTTTTTGGTTTCTCACCCAGAATATTCTGTTTGTGATTCTTTATGTGGCTTGATATGTCATGGGTAGGATTGGTTAGTTCCCTTTTAATTTTTGGGGACAAGTGATTCCATGTTAAATTAAGGTTACTCTGAAAAAGCAGCTCTCTCCATTGAAATAATGCTGAAATCAAAGACAGTGACAGTTGAATTTTCAGAGCAATTAGCTTTTGGTGCATTTAAATGCTTTGAGCATCTTAAAATGTTTGTTTTGTTTTATATGTGATTCCATTTTGAGCCATGGAGACTCAGAATAATTCAAGTAACATACAAGGTTTTCATTACGCTCCAGGAAGTACTCATGTTGATTGCCTGAAATGCATGCTGGAAGACAGCACAATGAGTTGCCATGACAGGGAGATGTGGGAGCTAGCACACTGTAATCAGTCTGTCCATCTTAAAACTGGCCTTCAATTACTTTGCAGATGCTTGCACAATAACTCAAATTCCTTCTCAACAAAAACAGCAAAGTTGTTCATCTTGAATCATGGTGGTAGGGGAAATCTGACATTCTTCCTATACAAAAATAGGTAAAGTTGTTAAAATATTCTGAGATCCTCAAAGGCCCCCATTCTAAATTGAAATATACCATGTGGTTTACCTTTCTTTACAAGCAGTAAAAACAGTCTCACTCCAGAATACAGTTTCTGCTGAACAACTGCATTAATGGGGGAAAAGGACTTTAACTTGGTGATATGGTATTGTTATATAATATGCGAATATGTATTGTTAAGGCCTTAAAAACTTTAAATGGCTGTTAAGGAAGAAACAACATGTGTTACTCCCTTAAACTGCAAAAAATGTTGGTTAAACCCAGCATGCACATGACCTGAACAATGGCGTTTTCTTTGGTACAATAAAATATGTGTAATACATTTATGTGCAGAACTAATTATGCAACTCTACATCCTCCCCTTTCTAGCATAGGGCTTTCTGTCTACTCTGCTAAGTACTGTTCTGTAGGTGGGGGACAGACAGAGAGACACATTGATAGAGGAGAAAACTTAAAGAAGGGTGGTTACAGCCAATGATCATGACTAAATTGTTATTTTGTTTGTTTCTGCTCCACACACGGAAAAAACAGACTTATTACTTCAATTTGGATTCCATCCATCCATTTTCTGAACCGCTTAATCCTTAAGGGGTTGTGGGGGTCTGGTACCCTTGTGTCTATTTCCAGCTGTCAACAGGCCAGAGGCAGGTAACACCCTGGACAGGTCGCCAGTCCATTGCAGGGCCACATAGAGACAGACAACCATGCATGCACACACTCACACCTAATGACCATTTAGATTGATAAAATAACCGTCATGCAACTGTTATTCCACACCATAACAGTCAGGTTTTTGGACTGTGTGAGGAAGCCAGATTACCTGGAGGGAACTCACACATGCAAACTCCATGCAGAAAGACCATGGGCTGGGATACGAACACACAACTTTCTTGCTGCAAGGAAACAGTGCTATCAGGAGTTTATCATTGTGCTGTAAAAAAATTCATTTAATCAACAATTCTTTTTTACCCTTTTATTATTCCAGGGAAACAGGGCTGGAGGACCTGGTGTTTAATTCCTGTGGTCATTGAGCAAGAGGTAGAGTACAACCTAGACATGTTGCCAGTCCACCACAGAGACACACTCGGACCTATGAAAATCAAGCTATATTAACCTAACAGTCATGTTTTTGCATAGTTGGAGGAAGCCAGAGAACCTGAAAAGAATCCACACATATATGGGAGAATATGCAAACCATCCAGTTTCCACAGCACCGTTTGAAAACCTTTTATTTATAAGTGGAACAACATCCTTTTAAGATGAAGCACTTGATGGGATATGTTAAAAAAGCACAAAAAGAGAGCAGACCTCCATAAAGCACCTCACACTCCCAGATTGCCCAAGTCATAGGATCTTCATGCATGATCACCCCTGGAATTGAATTATGTATTATTTGGCAAATTTCTAACATTTCCTAAAAGTTTAATTTAACATTTTCCATAACTTTTTGAGGTATCTTACTAAGGGCGCTTTCACATGGTACGGGAGTCCGTACTCGGGTACGGTATTTGGTCAAAATCCACTTATTTCGTACCATGTGAACACAGACTGTACCGTGCCAGGATACGGCCAGAGAGACCTGCCTTGGAGGTAGTATCAGAGTCCAGGTACGAGCGGTCACGTATCATGTGAACACAACCCGTACTCTGGCCGTACTCAAGACAATAGACGCGCTCCATGCGGAAATGACGACACCGCCGGCCGAAATTACAGAATCACCTCGCCACCATACAAATACCAAAACAACGCGATTCAAGCATCCCACAGCAACACAGCAGGTTACAAAACGGCGGGTTTACTACAACACTCACCCTGTAGATGGCTTCAGGTAGCAGCTGACCAGTAGACCAGTTTGTTTACATTCTAGCCTGTCACTCGTTTTATGACGTCGGTACTTCTCACTCTCTTCTTTGTTGGAGAACTACAGACTTATTTGTATACCGCCACCTGCTGTTTATTTGTAGTAAAACACTGGATTCAAATACGGTCAGAGATCCGTGCCATGTGAACAGAAAAAATTAGCATTTTCTCTGGCCGTTTTCTGGTACGGCCACACATGTGAAAACGGCCTAAAACACATGTTTTAGCCAGTTCGGAGAAGATTGTTTTGGAGGAAGTGAGTTTCTGAGTTTCAATGTGACAATCAATGTAATGAATAGAATTTTATTTTACCATGCAGAAACCATGTGGCCCTTGGAATAAAGTCAGACAACGGTCCAAAAGAATGTAAAGATTGGAATTTTTATTTTCTCACACAAGTTCCAACACAGTTTTCATGTTCAAACTTTGGAGCATTTTGCACAGGTAGCATAGGTAATACGGTTACTGTATAACTCTCTTGCAACTCAAAAACAACAACTATATACAAAAATAACAACTATATACAAGTTTCAACAGCAGAAACATATGTTTCAAACTTTGCAATCTTTGCAAACCCAGTGTCCATCATCCCTGCATTTGGCACAGGTGAATCTTTGACATGCTGCACAGGTAAACTTGCTGCGATTCCTCTTGCATGCCTTCAGCACTTGACACTGCGTTGTCCAAACCTTCCCTGGTTCAGCAGCTGCAGAAGTCTCAGAGCCAACAGGAGCCCTCGGGAGCTTCAGAGCCTTGTTCTGTGCCTCTAGTTCTTTGAGCTGCATGAAACGGCAACGGAGTTCCTTCGCAAGAAGACTCAAAAATAATCTTCTTTTGCCGTCCCATCCTGTACATGCCTTGTACAGAATGTAGGCGTTCACCGCCGCCAGGTCCAGGATATTGTAGAACACGGCTACTGGCCACCTCCGTGTTGCTCTTCTAACGGAATAAATCCGTGCCATTTGGTCCAACACATCGACACCACACTGTAAAAGTAGAGAGTGAGAGAGACAATCATGAGTATATATTATTTTTTCTATAAGCTTGTATAGTACATATCATAAAAATTATATCACTGTTGTAAAATTATACACACATTCACATACCTTCATGTGGTTGTAGTCTATTATTGTGTTGGTCTTTCTCTTTGTGCCAGCATCGATCGTAACAGCTTGGTGAAATGAACTCAGAACACGAACGTGAATGGACAACGAACCTTTGTAGGGAACAGCAGTTCATCTGTGTCGTCCTGGAGTTAAACTGTCAAAACAATTCTAGATGAAGCGTGTCCAGATGTCTGAGATAGCAGCAAATCTATCTGTTTTCACCTGTTCTGCCCTAGTATCCTTGTTATCAAAGCGAAGGTGTTGCATAATGGAAAGGAATCTATCTCGGGGCATTGTGTCTTTGATTACTGGCACCAGAAAGTTTTCTGACCAGCAATCCACAATGGCACCAACGGGACACATAATTGCTCTCACAAACAGAATGGAAATGAATGCCATGAGTTCATGAAGAGCCAACTTCCAGTCCGGCTCTGTTCTGCCGGCTTGAAGGACTGTACACTCTCTGATGGTCAGCAACATTCCCATATCTATCAGGCAGAGGAAGCTTTGAAGCACGCTGGTAATTTTACGCTGTCGGAAGATAAACAAATAGATTATTAATTTACATGAACCTCACTGTAAATGGGTTTATATAAACAATATATGGGTTTATATAAATGTCATATGTGCTATAACAATGACATACCTTTGCAGACTCTGTAGGTCCAGCCTGCGCAGTGAAGCACTGGTGATCTGCTATTGTACTGGGCGTTCCAATGTCCTCCTCTACCCACAAAGTGCCGTTTTTTGCCATCTGGCTCAGACAGGGCTTCCCACCACTACCACCAATACCACGGGGCATTTTCCGTTTAGGCATTTTGAGTTCTTCCGTCTCGCTTTCTGATTCATCAGATGAGGTATCAGTGACCTGGAGAAAAACTGAAACCTCTCCTCCATCAGACTCTGCTTCGTCCATTTCCTGAAGCACAGCCAAAGCCTGTTGCGCATGAGGTTCCTCCTGTGTGGCTGTGATCCAGAAGCCATCCTGCTGTGCGTTCTGAGAAATGCCAAGAAGAAATGACTTCATTGAGACCTCTGCTTTTGTACACATTCAGTGATACAAAAATCCTCCCCCCAGGTTTACCCTGGCTTACAAATGCAAATCATGTTGCCCTTGCAGATCAACCTCCACCCTTGCTTAGTGGCTCGTCAGCAAAAAACAAAGGAGAAGGACAATTGAGCAAGCCAGGGGGGCTGCAGCCTGATTTTGCGCAAATTTACGCGGGTCTCAATAAATCTAGTTTAAACCAAACAAATACTAGATCTCAAAAAGCTGTGTTTCCTCATGTATATGCAGTGCACGCCCCCCGGACAAGTGAGTAAGTGATGTTCAGGAGTCGGCAGGGGTGGAGAGGGAGGTAAAAGAGGTGAGTGACACAACTGCTCCACACAGCAACAGAGAATGATTTGCTGAGCCTAAAATCTATTATTGCTGAATAGATTTTTGTACCTTAACTGGGTTCCATAGGGAGTTTATAACTTTTGGAAAGCTGAGTTTAATCAGGGGATTATTCCATTACACTGCATACATACATATGCTTACATACTTACATACGTTTTAACGTCTGCAGTCAGGCTCTCTCATGTTCGATATGTTGACGTAGCTCTTTTAGCTCGCTAATTTAAACAATAATTCAATTCAATTCCATTCACTTTTATTTATATAGTGCCAATTCACAACAAATGTCATCTCAAGGCACTTTAAAACAAAAGTAATTTCAATAAAATGATACAAACATTCCAATCAGTTAAAAAGTTTTCTATGTAAGGGATCCTAGCAGATTGTGATGAGACATCAACGTGAGGTTGTGCCCGGATCATGCAGACTCCAACCACAGCAACTCCTCAGCAATCTCTCATAATGAGCAAGCATGTAGCAACAGTGGAGAGGAAAAATTCCCCTTTAACAGGAAGAAACCTCAGGCAGGAACAAGCTCAGTACAGGCGGTAATCTGCCATGACCGTCTGGGGGTCTAAGAAGACAGAGAAGAGACAGCATGGAGGATGCATGGTCACTTTGAGCATCATCTGGACCAATGTTACCCATCCAGCAGGAGACTTTATTGTTGAGAAGGGTACCAGACCATTTGGAGCTTCTATGGGGAGAAGAAATACTAATACCCTAATACTGAGAGAAAACTGGGTTAAAAATCACAATAACAGCAGAAAAAATATCTCTGGAGAGTAGTAGAAGAGAAAAGTAGAAGAGAGAAGAAAAGTAGTCAGTCTGTCCTCCAGCCGTCTAAACCTATAGCAGCATAATTACAAAAATAGCTTAGGATAACCTAAGCCATTCTAACTATGAGCTTTATCAAAAAGGAAGGTTTTAATCCTACTCTAGAGTATCTGCTAGGCCTGGGCTTCATACCGGTTCATACCTCCCATTCTACTTTTATAAATCCTAGGAACTACCTGTAGACCTGCATTCTGAGAACAAAGTGCTCTGTTATGAACATATGGAACAATCAGACCTCTGATGTACGATGGGGCTTGATTATTAAGGGCTCTACAAGTAAGGAGGAGGATCTTAAACTCTGTTCTGGATTTAACAGGGAGCCAATGGAGAGAAGCCAAAACAGGACAAATGTGATCTCTCTTTTTAATATTCATCAGAACTCTTGCCACAGCATTTTGGATCAACTGAAGGCTTTTATTTGCATTTTGTGGACTTCCTGGTAATAAGAAATTACAGTAGTCCAGCCTTGAAGTAACAAATGCATGGACTAGTTTCTCTGCATCACTCCTGGACAGGATGTTTCTAATTTTAGCAATATTCCAGAGGTGAAAGAAAGAAATCTTAGAAACCCGTTTAATATGGGATTTGAATGTCATGTCTTGGTCAACAATTACACTGAGGTTCTTTACATTATTACCAGAGGCCAAATTAATGCCATCCAGATGAAGTGATTGATTTAGCAGTTTCCTTTTTAAAGGTTCTGGTCCAAAGACAACAACTTTTGTCTTGTCTGAATTTAAAAGTAGAAAATTCAGAGTCATCCAGGTTTTTATGTGTAACACCTCTGCAACCAACCTATGTAGGGCTTACCTATAAGATGGCGGGTGCCTGGGTTCAGAAAAAATCAAATGAAAATATAAGTACGATGCACCTAAAGAACCCACGCCTTCAGGACACCTTGCACCGTAATACTCAGAAGTGGAGAAAATAATTAGACCCAGAGATTATGTTATCTTTTAGAAAAACTTTTCAATAACAGTATTTATTAACTATAAACTATAAAACAAAACTTTAAAACATCACCAACTTCGAAAACAGTTTAACACTGGAAAGGGAACTAAAAAAAAAAAAAAAACGCAGACCACTATTAGCCTTCCTAACATATTAACGTCCCTTGCGTTTCTTTTCTTTTTTTTTACCCTATATGGCGACGGTGGGCCCACTCATTCGCACACACTGAGTTTTAAAGTACTCACAGCTCCGGTGCTTTCACCGATTTCCCCAACACTTGTTGCAAGCCTGTGGTGTCTTGCAAAATATTGAGAGCGTTGAAATTCCTAAGCAGGAAAAAATTGAGGGCACTGAAATCTCAGTGTCCCACCATCTGACAAGATTATCACACTGGTGGCATTAGCTGAGCGTCCGCTGAGCATCTCCTCAAAGTCTCCCCATCTGGTCGAACTGATCCACCCCTAGGCCTCAGGAACTGCTCGGTTACCGTCCTCCACGATCTGCGGGCATCTGCTTCAGCTCCTCACTCCAGTCTTCCACACCATTCGGCTCAGCGTTCTGGCAAAAACAGTCCCACACGCTTCCACTCCGGTCTCTCTCCTCCTTCCGCCCCATCGCTCTCCCTCATCCCGTCCTCCTGTCTCCAGCGTAATGCCCCTCCCCCAAAGTAGACACATACGACCCCCCAAAATAAGAGAAACCTAGCCTGACGTAGCCATACTCAATTCTAATCAGAATATGAGTCTGTTATTGCTCCATTGGGCTGTGATTATTGGGCGTGTTTTAAACGAACCAGGATAGAAAATGCCTCTGCACTAAATTGGATAGACCTATAACCAATCAGAGCAACGGAAGTCTGTGACGTTTCTCTGCAGAGCAAAGGACGTTATCTGTTCCTCTTTTAAAATTCCTTTTTTTAAATTAATGCACTGTCGATATCTTGTAGAACAGACTCAATAGCTACATTTACATGCACCAAATTTCCTCAATCCGACTAAAAGATTGGTTTATCAGAATGCCTAAATCCCCGTTTACATGGACAAAAAAAAAGATCTGACGACGGCGTGTGAATGAGCATGCGCTGAGCTGTATAATTTGTGTGGAAAAATGTAAACAAACACCACGTTGTCCGTGCCTCCTCTCTCACCCTTTTTTTTCTGTTGACTTACATTTTTCTCCGTTGTGGAGCTTCTACGCATGTTTTCCTGTATGCTTTTGCGGGTCGGTTTAACACTGCTGTAAAAAGTTCCAAGTAAAGCTGCCGCGGTTGCTGCAGCAACATTAATAACCTACCGTTAACACCACACTAACTTTTTACAGCGGTGTTAAAGTGGAGGACAGGGGAGCGGCCCTCCTCTCTTTTCCTCCTCATCCTCGCTCCCCTAAGCAAATTCGCACCGGACGGAGCGCCTTCTCCTGGGAGGAGAAGCGCCTCATGTGTGGCTTTATTTCGCCCCATCAATCCGAATAGGTGTGTACATGAATGAATCAATTAAATTTCTGTCCGAATGAGTTTGATTGGGTCAGAGTAATCTGAATGGTATGTTTACATGAAGCATTTTATTCCAATCAGGCTTTTAATCTGATTACTTGTGTCCATGTAAACGTAGCCAATGGCAGAATCTGTACATGTCAGGTCTCCAGCGGCAGCCATCAGTGTTGTAAACAAATTCAACCCAGGCGTTCTTTGGTGACGGTTGATTACGTTACTGTTGTTCACCTGTCAATCATCGTTTGCCCGATTTGATTAGTCCAAACAGATCTTGAGCGGGCATAATTGCTCCTAAATGGAGGAATGCCAGACCGAAATTCCAGACCATGTTGTGGGTGGGACTAAGTTCGGAAAGCATCCAGGCTAAGAGAACCCCTTTTAACCAAACCAAATACATACAATCCAAGATGTACTTATTTACAAAATACATAACATTCGAAAATTGGCATGACTGTCCTTCAGCATCATGAACTTAAATGACTTAAGTAAATGTCCAAACACTTTATTTTGCCATATACTAATTTACATTTCTAGTAGATGATGTCTCCCACATCCTTATTCAAGTATTATATTACCTTTTACCATTGGAAATACATTATCAAGTATTTACCTGGATTTCATGAATCCTTTTACTGTCTTTTAGTCCTTTAGTTATACTGCCCTACTACTGGCATGACTTAGATCCAATACCCACTGGGCTACACCCTCCCCCTTTTTTAAAATATTTTGATGTCCTCATCAAAACCGACGGGGTGGTCTTTAAACTGGTTTAAAGAACTAAAACGGTATTAGCATAGCAGAACAAGCGAATTACAACAGTGGGTTCGACAATGGGGTCTTCGGGAAGCTTTGTAGATACTACTTCCTACCAGAACTCCATGGCTGAAAACAGGGACACAATAGTCGCTGGGCTTGCCAAGCTCATCGTAGCTTAACCTGAGCACAGGTCGAACGACTCTCCTTGAGCGTTCCACTTGTTGACTTTCCACGTCCTGGCCTGGATTGGAGTTGATGCCCCCTTCCCTGGCCGGAATGTCGACAGCTGAATCCCCGGGACAGGACAGGTCTGGTGGATCATCCATCATCTGCTCCGCATCAATGATCACTTCGTGGTTTCTTCAGCTCCACCTTCAGAAGGAAGCGATTGTGATTTCCCTGTTTTAGTTCAGGGTTTGTCAACATCCGCTTCCAGTCAATTTCCATCCTTTTCGACGTAAAGACTTCCTCTTCACGCTCAAAGTCGGAAGATAAGTCATCATTGCCATCACTGGACAGGTGAAAATCTGTGACATTTTGTTGTGCTCGAGTTTAAATTCTTTGTCGTGGTTCCTCTTCGCACTCCTTTACAGGAAGTCTCACGAGATGACCAATTGGTAGCAAGTGATTGCGATGGATTGTGTTCTCTGATCCAATGCTTCTCTCTGGCTTGATCTTGTAAACCGGCAGATTGGGTAATCTCTCCACAATGAGGTATGGGGTCGGTCTCCATCTGCATTTCAGTTTATGCAAAATTTACCGAAATTTTATTCCAATCAGGCTTTTAATCTGATTACTTGTGTCCATGTAAACGTAGCCAATGGCAGAATCTGTACATGTCAGGTCTCCAGCGGCAGCCATCAGTGTTGTAAACAAATTCAACCCAGGCGTTCTTTGGTGACGGTTGATTACGTTACTGTTGTTCACCTGTCAATCATCATTTTTATTTATTTGATGAGTTTTGTCTGAATGTTCAGTTGTGAGAGTGTAAGCTCTTTGGAGATCTTTCCAGAGTCTGACAACATATTGATGAAAGGACTTTGTTTCATTCTGTTCATCGGACACACCGAAAAGAAGGTCAACTGGCAACCAAGCTTTTCGAACGAACATCAGCATGTAGGGTGAGTAACAAGTGGCCTCATTATGTGAACAATCGTAGAAATGGACCAACTGACTGATTCTCTGGCTCCAGTGTTGCTTTTGCCTTGGATAAGGGTGCCCAACATCCACAAGAGAGTACGGATGAATCTTTCTGGCTGAGGGTCCCCTTGAGAATGGTACGTTGACGTTCGTGATTTACGAATGCCAAACATTCTCATGAGGTCTTGAATCAGTCTGGTTTCAAAATCCTGCCCTTGATCCGAATGAATCCTGGCTGGGAGTCCATAATGCACAAAGTAGCATTCACACAAAATCTTGGCAACTGTGCTTGCTTTCTGGTCCTTGGCAGTTAAAGCTTGAGGATGTCGCATTAAGTGATCAGTCACCACTAGAATGTTACCTTACCCTTGCGTGTCTGGTTCAAGGGACAAAAAATCGATACACACAAGATCCAACGGCCCTTGGCTGGTTATCCGGTGCAAAGGAGCCACTCTCTGTTGCAGAACTTTGCGTGTGATACACCAACCACAGTTCTTCACATACTGTTCCACTTCAGTTCCCATCTTTGGCCAACAGAATCTGTCTCTGATAAGATCAAGAGTCTTGTCCACACCCAGATGTCCGGCTTCATCATGCATCGATTTGAGGAACATATCAACATACTCTCTTGAAAGGAGGAGCTGGTGCATCTCGGAACCATTCCTTCGCACTTTCCTGTAGAGTAGGTTGTCCTTGACCGTTAAATTATTTATCTCTTTATGGAGGAGAACAGCAGTGGGGTTGTCGGAAGACAAAATTCACACCACCACAAACCGTCTGCTTGACGGGTCCAATGGCGATGTCGTTGTCTTGAGCATAAATCAGGTCGTTGGAACTGACTTGGGTCAGCGAGCCAAGATCTAGACGGACTGGGTTAGCAAAGCACTCACTTGGGATGACACCCCAAGCGACTCGACCACCATTGTGATCTCGTTCTTTGCTTCCTGACACCTGATCTGTTTAAACAAGGCTTTGACTTCATCCGCCGATACATGTTGCCAATCTTCATGATCAACGGAGAATGGGTTTCTAGACAAACATCTGCGTCAATGTTATCAGAGCCAGCAATGTCCCGTGGTATTGAGCTTAGCCGTCGTTAGAATGTAGGTGAGTGGGTTATCAGTCTTTACCGTAAACTGAGCTCCATATAAGTAGTTGTGGAATTTATCCACCACTGCCCACTTGAGTGCTAGAAACTCAAGCTGGTGCACGGGATAATTCCTTTCGGGGGCACTTAGCTTGCAGCTGGTGAATGCGACTGGTCTTATCCCCTCTTGACACTCCTGGTTGAGGACTGCTCCTAACCCTTGAAGACCTGCATCGATATGGAGTACATATGGCTTGAGTGGATCAGCAAACACCGGCACCGGGGAGTTGGTGAGACACTGAATGATCTTATGAAATGCCTCTGAGCAGGACCCATCCCACCGATCACCAAAAGGCTCATGCACTTTGTAGTAGATCTTTTCTGGTGTAGTCTTGGGTCTTTTTTTCTTCTGAGTGGGTGGATACCCCTCACATAACTCTGTAAGCGGTCTGACAATGATGGAATATTTTTTTATAAACCTCAGGTAGTAGCCACAGAACCGCAGGAAAGAGTGCAACAAAGGTAGGTCAGTGGGCTGCTTCCACTTGGTCACCGCTTTGGTTGGGTCTGTGGATATGCCATGCTCTGAGACAATGTTCCCGACATAGGTGACCTGATGGTGGCAGAACTGACACTTGTCCAGGGATAACTACAAGTCAGCCTCTCCTTGACGAGCCACGGCTTTGAGTAGTCTCTGTTTGTGCTCCTCCAAGGTCTTGCCAAACACGATTAGGTCGTCTAGATAGACAATGACTTCAAGCAGGTGCATGTCAGCTACTGCTTTCTCCATAAGTTGTTGAAAGGTTGGCGAGGCCCCTGTTATCCCCTGCGGCATCCATTCAAATTAAAAAAAATCCCAGGGGACATATGAAGGCAGTTTTCTCCTTATCCTGTCTCGCCATCAGGACTTGATAATAGCCACTGCGTTGGTCTAGTACTGAAAACCATTTACTGTCGAATAGACAATCGAGAGCATCATCGATCCGCGGCACAGTGTACTGATCTGGGATGGTTCTGCCGTTAAGGGTACGGTAGTCCACACACATACGAAGTTTTGTTGATTCTTCTTACGTGCCAGAACAATAGGCGAAGCATATGGGCGTCTGGACTCTTTGATGATCCCAGCCACCAGCAAGCCTTGAAGGTGACGTTGGAGATCATCGACGTCAGCAGGGGCAATGCGACGAGATCTCTCTCTGAACGGGGTGTCGTCACTTAAACAAATTTGGGTGTTCGACCCCTTTGTCCCTCCCTTCATCCCATTCGTTTGTAGAGAATACATGGGAATACATTTAGAGTTTCTTGCTCAGTCTCTCCTTCCCCTCTTTGTCAATGGGTGAAACGACAAAATCCAACAACGACGGATCCACTGAAGAAACAGCTCTGTCAGTGCTCGGAGCATCTGTTACGACATCAGTAATGTACAGATGTGCAATCACAGTCCCCATAGGAATAGAAGTTGGCTTTAGGGATTCATTCCTAACAATCACCAGAAACTGATCATAATCTAGCATCTTGGAGAACAACAGTTGGTTGTACCAGAATACTTGATGGCAAAGCACGCTCAGTGATGAGAATACTGTCCACAATGGCACAATTCTCTTTGACATTACAGGTAGCAATGTATTCTGTGTTAGGAGGCATGATGAAAGGACCAGGACCTGTCCACTTCACTTCAGTGACGGGTCGATCATTTTGTCAGCCCCCAAAACCCTTTTGGTCCTTGATGGATGAATGTTGTCCCTTGCAGGCTTGAACCTTTAATGTTGTGACATTGTTGGGATCTTCCTGCTTGCCTTTAGTCTGGAAGAGCCATATGCCACTAACGTTGGTGCTGAGGAGGATAGGTATTGTATGTTCTCAGAACAACGAGAATCAGGACAAACCAGGGCTAGAACAGGGATAGACTAACAACTGCAACCATTGAGCTTTACTTGTGCGGTAGCAGGGGGACCTACCAGTCCTTGTGGCAAAAGGTTGGTTTGAATTTTGATGGCGCTCTGCTTTACTGTTGTGTTGGTAGTCTTGGTGCTGGGGTCACCTAGGTTCTGGCTTGACGTAGGCTTTCTTTGGGCTTGCAGTACTTTCTGTATAACTTTGGGGTAATTCTCTGGACCATCACATTTACTTGAATAGTGCCCGTCGTCACCACATCGGTAGCAGAAGAAGTCAGTGGAACCCCTAGTTGGGAAAGTTTATTTTGGCTGTGGCTTGGGCCGAGTCTCTTGTTGGTTTCTAGGAACAGGTGGACTGTACTGGTGCTTGACGGACATGACAGAGACTTCCTTTTGAAGTTTTTCAACTTCTGTTTTTAAATCAGGTAGGTTCTGGTTACTTGCACTGTCTGGAACAATAATGGAAGCTGGCATATTGCTTGATGGAAGCGTAGTGAGAGCAGTGAGTTCACTTACTTGCGCTCTTAGTTGCTGTATCTCTGCCTTGAGATCTTTGAGGTTGGTTTCAGAAGTCACAGTGACACTTTAGCCATAAGCAGTTTGGGATTAATTGAGTCGTTGACGTGAGACGTTGTGCTCTTCCTCCAGTCGTATCTCATTTAACAGCTTTAAGAATGTTGGAGGGTTGTCCCGACGTTCCCTCAATCTGAGGTTCAGGATCATTATGTCAGACTTAGTGCCTCCTTTGATGAGTTGGTCCAGGCGAGCTCTGTTTGCTGCACCTCTCTGCAATCCTCCTTTTTGGATCACTTTATTCAGGACTCTCTCCATGCATCTCAAAAACCAGAGAGTTTTTCTCCAGGGTGTTGGCACAACATGCGGAAGGTGAAATACAGTTCTTCCCCATCTTCTGGGATTCCAAACGTGTTCTCTAGGATGTCAAGGTATTCTTTGGCTGTGGCGTTTGGATCATTGAAATGGACAGCTTGTAGAACCTCTTATGCTGGACCTTTTACACTCTCCACTGGGCTACATCTGTCTTCCAGACATGCTTGTAATCTACCTAACTGATTGGTTTCATCAGGTTTTATGGATAAATATAGTTGTGTATCATTAGCATAACTGTGGAAATTCATACCATGTTGTCTAAATATTTTACTAATTGGAAGCATATGGTAAGGAGAATCGGTCGAAGCACAGAACCCTGTGGTACTCTACAAGTAACCCTTGAGTGTGAAGATTTTTCATTAACATGAACAAACTGAAATCTGTTGGACAGATATGATCTAAACCAGCCTAGTGCTGTTCCCTTGATCCCTACAACATGTTCAAGCCTTTCTAAGAGAATATTATGATCGACTGTGTCAAAAGCAGCACTGATATCTAATAAGACCAGAATAGTCACAAATCCATAATCTGAGTCCATTAAAATATCATTGGTAACTTTTAGCAGTGCTGTTTCAGTGCTATGATGAGCTCTAAAACCTGACTGAAATTCTTCAAACTTCAAACAGGTTGTTGCTGTTTAGATAAGAAAGGAAGGTTAGATATAGGTCTGTAGTTAGCTAATGATCTTGATCCAGGGAGGGTTTCTTAAGTAAAGGTTTAATTACAGCAACCTTAAATTCCTGAGGCACATATCCATTTATTAAAGATACATTCAATATATTTGAATAATCCAACAATGACAAATGAAGTTTTATAGCCTTTTTAACACAAGCCCAATTTCTTCTGTTTAGCTACTCTATGTCTAGCTTAACAGAACCAAAGTTAAAACTACACGTTTTCTTTATCCCTGTAGTGTAATAAGCGCATCACTGACACTGACAAAGAACAAACCTCTTTTTACAGTCTTAAGAAGCAACCCCAATTGAGCACCTGGGTTACGGTTAACCCTAACCCTAACCCGCAGCGTCCTTTGTTCTTTTTCTTTAGCTAAAAGCACAAGTATTTCTTAGTGTAAAAAGGTTCTGACATTAGGCTGTGCAATCGATAACAGCCCAAGTGAAATGTTGCAGGCGAAACCGAAACACAAAGCAAAAAGTGCGGGGAAAAAAGGACGAGATTTGGACTTTCCAGATTTGGCCTTAGTACCTGTCCTCACCAGCTGATTGATAAATCCAGAGAAATGGTCCTCCACTCCTCCCTGATGAACGCGAATAAATCCCTTCAAGGAAAATAGAATCCACAAAGAATGTAATCCATAAACTCGATCTGTCCGCTGCCGCAAAGTTCCCTTTTGCGACCAAATCCAGAGGGATGAGACGAAAACATGTCAGCGTTACCATACCATACCATACCAATTTATTTATAAAGCACGTTTATACACAGCCGAGGCCGACCAAAGTGCTGTACATCAAAACAACAGTAGAAAACACAACCAAGCAATAAAATAGAGAAACACATTAAGATAAGGCAAAACTATGCCACATTAAAAGCCAGCGTTCAATAGGGATGATTGACAAACGATTGCCTCAAATCAGTTGAATGAAGACTGTGAGGTCGCAAGCGTTGCCACACCCACTACAACGGTATAAGAACACTGAGCTGAAATGGAGACTAGAGAAATGGTAAATGTCCTGTGGATTTTATGGCAAGGTTTATTTCAATATTCACAATTAGTAATTAATACGATAGTCAAACAATAGTTATATTGTAATCATAATAAATAATGCTAGTGACAAAAATATTAGCTTGTTTTCTACTATGTTGAATTGCAATGTCCCTGTCAAATAAATAAAATAAAAATACTAAGATAAATGATGCAGGGCAGGCTAAAGAATAATTAGACCTTCCAAATCGTTTGAGTATGTTTAAGGTAAAAATAATAAGCACACTTTTTCATGTATTTTTTATTATTAAAAGACATTCTCTTTCACTAAGAATATGCTGTTTTTAATTTGCAGAGAGTAACAAGAATGACATACAGCCAGAGGACTCATCAGCAGGGGCTAAGTCAGAAACAAATGCTACTAACATGGGTACTAACATGACTATTATAATAAAAGTCAATAAAAAAAAGAAATGTCATAACGAAAAAAGATAGAACTCACCAAGATTGTCACTGTTAAATTAAACTAATGTGGGTTTTGCAGACACAGATGGGCAGGCAGACAATGAGGCAGGTGTTGTTGTGACCAATCCAATCACATTTCTTTAGACTGGTAAATAATAGGCTAAATGTCGAATTGTTTACATGTGCAAAGGGTAATTTGAGTTTTTGTATTTTTTTTATTCTTGCATTTGATGTTTTGTTTTTTTAAGTAGTGCTACTGCTTAATACTGAGAATTTGCAATAACGTTATCTCAGACAAAAAACAAAGCAATAATATTTTGATGTTTTTTGTCACAGATGAGGTTGAACATGTTGAGAGTGGAATGGAATGGAAAGAGGATTTAGGAACTAAAGAGACGGGTCCAAAAACTCCGATATTAAAGGACTACCCCTTCACAAGCTTTGGATTGCAAAGAAGGTCATTTCAGTAAACATGGTGTTACAATCCCCCCAGCTCGCTAGGGAAAAGGGGTTGTGAACATTAACCCACAAACAAATTCCTTTAATTAAAGTATTTATTTATAGGTACCATGGCAACCTGGAAGGTTGTAAAAGAAAGATAAACAAAATCAGATTTCAACGAAACCTGTAAAACACTCTCAAAATAATATCTTTACAAAACTACAACAAAAGGAATGAAAACAAAAGACTACTAAGAAAGTTAACTAGTGGTGAGAACAACTTAAATGCCACCAGGGCTTGCAACAAACTCCACAGTCTTCTACTAAGTGTTTTACACAGCTCACAAAACACTAAACAGTCTTAACAGTCTTAACAGTCCAATAATACAACTCCTCCAAAACAGTCTATACAGGCTGACACCAAAACCCAGAATGAGGCAAGCTGAGTGGGAAACACACAGCTGCCTTGAGTTGCAATCAGCCATTCCCTTAAATAGGGCTGATTAACTCTGAGCCGCTGGGGAGGAAGAGGAAGCGACCAATCCGGGGCTGGGGCCGTCACAGTCAGAGGGTGGAGTCAGCCAGCCACCCAATCATGCAGGCGGGATCTCACAGCCCAATTGCCATGTCCAAAATTCTTGGGCCGTAACACATGGTACGAGATGTTTGAGTGGCTTGAATACTCTGTTGGCAGAGATGCTACATACTGCTTCTGCTGCAGAAATTTTGGGAAACATATGTGCAGAAACAATAAAGACACCGTGTGTAGCACAACATTGTTCAAAAACTGGAAAACAAAAACTGGGCAAAAAAATTCAGTGATGTGGAAGGATTACAAGACCAGTAAGTTGCATTGGTGATGTGATTCACCACATGAATATAGCCAGTGTCGACCAAATTATTGAGAGAAGAGAATATCTATGTCGTATTTTAGCTGTCACCAAATTTCTGGGGAGACAGGTACTTGCCTTTCGGGGCCATGATGAAAAGCAATCTAGCCACAATCAGGGAAATTTTATTGAAATGATGAGCCTTCTTAAAGAATTCGACCCTTTTCTACAAAATTATCATCCACCTGCTCATTCAACCTACTTGTCTGCTTCCTCACAAAATGAGTGGATTGAGTGTTGTGCTGCCACGATAACATCTAGGATCGGGCAAGAAATGAAAGATACAGGCATGTACTCTCTGATGGCTAATGAGGCAAGGGATGGTCTCAAGGAGCAGCTAGCCATCTGTGTAAGATATGTTGGGTCAGACAAAGTGGTCAAAGAACGATTTATTACAGTGGTTAACTTAACTGCTTTCGATGCAAAGGCTATTACCACAGCCCTTCGGAATGTTCTTGACACTTTGGGACTCAACAACCTCCGTTGTGTTGCCCAAGCTTATTATGGCGCCTCTGTATTGAGCGGAAATATAAATGGTGTTCAAGCTCGCTTTCGGGAGAAACATTCTGAGGCCCTGTATGTGCACTGTTATGCACATGAATTAAATCTAGTGCTCTGCCACACATGCAGGGCCATTCCTGAAGCCACAGATCATTTCAATACACTTGAAAGTGTTTATTATTTTTTTTGTTGCTCTCTGCTCCACCATGAGGTCTTTGTCAATATGCAAAAAACTCTGGGATTGGAACACGGTGAACTTGTGCAGCTCTCAAAAACATTTTGGGCCTGTCAGTTACACGCAGATAAAGCTGTGTTAGCAAATCTTCCAGCACTATTGAGATGTTTTGCAGACAAAGGCACTGCACACACAGCTGGTCTTCTCTCTAAACTGTCTTCTTTTTCTGGATTTTACATACTTGTAATGTTCAAAGTCATCCTTTCCACGACTGAGGTATCTTCAGAAGAGTGATGTGGACTTGGCTCAAGCTACCTTGTACAAAGACACAGTTCTCAAAACACTTCAAGAGATGCAGAGAGACGAGTCTCCAGGAAACATCTACAAAGAACCCCTTATAATATCTGAGAACAACAATCTGAATGACAATTTGGTTGTCTGCAGGCGGAAACAGAGGAGGTTGGATGACTTTGTGTCTGAGTCTTCTTCGGGCTCATATGAGTACTAAGATGAGATGCGGCAAAACCTGTTCTTCCCGTGCCTTGATAGAATGACTGAGGAGCTCATGCAGAGATTTTCAGTAGTAGGAGCAGAGCTTATGAAGGGACTCTTGGCTTGCCATCCAGCATCTTCTAAATTTCTTGATGAAGACTCCCTCCTCTTCTTTGCAAGACATTACAAAATATCAGTCCCTAAAGAAGAAATAGCAGCTGCAAAAAGATTCTTGACTAGAAGAATTGCTGAATCGGGGGCAGGGCTTTCAAACATCGACAGCATAAATAAGCTCATAGATAGTGACATGTTTCCAGGCCTCAGTGGTGTCTTTCAAACTGCTCTCACCATACCTGTTAGCAGTTGTACCTGTGAACGATCATTCAGTGCTCTACGTCGACTGCATACATGGCTGAGAAGGACCATGGGTCAGGAGAGGCTTACACACCTTGCTCTGATGTCAATTGAGAGACACGCCTTGTACAACTCTGACTACAACCAGATCATAGACCAGTTTGCTCAGCTGAAACCCAGAAGATACACCCTTGTTGTTCCACCCTCTCAAAAATGATTATTTTAGCAGCAAAGACTCAGAGCAGAGCAAAGACCAGCAGGGCAGAGCAGCACAGTGAGTTTCTATGCTTTAAAAACATAATAAATCAAGAGAATGTAAATCGCTCTAATAAACTAATACTACTGTCAATCTTTAAAAAAAGACTAAAATATGTATTTTCACACGTTTTAGATATGTGAGCAAGAGTCAGCCAGAGCAGAGCAGCACAAAGACCATCAGAGCGTCACAATGGGTTTCTATGTTTCAACAAGTAATTTATTTTTTATAAAAACCTTTTTCAAAATGTTAATTCCAATATCTATTTTTATCATAGGTTTTGATGTGTGAACCTTGAAGCATCAGCAGAACACAGCAATAGAACATCAGATCAGGAGATAGCAGCTCTATGGACATAAGTAAGGATGGTTGGAAATGGGAATTTATCTTTGTCTAAAGACAAGGCAGTAATTATTGAAAGTAATAAATATTGGTTGAAACGTCATTATCTGTCAGGTACAACTGTATGGCTCTCCCACTCCAGTGCCAATCCCTAAAAGCACTTTTGTAATGCCATCATAAATATTAGATATAGAAATTAATACAGGCCTAGGGCCAGAAGTGTTAGTGAATGCTTTTGCATGCTAGTGCAAAAGACAGGTTTAGTTGAGTTTTTTGTCTCTCATAAGTTCAAAAAAGCCACAGCGCATACTCATTTAGTTAGTTTCAATAAATACATTAAATGCAACAGGCTACAAAACTGTATGCGCTCATTTTAAGTAGCACTTGAAATTTAGCATCATAGGCTTGTAAGTCTGGCCCCAACAAAAAATATTAATTCACATGATCAAGTGAAAAAATATTCAGGTCTCAGTTTCAGTTCAAGACCTATTAAAATTCACCAGAATGCAGGAAATGTTTTTTTCCATTTTTTTCTGGGAGGGGACCCCAAGACCCCCGTTAAGTTGTGCACTCTCCAATGTCTGGGCTGAGCCCCCAATCTTTTCAAACCCTAAAAATGCCCCTGGTCTAACATACAAGTTGAGGGTTTAGATGAAGGTGATATTTGTGATAATTCCGAAAGTTCAGCATAATCAAAACGGTACAGACATAAAACATGGTTCTGCAGTTCTCTCTGATACTGCCTCATTTACTGAACGAGAGTTAATCATGTTTGGGATAATGCCAATGATTTAATTTCTAATAGAATTTATTTTATTTACGAAGAGGCCCATAAAGTCATCACTACTGAGAGAAGGGGGAATAGTTGGTTCAACAAAGCTATGACTCTGTGTAAGTTTGGCAACTGTAGTAAAAAGAGACCTAGGATTGTTTTTATTTACCTCTATTAATGACGAGAAATATGCTGTTCTAGCTTGTCGAAGGCCGTTTTTATAAAGTAGTAGAGTATTTTTTCAGGTTAGAAAGGAATCATTTAAGTGTGTAGAGCGCCATTTTCTCTCCAGTTTCCTAATATTCCGCTTTAAAGTACGTAACTCTGCACTAAACCAGTGAGCCAGCCTCCTATGGCTGATTACCTTCTTTTTTAAGGGGGCTACACTGTCTAGTGCCAAACGCAGTGAGGAAGTAATACTTTGAGCCAGACCATCAATTTCTCTAGGGTTAGTGTTGGAATTACTGGCATCCACTGTGGTATTCAGAGACGGATAGGGAAACAAGAATGGAACAGATTCTTTAAAACTTGTTACAGTATTGTCTGATAAAGTTCTACTGTAAGGAAATTTTCTTTCAGATTTTGGAACGTTGAGTAAAGTAAATTCAAAGCTTATCAAAAAATTTTCAGACAGGACTGGGTTATGTGGGACTATTAGTTCATCACACTCAATCCCATATGTCAGTCGAAGGTCTAAAGTGTGTTGGCCAGAGTGTGTGGGTCCCTTCACTTTCTGAGTAAAGCCAATTGAGTCTAAGATAATATTAAAGGCTGCAGTTAGGCTATCACTTTCAATGTCCATGTGAATATTGAAATCCCCTGTGATCGAGAAATGTATTATTATGATTAATCTTTTAGTATTATTAACACTGAGAGCAGAGGAGCCAGACAACAGGTGTTGAGTTTGAGGTTAGAGAAGACATCACTGCCTGAGAAAATATTGATTCTTCTTACATACTTAGTTTTGAGAGTTTCTCCTATTGTGTTACAAATAACCCAAGCTATTGCCATTGTTTTGTATATGTCAAAAGTCACTTATTTACAGCTAAAGAGCCAGATGTCTTCATCTGGAGACATCCCCAACCTGAAATTAATAGTTTTGTCTTCAAAGTTATAGAGGCAAGGTTGCTGAACTTTATTAATATTTATTTTCATTGGAGCTTGTTAGGGAGGAGGGAGGTATGAGGAGGGGGGCAGCATTCAGCATTCACTGTGATCTGTACTGTTCTCCTGTATGATCAATTCAACTTGTATTAAAACCTCCAAACGCTTAAAGGAATCTCTCTCATCTTTATTAAGAGTCTTAAATTCGGATTTTTTTCGGCTTCCGGTTTCGAGAGTATGGGCGTGTGAACGTGCAGCTCCTCTCAAACTTTGAACCAATTTGAAGAAATAATGGTTTAAAGTAAAACAAATTATGAAAAAGACTTATGCATGATTGAGACAAGGAATGTATCTTCGTTCTGGTAAAGTAGCGGAAAAAACGGGGAAAGAGAGAAAAAGAAAGAAGGACAAAAACCTGGCGAATATGGACGAGCAGCGTCTAAAGGAGGTGTTTAAAGATGCCGCAGCTGAAATCGTTCAAGAGCTACGTGAGTTCCGTGGAGAATTTAGACAATTCCAAAAAGAAACGAAGAGGGAAATGGACGAAATAAAGAAAGAGATGGGACAGCATAAGTCCGAAATGAAAGGCATGGAAGAACGCGCGACCGCGGTGGAGGAAAGGGTTAACGGCGCCGAAGAAAGAGAAATTATATTTGTGGAAGTGATAGAAATGATCACACAAGATATGGACGAGATGCAGAAGCGGGTTGAGTACCTAGAAAATAAATCGAGGCAGATGAACGTGCGGATCTACAATGTGAAGGAGAATAATGACCTTGCTAATATGAAACAGTTTGTTGAAACGCTTCTACATGAAACTCTGCAAATCCCGAAAGAACAACTGGGAATCATGGAGCGCATCGTTCCGGGGCAACTAAAAAGGAACCATCATGGAACAAACCACGAAGTATCATCGCTCGCTTCCCGACTTGGGAGGCTAAGCAACAGGTGCTGCAGGCGGCATGGGGGAGGAAAGAAGTGCTCTATCGCGAAGACCGCATCTACTTGGATCAAGACTTCACAACAAAACTACAAACCCAAAGGAAAGGCTTTATGCGCATCCGAAGCCATCTGAAGGAGAAGGGTATTAAAGCGCATGTCAGATACCCAGCAAAGCTGTTTGTGATGGAAGAAAACGGCCCGAATATTTTCAACACTCCACAGGACGCAGAGCAGGCCTACGGCCTCACTCCAAGCGCTAGACCTAAGGACCGAAGAGAATGGATGCACCAGCTGAAATTATTGGGATGGGAAAGGGTGAGAAACGGGGGCGAAGGTTGAGTTGAACGGGAAGAAGAAGACGAAAGGTATGGACATTTAAAGCACTATGTGTGTTGAGTTGGATTATGTGACTGATGTGGAGCAATATGGAAGCACAATTGCGAAAATTTGGTTTATTAGTTTAGCATTAATTAAAAGGATGATACAACAGGAACCACTCTAATTTAATTTGGTTCATTTCTCTTCCCTAGATGTTATATATATTTTTTTCTTTTCTCTCCCTTACCTTTTCTGTAGCCAGGTCTATTTTATTTTCAAGGGATATAACCTTTCTCTAAATATTTTTGGAAGTAAGACACAATATGGGTAAAAGGTTCGGAGTTTCAGAGAAAGTTTGGGGCTGCCAGTAGTTTGAGCTAAAGTGTTCAAGAATGAACACGGAAATCATGCAAAAAGTACTGCATGAAAATCCACAAAGACCATCATTGAGAATGATGGACCAATTGGAAGTCATTTTTGTTTTTTTAATTTACTTTTTTTCAGAGGAGGAACATAAATTAAGTTTTACTGTCTGGTTGTGTAGTGCTTTAGTTTTGTTTTATAGAAAAGAAAACATAAGGGATCATGAATGAAATAAAAATTGTATCACAAAATATAAATGGCCTTAACAACTGTATTAAAAGGAAAAGAGTTTTGCCAACTCTGAAACGAGAGGGGGATATAATATTGTTGCAAGAAACGCATTTAAACAAAATAGAGCATGAGAAACTTGGTAAACTGGCATTAGACCGGATTATTGCATCGTCTTATGGCACAACCAGAAGAGGAGTAGCTATTATAATATCAAAACATATTCCGTTTGAACTTGAAAAATGTGTTAAAGATAAAGAGGGCAGATACGTGTTAGTAGTGGGAAAGGTAGATGGTAAGGCGATAACTTTGATGAACATTTATAATCCACCTGGACAAGATTTTGAGTTCATGAGAAGAATGGTCTCATTACTAATTACAGAAGCAAAAGGGTTAGTAATCATGGGGGGGGACTTTAATATGACAATGTCTACTAAAGACACTCAAAGTAAAGGGAAACATAAAGCTGAAAAAACTGCTACATTATTAAAAAAGATAGAAAAGGAATTGGGTTTGACCGATATATGGAGGCATCTTAATCCTCATGAAAGAAAATATACCTTTTATTCCGATGCACATAAGATTTATTCCCGGTTGGATTATTTTTTTATGTTTAAGGAAGACATCACAAAAATTAAGAAGTGTGAAATAGGACCCATAATACTGGGGGATCATGCTCCAATTATTCTAACCATTTCCTTGGGAAATGGTAAAGGAAGAACACTATGGAGATTGAATAATTTTTTACTCCAGGATGAATATTTTAAAGATAAAATTCAACGGAGTATAGAAGCCTTCTTTCAAAATAACGACAAAGAGGAGATAACACCAGTTACACTGTGGGAAGCAGCAAAAGCTACCATACGTGGTGAAATAATATCCCTAACCTCTTGGAGAAAGAAAATGTATACACAAGAAATGAATGCTGTAAAAAGTGAAATACAACGATTGCAACAGGAGCATGAACAGACAGGAAATTATCAAATTAAGAAAAAGTTAATTGAAAAACAAAATAAATTGAATGAAATTTTGACAGAAGAAATAGGTAAATCTCTTGCACTTACCAAACAACAATTCTATGATAACAGTCCTAAAGCTTTAAAACTTTTAGCATTTAAATTGAAAAAAAAAAAGAGAACAGGCAACTATTTCAAAAATTCAATGAAATGCTTCTAACTATCATACAGGAAAAAATGAAATAACAGAATGTTTTCTCAAGTACTATAACGAGTTATATGAAGATACAAGATGTAGAAGTAGTGGAAGCAGTCAATATTTGAAGTCACTAAATCTACAACAGGTAACTTCAGAACAAAACGCAGAACTTATAAAACTAGTGACTGAACAAGAAGTCCTGGCTGCCATACAGAAAAGCAAGATGGATAAGAGTCCAGGAAGTGACGGATACACTAATGAATTTTATAAACATTTTAACCAATTACTAGTACCAATTTTATGTAGGCTGTTCAACTGGATAATTACAAAAGCTGTTTGGCCCCCCACATGGAATGATTCAATAATTACTGTTCTCCCAAAAGAAGGCAAAGACTTAACTAAATGTAGCTCATACAGACCAGTGTCTTTATTAAATGTGGACCAAAAAATATTTACATCTATTATGGCTAACAGACTATCAATAATAGTTCTGCATCTGATAAATAAAGATCAAACCGGTTTTGTGCAGGGAAGACTGCTGTCAGACAATGTGAGGAGGATTTTGAATTTGGTAGATTGGGCAGAGAAACATAAGCAGCAGGCTTTAATGTTGACATTAGATGCTGAAAAAGCCTTTGATCGGTTATCTTGGGACTTTATTTTTGACACTTGTAAAGCTTTTGGTTTCCATGAGTATTTTATAAATGTTCTGAGACTGATGTATAAGAACCCTCAAGCAGCAGTAAAAGTAAATGGAGCGTTGTCGAGGATGTTTAGCCTGTACCGTGGTGTAAGGCAGGGTGACTGTCTCTCACCGCTGGTTTATTTACTGTGTATAGAACCTTTAGCAGAAAGTATAAGACAAAATAAGAACATATGTGGGATAAGTTTGGGGGGGGGGGTTTGAATACAAATTAGCGATGTATGCAGACGATGTGATGGTGACAATGTTGGAGGTTGGGAAATCTTTGGATAATTTAATGGAAGAAATACAAATATATAGTCAACACTCCGGGTACAAGTTAAACGTACAAAAAACAGAGGCTATGGTGATAGGAGAGGTAAATATTGAAATTAAGAGTAAATTTAATTTTAAATGGGACTGTGATCGTGTAAAGTACCTGGGGGTATATATACCAAAAAGTATGTGTAAACTTTTCGAAATTAACTATGATAAATTAATAAATCAAGTTAAAACGGAGTTTAGTAGATGGAAGATCTTGAATTTATCAATGCTCGAAAAAATTCAATCTATCAAAATGATTACTTTACCCAGATTTTTGTTTATATTTCAAACTTTGCCGAGCTATATACCACCCAGGTACTTTAAAGAATGGGATAATCTGATGAGGAAATTTATCTGGGAGGACAAAAAACCACGGGTGAAGCTTAAAAATTTAAAACTGCCAAAATCAGGGGGAGGGTTAGCATTACCAGATTTAGAAACATATTTCAAAGTAGCCCAGGTGAAGTCAATAATAACTTGGATAAGTGACTCTAATAATCCAAGATGGAAAGAAATGGAAGCACATAAGCTATATTTGATTAAATCTGCTATATTTGTAACTAAAGACAAAGAACTCAAAGAAGAAATCAAGAATAACTACTGTATAGAAAACACCATTAAGGTGTGGAAAAGAGTTATTAGATGCATGAAGATAAAAGATGAAGAAATGTTGTATTTGAGGGAAATATCTAGAGATCCTGAATTTACGGCAAACGCAACAGATCGAGTGTTTAATAAGTGGGCAGAGAATGGACTCATGAGATTCCATCAACTGTTTAAAAATGGTAAAATGGAATCTTTTGAAAACATTTCTAAACAATATAACATACCAAGAAATCAATTTTATAAATATCTACAAATTAGAAGTTATTTGAATAGTAAATTAGGAAAGACTAAAGGAGGCATAAACCCCCTGATAATTTATATGGCAAATAATTGTAATAGAAAATTAAAAAATAATGTGAGCCAGTTATACCAAATTTTTCTGCAACATAAAGAGAAAATGGCAACCAATGTTAGGGTTAAATGGGAAGAAGAGTTTCATATACAAATAACTGAAAACGAGTGGGAAAAGATATGTGTTGGAGTCCATAAAACCATGGGATCTTTGTTTTGGAGAGAGTTCGCTTGGAAAATAATTATGAGATACTTCTTGACTCCAGAAGGTATGAGTAAATATAAAGGGGGAAATTGTAAATGTTGGAGGAATTGTGGAGAGGAAATTGCAAATTACACACATATTTTCTATACCTGTAAAATAATACAACCCTACTGGAAAGAAGTATTTAAAATTTTGGAAGCGGTACTGGGAAAGAAACTTGAATTAAAATCAGAAAATATTATATTAGGAAAAATCCCAATGAATATAAACCCAGAGGAAAAGTATATCTTTCAAATCCTTAGAATTACAGCATTAAAGATCATAACAAAGGAGTGGAAAAAAAGTAATCCACTGGATATTAAAAAATGGATTAATATTATAAGAGAAGTAAAAATGAATGAGAAGTTAACTCACAAAATAAGGAACATGGATCATGAGTTTGGAAAAAAAATGGTTTATAAAAGAAATAGACAGCACAGGAATACTGTGAATCAGCGGTTAAATGTAAATGTGCAGGGGAGGTTGATTGTAGGCCAGCTATGTCACTTACATTATTTGTGTTGTGTATATCTTCTGGTAGATAGGTGTTCCTCCTAGTTATTTTATTTTATTATTATCTTTTTTTTTTTTTTTTTCTATGTTTGTATGTATGTCTTTGTATATTGACTATGGTTTATTGTTTACTTATTTTTGAAAAATGATCAAAATAAAGTAATAAAAAAAAAGAGTCTTAAATTCGATTACATTCTTGGCGCCCAACGTGGGGCCCGATTGACTGGATTTTGCTGATCCCATTCCGTTAACAGTATGAAGACCTCGAGTTATATAATTAATTAGTTTACAGGTGTATATCGACTTCTTTTAAATCACTTTGTGAATTAGGTTGTCTGATGTCTTTTTGCCCTGTGACTGATGTATTGTATTTTTCTAAGGAGGTTTAGCGGTCTCATCCCAGAGATGACAGAGAAAAGAGGGATTTGATTTGATTTTTCATTTTTATCTTTATTTTTTTCTTATATTATTCTTCATTCAATCATTTTCATTTAAATTTGTTTTTGTTGTTGGTTGTTTTGTTTTTTACATTTTTCAGTTACATTTTAAATTTGTATTATTCATTTATTATTCCATTTCATTTATTCAAATCAATTTCATTTACAGTAATGTTTTTTTTTTAGTTTTAGTCCTTAATCAGTTAAGTTTTGATATTTGTTTTGTTCTTTAGTTTCCTATACTTAGTTGTTAGTTAATATTGAAAAAAGGGGGATGACAGATTTTTATTTTTTTGTCTTGATTTTTAACATGTCCAATCATTAGAATCATTATTGAATATAATATTTTTCCCTGTTTGTTTTATATTTTGGTTGATTACTACTGATTTGTTCTTTTTGTATAACCTCTTAAAGGGTCACTGTGGTGCTGAGCAAAGACTGACTGATCTTGATTTTGAGGTTAACGCTGTGGATGCCTGACTCATTTAAGGGAATAGTACATGTTTCAATTCATATTTAGAATTGTTTTGATTTTCGTTGTGTATTGGATTGATACTGCCTAACATTGTGCCCCTTTTCTTTGTTTTGCAGTTACGTTTATGCATCCTGACTAATGAGGAACCAAACAGGATTTCCACCTTGGGGCTAGGGGCCGTCTCATACTTTTGCCCGCTTGTCGTGCGCAAGGACAACACGACCATAGTTGGGAGGTTGCTTATCTTACGCCCTAGCGGGCTTTTTGTATGGGATGCTGTTATGAAGTTCAGATAATGTCATTAAGATGGATGCTTAGATTAGATCATTTTGTTAGATATGATTCAATGTGACATGTAATAATTGAAATTATTTGAACCATTTTTATTGTCTTTCTTTTTGAATGCTGTCCGTCTCTTAGGTTAGTAATTGTTGATTGTTGATTTTCCTTAGTATTTTGATTTATCTTTGAGATTAGATAAATGGGTAGGAGACTGTGATCGAGAAATTTATTATTATGATTAATCCTTTAGTATTATTAACACTGAGAGCAGAGGAGCCAGACAACAGGTGTTGAGTTCGAGGTTAGAGAAGACATCACTGCCTGAGAAAATATTGATTCTTCTTACATACTTAGTTTTGAGAGTTTCTCTTATTGTGTTACATATAACCCAAGCTATTGCCATTGTTTTGTATATGTCAAAAGTCACTTATTCACAGCTAAAGAGCCAGATGTCTTCATCCGGAGATATCCCCACCCTGAAATTAATAGTTTTGTCTTCAAAGTTATAGAGGAAAGGTTGCTGAACTTTATAAATACTTATTTTCATTGGAGCTTGTGAGGAGGTAGGAGCAGGGGGGCAGCATTCAGCATTCACTGTGATCTGTACTGTTCTCCTGTATGATCAATTCAACTTTATTAAAACCTCCAAACGCTTAAAGGAATCTCTCTCATCTTTATTAAGAGTCTTAAATTCGATTACACCCCTATTATAATTACACTCAACAAAAATCTAAACACAACACCTTTGTTTCTGCTACCATTTTTCATGAGATGGACTTAAAGATCTAAAATTCATTCCAGATACACAATATTACCATTTCTCTCAAACATTGTTCACAAATCAGTATAAATGTGTGATAGTGAGCACTTCTGCTTTGTTGAGATATTACATCCCACCTCACAGGTGTGCCACATCAAGATACTGATCTGACATAATGATTAGTGCACAGGTGTACCTTATACTGCCCACAATAGAAGGCCACCCTGGAATGTGCAGTTTTTTGCTTTATTGGGGGTCTGGGGACTCATAACCGGTCAGTATCTGGTGTGACCACCATTTGCCTCATGCAGTGCAACCCCTCTTCTTCGCATAGAGTTTATCAGATTGTCAATTGTGGCCTGTGGAATGTTGATCCATTCCTCTTCAATGGCTGTGCGAAGTTGTTGGATATTAGTGGGAACTGGTACACGCTGTCGTATACGCCAGTCAAGCCCATCCCAAACATGCTCAATGGGTGACATGTCCGGTGAGTATGCTGGCCATGCAAGAACTGGGACATTTTCAGCTTCCAAGAATTGTGTACAGATCCTTGCAACGTGGCGCCGTGCATTATCTTGCTGAAACATGAGGTGATGTTCATGGATGTATGGCACAACAATGGGACTCAGGATCTCATCACGGTATCTCTGTGCATTCAAAATGCCATCAATAAAATGCACCTGTGTTCTTCGTCCATAACAGATGCCTGCCCATACCATAACCCCACCACCACCATGGGCCACTGGATTCACTACATTGACATCAGCAAAGCGCTCACCCAGACGACGCCACACACGCTGTCTGCCATCTGCCCTGAACAATGTAAATCGAAGATTCATCCATGAAGAGAACACCTCTCCAACGTGCCAGACGCCATCGAATGTGAGCATTTGCCCACTCAAGTCTGTTACGGCGACGAGCTGGAGTCAGGTCAAGACCCAGATGAGGACGACGAGCATGCAATTGAGCTTCCCTGGGACGGTTTCTGACAGTTTGTGCAGAAATTGTTTGGTTATGCAAATCAATTGTTTCAGCAGCTGTCTGAGTGGCTGGTCTCAGACGATTTTGGAGGTGAACCTGCTGGATGTGGAGGTCCTGGGCTGGTGCGGTTACACGTGGTCCGCAGTTGTGAGGCCGGTTGGATGTACTGCCATATTCTCTGAAACTCCTTTGGAGACGGCTTATGGTGGAGAAATGAATATGAAATGCATGAGCAACAGATCTGGTTGACATTCCTGCTGTCAGCATGCCAATTGCACAAATTCCCTCAATGCTTGTGGCATCTGTGGCATTTTGCTGTGAGACAAAACTCACAGCAAAGGGTGGCGTTTTATTGTGGGCAATATAAGGTACACCTGTGCACTAATCATGATGTCAGATCAGCATCTCGATGTGGCACACCTGTGAGGTGGGATGGAATATCTCAGCAAAGCAGAAGTGCTCACAATCACACATTTAGACTGATTTGTGAATAGTGTTTGAGAGAAATGGTAATATTGTGTATCTGGAATTAATTTTAGATCTTTAAGTCCATCTCATGAAAAATGGGAGCAGAAACAAAGCATTTCTATTTTTGTTGAGTGTACCTGATCAAAGTTTAAAGCTAAATCAGATAAAAAATCTGAGATCTGGCCCAGTTACAAAAAAGAAAATAATCCTGAAAATAGAACAATGTAGGGACAAGTGAGTAAAAAACACGTTTAGTTCATTTACTGATCTTGCTGAAGAAAGCTCACAGTTTTTAACAAAAAAGAAAGCATTTACAGTAATTACGACAATAATTCGTGTGACAATTTAAAATAAGTAAAAACATTTTCTCATAAGCGAGTCTAAATAGGTATGTTTTAATTTTAGATTTAAAAGAGTTCAGTGTCTCTGCAGCTTTGTATTCTCCTGGTAGTTTGTCCCAGATAGGAGGAGCATAGAAACTAAAAGCTTCTCCATGTTTGCTTCTGGTTATAGGGACGATCAGTAAACTAGAGCTGGAGGACCTGAGAAGATAATGTTACAGTAATCAAGACGACTAGAGATAAACGCATGAATGAGTTTTTCAAGGTCTCCTTGTGTCATCATTCCTTTAATCCTAGAAATGTTCCTCAGGTGATAGAAAGCTGACCTTGTTATTGCCTTTATGTGACCCTGGAGGTTCAGGTCTGAGTCCATTATTACAACTAGATTTCTGGCCTGGTTGGTAGTTTTTAGTTGGACCAACAGTTGTGTACTGATAATTAATCGATCTTTTTTGGGTCCGAAGAGAAGCACTTCAGTTTTGTTTTTGTTCAGTTGGAGGAAATTATGGGACATCCAGCTGTTAATTTGCTCAATGCATTTATTGAGGATTTCGATGGGTTCACCATCACCTGGTGACATTGAGGTATAAACCTGAGTGTCCTCAGCATAGGTGTGGTAGTTAACATTGTTGGTGGTTATAATCTGGCTTAGTGGGAGCATGTAGATGCTAAATAGGAGGGGCCCTAGGATGGAGCCATGGGGAACCCCACATGTGATTTCTGTGTTTAGAGATGAAAAGTGGCTAATCGATACAAAGAAGTTCCTGTTCTTAAGGTAGGATTTGAACCAGTTGAGTAGCGTACCAGAGAGTCCGACCCAGCTCTCTAGACGTTCTAGTAATACATTATGATCAACAGTATCAAAGGCCACACTGAGGTCTAATAGTACCAGTACTGTGGTTTTACCACGGTCAGAATTTTTATGGATATCATTGAAAACTTTGAAGAGGGCTGTCTCTGTACTGTGGTCCCTACAAAAACCAGACTGATGAATATCAAAGTGGTTGTTAATTGCTAGGAAACTATTTAATTATTGGAACACAACTTTTTCAATAATTTTACTGATAAATGGGAGATTACAGATTGGTCTGTAGTTTTGCATCAACCTGCTGTCTAGGTTCTTCTTCTTTACTATAGGTTTGATAACTGCGGTTTTTAAGGCTTTGGGGAAAAGCACCTGATAGGATCCGTTAACTATTTTGATCAGATCTGCTCTGATGGCTGGGAGAACCTTTTTTAGAAAATTTGTGATATCTAAGCAGCAGGTGGCAGAGCTTAGTTAGGCAAAATAGATCAATTTTATCATCACATATCAAGTCATTTACTAATAAAGTCTTTGAGGAGAATGATCTTGTTTATTAAACCACATCTAATTGCTCTATTTCCTTGTTTGGTCAGAGTTGTATTTATTTTAATGAGATTTTCATAGTTTGCTTTTGTCAGGTTAACTTTTAGTCTATTTGATTTTGGCTGTGGGTAAAACACTTTCTCAATGAGGTATTGAGTGGGTAACAGTACAGAAGCTGCAGAGCGTTGGGTTAAACTACGACTCTGCTTCCTGGTCTGGACCCTGGTTTGTCAGGGTTTCGAAGGACTAATAAATGTATCCAGATTCCTAGAAAGAAGAGCTGCTCCATCCAAAGTGGGATGGATGCCGTCTCTCTGGATCAGACCAGGTTTTCCTCAAAAAGTTTTCCAATTGTCAATGTAGCCCATGTTATTTGCTGGACACCACTCAGACAACCATCGATGAAATGACAGCATTCGGCTAAACATGTCGTCACTGGTCCGATTGGGCAGGGGACCAGAAAAGATTACACAGTCCGACATCTTTTTAGCAAACGTACACACCGAAGCAACACTACTTTTAGTGACCTCCGATTGGCGTAACCGGGTGTCATTACCGCCAGCATGAATAACAATCTTACTGTATTTACACTTATCCTTGGCCAGCAGTTTCAGGTGGGATTTTATGTCCTCTGTTCTGGCCCCTGGAAAATATTTGACTATGGTCGATGGTGTCTCTAAAGCCACGTTTCGGACTATGGAACAATTACCAGAGTCTGGTTCTCAGTGGGTGCGTCACCGAGTGGGGAAAATCTGTTAGAAACGCACACAGGTTGGTGGTGTCCTTTGGGCTGGGAACTATGCTTCTACGTACCATCAACCAGTCGGCCTGAGATCCCAGCTGCTAGGTTCTGTTGGAGGAGCGCTAGGTGATGCTATCCTTGTCGGCTCTGCGCTGACTAATGGGCCTCGACTATTTACTGGATTCTCAACAGCGCGGAGCCCGGCCTCTAACTCTGAAACCCTCGCCTCCAGAGCTACGAAAATGCAAAATTTATTACATTTACCATTTTGACTAAAGGAGGCGGGGGAGTAACTAAACATCTGACGGATGTCCTTAGATTGAGCTCTCCTGTCTGATGAAGGCGACGGGGAGTCTAGAAACTTCACCATGGAGAAATCTTTACTGATAGGGTAGAGACAATAGCAAGGTTGTCTAAATCTATAAAGTGGTCAGTCAGTTGGAATGTTGGAAGTCAGGATTCAGCTGTTGTGAAGACTCTGTAACCTGTTCCTCCTTGTTTGGGCAAACAAGTTCAAATTAAACCTCCAAGAAATGAAGGAATCTTTTCTCACCTCTTTATTTAAAATGTCTAATATCTGTCAACATCTGCTATGCATAATCACATGCACTTAAAGTATTCTCTCCTGGTTAAGCCACTGCCCCCCCAAATCATCATCACAGCCATGTTCTGCCCCTCTTGGTACAATCATGGATAAGGTATTGGCTCTGGTATCACAGTCCCCGTGCTTATTTTTAAAATATTTATTATGGAAATACAAGAGCTCCTCTCCAGACATCTCTGCCTAACTCTGTGAGCTTTGTGAGCTTTCTATCAGAAGTGATTGTTCTTCTCTATAGACTTAAGCATAATAAGATAAGTCCTTTGGTTAGATTAGAGAAGGTGAAATGTCCATAAGTCTTCTTCAACTTCCTTCTGTTCACTGAGTCCAATGAGTTATGCCATATTCCCTGGATGCCTTTTCTCATAATTACTCACTACATACAACTAATCTTGAAATAATTTCCCCAAAAAAGCTGTTATGTTATTTTCTTTTAAATAACTTTCCTTGTAACATGTTCATTCCTGGATTTATCGAAAAACATCAAACAATATTACATACCCATAATCATTATAATGTACAATTAAATGTAAGGTAAACATTACATTAGACCTAAATTTTACTTGAATACAAATAGAAGTATTTTTTTGTGACAGAAAATGTTATTAATGCTGGGGCATTTATAAAAGTTTAATCCTCTTGCTCAGCTCTTATAAAGTTGTTCTGATTCTAAGGTACATATAAGAACCAATTATATGTAAACATCTCATGTTAACTCTTGTGATTATCTGGTGTTGTCTTATGACAGATCCTGTGAATGTCTTTCTCAGCATTATACAAAGTGTTCCTTATTGTTATCTATATTCTTATTGTCCAGTTAAACATCCATTATTGCCTCATGCTAGATCCTGTGTTCACCTATTCCATGTTGTTCTGCGATTGGTCTTGTGATTATCCTCTGATGCATAGAACAGAGTGTTAGTTATCTTACCATAACTGTATGATGTAATGATCGGTCAGAAGCTGATTCGATAGGGTGTGGCTGACTACTATATATACCCATGCAGCTGTGCTGAAGCTTCAGGGTTCTCAACAGGAGGCACGTAAAATAAACTATGTACGAATATAGCTGACACTTTTTTTTACTCTCTCATCCGAGGCCTCTCAGACACCCAGATGTGTACCACAATTTTCTCCCTCAACAAAGACTAATACAGATACAAATACCAGCTGCTTTGCATCTGCCTAGTCTGTACTCATATTTAGGAAGACTTCTACACACATGTACAAAAGGGTTAATACTACACAATGCGTAAAGTTGTTCTTATGCATAAATTATGCACAAATCTGGGCATAAGTACAGTTGATAAAAGAGGACATTAAAAAGCAACAACTGGCTCTACGGAGTGACGGAAGTGGGAAGTATTTCACCGTCAGCTTTATTAATTGTGTACATTTTGTTAACTGCCTAATTAAAATAATTCAGTAGAATACAATAATTATTTTTACTGTCCCAAAAAGAAGAACCTTGGCAGTAACAGCAGCAAAGTGACATGTTATAAAGCATTTAGATGCACACAACAAAAATAGCAAAGTATAAAAAACATCACTAAAAACAGTATATCTACTAGCGGCGTGTGATATGACAATTTAAGACGGTGAAGCGATCTACACGTTTGACAATGTCATTTTTGGGAGATAATTTTATCAGCGATTCATAGTTCTGCTTCTGTATTTCTGCCTCTGTGTGCGAAGAAAAGCCTCCGCTCTCTCCATGCTCTAAGCAAATTACCCCCCGCCCCTCTCCTCCCTCCCCCTTTGCATGTGTACAACCTGTAAACAAGCGTGAGGATTTTGATCATTCAGATGAGGATTTCGTTCCGAAGAGAAATGCTGCATTCACACCGCCCCAAATGCCAGCGTCAGTTGCAGCAAGATTACATGTAAAGTTTATTGTCGAGTATGTCAGAGGTCCGTAAAGGGCTCTGCAGTGCGTTGTGTACATTGGCTCTGTCAACTTCACTTGCGTTTCATTCGGCAACGCAGCAACGCAGAAGTTTAGAAAGCTGAACTTTTGAGAGACCCAACAGTTAACGCAGTACGGCAACCAATCAGAGCGTCTCACTGTAGTGATGTCACTATACATGTATCTTGAATGAAGCGGGATAAGAAAAAAACATTTTCAACAATGGAGAAAAGCTGATCATGGCCGTCTGCAATCGCAAAATTAGATGTAACGCATACCGAAAGACAGATGGACAGGCGCTCCTCGGGAGGAATAGAGCGCCTGTAGTTGGTGTTTTGGTAGATTTGAGCTCCGATGTGGCCCAGGAGGTTGTCAATCTGGGTGCGGGACAGACGGAACTACGGCCGAAAGCGAGCCTCATCCATAAACAGCTCCTGGAGCAAATGGTTAAACTTCCCAAACTCAGAACGCATCTGAATAATGGGGTGAACCCACAAACGGCGCTGATGTAGCCGAGGTCGACGACTAGCTTTATTTAGCAAATAAAGCCAAGCCACACTCTCGATACTATCCGCCATAGTTCAGAACGTACAGCAACAGAAGAAGCCACGCCCACACGTTTTTTTCCTCAGATGCCAGCGCTGCATGCTTTTTAGGACATGCGTCAAACTTCATGCGGTCTGAACTCAACAAAAGTCCTTGTCCATTGTGTGGAACTGGTTTGGTTTTTTACCAGACGACAAAGAGAATAATTTTCAAAGTTTGCACGGAGAGCATCAAGGCAAGTGATCGCAACACCATAAACTTGTTAAATACTTAGAGAGACAACATTGCAAGTGAGAGCCATCTGACATCTAAAGCTATTAAGCCCGACTCCAGCAGGAGCAGTAGCGGTGGCTAGCGGTGGCTAATAATTATATAACTCTGTCCCTACGACACAGACAGCAAACTAACCGCGCTACCAAATGTCTACCTGCCTTTTTTTCCCAAACACCGCCATAACACACATGTACGCTGAATGCACAGAGAGTTGCAGGGAATATTAAGAATATATTTGGATGGAAAGAAGAATAATTACAACTGCTTACACTATACTCTATAGCTTCATTTGGATTAGGCAGCTTTATCTGTGCCTGTTTATAACATCAGGATTCTGCAAAAAACATTTGAACCAGTTAAAGCTGCATTTACCCTGTTGTATGAGTATTGATTATAGTATTAAAGATTGCACAATACATCTTGCACTATATTTGCAGCTGCATGTTAGTCTTTTATTTTCAGTGTTCATATTTTATTCTATTTGCTCATGTCATATTTTTAAACTAAAGTTCATGTTTGCTTTCTGTTTTAGTAGACAAGTCAAGATAAAATTTTTATATAATACATTTAAATACTTTATGATTTTGATGTATTTTTCAATTAGGTTATTCGAAAAATGAAAATGACAGACAGCTCTTTAAACATTGCCATATTGTTATGAACAAAAAATCCATAAAACAGATGATACCTGCTGTCTGCCAAACCTGAAAGATGTAATCTCGAGTAGATGGAAGAAATAGATTAGTAGATAGGATGGGACATATAAGTGAAAAATAATAACGGTTAAAATGTCTCCAGAAGTGGACCCAAATCTTTAATGCATGTTTTTTTATTGAAAGGGAGAAGTACTTAGAAAATACTTAGAAAAGAATACAGGAGTACATGCGGTTTTCGTCCTGGCCGCGGAACACTGGACCAGCTCTATACCCTCAGCAGGGTCCTGGAGGGTGCGTGGGAGTTCGCCCAACCGGTCTACATGTGTTTTGTGGACTTGGAGAAGGCGTTCGACCGTGTCCCTCGGGGTGTCCTGTGGGGGGTACTCCGGGAGTATGGGGTACCAGGCCCTTTGATACGGGCTGTAAGGTCCCTGTATGACCGGTGTCAGAGTTTGGTTCGCATTGCCGGCAGTAAGTCGGACTCGTTTCCAATGAGAGTTGGACTCCGCCAAGGTTGCCCTTTGTCACCGGTCCTGTTCATAACGTTTATGGACAGGATTTCTAGGCGCAGCCAAGGCGTGGAGGGAATCCGTTTTGGTGAACTCAGGATTAGATGATATGGTCTTGTTGGCTTCATCTGAACGTGATCTACGGCTTTCGCTGGAGCGGTTCGCAGCCGAGTGTGAAGCGGCTTGGATGAGGATCCGCACCTCCAAATCCGAGACCATGGTCTTGTGCCGAAAAAGGGTAGAGTGTCTTCTCCGGGTCGGGATGGGGTCCTTCCTCAAGTGGAGGAGTTTAGGTATCTGGGGGTCTTGTTCACGAATGAGGGAAAAATGGAGTGGAAGATCAATGGACAGATTGGTAAGGCGTCTACAGTTATGCAGTTACGCTGTACCGGTCTGTCGTGGTGAAGAGAGAGCTGAGCCAAAAGGCAAAGCTCTCAATTTGCCGGTCGATCTACGTTCCTACCCTCATCTATGGTCATTAACTCTGGGTGGTGACCGAAAGAACGAGATCGCGGATACAGGCGGCTGAAATGAGTTTCCTACGTAGGGTGGCTGGGCTCTCCCTTAGAGATAGGGTGAGAAGCTCGGTCATCCGGAGGGGGCTCACAGTAGAGACGCTGCTACTCCACATCGAGAGGAGCCAGTTGAAGTGGCTCGGGCATCTGGTCAGGATGCCTCCCTGGTGAGGTGTTCTGTGCACATCCCACCGGGAGGAGACCCAGGGGAAGACCCAGGACTCGCTGGAGGGATTATGTCTCTCTGCTGGCCCGGGAACGCCTCGGGATTCCTCCGAGGAGCTTGCCCAAGTAGCCAGGGAGAGGGAGGTCTGGATCTCTTTGCTTAGGCTACTGCCCCTGCGACCCGACCTCATATAAGCAGAAGATGATGGATGGATGGATGGAGAATACAAGACTTTAAATTAACTCTATTGCCGGCCAAGTTATAGGACCCCCGTTCTCTGGAGGTATTAACAGACAGGTCAATAAACTAATATTAGCAGCCCAATAGTAAAAATCAAAGTTGGGGAGTGTGAGACTTTCTTCACTTTTAGGTTTCTACAATGTAGTTTAGTTACTTGAGGTGGTCTATCTTTCCAGATGTATGAAGACATTTCAGAATCAAGGGTTGTAAAGAAAGATTTAGGAATAAAGATTGGTACAGGTTAGTCATTTAACACTGTCCCAGCAGTTACACACTGCCACTCAGATTCAGAAAGATTATGAGAAGGAAAAAAAAACGCTACACATAGTTATCAAGAGAATAATCCAATAATATTCCAGTCATAAGACCTCAGCATAACACACTATCTCTTAGAGAGCAGCAACCCCCACGTTTACTGATTTCAGACCATTTAAACATAAACATATCTATAGCACCAGTTCACAACAGATGTCATCTCAAGACACTTAACAAGAAAAGTCACTTCAATACAATTATACAAACCCAGTTTCCATGACAACTTGAAAATTATAGAAGCTGTAGACTTTTAAGAATGTCATAATAGCATTGATTCTCACACACGATTAATAACTTGACCTGTTATTTAAGTGGTTGGGGCTAGAGTAAATGGCGCAGGTAAAAAGAATTAAGGCTGCAGTGACCGTTTTGCTGGTCCCAGAAAGGCATGGGTTCGTTTGGACAAGTGTTCTAGTACACCTGAAATAAATGAAAAAGGTTCTTTTCCCCAAGATTGCAAACGGGGACTTGGAGATCTTTTGAAGGAACTAGTCCGTTTTTTTACTGGGACTTTCGTTCATAGGTCATATCTCAGGGTGTTAACCCAATAGTGGCCCAAATGGGCTTCAGGAAAAGTTAATGCCACAAGGTAGTTTGTACAGATTGCAAAACCTTGTCCAGTTTCTACTAGTTTTCATTTTTCACCAACTTTATAGAGAGGCATACATTTCACCAACACTTTTACTTAACACAGCAGCACCATGACAGCAGCAAAGCCGACTAACCCTGCAAAGAGTGATCCTCCTTCTAAAGCTTGGAAGGGAAAAGAAGTAATCATTGGTGTGTTTAACTTTTTTCATTGTAAAGGAAACTGAGTTTAAGAATGTTCAATGAATAGACAGTTACAGGTCAGCAATGAACAGTCAGCTGCTGGGATAACGAGACTCACGAGGTGGAAGGACGGGGTTTAGTTTTTGTCCCTTAGAAATACAGTACAGAGTAGAGTTTTCTGTGTATTTTCTCATGTATGGTGATAAAATAATTTAAATTAGAAGTGATTGTGTTAAATGGACTGAATTTATATAGCGCTTTTCTAGTCATGTTGATCACTCAAAGCACTTTACACTTGAGCCACATTCACCCATTCGCACTCACAAATGCACTCACATTCATACACTGATACAGCTATCGGTAGGCAATTTGAGGTTAAGTGCCTTGCCCAGGGGCACAACAACATGTGACTGGAGGAAGCTGGAATCAAACCTGTGACCCTCCAATTGCAAGACAACTACTCAACCTACTGAAATACAGATCAGCAGTGAGAGGAGAAGTTCTACACTGGACGAAGTGCATTCCTCCATTAGAAAAAGGTTAAAAGGCTTTTTAGGGGGACCCAAACCACCTCCTAATAGCCAATCTGTAACCAAATACCATAGAAGTATTGGGATAACCGGATACAACAATGAGGTTTATTGAAATCTGAATCATGTAATTTTAAGTAAACTTAAGAGTTTTTTGTGGGGGTTTTTAAAGTGCATAGACTGCATTCATTTTTGGCTATGTTTTATGTGCCGTTTTTTTCTTTCTTGAATGACTGTTAATGTTTGAGAAAGAGAATGTCAAGAGAAAGGTTTTTGTATATATATAAGAAAAGAAAATGAAGAAACTCTTTTCTTTTTAATTTGTTTTTAAGCCCTGATGTTTTCTCTGTCTGGGCCTCGCTACGCTGCGTCTGAACTCTGATCTCGACTCCTGCTCCTACATTACTTTCTACATAACAGCTTGATGACAGATGTGATGAGAAGCACTTAACATCTGGAGACTGTGGGGGCAGCTTCCTCCAGTCACATGTCGATGTGCCCCTGGGCAAGGCACTTAACCCCACAAATTCTACATCGTCCTACTGAGCCATGTTGGCTATCGGTGTATAAATGTGAGTGTGAATGTGGCTTCAATGTAAAGTGCTTGAGTGGTCAGTATGACTAGAAAAGCGCTATATAAGTTCAGTCCATTTACCATACTTCGTCTGGAGGAAGGTTTGGTGTCCATCTCCAGAATTCCTGCTAAGAACTTTGCAGCAGCATTGCAGGGGGACTCGTGAAGATGCCTAGAAGATGACAGCAGATCTCCCTGATACAACTGGGAATAGGTTGTTCAGGCTACCTGGTCACAGAAACGTCCTCAGATTCTTCTGGTTCAAGACAATTGCATCACCAAGAAAACTATCGGTTGACACCAGCAGCTGTAGATGTTTTACTTCCATCTCTCACCGTAGCTGGTGGGAAAACTCTGGAAACAGCTGCTGTCCAGGTCTTCCTAGGGACAGAGGCTGTGCCTAGATTAGTTAGACATCTGGTCGGTCTGGCAGAGCATAGAGCTAGATACTGTCTCTCATCTTTAGTCTTTTCTGTCTGAATCTGAGATCCACAGATTCCAGGGGACAACGCATCACCTGGCCGATCAGAGATAGGATTTGGGAAGAGTTTGGCCACACTACATTAGATAGCCAATAAGACGAATATAATATCTTTTTAAAAGAAGGAATAAAGGACAGCAAAAGCAATTATTGTTGCAGGTCAAATGCAGTGTCCCTGGCTGAAAGCTGCACTTCCATTCAAAGCCATGGTCTCCATCATGGAATCTTCTCAGGGATTAAAAGGCACGCCTGCATTACAGAGTTTCACACAGACGTTGTTTTTTTAACATCAGAAATCCAGACAAATCCAAGTTGAGCAAAGTTCATCAGAGCCTTGCATGACTGAATTCATCAAGTTCAGTTGGTCAACCAGTGGGTGTGTGAAGAGGTGAAATGGGAGGGAATAACTGAGCAAAAAAATCCTTTATTTTTTTAAACCCGTCTTTAATCTCAAATCAAATCAAAAAGTCTTGGACTAACTTCTCTGCACCAGCAGTCTCTCTGTGTCTGAAGACAGTGTTTTTGGAGTTTAAAAAGCAGCTAAGAAGTAAAAGAAATAAAACAGGATGAGAAAAAAAAGTTGAAACGCTGGTTGGAATTCACTTATTCCTGTTTATTGAAGTTTTGTACAATAAAGTTTCATTACAAGTCTGTCTTCAAAACTTTATACAACACCCCTCAAATACAGACAAAATAAGCGCAAACAGCATGTAGACCTGCTGAGAGCCGTGGTTACTGATGGGACAGATGGGTGGGGGGCATTAGCACACAGACTGTAACGCTTTAAACAGAAGGTCACAGACACTAGGACTTATTCCAGATCAGCTTCTTTTCCTCCATGTTGTGCAGAAGTTAAGAACAGCAACACTGCTTTTTGGCTCTGGCTCATTAATATTCTAATATTAGGTGATGCTTGCTCATTTATTGTTAATCAATAGTCTACATAAAGTTTTAGCAGGTAAGAAGTTTTCTGGAGACAACACAGACAGAGGCTTTATTCTGCAGATGTGTCCATGAGCAACCTCACATCTTAACCTGGGCAGGACATCATTCTGCAAATATTTCAACATCTTTGGTCAAATAACTGTGTAAAAAACAGCACGTTTTGTTCAAAGTGAATAAAGAGAGGTGCTAACCAAAGTCCATCAACATTAAAGGGAAAGTCTTCATCCTCCCTTAAGATCCCCCCAAAAATACCTCAAATACTTTTCATAGAACATCAAAACTCAATTTCCTGTTCATGAAATGGCTGCCTTTGTTCTTTTTCTCCAATCATTTCTCTAGCTCAGCATTTGGCCATGCTTGTTAAATTCTGTCATTTTACCTACTACCTGCATGGGAAGCTGCGGTTTCTGCTGGTTATCTGTCAAGAGCTGCAACTGAAGCAAAAGCAAGAAAAACTTCTTCCCCAAGTGAAAGCCTAATCTGAAGCTGTACACAGTGCAATGTGAAGTCAAAAGTTATGTTGGATGTAAGTTTGGGGAAACTGTAATGACCTGCATCGCTGAGTAAGATCTGGTAGAAGGCTGGAAGCAAACACAACTCACTGAACAAATATACATTCATCTGGGCAAGAATCCTAAAGCAAAAAAATCTCTAATCCATATTAAGTTCTTTTCATGTATAAACATGAAAGTAAACCTTTAAAACAAGCTTTAATTAACATTTACATGCACTCATGTTTAGCATTTATTCAGATAAGTAAGACAAAGCATCAACATGCCTTTCTACTGTTTTTTTTATAATGAAGTATAGAGTCGTAGTGGAATCTGGGATAGAGATGAATAAAATCAGATGTTAAATAAATAAGCATGGAAAGAACTTATGACAATGAACATAATAACCAAGACAAGTCCATCTTGCACCATTCATTATACAAAATAACCTTTGCTGCAATCACACATTGCCGTACATAAATACGCAGCAACAAAAATGAAACTTAACTTTTTGAGCAGGCTGAGCTGCTTCCAAAATTCTCACATTTATCAATAAAAATTTTCTCCAAATGGAAGCAGCGCTTGTTAGACGGATGGAGGAAATCCTCACTGTGGAGATCTCCTTATTCTCCTCCACACTGGCCCGTTTCTAAAAGTGAACAAATATTACCAGGTATTGTTCCCCAACCTCAAAAATGAAGACATTGAAGTTTTGCAAAGAACTTCAACCGAAGCCAGATGAGGAGAGTACAAGTAAGAATCTGAAACAACAAACCTAAAAGACAAAGACCTCTGCAAATCTAAGGGAAGACAACAATGAGAAAGACATAAGAGCTCCTAGATATTCAGACTTCTTGCAATGGGAGCACACTGTGCAAATAAAAACATCACTAACAAATTCCCAAAGCCATCATTTGATTGACATTAAAGAAGAAATGTATGAAGGAAAAGACATCAGTCCTCCGTATCAGATCAGTATTGAGACAGCCCAAACCATATCCACAGCTTATGTCTTCCAGATGGGTTTTAGTGGAGTGCCTCCACACAGATCTGCTCCTCACTGATGTCATCCAGTAGCTGCACATCTACAGGGCTGCACATGTCACTGTCATACACCTCTGGTTCCATAAGGCCTTCTTCTTCTAGACTCTCTGCTTTGCTCTTGAAGCCTTGCTGCTCTGAGGGAGACATGCTCTCCACCGACTCCAGGTCCTCTATGCCTGCTCGGTAGTGGATCATTAGAAGAGTCAGGGCCTGCAGTCTCTCCCCTGACTTGGCCAGAGCAGTACTGATTAGGGCCTTTCGTCGTGTGTCTGCGGCCTCCTTCTCCTCCATCATAAGGGCATTATTGTGCTCCAGCTCCTGGTCAATTTCCTGTTGGAGTTTGTCTAGCATGAGCTCCAGCTTCTGGGAGCGCTCATCTGTGGGCAGCCCTCGGTACAGGTCTCGGCCAATCTCTTTTACAGCAATGAAGACATTGTCATCCAAGCCACCCTCCTTCCGTACCAGTTTGCCACTGCTGCTGGTTGGGTGCTTTGATGGGCTCGCCCCACCAGTGTAGGTCTCGGTATCACTGCTCTCATTGTCAGATGTGTTGGGGGTTTGCTTGGGTGAAGGCTCCACAACTCCAGGCACCACGTCAGTAACCTGCTCAAGTCGTGTCTTGGACACCTGCCGAAGATTCAGCAGACGGGAGCTAGTATTGATGATGTGACGCGTTAACCCAGTGGCCCGGTTTATGGTGGATTTGGCTTCAGGGTCAGCGCCACGGCGTTCAGCCGTTGCCACACAGAGAGGACTTTCAGCAAGGCACTTATCCTGGCACTTCTTATGGCAGACATAGGAACAAATGATACATTGTGAGGCTGCCTTGGTCCAAACTTTCTTTTTGCAATATTCACACCAGGTAGGGTTCTGGAACTGCGTGTCCTGGAAGTTGTGACGGACTTCTGGTGACTGCAAGGTGCTGTAGGCAAAGTCATCCCGCGGTACTGAGGGAGCAGGCTCCTTCTCCCTCAAATCTTCATCATGGAGGCTTCCTTCTCGTTCTCTTTCAATCAAGCCCTGATACTCAAACTCACCCTCATCCAAGTAACGGAAGTTTAGGGTAATGTCTCCGTAGCAAAGCTTTTCGTTGAAACCCTTGTGCATGCTGAGATTGCGTAGTGCCGTGCGGCTGACATTTGCTTTTGGCTCTGGAGGTCCCAACCTAAAGGTGCTCTGGTACTCTGCAGAAGATGTGGCCATACATTCAAGTGCTACATGCTCCAAGGGGATGGTGACATGACCCAGGCACAGCAAGCAGCCTAACTTAAAGGGATCCTTGCACCACAGGGCCACATTAAGATACTTCTGGTTACTCTCTACCTCAAACACCACAGAGGCCTTGGACCAGCGTGCTGTATGCTTATTAAACATTGTTTCTGGGGATTCCCAGAGTGAGTGGTCATCTAGACTGTCTCTGGTGCTAAAGGAACTTTCTGAAACTTTGTCCTTTGTTTGATCTGGCTTGCTGCTGTTAACAGAGCAAGAACCAGTCATCTCATCACTCGATTCTGCTGCCTTGATAAACTGTCTTCCTTCAGACTGTTTGATGAATGTCTTCTCAATGCCACCCTTATCCTCAGTGGTTCCAGAAACTGAAACCTTTTCTAAAGATTTTTCAGAAGCACTGCTGGTGGTAGCCATGGTAGGAGCAGCAGTAACAACAGTGTTTGTAACCAGATCAACAGCTTCTAGAAGACTGGTTTCTGAGGATGCAGATGTTAACCTTATCTGTGGTCTTGGTGGCACTGGGGGACGTGAGGGAGGAGGTGGAGGAAGGACCGTGGACCGATGGAGACTATCACTTGGTTCATTACTGGTTTTATATGGTGAGGGTTTGGGTGAATCTTTCTGCTGGGGCTTTAGTGGAGACTGAAGGCCAACAAGGTTTAATTTTCGGTTCAGTATGGGTGATATGGTACCAAGGGGTTTGGAAGCCAGGTTGGCCACTGTTCTCTTAGGACTTTGGTTAACAGCGAGTAAGAAATCTTCCTTGGTGTCGCTGATATTTGTGTTACTTAAGGTGGGTCCACTAGGCTGGCTGGGTTTGGTGTCTAAGATCAGCTCCTCAAACTCAGAGTCCATGTCTTTGCTGTCAGATATATCAGGAAGAGTGGTGATAGGGGCTGGGTCCTCTTCATAACCTCCTGGCTGGGAAATGAACCCTGTTTCCTCTAGCTGACCAAGTCCCTCCTGGAGAGTCCCAAGGTTTCCTAAGGATTGAGTCTGATGGCGAACTGGTCTCTCATAAAACACCACCACCCTGTCTCCTGCCTGTTTCAACAGTTTGGGCACTTGAACTGAAGAGGTCACTTTTACTCCTGTCAAAAGAAAACACACATTTCAAGTCATTAACTCAAATTATTGTGTCTCTGTTTAACTTTCAACAACACATGTACAATACTCTGCAACCAACTACACAACTAATACCTCCAATAGCAATGAGGCGATCACCCCTCTGCAGGTCAGCCTGGGCTGCAGGGGAGTTGGGTGTCACTGTTTCTATGCTGACATAGACTGCATCCCCGTCACAGGCAGGAATGTGCCTGAATGTCATCCCCACACTTCCACATGGTCCCTTGATCACCTCCGTCTGGTGCAAACATGCAATGACAGAAAATCGATAAGTTCAGTAGACTGAGATATAAGAAGCTACAAATATTGTGTAATAACCATTAACCTCACAAGTGTGCATTGGTAAAGGCTCAGGGTTGATGCAATATGAAAAGCATTAGAGTATGAGATGAACATTACTCAAAATAAGGCGTGTCCCGACATGATCCCAGGTATTACACTGGGGTACCAATCAAGGAATCTTAAAATTATCAGTATTGGAGTCCCTGATAAACATAGAACCATGTACCCGTTAATGGTGGTCTGTGTCAAAGGTCAGTAGCATCGTAGGTTTTTCCAGGTAACCAGTCAAGCAAGTTATGTTTTTTAAAGATCAAAACCTAATTTTATCTGTTGTTTTTTGTTGACTTTATGAATCTGGGTTTTCCCAAAAATCTAAACTTTTTCATCCTTTGCAATCATATAACAAAGAAACAAAGACTGCATTCACTGCCGCAGTATGGTACGTGTCTATGTCATGTGACCTCCTCTGTGTACTGAAGCCAGATATCCTCAGGTACGGTTCCATATGAGAGAGAGTTGAAAAGGTCACAGCTGAAAGTCACCAATAGATCATTTATCTGATATCCATGTTTAAGTTTAATGAAATAACATAACTTTTATTGTAAATAGGGCCACAAATGATTATTTTGATGATTATTATTATTTTGTTAATTATATATATAACATTATTGTAAGTGTATATTACATCGATATTACTTTTGATGTGTGTTACGTTTAACACAGACTGGTGATATCCAAATGTTGATTTTATTTAGAATTTTGGTAAGTTCTACCTTTATTTGTTTTTATTTTTGATATGAGACCACACATACATTGTGAATGTAATTGTGGAGTTCACAAGAAAAATTCAATTGATTTCTCCTATATTTAATTTTTAAAAAACAACAGCAGCATCCAGATTTTTCCTTTATTTACACTGAAAATTGCAGTCTTTTTGGTCATATTTAGGAATGGTGATTAATTCACAGCTACCCTGTGTTTAATTAGATCAAACTATTTAATTGTTTAACAGCCCTACTAAAAAGTAAAAAATAACCGGGTTTTTGGATGAAGTTTGTATATTTTCCATTCTTTAAGCACCGTTTAAGCACAGGCACCGTTTAAAAGGTACCAGTATGGGATAAACCCTAAACCAGTGCTTCTCAATTATTTTCTGTCACCTTCACTGTTTTTCTTTTCAACTCTGCAACCACATGAATTCCATTGAATTGTGTTAGACAAGTTTAACTTTAAAAGTTCCACTTTTTCCATTTAGATTTTTCTGAATTCTACCTTTTCCATTCTAGTCATATTTATTAAACCAAAAAGTGTGTAATTATGGTGACTGAAAACAATTGACCAAATAACCAAATAAATCCACATTTACGGTTATTCACAACAATTTTCACAAATCTAACAGTGCTGTGGTTCAAGCATTTTTGTGTCATTTTTAAAGAATTAAAACATCTCATGTGCAAAATGAAGAATCCCTTATTTTTCATATTATAAAAGAAAATCGCTCACCACCAATCAAGTCCCATAGAGACCTGGAACCAGTAGCTAAATATTGGTATTACTTCTATATTTATCAAAACCAGTGTTCATGTTTAGTTCCTACTCCTTCCCAGACTCCAGCAAAAGAAATGTATGTCACTGTTTTTGTTTAGTACTCTTTCTGCCGCGCTTCGTTTGCATTTAAATTCTCTAACAGTTTTGTTTTTTTTCTCCTTTCTAATGTGACCTTCTCCATCACTGGTCGTAACCGTGAACTTACAGAATTTAAAGGAGGCTTGTTCTCTCAAATCATAAACATCTCCGACCCTAACTCTAAGCGTCAACCGGTTTGTCTTTCTTCTCTCTTTTTTTGCGGGGATGGGGGGCATCTGTGTTTCTGTGAGTTTTCTCGCTATGGCGGGCAGGTTTAGTCTGTCTGCATGGAGAGGCGAGCCAACCTTGGGCAACAGCAAACAGAGTCTTACAGGAGTGGGAGCTGCCAGAGGTCTCATTTATAAAGCTGCTTACACACAAACCGGGGTCTAAAAACTATGTGAGCAACTTTATACGCAAAGTTTGGGATTTATAGAAAAGAATGTGGCAGAAAAATGTGTGCAACTTTAAGCACACTAAGGATCTTGCTTACGTACTTTTTGGACACAGAGGACACTGACAGCGCAGAAGGACGTATACCAAAATTCTGAATTTAAGCCACATTTTCAGACTTGTAGAGCATTGCACACACAAACACAACCAACACACATGCTTCCTAACAGACCCCCGTCCCGTCTATAGGGACTGAGAATAAAAATGAGAATTTGATTAAAAAAATGTTTCATTTAAGAATTAGGTTCATATGTCTTCAGACTGTATTGCAATCGCACGTATTGGTGCATGTGTGAAGAACAAATATGCCGCAGCATCCCAGCATAATTCTGCACAATGGATGTGCTGGTACTAATTGAAGATTATTTTTTATATCAGGCACGCTGCTGCATCATATCTGTGTCACCTGCAGCTCTACTGTTTATTTTTATGACCCCAAATCAATATTTTTTTTCATGAATGATACTTTTTAAAAGTAGTTTTGAAGCGCATCTTTTCGCCAGGCTTTAAATATCAAGGAAAGCTTAAAGGTTGAATATGGAACACAAACCCCATAGCGACATCTAGTGAGCGGAGGTGGTAGTTGCAACAACAGAACGAGGATTCACGCTGTCGGGATGCCAGGTTCGCTGCTGATATGTGACGTGACCAGCCTGCACCATGTCCAGTGACGAATCGTACATGAGCCGCCCGCTGGAGCCACTCGGGGAGAGGGGAGCATGGAGGATGAGCCGTGCGCTGTAGCTACTCAACGAGCAGGGTCTCTGCAATGATCAGAGGGGAGTCGGCTAGATAGAAGTGGAAGGCTGGGGAGTTGGAGACTCAGGAAAAAAATCGGACTTTAATTGGTGGAAGTTATCAGATTGCCAGGTAAGTAGTTAAATATGTTCTTTTAACTTTCTTGTTATTTTAGCTAAAACTAGAACAAACCCGGTTAGGGCAACTCCGATTATTATTATCCACAGTACCAGCTGTGCCGAACAGACTATTTATCTTATCAGACAACCCGCTATGGCGTCCGCTATTGGCTGGTAGATGTAAACAGAACGCCAATGTCGTGCCTGTCAAAATTTGTCTTTTATTTTAATTTATCTGAAATATAATTTTGTAAGGAAATGGTGTACTTTCATTCTGCACCCCTCTAAACATCCCATGGAAGTATTTTTTTTTTTAAATATAGCTTTTTATTAATTTGTTCCATATTCAACCTTTAAATGTATTATGTTCGAGATTTAGTTTTATTAGTTTGAATTTGCTTTGATTCCAGTCTTACTGTCGCTACAAGAGATAATCATAGCCTACAATTGAAACTTAATATTTAATGTTCTTATTTGTTTCATCTCTTGTGCTGCTGCTTTTATTTTTATTTAATTTTATATTTTTGACTCTTGTCTTCTAAAACATTTTTTTGTCAATATATTCTTGTCTGTTATGCCTTTGGCTGAGTAAAGCTCTATATAGATCAACATTGATTGATTGAAATAAAACATTTTTCTCTGCCTCCGCATGCCGGCAGCTGTGTCTTTCTCCGCCTCTCGGTTACCATGGTTACCCGTGAAACACCCCATATTTGCAGTCTTACGTCGATGCAGAATATTCACTTGGCACTTTGCATTGACCATTTAGGGCAGAAATTGGGTGTGTAGAAGGCAGGATATGATTCAAAAACAGCTGAGAACATTTCTACCAACAGTCTGATTTATAAAGAGGAAATTACGTGCAGCTGTGCTACTCCAAGTTTGTTAGATCAGAAACTTACTAGGTGTAAGTAAAAAAAAGTTGTTGGATTCTCCGCAAAGTTTTATAAATGAGACCCCAGATTTAACATCTAAGGTCAGAGTAGACATTACATTGTGAAAAAAAAAAGCTATTTTAATTAGGGCTGGACGATATAGAAAAAGAGCCTATCCATTATATTATATATATTTTTTAAATCATGTTAGTAATTTAAATTAAAGGCTTATTATTATGGTGTTTAATCATTTAAACATTTTATGACACTTTATAATATTAATGGCTGAAACCCTTGGTTAAGTTTGTCAATAAATCTTATTCAAATTCACTTCAGCTCTTCAGCTGTAGGCTAAAGCTAAAGCTAACTAGCTACTCACCAGTGTTGATGGGCTCCAACACGGCAGCTCAGTCACTGAGAGCTGAAGCCAGCAGGTCTATCCAACCCCTGTTGTGTTTTTTAAAGGGTTTATTCGTTTCTGAGGACCGGGAGCAGAACCAAGGGGAGATTTAACATCCACAGATGTTAGCGACGCGACCTGGGTAAGTTTCCTGTGTCTCTCTGTAAGTGATTGGTAGCGAGCCGGGAGAGGGGAGTCCTGCTTAAAACAGCTGATTGTAGTTTTATATTTCATTCATTATTGCTACGTTTAGTGTTTTACTGCGTGGAGGATCGGTTCAAAACGGGACGTAACCTTTACAGGAGCCACTGAAACATTTATCCAGAACAACGTCCTCCAGTGCTGCCTTGTTGTTACGTCTGAGCGCGGCGAAGTTACGGTGAAGGTTTGGTTAGAAACTATTAAAGAATTCTGTTCCAGCTAAAATTATTTCTTCCTTTTTGTAGTTTGAAAGGAGAGAGCGTGGCTGACAGAAGCGTGGGTCATTGCTAATAATTCCTTTGGAGTAAGTAATGATTGTTGTATTAAGCTGCCTGATAGGGCTTAATGAACAAATGAGGGGAAACTTTTTTTCTATCGCACCACACTTCTATCGATCGATTTATATTGCTATCGAATTATCGTCTAGCCCTTCTTTTAATGCAATAATAAAAAAATAAGCAGCAGTTTTTTATTGCTACACCTGCACCTTGATGTCTTGTAAATAATAGCAGCAGCAGATTCCCTCTGTTCTGTCTATGAACGAATCAGAACCAGCCTGTAAGCAGCACCTGTTCTCTCTATGAACGGATCAGAACCGGCCTCTTAGCAGCAGCTGTTCTCTTTATGAACAGATCAGAACCAGCCTGTAAGCAGCATCTGTTCTCTCTATGAACGGATCAGAACCAGCCTGTAAGCAGCAGCTGTTCTGTCAATAAACGTATCAGAACCAGCCTGTAAGGGGAAGCTGTTCTGTCTATGAACGTATCAGAACCAGCCTGTAAGCAGCAGCTGTTCTGTCTATAAACGGATCAGAACCAGAACATCTCAGCAGCAGTTCGGGTCGTAGAGGACGTCATATGAGAGAATCTGGACATTTCCATCAATCTATTAATCCCCCTGGATACCAAGGAGAGAAGGTAAAAAGCCGACATGTCGGGTAGAAAGGAGAAAATGGCTCTACTGCTGATGCTAACGTTAGCTAACAAGCTAACTAGCGAACAGAGGCTACTGTCCGTGTTTGCCATCAGCCACAGCGGGCTTCCCTTTAAGACGCTCAAACATCACTGCTGTCCTGCAGAGGAAAGCAGCTTCTACTTTGGGAATTTAGCAATAAACATGCTTCTGTTTTTATTCAATAAAACTCTCTAGAACGTTAGAGCTACGTTGTCGGCGCACTGCAATTAAAGCTTTTCTAAGCTGCTGCAGAGCCTGGTTGGCACAACTGCACATGTGTGTGAGGGGCAGAAAGAGAACAGATAAAGGGGCAGGGACCGTTTTAAGAGAGGAACAAAGTAAAAAAAAAAAGAAATGATAACGTTGATTACTACATTTTTTGTCGACAATTTTACTCATCGACATTGTTGTGACGAATCGTTGAATCGTGGCAGCCCTAGCTGTAAATTGTACCCACACCCAACTAGGGCTGTGCGATATGACTAAATATATTGTCAGGACAATAGAAAACGTCTATCGTTTTATATGAATCTCTATGTTTTAAGCCACAATAGGGTTTTATAGCAGTAAATTACGCCAAGATGCACCTCATGGCATTCCTGTGCTGCAATACAAGAACAAACAGGGAGGAAGACAATAAACAACACATTTCAGACCAGGGATCTAAAAAAGATTATCAGCCAACCCAAAGTTGGTCTCCCTGCGTGTCTGCCCTCCCCTCCTGATGCACAGCTTGAGCAGAAAAAAAGCATCTCAGACAGAACGATACCGGCTCTAAAAGCCGCTTCATTCACCAGCAACACATCATTGGTGTGCTACAGCTTCTGTGTCTGGAGGTTTTCAGAGCTTATGCCACGACTCAACGCTGCTTTTGCAGCTTTTGCTCATTGACTCTCTCTGTATCCGTTGTCGTGGTTCTAATAAAATAATCCAAATGGCATCGAAAACCATAACTTGACTAATTTCCTAATCCTACTATTCGGGAACCAGTAACTAAACCCAACGTGATCCATCTGTTTAATATTTACAAGCAACAGGCGCCTCGCATGTGGGTGGAGTTGGAACACATCTATGGGGGGAACACATAGCGACGTAACACCCCTCTTACATAAGAGACTCACGGACGGTGAAACAGATAAAACCAGAGGGTGCATGAGGAGAGTGAGAGAAAAAACGCTACTGTCAAAACATGCTATAAAGTTAAGAAAATGAATGACAGCAGGTATCACAGCAAAATTTGGATGCTTTTCAAATAATATGTTTAATTCAAAGGCAGAGTTTAGAGCTGAGCTTGCCTCCTAAAAGAGCACTGATATCCATAGCTCCTGCAGATGGAAGTAGATCACTACATGATGAGTCTGGGTGTTGTTGTTATCATCTACGATTTAAAACTGCATTTCCAAGTTTTACATCTTTATAAACTATCCATGAAATAAATTATCAGAAAAAATGCTATACTGATCCGTTTATAGACAGAACAGCTGCTGTTTACAGTGACTTCCAGAGGTAGTCACCAGAAATGGTTTTCCAAAGTCTTGAAGGAGTTCACAGAGATGCTTGTTGGCCCTTATGCCTTCACTCTGTGGTTCAGCTAGGGGTGTGCGATTTGACGATTTAAGACTCTGAAGCAATCTACACGTGTGACGATCTGTCATTTTTGGGAGATGGTTTTAACTCTGCTGCTGTATTTCTGCCTTTGTGTGTGAAGAAAAGCCTCCTCTCTCTCTGCTCTAAGCGAATTACACCCCGCTCCTCTCTTCCTTCCCCCTTTGCATGTGCGCAACCTGTAAACAAGTATGGCGTTGCCACGTCTGAGAGCGTAAATGGAGTTTTCGTTCCGAAGTCAAAGTCCTCTTCCATTGAATGAAACTGTTTTTTGTTTTTTTTACCAGACGACAAAGAGCAAATAAATATAATTTTTAAAGTTTGCAAGGAGAGCGTCAGGGTAAGTGATCGCAACACCTTAAACTTGTTTAATCACTTGAAGAGAAGGTATCCCAAACAACATCATGAGCCATCTGGCAGCTAAAGGTATAAAGAAGACTGCAGCAGTTGCTAGCGCTTCTTCTTCTTAGTTCAGCAAGCACTAGAAAAAAAAAAAAAAATCAGTAAACTTAACCCCTACGACACAGACGGCAAACTATCCGTGCAGTTGCCCAGCTGCCTTTTCCCCCCAAACAACGCCATTCCACGCATGTACACCGAATGCACAGAGAGCTGCAGGGAATATTAACAGTATGTTTGGATGGAAGAACAATTAGAACTGCTTATATTTCAGTCTACCTTCATTATTTTATGTAGCAGCAGCACTTTGTAAACAGTTGTGTTTTTACACTACATTGTTATAACTTAGGTTTTTATTAGGCAGCTTTATGTGTGCCTGTTTATAATATCAGCATTCTGCAAAAAACATTTGAACCAGTTAAAGCTGCATTTACCCCGTTGTATGAGGATTATAAATTGCCGTATTATAGATTGCACAATACATTTTGCACTATATTTGCAGCTGCATGTTAGTCTTTTATTTTAAAAGATTAGATTTTATTCTATTTTCTGAATATCATATTTTTAAACTAAAGTAAGTTCATGTTTGCAAGATTAACATTTTATATAATACATTTAAATATGTTTATGATTTAAATCTATTTTTCATTGAGGGCATTTGAAAAATGAAACATACATACATACATACATACATACATACATACATACACACACACACATACATACAGTTTATGTATAGTTTCATTCAGAACTTTCTGTGAATTTCTATGATCTTTGGTGTGGGAAAGACATCAGTATTTTAGCCCTGTGTTGGTTATCCCTAATTTGAATGAATTTATTTACTTATTGTTTTTCTTCTTTAATGTGTAATTTAAGATTTTTGGTGATCATTTCAAAAAATCGTGATAAAATCGAAATCGTGATAACATAATTGAAAAATCGTGATATTCTATTTTCGCCATATCACCCACCCCTAGGTTCAGTTTACCCCAAATCATCTCCATTGGGTTCAGGTCCGGTGACCAGGTTATTTCACACTTTTTGGAAAAGTACTACATAATTCCATATGTGTTCATTCATAGTTTTGATGCCTTCAGTGAAAATCTACAATGCAAATGGTCATGAAAATAAAGAAAACACACTGAATGAGAAGGTGTGTCCAAACTTTTGGTCTGTACTGTATATCATTATTGGGATATAAACTGAGCTGTATCAGGATATAAAAATTTAGCCATATCGCCCTGCCCTTCACCCAACCATCTCAAACCACATGGAAATATGTAAAGAGCCACATTATTAATAAATCTAAACATAACGTAAACATGCAAACTAGAGCTGCCTAGCATGAAAACACTGAGCCTGAGGAAGATGTGTATTGGCTGGGAGACACAGGATTAAACTCTGTATGTCTTAAATGACATGTTGTCAGAAGACTTCCTAACTTAGTGAAGACAATGTTGGGAAAAAAACATTGGTTCCATTAATTACATAACAGACAGACTTCAAAACCCCTGCTAAGCTGCTAAAATATTGAGTTGTTTTAAATCAGGGCTAAAAACTCCTGTTTTGAGTAATATTTTATTGTGTTTTATGTTTTGTGTGTTTTATGCTTTATTGCTGTTTTTACTCACCCAAAGCACCTTCCTTGCTGTTGAAAGTGTGCTATTCAAATAGAATTACTTACCTTGCCTAAGTAGTGCATTAGCTATACCTAGCATTGATTTTAACAACATTAGAGAAACACAGGATTTGGATTACTTATAGGTAAATCTCTAATCTTGAATGACTCGACTGGTAATGAAGAGCAAGGCCTACATGGACAATACCCACTGGTCTGGCTGCTTCATCAAGTTAGCACAAATTAAATAAGCTCATTATGATATAGTTATATTAGAATTAATAAAAGGAGCAGTTAAAGTAATATTTTTTATGTGGGATTTTTTGTAACAAGAACTAGTTTCAAAAGATTTTTAGTAAAAAGTCAAATTACATCATCGTCAACTCATCAAAAGTCACTCAAACTGCTAATATATAACCTTGAACCACAGGTAGAGAAATAACAGCATACTTCAACTCTCATAAACCAAAATACAAGTATAGCAGGGGCTGGAAAAGAAACCTCTGTTATGACAATTTATAGGAGCAAGAATATACTTAGCAGATAACAGAGGGAATAAATGCTTAAGGCAACTGGTTGAAATTGTCAACATGACAGACTAATATTTAAGGATATCCATAAGTACAGAAGTTATATAAATAAGTTGACCATGGAAAACAAAAGCGAGGATAAAGATGGCGCAGGTGCCTTTGTTACAAGAAAGACAGAAGAGCTGACATTGTGTGGGAAGGCAGAGACTAATGACTGTAATTTCCCATGCTATCATTTGTTACTGTTCAGCTGGAAGGTATTGGTTGAGTTAGAGCTGGCCCTGAATAAGCAGATTATCTATACATGTTGGGATGAGGGTGGTGAGGGGGTGGCTGTAGCAGGTGGAGGGCTATATCCATAAAAAGGGGGATATCATTAAAACATGACCAAATATTCGGGTTAGAAACGGGGTAACCCAGGGATCATATTTGGGTTTTTGCTGGTGTTTACATGGCTGTGTTTGGCTGGGTTGTTGCTAATATTCCAGTTTTGAACGGGTTATTGGCTGCATTTAAAAGATTAGATTTTATTCTATTTTCTGAATATCATATTTTTAAACTAAAGTAAGTTCATGTTTGCAAGATTAACATTTTATATAATATATAAATATGTTTATGATTTAAATCTATTTTTCATTGAGGGCATTTGAAAAATGCCGTAACTGATATCGCATTAGCTGGCCACTTCTTTTTTCCCCAAATTTTCTAATGATTGGCACCGTGAACTGGTTGGGAGACGTATCGCGTTGGTAAGACGTATCGCGTCATTTCCTGTTTTGTGACTAACTCGTTTGTAGCAAGTCGGTGTTTCTCTCTCTCTTGAACTGATCTAACTTTCTCTGTCAATAAGTTTTTTCTGAGTTGCTTTGACACACAAACACATTAAAACGTTAATTTTCTTCACGGTTTGGGACTCTTTAAGCGTTTCACTGTTTTTTTTTGGGCTTGGTAAGGTACCGCTTGGTTAGCTTAGCTTCACGGCTAGCATGGCTTCGGCAGCTTTCTCTCTTGTCCCTCCATCTCTCTCTACACCTCCTCCTCTTTCCTGCTCTCTCTGTCAGATGTTTAGTTACTCCTCCGCCTCATTTAGTGAAGTTGGTAGGTGTAATAAATGCAGCATTTTTGTAGCTTTGGAGGCGAGGGTTTCTGAGCTAGAGGCCCGGCTCCGCGCTGTAGAACAGCCAGGCCCAGCAGTAGCTAGCGCGGAGTCAACTAGGACAGGACCTAGCCGTCCTCCAACAGCTCCCGTGCAGCCGGGACCTCAGGCGAGCTGGGTGACTGTTCGTAGGAAGACTAGCGCCAGACCCCAGTCCGCGGCCAACCTCCAGCCCCTTTCTCTGAACAATAGGTTCGCCCCGCTCAGCGACGCACCCGCCGAGCAGGAGAGGCCGATTCTTGTAATTGGCAGCTCCATAGTTAGGAATGTGGCTCCAGAGACACGAAAGACCACCGTCAAATGCCTTCCAGGGGCCAGGGCTGCGGACATTAGGTCCCATCTGAAGCTTTTGGCCAAGGACAAACGGCGGTATAGCAGGATCGTTATCCATGCTGGTGGCAACGACACCCGGCGACGGCAGTCGGAGGTCACTAAAATTAGCGTAGCTTCGGTGTGTAGGGCTGCCAAAAAGATGTCTGACTCTGTAATTTTTTCTGGTCCCCTGCCTGATCGTACTAGCGATGACATGTACAGCCGTATGCTTTCGTTCCACCTTTGGTTGTCAAGGTGGTGTCCAGAAAACGATGTGGGCTACATTGATAACTGGGGGGCCTTCTGGGGAAAACCTGGACTGTTACGTAGAGACGGCATCCATCCCACCGAGGACGGAGCTTCGCTTCTTTCCAGGAACATTGATAGGGTTATCTCTAGTTCCCCAAAGCCGTGACAACCCAGAGTCCAGCTCAGGGAACCCAGAGTCGAGCTCAGGGAAACCAGAGTCCAGATCAGGGAACCCAGAGTCCAGGTCAAGGAACAGGGACTGCCACCCACCCACTACCCTATAGAGATAGTTTCCCGTCCACTACCCAAAACTAATGAATTAAAAGTTAATGCTACTAGAGCAAAGTATAAAAATCTCATAAAGATAAATAAAACTCGGACTGAACATAAAAACAAATCAATTAAATGTGGTTTACTAAACATAAGATCTCTCCCCTCAAAAACACTCTTAGTAAATGACTTAATTTGTGAAAATAATATTGATTTGTTTTGTCTTGCAGAGACATGGTTGCAGGAAGAGGACCATGTCACAATAAATGAGTCAACTCCCCCTAGCTACTTAAACTTTAGTGTCCCTCGAAGTACTGGTCGAGGAGGTGGAGTAGCAACTATCTTTCACTCCGATTTACTAATTAATCTCCAAAAAAATAATAGTTACAGTTCCTTTGAGCATCTAGTTTTTAGCCTTCCTCATACACATAACAAAGCAGTAAAGCCACTTTTGTTTGTGGTCTTATATCGTCCACCAGGACCTTATTCTCAATTTTTAGATCAGATTTCAGATTTTCTATCTGACTTAGTTTTAAACACTGATAAAGTCATTATAGTCGGAGACTTCAATATTCATGTTGATAATGAAAGTGATAGTCTAAATACAGCTTTTAACACTATCCTAGACTCAATAGGCTTTACTCAAAATGTGCAGGGACCAACACATTCTTGTCACCACACTTTAGATCTTGTGCTGACTTATGGCATTGACTGTGAAGAAATAACAGTCTTTCCACATAACCCTATCCTGTCTGATCATTTCCTTATCACTTTTAAACTTACTCTAATGGATCATATCAAACCTGAAAGAAAACTTCATTATACCAGAACGTTATCAGACAACGCTGTAGCAAATTTTAAAGAAGCTCTTCCAACTTTAATTTCCTCAGTTTATAAATGCAGAACAGAAAACAGTGATTTAACTCGTGACCCCTCACAACTTGACATTTTAGTTCATAGCGTTAATTCCTCCCTGCGTCGGGCAATAGACAAAGTTGCCCCCTTGAAAAGGAAGGTGGCTAGCCATAGAAGATTAACTCCCTGGTTTAATTTAGAGCTACGTACCCTAAAGCAGAATGTTAGAAAACTAGAGAGAAAATGGCGCTCCACGCATTTACATGATTCCTTTTTAATATGGAAAAATAGTTTATTGCTATATAAAAAGAGCCTTCACACAGCTAGAACAGCATATTATTCATCTTTAATCGAGGAGAATAAAAATAATCCTAGGTTTCTTTTTAATACAGTTGCCAAACTCACACAGGATCATAGCTCTATCGAGCCAACCATTCCCCAAGCTCTAAGCAGTGACGACTTCATGCAATTCTTTATAAATAAAATAGACTCCATAAAGAATAAGATAATTGGGAACCTTCCCAATATGCTTGCTTCCTCCTTAGTTAATGAGGCAGCCTCAAAAATGGTGGAACCTAATATATGCTTAAACTGCTTTAATGCAGCCGAACTTTGTGATGTACTAAAATTATTAGCTTCATCTAAACCTTCAACTTGCGTTTTAGACCCAATCCCAACTAAACTCTTAAAAGAAGTTTTCCCTCTGATCGCTGCTCCAATTTTAAATATAATGAATCTATCCTTAGTCAATGGATATGTACCACAGGAGTTTAAGATTGCTGTAATTAAACCTCTACTTAAGAAACCCTCTCTTGATCAAAACGACTTAATTAACTATAGACCGATATCTAATCTTCCCTTCTTATCTAAAATTCTTGAGAAAATAGTTGCACACCAGATATGTGAGCATTTAAACAATAATGAGCTGTTTGAGAAGTTTCAGTCAGGCTTTAGAGCTCATCACAGCACTGAAACAGCTCTGGTGAAGGTTACTAATGATATTCTCATAGCCTCAGACAATGGACTGGTGACCATTCTGGTCCTGTTAGATCTCAGTGCTGCCTTTGACACTGTTGATCACAATATTCTCATAGAAAGGCTTCAACGTGTCGGTATAATAGGAACAGCCCTAGGCTGGTTTAAATCTTATTTGTCTAACAGATTTCAGTTTGTTCAGGTAAATGATAAATCTTCCTCAACCTCAAAAGTTACTTGCGGAGTACCACAGGGTTCAGTGCTTGGGCCGATTCTTTTTACTATATATATGCTTCCTATTGGTAAAATAATTAGGCAGCATGGGATAAATTTCCATAGTTACGCAGATGATACACAGCTATATCTATCCATAAATCCTGATGAATCCAATCAGTTAGGTAGACTACAGGCATGTCTGGAAGACATAAAAACTTGGATGACTCTAAACTTCTTGCTTCTAAATTCTGATAAAACAGAAGTTGTCGTCTTTGGACCAGAAGCTCTGAAAAAGAAACTACTTAGTCAGCCCCTTCACCTGGACGGCATTAAATTAGCCTCCAGTAATAAAGCAAAAAACCTCGGTGTCATTTTTGACCAAGATATGTCATTTAGATCTCACATTAAAGAAGTCTGTAGGATTTCCTTTTTTCACCTTAGGAATATTACAAAAATTAGAACCATCCTGTCCAGGAGTGATGCTGAAAAACTAGTCCATGCCTTTGTTACTTCAAGGCTGGATTACTGTAACTGTCTATTATCAGGTAGTCCACAGAATACAATTAAAAGTCTTCAGTTAGTTCAAAATGCTGCTGCTAGGATTCTGATGAATATTAAAAGAAGAGATCACATTTCCCCTGTTTTAGCTTCTCTTCACTGGCTCCCAGTAAAATCTAGAATAGAATTCAAGATCCTCCTTCTGACATATAAAGCCCTTAATAATCTAGCTCCATCATACATAAGAGACCTGATTGTTCCATATGTTCCTAACAGAGACCTTCGCTCTCAGACTGCAGGTTTACTGGTAGTTCCTAGGATTTCTAAAAGTAGAATGGGTGGCAGATCTTTCAGCTATCAGGCTCCCCTCCTATGGAACCGGCTCCCAGGGTTGGTTCGTGAAGCAGACAATTTGTCTATCTTTAAAACTAGGCTAAAAACTTTCCTCTTTGACAAAGCTTACAGTTAGAGATATGTTTATAGGTAGTTAGAGTCAGGTTAGACAGGTAGATAAGAAGAGACAGGTTAATGTTAGTAGTCAGGCAGAGTGTCAAAAGTTAGGAAGAGATAGGAAGAGGTAGAGTAGCTAGGTAGAGATAGATTAATGTAAGCCAGGTAAAGATCCGGAGCCGGTCGCGGCTTACCGCCGCGGAAGAAATGCGCCCCACAGGGGCCAGCCAGCGCCGGAGAGAGGTCCCTCAAGGGGATCCTCCCGCACAGTGCGGCCGCCCATTACCTGCCGGGTTGAATCCCCCGGGCAGACTGTGCGGACCCCACCCGTTTATCTCTTAAACGTTTCTCGCCCTCTTCAACTCTGTCCTCTCAGTTCTGTCAATTTTTCCTTAAGATAGTTGTCGACTATCGGTCTCGTGCCGGTATTTAGCCTTAGATGGAGTTTACCACCCACTTTGGCTGCATTCTCAAACAACCCGACTCCGAGAAGACCCCGGCATGACGGGGGCCGTTACCGGCCCTACACCGTCCACGGGCTGAGCCTCGATCAGGAGGACTCAGACAGAGTGTTGGTAGCCAGGTCTCCTAGTAGCTAGGAGACAGGTTAATGTTAGTAGCTATGCTGCTTTAGGCTAGGCTGTTGGAGGACATTATTAGGGTCTGTTCCTACTTTCTCTCCTACTTCTCCCCAACTGCATGATGTGCTGTCAATTCAAGCACTAACCTGTTTTCTATTATAGTAGGTGCTCCGGATTAGCCCTGCTTGACGACCCTGACTAAGATGGCATTGCAGTGACGGAAAATTCTCCACGTCCTGCAACAAACTTCTGCATCAGTTCTATTGCTCTTTCTGTGTCTCTGTTATGTATTCTCCAAGCCACAGACGGTCGCGGCAGATAACCGCTTGTGCTGAGCCTGGTTCTGCCGGAGGTTTCTTCCTGTTAAAAGGGAGTTTTTCCTTCCCACTGTCGCTTCATGCTTGCTCAGTATGAGGGATTGCTGAGAATTACATGATGCAATCTTCTGTGGTTCTGTAATTTCTACACTAAACATTGTATTGTAATAACTCTTTTTGTAAAGTGCCTTGACATGACATCTGTTGTGAAATGGCACTATATAAATAAACTGAATTGAATTTAAAACAGTCATTGATTCAAAATTGGTCGACACTGACTGCAATAATACGAATGGGAAACATATGATCATTACTTAAGTTCTTTTAAACAAGTATACCGGCTTCTCCCCAATTAGCCAACAAAACAAATAGCCAGTTATTAAAGGAAGCACCTAAAAACCCAAAAGACTTCATTTAAAAAAAGTTGTGTTTTAAAAAGATGAATAGCTTTAATATGACACTTAGAGGGTTTTATACCCAATTCTCCATTACAGTTCTCCTTTACTGAAAATCTTGAAAAACTGAGTTTTCATTCAATAAAATCAGTCACTCCATGTTCTGAAAGAATGCTGCACAGAAGGTACATTTTTAAGCTGAAGCTAGCAAAGCTCGTGGGCGGGCCTTTCTCTTCCGGATATTTTAAACACTAGTGCATTGTGGTTGGCTAGGCAGCGTCGACGTCGGGCAAGGTCACCACAGTGAGACACTCTGATTGGTTGCCGTGCTGCATCAAGAGCGCGGGACCATCAAAAGTTCAACTAGCTGAACTTCTGTGTTGCTAGCTTTATGAGCTTTGAAGCTTGAAAAGCTTGAAAAGTTGACGGAGCCAACGTGGTCCGCTTATATGAAGTGTTTACGTTTTTACCGCTACGTCTTTTAACTGGATTTGTTGTGTCACATGTTAAGGTAAGGAAAGCAAGGAAGGTTAAGAAATGTACATCTCTATTTTTATTATCAATACTGAAGTGCAGTTTTGGTTGTTGACACAGGATAGGCCATTGTATTTATGGTTTTAATAGAGACAGGATCTATTGTATTGTTTTGGTGCAACTTTTTCTAATAGACCTTTCTTATTTTTATTTCATTTTCATTGTTCTTTGTTTGTATTATGTATTTAAAAGTTCTGATTCTGGACATTCGAATGTTACAAACGGTTTAATTGTTGCATTTTAGAAGGTGTACTTGCATTGTTATGATATATTAACATTACATAAGAGGTTATTTTGGTCTTGATGATGTCGGCAATAATATCGTTTATCGTCAATAATTTGTGGGACAATATATCGTCCAGCAAAATTTATTATCATCCCCGGCCTAATCCAAAGATTTATTTTTTTTTTTTATATCCTCAAATGTAACATATGCTTCAAACCACGAATTCTAATATCAGCAGCTGAATCCACCGCTTGTTACATCTCCCAGTCTACGGAGCTTGCCGTGAGACTACGTACTCGTCAGCCGTGTGTATGTGTGTGTGGGGGTTTGGGGGCACTTGTTCCGAACCGACTATTAGCTCAAATCAGATGAGACAGCATGCTGGATTTAAGCATACTGCTACGCGAAGAAGAATACATTATCAAGGAGTAACTCGTAGCAAAGAGGTAGACTGTGGCGCTGAATACCTGTCTGCCTGGTGGCGTGTGGCTTACTGAAGACTCTAACCCCAGTGGTGGAGTGCTGCTGCAGCCAGTAGCACGTCGGAGTACGGTCTTGTTTTTTAAAGCTGACTAAACTGAGTGGTAAACTCCATCTAAGCATCAATACCTGCACCATTTTTGTCTCATGTTACTGATTTTAGTAAACACAGACACTGTAAGAATAGTGTTGCAGTTAGCCAATCAGGACAGAAACTTGCATGTCATTAATCTTACTGAGCAAGCCCCCTACATCTTGTTGAGTCTCCATGCCCACTCCTACACTGAACTGGCATAAACTGAAATAGACTGGGAATTCTTTTTTTTTTTTTTTGACAGAAATATTTTTTTATACCATAAAACACAAAAAATGTATTAACAACACCACTGCAGGAGAACTTTAAATAAATATCAGTCAGAGTAACTTCCTGTGGACCCTGGAAACACTACAGCTGCCTGTTAAGTAAAGCCAGAGTGACAGAGGGATGTCTCAGGGCTGAAACAGTAGAATGCTTCTAGTTTCCACACGGTAGTATTCCCTCTGCACAGACAGCAGAGGATAGACCAGTCAGAGAACAACCATTATTGGGATCCTTAAAGATAAAATTTGATTGTGTTCACCCGGTAAGCTTGTACCTGGACTAACCAAGACAACTTTGTAATCATACATCACACCCTTAGACTTAGACTTCTTTAATGTCCATAAAACTTACATAAAATGGAAAATTGTCTTTGACAGTAGTATAAAGACATATAAGCAACACACATATATAACATACAGCACTATGCACAATAAATAGATAATATATATATAAAAAAATCTATTATCAGTCCAGTTGGCTCCCTAAAAACACTAAAATATGTAACTGAATAATGAGTAAAATACATATGGTGCCTAATTGCATACAATCTATCTGAGCAAGGGCAGTTCTTTGTTAAGGATGGTCATGGCTAATGGAATTAATGACCGCTTGTACCCAGTCTTCCATGCCATTGGGGCTGCAAGTCTCCATCCTTATGGCAGCAGCTGGAAAACACAGTGCAGGGGATGAGTGGGATCTTGGTAAACCTGTAGTGCTTTTTTAAAATAAAATCTGTGAATACAAATGTGAGAGTTGATGTTGTTCCCGGTCCAATAATCTTTCCGCCCTGGTTGACGATTTGTGCCAGTCTTTTGTTTGACTGATAGGTGCCGATACCATGACACCATGTTAAACGTCAGCACACTCTCGGTCAGAGATTTGTAGACCATGGTCATTGTGTGCTGGCTGGTGTTGAGACTCCTGAGTTTCCTCAGAAGGGCCAGGCGCAGTCTCCCTTTTTTGAATATGTAGTCCACATGGTTTTGAAATTGCAGTTGGTGATGTATAATAGTTCCCAGGTATTTGAATTAAGTGACCACCTCCACTTCCTGACCCTTTATGCTGATTAGCTTGAAGGTAGACCCTGAATCTTTGTAACCTCATCTCCTGCTGCTTCTCAGCTATATCTCCTTGGTCTTGGAGAAGTTGAGATCCAGGAATGAGTTTCCTCCGTAGGGTGGCTGGGCTCTCCCTTAGAGAAAGGTTGAGAAGCTCGGTCATCCAGAGGGGGCTCAGAGTAGAGTCGCTGCTCCTCCACATCAAGAGAAGCCAGTTGAGGTGGCTCGGGCACCTGGTAAGGATGCCTCCTGGACACCTCCTTGGTGAGGTGTTCTGGGAACGTCCCACCGGGAGGAGGCCCAGGGGAAGACCCAGGACTCGCTGGAGGGATTTTGTCTCTCAGCTGGCCTGGTAACGCCTCAGGATTCCTCCCGACGAGCTGGCCCAAGTGGCCGGGGAGAGGGAGGTCTGGATCTCTTTGCTTAGGCTACTGCCCCCGCGACCCGACCCCGGATAAGCCGAAGATGATGGATGGATGGATGGAGATCCAGGAAGCTGATGTCGAACCATGAAGTCAGGGTTTTGATGTACTGCAGGTAGGGAGAGCTATCTGAGTCCAGAAGGCAGGCAATTAAGGCCATGTCATCAGCATACTTAATGAGGGAGAGTTCACTACTGTTGCACTGTATGTCATTTGAATATATGGAGAAAAGAAAAGGGGATAATACACATCCTTGCAGAACACCTGTATTCAGGACAAAATATTCCAAGAGGCAGTCCTTAATACAGACTCAATGGGGACGATCTCTCAGAAATTCCCTGATGAGAAGGATCAGGCCATCACTGACTTTCAGGTCATGAAGGCGCCCTAGAAGGAGATGTGGCTGAATGGTGTTGAAGGCTGAGGGGAAATCCATGAAAAAAATAAGAGCATGAGTGTTGGGTTTGTCCAGATGACTGAAGACGCTGTTCAGGAGGGTGAGTGTGGTATCCTCCACCCCTCTGTTGGTTTGGTAGGCAAACTGCCTGGGGTCCTGTGATCCTGCTACCTGGTGGGTCAGTTAATTACGTATGAGGTGTTCCATACATTTGCTACGGATGGATGTAAGAGCAATGGGTCTGAAGTCATTACTTGTTTTGGCCTGAGGGGTTTTTGGCACAGGTATGCTAGTCACTGTCTTCCAGGCCTTTGGGTAAAAGTTGTAATTCAGGAACAGCTGGAACACTTTGGTGATAATTGGTCCCAGTTGGGCTGCACATTGCTTTAATACCCACCCTTTAAGCCCGTCTGGACCAGGGGCCTTATAAGGGTTAACCCGTTGCAGTATGGAGATCACTCTATCCTCCTGAATTATCATTGGGTCAGAGGTCAGTCCAGAGCAGACAGTGTCACATTCACTTTGGAAATCATATTTTTCAAATCTGGAGTAGAATATTTTCAGACTGTTTGCAAATTGGACAGGGTCATCACAATGATAGGTCTGTCTTTGCTCTCTACCCATCATTTTGTTCAGCCCTCTCCATGCATCCCTAGCATTACCAGTCTTTAGTTTCTCTTCAACTTTGTCTTTATAGTCCAACTGGGCTTTTGTAATTTGCCTTGGTCATCTCCTTTATTTTTTGCAAGTCACCTTGTATGAAGGCTCTTTTCTTCAGATTTAGATGCTGCTTAAGTTCCTTAGTGACCCAGGGTTTATTATTTGGATATATTGTAATTCCAATTGTAGTTCCAATTACTGAATCCACACAAAAGTTAATGTAGCTGGTTATGGTGTTATTTAATAATTCATGATCGCTCTGACAGTCCTGGTCTCTTAAAAACAGCCCCTCAGCATGTCCATTGAGCTGTCTGTTAAGGCCTGACAGTAAAATACAGTAGGTTTAGCCCTTTTAAGTGAGTGACAGTACTTTGGAAGGAGGTGAATGACGTTGTGATCTGATAGCCCCAGAGATTGGCCGGACCGGGAAGCGTAGGCACCTTCCACATTCCCATAATATAAATCTAGAGTTCTGTTCAGTCTTGTCGTGCATGTAACAGACTGTTTCAAATTTGGCAGATGTGCGGAGACATCACATCTGTTAAAGTCTCCCAGCAGGAAGACAGGGTCATCAGTTGAGTGACGCAGCACCTTGTTATAACTAACAGCTATGTTATCTGCCGCAGGTTTAAAGTCTGGACCCGGCACATATACCAGAATCACTGCTATCTGGCCAAATTCACGGGAAAAATAATATGACTTGAACGAAACAGTCATTAGCTCAAGGTGAGGGGTACATTTAGTGTCACGTACCATGATATTAGTTGCCCGCTTGAGTTTATGAACATACACAGTCCGCCTTCAATTCGCTTTGCTGTCTGTGTTGCGTCCCGGTCGTGGTGAAACAGAGAATAACCATCCAAATTGATGTTAACGTACTCGTTCAACCATGTCTCGGTAAAACAGATCAGGTTGGCCCCCCTCAAGTCCCTGTCAGATTTAATGAGTGCAGCTAGTTCGTGCATTTTGTTCTGAAGTCAGCACACTGTCAAAAGAGTTATTTTCAGGAGGGGGAATCCCACCTTTTGATCCTCTTTTTTTCTTCTTAGTGATCCATCCGTGGTTGATTATTCTAGGAGGGCTGGAGAGAAGTTTTGGAGGTCCTTTGAGGGAATACTGGAGATTCAGTATATCCTCCCGGGTGTAGAAACGAAGGTTGGGCACCAACGTTTCTCCTCCGTGTACATTTACAATGTCTAAGATAATTGTTATGGCCCTGATAAGAGATGCAATCTTAATTAGCATACTGTGAGGCATGGTTTCCCCCGTATTATAACCTGTTTTATGTTTACAAACTTAGTACAAAGTAGACAAACACAGACAAACACCCCAGTGCCGAGGGTCAGCACTCACGCATACGCCCCTAAATTCTTCTAATAATTTACCTGTCGCTCAGTCCCACTAAACCCCGCCCTCTAGTTACTCTGTTGCTAACTCTGACAAATTGTTGAGGCTAACTGCATGTTTACGACAATAGTGGTCAGTGCCTAAACCATTCCTAAAAAAGGCTCCTGACTACTTTTGGAGGCAACAACCACTAACATCTTCGAGGAGCCTTAACGCTGTGTCCACACCGAACGCGATAGGAGCGACTAAAAAGCACGACACATGCCTAGCTGTTCGCGTGCACATTCGCACCTTGAAGCGTGTACAAAGCGAACTGGATGCGCTTCAAATATGGTATTTTCATGCCCGAACTGGCCTTCAGCAGAGCTGGGGTTAGAGTGCAACTGCCGGTGGATCATGGACCGAGCTGATGGAGGACTGCGTGTTCGGCCCGGGCTTCAACGGAGCTGGGGCTAGAGTTGTGCGGGAGCTGCTACCAGGAAACCTGGTGAGGCTGTTTCAAGGTTGACTTCTATGCCGAGAGGTGCTTTTACAGCAACAACGGCTCTTTTAAGAGCCACCCACAAACCTCTTAAGAGCATTCCTGTCTAAACAATTTAACATATTTATATATGCTCCTTCCTCCTGGTCTTCATCAGGACACGTAAACCTGAGGGAGTCTTTTTGGGAAGACCAGCAAGCAAGGCATTACAGTAATCAATTCTACTGGTGATAAAAGCATGCATTAGTGTCTCCGTATTCGCCAGAGAGAGAATGGGGCGGACTCTGGCGATGTTCTTTAGATGATAAAAACTTATTTTAGTAATGTTTTTAATGTGTGAGACAAAAATCACTCTCAGATTCTTCACTTGTAAAGATGGATTAAAGACAGTGATCGTAGTTTTGGCAAACGTTTCTCTCTCTGAGCGTCAAGACCAATGACTACAGCTTCGGTTTTGTCCTACAGACGTGGACAAAATTGTTGGTACCCTTCATTAAATAAAAGAAAAACTCATAATGGTCACAGAAATAACTTTAATCTGACAAAAGTAATAAATAAAAATTATATAAATGTTGACCAATGAAAGTCAGACATTGCTTTTCATCCATGCTTCAACAGAATTATTTAAAAAATAAATGCATGAAACAGGCCTGGACAAAAATGATGGTACCCCTAGAAAAGAATGAAAATAATGTGACCAAAGGGACATGTTAATCCAAGGTATGTCCACTAATCAGCATCCTAGGTGTCTACAATCCTGTAATCACTCAGTGGGCCTATAAATGACACCAGGTAGTCACTGTGTTGTTTGGTGACGTGGTGTGTACCACACTCAATATAAACCAGAGGAAGCAAAGGAAAGAGTTGTCTCAGGAGATGAGAAAGAAAATCATAGACAAGCATGTTAACTGTAAAGGCTATAAGACCATCTCCAAGCAGCTAGATGTTTCTGTGACTACAGCTGCACATGTCATTCAGTAATGTACGATCCATGGGACTGTAGCCAACCTCCCTGGACGTGGCTGCAGGAGGAAAATTGATGACAGATCAAAGAGACGGATAATCCAAATGGTAACAAAAGAGCCTAGAAAGACTTCAAAATAGATCCAAGCTGAACTTTATGCTCAAGGAACATCAGTGTCAGATCGGAACATCCTTCGCTGTTTGAGCCAGAGGACAAATCATTAAAAAAAACAGACTGGAGTATGCCAAACTACATGCTGACGAGCCACAAAGCTTCTGGGAGAATGTCCTGTGGACAGATGAGACAAAAATTTAACTTTTTGCCAAGGCACATCAGCTCTATGTTCACAGACGGAAAAATGAAGCATATCTAGAAAAGAACACGGTCCCTACTGTGAAACATGGGGGAGGCTCGGTTATGTTCTGGGGCTGATTTGCTGCATCTGACACAGGGTGTCATGAATCTGTGCAGGGTACAATGAAATCTCAAGACTATCAGGGGATTCTAGAGAGAAATGTGCTGGCCAGTGTCAGAAAGCATGGTCTCAGTCGCAGGTCACGGGTCTTACAACAGGAAAATGACCCAAAAAGGGCTAAGAGGAAAACAATGGCCTTCTATGAACCCTAATCTCAATCCTATTGAGCATCTTTGGAAGGAGCTGAAACGTGCTGTCTGGAAAAGTCGCCCTTCAAACAGGAAACAACTAGAACAGTTTGCTCATGAGGAGTGGGACAAAATACCTGCTGAGAGGAGCAGAAGTCTCATTGACAGTTACAGGAATCATTTGATTGCAGTGATTGCCTCAAAAGGTTGTGCAACCAAATAAATATTAAGTTGTGGGTACTATCATTTTTGTCCGATTAAAGTTATTTCTGTGACCATTATGAGTTTTTCTTTGATTTAATGAAGGGTACCAACAATTTTGTCCACGTCTGTATTTTTTTATTCATGTCTCTGTATTGAAAACTGCTTGTGTCATGTAGCTCAGGGTGATTAGCCACGGTGTTTATCAGTATTTCCTCCATGTCCTGCTGAGGCTGTGACTCCATGACAGTCACAGAATCACTGAAGCTCTGTCCCGATTGGGTGTCGCGGAGCGATTTGACGCTGGAGCTCAGATTTTTCCAACTCGAGCGGTAGATGCCATGAACACGAATGCACAAAATGCACCACATAAAATGCAGCATGAATTTTCCATCGCATCTGTAGCGCGAGTTGTTCGTGCAAATCAGGCAGAAAAGCTTTTTCGCGACGCAAATCTGCTTCTGAAGTGTCGCGGGACCCCAATACAGGCTTCATCGCGCTCCTCCATTGATTTTACAAGTAAACCTGAAGCTATAGTCGCTCCTATCGCGTTCAGTGTGGACACAGCGTAAGAAAGGTAGGCATTGGGGGAACTTCAGGGTAATTTCATCAGATCTATTTTTGACGGGGTAATCTGTTGGCTCGCTCCTCTCAGCCGCAGTGTCTCCATGCTAATCGGTTCGCTAAGGAATCAGCTAAAGACATCCGCAAATAACTACTGTTTCAGCAGCGAGTAGAGTCACTGATCAGGGCAAAAAAAGGTGCCCATAGCGGCAGAAATAAGATATTGAAATGAAAGAAGCAGGGTTTGTTGCTGTGTTTCTGCCTGCGGTTGTTAAATTTGGTCTGCATCTCTATAGCTGCTAGTCTTTATTTGATAGACAAGGACTTCTTTTTATCCTTCTTCACAAGTGAAGAACCTGGGCGTGATTTTTGACTCTGAGCTGACTTTTATCCCACACATTAAGAACATTACTAAAATATGTTTTTGTCATCTAAAGAACATTGCCAGCATGCTTTTATCACGAGTAGAATTGATTACTGTAATGCCCTGATTTCTGGTCTTCCCAAAAAGACTACCTCAGGTTTACAGCTTCTACAAACTCAGCAGCTCGTGGCCTGATGAAGACCAGGAGGAAGGAGCACATTACACCGGTCTTAGAATCACTGCATTGGCTCCCCGTATGTTTTAGGATCCATTTTAAGGTTCTTTTAATGGTTTTTAAGGGTCTTAATGGTCTTGGGCCTTCTTATCTGTCAGACATGCTTTTACAGTATGAACCTTTGCTGTCTCTGCGCTCCTCTGGCAGCCGTCTCCTTATCATTCCCAAAGTCAGGACACAGACTCATGGTGAGGCGTCTTTCCATTATTATGGCCCTCACCTCTGGAACAGGCTGCCAGAGGACCTCAGGGTCGCAGAAAACGTTCATGTTTTTAAGAGGAATCTCAAGACTCACCTTTTTAGCCGAGCTTTAAACTGATTATGAATATCTGTTTAATTGCTCTGCATGTTTTATTTGATTTAATTTTTAGTTTAGCTTTAACCTGACTATTATCTATTGTTTTTTTGCTTCGCACTTTTGATATTTTATCATTGTTTTACACTTTATATTTTAAAACACTTGAGTCTTAAAATTGTTATCAGTATTTTACTACTCAATCTCATTATCTACTGTTTATTTTAGTTTTTTAACTTCTTATCTTAATCATCCTCCCAGTGTTTCCTCTAAGGGAGCTGGTCGGCTGTAGCTGCCTGGGTGGAGGTGGGGGTACCATCCCTCCCTCCTCTGGGCGCCCTGGGTCAGTGCCTTGGCTGCTGCTGTTGATCAGCTGCTGCAGATCTGGATGGCTCCCATGATGGGTGGGGGATGTATGTTTGTAGTGATGATTTTATTTTGGGTTTTGGGAAGGGGGGGATTTTAATCTGTAAATCACTTTGATATGCTTTGTAGTTTGAAAAGTGCTTTATAAATAAAGTTTGATTTGATTTATATATGACCTAATTGCTAAGGCTACACAAGTCCATTGTCTTACCATATCTTTCCACAAAAGTCTGCCACTAGACCTCACAGTCAATTTCTTTGTGTTCAGCGGGGGCTGAGCGACAGGTCAATTGGAACATTGAACTCCATGCAAGCAGGATAACTGGAATAGCTGCTTGTCTGTGTAGTGTCCTTGGTGTGTGTCTAATAGATCTTAATCAGGCACTCAAGTTCAGTTATGTCCCTCAAAACATGGCCACAGGGATTTTAAAAGCAGAGGTACCTGATTTGATCCTTTCATTTTACTGCTTCTTCATCAAGTAGTTGATGATACTACAGGGCCAACAGGTTACTAGGGGGACAAACAGCATTTAAGAAGTACCTGGGCTTAGTGAGGACAAGATGTGATGTTTATTTGTAAAAAAGAAAGAAAAAATTGTCAGGTCTGGACGATATAGAAAAAGAGCACATATTTTAAGTGCATTCCTGGTTATTTTAATAATTCTTTAATAAACCAATTTAAAGTAGAACATGAATTCAGCCCTTTATTCGAACACTGTTTTTTAGTTCTTTTACTATAACTGAAAGTTTGTTAAAAAAAACAAATCAAGTAAACAGATCCGAGTGACTTCAGTTAATACAAGGAAAAGTAATGTTATTAACCTGTAAATGATTTAATAATAAATATTTTATGGATCTAAATTGAAAGCTTATCTTAATTTTTTTTATATCTTTTAAATTAATGGCTCAGACCTTTAGTTTAGGGTGGCGCAGTGGTTAGCACTGTTGCCTTGCAGCAAGAAGGTTGTGGGTTTGTATCCCGGCCCAGGGTCTTTCTGCATGGAGTTTGCATGTTCTCCCCGTGCATGCTTGGGTTCCCTCCGGGTTCTCCGGCTTCCTCCCACAGTCCAAAAACATGACTGTCAGGTTAATTGATCTCTCCAAATTGTCCTTGATCTCTCCAAATTGTCCTTAGGTGTGAGTGTGTGCATGTTTGTTTGTCCTGTTTGTCCTGCCCTGTGATGGACTGGCGACCTGTCCAGGGTGTACCCCGCCTCTCGCCCGTTGACAGCTGGAGATAGGCACCAGCACCCCCGCGACCCATAAAGGATTAAGCGGTTAAGAAAATGTATGGATGGAATGGACCTTTAGTTTAGTTTGTGTGTAAAAAATGGATCATTAAGCTGATTCTGATTCAGTTCAGCTGCTAAAGCTAACCAGCTACTCAACAATAGCTGAGAGTAGACAGAGCCCAGTCCAGTCACCGAATGCTAAAGCCAGCAGGTATTTCCACCTCCAGTTTGATTTTTGAAAGGGTTTTCAATTCTGAGGATTTGGTGGAGAACTGGATGGACATTTTAAAAGCTGTGAGTGTTGTGCCTGTGTCTATGTGAATGTGACATCAGCAATGGCAACTTTGCTGATGGTAGTATTTCCTGTATCTTATTTTATTTATAACTGTAAAGGCAAGACAATTGTATCTGTATAGCACACTTTTGAACACAAGGCAATTCAAGGAGCTGAAAAGGTGAAAGTTAAAAAAATGGAATCAATAAGAGAAAGCATAAACAAACATTTATAAAACAATATGATTTGAATAAAACCAACAGTATAGGATAAAAAATTGTATTGGCAATAATAGAATCAGTTACTCATAAGCATGTCTAAATAGGTACATTTTTATTTGTTTTAACATTTAGTGTTGATGTGTATCTAGGATCAGTTCAAAATGGGACACATCTACCTGCTGGTGAACTACCTTTTTTGGGATCATTTCCTTCACCACTCCTTGCTGTGACATCTTTTGTACTTCAAGACATTTGCTGTGTTTTGTGGTTTGCAAGGTGACAGGGCTCGGTGATTTAGCTGTCTGGGTCTGCATTTGGTGTTAGTTTTTAGCAAGTAATGACTGTAGTATTAAGCCACCCGATAGGCTATAATAAAAGGGAAACTTTTTAGTTGAATCTTTTAATTTATGCTTTTCATCCCCACTGCATCATCCTTATATAGATCGATGGATATTATTTAATTATCGCCCAGCCCTAACTACAATAGATTATAGACTATAATATACATAGGAAGAGGCATACATGTCTAAAATTGTAACGTGTCATCTATGTCGACAATTGGGTTACATTATTCTACGATGCATTAAGACTGCTTCTAAGTCACAGGCTGCTGGCTCCTTTAATGTCTGGAACTTGTCTTTGCTTCCTTCTAAAAAAATCAAATTGTGCAACAAATTGAAAGAAAACAACTTCCGGATATGATAAAACAATATTCTAATAAAAAGTAAAAAATAAATAATTAAAGTGTTCTGTAGGAGGAAGCTTAGCGAGGGAAGTGATTGGAACTATGAAATAATAATAATAAAAAAGAGAAAAGAAAAAACATAAATCCATAGTCAAAATTGCTATTTCAGTGGGAGGGGGGGGTCCATCCTAAATTGTTTTAATCAAATGCTAAATGTTGTCTTTTTTTTGTTTCTATGTTTTAATTTTCATATACTTGTATATCTTGATGGTTCTTTGCCTCCAATCACCTTGAATTGCCTTGTGTTGAATGTGTGCTATACAAATCAAATTGCCTTGCCTTCCCATATTTTTATGTAGTTTTTTGTGTTGTTTTGGGCTATGTAATGCTTTGAAATTAAAAAGCTATTTTTTCTTTGCTTTTGTATTATTACAGTTGCTTACTAATGATAACTAGTGTGCTACCAGCAGGTCAGTTGAAGAAAACTATTCATAAGCTACCATTTGCCGTTGTGAATTATTTCACCTTACCAATCAAATGTTTTACGCCTGGCCTCTCTCTTGAAAAACCTGAAGTTGCAAAAAATTTTCAGAATAATTTCATGATCCATTGCTTTCTGTTAGTCTTAGAAATGTTGCTAATCTTAAAAAATGTTCTAGTTCCGCTTATCAGTTTTTTGTTCATAGATTTGTAGGTAGTGGCCTCGTTAAAAGAGGGAAGGGGCCGTGTAGGAATGGCGATAGCATTCTTAGTAGGTTTACATGCACGTCTTTTGAAAATAATCAGACTATATCTTAACCAAAAAGTAGGGCTGCACAATTAATCGGATTTTGATCGTGATCATGATTTTGGTGGCCACAATTAAATGAACCTGATCGTCAACGATATTTGCATTCAAAATGTGAGCCAGGGGGCAAACGCATGGCTAAAGCTTCATTAAGCTGACCAAATAAAAACCGCGCACACGCCACTCAGCACTCATAATGGCTGAACTATGCTTGCTACGTAAAGGGTGAAAAGGAGTATTTGAGCAATGTAGTAGATCCAAATCTCCATTATGGATCTGACTAGTAAGCAGAATGTTCCCGAACGTGTACTACCGCCACAGTAAGCAGCCGGTGGATGCTACGCTATCCCACAATGCAGCGGACGCCCCGAAATCATAGAAGAAGAATGACCCAGCTAAAAATGGCTACACACGAACTGTCAACCATTGATACCGCCGCAGTGTCGGCAGATAAATGTACATGTAGCGATGTTACTGATTACTGTAATTGTTTTTTGACTGATTAAACATTTAAGTTGTTAAGTCATAGCAGACAAAATAACATCCAGAGGATGGCGGGACCACAGGCTAACGTAACATAAACATCTGGGTCAACAGAACAGTCATAGGGGTCAAAGGACATGCAAAATGGTGGAGCAGTACGTCTGATTTCAGGCCTATTACGCGATAGTTTGCTATGCAGTATTACATTAACAGGTGTGTAATAGTTGCTACGTAGCATATAGTAAATGCTAAGGATTTGGATGCAGGGAATGTCAAAGGCCTTTTCTGTATAAGCTGTAATTGTTTCCCATAAATTGCACTTTGAGATTGTACTCTACAATAACATATTGAGCTTGTACTTTTAAATGTATATATATGTATTTAGATGTATTTATATATATATATATATATATATATATATATATATATTATACATTATTAATCATCTATTCTAATCTAAAGTTTTATTTTTCACAAAATGTTTTTACATTTTTAAAAGTTTATAATTGGTGCAATAAAAATAGAAATTTTACAGGACTGGATCAATGATTGTGATTAATAATCATGATTACAATATTGTTCAAAATAATCGTGATTATTTTTTTGGACATAATCGTGCAGCCCTACCAGAAAGGGAGCCTTTATCCCAGTTTACATGTCACTCAGAAAATCAAACTATTGAAGAAAATTAGTTTTACCCTGTGACAATAGGTAGCGGCATGCGTCCTTTCACGTTGGCATTCTAGCGGTTGGCCTGGAGCATCCTACAGATAGTAAACACACGCTGGCAGCAGTGAAGCAGACAGAGTAAAAGCAAAGAAATGAAGAACAACGCTGCAGCAGAGAACATTTGGTATGACTGTACTGTTTGATGGTGTGACATTCCTTGGTGCTGCACGTTCTGTGGTCTTGTTACTTCCAGAAGGGGGAGTGCCAACGCTGTAACAGCTTGGCTAAGCTATCTCTGCTATTTACAGTCAAACAAATTGGGCTTTCTTACCGCATTCTCTGGGTGTGTTTGCTCGATTAACAGTTGGCCAGTTCAGTTCCACTCCAGTCTGACTAAATTGTATACATTCATTTTAAAAGTCCAAACCTAGTCAGACTAACGCAATCATTCAGTTTTCATTGACATAGTATGGCAAGGCAGTAATACACGCCTTGGACGTTAATCAGTTAATAATGCGTTAATACACGCTTTCTGATGTCAATAGCTTGCCATAACTAATTGTAATCTGACACCAGTCAAGTCAGCAGCATCGCTGATCAGATTAGAGCACAGCCGGCCCTTTGTGTCTGGTTGAGAAAGTGCTGAGCCTGTGGCTGATGAGTGGAACGACAGATTTAAAACATCCGGGACTGAACTTGCAGCAAAATTGGCTGGCAAAAACCACTGGGGACAAATGTGGAAGCTGTACATAGCCACAACATAACCTTTATTGTGAAGGTAAAGTCTTTCGGCAAACACAAGATATTCAAAACACAGGAATATTAAGCAGGATATTGGCAGTGAAAGCCGACATATATCCTCATTTCACATCTAATGAGCCCATCCATCTAACACAGGGAGTCATATCAGAGGAGGAAATGGCCTATTCTGTCTTACAGGAATGACTCAGCAGAACAAGCTGTGACACCGTGCTAAGAAATATTAACACACCTCTGATATCTAAAATGTTGTTGTAAAAACTAACCTGGGCTCAATCTTTATCTATAATCCAACAGGTTCAGCTGCAACAAAGGACAGATCTGCTGAACCATGCAACACTGCACAAGCAGCCAAACAAAGACACAAATGTAGTTAAACAGGTTGACAAAAAATTATATAATGATCACCAAATGTAATGGATCCTCCCAACCTGATAAAGGTTCTCACTACCCTCCAGCTACCACGCAGTAGCACTTAGGAATACAGATCTTTAAATGATCTGGAAGAGTCCTTAGCTATATCTGCAGCTATGCAGCTATGGACTAAGACTGCTGGAGGACACACTGGCCACTTCTTGTTCTTCTGCTTTTTCCTACTACTCTCTAATGTTGCATCATTTGCAACTTTTAATGCTTTTACTTTCTGATCTCCCTTTTTTCTCTCTCCTCAGAATCAATTCAATTCAGTTTATTTTAAGGCTGTAAAATGATTCAAAATGTTAATCTAATCACAGGGTAGCTGTGAACTAATCACAATCAATCAAGATTAATGAACATTCCTAAATTTGACTAAAAAAACTACAATGTTTGGTGCAAATAAAGATGCTGCTGCACTTTTTGTGATGAAATAAAGGATGTAATTAAATTTTTGATTTGAACTCCACAATCACATTCACACATGGCCCTTTAGTTTTAACCTGTGCAGCCAGAACACGAGTAATTTGATTTTAATTTAATTTGGGGTGGGAAGTATGGCAACATTTTCATATCATGGTATTTTAAAAAAACATATCAGCATTACGGTATCTAACAGTATTTATTTCCATGTGTTCATATCCACATTATCTTATAAGAATAAAGAATATAAAAATGTGCTTTAAATAGCCCATTCTACTGCCATATGGACTGCATCATGTTTTTTTTTTCCAGACACAGGTGAATGATATGAAAATAATTAAAATGATTATGATTCTAGTAGACATTCTTGATATTCTAAGGCTGAATGTATATATTTTTTTAAACGTCATGTTGGCACAAGCAACAAATTGGATCTTCTAATTGCTTTGCATGTAGTACTGAAACATTCCACTAGGGGGCAGAGTATAGACTCAGATCGGATTTTGCCAAAGAAGAAGTAAAATAAACATGGCGACCATAGGTGGTTATTAGCTGGTTAATATTCAGATAACAGAAAGAAGACGGCAGAAGTATCGTAGATGGCATGTAAAACATATTTACCGCTATTAATGATTTCTTTCCTACTGGTTTTGCCACCGTTGACCGCGTGTACTAGTATTTTGTATGAGCATCGTGATTTTTAAGGACAGCACCAATATTTCTAGGCATGGAATGAACAAGTAGGCCACATATTGCAACATCTATCTTTTTCCATTCTTCAACAATAACCTATTTTAGAGCCTGGATGCTGGATGGAGAGTCATTCTCATCTTGTCGCTTCAGAATTCCCCACATGCGTTGGATTGTGTTCAAATTAGGAGACAAACTTGGCCATTCAATCACCTTCACCCTGTTCTGCTTCAGAAATGCAACAGTAGCTTTAGATGAGTGTTTTGGATCATCGTCATGTTGGAAAGGTGATGGAAGGATCTTCTACTTCAGTATAGAGCAGTACATTGTTGAGTTCATGATACCATCAATGAAATGCAGCTCCCCAACACCAGCAGCACTCATGCAGACCCACATAATGACACTACCACCACCATGTTTCACTGTAGGCATCATGTATTTTTCTTTGAAATCCTCACCTATACGACACCATACAGTTTTTAAACCATTAGTTCCATAAACAGTGATCTTGGTCTCATCATTCCAGAGTAAACAGTCCCAGTGGTCTTAATCTTTTTCAGCATGGGTTCTAGCAGATTCTTGGCGTGCTTTTTTGTGCATGGGCTTTAGGAGAGACTTCCTTCATGGATGATACCCAGCATGCCATTTCTCTGCAGTGTGCACCGTATGGTGTCCCGGAAAACGGTCACTCCAGTTTGGCTTTCTACTGCTTTAGCTAACTGCAGTGAACTTGCATGGAGATTTTCTCTATCCTTCTCATCAGAAGACGCTCCTGCGGAGATGTTAACTTCAGTGGACGACCTGGACGTCTCTATAAGATGGTTGCACGTCCATCTTTCTTACATTTTTTGATCACTTTTGCTACAGAATTTTGACTGATATGTAAAGCTTTGCTGATCTTCTTGTATCCCTCACCTTTTTTACGTAAAGAAATGATTTCCTTTCTCAGATTCCAATTCCATGGGGAGCCATTACTGACAGCATAAAATAGGAAGGGCTTTTCTTTGTTAAGTAATGCCCTTTTATTGTCACCTGTCTGCTGGACACCTCTTAAATGAATCATTAGACTCATATGTGGTTGAATGTCTGTTAATTAAAATGTTGTGAGAGAAAAGCCACACTTAAGACTATAATTGTGGTGTTCTCATTTTAGCATCTTGGGCTTGAATGAATTTGTTAGGAAAAACACTTTTTTTGTGTGTGCAAATTAACAAATCTTGTTTGCAATCAATGGTCCATAATTATGGGAGTATTTTGTATTATCATATCTCAGAAAATGTTGATTTTGAAAGGAAACTGAAGACTTTCTGACAAATGTAGTGGGGTGTACTCATTTATACTGAGCAATGAATAATTGTTATTATTATCATTGTTTGGATTAGACTAAATCAAATCGAAAAAAGGGGATTGTTCAATATAGTGAAAATAATTTTGATTATTTTATTTACATAATTGCCCAGCCATGGTTGGAAAGTTTCCATCAGGTCTAAGAAAACATCTGTTTAACCAGGGAAGTTTCTTTCTTAAGGAATGAGGCTTTCTCCTCTACTGCTCCTTATTTTAAGCGACTGAAGAGTAGAGGCACGCTGTGCTGCCACCATTTGCTAAACATCTACTCTTCATGTAAAAAAGAAACATGATTATTTGGAAGCTGCTTCTCATCTAAGGCAACTAAACGTATGTCAGTGAAAGCACCACGGTCATACTAACTCCTAACCAAGTGCATTTTTTATTACTTTATAAAGAGAGGAAAGCCAGAAGCTGGCCGCTAGTTCATGACTCCGTCTGTACTGTGGTTACTTGCCTTACAGCAAACAGTTGTGCAGCCAATAATGGGATCATATTTGAAGGAACAATGTTCAAGTAGAGACTTCACACTGTGGTAACTACAGAGTTTCTGCTGGTCTCACAGCTCACTTAGCCACCTGTGCAGATACTGAGATGGAGTCCTGCCCTCCACCCACCCCCATCACCACTGGGCCTGCTAATTAGAAGTGGCAGGGAATTGCTGTGCACTTGCCTCGCAGCGACTGGTACCCTATAACCATACACAAATCGATCTGACATGTGCTATGAGATTAAATTACCAAGCAGCGTGGTGACAGGAAAGAGAGTTTTATCGTCTGCAACCTCTCCATCTCCCAACCACGCTGGAAGAGCTGCTGTAGACCGGAGCGAGGCTCAGCCAAGCGCCTATCCTCCTGCCACCTGATTACTTGCTTCTGGACATGTGCTCCAGCAAACATTTATCACAAACCTTTTATTTATCTGCTAATACCTCAAATATAAAACAGGCATTAAAATATGACCACTCAAGGGCGTTGTTCTGCATTAATGTGTTCTAATACATGGATGTATGAAAGTACTTTTCAAACAGTTGGTCTTACTCACGGCCCTGGCATGAATGACAGGTGGGGATTTTTATGATTTTTATTACTGTAAAGGCCGGTTCACACTGAGAACATGTCAGCCGTCTCAAAGGACGGCTCCACGCTACAGTGCAGCTCCATCAGCTCTACAGGTGTGTCACACTGAACGGCCCAATGTTTCACTGGATCAAACAGCAGGACTGATGCAGCTGAAGCAAAGATTAGATGTTTCTTTGAGATTTTCTACCATGGCTGGTCGCTTTGTTCTTTCTGTCTGGAGACCAGTCCAATCCCTGCCTAACCAGGTAACAACAGGTACAGGAGCTTCGCAGGCCAAAACACTACAGAAGGAGCGTTTTATTCTATATTCCATTTTGTTTGTTAAATTCCACAATTTCGTCCACCTTTCCCACATGGCAGACTTGATATAGCCCTACCGTGTCGGTCTGTACCCCAGTCTGTCTGTGTAGACTGCATCTTCCACTGGGTTGAACAGGCAGCCTGTTAATTAATCTGAGCACTGACGCCAACTAGTGACTGGAGGGTTGATTATTGTTAAAGTTGAATAAAGATAAAGAAAAACCAAAAACAAGAAGCTTGCAAAACTGTGGTACAAGATCTACATAGGAAAAATAGTTTATCGCCCAGACAGCACGTGTATTTTATGGCGCAGCATACAGGAAGGGACAGAGACGCCTTTTTTTGCTAAAGTCCTTTGATGTTTGCAGTGACACGCTAAAGATGTTTTACCACACAGTCATCAGAAGTGTGCTTGTGTTTGCTGTTGTCTGCTGTGGAAGTAGCGCTACGGACAAAGACTGTAGACGTCTGGACAAACTGATCAAAAAGGTCAGTTCTGTACTGGGTTGGGAGCTGGACCCTATAAGAACTGTGGTGGAGAGGCAGATGAGGAGGAAGCTGCAAGGCATTCTGGGCAATACTACACACCCCCTCCATGATGTCCTGACCAGCCAGAGAAGCAGCTGCAGTGAACGATTGATGTCTTTGAGATGTAGGACTGAGAGGTTCAGGAGATCGTTAGTTCCTGCAGCCATAAAACTATTCAACAGAGACATCCAACATGATTCCTAAATTATTTTAATATTATTATTTTTATTTTTTTTTCTAATCTAAGATGTATTTTTAAATATACGAGCACTTGAAAATAAAGTATATATATCTATATATACTTTATATCTATCCATCTATCATACTGTACAGCCCTGCACGTCTCACACGTATTTCTGGGTCTGCAGCGCTTGCTCTTCCCATTTTAGTAATGTTAGGCCGACTGTATTGTACAACAATTAGTTGTTACTACCATCGACCTGCTGATTAATCTGTTGTTCTCTAATAGATGACTTTCAACTTTCCGAACAGTGAAACTTCTTTCCTTTTTAAGATGATTAGTGGACTTCACTAACAAAATATGATCCAGGAACTTGGAAATAAGAAACCTTCAAAGAATATTTGGTACGTGGTAAGTGCCACATTTTTCAGTAATTTAGTGTCTGAAAGTAATGTTGGTACTTTAGCCAGCAGTGAATTACTTACTAATATTGTGGTGCATGTGGTCTGAAGCTAAGAACACATCAGTGTGTGAAAGAAAGAAGTGAGGACTTTTTATCAGGATCAAAGCGAGATCAGTGTTTTGTGTCCTGGAAGAAAACAGTAGATCATGATAGCTCCAATCTGAACATATTAACCTTTGATTTGTTGTCCGGCTGAGCAGACATAAAGAGAGGCTGCTTCACCAAAACACATGGTGAATTGTTCCATTTACATCGGGCCTGTTCATGCTGCTACGTGCTTCGTTTGGTTTTTCTCCTCAGAGACAAGAAACCCGGAGCTGCTTGTTGTCTCAGTCAATGTTAACAAGGTTAGCCGCCCCTGCTCAACCATGACAATAGGCACCAGTGCACCACAATTAAACTGCAGACGCACTAAACCAGCACAGAGACAATTCACATCCAATGTTTTAAGGTAAAATGGGTTCATTTCATCCAGCACTAAATGAGAGGATTTAAAGAAAAAATACATTCCTAAATCCAGATGAAAAAGAACAAAAAAAACAAGACATGAGGTGAAACAGATTCTCAGAGCAGTTCTCTGTCCTGACAGAAACAGCTAGCTGTCACTCTGCTTTCAGCCTCAGGTCATCAGCAATCAGAAAGAGACCAGCTAGGATTCTTGTAAAATACACACAAATAAAAAGATGTGCACTTTAATTCACAGCTGAACTGACCACTCTAGTATTACCGCACACCTATTACATTATAAACATTTAGTAATGAGATCACCATGTATTACTCAGGATAGCATGAGGAAGGGGCGTTGCATGGCGTAGTGGATAGTGGGGATGTTCCATGTGTGGAGCGTTGCATGGCGTAGTGGTTAGTGGGGATGTTCCATGTGTGGAGCGTTGCATGGCGTAGTGGATAGTGGGGATGTTCCATGTGTGGAGCGTTGCATGGCGTAGTTGTTAGTGGGAATGTTCCATGTGTGGAGCGTTGCATGGCGTAGTGGTTAGTGGGGATGTTCCTTGTGGAGCGTTGCATGGCGTAGTGGTTAGTGGGGATGTTCCATGTGTGGAGTGTTGCATGGCGTAGTGGATAGTGGGGATGTTCCATGTGTGGAGCGTTGCATGGCGTAGGGGTTAGTGGGGATGTTCCATGTGTGGAGCGTTGCATGGCGTAGTGGATAGTGGTGATGTTCCATGTGTGGAGCGTTGCATGGCGTAGTGGTTAGTGGGCATGTTCCATGTGTGGAGCGTTGCGTGGCGTAGTGGTTAGTGGGGGCGTTCCATGTGTGGAGCGTTGCATGGCGTAGTGGATAGTCGGGGCGTTCCACGTGTGGAGCGTTGCATGGCGTACTGGTTAGTGGGGATGTTCCATGTGGAGCGTTGCATGGCGTAGTGGTTAGTGGGAGCGTTCCATGTGTGGAGCGTTGCATGGCGTAGTGGTTAGTGGGGATGTTCCATGTGGAGCGTTGCATGGCGTAGTGGTTAGTGGGGATGTTCCATGTGTGGAGCGTTGCATGGCGTAGTGGTTAGTGGGGGCGTTCCATGTGTGGAGCGTTATTAGTTTGTTAAAAATCCTCCTGTGAAAAACACAGTATCCCTGTGTATTTCAAACCCAGCAACACACTCAGACAGAGACTAGTACATCCCAAGGACAGAACACCACACACACACAAAAGCAACCTGGTGTATGCAATCCAATGCAATGAAGAATGCAAGGACCTCTACATTGGTGAAACCAAACAACCACTGTACAAACGCATGGCCCAACACAGGAGAGCTAACTCCTCAGGCATGGACTCTGCTGTTCATTTACATCTCAAGGAGAAAGCCCACTCCTTTGAGGACAGCAATGTCCAGATATTAGACAGAGAGGACAGATGGTTTGAAAGAGGAGTAAAAGAAGCCATCTATGTAAAAGTAGAGAAACCATCGCTAAACAGAGGAGGAGGCCTGAGACATCACCTATCTCCAATTTACAATGCTGCCCTTTCATCCCTCCCTAGGAAACTCAAACAAATTAGCCTCTAATAACAGAAACAACTGTGACTCCAATGACTGTCGTTATAACACAATAGGGCACTAACGAAGCCGAAACCTAACCTCCACCAATAGGCGGCACGCCAACGACCGTCGTTAAGACATGGAGCACAAAGGATCCAATGACATAATGATTCTTGTTCAAGAGGTTAAATAGCTGAGTCTCCACACCAGTTAGTTGGACCAGTCCCAGCCTGGTCAGCGGCGAGCATGAACTGATGAAGCCTCTTGGATAAGAGGTGAAACGTCTTCCAAGACAAATTACCAAGTCCAGTTGCATTTGATTGAAATTTCCTTGAGATAACCATGACCTGGATGAATGAGAATATTCACAGGCTTGTTGCATGGCGTAGTGGTTAGTGGGGATGTTCCATGTGGAGCGTTGCATGGCGTAGTGGTTAGTGGGGGCGTTCCATGTGTGGAGCGTTGCATGGCGTAGTGGTTAGTGGGGGCGTTCCATGTGTGGAGCGTTGCATGGCGTAGTGGTTAGTGGGGAGGTTCCTTGTGGAGCGTTGCATGGCGTAGTGGATAGTCGGGGTGTTCCATGTGTGGAGCGTTGCATGGCGTAGTGGTTAGTGGGGGCGTTCCATGTGTGGAGCGTTGCATGGCGTAGTGGATAGTCGGGGCGTTCCATGTGTGGAACGTTGCATGGCGTAGTGGATAGTCGGGGCGTTCCATGTGTGGAGCGTTGCATGGCGTACTGGTTAGTAGGGATGTTCCATGTGGAGCGTTGCATTGCGTACTGGTTAGTGGGGATGTTCCATGTGGAGCGTTGCATGGCGTAGTGGTTAGTGGGAGCGTTCCATGTGTGGAGCGTTGCATGGCGTAGTGGTTAGTGGGGATGTTCCATGTGGAGCGTTGCATGGCGTAGTGGTTAGTGGGGGCGTTCCATGTGTGGAGCGTTTCATGGCGTAGTGGTTAGTGGGGGCGTTCCATGTGTGTAATCAGTAATCAGATCCCTGCAGTTCTCCAGCTGGGCCCGGTGTGTTCCTCCCGTTTACTGTGGTGGCTCCTCTGTTCAGTGAGGAGTGCACCATGGCCACCAATGATGTTTGTTTATTTACAGGTCCACTCATCCAGGCACTCGTACATTACTGATTAAAAATGTTTTTTTGAGTTAAGTTAAATAAATGTCTTATTTATACTACCACCTTGGTTGTCTCTCACTGTTTGTTGCAGGCCTTGAGCCAGCCTGTAACACCCCAGAGAAATCACACACTGTTTATATTAGTGTAGTAAGATAACAAAAGTACCATTTACAAAATTGTTTTTTTCCCCTAAATTTTAAGTAGAAACTTTTTTAGGCCGGTGTGAAGAGATATAGTGTAAAGAAAAGGAAAAAAGCCACCCCCAACAGTGATGTCATCGTCCATCGTGATGTTTTACTGTAAACATCGTCAACTCCCAATTTTGGGGACAATGCCCAATCCTACTTGGTAGTAGTCTCAAAAACAGCAGTCTATTGAAAACAATAAATCACTTTATAAAGCCACTTTCTGCTATAGATATCAAACTTTAGGACTACCTGAATAATGTCATGAATTTAAATGAAAATACTTCAAGATGAGGGTAATTCTCAGCAATTATTAGGAGAGATTAATTAAAAATCCTAATTAGTTAATCCCCAGGTTCTTTTTAATCTCTTGACAGCACTAGGTTTTCTGTCCTCCAATCAATGGACTGTGTTCTGTGATGCCAGTAACTCCACCCTAATCATACGCTACCATTGTCTAATTGACCTACAGCTGAATGGGCCCTGGAATGCAGCGCTTTGGCCCCGGTTAGATGGGCCGCTTGACAATGAATGCATTCCAAACCGTACCAACCTGTAGCGTAAAGGTCAGTGGAAACAAGGCCTTATGGGCCAATTAGGAGACATGAACCACTGGTCCCACCCTCTATTCTGCTGCGGTTGTTGATGCTCAATGAAATAAACATGTCTGTTCATGGAAACAAAACTCATTAAAGTTCATTATCATGATTCTACGTATATATAAAGAAAAAGTATACCAGCTTTATGGTGAGCAGATAAACAAAGTGACCACAGTCATCCATTTCATCTGAAGAAGCAGCTGTTGCTGAACAGCAGTCGTATCACAGGAGGTTTGTTTGCTTTATCCTAACTGGAACGTATGAGGACATGTTACAATGCTGCTACTGGTGCTGTGTGGAAATGGGAGCTGGCCTCTATTTGCACTTGAGCAGAATGGACTTGCACACTCCTTTGTGAATCTATTATGATCACAAAGGTGACGGAGAGTCTGGTGATGCAGCTGTACACACTTGACAGACTCTACAGGCTGTGTAGTGGAACGGTTCTCTTTCAAGTATTAATATGCTTCTTTTGCTAAACATACAGTATTAAACATTCTGTATTAGTATCATAACATTGTGCCTACAGGACATTAGCCACCCAGTGTCTACTGCTGTTTAGTTTGGTTATATAGAATACAACTCCAACTCCGAGCAAACATGGTAGGTCCTTTACACAAACGACCACTAACCTGGACAGGTACTGAGGGGACTGACCTGGGGTCAGTTCTCCTCTGTGTGCCGACTCCCCCACCGACAGCCAGCACACAGCTACTGTGGACTGATGCTGACTTTCCCTGACTGGGAATCGTGGCTAAATGAGGTAAAAAAAATTGTGCCGTGTTGAACTTGCTGCTTCTCATTAAGGCTGTTTCCAATATTAGTATAATTTCCTTGATCTGGATTGTTACCCTATTTGGTTGAACTGTAAATTACAATTTGAGGAAAGATCTATATCTGTAAGTGAAAATATACATTTCACCTGCTGACTGACTACAAAAGGACATCATAGCCTTTAATATACCTGCATAAATGAATTAATTTCTATAACTCCAACCTGTTAACGTTTTAAAGATCATGAACAGATGTTTATTACAGGACTGTATGCCATGTCTTAAGCTGAAAGATTGAACACAGTGTTGTCTTTATTATGTGATAGTTTTGGAGGCTCCAATCTGAATTTTTAAGTTATCTTTTGAATCAGATGAAGCAGGTTTCAAAAGCTTGAAGAACAAAGGTGTTGCTATGGAGACAAAAGAAAACAAAAAGGTGATCTGGCTAATTTGCACTTGAATGCACAGGAGCAGCATTTTTTTCGCCCACACGTTCCCCTTTCATAGCACGGTCATTGTGCCACAGCAGAAAAATAATCCTCTGTCATGCCTGTTGTGTAACTTGTTGATTAAATGACGAGTATATTTTCACCTACTAGCAGTCCTCAGTAAAGGAGGAAGACACCATCTGTAATTTAATACATTATCAGTTTGGCATTTTGGTTTTGTCCCCTTTGTGCAGCGCTGCTCGTCTGTCACGCAAACAAGCTGGTTTCACTCCTCATTGAACTCCCATCAAGTGGCCGCTTGACCACGCAGCATTTACTTATCACTAATGTAACATTTGCACACATTGGCACCTGATTTTACCCAAGGAATAAACAAGTCTGCAGGTTTTGAAGTCAAAAGCAGCTTATTTTCTGCAGGGCCTATAAATGTCCATGAAAACACAACATACTACAATCATTTTACCATGTTTCATAGAAAACGTTGGAGAAAAATATCAAACTTATGATTTAATTTGACTAAGTGGCTGCACAGTAAATCCTCTTAAATATAATTTTGTAAAAAAAAAATGAAACAAAAAAAAACACACTTGGTGGTTTCCATCATTCTAAATATCACTAATATACCAGATGAAAAACAGACTACTATGTCATGTCAGTAATCAGATCCCTGCAGATGGAGTAATGCTAAGAGTAATTCTTTGATTCAGGAATCAATCCCATGTTATCCCATAGTATTACAAAGATTGCAGAGATCCTATTAAAACAAGATGAGTTTAAACTGCTGGTTCGACTGAATGTGGAACATGGATGTGAGGCAAAAACTAGTCCTTTCAAAATATCAATCATACATACATTCCAATTAATCCTTTAGTTCTTTATTCCAATCAGTTCAAAGGTTTTCTGTCTAAGGAATACCAGAATTGATTTGCAGCATTCACTTCTCCTGAACCAACATGTAGCGAAAGTAGACAGTCATCTGTGTCATGCCATTGACCTTAAAGCAATCCCTCTTGTAGAGACAGCGGAGAGGGAAAACTCCCCTTTTTTAGGAAGAACCCAGAACCAGAACCTGGCTCAGTGTGGCTATCTGCCTTAATAGTCTGGGGGTTCTAGAAGACAAACCAGAGACACTACAGACCCTCCAAAAAAACCCAAAATCTAAATCATCAGAATATCAGAAAAGTAAAGGTCCAAATTTACTCTCGAATAAATCCTAGGGTGAGACATTAGCTCACATTCTCCTTGGATTTATTTTACCATTAGAAAATGACATGTAGTATCTCGGCTACTGACTTGTAGATCAGATTTGGACGTTCCTGCAAATTCCACCCTAAATTTTTTTTTTAACACATCCAAAATCGAATTAAAGCAGTTACACAAACTTGAGTAGAGACATGGCTGAAGTCTTTTTAGACTGCAAACATGCTAAAATTTCTCCCAGAACTATAGGTCTGAGTGAGTGCTATTGTTAACAAGCAATACAAATTTTAATACACTGACAAAGATCAAATGTTATGTCTGCCCATTTATTTTCTTAGAGTACATGCTCTAAAAGTGGCTTTTGAATGAAGTGGTGACCTAAATCAGAGTGTGGGTGTTTTATCTACACCAAATCTGACAACAAAAAAATGAGAACATTCTGCATATATGTTTCCAACTACAGGTCAAAAGTTTGCCATATGCGCCATCTCTTGGCTAAATAAATGCATTACTCTTCACCTATTAATTAACAATGTCAGAATCATTACTTTCTCTTCTAAAGTTAAAGGCTGGCACACACTGCAGGATAATTGGGTCTGTTTTTATCCTGATCTCCCCCTTACAATCAAAGCCAGCAAAAGCCTGGCTATCTGGCGTACGCAAACAACATCGGGTCTGATTTTCCTGTGGCGTGGGGTGTGTTAAGAGGGATTTTGTCCAGTCCGATCTGAAGGCCTAGGAAGGAGAGATGATAAATAATGAACATGTTTAATATTTACGACTTGAAATACAAAAGTGTGTTGAGTGCTCCGAGAGGAGCCGAGCACACGCCGTACGCAACGTCATGTGTACCGGACCCAAAGCCAATAAAATGCGTGCTGACTCAGCTGACTGATGAAGAAGGAACTGGGGTTATGTGATCATGCTTGGTATTGCCAGTCAGCAAGTGTGCTGCAATCCAATCGGCAAGAAACAAATACGTGGATAAAATGTTCCATTACCTGTTTAGGAAGGTAGGGCTTAACCATGGCCAACAGCTGTAGATGATAAAAACCTGATTGGACTACTTCGGAACTTAAAAGATCCATCAAAGAAAACACCAAGGTTTTTAACACAGGGTTTTAGAAAAATCAGAGCAAGGGCCAAAAGGAAAGACAATGCCATTTAGTAGCTTCGCATTACCAAAAAGTAAAATCTCAGTTTTGCATCATTTAACATAAGAATCCAGTTTATGATATCCTTTAAGCAATTAAGTAGTTGACCTTTAGGCTTTGCACCTTTATTAGCTCTAAGTGGCAGATAAATTTGCAGGTAATCTGCAAAGCAATGGAAAGTATATTATATTTATTAAAAATCGAGCCCTAAAGGCAACATAAATATGGAGAAAAGTGCAGGGCCAAAAATGGAGCCTTGCGGGACACAGCATGTCAGAGGCGCTGATTTTGAGGTAATAGAGCCCAAATTAACAAAGAACCACCTGTCGTGTTAATAGGATTTGGAGAACAATGTCTCTGAACCCAACACAAGACTCTAGGTGGGATAGTAAAATGTCCTGATCAATGGTGCAGAAGGCAGCAGACGGGTCCAACAAAATCAGAGCAGCCGAACAGCCTGAATCCGCAATTAACAGAAGGTCATTAAAGACTTGTAAGACAGCCCTTTCAGCCCCTATGGTGGGGCTTGAAACGTTATTAATGTTATTAAGAGACAAATAATCCAGGAGCTGAGTGAGAACAACCTTTTCAAGAATTTTAGAAAGATAAGTGAGGTTTGCAATCAGTCTGAAGTTAGAGAAACTGATCTGATCAAGACTTGTTTTGTTTTTTTAAAGTGGTTTCACAATGGCCCGTTTGAAGAACTGGGGATTAATTTATGCATTATATCTCCTTCTGAGGTGTGTGTGTGTGTGGGGGGGGGGTATTTGTTGGCTAAAGCGCTGCTTGTGTCTACAGTTAGAATTGTATCCGTTATTAACACATATTAGTAGAATCCCAAGACTCTTAGCTTTCTAATGATATTAAACATGTATAAGTTCATAGAAGGTAGAAGTCAGACTACTGTTGGATTTAAACATGGAAGTGGGTGGGATCTGGTTTAGATCAGTCATAACGGTAACAGGTTAAATCTGGGGTCTATAGCATGGCGTGATTAAGGAGGGAATAAGGATATTTTGGAATGTGAATAGCTATAGCTCCGCCCCTGCTCCCCCTCCCCTCATAGAAGGAGCTAAACACCACGTGCCAATACCACGCACACAGGGAAAATGGTGTCAACAGAGCCAAGGGGCAAACTCTGCTGCCCAGAAGTGAGGCCAATGGTGAAGTGACAGAAATTGCAGTTCCTCCCTCATCCACTATGGGCTGGCTGCAGAAAGGAGCAAGTTCCAATTCATTTTCATGTTAAAAATGCCAACAGAAGAAATAAGTATGTTAACAGCCTGGTTCAAAAAACTATTTTAGGTTTAATAGGTTGGGTTTACCGTCAAGACAACTCTGAAATGGGGTTAATGTTTTTATAACTCATCCAATTACATGCCTGTACAGTGAACATCCCTTTATCAGAGACAAAAAGGTACGGAGAATTTAACTCGTCTCCACCACTGGAGGATATGAGTGAGTAGTGGCTGGAGTCAGCTTAGAGGGAGCTATTTTCCGAAAGAATCAGAATCAGAATCGGTTTTATTGCCATTGTTTAAGAACAAGTTCACAAACTAGGAATTTTTTCCGGTACAGTTGTGCACATAAAACATTTAACATAAGTAAAAATAAAATAAAATAAAATAAAATAAAAAAATCAAATAAAAAATAAAATAAAAAGAATGAGCCATAAGGCTAAAGTCTTTATAAATATTATAATCTGTATGTATATAAAAGAACTATGAAAAGATAAACATCCCTTTTAACATGAGAACAGCAGCAGGGTTCCATTCACAGATGTGCAGGTGAATGACAGCAGCAGATCTAAGTGTGGTCAGACCACACAGTGCACTAAAATAAAGTTACATAGTGCAGATGGTCTGATCATGAGTCTGATGGCGGAGGGGAAGAAACTGTTCAGGTGGCGGGAGGTGTGGGTCTGGATGGACCGTAGCCTCCTGCCTGAGGGGAGGAGGGAGAATAGTCGGTGTCCAGGGTGAGAAGAGTCAGCTGTGATCCGACCCACACGCCTCCGGGTCCTGGAGGAGAACAGGTCCCGGAGGGATGGGAGCCTGCAGCAAATCACCTTCTCAGCAGCACGCACGATGCGCTGCAGTCGGTGTTTGTCCCGGTCTGCGGCGCCGGGGAACCACACGGTGATGGAGGAGGTGAGGATGGACTCGATGATGGCCGTGTAGAACTGCACCAGCATCTCGGTCGGCACCTTGAGTTTCCTCAGCTGCCGCAGGAAGTACATCCTCTGCTGGGCCTTCTTGTTGAGGGAGCTGATGGTTGGCTCCCACTTGAGGTCCTGGGTGATGGTGGTGCCCAGGAAACGGAAGGAGTCCACGATGGAGATGGGGGTGGGAGAGTCCATCAGGGTGAGGGGATACGGTGGGGCTGTGACTTTCCTGAAGTCCATGATCATCTCCACTCTCTTCTGGGCGTTCAGCTCCAGGTTGTTGTGACTGCACCAGGAAGCCAGCCGGTCCACCTCTCTCCTGTAGGCGGACTCATCACCGTCTGAGATAAGTCCGATGAGGGTGGTGTCGTCCGCAAACTTGATCAGCTTTACGGACTGGTGACTGGAGGTGCAGCAGTTTGTATACAGCGAGAAGAGCCAGGGGGAGAGTACACAGCCCTGGGGAGTCCCAGTGTTTGTAGTCCGATTGTCCGAGACAATCTTCCCCAACCGCACGTGCTGTCTCCGGTCCGACAGGAAGTCAGTGATCCACCTGCAGAGGGAGTCGGGCACGCTGAGCTGGTAGAGCTTGTCTCGTAGCAGTCCAGGGAGGATGGTGTTGAAGGCAGAGCTGAAGTCCACAAACAGGATCCTGGTGTAGGTTCCTGGGGAGTCCAGATGCTCCAGGATGAAATGGAGGGCCAGGTTCACTGCATCATCCACAGACCTGTTGGCTCTGTAGGCGAACTGCAGTGGGTCCAGGAGGGGGGTGGTGATGTCCTTGAGGTGGGGCAGAACCAGGCGCTCAAATGACTTCATGACCAAAGACGTCAGCGCCACCGGCCTGTAGTCATTAAGTCCTGTGATCCGTGGCTTTTTGGGGACAGGGACGATGGTGGAGGTTTTGAAGCAGGACGGCACGCGACAGAGCGCCAGGGAGGTGATGAAAATGTCAGTGAACACGGGGGCCAGCTGATCCGCGCAGTGTCTCAGGGTGGAGGGGGAGACACCGTCCGGCCCGGGGGCCTTCCTCCTGTTCAGCCTCAAAAACTGTCGGCGCACATCCTCCTCCTGGATGGAGAGGGCAGGGGGGAGGAGGGGGGGTCTGAGGAGTCCTTTGATGAAGTGCTGGGGTCGTTGATGGTTGGGGTGATGGTGGGGGGAGCAGAGGTGTGAGGAGCAGACGGCTGTTCAAAGCGGCAGTAGTGTGTATTCAGGCCCTGGGCGAGAGTCCGGTCGTTCAGGGCCTGGGGGGCTTTGGGCTTTTAGTTTGTGAGAGCCCTCAACCCCCTCCACACAGCTGCAGAGTCATTGGAGCTAAAGTGTTCCTGTATACGGTTGGAGTACACAGATTTTGCTCTTCTCACTTCACTAGTGAAGTGGTACTTTGCTCGTCTGTATGTACTCCGGTCCTGGCCCCGCCGCGCTACTTCCTTCTCCTCACGTAGGCGCCGGAGCTTGGGTGTGAACCAGGGCTTGTTATTGTTATAACAAATCCTGGTGCGCGTTGGGATGATGCGCGTCTCATTGAACTGAATGTATGAGGTCACAGTGTCCGTATACTCGTCCAGATTGTCCGTGGCTGCTCCAAACGCTCCCCAGTCTGTCGTCTCCCAACATGAGCGCAGCTCCTACACAGCTTCAGAGGTGTATTTCCTTGTTGTTATCACCGCAGGCTTGGCCAATTTCAGTCTCTGTCGGTATGAGGGAATTAGGTGCACCATCACGTGATCTGATAGTCCGAGGGCAGCGCGCGGCACAGCATGATACGCTCTGCTGACTGTAGTGTAGCAGTGATCCAACGTGTTCTCCTCTCTGGTCGGGCATTTAATGAACTGTCTATACTTTGGTAATTCCTGGCTCAGGTTTCCCTTGTTAAAGTCACAAAGCACGATAACAAGAGAGTCCGGAAAAGACCGCTCCGCATGTAATATCTGGCCTGCAAGCGTGCGCTGAGCCTCGTGCACGTCCGCGCTCGGCGGAATGTAGGCAGCCACCAGAATGAATGAAGCGATCTCACGCGGTGAATAAAAAGGCTTATAGTGAATGAAAAGATATTCCAGAGAAGGAGCGCAGTGTTGGGAGATCACAGTCACATCCGTGCACCAGCTGCTGTTGATGTAGAAGCAAACGCCACCGCCTTTTGTTTTGTTGGAGAGCTCCGCGTTGCGATCCGCGCGGAGGAGATGGAAGCCTTCCAGGTGAAGCGCGCTGTCCGGGACACTCGCGCTTAGCCACGTCTCCGTGAAGCACAAAACACAAGACGAGGAAAAGTCCTTGTTACTTCTCATCAGCAGCGCTAGTTCGTCCATCTTGTTGGGAAGTGAGCGGACGTTTGAGAGAAAGATGCCAGGTAAAGGCGTGCGCGCGCCCCGTCTGCGCAGGCGGACGAGTGAACCGGCTCGCTTTCCACGGCGCCGTTTCCCTCTTTTGGTCAAAAAATGGACCAGGTCCGCAGCTGATGCTAAAAAAACTGGTAATAAGTCCGTAGGGGTGGTAGTTCTAATGTCCAGAAGCTCCATGCGGGTATAAGAGCACGCAGACGAACAGTTAACGCACAAGAACAAACAAAACAGAGCGCACGAAAGAAATTTGGGTCTCTGCAGTGGCCGCACAGAGAGGCGTGGTTGCTGAAGTGACGATATTTGGCCACGTGGAGCCGTAAGGAGCTCGCAGATGCGTCAAGCATAAACCAAGCTTTATGGTTCTTGTGGATTGCCCAAATTATATTCAGCAATTTTTATTCATTTATTCATTTTTTGTTCAAGCAAAAAGTCAACTCTTTTTAGGAGAACTTATTAAGTCTTTATTAGGGCATTGTTGGGTAATGTGGTTTCCTCAGCATGGCCTCTCTGTCTGATGGGATTCTGACCATAGACTGTATAAAACAATGGACTAACCTTCTGGTACGTCCCCCATAGGTTTCTGAATAGCAAAATGAGGCCAGTTGGGCGGTTCCCACCGCCGCCATGTTGTTCACGTCACTCACCTCGTCACTCTCAGAAACTCCAAAAATGGGCAAAGAGGTGGAGCTGAGAGTGGCGCTGTGAGGCTGGGGGCAGAGGGTTAACGCTCAGAGTCGACGTAGCTACAAGATAGTCAGAAGCTAGTCGGGAGCTAACTGAAGCTAACGTAGGCTGCAGCCAGTTTCAGCCAGAAGACCGCGGTTGAGAGACTTTTACCCCATTATTCAACAACGATCCCTTAAGACGCAGAAACATCTCGAGTAGAGAAAACATATCAAAAATAATAAGACCCAAATGGGTCGGATCAATACGGCCTGATATTGTGTTATTTTCATTACCATCGGAGGAGGGTGAGGACTTAGTCGGCTCATCTTAAAAACACATCCAGAAAAAAGTAGTCACAAAGTCATCATGAAAATTCATTTAACTTCAGCTGTGTTCCTCACACCAGTAATGATCTAACCAGCGATCATCCAGTCTGTCTAGAGTCCAACTCTGTAGTCTTCCAGCCTGATGTAACCGTCTTCCACTCTTGAGTCTCGAGGTGCTCTACCTGACCGGGTCTGCCACCTTGTTACGGTCCTGCCGACGTTGCTGCTCTGCTGCTACCCGACCGATCGCCTGCTCCAACTCGCGTGTAGAAAGAGATAAAAGTTCTTACCAGAACAGCATTCCTCTCTGCCACCTGACAGAGACCCCCCCAAGCTGGTTAAGCTTCAGCCGGTTTAAAGCCTCCCCCGAAAGCATAAACTTCTTAGACTGTCTGTGACTGTAATCAAAACCACAGCAAGCTATATTTGCCCAATAATTGCAGATTAACATCCAAAACCGAATAAAAACTGCAGAGGCAACTGATAGTGGAGTTCAGAAACACCGAATGACTGAAGTCTTTACGTTAGTCCCAGGCTGTGAAGAGCTTCCCCGCAAGCAGAGGGGGACAGCAGACTATGGAGCAAGCTATTAGCTACTGTTAGCCACCATTAGCCACCAGCGTTAGCCAAGATAGACCTGTCAATCAAAAGGACTCGCCCCTAATTATTCATAATTTCAAGATTAAATTACAAATAAATGAAGAAGTTAGAAAGAAATTCACCCCCCCTCAGAGTTGTCATGATGGTAAACCTGAACTATCTAACCTAAAATGTTTTTTTGAACCCGGCTGTAAACATGTTTATTTTTGGTGTAAAGTTGGCCTTTTTAACATGGGAGTCAATAGAAAATTTGCTCCTTTTTGGAGCCCCCAGCGGATGAGGGAGGAACTGCAATTTTTGTCACTTCCGCGATGGCTTCACATTCTGCGGGCGGAGTTTGCCCCTTGATTCTGACCAACGAATCTTCCCTCTATCCGCTGCCATACATTACCAAGATATGCTTCAAGTTTGATCCACTGGACAGGCACCTGTTGCCTCTTGTCATTCCTCACACCAGCCCAGTCTGGTAATGAAGGCAATAATTAGTCTGCTGATTTGGAGCTATATACTATATATGCTATATATTAGCAAAGGTTGTTTCAAGAGAGAGCTTTAAGCCTCATCCTTCATTAAGTTCCTCTCAAATTAGATGTAAAGGTAATCAGACCAGTTGAGGTCTTTTCAGGTAAATTTCACCATATGAACTTAACAACTGTAACACACTGCTGGAGCATTCATTCATTACTTCAGTCAATCCTTTCTCAGAACAAGTTGATTCATCTTTCTCTGATGCTCGCATTTATTTTTGTGTTAGTTTGGTTTATTATATTTCTTGCCAGTAAATATGTGTATGAAGAAAATTAAAATATTTTAGGCAGACTGACAGATTGTTTAATAATTTTCTTGAATATAAAATCAACAGAATGGTTGGTGATCCGGTCCTATAACTGAATATAGCACCGCTACACATCATCATATACTGAGTCAGGAACATTGCTGACATAAAAACCAGATAGTTAGTCATATGTTCAGGTATTATTGGCAGTTATGAGCATTGAATTTAACCCACATCAACGTCTAACAGGTTCATTTCTTCTCTGATTACAAAGCATGTCTGGAAAAACATCCCAAACAGTGATGGCAAAAGATCTTTAATGTGGCTGCGGCTCTGCTAGTCATGCACATGGCAGCTGGTCTATCGAGTTTCCTTGGAGGTGAATTGATCACTCGAATAGTGATTAGGAACAAACAGCTTGTAGGACCACGCTCTCATGTCTTTAATCTGCTTTTTCCCCATACAGCCAGACATTGTCAAACATAATTAGACAGGATTATTTAATTGACACGAGACTGTGAAACTGGCTGATAAATGTATCCGCTGCTACAGCTCAATAAGTTTGTTACAAAATAATGGCAAACATAATTAAACCCTCAGGTGTGCTTTAACTACATGGTGCATGTACATGCTGATGTGTGGATCAGCTATAGCGGGTTGACTTTCAAAGGGCCAGATATAAACATTTTCATGAACTTCAGGATTATAGATTACCATGTGGAAAGCAGCTGATGAGCCCCAAGCTCCATCCTGAGTATTTCTAAGCCCCACCTTTTACTTGAACTACTTAGACCTATAGTACACCTAGCAGAAGGATGGAGGGGGTACCTGGTTAGAGGTGATCTGTTCCCCATAAGAACCCTGTTCTGGAATCAGTTTAGATTTATTCCAGAAACATATTGGATCAAAAAGACCTATACATTGTGCTGTTCGTCAGGTAACTGTGCCGGGCTGATGGACTAAGTCCTGAACCTAGGGCTGGGCGATATAACTTAAAGAAAAATGTCATACCAAATCGGATTTTAATCGATTTTTTGCCTTTTAGCTGTGTTTTCTTAAAAAGGAATAGCAAGTGTTGAAAAATATTTTCAAAAACTTGTTTTTATTTCAATGACTCCATCCCGGAGCTGACCTGAATTCAAAATCCAAATAATAACCAGCCGTAAAATATCTTTGTAAACCAAGATGTTAGGTCCTGGGCAGATTGACATCACTATGAGCTATTGAAATCAAAGTAGTGCATTGTTATAAACAATAGTCTCAATTTTCCAAAAATCAATAAGCAGGAAATGCGATACAATCGATACAATCAATTAATCGCCCAGTCCTACTTTGACTCAGAAGATGAAGGGACCCACACACTCAGGTCAGCACACTTTGGACCTTCTACTGACGTATGTCAAATTAGCTCTTTGGTATCAAAGAAAAATCTTGATTTTCTAAAAATTACATCTTCATAAACAGAGAATTTGATTAATCGATACAGTCTATTAATCACCCAGCTCTCCCTAGACCTAACTTGTTTAAAATGAGGAATTACAGATTCACCAAAGAGAGAAAGGGCCCATCTTTACCGTTGTACTGCGGCTGAGCCGACAGCTGAACACCCACTGCTGCTGAGCTAACGTAGCCCATGTAGACAGGGCGATGACATTCCGAGCTAATGGTGGCTGGCTAGCCACACACACACACACAAGGACTTTGTGCCTGCCTGACCACATGCAGCTGCTACTAAATTAGCGGCTAACAGCTGCTTTCCCTCCTTCAATGCCAATTTTCCAGATAGTGGATTCACTCTTCAATGAAGTTCTATGGATTGTTCAAGTAAGGTTGTGTCTGGGCAAAGACAACATAGCTTGGGCTAGACAATCTAAGGATTGTTTTGTATTGTCTATTTCAGTGTTTTTGCCGCATTTGTACATGTTCATTCTTCAAATGTTTGGGTATAAGTAGTGTTTTCTAAGGTTTCTGACTGATCTTACGCTGACAGTCTTTTGAATCATGGAACATGAGGTACTCCATCCCAAGAGAGTGTTCCTTTGTTCTATGGTGCAAAGCTAAACAGCGTGGCTCTTAGCTAGGCTACTTACGTAAGCTCTGCACGCTCACTCTGATTAGTGCGGCCTGCTTTTGCACACCAACAGCATTTATAAACAATAAGGGTTGCCATTTACAGCACTCAAATTACAGGTAGGCTTTAAGTTGCTTTCCTGAAACAGCCATCTTAGATTATCATAATATTAAATTAGATCAATGAGTGTTGTGACTTCTCCATAAAATAGAATAAATTATCCAAAGGCTATTGACTTCTAATCCAGCAGATTAATGGCAATTATTTGCACACACTTTATACACTTTTATCAGATATAAATTAATATTTACCCACATTTCTCACTAGTTTTCAGAAATTATTCTAAATAATTCATAGACAAAACATACCTATTGTGTCACAACAGCCTACACTGTTAAAGAATAATAAGAGCAAAAAGCTACAATTGCTGTTAAATTTTTCCAAAGAACACTTAGTAATTAATTACAGTCTTCACTCGCTATATTCACCTTTACCTACTCACGGTTTCGCTTTTTTTTTTTTTTATAGTAAAATTTTACATGCTCTCTTTAAAGCATACTAATTTGCATTGTGTTCAGCATCCTGACTGATTGGAGGCAATTGTCAATCTTCTCTGTGTCCTGACTCCTACGCTTGCCGCATTTATCATGTCTGGTTATAAGTAGGGCCTGACCGATATATCATTCAGCTGATATGGAGGTCATGGATATTATCGGCTATCGGTAAATAAATAGCGATTCATTTTAATTTTTAATTTAAAAATTCTATATTCTATATTCTTCTTGTTCAGAAGAAAAAACAGCACAAACAACTAAGCATAACTATGTTCCTCACTCAGAAAAAGACACAACCACCGAGACCTTTGTGATGGGAAGAATTTCAATGTTATGTACTTTCTGTACTTTGTAATCAACTGTGACCTGGTTTACTTAATGTTGTAGTATCAGTTTGAATGACTAGTCTTATTTAGTGATGTTTTTTGATAATGATAGTCCATATCCAGTGTTACCATGGAGATGATTCTTCCACCGGGCATCCTTAAAGATACACAAAGTTCTCAGCTTTCTAATCTAAGAGAAAGGCACCACAAAGTCTGTTATTCATCTTGAGAGTTGTACTTTATCGAATAGAATAGATAGGCCAAGATCCCTTTGTTACTTTACATTTTTTTTTTACCTCTTTAGCTAATTTGTTTACGTCAGACACTAGACAGAACTTTGAGTATTACAGTAATACCAGTGAGGTATTTCTGCATTTTCATACCTGGGATTATTCCAGCTGCATGTTTACTGTGTCTCCCACTCAGGACTCCGTAGCAACAGTTAGCTGGCTACCGTCTATTTACTCAGATTTTCCTCATCACAAAGAACCACACATTGCATTTTCCCTAACAAGTAACTCTCGCCAGTTCTCATACAACTTACAACACCTGGTAACATTTTAACTGCCTGCATCACATCCCCCGGGATCAGAGCGCATGTCTACAGTGCCTATTATGCTAGCAAGTAGCTATTAGCTAAGCTACAGTTAAACCATGGCTAGGACAGATGAAGCAGCAAGACCAGAGCTAAAGCTGCTCCTTCTATTGTCAAATCCACAGTGAGGATATTCTGAGTTCCAGGCAAGTTAAGTCCACATTCCCATTGCAAACAAGAGGACCACTGTTACCTGCATTTTACTCTGTGGAATCAGTTACTGGATCACTGTATCCCCTTTTCTTCTTCTTCTTTTTTTCTCTTTTTTGTTGTTGTGTTGCTAACATGTTTCACACTGTTATCAATAACGTCACACTAAGTGATTTTTAAGTTGTTTTTAAAGTGGTATTTGAGTCTATTTTTTTTCTCCATGGACACCATACCATTGTAGAAAATGTCGAGGAATCTCTGCCTCTTAAGTCCTCAGATCATTCATGTTCTTACATGAATGATCATGCAACAGTGAAACATAAAGGTAAAATATATAAATCTGTATATGAACAAAACACCAGATCACAATAATCGTGTCAATGCACTTTAAAAAAAAAACTATCATCATTCAGTTCAACGCAATCAAATCGTCATACTAGATATGTAGTGACCATTTATTTTACTTTGTTTATTAATAAATTATTTTTCAACCCATAGGTTTATGTGTTGTAATATTTGTCATAGTTAATGTATGTGTTTTGCATGAATGTCTACTGTCTTCCTTACAGAGTTCACCATTGTTAGATGTGGCCTGAAATGTGAAACACCTTTCCACTAACAATGCACATAGCAGTTCAACCAGAATTGTCCAACAAGATCTGTTCCCTACTACACCTGTTCACAAAGGAGACTTTGCAGTGATGAAAAAAATTGAGGAGCAACCACATCAGGTGCTTGGACATTATCCACATCATGTAGCAGAAAAGCAATCAAAAAAAGGAATAAAAACTACAGCGAGTTCCGTCCATCCGAACACCCCTCTGCTCAAAAAAATTTCAAAGACATCCCTGCTGGTCAACAAAAGAAAAGCACCACAGTTACTTGTTACCAATGTCTTTTGCAAATGTGGGACAAACATGTAAAGAACTTACAAGAAGAAAACACAGACTGAACCAAATTTCTGGAGACCGTTATCTTAAATCACCATGTGTAGATGCTTGTAGAGAAATCTTTGCTGTGGAGAAATCCTTCAGGGGCCACGCAACACCACTCCATAATCTAAAAAGTGCAGTTTAAAGGGCATATATCATGCAAAATCACGTTTTTGGAGTTTTCAACCATCTGGTAATGCCGTTTTCTCATAAAAACCCACTAGAGTGAGCTCTCCTGGAAAACCACTGAGGATTCAAATTGTGACGTATTTTACATCACGAAGTGAAAACAAGGAAGTGCTAGAGGTGTCTGCACCACCCCTGCAGAGAGAGCAACACTGCATGTGTACCCATACTACTTTAGCCACGTAGTAGCTGAAAAGGAGTATGCGAGCAATGTAGTAGATCCGAATCTCCAGTATGGATCAGAGTAGTAGGCATACAGTTCCTGGATGTGTACTACCGCCACAGTAAGCAGCGGCGGATGCTACGCTATCCCCCAATGCAGCGGAAGCCCCAAAAAACGTAGAAGTGTGACTTCGGCTACCATCGAACTGTAAGCTATTGATATAGATGCAATTTCCGCGTATAAATGTAAAAGTGTAGTGATGTTACTGATTACTTTAATTGTTTTTTGGTAACTGATTAAACATTTAAGTTGATAAGTTATTTTTTAACGGGACCACAGGCGACCTTATGTGGCGCAAACATCTGGGTCAAAAGACACACAAAATGGTGGCGCAGTACGTCCGATTTCATGCCTACTACCCGCTCGTTTGCTACGCAGTATGTACTGCATCAACAGCCAAATAGTAGTTACTACGTACCTACCTACCTACTTACTCTGTGGAATCAGTTATCTGGATCACTGTATCAAATTGTTCTGCAGTAACTGTAAAGAGTCACTAGATGGCAGACACTCTCTGTTAATCATTTGTTATTTAAACAAGACTGTTACACTTTATTTCAAATACATTTTTTCAATTTGACCATTAATGCCTAATGTGATACATTACACAAGAATAATAAAAAAATTGCATTAATTTTGTCTTTTAGTAATATATTGAATTAAACCAATGATCATAGACTAGTCTAAAAACAGGTCTCTGGACTGTAAAATAAAAAATAAAAAGGTTGAGAATTGAATCGTGACCCTAAAACCTAAAATGAAATCGAGGATTAGGAGAATGGTGACACCCTTACTTGATATGCATTAATAGGCACAGTGAGACTATTTCAGCACATCTAAATCCAGCTTTTGGTAATAACCAATCTAATAGCTTTACCTGAAAAGGGAGCCTCACTCAGAAAACTCAACTATTGAATGAAGTGTGCTCCACCCTGAACATGAACAATATGGGAAGAAATGGACGACAACGCTGCAGCCAACAACATTTGGTACCTACTCTACTCTTTGATTGCCACTCTCTTTTGTTTCTGTGGTGTTGTCATACAGGTGTTGTTATTCCTGCTTCTGCAGTCTCGTCACTTCTTGGGAATAGCTTGGCCAAACTGTAATGTTTACATTCAGAAAAAAGTGGCTTTCTAACTGCATTATGTGGGTATGTTAGCTCAATTAGGAGTAGGCCAGATCGCTTCAACTTCAGCATACACATTTCTAAAGTCTGAGTTTATTCAGACCAAGGCAGCCATTTGGTTTTCTCTTACTGCTTGTAAATGCACTAACTTATGCAGAAGCTCCCATTTTTAGTCTTTATTTTTATGTTAGAGCCAGTCAGTGCCAATAGAAAAGAATACTCCTCCTTGATTGGCTGCTTTGCAAACACCAGCCAATAGGACATCAAGTAGCATTGTACTTTTTCTGTTTCAGCTATATAAAACCAAGTTAACCCTGTGTTGGAACAATAACACAAACTATTAAATTATTCTACCCAGTTGCACATTCAAATCTGAGTATGACATTTTATATTTAATAACTGCACAGTACCTTAGTTTTTTTTTTCCTTACTGTATATAGACTGTATTATTCTCATTTCTGTTTTTTTTTTTCTTGTGTGAATCTAATGTTTCAATTCCATGTCATTTTGTTGCTGTTACAGATGATTTTCTCTGTTATTGGATCATAAAGGATTGTTCTACTATTCTATTCTCATATATTAGTCCACATATACAGTAGTAGCCAGATAAAAGTTCCCATCCCAGCACAGTTCCAGCAGACTCCCAGCAGAGTTCCAGGTGCTGGAATGACCCCCACCATCTCCGGGGCTCGAATGGTTTTTACTGGAACCCCTCCCACTCAATGAAATGCAGAACATGACCAGAAGATGGCGCTTCTCTCACAGAATACAGCACACAACGTCAGAGGCAGAATTTCAGTGTTCTGACTTTTTTTTTTTTTACATAATCCTGTCCCTGGTCTTAGCAGATATATTCAGGAAGCTGTTTACAGGACAGTAACAGAGATGTGAGGAAGATGAAACGACCAAGAAGCTGTTTTTGCTTCTCATTATTTATAAAATATTGATAAATATAACTGAACAAACCATCCAATGAAGATGTCAGCTAAAGATGTTTGGTTTTGTCCCTAAAGTTTGGGCTGTTGGAGGCTTTTGATATGTGTTCTGATAAAACCAAGTATATTCTAGTATGATTCAAATATCTATTTATCTTTGATGATTCAACCAATTTGAGACCATCAGCATGTTACAGAAGCTTCCTGTTGTCGTGGATCCAGAGCGAAGCAAAGAAAAATTATTTGTTTGATTTAATGTTGATAGCATAAGGACTTTAATAGGAAGAATACGTTATTGTCTTGTTTTATATCATGATAGTCATGGATGCTTTTTAGCATGCTGACAGAAACTTGTTCAGGGTAAAAATAAATGATGCGCTGACCTGTCAGTCATTAAAGCCTTAAAGATGGAAGCAGCCTGACCTCTTCCAGAGTATCACCTTAATGATGTTCAGCACACTATTTACCCACAGAGTTGAGTAATAAATTATCCAGATTTGTAGTAGGAGGTGTTTACATTGAAATGTTTGTCTTTGTAACAATATTAAATTATTTTAATCACCATCATAAAGTTACAGATTCTGAGATCAGATGTTAAAGATTTGTTTGTAGTTGTTAACTGTCTCAGAAATAATTGTTCTTTACAGATCCATAGTGACTGTCTAAGGTGTGGTGAGCACAGTTTGACTTTATTACATGTGAAAGACCGACTCAACTTATTCATGAAAAAATGTTTGCAGAGTTAATCTGTACTGTTGTTGTATCTGTTTAATTACAATAAATTAATTTAGTTTCCCCTTGTTTGATACTCTCATTCTCACAGTACCCTACTGTTAGACATTCTGAAGATGTTGTATAAGATACAGCATACAGGAAGGGACAGAGTCACTTTTTCTTCCTCTGACAGCTCAGGTCCTTCAGTGTCTGCAATACCATGCTACAGATGTTCTACCACACAGTCCTCAGAAGTCTGCTGCTGTACGCTGTTCCCTGCTGGGGAAGTAGCACAACAACTGCAGAAGTTTGGACAAACTGATCAGAAAGGCTTTGCTGGCTCAGGACATGGACCATGTAGAACTGTGGTGGAAAGGCAGATGAGGAGGAAACTGCAAGCAATTCTGCGTAGTACCACAAAAAGTCAACGTAGCACAGATATTTTTGTGTATATGCTCTGTAAGAAGCTGCCAGTGGCTATAGAAAACATAATTCCACCATGTTTATGTGCCTTTGACCAGATTAATCAGGGGAAGTTGTTTAGAAAGCTACAAGAGCGAGGGGTTTCTTCTTATTTAATATGTATTCTACTCTTCTGGTACACCAAACATTGCAAGTAAGATGGGGTAATCCCATCTCTGAGCCTTTTCTGGTAACTAATAGGGTTCGGTTGTTGCTGGCATTCTGAAATGGAAAACAACAAGTTTGAAACCCTTGTTAATTTAATAGAAGCCACGTAATTGCATTTGCACATAATAGTGTAGGCACTCCGTTTATATTTGAACCACACTTTCAAAGCTAATTAAATATGATCTTCACAATCCTATCTATCAGCAACTGACATTTGTGAATTTTGTAGCCCATAAAAGTCAAACTTTACATTAAAAAAAAAGAAACAAAAGTTGTCGTTTTCGAACCGGGATCCTCCGGTTGAAACTTTTTTTTGCAGCTATTTAAGCACTAGGCTATCTGCACTGACACACTCTGAGCCCTATTTATAATGAGCTAAAGCTCTGCGCTTTGAGAGAAAACTCCAGATTAACTTGTGACAGTCCGTTTATATGAACGCTTATGATTCTGTAGTGGGCCTATATATATATAATTCTGATTTAGTAGACTATTAGGGTGACTTAGAAAATAACAATAAGGAATGATGTTTGATGTTTGAATGAAATAGGGCTGCACAATTAATCGGATTTTGATCGTGATCACGATTTTGGTGGCCACGATTAAATTAACCTGATCGTCAACGATATTTACGTTCAAAATGAGAGCTCTTCTACCGGCCTCTTATCACACACCGGCTAAACCAATAGTCTGCCAACCACCAGGGGGCGAACGCTTGGCTAAACCTTATTTAAGCTGCCTAAATAAAAGCCGCGCCAGCCGCCCTCTGCAGTCTATGACACACTACGGAGGTAGCCAGTTGTACTGATGAGAGCGACTCATGTCGGGAATAGAAAACACAGCTGTATCTGGAGACGAGGAGCACCGCGGTGAGGAGCTTGTGCCTCGAAACGGTTCGACGTCTATTGTCTGGAGTTGTTTCGGATTCAGAGCAAGTGACACTAAACAGGAGCAAGTTATATGCAAAGAGTGTAACAGAGTTGTGTCTGCCCTGCAAAGTAACACAGCTAATTTGTTCAACCACCTTAAAAAACATCACAAACATAAATATGAGGAATGCATGAAGGCCAAAGCCAACCTTAATTCACAAAATCCCCGTCTGTCTCCAGCGGCAACCCAGACAACCATTACAGCAACCCTGCACCGTGCAGCACCATACCCATCTACTTCACAAAGACACGCAGAAATAACAGACGCAATATCTTTTTATTTGGCCAAAGATATGTGTCCGATCAATACTGTGAGCAATGAAGGGTTCAGAAAAATGGTCAAAACACTGGACAAAAAATACGAGATCCCCTCACGTAATTATTTCTCCAAAGTGGCGTTGCCTGCGCTGTATGAAAAATGTCGGGAGGGAATAGAGAGAGAGATCTCAACTCTCGAATACTTTGCAACCACGACCGACCTAAAAGCAGAACAATGAAACCGTACCTGTCCTTGACAATCCACTACATAGACAGGGATTTCAAAATGAAAAGTCGGTGCTTGCAAACTTCATTTTTGCCACAAGACCACACAGGAGAAGCGATAGCTGAGAGACTGCGGGAGGCGTGGCTTCTTGGAGCCTGCAAGAGGAGGGACTTGTCTGCATCACAACAGACAGTGGGTCTAATGTTGTCAAGGCGGCCTCTCTGAATAAATGGACAACACTTCAGTGCTTTGGCCATAGGCTCCATCTAGCAATTAGTGTGTTGTAAACTACGAATAATAATAATGATAATAATAATAATGATAAATAGCCTACTATTAAAAATTTATTGATGTGCTTTATTTTGTGCAGACAAAAACAAAAATATATTATGTGCTATCAGAATAGTACATATTGTTAGAAAAAAAGAATAGAAAAATAACACAAATAAAATGTTTAACAAATTTTATATAACATTTGCCAATATAATGGAGAGATGTCAATGGATTAATAATCAAATAAATCATTTATGAAAAATATTTCACAATTTTTAAATTAAATGTCAAAAAAGTAAGTAGTGATTGGATGAATATGCAAACAATTTTAATGTCCATTCTGTTCTGTTTTACTTACATGATTTATGTTCTTTATATAGAGACAGCAATGAAAGATCCACGAATTGACCGTGCAATAGGGATGTGCAAAAAGCTTGTCAGCAGTTTATCCCACAGCTGGAGGCGTAAAAGGGAGCTAGCAAGGGCTCAAAAGGAGCTGAAGCTTCCAGAGCATGGGCTCTGGAAGACAGGCAATGATCGCAAGAATCCTGGGACAGCAGAGGGCGATTTCACAAGTCTTATCTTCTGACCGAAAATCAAGGCACCTCATCCCAACATGGCAGGACACTGACGTCCTGGAAGCCATCAACAAAGCCCTCCAACCTCTGATTGAGTTTACTGATGCGCTGTCCAATGAGAAGTATGTCCGTATTTCTTTTGTGAAACCAGTCCTCCACCCATTCAGCTCCTCTATCCTCAACAAAAGCGGTGATGTTGCAGACCTGACCAACACCATCAAAACTAAAATCCTCACTTATCTGGAAGAAAAATACAAGGATCCAGTTACACAAGAACTGCTTGACATGGCCTCTGCACTTGATCCACGCTTCAAGCTGAGATATGCTAACGAGGACAGTACTGCATCAATCCAGGAAAGAATTTTGTCTGAGAAGGCTGCCTTTGCAAACATGCTGAGGAGTAATTGTGAATACATTAGATACAGATTTTGAAATAAATTAAAGATTTTAATGTGCTGAGAGGACATTGTTATGCCATAATCTGAATATGGACTTTAAATATGTTTTATTAGACTGATTTTTTTTTCTATTTCATTTATGATGTACTTGAAGGAAAAGGGCCCAAATGGTCCTCTGGAGAGGCTGCAGAGGATGTACCCAGTACATCTAAGAAAAAGAAGACCTTGGGGAGCTTCTTCAAGGTCACTGGGGCAACCACACCGAGACCCTCTCCTCACCAGGAACAACAGGCTGTTGCCTCTGAGCTCCAGTCTTACCTACAGTGTGCCAACCTTGACAGTGAAAAGGACCCGCTGGACTGGTGGAAGGAACATCAAAAGTATTTGTGCATTCCCTCAACAAGTTCCCCGTCGCAGAGGGTCTTTAGCACTGGGGGAAATGTAGTGACCTGCCTTTGCTCATCTGTCCTAGCCCTTTTTCTGCATAAGCTTTAATTGTTTCCGTTAAGTTGCACTTTGAAATTGCACTCTGCAATAACATATTTAGTTAGTAATTTTAAATATAAAAGTATTGGAGTTTGTTCTTGTTTTTTTGCAATATTTATAATTTATTCTAATCTAAAGTTTCATTTTTCAGAAAGTAATGTTGCAACATTGTTTGTTTATAATTGGTACAATAAATATTGATGTTTTTCCAGACAGGATGAATTATCGTGATTAATAATCGGGATTACAATATTGATAAAAATAATCGTGATTATTATTTTGGTCATAATCGTGCAGCCCTAATGGGAAATTACAAGAAGAATTCCGCACACACGGAAACAGCAGTTTAAGCATTTCACCCTTTCAAAATTGCCACTTTATCTTCTAAATAATTCTCTAAATATTCTCTGAATTTAAATAACTTTCAACCCTTTTCCTATGAAACCGATGAGACCCCAGTAGGCTACTCATCGGTTTCCTCTGAACTGTAAGACATCTTGTAAATTTCGAGCATATCCGCCTAGTAACCAATTTATATTTACAGTATAGCCTACAATAAGAGTAGTAAATGAAAAATAACAATTCCAGTCATTCTTGTTCAATTTTATTTTATTTCTCATGGCTCTTCAACATTTTTGTCATCTTTCATGGATCCATGGCTTTGGAAAAAATAGAAAAAATATGTAGATAAAACTAGGTCAAATTCAGCGTAATTTCGCAGCTCTGTCAGCGGTTTGTCAGGTCTTATTTTTAAAAAGGCTTTAGAGCAATACAGTATCTGTCTTGAGCTAGTTATGATTGTAAAAGATGTCTTTAGGAATCCGACTGCATTTAATTTCACAATGATTTGTAGTTAAGGTAAACGCGGATTGTTTATTTCCTGGTTCAGTGAAAGGGTCCTAAAACACTACATTACTGTGCAGCATTTATTGGACTTTATTTGCGCACAGTATGCTTCAGTGTTAACAATAAAATCACCACAGGCCAAACATTTATTAGAATGCAAAATCTTTAGACAAGTAATTATATAAATAGATAGATAGATATAAAGTGATAAACTGTTAATTTTGCCGTGTTTATGTATCTTTCAAGCTACTTACTGTACTATGCTGTACTAGATCGCCTGTATTGGAAGCAATTTGTCTGAGGGAAAAACGAGGAGGAAAAATGACTGACGATTACTTCACAACACAAACCAATCACTGCTCCTCCCCGTGGACATATGAGGCACTGCAGCTTCTTTTCACACTGGCTACAGAGGGGAGTTATTTCAAAAGCGATATGCTTATATAAAGTAAAAAAAATGCTTCTTTCCATGTTTGACAATGTTTGGATGGTTGTAATGGTCCAACTCAGGTCCTTATGAGACAAACTTGTGGTCCATAGAAAACAAAGTAAGGCCCACTAAATAACTGAATCCTGACCATCCTGAGCAGGGTTATTCACAACGCCATCATTAAGATATGTATATGACACTGCAATAATCTACAACAGTCACCATATCCAGTTTAGAGGCTGATGTCAAAATTTGTGTGATCAGGTGCACACTGATGTGTAACACTTCCAGTCTGTGCTCCATGCATTGACTGACACGCTGGGCTGTCCATGTGTTATCTGCTTAATGGTGATGCCAATATTAGCGAGCTAACACAGAATGATAGCAGGAACTATGTTGGGCCGTCATTCAGAGCCTGTGTTTTTTACCTTCAGCAGATAGAATGTTACATGTTACATAGTTTAAATCCAAAATGTACAGCTGCTTGAAGTTTTCTCCTATCATTTCTTTCCTGTTTGGATGATTGAGTGATTTCAGGCTGAACATTATTTCCATCCTCTAGTGGAAGATCCAGGCTCATGCAGTCGGAAATCTAAACATTCCCCTTTCATGCAACATCAACCCACTACAGGCACCCAGTGCTGGAACACAGGAGGACATTGAGCAGCATGCATGTCTGTGCACACACATCCCATTCTCTGCCCTTTCAGTTCAGCTGTCAGCAGGCATCATCACTGAGGGCTGAAAATGAAATAGACAAGGCAGATGTGTAAACATGGCTGACATGCTGTACCTCACCACCCAAAACACTACACACCATGGATGAGCAATCAGAATCAAAAAAACCCCAAGGAAAGCATACAACGGTTCTCTATGGAAAAACAGCAAGGAATCTACAGTGTAAACTTCAAAAACTAAATCGTCACATAACTCCATCCATCCTTTTTTAGAACAGCTTAATCCTCAAGGGGTCGCGGGGGGGGGAAGCTGTCGCCTATCTCCAGCTGTGAACAGGCGAGAGGCGGGGTTCACCCTGGACAGGTCGCCAGTCCATCACAGTGATCACATAAGTCCTGTAGCCATTTTCTACAGCCCCCTGAACGGCTAATTCATAATGTTCTGCATTTCAGGTACAGCATACAGAGTAGATGGTAGCCTTAATGGCCGGGGGGGGGGGCTCACGCTGAACACACTTATATGAATGTGCAGCGTAAATGCGTATTACGTCCAAATCGGCCCAGAAGAAAATACAGACTGCAGAAAATACAAAGTACAGAAGCACTTCCTATTCAGCTACAATAACTAAAACAAAAAGAACGAGCAAGAGGAATTAATTAAAGCCATCTATGTAATATATATATATACATACACATATATACACATATACATACACATATATATATACATACACACATACATACACATATATATATACATACACACATACATACACATATATATATACATACACACATACATACACATATATATATACATACACACATACATACACATATATATATATATATACACACATACATACACATATATATATATATATATACACACATACATACACATATATATATATATATACACACATACATACACATATATATATACATACACACATACATACACATATATATATACATACACACATACATACACATATATATATACATATACACACATACATACACATATATATATATATATATACACACATACATACACATATATATATATATATCCATCCATCCATCCATCCATCTTCCTCCGCTTATCCGGGGTCGGGTCGCGGGGGCAGTAGCCTAAGCAAGGAGACCCAGACTTGCCTCTCCCCGGCCACTTGGGCCAGCTCCTGGCCCAAGTGGCCGGGAGCTGGCTAATATATATATATATAATATAATATTTATATATATATATATATATATATATATATATATATATACACACACACAGTACTCTGCTTCGCCCTCCCCCGAAGCTCTCTAAAAGGAAGCTAGATCTCCAAACACAATATAATTTACCAAGAAAAGAAGGTCTTCTATTAAAAGCACGGGGGTACAGCTATGCGCACGGCGACAAAGCTGGACATTTTTTTTTTTTTTTTTTTTTTTTTTTTTTTTTTTTTTTTTTTTTTACGTGTCCTGTCTAGCAGTATGCTACTCAGACTTGGTGTCTGAGTACCAAGTACAAGCCCAACAGTTTTACTTTCCCAAGCAGAGTAGTACAGCTTCGCTGTAGTACGCCACTTGATGTATATGTATGAAAAATCTTTATTAGTGATTACTGTGGGTTCAATTTCCTGACGTCATGGACATTAAATTGAGACAAGAAGGGAGAAAGGAAGAAGGTGAAGAAAAGAAACCGGACCAACAGAGGGGCGAACCGATGACACACGACAGGGAGGTAAATAAAGAACACAAAACATCCCAGTCCTCCACCTCTGCCGGACGGCAGAGAAACAGTAATACAAAAACAACAAAGTGTACAGAACCAACCCAATAGTTCGGATCTGGTAGAATAAACAAAGAATTACACATTCACTACACACAAGCATTGATTAATGAACATAATACAAATGTTTCTGGTAAGCTCCTGTGAACAACTAACTAATGATGATAACCTCAGCTTAAGATATGTCCGTCCTCACCTATGTCCCCACACCTATGTGTGTGCGAGCATGCAGGTCGGAATAAGGTTTCCCCATGCAAGTGATTGATAGCTGGTGTAAGGAACCGTCAATCCGTCCTACAGGAATCGGCACAGACATGGAGGAGGCAAGAGATGTATGCATCCAGCGTCCCACAGAATACAGAGTCCACAGGCGGATCAGCGCAGGGTCGATCACCCGCCAAGAGGGGAACAGATGGAAGCCCCAGGGGAGCACCCACCAGCCGCGATGCTGGGGCCCGAGAGATCGCAGTGACGAGCCCACGGGCTCCGCCGGTAACCGGCTACGCCAGGGCGGGCCCGGACCAGGAACCGGAGGCAATGGGGACCAGGGGCACCCCACACCCCAGCGGGGCCCCAACCAGTGACCAGCCGACAAGGGTCCCCCGCCGCCGCCGCAGGCAAGGAGGACCCGCAGCCAACCGACGGACAACACACGCCGCCTGCCACCCCGGACCAGTACCCACCGCCAACAACCCGGCCCGCCTCCACACATCCACACGCCAGGGAGCCACAGCGGATGTACGCCCTCCCCAGGCCGCGCCCAGCCGGCACCTGGACATCCAGATCTTCCAGCTCCAGGGTCCAGATCCCGCCCCACGTGGGGCGCCAAGATCAGGGGCCCAGCCAAAGCCGGACAGCCCCACCAGGCGAACAGACCAGCCAGCTGAAGTCCTGGAACCGGCAGGAGGATTGGGCGCCAGGCACGGTCCCCACCCATCCACCGGACGGCACCAACCTATTCTACAAACCCGGCACCCCCATAAGAGGTGCCCCAGTCAATCCAAGGAGGACATCGGCCCGAAACAGCGGCCGCCCGACACACCGGACCACCCAGGACCCGCCCGACATGCACCAGGACCGAGCCAGGCCGCAACCGGGACCCCCAGCCCCAGGCATCGAGAGTCATCATCAACCAGCGGGCAGGAGCAACCATCACCGACGGGGAGTGACGGGGAGGGAAGAAGATGCATCAGGCCAGAGAGCATCCAAACACCCAACCTGACAGGTAGACATAGACAGACAGAGACACTCATACGTACCCTCCCTTTCTTGTGTACACATTCTTACAAATACAGGACATACGAAAAAAGGACGCTATACCCTCATTCATACCCCCCATACGTACACTATACTCCATACTCCCAGGCCCAGGGACAGACACCCCAGTAGAGAACCCTGCCCAGACCCCTTTGCCCACCAGGACGGGGACAAGTAGACCGCCAAGGCCCCACACCGGCAAGAGCAGCCCACCAGCCCAGGACCCCGACCAGACGGCGTGATGTTCTATCCGGGCTCCGACCCCTGATGGTCCAACGAACAGGGGTGTGGAAAGACCCCCAAGCCTCTCTCCCCCAGCTCAATGTGGTGTTGTTGCGTGTTGTTCTAATGTGCACTTAAAACAGAGGGGGGGGGACATGGGAATACTGCCGGGTACCCCCATCTCCCCCCCCCCGGGCCCTCAGTGTCTAGATGCGTTTAACCAGTGGATGCCGGCACCACAGGCGAGGCCCCCTCAACGGGGGGGTCTCGCCTGCGGCGCCACACCGCCAGGTCCCTACATGTGCGTTCCCTGTAAATGTTGCAAGTGTAGTGTCTAAATTGCTCAATAAAATCGGGACCCAGGCCGCCACCGGGTAGCGAAGACGGAAGCTCCATCCCGCACCCCTGTGACGTGCCCACGTCCCAAGGCCTGGTGAATGGTAGAATGAAGGAGCAGGTGGACAGAGGCATGGGGATGGGGAGAAAATAACTGGGGTGACCATTGCCAACCCCAGGGAGCCAGCTCCCCTGCTGACTCCAATAGGCACCCCCGTTCGGCCCGAACCACCAGGGTTGGGAGGCCCCAGCACGTCCAGTCGGGGCCCACGGCAGCGGTACCGCCGAGTCCCATGGGGGCCCCGGCAATCCACCAGCCCCCATGCCAGGGGCATACCTAAATCCTCCCCAACATTCACACTGCTAACAAAACACATGTCACTAGACACCCAGGTTGAGTTTAGCCCCCCCCCACCCTCAACGCCCTACCCCCTCCCGTCCCAAGCGCACCCCGTTAAAAAGAGCGCCTGTGCTAGATGGTAAAAAGCCTCCCCGCCAATAAGAGACGCCCCAGGCACCGCCAGCGTCCGAGGACCCCCGGGCCGAGGCCGGAACCCGGCGCACCACCGACTCGGGTACCCCGGACATGCCGCGCCAGGCCCGTGAGCAGACCGAAGTCCCGGGCGGCCAATCCCCAGGCCGACATCCTCCAGCCTTGCTTCTACCGCCCGATGGCCGGGTGGCAACAGGACCCAGCACGTCCACCCACCAGCCCACACCCCACCAACTGGTCAGTCACTGTGGAGGCCGACCAACACCGGCCAGAGCCCCCCACCCCAGCACCCCCGCGAGGGCTAAGACCAAGACCCAGGAGCCATGTCCAGTGTGAATATAGCCGATCGTGCCCGGAGACGCCGGCCACCCGCCACGGCCTCTCGCCGACGCCCGGACGCGGCAAGCGGCCACCGGGGAGCAAGCGACAGGAACCAGCCCGGGGAGATGGAAAGGGCAGCAGCGCCCGCCAACCACCGGCTGACCACAGCCCCCCCCCCAGCCGGCACCGACGGCAGCGGCCCCCCCCGGCCAAGCCCCGCCAGGGCCCCAGCCGGGGGGCGCGCCGCCCCAGAACCCCGAGCCCCAGGCCCAGTCCAGACCCCCCCAGAGCAGCACAGCACCAGGCCAGTAACCCGCGAAAAAAAGCTGGACATTTATTAGCACACCAACTTAAATGCTACCCAGCCTTTCAAGAAATCTGAAAAAGTTACGGTGAACTAACTATTGACACACAGGAAATTAAGAAACATTTATTGCGTTTTATTCAATTCTATATCAATTGAGATGACGACTGTTTATGCTGACATGGAACACCTCATTAATAACCACCAGGCTCCCTCAGTAGCAACATTCCAAAGAACTGAAAAAGAGCTTCCACTAAATCGTATAGAAATCACTACCGCAATTAATCCAATGCAAAATGGCAAGGCACCAGGCTCTAATGGGTATCCCATGAGCTCTATATAAAGTTTTCTGACAAACTAACAACGACTTTACTTGATATGTTTAATGATTCTTTGTCTCATGGGTCATTTCCACAAACATTGACTGAAGCATCAATTACTCTCTTGTTGAAGCCAGGTAAAGATACCACAGAATGTGGTTTATAGCGTCCTATTTCACTCCTAAACTGAGAGGTGAAGATCTTGGCTAAAGCCCTTGCATTATATAAAGAAACCACTACACCACATGTGATTTCTGCTGACCAAACCGGTTTTATTTATTTATCCTAAACGTTATCCACTCCCCTGCGTCCAGTGTGGTACCTGAGGTGGTTATTGCATTTGACAGGGTAGAAGGGGGATATTTATTTGCTTGTTTAAAAAGATGTGGATATGGCCCTAATTTTATTTCATGGATAAAATGTTTGTATAATTCACCCAAAGAGTCTGTTATGATAAATGGTAAAAGCTCACAATATATTCAGCTGTTAAGAGGGACCCATCAGGGCTGCCCAATCAGTCCATTGTTATTCTTGGTATCACTTTATGTAGACGATGTGTTAATATATGTATCTGACCCTTTACTGTGTTTTCCCTATATTACCACAACCTGAGGAGTTTGGGCTTTTTCTCTGGGTATAAACCAAACTGTAGTAAAAGCAAATGCTAGCCTCTTTAAGCACCATGGTTGCAATATTGTGACAGGCAATATTGCTGCCTTTAACAAGCAACAGCTGTGGATATGACTACTTTACATCAGGAGATGGCAGACATCTGTAACTTTAATTTAAGCCACATTTTTGGCGCTACCATGGAAACTTTTGGAGAAAAATCTACTTTTTTTTGCAGCTCCACCATTACGGGAGACAGCGTGCAGCTGCTGCTGTCACAGCATAGAGAGAGCGAGTTTTAGAAAGAAAAAACTTATGATGCAGAGACATCTGAGTTCCCCACCAGGAAGTAATGGCTGATTCAGATTCTTAGGAGGAATATTTACCCTCTCATCAGGTATTCAGTTGTCCAGGGAGAAAGAAAGTGAAACTCAAACAGCAACTGAATAACAGTTCAAAATCTGCACACAAAAATCTCTCAAAACGGTTTAAAATATTTAGTTATAAATATTACAAGGGATATGCAAAATCTTTATCAAAAAAAATTCTGTCCACTAATGGTAAATGGTAAATGGACTGAACTTATATAGCGCTTTTCTAGTCTTACTGACCACTCAAAGCACTTTACATTGAATCCACATTCACCCATTCACACTCGCATTCATACACCGACACCCAACATGGCTCGGTAGGACAATGTAGAATTGGGGGTTAAGTGCCTTGCCCAGGGGCACATCGACATGTGACTGGAGGAAGCTGGAATCGAACCTACGACCCTCCGATTGCAAGCCAACTACTCTACCACTGAGCCACAGTCGAACACACATAATAAATAAAGTCAATTTAGACCTGAACAAAAGGAAAACACTTCAGTTATCGTTGGCAAGAAAAGGTATTTTTATAAAAATGCAGTGCATCAGTGTATCCCACTCTATCTTTTAAAATCTTTTTTTAAATTTATAATTGATAAATTAATTAAATAAAGTGTTACTGTTCTGTTAAGTGTTTGTTTAGTGCTGTTTTAATAGCGTGACTGTCTCTTTAAGAGTTGCGATCTCCCCAGCGAGTCATATGACCTCAAACAGGAAGTTCAGCAGTTCCATATCAAGCACATTTCCCTGTGGTGTAAAACGATCAACAATCTACTGCAATCTGCAATCATCCTCACTTTTATAGTTGGTATGTAATGTTTTTTATGCTATTGTTTAACATTATTTTATCGTAATTTTGAAGTTTGGTAATTTGATCGTTAAGTTTATATGTTTGTTGCAATCAGCCATTGCTGCTCCATAGGAATGCATGTAAATTGTCATCTGGCCAAAGAACAGTCATAAATAACTTAATTCATGATTATATGGGTAAACAACCATTGCACATGTTGCATTTTAAGTTATAACATGTAAACTATAGGTTTAAAGGAAGAAGCAATGATTAATGATTTTGTTTATTTATAGTAACTGACTGTACATGTTAAGAACACATTCAGATTTATTCATTTCTGTATTGTTTTACTTTCACACTTTCTTGAAGGCATTAAACCTGTGGAACAAGATAAAGGTCTTCAGGGTCCTGTTGTCAAGGAAGAGTGGGCGAACTGTCAAATTGCATTCCCTTGCAAGGAGGGCAGTACAGTGAGACAACAGCTTCTCAACATGCAGTGTGAGCCGGAGAAGCTTAACAGACATCGTCACACGCAGCCAGTGAGCAATCAACGCAGAAAGTATTCTTGTAAATCATCATAGTTGACAGTGACGATGATAGATGAAGCAGCAACAAGGGAGACACCGTCTCGAGCGTCATGCACTTCAGTGCGATCAAGATCATCCATAACAGAATCTGCTGCTGCTAAAGCACGAGAAAAAGCAGAAGCTGCCAAAGTACGTCTCGCGTTCGCTGAAGAGGAGGCTATGTTAAAGCTAGAGCAAGCCAAATTGGAAGCATCACTTGATAATGTAAATCAAAAAGGAAACATCTGCAGCAGTTGATGAAGCTGAAGCACTCGAAGCAGCTGCTGATTCGAAAAAAAAGACAAACATAACCAGCTCTGGGAAGTGCCTCCTTTAGAACCCATCGAACGCACCAAAGAATACGTCCTCAGCCAAGGCCAATGCTCTGGTGTAGTACCAAGACAAAGCAGTCTACCACCAAAACTTGAGGTGAGTGTTAACACTCCAACTACACATCTTAAACCTGAAGCCAAGCCCTTCACACCACTCCGAGGCAGTAGTGCACTTCAGCTCCATCACCAGATGTCTAAGCAGCACCATACATACACCAATGAGCACACTCAAAACAACAGAGTTCAGTCTGAGCGTGGTCACGCTTTTCCAGCACAGGCTCTCACGTCACCATTGGACAGTGGTCGCAGTGGAGCTGGGGCTACAGTGAAGCTGGCAGTGGATTATGGACCGAACTGACGGAGGACAGAGTGGATTACGTGTTCGGCCTGGCCTCCGGTAGAGCTGGGATTGCTGCACTGGGGGTTTGGTGAGCTACAGATACAGTCCAGCTACGGCGGAGGGAGCTATAAACCCTAGCGAGCACCCTCTCATAAACACCGGCTCCTCGCCGCCTGGAGAGCGTGACCTGCTCGTCCAGTTTGTGCCGTGAAGGTCCAAGCTTCGCCTGCCGAAACACCAACTACATTTCTAAGCAGCCGTCCATCTGTCTGCGGTTCGTCGCAAATCTGCTTCCAAAGTGTCGCGGGACACCAAGTCGCGCTTCATCGCGCTCCTCCATTGATTTTACATGTAAACCTGAAGCTCTAGTCGCTCCTATCGCGTTTGGTCTGGACACACAGTTAGAGCCCAGGGCTCTCATTTATAAAACTTTGTGTAGAATCCTCACTAAAACCGTACTTAAGATCAACAACTTTTTTTTACTTACTCCTATTAAGTTTCTGATCTAACAAACTTGGAGTAGCACAGCTGCACGTAATTTCCTCTTTATAAATCAGACTGTTGGTAGAAATGTTCTCAGCTGTTTGTAATCATATCCCGCCTTCTACACACCCAATTTCTGCCCTAAATGGTCAATGCAAAGTGCAAAGTGAATATTCTGCATCGACGTAAGACTGCAAATATGGGGTGTTCCACGGGTAACCATGGTAACCGAGAGGCAGAGAAAGACACAGCTGCAGGCATGCGGAGGCAGAGAAAAATGTTTTATTTCAATCAATCAATGTTGATCTATATAGAGCTTTACTCAGCCAAAGGCTTCACATAAAAAAGACAAAAATATATAGTTACAAAAAAATGTGTTAAAAGACAAGAGTTAAAAATACAAACTTAAAAATAAATAAAAAATAAAGGCAGCAGCAGAAGATATAACAAATAGGAACATTAAATATTAAGTTTCATTTATAGGCTATGATTATCTCTTGTAATGACTGTAAGACTGGAATCAAAGCAAATTAAAACTAATAAAACTAAATCACAATAGAACATAATAAATTTAAGCTTTCCTTGATATTTAAAGCCTGGCGAAAAGATGCGCTTCAAAACTACTTTTAAAAAGTATCATTCATGAAAAAAAATATTGATTTGGGGTCATAAAAATAAACAGTAGAGCTGCAGGTGACACAGATATGATGCAGCAGCGTGCCTGATATAAAAAATAATCTTCAATGAGTACCAGCACATCCATTGTGCAGAATTATGCTGGGATGCTGCGGCATATTTGTTCTTCACACATGCACCAATACGTGCGATTGCAATACAGTCTGAAGACATATGAACCTAATTCTTAAATGAAACATTTTTTTAATCAAATTCTCATTTTTATTCTCAGTCCCTATAGACGGGACGGGGGTCTGTTAGGAAGCATGTGTGTTGGTTGTGTTTGTGTGTGCAATGCTCTACAAGTCTGAAAATGTGGCTTAAATTCAGAATTTTGGTATACGTCCTTCTGCGCTGTCAGTGTCCTCTGTGTCCAAAAAGTACGTAAGCAAGATCCTTAGTGTGCTTAAAGTTTGCACACATTTTTCTGCCACATTCTTTTCTATAAATCCCAAACTTTGCGTATAAAGTTGCTCACATAGTTTTTAGACCCCGGTTTGTGTGTAAGCAGCTTTATAAATGAGACCTCTGGCAGCTCCAGCCTTCCTATTTCTTTCTTATAGTACAGTAACAATCCCATAGTCACAAACACCCTCAAAGTATGTGCTCAACTTAGAGGGAACTGTGGTTTAAAAAACCTTATCCATCTAAGCCCCATACACAATGATCAGCTTTTACTCCCATTCAGACTAGATTCTGAATTTAATGATATGTACATGAACTGCGTTTTTAAAATCTTTGAGGACTTCTGGAACAATTTTGGCCTTCCTCTGACTAGCTTATTTAGATATTTCCAAGCCTACCACGTCCTTTCCATACATAGCAGGGTTAGGCTATGATGATCTGTTAAAATCCACATTTAAGCCCAAAGGTCTTTTTTCAACAATTAGTCAGTGTACAGCCTCTTTTAAAAAAACACGACAGTGGCAAAGGTAAGGGTAGATTGGGAGGATGAGTTGGGGGAAGACTTGGAGGAGATTTGCAAGAGCGCTCTTCATAGAGTAAATTAGAGCACCCTGGGGCGTTTGAGCATTGAGGGACCTTGTTTAAATAATGCAATAAGTATTTCAAAATATATATATTTTCAAACGTCGCAGTCAATATGTAACAGTTATTTTCATTTTTCTGTCCCTGACTAGATCAACAGTTAGTCTTCTGTCAGGTTGCATGGTGGACCTACATGTATGCTGCTCTCTGTTCCTCATTTTATGTCCTGATCAGGTTATCTGGACCAGAGTTAAACATCAGATTGATGTTATCATAAAAGATGTTATTAAAAGGAAATCACAAAAGGGAACTGACCATTGCAAAATGATCAGCATTCAAGTTTCCTTTAATGGGGGAAATTGGCTCCGTTTTAATAACTTTAGCCAGAAAATAACTCAGAGCGTAGACCTCTGTCTGCCCAGAATGGTCTATGTACTCTGAACAAAAGTCAAATTGTTAATTTAATAAATTGTGTAATCTATCTTATTCTAGTGGAATACTACTTTCCCTCCCAGACAATCAGTCAGAATGTTAAATAGTCGTTTGATTGATCAGGGATTTTAATCCTGCCTTGTAGCCGCTTGTGTAGATATTTTAATGAACGAGGAGACAGAAAAAAAGCTTTGCTAGAATAATCTATCAGATTTATGTATTTTTGTTCACATCAATCTTTAAAACGCCTGCTTTGTTTCTGTTTGTCACTCAGTCTAGGCCCCGCCCCATTTTAATTACAGCCATGGTTTTATTTTGGTGTGACACCCCAAGATTATCAGTTACCCCCATTAAGCAGTCTTTATAAAACTACCTAAATACACCCCTGGTCAGTGGCCCTAATCAATTATTTTTAGGCTTATATAAACATTATTAAATCATAAACTATCATTGGGCTTTTTTCTGCCGCTGAAAAATCTCCCTAGAGCCGAAGATCATGAAGCTGCTCCGGCTCAGTGTTTAGCCACGGTCCAAACAGCTGAGCTGATTCTGACGCAGATGTGAGCAAAGCTGTATCTGCATGGCAGAACAAGCGACTAATCGTTGTTTACCTGTTTATCTGTAGGCCCAGAGTTTTGCTGCCCACTGCCAGCCACCAGAACTGAAGAAATGTTTCTCTTATTTCTGTCAAAAATGCTCTGATGTCCATTTTCTGTCCGCTCTAAAGAGTTTAGATTAAATAGTGCACCTTTCGTCCAATAATCACAGAGGATTCACTACATCACTCCCCTATGATTGGTCATACAGTCGATGTGCTGCATTCACCAAAGCCAGGAAATTTAAAAAAAGCCTTCATTAATGTTATAAAGTGGCTCAGTTAATGTAAACGTACTCTTTTGAGGGTGAAAAAACTTTCGGGGCTTAATGAGAAATGTTTGGGGCTAGAACCGGGGATGCCCAGGCCGGGTCACGCCCCTGACACCACCTCATGTGTTAAATGAAACATCCTATCATTCAATATTCTACATAACATCCACTATTCAGAGGCAAGATTGGCTAAAACATATCCAAACACAGATTCAGACTGTGACAGATGTGGAATCAGGATGTAACACCTGGTGGTCTGCAATCTTTAAAACATTGTCAGAAGCATTGAATATTGATCTTCAACCCAACACAGCCATGGCCATATGTGGTGCAAAAGATGGAAGATATACACAATTAAGGAAAAGTTCTAAAAACATAATTTCTTTTACAACATTGCATGATCATAAGAGAATATTATTATATTTGGAAATCCAAAAAGCCACCCAAAGTGTCTCTGTGGTTCAGTTTATACAATTAGAAAGAATATTATAGTTAGTCATTATAGTTTCAGTTCGTTTTCGTTTTGCTTCAAATTCTGGTTTATATTTTGATTTGAGTTAACAAATATGTTTCTTTACTTCTAGTTTTAGTTTGTTTGCATGAATGATAATAACCCTGGCAGATAATATAGAAATATATATATATATATATATATATATATATATATATATGGCCCCGTCTTTTTCTCAACCCCACAAAGAAAGCAGCAATTATTCTGCTGGTAATATGGATGATAGTTACACTGATGTTACCCATTACAGTTCTTTTGATTTTGCTACACAGGCATATGGTTAGTCTGTGGACAGTCAGTTCATTTAAAATCATGGATTTCTGAACTCATTACAAAACCGAACCATCCGTTTCTGTCAGCAAACAAATAAGAAAAAGGAACACAAGTTTAGTCCCAAACAGTAAATCTGGTTTCAAGTCTGTCAGTTAAAACAACAGGCTGTCTTTAAACACTGAACCGCTTTACTTAGTAGTATGCTAGTTTAGTTTTTTATTTTATTAGAATATTACAAATGTATTACAGTGTTGGAAAACTCAAGCTTACAGAACATCAGCTGTGAGGGACAAGCACAGCGAGACTCGCTTCCAAACAGGCTGAGAAGTTTTCAGCTACCTAATCTATTAGCACTAGTTCATTATGAACAGGTGTGTGGGGGGGGGTGGGGGTGGCTGAGCATCTGAAACTAAACAGAGATGTTAAGATGAAAGAGGGCAACTAAACAGACCTTAGTTAGCAGCTGGTTGCCCTGGTTTAGACAGACAAACGGAAAACAGCATGTTGGTAAAAACGCTATATTTTAATCTGGGAATCATCAAGGGAGACGTGCAGAGTAAGATGGGGAACTGACCTTTCGAAGACTGTATAGTCTTTAATCGTCCTGCTGAGGACATGCAGACTGGAGAGGCCTGATAAATCAGCCTCAAATGCCACTGTGAATCTGCATCTGTGTGCTTTTATGAACAAAAAAGGAATAGAGAGACTTTGAAGTGGGTCCGCTCAGAGAGGGCAGTGCTGAGGGCGAAAATGCTTGGTGTAGAGATAGAAGCCTTGGCACATTATTCCCCACAGAAATGCTGCCTGCACCTTTAGCTGACCATGCACTGGCTGGGTTGCTTCATTAAGAACTCTCTCTTTAACATCTGCCCAACCAAATAAAGCAAACCAGATGGAGAGGGGGCCTGGTTAGCAAGTCGAGACCAGAAGCAGCTTCCAGTTGGTGATAGTGTTATACAGTGACATCCACCAGCACATTCATGAAGAAAACTCATGAGCTAACAGACATCTACATTAGGTTAGAGCAGCGTAGCGCTGTGGAGGCCTACTGTAAATGTCCTGCTTATTTTTCCTCTGGGTAATAAACTGCAGCTTAAAAATACCCCAGAACTCCTCAGATTTGGCGGACGAGTCAGGTGTGTGGGAAACGTAGGTATTTTAAAGATTTAGAAAATACATTTTAAAAAATTGCAACAGAAATAGCTCAGTAGAGCCCTCTGGAAAATGTCAAAACAGCCTACACATTGACATTAGTTCATCATAGAGGCATCTGCTCTGGCATACTTGTACAACTTCTCAAGACATCCCAAAAAGCCTCAACATGCCAGTCTCTAACGCACAGGAAGTCGGCCATCTTGATTTGAACATGCCATTTCCAGCCTGCGCATTTGATCAAACTCCTCCTAGATATTTTGACCAATCGGCTTGTAAACCGCTTAGGATCTACAGTTATCACTATTAAATGTTCCCAATAATGTTTGACTAAAACAGGAAACAAGTATTTGACTGAGCCGTTGGATGGACTTGTCTCCACTGACGACATCCAACCCTGGGTCAGTTCTGGCCATGAACACCTGAGGAGCAGCTAGAGCACAGAGCTGCTTACACAGCTGCAGGGAGCTGCAGGGCTCTCCTGGATTATGCAGTTACTGAACATGGGAAATTATGGGATATTTCACGATTTGACCTTCCAATAAGGGGCAGTTGGTCAGTTTGACAGACATGATAAATCCTAGATATGATATTGATTAGATGAGGTGTTGGGTCTCAATGAGCAGCCTCAGACAGAGAGAAGAGAGCAGACAGAGCAGCAGAGGGTTGAGTCCTGGCGCTTAGTCACTAGAGTGCGTTCTGGTTCACAGTCACACAGGAAGATATTTAACTATTTCTATGTAAGAAAATGTTGCTGAACAGTAGAATCAGAACAGTAAACAGAGTTTTTACCACTGAATGCTACATACACTGTTTTCTCTCCCACATTATTACATCATCTGAACCTTGAATAATGTAAGAAGGGCAGAAATAATCAGAGCCTCCAAGTCTGCAGAGCAATAATCAAGATAGAATAAAAAGATAAGACCTGATTTAAAATGGCTGCTCCATAGGGACATAAATGGCTCATGTTGACTAGGGGCAGCTTGTGATATTATATTGCCCCCTGCTGGACAAATATCCAACTACCTCACAATGTATAAAGCACAATATGTGAACCAACAAAGGGTTAATATAGTTCTACTAAAATAATCTTTGAGCCTTTCCAAATGTCATTGGGAGGTGTGTGGACAGCTCGGTGCTGTTTGGCACAGCCAATAATTAGACGTGACATTTTCCTCTAAAATGCTCATTAGTCACTTCCAGAGCAGCCTGACTGTAATATCTTTAAATTGCAACAATTAGAAAGGTTTGCTGCAGGGGCCTGACAAGTTCCTTCGCTTCACAAAATGTCAACAATGGGACAATGTGATCAATGCAAGGAAGATGAAAATGAGCCTTTATTAATGTGTCATTTTGTCAGCGTTTCCAATAAGCTAGGTGTGATGAGGAAGTTTTCATGATCCACATTTCTCTTATGAGTTTGTGTTTATTATTAAATTGGCATTTGTCTGTCAGCAGAGCAGATTCAACACTCACACAGTGACCCACAGTGGGTTAGACAACGTCTGCAGCAACTTACAGCACACTGCCATCTGCTGGTGGTCAGAGGAGCTTTCCGAAGGGAAAACATTAAGAATCTTTAACTGCGTTTATATTCATATCCCTGAAGTTATCTAGGTTCCTGCTAGCTACTTTATACAGTGATATGTTTTTAGGAATGAAGGGGGGTGTGAGCAGCTGCTTGAGCAGAGAGACCAAGACTCTCCTCTCCCCAGCCACTTGGTCCAGGAGTCTCACGGTGTTACCAGGCCAGCCAAGAAACAGATGCCCCTTTACACTAGGGTCAGTACAGTACGCAGCGGTTAGTTTTTGGTGTGTTTCCATTACCTGTGTCCGGTCCGAGCTGACCCCTTTTTTTTGGACTACCTCTGACTTTGTCCAAAGCGTGCTGAAGCGACCCAACACACCCACCTCTGGACTGACTCGTCCAGTAATTTGATATCCCTCTCACTCCTACCAAGCAGTGGTAGCTCCTTATTGGCCTGGAGTTGTTTGTTTGAAGTGATGTCTCAGAATGTAATAACAGTAACAGCACCAAGATTAAAAATATTCTCCATAAAATTAGAAACATTCAAAGTCTCAGAGAATGCTTTATTTTTCTTTGCTTTAAGTAGCTCCAAATAAAAACAGTGTTTTATAAACTGTTTTATAGCATTTAGGGAGGGTTGTGGTTTTAATAAAGCTGAACCGAATGTTGACAGGAAGAATCTACATTGATACAGGATACAGCTTCACCTGCAGCAGAGGAAAAAATTGGTTTAATATGGGCTGCAGCTTCAGCATCTAGGACAGCGGAAAACTTTGAGTAATGGCAGATTTTTGTCAGCTAGCCAAGAAAAATGTAGCTGTGATCGGGGGTGTTATTGCCTTTCACACGCAGACTTCTGTCGGGTAGCACTGGCAAGTGGAGTGGGTGTATGAAAGGACATGTTTTTGTTAAGATAAGCCCACCCACGTTCTCACCCACTACAATTCTTCTAAATGGTAATGGAAACAAAACCTACATGCTCCCTGTTCGGGTTTAAAGTGACCCTAGTGGAAAAGGGGCAACAGTCTCTCCAGCATGTCCTGGGTCTTCCTCTTCCTCTGTCGGTGTGCCCCAGGGTAGCCGAGGCTACAACATACCTTCCCATCAATAGTGCGGGAATGGGTGAATGATTGAATGTAGTGTGAAATGCTTAGGGGTCCGTAGGGAATAAGTAAAGCACTATACTTTCTGACCAGAGCCCCGCGCCACCTCAACTGGCTGCTCTCAATGTGGAGGAGAAGCGGTTCTACTCTGAGCCCCTCTTGATGACTGAGCTTCTCACGCTCTTTCTAAGGGAGAACCCAGCCACCCTAAAGAGGAAGCTCATTTTAGCCGTCTGTATCCCTGATCTCGTTCTTTTGGTCACAACCCAGAGTTTGTGACCATAGATGAGGATAGGAACGTAGATCGACCAGAACATTGAGAGCTTTGACTTTCAGGTTACCATGGCAGACTGGGACAGCACCCACATAACTGCAGACGCCTTACCAATCCGCCTATCTACTTTCCGCTCCATTTTTCTTTAATTCATGAACAACCTTCAGATACTTAAACTCCTCCACTTGGGGCAGGACACCGTCCCTAACTCCGAGTGGGCACTCTTCCCTATTCCGGCACAAGACAATGGTCTCAGATTAGGAGGTGCTAATCCTCATCCCAGCTGCTTCACACTCTGTTACGAACCACTTCAGCAAAAGCTTCAGATCACGTTCAATTCAATTCAATTCAGTTTATTTATATAGCGCCATTTCACAACAGATGTCATCTCAAGGCACTTTACAAAAAGAGTTATTACAATACAATGTTAAGTGTAGAAATTACAGAACCACAGAAGATTGCGTCGTGGAATTCTCAGCAATCCCTCATACTGAGCAAGCATGCAGCGACAGTGGGAAGGAAAAACTCCCTTTTAACAGGAAGAAACCTCCGGCAGAACCAGGCTCAGCACAAGCGGTTATCTGCCGCGACCGTCTGTGGCTTGGAGAATACATAACAGAGACACAGAAAGAGCAATAGAACTGATGCAGAAGTTTGTTGCAGGACGTGGAGAATTTTCCGTCACTGCAATGCCATCTTAGTCAGGGTCGTCAAGCAGGGCTAATCCGGAGCACCTACTATAATAGAAAACAGGTTAGTGCTTGAATTGACAGCACATCATGCAGTTGGGGAGAAGTAGGAGAGAAAGTAGGAACAGACCCTAATAATGTCCTCCAACAGCCTAGCCTAAAGCAGCATAGCTACTAACATTAACCTGTCTCCTAGCTACTAGGAGACCTGGCTACCAACACTCTGTCTGAGTCCTCCTGACCCGTGGACGGTGTAGGGCCGGTAACGGCCCCCGTCATGCCGGGGTCTTCTCGGAGTCGGGTTGTTTGAGAATGCAGCCCAAAGTGGGTGGTAAACTCCATCTAAGGCTAAATACCGGCACGAGACCGATAGTCGACAACTATCTTAAGGAAAAATAGACAGAACTGAGAGGACAGAGTTGAAGAGGGCGAGAAACGTTTAAGAGATAAACGGGTGGGGTCCGCACAGTCTGCCCGGGGGATTCAACCCGGCAGGTAATGGGCGGCCGCACTGTGCGGGAGGATCCCATTGAGGGACCCCTCTCCGGCGCTGGCTGGCCCCTGTGGGGCACATTTCTTCCGCGGCGGTAAGCCGCGACCGGCTCCGGATCTTTACCTGGCTTACATTAATCTATCTCTACCTAGCTACTCTACCTCTTCCTATCTCTTCCTAACTTTTGACACTCTGCCTGACTACTAACATTAACCTGTCTCTTCCTATCTACCTGTCTGACCTGACTCTAACTACCTATAAACATATCTCTAACTGTAAGCTTTGTCAAAGAGGAAAGTTTTTAGCCTAGTTTTAAAGATAGACAAATTGTCTGCTTCACGAACCAACCCTGGGAGCCGGTTCCATAGGAGGGGAGCCTGATAGCTGAAAGATCTGCCACCCATTCTACTTTTAGAAATCCTAGGAACTACCAGTAAACCTGCAGTCTGAGAGCGAAGGGCCCTGTTAGGAACATATGGAACAATCAGGTCTCTTATGTATGATGGAGCTAGATTATTAAGGGCTTTATATGTCAGAAGGAGGATCTTGAATTCTATTCTAGATTTTACTGGGAGCCAGTGAAGAGAAGCTAAAACAGGGGAAATGTGATCTCTTCTTTTAATATTCATCAGAATCCTAGCAGCAGCATTTTGAACTAACTGAAGACTTTTAATTGTATTCTGTGGACTACCTGATAATAGACAGTTACAGTAATCCAGCCTTGAAGTAACAAATGCATGGACTAGTTTTTCAGCATCAGTCCTGGACAGGATGGTTCTAATTTTTGCAATATTCCTAAGGTGAAAAAAGGAAATCCTACAGACTTCTTTAATGTGAGTTCTAAATGACATATCTTGGTCAAAAATGACACCGAGGTTTTTTGCTTTATTACTGGAGGCTAATTTAATGCCGTCCAGGTGAAGGGGCTGACTAAGTAGTTTCTTTTTCAGAGCTTCTGGTCCAAAGACGACAACTTCTGTTTTATCAGAATTTAGAAGCAAGAAGTTTAGAGTCATCCAAGTTTTTATGTCTTCCAGACATGCCTGTAGTCTACCTAACTGATTGGATTCATCAGGATTAATGGATAGATATAGCTGTGTATCATCTGCGTAACTATGGAATTTTATCCCATGCTGCCTAATTATTTTACCAATAGGAAGCATATATATAGTAAAGAGAATCGGCCCAAGCACTGAACCCTGTGGTACTCCGCAAGTAACTATTGAGGTTGAGGAAGATCTATTGTTTACCTGAACAAACTGAAATCTGTTAGACAAATAAGATTTAAACCAACCTAGTGCTGTTCCTATTATACCGACACTTTGAAGCCTTTCTATGAGAATAGTTTACGTTCAGCTGAAGCCAGAAGAACCACATAATCTGCAAAAAGCAGAGACCAAATGCTGAGGCCACCGAAATGGATCCCCTCAACACCTTGGCTGTGCCTAGAAATCCTGTCCAGAAAAGTTATGAAAAGGGTCGGGACAGAGGACAACATTGGCGGATTCCAACTCTCACTGGAAACGAGCCCAATTTACTGCCAGCAAAGTGAATCAAGCTCGGACAACAGTCGCCTTCTCCAAGTCCACAAAACACATGTAGACCGGCTGGGCGAAATCCCACGCACCCAACCAGGACCCTGCTGAGGGTTTAGAGCTGATCCAGTGTTCCATGGTGAGCACAAAAATGGCATTGTTCCTCCTGGATCCGATGTTCACCTTACCAGCGAGGGTCAGAAGTGCGTTCCTCCTGTATTTGGAACACACTCTGTGGTCCCCCTTCAAACAGGGGACGATGGTTTTTGTCCCCCTGTTTAAAGGGAGACCGCCACCACCAATCCAAGGGAACTGCCCCCAATGTCCACGCAATATTGCAGAGCCACGTTACAAACACAGCCCCAAAACATCCAGAGCCTTGAGGAACTCTGGGTGAATCTCATCTTACCACCGAGGCACTTTTATCTATTGAATACAGTGTCTGGGAATATTTTGTTTGATGCATAAAGTTGAAAATACTACAAGTTTACAAATACTGATAAGAGGTATGAATAGTAATCTGTAAAAATGATGGACATGCCTCAGATTTCGGGGGAAAAAAAGGTCAAAATGGTGACCCCTGCTATAAAAGAGTCCATGGTAAATAGAAAGAATAGATGGACAGAACTTGTTTTTTATCCCGATTGAAGCCCCGATCATCAAGTCTTTTTGTGAGCTGCTCTGAAAGGTAGCTGTCCTTCACAGTCCCATTAAATTTGTTGGTGATCTGCTCTTCAGCTCTACAGGCCAGAAGCTGCCTGACCTCTGCATCACTCTACTGTGCCATCTCAGCTGCTGAACCAACTCCCCAGGTTTACTTGGATTTTACATACCATTTAAATACAACAGGTTGGGCTCAGCACACATTCCAACCCATCCAGGGGTTTTCTTACATAGGGATCTCAGTGGTGGCTGCCACTGTCTAATTTATTACCACCACCAGCTCACGATGGGGATATAGATAAATCCTGACCATTGAGCGCGTAGACCCGGTTATTTAAGTACAGTTACTCCAGACAAACACAGAAACAGTGGTAGCCCTGACCCTGCAAACCGAAGATTATGTCTCTGACTCGTTTTCAAATAACAGTAACTCTGCAATGGCTTGTGCTATCAGAACAATTTAAACAGACTTACAAAGAAAAAATGTTGCACTTTCAAGTCTGAATAGTGCTATTATGATAATTTACCTCCTGCAGTGGCAGGAAGCCTTCGAATCTGCTTCTTTGTCCTCCCCCCTCTCGCACTCATGAACAGCAGAGTGAGGAAAGAAAGATGAACGACAGGGAGCCCAAGCTTATCGGAGCGCTGGAGATTGAGCCAGAAAAAAAGACTGCTCAGATTATAAAACTTGTACAAACTTGTCTTTGCGTTGGAAGGAAAAGTTAAAGTTACAATTTCTTGAGAAAAAGGATAATTTTTGACTGATTAAGTAATGTGTTTTGATCAGAATTTTGGGATGAATGCTGTTTGCTGATATGTAGATAATATGTCGGGGGAGGGGGGTATTTTATTCTCTTAGAACAGTGTATCAACTTTCTAATTTTGTATAATGTACACGTAATTGTACTTTTTATGTGTAAATGGGAGCTTTTGTACACTATAGAGACATCACTTTTTATACTTAGAATGTATGTCTCCATAACTTACCATGCCTTTTTCTGTCTGATATAATGTGGGTTTGAGACAAGTTTAATTTTTTCTTCTGTGATGAAGAACAGCTGGTCTGCTGTGGAAGAGCTGGGAGAGGAGGAGGAAGATGAGTTTCGGTGTCTGCGAGGGACCGCAGCCGTTCACCACATCATCCCAGGTGGAAGACTAAGGCAGAGCCAGATCAGGTTGGGGTCTACAAGGGCCCTACCAGTCTTAGATGTGTCTCTGCTCCATCACAGCTGATTCAAACGGTCCAACTTCCTCCTCAGCATGGCAAAGTTCTGCAGAGGTTCTGCTAAGGAGCCATCATTTGATTCTGCTGTACTGAACCAGGGAAAGAAGTAAAACATGCAGGATACGGGCTGTTGAGGTCTGGATTTAGAGACTCCTGATTCACACTATTGATTCATGATGAAACAGCTGTACTTCACGTTCATCTGCATGGTTTCTTTCACTTATACGAAAATCCAATTCCGATTTTGTGTTTTTTTCATTTCAAACCTTTTCCACACTTAAATAGGTTACAGTAAAATAATGTCAGATATTGAAAGTTCCAAGTAGCTGATTTTTCCAATCTCAGGAAAAATGAGCCAAAGCATTTCCTCATGTAACATTTTCTAACCAGTTAATAGTTAAAAAAGAAAAGGATGCCAGGTGGACATTTTGAGGCTTAGTTTTTAATTGTTGGCCAGTTTTTTGTGCAAGTATGATAGAAGGCAAAGCTCATTTGTAAATATGTTCTGTACTGTTAATTCATGATGAAACAGCTGTACTTCATGGTCCTCTGCAGTGTTTTCACTAAAACTAAAATATAATTCTAATTTTTTCAGCACAGTTTAGATGCATTTGTAATGTCTTTGCTGTTGATTTGACAAAGCTTCTCAATAATAACTATACTAATATACTATACTGATGTTTATCACCTTTTAATATAGTTGTTACGGCCCTGGAGTGTCTGCCGTTCCCCGTGTGTGTATGTGTAGGTTCCTGCATGGGACGTCTGTAGATGCTGCAGCTGGACCCGTCTCTCACCTGGAGCCAATTCGGTGGCACAAATGAGCTGGCATCACTCTGCTATGGCGAGGGCTGGCAGCAGGGGGCATGCTGGTCCTCCCTCTCACTGATTTGGCCTGTGTTGGTGTTGGACCACTATTTTTGGTTATTATTTGTTGGTTTTAGTTAGGTTCTTCTTGTCTTTAGACAGTACTGTGTATCATTGTTTGTATCCTTTGTTTAATGCTGCAGACAGCACAATAAGCACTGCTGTTTGGCACAAATTCTTTCATATTTTTAATATTACCTTCTTTCCTCCCTCTCTCTGGATTTGGGGGACGTAACAAATGTTAAAAACTTTATTAAAAACACAGAGCCAGTGGTTTTTAGGCACAATGACTCTGTGCTGTAAACACATTTGCTTATTGAACAATCTGTTCTTGGTTCAGCAAATATGACTTCAAAATCACGCTATAGGCTACTGACAGAAATGTAAAAAGATTACGTGTGTTCTCAAGTCCTACAGTGGGTGCTACCACTGACATTTTTTGATGTCATCATGACATCACCCTGTGTTGTGGCTTCATTCATAAGTCCAGCGTTGCGGGAAGATTACGGTAATATTACCACCAAGCTTGCTGACACGAATGCCACAATATTCCTACAACACTGCCACCATGCCATATTCATAAGAAACACTGTACTGGGAATATTACCCCAATATGCTGCCATGGTGTTTCTTGGAAAAGACGCTGTTGTTTCATGTGAATTATTTCTGATTTGTTTCAACTGTTTTAGATAATTATCCTGCCAAAAGATGCAATGACGATCCTTCTTCAGATCTTTGGAATTTTTATTCAAATCTGTGTGTATTTTAAGTAGTTTACAAGCCCTGCAATGAATCCAAGTTACCAAAGAATAGACCCACATCATCACAGATCCTCTACCGTACTCAGAGAGCATGCAGTGCATTTCCCGCTAGGAGCGTTTGTCAGAACGGTTCATCTCAGTCTCATCTAACAAAATCACAGTTCCAGTCAAGGTTCTGGTAAAGTTCAGCACGCTCCTGATGTTTAGGTTTGTGATGGTAGGACCAAAAAAAAAAAAAAAGCAATTAGCTGGCATGTAGCTAGCATTTGTCCCAGGGCTTGTTGACCTCCTGACCCCAGTCTCTGATGATGTGGGTCGTCATCCCATTGAAATCCCCCCCATGCATTCGGGAATAATGGTTTTTTATTGAACACTAGTAGTCAAACAAAAGGTGTGATAATGATTGTTGAATCAGAACCTGGGGGCCCGGTCCCCTCTGGTCTTTAACTCCGATCCAGACTGCACTAAAACCGTCTGGATCCAAGCTTCTCTGGGTTTATAGGACTTAAGCTGGTAAATGAATATGGGAGCCAAATCATCTGAACTTTAAGGGCAAAGGGGGAAGAATCACTTTCTTAACTAACAAAGCAGAAAGATGTTCTCAAAACTTTTCTTTATCTTTTGTTTCTTAATTTAAGCATTCTAAAAAACAGTCACTGGAAGACTTTAGGAGAAGAAATGCCCAGAGTTGCTTCCTCTACCTTCATACATGAATTATTCCAGGGTAGCAACAGAAGAAGAAGAGCAGACAGGAAGTGAGTAGAGGAAGATAGAAGGGAAAACTGGTGTACCCGCTTGATGGAGCTGCGTGTCTTCTCCTTCCACTGCTGGCTGCTCAGCTCTAGGGTGCAGTGAACATAGGTCTCTCTGTCGTACGAGCCCAGGATGAACAATCTGCAGGCAGCAGACACAGAGACAGTGAGAACTACTGGGATTAACAGCACTAAGACAGACAGCTAGACCAAGCCTTTCTCTATGGCTGACAGTGAATGCAGCAGAGCACTGTAAAAAGCTTGGACTTCTCATGTAAACTACCTGGAGATGAAATCTGTTGTTAATCAGTGTTATATAAATAAACTGGTATGTTTAGTAATGTGCTACTAACCACAGCCACAAGGTGGCAGTAATGTTCTTTCCCACCTTGCCTGGAGATGTGTAAAGTAAGACTACAGTCTACATTATGCCTGATAAGTAGCTAACACCAGTAACCAACCAATGACAGTATAATAATTACAATAATAATTATATATAATTAAGAGATGATTAGAATATTGGAAGCACTCATTATTAATAACTGGAGCTCATAGAAATATATGTCTCCTTCTCATCACTGCTCCAAAAAACCTCAATAATGTCTCAATATAGAGGACAATAATTGTGACTTTCTCACTTGTAATTACATTACTGTTGCTGTTTTTGCACAGTTTATATTTTTCACTTCTTGTTTATAACATTTTATTTTGATTAACTGCACAGTACTTTGAAATGAATGTACATATTCTTAATTCTGTTTTTGGTGTGAATCTGATGCCTCTATTATCTGTCACTTTGCTGCTGTTCCAGCTAAATGTCCCCTCATAAAGGATGGTTCGGTTCTATTTAGACCAGGAGGAGTTTGATGGTGGTCGCTCCTTCATGATCAACTCCATAGGTGCTTTAGGGTTTAAGGATGTAACATTTAATTGAGGTGCATGAACAAAGCCAACAGTGACATGCAGTGTGAAGATGACAGAGGGAATACTCCTTAAAGTGTAACCAAACCCCAAAACTATTTTTGATTTTGCTTATGAACTTTATAAATGGCTCTTCACCGATACAATCTTTCAGTTTCAGGGCTTTTTTTCCCCATTTTCGTGTAAACGTGTTAAATTCTAAATTTTTTGGTCTAAAAACGTCTTAGTGCTGCCGCTCCTGGTAATCGTGTGGTACTGCATTTGAATTTTGTGATTGGCTGATAGTGGTACATCTTTTCCATTGTCACATGGTGCTACGTACACACACAGAAGCATGTCGAGACAAACAGAGGAAGCTGAAATCCGTATATCATACTTTATAGCCATAGTTATAACCTGTATGTTTTAAACACACCATGAATAAGGAAACAAAAGCTGTGGTAGGTCCCTCCAAAGCTACTTAGCATCCATGCTAGCGCTAGGCTGTACTGAGCAAGGCGGGCGCATGCCAGAGTCCAGCCATGACGGTCTTCCTGACCACACACCCCCCCCAGTGCTCATCCTACACACTTGGCCACGCCCCCTCAGTGTCTGCTGGCCCTGCCCATTATAGGAGGTCGAGTTTTCCGCCTGGAGACGGGATGATGCTTTTTCATGGAGTTCAGTTACTCTTTAATAGCTCTGGATAAATATTATATATATATATATATATATATATATATATATATATATATATATATATATATATATTTAAGGACTGCTGATCTAAACTAAAAGGAATCTCAATAATAGAGAAAAATCTACTTCATTACATTTTGTCACATGGCTAGCATTACTGCTAATAAATTAGGTCTATACTTACAAATAAAACCAGCAGCAACCAGTTCAGAGTTTGTAAATTACTCAGTGGAGTTCCATGTACAGACCAGGGGCCTCATTTATAAAGCTTTTTATGCACAAAACCTTGTCTGAAAGTTGGCACTTTTAGTCACTTTTGATGCGTACCCTGGGAATTATAGAAAGTAAAAGTGAAGGAAAAATGTCCCCAACTTTCCATTTGTGGTCGACGACAGTTGATTTCCTTCAGTGTGTCGACACACATCCACTTAAGGAGCAATGGCCGACAGACAGCCAGTTTAAAATGAGCCAGAAAGCTTTTAACATGAAGTGTAGCTCATTGTTCTAAAGACCAGATTAGATAACCTGTCCCTGAACTCAGACTGCTCCATCAGCGGTGCACAAAAAGCAGTGTTACCTCAGGTCCTTCCTGTCAGCAGCTGCCAGACGCTAAAACCATCACTGCTTCCAACAAACTCACTAAATGTTTACATCTTATATAATCATTGTAAAAGAAAAGATGACTACTTGCAGGTTATTTTTAGAACATAACCCACACGATAAATGAAGGAGCACTGTAGACATTTTCAGTAGACTCTCTGTTCTTACTTTCTATTTTTATACCTTTACTTACTGGTGTGAATGAACAGTTTGCTAATTGTACACCTGAAAATCCCCACTGAGGGATAAAAAAGCCCATTTCTGTCCTATTAGGAATCATCTTGAAAAGGGACCAGAGATGAAGATGATTCCAAGTTACTGCTGTTAATCCTTTCTGCACAAGCTGCCAAATCTCACTTGTAGGGCTGAACGATTAATTGCATATGCAATTAAATCGCGATTTGGTAAAATGCGATTTCCTAATCGCAAAGGCTGCAATTTGACTTGATGTAAACATATCTGCTAAAGTCACGTGACTTGCAAACAACGCAGGGAGAGAAGGAAACGCTGCACTTTAACCAGTTTTAAAATGTTTTAAAGCTTAACAGAATCCAACACTACACAATAGTTGGTACCAAAGAGGAACAGTACATCAGTTGTGAGAAATTATATCTGCTATGAAAACGTTGATGCTGCGCAACGCCAGGTATTATGCAGAACCCATCTTTGTATTGTTGCTGCTTCACGAGGTAGGCTACAGTACGAACCTTTATCAATACCTAAGAACATCACACCACCATATATGAGAGATTCACGGCTAAACTGACCGCCACCAGTGTTTAAATGTCCAGTAAACAAACTTCCAGCCGACAGGGATCGCTGACTGAAAACGGCACATGGAAATAACTTGTGCTATAACGGGTTTTATAGCCAAAAGTTTGCTTTGTTAACCATGATGAATAAGCTAGGATTTAATCTCACCAACACATTTTAGCCACATTTTACCTGCGCTGTATAAAAAATGCCAACAGAAAGTTAAAGCCGCACCGTAAACAGCGGAGTATTTTGCAACAACTGACCTGAGATCAAACCGCTCTACAGAGTCTTACCAGAGTCTGAAAGTACATAAGATCGATGGAGAATTAAAAATCAGAGCTTGTTGCTTCAAGCATCCTACTTCCTGGATAACCACACGGAGGAAAACATTACAGCCGGAGGGAATTATTAGCTGGGATCAAAAGGAAGAAAACCTTGATTGCAGAACGACACCGATGACCATCGAGTGTGATGATTAAAAGTAGATAAAGTTGTTTATATTTGCCTTTGTCTTAAAATAAGTCTATCTTATGGAATAGAATAAATTATGTATAAACACTGTTTATAATACACAATATGTTTGATTGCATTAATAAAAAAATGCATGAGAAAAAAGCCCCATTAAAATAATCGCAAATTAAATTGCAATATTGAAGAAAAAAAAGTCAGTAATTAGATTCTTTTCCAAAATCGTTCAGCCCTAGTCACTTGGATTTTCACATCCTGCCCTTTACTTTAGCCTCTGTTGTGGTGATCACATTATTATGGCTGCTGCCTCAGACAGCCTAAGGAATGAAAAAAACTATTCTTTCAGTTCACTTTGTTTTCTAAAAACATGAGCATATCAGATGACTGTTTTGGGAAATCTTGAGGGCAACCATTTAAAGATTTTTTTTTGATGAACTTTCATATACACACACAACCCAGTGGTCCACACTAATACTGACAAATGTGTGCAGTTCATAGACTTAACTAAACCACTGTAATGTGACCCAAGGACATCAAGGGACATAGTGCTAATCAGGAGCAATATTCTCAGATAAAAAAGCACATAAGAGTGTCTGAACAGAGATGTCCAGATCAATGAGCTAAGGTAGGAGATGAAGGAGGAGCCAAAGTGTGTCACCTGCTACATTCAATAAGAGCGACACGGAGTTTGCCTTCCACCAGACGGCTGTCCTGGACTGACAGATCCAAATCACAAGCTGAACCCAACGGAGGCTGCACTTGGAAGGGAAAGAAGGGCTTGTATCTGCAGAAAGAAAGAGAGAAGATGATCAAAGTTCTAATAAAAACTCAGATCATAGATTCCATGCCAAGGCAGACTGACATTTTTTCAAAGATGTGGTTTTGATCCAAAAATGACTGTAGTTGAATAAAAACAAGCTTATCGAGAACTACATAGAGAAAAAAGAGATCACTGACTGATCGATTTTTTATTTTTTTTTTACACACAAGGTAAGCCATATGACAGTAGAACAATACATTAAGTAGTATTATATAAATATACACATATATATATACAGCTAGTCTAAAATGTGAAAGAATCGATGGGTCAACATTAGGTTTATGACCACAGCCAGGATCCGTAACAGACCGAATTTTATTGAACACAACTTTAGGGGCCTTTTGGCGCATTAATCCACTGGTTGGTATGAATATTGTCTGATATTAAGACATTTGATGGTGAAAAAAAGGTTGGGCACCATTGCTTTGGGTGATAAAGGGAATGAAAAATAGCTACAAAAAAAAAGCAATGCAAACAAAAATCTTCCTCCCTCACTCTTTCTGCATTCTCCTCTGAAAGAATGAAAGGTGGATGTAGATATGGACTGGTCAGATGGTCTCTTTAAGCAATTTTTCACCTGGAGAAGACGATAAGCTAGTGCCGAGCTGTCCCAATAGATTGCTGTAGAGGATCTTGGTTCTCTCACTTTGACCAGGACAATCAATCAATCAGCTTTATTTAGAACACACCTTTCACCTTTACAATGTCATGTAGTTCAAAGTGCTACACAAAATAAAATAATAACCCCACATGTATAACCCCCCTCCCCTCATTCGTGACCCCATCTCTGCTCCAAAGCAACATGAAAACGGAATTAAAATGGACACTGGGTTGAGTACAGATGAGCCAGGTTAGAACAGGAAACGGCATCAGGGCGTCATCTGCACCAGCAGCAGCAGATCAACAGAAGCAGCCGGGGCTCCAACCCAGGGCACTCAAAGGATGCGGGGGGGGAGTCACTAGAAACATCTGTAGAATTGGATTCAGGACAACTGGATATCAGCTGATTATCACATGGTGGATTTTCTGAGGTATTGTAAACTTCTCGCTTTAAAGGCAGAAACAGGCAGACTCCCTGGGCTACAGGAAGCTGCCTGGCTGTTGGAATGCCCAGACTCTTGCAATTTTTAAAGCAAAACTCTTTTTACTGTGTGGGGAAACAACTCAGATAAAGTTCTCAGGCTGGCTAATTTGGTTATTGGAACGGAGAACACTCTTTGCCTGGGCGTTTCTTATCAATTGGAATTTGGCTTAGACCGCTGTTTCTAAAATGGTGGGGAGAGCAGTGGCCATAGCACCCTGCTGCCCACTGCTCTCACGGTAGCCGAGGCTTTTATTCATACTTTAACTGTGATTAAGCCTCAAGTCACAAGGTGGCGGCAGTGCTCAACAGGCTGCAGCCCAGCAGAAGAAGTCTACACAGAGAACTGACGAGCACCATGGAGTAGAGACTCCTGGAGCTGACACATGGAGTAGTGCTGTATACCAGGGTGTGGGAAAGGGAATCGCAGAATTTAAAGAAAAATGGAATCCACATTTAAACAATGTTCCTGTAGTGATCTGGCGGCTCCCGCTCCTGTAAGGCTGCCTGTTTTTATAGGAGCTTAGCGTGCCGTCTAAACCTGACGGCTATAGCGAGAAAATTCAAGGGTCAGATGTGTTTATGAATGGGGAGAACAATCGTTCTATAGGTTCTGTAAGATCACTGTGATGATAACTGATAGTGAAAAGTTGCATCAGAAACTAGGAGGAGAAACGAGCTCTCTGAAGGAAAAAACGCAAACAGAGCGCTGCAGGAAGAGGAAACATAAAAACACTGGCATCACATGCTTTATTTCACTGGAGTCTGTGTAGGAGTAGGGAAAAATGAGTTCATATGAATATTTACGGTTTCCAGGTCTCTTTATTAGACTTGATTTGGTGGTGAGATTTTCCTTTAGAATATGAAAAATAAATGAGATCATTCGGTTCGCTCAAAGGATGTTTTAGTTCTTTAAAAAAGAGATGGAAAAAAAACATGTCATGAAATGCAAGAACCTGTGCACTGTTAGACTTGGGAAAATAGTTCTTTTCCAGCACCACAACTACACTCGTTGCTTTAATAAATATGGTTAGAATGGAAAAAGTATTCAGAAAAATCTAAATGAACACAATGAACTTTTGAGATAAAGAATTTCTAACAATAAATAGATTTCATAAGGGTCGAGAAAAACAGTGAAGGGGACACAATGTAGCCTCCATTTTAGAGAACTGATAAACTGATTAAGCTGACAGGTCATAAATGTGCACATTTCAAAGAAGCATCAAATATTACAGTTTAGTTTAGGTAGACCTGTGAGGACGCTGTTGCAGTGCTCAAGGCGGCTAGGATAAACGCATGGATGAGTTTTTCTAGGTCTCCTTGTGTCATCAGTCCTTTTATTCTGGAAATGTTCCTCAGATGATAGAAAGCTGACCTTGTTGTTGCCTTTATGTGACCCTGGAGGTTCTGGTCTGAGTCCTTTATTACACTACTACATTATTACATAGAAAACTACACTGGTTCTTCTCCGCCTTGTGTCGATGGATAGAAGCATTGCGTGTCTCCATACCTACGCAGATGGAGAAGTAGAAACTAGACTTAAACCATAACGATGAACCAACAAGTGGCTCCAGTCTGACATCTATTCAGTACCTGAACTGTTTATTATGAGGTGCGGACAAATGTAAGAGATATTCTGCTTGACATGAGCTTTCACTTGAATAACTGATACATCATTAAAGTTTATGGCTCACTGTTTTAACTCTGCCATGATGTAACATTTAGACTAAAGCTTAAAGCTGAAATAAGTGGCAATCTACAAAAAAATACAAAATACCACAAGACTGCACTAACCGAGCATTCCCTACATTACTTTGTTTAAGTTTCATTTTGATGACCAATGACCAATATAAGGCTGATCAGGAACACACCAGACAGACAGAATTCCCCCATCTCTGTAGCTGACTGCAGTAATGCCTGGACTGCCTCCAGAAGCCTGCGGCCACAACCCCCCCCCCCCCCCCCCCCCCCTGCCATCACCCACCATCTGTACCACTCAGCAAATCCCAAGGCCTTACTATTACATCACCCCATCACATTCACTCTGCAATGATCATGGATAACACACGCTCACACTAGCTGGACTAAGGTGTATACATGCATTTCAAAAGTCTGATTTCAGTCAGACTATGGTAATAATTCCACTTTCTCTTGCTGCGTAAACGTACTGACCCTCTCAGGAGTCTGGAACACAGCAGACCTTTCTAGAAGATCGGCTATTTCAACACATAGAATAACCTACATACTTGCAGCTGTTTTAATGAAAAATAAAGAAGGGTGAAAAGGGAAGTTGAAAGAGTCAGAGTAAGAATCAAGTTTTGAATCTTATTCACACCAAGAATGTCTGAGTTCACTTGCTTTGGTCCAGACCAATTTCTTCTTTTTTTCTTGTCTTTCCTTTTTTGCAGTGGTTCTCATTCACACTATCAGTAAATGCAGCAAGACCAGAGTTTCTCAACAAAAAGACACATGTGCTATAAGTTCTGGTACAACACCTGTGCAGACTGGTGATGACAGACAGCTACAGTAGAGAACATCCAGGGGGTTTCCTCCCACTGAAGCAAACAGAAAAGCTCCTTGTTCAGAGAGTTTTGCTGTACTCTGATCACTTAAGTTGCAGAAATGTTTCCTGATTTCAGAACTTTGGCCAAAGTGGCGCTTCAGCTGTCATTACACACAGACATTAGACAGCAGGGGAAAAATGATCATAATATAGATTTTTAATCTGAGGATTCTCTGATCAAAAAGAGATTATGACCAGATTCTGTTGACCCAATCAGTCTAAATCACTGACAACCAAAGACTTCTGATACAGCTGCTGTTAGATGCAACATGAGGTGGACAATAGGATGCAGATAGATGGACAGTCTGGACATTTACATGTTAAGGAAGAATGAAAATGAAAATCAATAACTTCTAATAATGTGCCACAAAGACAGGTGCCTGTCCAGACTAAACAGCTTTTTCTGTTCACTGGGTTGGATAAAGTTCAACTGCTTTTACAGCTGTTTTACTCGACACCAAGGTTGGTTTGGAAGCGACCACCTCTACAGCTGGGTCGTGGTTCGCTTGTTTGGTGGACACCAGAGTTCCCTGGGTTTTATTCACACCGGCCCAAAAGGTCTGGACCAGGAGAGGAAACACATTTCAGTTTGTTTTAAGCAAACTAAAGGAGGAGGGTGTGAATACGCCCAAAGATATGATGGAGGTGTATTATCATAACAGGGTAGGTAAGCAGATGAAGGTAGATGGTCGTTTTACAGCAGCAGGGCTGCAATTAAAGCTTGAGTATGGAAATTTTTTCTTAAAAGCTGTCTCTTTAAAAAAGTAATACTTAAACAGGGAGTTTAGAGGTGTGCAGAATGAAAACGCACCCTTTCATTAAACGTTATATTTAACCTGAAATCAGGAAAAAAAAGATAACTTTTTCCAACCATCGCACTGTGTTTATATTATAGTTTCTATGTTCCAGCCAACAGCGGCGCGGCGTTGCCGGTTGCCAAATACTTTTGTAAACAACTGCCTGGAGCAACAAGGCGTACTGTAGAAAATGGAGCACTCGGTAAGTTTAGCTGCTGTGTCTGAGCCCCAGAGATTTCATTATGTTTCTCAGAAGAGGAACGACCTTACAAGATCGACAACCAGAGTTGGTTTAGGTGAAGCCTACAGCAGATGGACCAATAGGAAAAAACTTTCACTGCATCAAAACGTACGCAGAAATAGTGACGTTTTTCATGGAGAAAGGTAAGAAAACTTGCTAACGGCTAAAGTTAGCTGTCGGTAAAACAGCTGTGCAATACTCCTGTATGTGACATTGTTTCTAGATATGAGAGCATCGACCTCCGCACAGAAGCTTTCTGTATTGACATAGGTCTCTAACCATACTTCTCATTCAAATACGCATGCTGTGAAATCTGTTGGATGTTTATGTAAATTCTAAAGTATATATTATGACTTTTGTAGAGGACATCGCCAAGAGGAGTGGAGGATACCACTCAGCCACCGAAATATGATGCCGACAGCACAGGTACAAAAACTTACTGTTGTCTTTGACCCATATTTTGTTAGAATTATTTTTTGTTTAGTATTTTAAACTTATTAGTACAAAATAATCCTTACCCTGTAGGATTCGTCGCCTGACATGATGGTGGCTGGCTACGCCGATAGAACTGGCATCCAGATGGCTTAGAATTACGTTTTGTTATTACAACTACAACTCAGCACACTAGTTGTCGCTTTGGTGCCCATGTTCCATATTCAACCTTTATAGTCAAACTTCCCTTTTACCACAGCAGGATGGTTTACTGCTCTAGTTACACAGGGCACACCGTTGATACAGGAGGGATTATTAATTAATAGTTTTGTCAGTTTCACATATGGCTTCAACAAATTTGTTAATTGGTGATGAGAAAATGGAATCCATTGCATTCACCTCCCTTTTAAACCTGACAGAAAACCCCAAAGACTTCCTTTCACTCTGACTCTTAACTTCCCCTTTCTGTCTTCTGTTTCTGACTTTGTTTTCGGTCAGCAGAGCTTGCATTATGGATTCCTCTACTGTGATCGTCAATAGTCCACAACCGTTCAACTAAACTTCTGTTGATTTTCCTTTTTCAGTTTTAATCCTGTTGGAAGTTCACAAATCATAATTTTCAATTATTTCTCATTGAATCACCATGACCATGATTTTCCATTACATGTTTCTACACCTGGATGGAGTCCTATGGTAAAATAAAGTTTGTTGGATCAGAACGACTGCACTCTATTTACTCCCAGTTTTGCTTTAGATAAGCAGGTTTTAAATTGTAAGATAAATACGATGAGTCCGATTTTTATTCCATTTCAAAAGTTGACAAAATGTTGTTCATTCCATCATTATTCCCTCCTCATAATGACGCCTACTGTTGCCCAGAAGCCTCAACCAATGCAGCTTTCTGGAAAAGAGGTAAAGAGAAAAGAAGGACAGAGAGCAGAATCTAGAGTCACATGACAGCTGAGCTGCTGTTGGCCACAAGGCACCGAAAACAATACGGATACACACACACACACACACACAGTTTTGTTGTTTTCACATGAATTATTTGGACTAGCTGCGTTATCCTTGCTTCGTGAAAAACATGGTTCCATTAGTGGAAGTAATATATCTTCGTTTTTTGACTAATAGAAAACACCACTGCTTGAGGCCTAAAGATTGAAATCAAACCTGTTTTATGTTGAGCAACAAAAGGCAAACATATTCCTATTTTAGGCTATTTTTGAAGGTTCTATTAGCTTGTTCATTGGGTTAGGGTTAGAAGAGTGACAACATTAATTATAAAACAGTTAGATCCAACCCAGTCAATTCAGTGGACAAGAGACATTACATGAGTGTTGATATTACAGTATAACAGCACTAGGACTTTTTACAGACAATATCACTCCACTGTACAGGCATTAATGAGGCGTTCACATGCCCCAACATATCGGCGCCCAGAACGGCTAGATTACAGGTCAAGTCTAAGGTTGAGGCCATCAAAGCTTAACTTAATAATATCATAACTTAATTTCCCTCTGGGATCAATAAAGTATTTTTGAATTTGAATCAGAGTCTCTGTGGAGCTTTTTAATTTTGGAAACTTATACTGCTTTCCAAGCTTGAAAGGGACAAATGCCAGCAACGGAAAAGCTAAGCTAGCTAAACTTCTGCCTCCGTCCCCTTACGTTTTGTTCACACCAAACGGGTTTCAATTCAATTCAATTCAGTTTATTTATATAGCGCCATTTCACAACAGATGTCATCTCAAGGCACTTTACAAAAAGAGTTATTACAATACAATGTTTAGTGTAGAAATTACAGAACCACAGAAGATTGCGTCGTGGAATTCTCAGCAATTCCTCATACTGAGCAAGCATGCAGCGACAGTGGGAAGGAAAAACTCCCTTTTAACAGGAAGAAACCTCCGGCAGAACCAGGCTCAGCACAAGCGGTTATCTGCCGCGACCGTCTGTGGCTTGGAGAATACATAACAGAGACACAGAAAGAGCAATAGAACTGATGCAGAAGTTTGTTGCAGGACGTGGAGAATTTTCCGTCACTGCAATGCCATCTTAGTCAGGGTCGTCAAGCAGGGCTAATCCGGAGCACCTACTATAATAGAAAACAGGTTAGTGCTTGAATTGACAGCACATCATGCAGTTGGGGAGAAGTAGGAGAGAAAGTAGGAACAGACCCTAATAATGTCCTCCAACAGCCTAGCCTAAAGCAGCATAGCTACTAACATTAACCTGTCTCCTAGCTACTAGGAGACCTGGCTACCAACACTCTGTCTGAGTCCTCCTGACCCGTGGACGGTGTAGGGCCGGTAACGGCCCCCGTCATGCCGGGGTCTTCTCGGAGTCGGGTTGTTTGAGAATGCAGCCCAAAGTGGGTGGTAAACTCCATCTAAGGCTAAATACCGGCACGAGACCGATAGTCGACAACTATCTTAAGGAAAAATAGACAGAACTGAGAGGACAGAGTTGAAGAGGGCGAGAAACGTTTAAGAGATAAACGGGTGGGGTCCGCACAGTCTGCCCGGGGGATTCAACCCGGCAGGTAATGGGCGGCCGCACTGTGCGGGAGGATCCCCTTGAGGGACCTCTCTCCGGCGCTGGCTGGCCCCTGTGGGGCGCATTTCTTCCGCGGCGGTAAGCCGCGACCGGCTCCGGATCTTTACCTGGCTTACATTAATCTATCTCTACCTAGCTACTCTACCTCTTCCTATCTCTTCCTAACTTTTGACACTCTGCCTGACTACTAACATTAACCTGTCTCTTCCTATCTACCTGTCTGACCTGACTCTAACTACCTATAAACATATCTCTAACTGTAAGCTTTGTCAAAGAGGAAAGTTTTTAGCCTAGTTTTAAAGATAGACAAATTGTCTGCTTCACGAACCAACCCTGGGAGCCGGTTCCATAGGAGGGGAGCCTGATAGCTGAAAGATCTGCCACCCATTCTACTTTTAGAAATCCTAGGAACTACCAGTAAACCTGCAGTCTGAGAGCGAAGGTCTCTGTTAGGAACATATGGAACAATCAGGTCTCTTATGTATGATGGAGCTAGATTATTAAGGGCTTTATATGTCAGAAGGAGGATCTTGAATTCTATTCTAGATTTTACTGGGAGCCAGTGAAGAGAAGCTAAAACAGGGGAAATGTGATCTCTTCTTTTAATATTCATCAGAATCCTAGCAGCAGCATTTTGAACTAACTGAAGACTTTTAATTGTATTCTGTGGACTACCTGATAATAGACAGTTACAGTAATCCAGCCTTGAAGTAACAAAGGCATGGACTAGTTTTTCAGCATCATTCCTGGACAGGATGGTTCTAATTTTTGCAATATTCCTAAGGTGAAAAAAGGAAATCCTACAGACTTCTTTAATGTAAGTTCTAAACGACATATCTTGGTCAAAAATGACACCGAGGTTTTTTGCTTTATTACTGGAGGCTAATTTAATGCCGTCCAGGTGAAGGGGCTGACTAAGTAGTTTCTTTTTCAGAGCTTCTGGTCCAAAGACGACAACTTCTGTTTTATCAGAATTTAGAAGCAAGAAGTTTAGAGTCATCCAAGTTTTTATGTCTTCCAGACATGCCTGTAGTCTACCTAACTGATTGGATTCATCAGGATTTATGGATAGATATAGCTGTGTATCATCTGCGTAACTATGGAATTTTATCCCATGCTGCCTAATTATTTTACCAATAGGAAGCATATATATAGTAAAGAGAATCGGCCCAAGCACTGAACCCTGTGGTACTCCGCAAGTAACTATTGAGGTTGAGGAAGATCTATTGTTTACCTGAACAAACTGAAATCTGTTAGACAAATAAGATTTAAACCAACCTAGTGCTGTTCCTATTATACCGACACTTTGAAGCCTTTCTATGAGAATATTGTGGTCAACAGTGTCAAAGGCAGCACTGAGATCTAACAGGACCAGAATGGTCACCAGTCCATTGTCTGAGGCTATGAGAATATCATTAGTAACCTTCACCAGAGCTGTTTCAGTGCTGTGATGAGCTCTAAAGCCTGACTGAAACTTCTCAAACAGCTCATTATTGTTTAAATGCTCACATATCTGGTGTGCAACTATTTTCTCAAGAATTTTAGATAAGAAGGGAAGATTAGATATCGGTCTATAGTTAATTAAGTCGTTTTGATCAAGAGAGGGTTTCTTAAGTAGAGGTTTAATTACAGCAATCTTAAACTCCTGTGGTACATATCCATTGACTAAGGATAGATTCATTATATTTAAAATTGGAGCAGCGATCAGAGGGAAAACTTCTTTTAAGAGTTTAGTTGGGATTGGGTCTAAAACGCAAGTTGAAGGTTTAGATGAAGCTAATAATTTTAGTACATCACAAAGTTCGGCTGCATTAAAGCAGTTTAAGCATATATTAGGTTCCACCATTTTTGAGGCTGCCTCATTAACTAAGGAGGAAGCAAGCATATTGGGAAGGTTCCCAATTATCTTATTCTTTATGGAGTCTATTTTATTTATAAAGAATTGCATGAAGTCGTCACTGCTTAGAGCTTGGGGAATGGTTGGCTCGATAGAGCTATGATCCTGTGTGAGTTTGGCAACTGTATTAAAAAGAAACCTAGGATTATTTTTATTCTCCTCGATTAAAGATGAATAATATGCTGTTCTAGCTGTGTGAAGGCTCTTTTTATATAGCAATAAACTATTTTTCCATATTAAAAAGGAATCATGTAAATGCGTGGAGCGCCATTTTCTCTCTAGTTTTCTAACATTCTGCTTTAGGGTACGTAGCTCTAAATTAAACCAGGGAGTTAATCTTCTATGGCTAGCCACCTTCCTTTTCAAGGGGGCAACTTTGTCTATTGCCCGACGCAGGGAGGAATTAACGCTATGAACTAAAATGTCAAGTTGTGAGGGGTCACGAGTTAAATCACTGTTTTCTGTTCTGCATTTATAAACTGAGGAAATTAAAGTTGGAAGAGCTTCTTTAAAATTTGCTACAGCGTTGTCTGATAACGTTCTGGTATAATGAAGTTTTCTTTCAGGTTTGATATGATCCATTAGAGTAAGTTTAAAAGTGATAAGGAAATGATCAGACAGGATAGGGTTATGTGGAAAGACTGTTATTTCTTCACAGTCAATGCCATAAGTCAGCACAAGATCTAAAGTGTGGTGACAAGAATGTGTTGGTCCCTGCACATTTTGAGTAAAGCCTATTGAGTCTAGGATAGTGTGAAAAGCTGTATTTAGACTATCACTTTCATTATCAACATGAATATTGAAGTCTCCGACTATAATGACTTTATCAGTGTTTAAAACTAAGTCAGATAGAAAATCTGAAATCTGATCTAAAAATTGAGAATAAGGTCCTGGTGGACGATATAAGACCACAAACAAAAGTGGCTTTACTGCTTTGTTATGTGTATGAGGAAAGCTAAAAACTAGATGCTCAAAGGAACTGTAACTATTATTTTTTTGGAGATTAATTAGTAAATCGGAATGAAAGATAGTTGCTACTCCACCTCCTCGACCAGTACTTCGAGGGACACTAAAGTTTAAGTAGCTAGGGGGAGTTGACTCATTTATTGTGACATGGTCCTCTTCCTGCAACCATGTCTCTGCAAGACAAAACAAATCAATATTATTTTCACAAATTAAGTCATTTACCAAGAGTGTTTTTGAGGGGAGAGATCTTATGTTTAGTAAACCACATTTAATTGATTTGTTTTTATGTTCAGTCCGAGTTTTATTTATCTTTATGAGATTTTTATACTTTGCTCTAGTAGCATTAACTTTTAATTCATTAGTTTTGGGTAGTGGACGGGAAACTATCTCTATAGGGTAGTGGGTGGGTGGCAGTCCCTGTTCCTTGACCTGGACTCTGGGTTCCCTGAGCTGGACTCTGGGTTGTCACGGCTTTGGGGAACTAGAGATAACCCTATCAATGTTCCTGGAAAGAAGCGAAGCTCCGTCCTCGGTGGGATGGATGCCGTCTCTACGTAACAGTCCAGGTTTTCCCCAGAAGGCCCCCCAGTTATCAATGTAGCCCACATCGTTTTCTGGACACCACCTTGACAACCAAAGGTGGAACGAAAGCATACGGCTGTACATGTCATCGCTAGTACGATCAGGCAGGGGACCAGAAAAAATTACAGAGTCAGACATCTTTTTGGCAGCCCTACACACCGAAGCTACGCTAATTTTAGTGACCTCCGACTGCCGTCGCCGGGTGTCGTTGCCACCAGCATGGATAACGATCCTGCTATACCGCCGTTTGTCCTTGGCCAAAAGCTTCAGATGGGACCTAATGTCCGCAGCCCTGGCCCCTGGAAGGCATTTGACGGTGGTCTTTCGTGTCTCTGGAGCCACATTCCTAACTATGGAGCTGCCAATTACAAGAATCGGCCTCTCCTGCTCGGCGGGTGCGTCGCTGAGCGGGGCGAACCTATTGTTCAGAGAAAGGGGCTGGAGGTTGGCCGCGGACTGGGGTCTGGCGCTAATCTTCCTACGAACAGTCACCCAGCTCGCCTGAGGTCCCGGCTGCACGGGAGCTGTTGGAGGACGGCTAGGTCCTGTCCTAGTTGACTCCGCGCTAGCTACTGCTGGGCCTGGCTGTTCTACAGCGCGGAGCCGGGCCTCTAGCTCAGAAACCCTCGCCTCCAAAGCTACAAAAATGCTGCACTTATTACACCTACCAACTTCACTAAATGAGGCGGAGGAGTAACTAAACATCTGACAGAGAGAGCAGGAAAGAGGAGGTCCCCTTACGTTTTGTTCACACCAAACGGGTTTGAAGTGACCACAAAGCGCTGCACGCCCCTAGCTGGACACTTGAACAGTTGTCCAGAGAAAACTGGTCACGCTTCAAAATATGCCTTTTTCAATCGCATGAAGCCGGGAATACACAACTTATGGGAGGACCCTGACTAGGACAGGTCCGTAGCAGTCGGCTGGCCGCCTCCTCCTCCTCCTCCTCCTCCTCCTCCTCCTCCTCCTCCTCCTCCTCCTCCTCCTCCTCCTCCCCTCTCCCAACCCTCCAGGAGCTCCCAGTGGTCTCTAGTCTCCGAGCTGACTGTATTACATGTTTGGTCTGTATGGTCCCTCAGGTGGAGCTGGGACCGCTCCAGTCGTAAATGGGGGAGCTAAAGACCCAGTCGAAGCTTGGTGTGATTAACCACAGTGTTTGTCAGTATTTCCCTCATGTCATGCTGATGCTGTGACTCCAATATTTATTTGGTATTTTATCATTTCCACACCGCTGCTGATACAGGTTTGGATGGTGTATATGTGAGGAGGGAGATTAATGTATGTGTGGTTTCCTATAAAAAATAAATACAACTAAGGTAGAGCTAACCAAAATATATGAATAAATTTAACGTTTGGATATCACCAGTCTGTGTTAAAAATCACATTAATCAAACGTTATATAGACTTAGTAATCAAATGTCATAATTTACCATTATCCCATAAATAAAAAAACTCAGCAGATGAATCTCTCTGATTCATCAAGTTTCCACCGATGTCATCATGCTCTTATTGTGAAGAGCATGTGTAGCTACTTCCGCTAATGAGTTTGCATTTATTTAAATCAGAAAACACAACTTTAGCTGAATAATTTAGTATTTTAATGCAGCATTCACACTACGAAGTACTGAAACTATACACTGAACCAACATAAATAAATTAACATAAATACGGCACATTTATACTCTTTGAACCACACACAGGTAGGTTATGACCGAGATGACGTCAGAAGAGGATAGTAGAAAAATTCCCACTGACAACTTATGAATTTAATCATATCAACTCAAAGCCAAAACGTTAATAAGAATAAACTCTCATCATTTATGCACAGACACACAAGTCCTGCTACACAACAATTCGTCCCCATCCAGATGCATTCTGGCTCGTTAGGAAGGAGAACGGGTGTGGTGAGGGCTGAATTATAAGATGGACATGGCGGTATTCTGTGCATGTGTGAATTGCGTTTAAAAAAATTTATCACTTTATTTATTTTTTTTTTTTTTTTTTTTTTTTTTTCTATTTATCATGTTAATTCTATGACTTAATCGCTGTAAAAGGATTCATTTTAACAGCCATACTTTAAACCATAGATATTATCTCTATGGCTTCAATCTAGTAAATTTGTGAGTGTTTTTTTTGACGGCGACAAAGCGTGCGATGTGACTGTACCATAATGTTTGTGTTTGAAATGTTTATGTATAGGAAATGTTTGTGTTGCCTGGCAACAGCCTTGTCTCCCTTCCAGTTGGAACTATTGTGTTGGCGGAGCTAAATAAATGATTAAATAAGCAATCAAATCATAATCTATTGTCAATTATTAGTTTTTAAAAAATAAAATGTGCTTGTAGAACTGTTGTACAAAAGCAATATCACTCTCAAGGTTGTGCTGTTGTGCGGAATATCAGTAATGGTGTGATTATCTGTGACCTCATGTCTACAACCGAATCATACCAATGATGATATTCCTCAAAACAGAACTCCATCTCGTGTGATATTTCTTAAATACATAATGAAAACAGGGAGTTATGTCTGGAATGTAATACTTTTATAATTGTCATATTGAGCAGTTTTATATGAAGATGGGCAAAAAATGACCAGAATAAAGTTGATCAAAAGAAAGAACAGGAAATGGAAATTGGACATTTGAAAGAGACAAAATGTAACTTCCATTGAAGGATGTCAGAATACTAACCTATTTTTCTTTCATATTTGTTTCTTTATGCAGTAATACAAAATAATTCCATATTCAAAGCATAATTTCTCAGTAATCACTTTTCAAACCAGCAGCAGAGATCTAAACATTAGTCAAACCTAACCAGAGGACACGTCAGAAGCAGAAGTTGGACTCGTCCAACAGCTCTCCCAGAGAAATGATCCAGACTAAACTGATTTCATTTTTATCAGAACCTTACAGGATCCACTGGGTAGAACAAAAGGGACAGAGAGGGGGATACATGTAGTAGGCTAAGGAGCCGTTAGCATCTGCTCAGTGGTTTCAAATCATTTTTAAAACTTTTCTTATAGTTAAGAACACACTGAAAACAGTAGCATATGGTAGTGGGAGGATAGCTATCTGAGATCTGAGTCATGGTGCAAAATCTGCCCCCTCAACACACACACACACACACACCTACACACACACACACACACACATGTTGGGTTTCTATGTCTTGTGGGGACTTCTCATTGACATAATGTTTTCCGTAGCGCCTTACCCTAACCTTAACCATCAAAAATTAATGCCTAACCCTGACCCTTACCCCAACCTAACCATAACCTAAGTGTAACCCTGACACTAAAACCAAATTTTAAGCCTCAAAAATTGCTTCAAACTTGTGGGGACCGGGATTTTGGTCCCCACAAGGGAGGTCGGTCCCCACTTGGATAGTAAACTTCCGATTTTTGGTCCCCACACAGATAGTAATACCAGGTCCACACACACACACACACACACACACACACACACACACAGCTTTCCATCCAAGCCTCTTGGATAAGAGGTGAAACGTCTTCCAAGACAAATTATCAAGTCCAGTTGCGTTCGATTGAAATTTCCTTGAGATAACCATGATCTGGATGAATGAGAATATTCACAGGCTTGTACTGGCTACAATCCGTCTTTCTTTTTTTTTGCTTTAAACAGCACAAATTTGTTTATAGTTCTTATGTAGACGAGTTAAGTGATAGACATTTTTTACAATTTGACTGGACTCTAAAATATCCGCCCTGCCAGTGATCAGATAACCTGTGGGAATAATAAGTTGGCCAAAGAATGAGATACAGACCACAGATGTTAGGACACTAAAGCTCCTCACCATGCATGGTGGGTTCCATCCTAAACCCAGCACCCTGAGACTGTACGCACGGCGTAAGGAAGGAGGCAGAGGACTGATGAGCATGAGAGCAACTATCCAGGATGAAACATCGAAGCTCCATAAGTACATTAAAGACAAGGCTTCAGTGGATGACGTACTTAGTGAATGCTTGAGACAATAGCTAGATGAGGAGGTGCTGGAGGAGGAACCATCATGGTAGGACAAGCTCCTACATGGGATGTACCACCGGAACATAACTGAAGGGGCTGATCTCAAGAAATCCTACCAATGGCTAGAGAGGGCTGGCCTACAGGACACCACAGAGGCACTCATCCTGGCAGCACAGGAGCAGGATCTGTGCACCCCAGATCTACCACACCAGAAAAGACCCAAGGTGTAGGCTGTGCAAAGAGTCATCTGAGACAAACCAGCACATAACAGCAGGGTGTAAAATGCTGGCAGGGAAAGCACACATGGAACGTCATAGGGAAGTGGTTAGCATAGTATACAGAAACATCTGTGTGGAATATGGGCTGGAAACCCCAAGGTCAAAGTGGGAAACAGCTCCAAAGGTGGTGGAGAATGACCGAGCAAAGATCCTGTGACCCCCAAAGTGGAGGAATGGCTCAAGCAGATCCCTGGAAGAACCTCAGAAAAGTGCAGTATTTGGAACAGCAAAGATACTGAGAAGTGACCTCAAACTCCCAGGCACCATGAAAATCCTCTAGGGGAAACACTGGAGGGTGGTTCTAATCTGTTCATAGAGAGAACAGGCAGCAAAGCTGCTGCTGGGTACAGGACATCAAGAAGCAGGGGTCAAGACAAAAACCTGCTGTTCATTATTTTTATGATTGCATTAAATTACTTATTTTCTCTGAATATATTTTTTTTTACACTGGCTCGATACGTTAAATGGCTGTGGAAAGAACGTTTCTTTCAAGAAGGATCACTCTGTAATGCAGAGGTTCTGATGAAGCCCTGGACTGTTGTATTACTTCATAGCTGGAACATTAACGGTGATGATGGTAATTTCACTATGCTTAGGACACAGCATGTGTCTGCTGCAACACTGTTTCATTTTATAATTAGTTCATAAATGTTAAATAAGATATCATCTTAACAGTCAGTATTTTAGATACTATATAACACTATGAGGTAACCCGCTTAAATAAGAGCAGCTGTTTGCGCCTCCAATCGCGACTAATCTGCAAAATAATAGGTGATTAGTCAATTATCAAAATAATTCTTTGTGGCAGCTCTAATTGGCGCTATAGAAAAAACTTAATTAAATTGAACTAGACCACAGAGATGAACAGTTTAAACCTGACGAGGGCGCAGCTCCTCTCTGACAACGATGACATGGTAGAAGGCAGACTTCCTAGCAGCAGAACGTTGATGAGGATGAGCGAGGGTTGATATGGACAGAAATATGATCAGAACATTTTGTGGTAGATATTGCAAAAATACAAATGCATGTTTTATATTCCACCATCTGTGTGTCTAGAACTGCCCCCATACCAACAAGTATGCATCTATTTATGACGAAGCATTGCATGATTGGCTGGACGTTGTCATTAGACTACGTGATTGGCTGGATGTTAGAAAGCATTTTGCTTTTTTTTTTTTACTTTATTAACAAAACAAGGAACGAATGAAATATATAGAGGAATTCAATGCAAATAAGCAGGGTGTTCTATAAATACCGTACACTCAAAATGTACGTATATCAAGCCTTTTCACAGCCTTCTTCTTGACAGCCTGATATTGATTTGATGTATAGTTAAATGTATCATCTTTTTGGGTTTTCTAAATAAATAAACAGAAGAAAACATTTCTACTTCATAGGAAAATATACGGTGAATAACAACCTGCCAAACTCTTTCCAAATTCCATGGGTGAAATAGCAGAACCAGAAAAGATGTCATGTTTTTTTAATGTCCCCACAGGAGCAGTTATCAACATTTATGTCTCTTAAATTAACCATATAGTGCTAGCAAAGTAGTTTGTCCGAGTTAAGTTAGCATAATGTGATGTTTTCGGCATGCGTAAGCCCCCTGAGCAGATATAGTACCTACACAGGCTGTCTCATATTCGCTATGTTAACGTAGCTCTGTTAGCTTGGTAATTTAAACAATAGGCTGCTGACAGATTAATGTTAACATTCAGCTAAAAAGGTTAAAACAAGGCTTGTGTAGTTGTGTCGAAGTGTGTGGACCTGTGGGAGTTATTAGGTTTGTTTATGTCACAGTCTTATGCAAACAGTAAAATGTAGGCTATAGGCTAGTTAACTTTAGCATAGCTTCCTGTGAGTCATTAACTTAGCTGAAACTCCCCACATGGCTTTGGGCTACCAAAGACAGAATAATGTGTCTGCTGCTGAGCCATCTCTTGGTCCTCCACCTGCCAAGTTCTGTGTGGAAGCATTTTACAGTCAGTGCTGCAGATAAAACCAAAGTAATATGTAATGTGTGCAAAAGTCAAATCAGCAGAGGCAGAGATATCAAACATCTGTCAACATCTGCTATGCATAATCACATGCACTTAAAGCATTCTCCTGATACTGTCTGCTAGGGCTGGACGACATAGAAAACAAGCATATCGACTCATATTGATCGATACTGATAATTATCGATAACCGTCATAAAATGTAGAAACGGTAATTTTGTTATTTTTCAATTAACTCGTTTTTACTAATAATTAAAGTTATTTTTTCAAACACTTTTGTCATAAAGTTTGTAAGACACAGAAACAAAACAGGTTAAGAGACCTCAGTAACGCCAGTAAATACAAAGAAAAGTAACGTTATTAACCATGATATATATTTTTTATTGTTAGTAATTTAAATTGAAGGGCTCATCTTGATGTTTTTAATCTTTTAAACATTTTATGAAACTTTATTATAATAATGGCTGAAATATTTGGTTTAGTTTGTCAATAAAGCTGATTCAGCTCAGTTGCTAAAGTTAAAGCTAACCAGCTACTCACCTATAGCAGAGTGTAGACAGAGCCCAGAACACTGGAGCAAAGTCCAGTCACTGACAGCTGAAGCCAGCAGGTCTATCCACCCCGAGTTATGTTTTTAAACCAACGCTTCTGAGGACTGGGTGGAGACAGGGGGGGACATTTTAAAAGCCACAGGTGTCGTTAGCGGCGCAACCCGGGTAAGTTTCCCGAGTAACAGTGATTCACAGCAAGCCTGGGGAGGGGAGTACTGCTTCAGACAACTGACTAAAGTATTTTATTTGCTTTATTATTGCTACGTTTAGTGTTTTAAATATCAGTCAGATATCAGTTCAAAACTCAACGCAACATTTAGCTGAGCTACTGAAACATTTTTCCAGGACAACTTCCTCCGGCACTCCTTGCTGTGACATCTGATCGCGGTGAAGTTGGATATTGGACAGACATTCAGGCTATAGTTCGCTTAGGGACCATCAACAAGTTCTGGTGCAGCTCAAGTTATTTGCTCCTTTTTGTGGTTTGAAAGGAGAGAGGGATGGGTGACGGAGCTGTCTGGGTCAGCATTAATGATTTGTTTGGAGCGAGTAATGACTGCTGCATTTAGCTACCTGATAGGCCAGGGGTCACCAACGTGGTGTGAGCAGGCACCAAGCTGCTGTTAGGGACAGCATAAGGTGCCCTCTGGGCATGTTCTAATAAAAGGAGAAAAAAATTTAAGCACTGAGAGATTATTAGAAACAAAGTGTTGCATGTTGAAATCTGGTTGTATCTGTTTGTTTTCCTAAATTATTATTAATATTTGTGAGAAACAAACATGTGATTATTATTATTATAACTAAAGATAAACCAAACTACTGTTGAAAAGTGTGTCATGTACAGGTAACCCTTCATATTACTCAGTATGCGTTTAGTAGCTCTCAGTTTCACAGATGTTAGTGACCCAGGGGGAACTTTTTTTTTATCAAACTTTTCTATTGGCCCCTTGTTTTTTCTGTCATACCACATGTCTATGGATTAAATTATCATCCAGCCCTACTGTCTGCCAGCTTTCTCATGGTCAGTGTTTCTGGCCAGGTCGGGTTCCTTTAGATGCACCACTGATGTTCTGCAGTGGTCACACTGAAGCTTTTTTTTTGGGGGGGGGGGGATCTCAGTGTGGTGGTCCATCTCTGTGTGTGCTGGTGTGCAGCCTGAGCCTCCTCACTGCTGCTCTGGAGCCTACCTGATCTTGTAGTTGGGCAGGGTGTGCTTCTTCTTGATGACCCGTTTCAGCTGGTTGACTATGAAGGAGGTGAGCTGAGGCAGCGGTCTGCCTTCAAACTGGGACTTCACCTCAAAATCCACCAGCGGGTCCTCGAGGAACGAGAAGGACCAATGGGAGAAGGGCATGCGCGTGAACTGCAGCCGGAGCCTGCCCACCACGCGCCGCATCTTGACGAACAGGTAGGCCGACTTGCCGAACACCAGGTCCACGTCTATGGCCAGGTGGAAGCCGCCATTGTACTCGATGTCCACCTCGAAGTTAAGCTCCTCGGGCATGCCGTCGTCGTCCCGCTGCACCGGCTTCAGCAGCCGGGCCGTCTTAAAGACCGGGAGGGAGTTCCCCAGGGAGATGTCCCGGAGACTGAGCCCCTCCAGGAGCCGACCCGCCGTCTTGGTCTGCAACAGCTCCTCAAACTCCACCTTAATCTTTTTGGTTATCCAGTGGCGAACCACGGGCGTGTCTCGGAGCTCTCTGAACAGAAACAAGAAGATGGCATTCAGGAAATTGCAGGTTTCCGTCCTGCCAGCATCCAGCAGTTCGCTGTGTAAAGGCGGCTGCTGTTGTTTGGGGCTGCCGCCGGTGACAGCCGCTTCTTGCTGCCGGCTGAGGACGGCCTCCTGCGCTCTGGATGCAGCGGCTGCCCCGCTGTCCTGCGGGCTCGGTTCGGCCTGAGGAGCATTAAAGTAGTCTTTTAGTGCGTTCTCAGGCAACACTGTGACATACTGGACGGTCCTAGCGACGGGCTCTGGGTTCCTCCTGTAAATCAGCAGGAACTGTAACATCAGCGTGACGAGCGCTCCACACAGGGCAGAGACCAGGATGAGATAAATCATGGCGCCTCCGCTGCTCTCTGTCCGACTCAGATCACTTTCATATCCGAATATTTATTCGTGTAAACGAAGCAAGTTCCACCTGGCCGCTCTCTAAGCTGCCATATCATCGGCTTCGTTCCTGAGCTGGAAGCTCCCCCCCTGATTGGATACTGATAGTTACGTTGTTTGCGTAATGACGACAACAGGGAGGTGATGCCTTCAAAGGGAATCGGATTTTATATGTAAAGCCAAAAGCATGACAGCTGGCGTTAGGCATGGATTAAGCCAGTATAGAACATTTATGGATAGCTATTTGTGACCTTTTTCTTCCGGTCTCTCCATCTAGCGTCATCCACAGTGGAGAGCTGCCTCCATCTCACCTCTGCTCTCACAACTTCTCCACCTTCACTTCAACATGCATCTTCTTTGTTTATGTCATCTCCACAGTCACTCTCCAGAATCCCGGCCCGCCAGATCATCTCTAAACAATCATAACCTTTCTGGTTTCATAAATCAAGTTTAGCGAACTTGTAGAACATATCTGCCTGAATTTGTCCAGTTTGCACATGTGCAGAAGGAGGTCTGCATGATTGGAAGTAGATATTTGCATTTGACTGTAGAAGATCTGCAACATCTTGCTGCAAACCTTGAAGGACCTCAGCTTTCTCCAGAAGTCCAGTCGGCTCTGTCCCTTCTTGTAGACGTTTCACTGCTCCAGTCCAGTCCAGTCTGATGTAGAAGACCACCTCCTGCTCCTTGGTTCTTCCTGTATGGGGTAGCAGCATCAGAGCCAGGGACTTAAAAAGGCTCATCAACCTGATAAAGAAGGTTGGTTCTGTTCTGGCGACAACCTGGGAACTGAGGAACAGACACACTTATAACCACTAGCTGTTGTCTTACCTATCTATTGTTCTGAAGTAACTACACTACCTCCCTGTGACTCAGAATAAACATTAATATACTGTTATTAGTTTATACATACCTGAACGATATTGCACTTAAATATAATAAGGATTTGTTGTTGTATGAACCTTTCAGCCCACCCAGGTCTTGTGGTTCCAAGCTCCTCTAAATCCTCTGAATCAGAACCAAACATGAAGAAGGAACATTCCCTTATATTGCTTCCTCTAATCTGAAAAAAAAAAAAAAAAAAAATCCAGGAAACTGCAAATATGTCCAAACAGTTTCTTTCTATCGAAGCTAAACCTGTTCAGAGCTGCCTTTGAATAATAATCACTGGAACATCAGTAATTCCAGTCAGGATGACAGCTTTTCATTTTGCCACATTGATTTGTTTTTGTATCGGTGTACTGCGTTTTATTTTATCATGTAACACACTTAGACCTGCTTGTTGAAATGGGCTATAAAAATAAACAACCAAAATTCACTAATTGCAATATTTTTATTGATTTATTTCAAACAAAATGTAAAAAAAAAATATATATAAACATACACCAAAAAAGAAAAAAAGCTTGAAAAGGAGTAGGATAAAGTGAGAACATGTATAGTTCCTACCTCTATTTCATCTTTTCCAATAGGTCATATCTCAATGCAAAACAAAAGCTGTCCATACTATTCCATGAGCAAAAGAACTAACACAGCAATTAACATAGACTTATTACTTGGTCAGAAGAATCTTTTACAAAGAATAATTAAACAGAAATTGTGAATTTATAAATATAATCTAAGGAATATGCAGTAAAGATATATATTGCGGTATATTCTTTTGGTATAGATATGTCAAAGTGACTGCTTAAGAACATTCTTACTTTCCAAACAGTTTGCAGCAGAACAAATTCAAAAAGAATGCCATTTGATAAACATTTATTGTGCAAAATGCATTAAAAAATATTCAATTATTTTTCCAAAACCCAAAAATTCTCACAACACAAAGAGGAAGATGTTTTCAATGACACAACATCTATTTATGCAAAATAATGTTCAAAAATTGTCTGCTTTCCTGGTTTCTTATTTACACATTTATATGACACAAAAACAAACCTGCCTATATTTGAATCAAAATGCTCAAATCTCAACAGATTTCTTTTACATTTAATGAAAAACTACAAACTTTAAATATCTAGTCTGAATACCTCATGTTCAGTGTTAGTCTAAATCTAATCTGGAAAAAAATCCAGAAGACTGCAAATTATGTTCATAACAGTTTCTTTCTGTCAAAGCTAAAACATGTGGTAAGGGGTATGGACAAAAATGACTACATTTATACCATTTCTGTCTTATACCTTTTATATTCCCCACTACAAATTTAAAATAAAATAACAATTCCTTTTTTTTTCCCACTCTGAGAATATTTTGGCCAAACAGCAGCAAAGGGACAGATTCACACTCAGATAATAAAGATTTATAATAATTAAGTGAGGCAAAAGTACACAGCTCTAAACTACTGTGAAGTTATTAAAATAGCACGCTGTGGTTCAAGAAATGTACAACTGAGCAGGATTATTTTAAAACACTTAAAAATATGAATGTTCATTTGTGGATTAACTAATTTTTTTGTCAAAACGTGACAAAGAAAAGTAATGCAAACAAAGCAGGGATATAAATACATGAGTTTTGTGGGGAACAGTGATGGTGATACAGTCTAACTGCTGCAGTGAGAATGTTTGAATGTTACTTTGCAAAACAAAAGCGACTTATTCTATTCCATGATAATGTATCATGACAACATTCCTTCATGCACCAAGCATGCAGCAGTCTGTCACTGAAGGAGAACGCTAGCTCAGCAACAACTGAATGTGACAAGGTCCTGGCCCAAGTGGAGGAGTTCAAGTATCGGGGAGTCTTGTTCATGAATGATGAACAGATGGAAGGGGAGATGATAGGTGTGTTGGTCTGGTGTTTGCAGTGTTTTAATCTGTCGTGGTGAAGAGAGAGCTGAGCCAAAATATGAGGCTCTCAATTTACCGGTCGATCTACGTTCCTACCCTCATCTATGCTCACGAACTTTGGGTGGTGAGCGAAAGAACGAGATCACGGATACAGGCGGGGCTCAGAGTAGAGCCGCTGCTCCTCCACATTGAGAGGAGCCAGTTGAGGTGGCTCAGGCATCTGGTCAGGATGGACGCCTCCCTGGTGAGGTGTTCTGGGCACGTCCCCCCAGGAGGAGACCCAGGACATGCAGGAGGGAAAGGCCTGGTAACGCCTTGGGATTCCTGGCCTCGCTACCTGATCATGGATTAAGTTAAAGGATGGTTAATGTCAGACGTTGTCGGCTGCTAAACTATTGTGTTTGGGACGAAAGGGTGGGGGTGATTCCCCATTATGTAAGAACAATCAGAAGAAATATAATAATATAATTGTATAGAAATGACTGTTCTTGTAAAGTGCCTTGAGATGACATCTGTCGTGAATTGGTGCTATATAAATGAATTAAATTGAATTACACCCTGGACAGGTCACCAGTTCATCAGAGGGCAGTTCTATGATAGAGCTATGTATCTATACATGTGTGGATTATATGAGAATATGACAGTCATGACAGAGTCTTGTATTGTACTCAGCAATATTGTTTCTCTGTAGTACTTATATGATGTGGAATATCAACAGTAGTGTACTTTCTAGACCGGCCAGCAGAGGTCTCTATCTTCTTTGTGTTTTGTCTCATTAAGTGCTGTGGCCATCCACTTTGACTTGTGAAATCATAACTGTTGAGTCATGGATGTTTTATGTGGTCTATTTGACTTCCTTCTTTTATCAAATTGTTCAGTTGGTATGAAAAAAAAACAGTTCTTTTATCTGAGGCCAGTCAGACCTACAGAGGCTCTAATGTTGTTCTGGGTTGGTTTGTGAGCTTAAGCTTTAACTTTTGAGGCTAAGAAGCATTGTTTGACAAACTGACAAATGCAAAAGTAGAAAAAATCTATGACAGGTCAGACACTTTGGAATAAACACTTCCATGACATGTCCATATCCTATTATTATTTTCTCATGCATGTTTTAATTAAAGAACTCTGGTGAGAGAAACACTGCATCAATTTATTCCCCCAAAAAGACTGGAATACCACCGTCGTCATTTTTCATCTTCCAGAATGCCCTGTAGCAGAGAGAAATGGACAATGATCTGGACAGCTATGAGCAAACACTGTCTTTGTTACATATTTTGTTATTTTTTAAGGTAAAGTGAACAGAGACTGGATGGTTTTTTGGACTATGACTTGTAGAACTCTGACTTTTCATCCTCTCAAACAGAGGGACGCTCAGTAAGGTGAGATTCAGCTGCACACTGAAAAAAGGAGAAGTTAGTGGAGAGTGCAGTGACCTGAGACTGGGACAGTAGTTCACCTTTCAGCTGAACTGAGTGAAAGCAAACAGCCAAAGCCTCTACCTACCCTGGAGTACCTCAAAGAGACATATACACTTATAGACATGAGTCTTTCTCTTCCTTTTCTCAGAGCTTAAAAACTTGATCTGAATGGTAAAAGCTGACAGAAATTTATCAAAAAAGAGCAGAAGCCCTACTTCTGACTGAGACTATCATCTATTCAAGGAGACGTTTCATATTTTAGTGAAACTAGATGGAAAAGAGATGGCTTCAAACTTTATTTGCCCATTTATACATTTCTATGTTTGTTTTTCCTGGATGTTTCTATGGTTTAGTTTTGATGACTCATTAAAACAGAGAGCCATGCTCCCAAACAGAGCAGATTTATTTGGAAGGTCAAATTATGACCTTAGTCTGACTGAAATCAGACATTTGAAATGCATGTATACACCTTAGTCTGGCTTGAATCAAATTGAACTGGTGCAACTCAGCAAAACACAGTAGTATTATATGGCGGCTAAGACAAACATAAGCGGCTGATCAGCGCATCTTTGGACTGATGTAGAAACAGTGGATTGTAATTATGAATATCCTGCTTTAACTCCGTCTGCTTCACCAGCCTCTGTACTGCCTGAGCTCAAAGAAGCTAACCGCTATAAGGCTAACACATAGGGACGCATGTCGCCATCTATCATCGAGGAGTCAAACATGATCCAGTTAATAATTAGATTTACTGAGTAACAGGTAAACTGGGACCCAGCTCTCTACATGGGGTAAACCCTTACTCTGATTACTCAATGAATCTCCATTTAGATTTGCATTTAAACGCATCAAGTGTTTAGCCTTGGCAGGTTCTTCATCCCAGAGATTGTCCGCAGTGTACAAAAGTGCAGCACTTTAAGAATTTAACTTGATTTTTTCTTATTGTGTTAAAAATTGTTCCTATTTGATCAATTTTTTAAAATGACAGATTGGTTAAAGTTAGCTCCTGGTAGGGTTTGTATTTCTAAAGCACATTTTGCAAGAACAAAATCCCAAAGTACATCACAATGAAAACAGTGGAATATGTTAAAATCCATAATTCACTTCAATTCAGTTTATTTATATAGCGCCGTTTCACAACAGATGTCATCTCAAGGCACTTTACAAGAATAGTTATTACAATACAATGTTTAGTGTAGAAATTACAGAACCACAGAAGATTGTGTTGTGTAATTCTCAGCAATCCCTCACACTGAGCAAGCATGAAGCGACAGTGGGAAGGAAAAACTCCCTTTTAACAGGAAGAAACCTCCAGCAGAACCAGGCTCAGCACAAGCGGTTATCTGCCGAGACCGTCTGTGGTTTGGAGAATACAGAACAGAGACACAGAACAGAGACACAGAACAGAGACACAGAAAGAGCAACAGAACTGATGCAGAAGGTGGTAGCAGGACGTGGAGAACTTTCCGTCACTGCAATGCTATCTTAGTCAGGGTCGTCAATCAGGGCGGGTCAGGAGCACCTACTGTCGGAAGAGACTAAGAGAAAACAGGTTAGCGCTTGAATTGACAGCTTATCATGCAGTTGGGGAGAAGTAGGAGAGAAAGTAGGAACAGACCCTAATAATGTCCTCCAACAGCCTAAAGCAGCATAGCTACTAGCATTAACCTGTCTCCTAGCTACTAGGATACCTAGCTACTAACACTTTCTACCTGGCTTACATTAACCTATCTCTACCTAGCTACTCTACCTCTTCCTATCCCTTCCTAGCTTTTGACACTCTACCTAGCTACTCTACCTGACTACTAACATTAACCAATCTCTTCCTAGCTACCTGTCTAACCTGTCTCTAACTGTAAGCTTTGTCAAAGAGGAAAGTTTTAAGCCTAGTTTTAAAGATAGACAAATTGTCTGCTTCACGAACCAACCCTGGGAGCTGGTTCCATAGGAGGGGAGCCTGATAGCTGAAAGATCTGCCACCCATTCTACTTTTAGAAATCCTAGGAACTACCAGTAAACCTGCAGTCTGAGAGCGAAGGGCTCTGTTAGGAACATATGGAACAATCAGGTCTCTTATGTATGATGGAGCTAGATTATTAAGAGCTTTATATGTCAGAAGGAGGATCTTGAATTCTATTCTAGATTTTACTGGGAGCCAATGAAGAGAAGCTAAAACAGGGGAAATGTGATCTCTTCTTTTAATATTCATCAGAACCCTAGCAGCAGCATTTTGGACTAACTGAAGACTTTTAATTGTATTCTGTGGACCACCTGATAATAAAGAGTTACAGTAATCCAGCCTTGAAGTAACAAAGGCATGGACTAGTTTTTCAGCATCACTCCTGGACAGGATGGTTCTAATTTTTGTAATATTCCTAAGGTGAAAAAAGGAAATCCTACAGACTTCTTTAATGTGAGATCTAAATGACATATCTTGGTCAAAAATAACACAGAGGTTCTTTGCTTTATTACTGGAGGCTAATTTAATGCCGTCCAGGTGAAGGGGTTGACTAAGTAGTTTCTTTTTCAGAGCTTCTGGTCCAAAGACGACAACTTCTGTTTTATCAGAATTCAGAAGCAAGAAGTTTAGAGTCATCCAAGTTTTTATGTCTTCCAGACATGCCTGTAGTCTACCTAACTGATTGGATTCATCAGGATTTATGGATAGATATAGCTGTGTATCATCTGCGTAACTATGGAAATTTATCCCATGCTGCCTAATTATTTTACCAATAGGAAGCATATATATAGTAAAAAGAATCGGCCCAAGCACTGAACCCTGTGGTACTCCGCAAGTAACTATTGAGGTTGAGGAAGATCTATTGTTTACCTGAACAAACTGAAATCTGTTAGACAAATAAGATTTAAACCAACCTAGTGCTGTTCCTATTATACCGACACTTTGAAGCCTTTCTATGAGAATATTGTGATCAACAGTGTCAAAGGCAGCACTGAGATCTAACAGGACCAGAATGGTCACCAGTCCATTGTCTGAGGCTATGAGAATATCATTAGTAACCTTCACCAGAGCTGTTTCAGTGCTATTATGAGCTCTAAAGCCTGACTGAAACTTCTCAAACAGCTCATTATTGTTTAAATGCTCACATATCTGGTGTCCAACTATTTTCTCAAGAATTTTAGATAAGAAGGGAAGATTAGATATCGGTCTATAGTTAATTAAGTCGTTTTGATTAAGAGATGGTTTCTTAAGTAGAGGTTTAATTACAGCAATCTTAAACTCCTGTGGTACATATCCATTGACTAAGGATAGATTCATTATATTTAAAATTGGAGCAGCGATCAGAGGGAAAACTTCTTTTAAGAGTTTATTTGGGATTGGGTCTAAAACGCAAGTTGAAGGTTTAGATGAAGCTAATAATTTTAGTACATCAGAAGGGTCGGCTGCATTAAAGCAGTTTAAGCATATATTAGGTTCCGCCATTTTTTAGGCTGCCTCATTAACTAAGGAGGAAGCAAGCATATTGGTAAGGTTCCCAATTATCTTATTTTTTACAGAGCCTATTTTATTTATAAAGAATTGCATGAAGTCATCACTACTAAGAGCTTGGGGAATGGTTGGCTGGATAGAGCTATGATCCTGTGTGAGTTTGGCAACTGTGTTAAAAAGAAACCTAGGATTATTTTATGATAAATAAATATAGTTTAATAACCATTTCAAGTCCACAAGTTCATCATAATCAAAAGGGCTGTGTAGTAACTATTTGGTTGCACTGTTACGGCAAGAGTTCTGATGAATATTAAAAAGAGAGATCACATTTCTCCTGTTTTGGCTTCTCTCCATTGGCTCCCTGTTAAATCCAGAATAGAGTTTAAGATCCTCCTCCTTACGTATAAAGCCCTTAATAATCAGCTCCATCATACATCAGAGATCTGATTGTTCCATATGTTCCTAACAGAGCACTTTGTTCTCAGAATGCAGGTCTACTGGTAGTTCCTAGGATTTCTAAAAGTAGAATAGGAGGCAGATCTTTTAGTTATCAGGCTCCTCTCCTGTGGAACCAGCTCCCAGTTTTAGTCCATGAGGCAGATACTCTGTCTGTTCTCAGTGTTTTCTCTCCGTAGAAGCTCCACCTCGTATGGTATCCTGCTTAGCTGTGATGTCTTGTTGGAGGGAGGCATCGACTGGGATGAAGCTCCCAGTAACTGACCATCCTCCATATCCTGTTCTCATCTTTTTACTTTCTTAAACATTGAAAGTATTCTTACATCAGTACTATGACATCATTCTGATTCTGCTGGAGGTTTCTTCCTGTTAAAGGAGAGTTTTTTCTCTCCACTCTCGCTACATACTTGCTCATTATAAGGGATTCCACTTAGGATGGCTGTGGTTAGAGTTGTGTGTACAGGGAATAAATGCCAGTCAATGACTTGACAATCTGACGGGATTCCTTTGATCGAAAACTTTTAAACTAATTGTAATGTTATTATGATTGGATCGAAGTGACTTGTCTTATGAAATGCCTCGTGGGTTTGATTCCAGCTTCCGCCTTGCCTGGTGGTCAGAGGACCTGGTGGTACCTTGAATAGCCGCCTCACTTCTACAATGTAGCTCACCCGTGTGTGACTGATTGAATGTAGCATGAAGCGCTTTAGGGTCGTCTAGACTTGATCAAGCATTAAGCAACTACAGTCCATTTAATGTAAATTAGCATTCAGTAATAGTATTCAATAGTGTTGCAATATATTCATATTTATTGATGTTCTTGTGAAACTACCACTGGAAAAAAAGTATTCAAACAGCAGAGGTAATGTTTCCAAAAACTTTGTGGTTTGCAAACATCGTCATTTTGAGTTAATTCACTAAACCCTCAGGGTCCACTCTGGACAGGTCATCAGTCTATCACAGGGAAACATGGAGACACACAGGACAAACAACCATGGGACACACACACACACACACATGTGTGAGACACCTAGGATACATTTTGGAGAGACCAACTAAGTTAAGAGAATTGTTTTTTTTATTGTGTGAGGAAGCTGCAGTACCCTGAAAGAACACAAGGAGAACATTGAGACTCAGTGCAGAAAGAGTCCAGGTCAGGAATTGAACCCAGGACCAAAATCCCAACAAGCAACAGTGCTACTAACGCTGCCACACTGGAGCCCCTGAGTTTACATGGGAAGTGGCCTGTATTTGTATAGCGCTTTACTGAGTCCCTATGGAGCCCAAAGCGCTTTACAGGACATTCAGTAGTTCACACACTAGCGATGATAAGATGCCCTGGGACGCACTGACAGAGGCCAGGCTGCCAGACACTAATAATAATAAGATAATAAGATTAGTTTCTGTTCTTCATCTACTTTGAACCATTCTCTGTTTGAAGACCTCTGATTGCTTATGTATTGAGTGCAGGCCTGGGCCAAACATGGGGGCTAATTTAGCATCTAGCTTTCAGGAAGCCCACGTGGCGCGGTTGGAGAAGCTCACATACATTTATTGAACATTAAACAAAGAAAAGGAAACTCCTTTCAGATTGAGGAACTCAAATTTATTTAAAATGACTCTTAGTCAGGAAAATCTGTTAAAAACTGGTTAAAACTTCAGGCCTAGCGGCCTGGTTTACAAAAAAAAGATAGCAGATAAAATATTATTCACAGTAACAAATTTCAGTGAAACACAACCCTTAAATCTTAGTTATTCTAAACTTATTTGCATCTGCCCGACAGCACTGTAAATCCAAATAAGTTCGGTGAACTAAAAATTTATGAGGAAACTGATTACATATAATTTTTAAGTAAACTTACTTAAAAACTATAAGTTCACCATAACTTAAAAAATTTGGCCTGAATGCAATCAAAGCATTTAACTACATACATTACTTCACCAACTCGAATAATATAAGTTGTGTAAACTCTGAATTGATCTATTGAACACTAAAATCTATGGCCTGCATTTGCATAACACATTTCCTGTCAGAAGAAAATAAAGGGTTTTATACCATATTCAGTAATAAACTCACTAATGCTGAAAGGGAGCTTTGTAGCCACAGCTGCCATGGGTCATGGTGACAAAAGTGAAGGTGCCATTCTGTCTGCACTGCCAAGCATCACAGCAGATTTAGCAGAAGAAGTGCCTTGCCAAAGGGCACAGCAACCAACACAATAATAGTGGGAATTTCAACTGGCAACCCACTTGTCACGTGGTTGCCAACAACCCTTATCAGTTAGTGACTCCTCCTCCTCCTGCAATGAACACAGTCACATGGCCTGACATCTTTATGTTATCATGTCTCTATACTCAAAACTTTTGATATGAAGATTTCACTTTCTCGCAATGTTTAATTTGATTAATCCTATTAACTACAGTGATAGATGAATCTGGTTATACATTTTAAGCTGGCTTCATTTTGTTGCTACTTTTGATTTCAATGATTATAAAACTTTTGAGCTCATTGTACTTTTGAGTTTACAGTGATACCTTATGAAAGATGAAGGTTATTGTTGTCTCTCCGTGTCGATGCTAAAAGGCATGTTAGCCAGCAGGCTATCCAGGGGTTGCTAAGCTAGTTAGCAGGCTACTAAATGAACTTATTTAGCACTTTTCTAGTCATACTGACCACTCAAAGCGCTTTACATTGAAGCCACATTCACCCATTCACACTCCAATAGCCAACATGGCTCTGTAGAACGATGTAGATTTTTTTGGGGTTAAGTGCCTTGCATTGATTTACTGGAACAGTTAACCATCGCCTGGGCATTTCACCTCTTATCAACCCTGTGGCGGCGGGTGAATGCGGTTTCTGGCTGGTTCAGGCTGCCACAAGTGGGTCTCTTGTCCTACTTGAGGATTCTTCTCCACTTTCAACCTGAACTTTCTCAGGATGAGGGCAATCTGCTGGTTTCCTCAGAAAGCCAGTGTATGATCTAATAAATCTGGAGTATTACTTGATGACTATATCTTTGGTAATTAATTTTGAATGTGGACAGGACTATTCTGGAATGAATTGGGTGATTTTTTCTTTCTTTTAATGCACATAATTGGACTCAATCAGTTTGTTTTTACAGCACCAATTCACAACACATCTTCTCAGGGCACTTTACTAAAGTCATTTCAATACAGTTATACAAACATCCAGTTAACTCTACGTTTCAAACAGTGCATCAAGTTCAGTTCATTATTGAAATTAATTTGAAAGGTTTTCTATCTAAGAAACTCCAGCAGATTGTATGCAGCATTCACTCCTTCTGGACCAACATGTAGCGACAGTAGACAGTTGCCTGTTTTATATCATTGACTTGAAAGCAATTCCTCAGCAATCCCTCATATTGAGCAAGCATGTAGCGACAGTGGAGAGGAAAAACTCCCCTTTATCAGGAAAAAACCTCTGGCAGAACCAGGACCTGGATCAGTACAAGTAGTCACCTGCCACAACGGTCTGGGAGTCTGAGAAGAAAGGAGAGACACAGAAATAACAAAAGGAAGTGATGTAGGAGTACAGATACCATCTGGACCGCTACTGTCCTGTACTGAACTAAATTATTTAACTGAATTATAAAGATATTCAATTGTTGTAGGACTTGTTCACTGTTGGCATTGTGATGTGTCCTTTTATTTTGTTCTGACTAATACTGCATGGGCCAGGAAGGAAGGAACGGAGGATGATGGGATTGCAAATGGGAGCTATACTATTTATTGCTGATGACATTTTTGTTTATTTTTTGTCAGTTTATAGTTTTAGAAATTTTAAAAATGTTTCCTTTAAAAACACATGTTCTGTGGGGTTTCTTAATAAGACTGATAGTATTTCCCCAGAGACTAAGTCAGTGTTTAGCTGTTTCTTGATAAATGTTGTAAATCTGTAATTGTGGCCACATTCCTCTGTCATCTCTTCCTGCTCTTTATCCTACTGTCTAACTCTTCATGGTCTACTGTTCTTTAGCTGACAGGAAACACGTAGTAGGTAACGGTAGGCGGAGTTGTAAAACAACGAGGGGTACTTGAAGGCAGCATTAATTGCGCTAACCTGTCTGCATAGAGGCGCACTCACCTCATTCTGGGGAGACGCCGCCGATCGGCCGGCTCGGAGCTTCTGCTGTGTTTCCACTGAACAATATCGGAGGGTTTTTCCGGCATCAATCTGGGGAAAAGAGATTCTTCCAGCCTCACTTATTGCTCTGCTTTGGAGACCTGCTGGGTTTAAAGATGAGCAGCTTAATGGCGTGTAAGGAGCCGTTCGGTGAGTTGCTTCATATTGTTTCCTAACTATTTTCTATTCTCACTGTGTGAAACCAGAGTCACTCTTCTGAGATCCATGTGTGCTGCTTGTTATTTCCGTTTTCTTACAACTGTGTATTGATTGATTGATTGATTGATTGGCATCCAGACAAATATGTTATGTATTTATTAGTTCTTCATATTGTGGTGTGAAGGCAGCAGAGATGGAAGCAGATCAACAGGCAGGTTTGAGTCACTCCGACCAAGAAAGTTTCCAGTCTGAATAAATTCAGTCAGTGGGAAAACCCACTGACTTTTGTCCAGTGATTCCTCCTATCAGATTAGGTTTGTGTTCCTTCACTCTGACCTTCATGCATCCTGCACAGTGGAAACAGATCTATGCAGTCTAACCACAAAGTGGTGATATGATGTCCAGCCACAGAGGAGGGAGAAGACCCAAACAGATGATGAGCTGTCAGTCTGTGGGCGACAGGACGCACCGATAAGCCCCAGTAATGCTGCCTGTCTGATTAAAAACAGCTGATATGTTCATGTATGATCTACATATATAGAGGACAGATGCACAGACATAGGACAGACAGCTACAGTTTGGGGATCAAATCTTGATGTGAAACAGAGGACCTATCCCATGTGCTATCTGTGGTAACACACACAGTGATTAGTAGGGAACTACACGGTGTGTGCATACAGCCTGTCATACTGTGGGACGGGTGGGTTTCTTTAAATAAAGAGTGAATGGACAGAAGTCAGGCAGCCGGAGCCTTCAGATCCTCCTTAGAAACTACAAACCTTTTCTTCTCATCATTCTATCAAGATGTTTTCTCTCCTCCTGAATCAGCCTGATAAGGGCTCATTTCTCTACAGCTCAGCTTTGGTAGATCCACACTGCAACACTTCCTCAGATGTACAGAGCGGTTCTGTTGATGATCACTGATGAAATGCTTCGTTTTGGCTTCAAGCATGTTGTGCATTAGAATCACACTGGTGAAACCACCCAGACCTTTTCTTTTCTAGTCTTATGTTTGACTCATGAAGCTGCTTCTGCTTATGGGTGTGTGTGCAAAGGTCAACCAGAAATGATGTTTTAGCTGAAAATGGACATGGAAACAGGTTATTATTATTATTTTTATTATTATATTTATTATTATTAGATTTTCAGTTCCATAAAGACAGTTGGGGAAACCCAGTTTTGCTGTACCAGCAATGTTTTGAGCAAGTAAAGATTTTCTAGTTTAGTCCTTCATGGAGTTCTGTTTAGTTAAGTTGTTGTGGTGAGTTGTAGGCGTAGATATGATCCTACTGTAGGATAATTACTCTGATTGTATTTCAGCTGGAAACAAGTTATTTAACCCCAGCTGATGCAATGAGGAGCTTCTCGTATTCACCATATAAAGGCATCCTGTGCTAATGGAAGGGTTGTTAGTCTGTTTAAAAAGAGTCAGATCACGGGCATCCACCAGGCAGAGCAAACATCTGAGGAGCTTACAGAAACTCCAAACATTTAAGGCAGAACTGTTCAACATATTAATAAAAACTGAAAGGTAAGCAAGGAAACGTTGTCTTTAAGAAAGAAATGTGGTTTTAAAAAATCTTGAAGGTTCCTGATGAGTGGTCGCTGAAAAGTCTGCTGCAATGAAATGGTAAATAGCCAACAATAGAACTATAGAAGTAGAGCTACATGTAATAGTGAAACCTAGAGCATTCCCTCACACACTATGAGAAGGGAACTGTAATGTTTGGCAGTGAGCAGCTGTGTATCCATAAGAAAAGCTGTAATCAGTGAGGCTAACCAGAGAAAACAGCTTCGGTTTGCAAAGAAGCATGAAGATCTGACTGCAGCGATGGAAGGAGCTCATGTGGTCTGGTGAGTCCACATTTACTCTCTTCCAAAGTGATTAGTGCATTAAGGTAAGAAGAGAGGCAGATGAAGTGATTCACCCATCATACCTAGAGTCTACTGCAGAGTATCTGCAAAGCAGCAAATCCAGGAGTGCCATTCCTTTTCCTTGGTGCTGATTGGCTGTACTTCCCCAAAAGATCAGGGAGAGTGAAGATGTTAGCTCTTGTGGTAGAGCAAAGAAGGTTTCCACGCCGTGTATTAATGCATATTAAGGTGTACTTAGTGTTTTGACCTTTAAAATCCGGAGTTGTAGAGGGGATCTCTAGTGGGTGGCTGTGGTCCCTAACCCCTGCTAGAACCAGGGGTCCTCTGTATTACTGAACCAGGAATCATCCTATAATAATACGTTCCTGTCTGACTCTGCTGATTAGCTGTGTGGGGTTCCTCAGGGCTCTGTTTTGGGACCGATTTTGTTTTTACTCTATGTCCTTTCATTAGGGAAAATTATCCAGAGCTTTGATGATGTTTCTTACCATTTGTAGGCTGATGATATTCAGCTTTACTGCTCTTTCATGCCTCTGAGATCCAGAAGTTAAGCTCTTTGCTTAAATGTCTTGCGCAAGTTAAAAAATGGCTCGGTACAAATTCCCTGCAACTAAATTCAGACAAAACGGAGATGCTGGTGTTTGACCCCGATGACGCTATTCCAGGGATTCACCAGTATTTGGGCGACCTGAGTTTGTCTACCAAAACAAGCCTCAGAAATCTAGGCGTTAACTTTGACAAAGCAACGTCCTTAGAGCGTCACTCAAAGCTGCTGAGAAGGAACTGTTTTTATCAACTGAGAAAAATCTCCAAACTTAGAACAAGTGTACCAAGAGATGATCTTGAAATGATTATCCACGCCTTTGTGTCTTCCCGTTTAGACTATTGTAATAGTTTATTCTCTTGTCTAAACAAAAAGGAGTTGTCCCGCCTTCAGCAGGTACAAAACTCTGCAGCGAGGTTACTGACTCGCACAAACAGAAGGGCTCATATTACTCCCATTCTAAAAGCCCTCCATTGATTTTAATTTTAAAATCCTGGTGTTGACCTTCAGAGCCTTGCATGGTCAGGCTCCCTCTTACATTAGAGACTTGTTGTGTCCTTATTCTCCCTCTCGGAGGCTGAGGTCTGAGATCAGAACCTTCTCATGGTCCCTGGTACTCGTTACAAGACGAGAGGAGATCGCACCGACGCTCTGGAACGATCTTCTGCTTTCCTTGCGCTCACTTGATTGTGTTGATGTTTTTAAGTGTAAACTGACAACCTACTTGTTTGAAAAAGCATTTAAATTCCAGTGGGAAAGGGGTTGTTTTATGATCACCATGTTTTGTGATTGTAAATGTATTTTTGTTTTCTATTTGTATTTTTGTGAAGCACTTTGTGACCTCTGTCTGTGAAATGTGCTATATAAATAAATATTACTTACTTACTATAAACTGCTTTTAGATTCAGATGTTTTGTGCTATTTTCACATATGGATTTGTTTAATTAAAAACCCTTAAAACCAACAGAAATGTCTGACTTCACTGAGGAAAATGACCCACATGATCATGACTAGTTTTGTTTTCTTGAGATAGATTAAATCAAAAGAGCTTATTAAAATTAAAAACCTTAGATTAGACATTATCTCAGATTAACACACTGTAACATTATTGAGGGTAAATCCTTTTTGAAGCAGGCCAGATGTCACAGGCAGACCGTGGAATCATTTCTCATCTTTCCGTCATTTTTTTAGTTCTTTTAATTGTTCAGAACAATTTAGTGTTACTTCTGTAGCAACTAACTTCTTGTAAACTAGTAAAATACTTCTAGACGTTCTTCCTGCAGGACAGACGTGGTTATCATCCCATTGTCTCGTCTTTCTCTCTATTATAAAGTATTATGTTTATAATAGTGCTATAAATACTGATCAGACTTTGGCATCAAGTTGTGGTGGAGTTGTTCTACCTGTATGCTTAAATGCAACAGTACAGATGAATACCTTCCTTTATTTTATTTGAGTCCTTCAGCTGTACTCTGTCACTTGTACTGTTTTCAGTTATAAGCAGAAATTCTAAAGAGGTTTATATTCATAAACTGCCTTCTGCTCTGAAAACAAAGGTTTCCTGACGAGTTCACTACTTGTGCACAAGGTTTGATTATGTTTAGCCAGCTTTGCTTTTTCAACGTATCATCACCTGAACAACTTTCACTACATCAGTGTCTGATGGAGGATTATCACCATGCACTTGATCACACTGTAGGTTAACAAATGTCTGCAGTCCAGTATGATCCAAGCATGAACAGTAGCAATCTTAACAATTACTGCTCTGAAATCTGGAAGTTTCCGAGTAAATACAGTACGTGTGAGTTTTTCAGCATCTATTTTAGCAGCAAGGCTGAGTGAAACCACAGCTGCAGAGCCAAATCTAATAAAAACTCAGTGATGTATTTACACCTTCAGCAGCTCTGTCTTTCCGCTCTCTGTAGATCTAAACTGTGTCAATTTTGTCCACTAGGTTTTGAATATTACTAAGCATGTAGGTCTCCGTTTATGGCAGCTAATGTCTTCAGGTCACCCATCTAGCATACGGTGAAAATAAAGGAAAAAGCGGGGTGACATTTTACATAGTTTGGGATAGTTTTTTTTATCCAAAGCAACATTTTTGTTGTTTATAATGTTCTTTATATTGTCCCACATTTTTATCTATATTTGTAAAAAATCCTTCCCACATTTTGTGTAAGTTCCTAAAGTGGTGAGAAGCTCGGGGATGTTTAGTTTAATCTGCTATGAATGGACAGCAAATGCTGGCAGACTGAGACACCGGCTCATTTCCTGGGGAAAGAACCAAAGCACTGCATGGGTCGCTGTAGAGCTAACTAGATACCATCCATTCATCTATCCATCCATCCATCCATTCATCCATCCATCTATCCATCCATCCATCCATTACTTCATCCATCCATTCATCCATTCATTCATCCATTCATCCACCCATCCATCCATTCCTCCATCCATCCATTCCTCCATCTATCCATTCCTTCATCCATCCATCCATTCCTTCATCCATCCATCCATTCATCCATTCCTTCATCCATCCATCCATTCATCCATTCCTCCATCCATCCATCCATCCATCATTCCTCCATCTATCCATTCCTTCATCCATCCATCAATTCCTTCATCCATCCATCCATTCCTCCATCTATCCATCCATCCATACATCCCTTCCTTCATCCATTCCTTCATCCATTCATCCACCCATCCATCCATTCCTCCATCCATCCATTCCTCCATCTATCCATTCCTTCATCCATCCATCCATTCCTTCATCCATCCATCCATTCATCCATTCCTTCATCCATCCATCCATTCATCCATTCCTCCATCCATCCATCCATCCATCATTCCTCCATCTATCCATTCCTTCATCCATCCATCAATTCCTTCATCCATCCATCATTCCTTCATCCATCCATCCATTCCTCCATCTATCCATCCATCCATCCATCCACCCATCCATTCATCCATCTATCCATCCATCCATCCATTACTTCATCCATCCATTCATCCATTCATCCACCCATCCATCCATTCCTCCATCCATCCATTCCTCCATCTATCCATTCCTTCATCCATCCATCCATTCCTTCATCCATCCATCCATTCATCCATTCCTTCATCCATCCATCCATTCATCCATTCCTCCATCCATCCATCCATCCATCATTCCTCCATCTATCCATTCCTTCATCCATCCATCAATTCCTTCATCCATCCATCATTCCTTCATCCATCCATCATCCATCCATCCATACATCCCTTCCTTCATCCATTCCTTCATCCATTCATCCACCCATCCATCCATTCCTCCATCCATCCATTCCTCCATCTATCCATTCCTTCATCCATCCATCCATTCCTTCATCCATCCATCCATTCATCCATTCCTTCATCCATCCATCCATTCATCCATTCCTCCATCCATCCATCCATCCATCATTCCTCCATCTATCCATTCCTTCATCCATCCATCAATTCCTTCATCCATCCATCATTCCTTCATCCATCCATCCATTCCTCCATCTATCCATCCATCCATACATCCCTTCCTTCATCCATTCCTTCAGCCATCCATCCATTCCTTCATCCATCCATCCATTCCTTCATCCATCCATCATTCCTCCATCCATCCATCCATTCCTTCTCCTGCCTCCTTCTCCTCCCTCCCTCCATCGCCCGACCCCCCCGGGAGCTCCCAGTTGACTCTGGTCTCTCAGCTGGCCATGTTAAATGTTCGGCCTCACCCTGGGCAACCAGCAGTGGAATGATCCAGAACCTGGGAGCGGGGCACCATCTCCATCGAACCCCGCATGTGCGAGTGCAGCTGCCGGGTGAACTATGGTCTCCGAGCTGACGGAGGACTGCATAGACTAAGTGTTCGGCATGGCCTCCCACGGAGCTGGGACCGCTGCAGTAGGGGTTTAGAGAGCTAAAGACTCAGTCGAGCTGTGGCGGAGGGATCAATACACCACCGTTCCTGGCCAACTCAGTGAACCTGGCCTGCGTGCCCAGTTTGTGCCACAAAGTTCCAAGCTTTGCCCACCAACACACCAACTACTAAGCTGAGTGGCTGTTCATTTGTCTGTGGTTAGTAAAAGTTTATAATATAATATGTGAGCGGTGGGGGACGTGCTGTGGTGGAGACATTACCAGGCCTGGGTGTCCAGATGAGGAAGCTGTTCACTATTCGGCGGAGAGAGCAGGGCCTTTTGATGCCACAACGGCTCTTTTAAGAGCCCCCACAGACCTCTTAAGAGCTTTCCTCTATAAATAGTCTAACCTCTTTATAATGTTTGTTTTTTATTCCTGTCTCTGTATAGAAAACAGCTGGTGTCATGTAGCTTGGGGTGATTAGCCACGATGCTTATCAGTATCCATGTCCTGCTGATGCCGTGACTCAATGTCAGTCACAGCATCACTGACACTCCGTCACATGATTGGTTGATATAGCATGACTTGAAGCCAAAGTTCAGACTTTTCCAACTTGAGCGACAGATGCGAGACGAGCAAATGCACAAAATGAGCCACATAAAATGCAGCGCGTATTTTCGGTTGCAGGATCCCCAGTTGCACTTTAATCACGCTCCTCCATTGACTTTACATGTAAACTTGACTCTCTGGTCACGTTCAACGTGTATGAACCGTAAAGGTATAGGATTTGTTTTTTTTAATGCTGTTTACCTATGGATCCATGTTTTCATATTTGATGCTTTGTGAGGCCTAGTTAATATCTAGGAAACTCATTTCCTCACTATATTAATGGCTAAGAAAATGGAAAAAGATATGGAAGAAGTCGAGAAGTCTCTACACTTCATGTCAGGTGAACTAGCTTAAGTGGTAACACAACAAACCGACTTGATGAAACTTATTGTGGAAGTACAACATTTGAAGAAGATTATAAAAGAGTAAGATGAGATAATAGAAGAGCTTAAAAGCAGGATGGAGTAGTTGGAACATCACACATATGCACACACATCTTTAAGATTTCAGAATAGCTACATAAGTTTAAGGAGCAGTTTACTCTTGTTGCAGTCTCAGAGACTTGGGTTTAAGTGGAGAAAGATTTCTTGGATAAATGATCATTTATTAATCAAATGGTTGCACTTTTGTTTCAGTACTGTCTATTGCAATCAGTCTAAAAACATAAGTTGAGCTTATTGTTATGGAAGTCTTTTAGATGAAGGATGAGCGAATATTCCTTCAGATTTATGGAGGTTCAGTCACAGACTTGGTTGATCAAGCATGAAGGTACAATGTCAGATAGAGAAATGCAATACTGACCTGCCTCCCAAAAACTGACACAGTCTTTTATAACTTTGGTAATCTAAGGAACCTATCAACATCATGTCAGAAAACATTTCTTCAGGATGACGACAGTAGACTTGTAAGTAGTTTCATGTATTTATCAAGTAGTACGACGTTTTAAATGACCACCAGTTTGGGTTCAGGAGTAACCATTCAACTTCATCAGCTGTCATGGAATTTGTCGAGCAGGTTGCAGTTGATAAAGAACTAAATACTCTGCCTGTATTTAGCGATCTGAGTAAGGCATTTCATACACTCTACCATACACATTTGCAAAAAAAGTGAATACTATCGTCTTTGAGACAAAACAAATTAATAGCTATTTGAGCACATTTGCAACTATTGATTAAGGCAAGTTTATTTGTAGAGCACAGTTCATACACAAGGCAATTCAAAGTGCTTCACAGTTGCATAAATTAAGAAAAACAGTTAAACAGAAAAAATAACATCACTTACAAAATAATTAATTACAATAAAAAGAGAGAGTGCTGATAAAATACTTTCACTTGTCATATGCACGGGTAAAAATAATTGTTTTCAGCCTGGATTTAAACATTGTTAGAGTTGAGGCTTGTCTCAAATCCTCATGAAGACGGTTCCAGATTTTAGCTGCCTGAAACTGAAATGCAGCCTCACCGTATTTATTGTTGACTCTGGGAACCATCAGGAGACCCCTCCCTGAAGTTCTCAGAGCCCGAGATGGTTCATATGTCTCTAACATGTCAGAGATGTACTTTGGTGCCAAACCATGAAAAGACTTGTACACAAGCAGAGCTGTTTTAAATTCTATTCTCTGAGAGACAGGAAGCCAGTGCAGAGACCGGAGCACTGGACTAATATGGTTGTATTTCCTGGTTCTTGTCAGGACTCAAGCAGCAGCGTTCTGGATGTACTGCAGCTGTCTAACAGCTCGTTTAGAGAGGCCAATGAGCAGGCCGTTACAGTAGTCTAACCTGCTGGAGACAAATGCATGGATAAGTCTCTCTAAGTCTGGTTTCCACACTATTCCTCTGATCTTAGCAATATTTGTCAGATGGTAAAAAGCTGTTGATGTTGTTGCTTTGATGTGGCTGTTTAAGTTCAGGTCAGAGTCCAGGATTACCCCTAGATTTCTAACCTGATTTTTTGGTTGAAGACAGAGAGACTCAAGATGACTGATAACACTTTCTCTTTGTGTCTGTGATAATATTTATTCGCAGCTTGAAACAGTAATATATGGTGTCATAAGGTTTGGTCCTGGAGCCAAAATTATTTACACTCTTTTCTGAATTATATATTTTTCTGTAATGAATTAGTTAAATTTATTGTGTTTGCATAATAATATAATAATAATAATATCATACACATTTAGTTTGTTCTGGAAAAGACGAGTGAATTATTGCAGGTGGTGGAAAAATAATTAGTTTTAAATAAAACATGGTTTGATTATAACAAGTTGTTATTAAATGAAATCAAATTGGATAATATTTTCAGAAAACAGAAATATTGATAACACTAAAGTATTTCTAAATGGAGTTAAAACTGAGTGTGTATATAAAACCAAACTTTTTGGTTATGATTATAGATAGGCAAACTTAAATGGAAACCACATGATGAATACAAATGTCAAGTGTCTAAATCAAGTGACGTATAAACACAAACAGGCTGTTTCTGATATACTGTTCTTTAGTTTTGTCTTGTCATATACTGCAGAGATTTGGGGAAATGCAGGCAATACACATTTTTATTTAAATAACAAAAAAGGCTATTAGAATAATCAACAAAGTGAGATACCTTGCACCAAATAATAACTTATTTTTCCAAATGAAAACTTTAAAGTTAGGTGATACCGTAAAAGTTACTATGTTGAAGACTCCAAAGAGGACCAACAACAACATCCCAAACTATGTAAAATACATTTTTAAAACAAGAAAAAAGCATTATAATCTTAGAGGTGTAGCCTGTTTATTTGTGAATGTGTTAAAGCAAGAACTAATGTGTCATCCAGGTGTTCTGTCCTTATTGTGAAAGTAACGAATTCAAAGAAAATCTGAAGCAGTGTACTTTAGCTAAATTTGAAACATATCTTAGGTAACAAATAGTGAGTATGAAAAGTGTGTGTGAAATATCATATTTCTTTTTCTTTCTTTGAAAAAAGGGTGATGGGTTATCTGGTAGCACTGCTTCTTCCTATTCCTTTTTTGTTTGAAATGGTTATTTTTGCATTGTGAACTATTGTCTTTTTTATTGGTACAATAAATAAAAAGATAAATAAATAAATAAATAAATAGTATTTAATTCAGTCAGATCTAGGATGTGTTATTTTAGTGTGTAAACTGTTTAACATCCTCTCATGTTTTCTGACAATGGGTTTGTTTTGGCTATGAATAACTGTAAAAAACTGCTGTGGGCAATTATTAATAAATGTAGTAACTTAGGTCAAATGTACCAAGATGGGGCACCATTCTGACTGTCCAGGAAATAATAATAATAATAGCCAAATATTTCAGTCTCAGTTAATGACTAACTGTCTGAGATCATTAAACAATAATAGATGAAGGCGTATGCTCAACAGCAAGTTACTACACATGAATATGGAATAACAAAAAAACAAAATACAACTCAAACTTTTCTGTCCAAATACCTAAAACAACAAACTCACTAAGGAGTTAACACACAACTAAACTACTGAGTAAAATAAGAATGAATAATGACTAACTACAAAAAGTAAAAACGTACCAATACGCAATGAAGTAGAAACTTCTGATTCTTCAGTTTTGGTTTTTCTCTGCAGCGTTGCCACATCAAAGCCATAATCTCTAAATCTAAATATTTTTAGATTTAGAGATTATGGACAAAATATTCTGAAATATCCATGTGGTTTAGGAAATAAAACTTCCTGATTACCATGTGGAGAATAATATGAAGTGAAACACATTAGTTCCTTCATGTGTTAATGGTTTGATACTGTTTACCAATGTCTAACAATCAGTGTTGGGCTAGTTACTCAAAAAAATAATCCATTACATATTACTCATTACTACTCAAAAAAGTAATGCCTTACATTACTTAGTTACTCTTTTGGAAAGTAACTTAGTTACATTACTAGTTACACTACTTTTACATTGTTCTAAAACATCATACCTGACCTGCAGGGTCATGTAAATTCTAGGTTTGAAGTCAAAAATCAAGTTAGCCTACGTTATAAAGCTAAAACTATTCATTCGTATCATTATTAGCAGGGTCAAGAGTCTACATTTTTACCTAAATTTTAGCTAAACAAACTGACTTCAAATGTAATTTTATCAGCTCAGATTGGGTCACCGCTCAAAGGAAAAAAATCTCTGCTTTTATTTTGTTGCTACAGTCCCAGAGCCACCCTGGGCCCTTTTAGCCTCCTGGATACGCCCCTGCTAGTCGTAGGAATAGTCGCTCAATCGTTCTAAAAACTCACAGAGTGTGTAAGGAGAGATGCTGAGAAAAGACTTTTTTTCTCCCTTTGGTCACAGCGCAGGGTTGAATCTGTTGAGGTTGACGCTGTTACTTTAGTTGCCAAAAGACCAACCAGTCTGCGTCAGGTAAAGAGCAGGAAAGAGCGCCATGGTCCGCTGGTTGACGAAGGTACTCAGTCGAAATAAAAATAAACTTGATGTCGGTCGCAACAATTTAAATCCCATAACTTAACAGATGCAAAAAGTACTTGAAACTACATGTCCTATATTCACATTAAGACGTCTGCTCTCCATCGCTGCTGCTGTCTGTGCGTCGTGTTTATAGCTGATTGTTTTCTCATTGAACATACAGGAATCACATAGATGACCTATTTTTGATTCAAAATGCGCTCTGCTCAACCTACGCAGTAACTCAGCCTACTTGCGCGGAAGTAACGGTAGTTTAATTACATTTTTTGCCACTGTAATTCCTTACTTTACCCATTACTTGAAATAAGTAATTGGATTACAGTAACTCATTACTTTGAATGCGTTACTGCCCATCACTGCTAACGACCACGCTCAGATCCCAGTTTGAGTCTAGAAAACCTTCCAGCAGAACCACTGGATGATTCTTCATATAAAACCATCCTGAAGATGAGGCATATATTTCCAACTCTGAAACCATTTGGACACCGGCATGAAGACTGGGACAGAACTCAGTCAGATACTAGTATACATAATGTTCAGGTGAGTGTTGCTGTTAAATGCCACTCCCATTTGTTCCAGAAAAATGCTGCATATTCTGAAATGTCTCACAGCCCATGATCAGAATGAGTCAATGTATCATGAAGGAGCTTTCCATTTGATTATTTTTATAGTGGAATCCTAATCTGAGGGGCAGGAGACAAAGGAAGCGTTTAGTTCTTGGTTATTCTTCACCACAGATGCAAGTAGTGGGGTTCATGAAGAATAAATGGACCTCTGTCAGCAGATCAGTACAGGGATTGAGTGTTTTGGAAAGCCTTTTGTCTCCAACCCAAATCAGTGGAGTTTGTAATGAAACGCGTGCTACTAAAGCAAAGAGTCAGATTGTGTGAATGAGTTCAGGTCTTTGATTGTCATGTCTCTGCAGGCCTCATGGTACCACACCTTATTACCCCACTGTGATCAAAAGCACCAAGTCACCTGAAAACACTACTTACCATTTTTAGTTCCTCCTTAGGAACTTAAGTAATAAATTACGTGTAACACAGAAAAATAAAGAACTGTAGAAGAAAGTCTTCTTAATGAAAGTCTTTTAAACTACTTTCAGGAAGTAGTCATCCAAAGCCACAGCATTATCAGCCATCTTTCTATGCAGATGAGAGAAACAAACAGAGCTCCAGGCTGTTAACAAGTACCTGCTTGATTTTTTTCTCTGAGTTTTTTTATTTTTATGTCCGCGATCTATTTTGATCAGGTAACGTGTGACTAAAGAGATAGTATAACCATAAAGAATACAGCGACAGTCAGATACACGCTTACCACCCACCATTATATATGAAGCATGCTGCATACACAGCACACACTGTACACATGGTGTGTGTGTGTGTGTGTGTGTGTGTGTGATCCTAGCTCCTCTCTGTCTAGACACCACTGTGGTCTGGGTCAGGTATTGGCATGCCATTCACCTCCATTCATGTGTGGAAACAAGCTCATGTCAAGCAAAGGCCCACTTGGCTGCTCTTTCATAGCAGACCTGGGTGGTCAGAGCAGAGAAAAGCTGGCTTCACCTGCTTGGAATTACGACCCCTGAGCAATGAATTATGATGTGGTTTATATTTCATCTCTTGAACGTTATCCAGTGCATGTAGGTACATGCTCTTGCATTCCCAGTAAAGCTGAACAATGCTCCACTGATGTTGGTTTTAACGTATATTCGATAACTGGGGGCCCATGTAAGCCCAGCTTAAAAAGTTTTATCTTGAGCTATTGAAGGAAAGTTTTGTGATACATTAAGACTATCATTAGTAAGGTTTACCAGTGTTTTTCTCTTCTATGCTGAGCTTTGAATTAAGAGCAGACAAATACATAAGCAACCATGTTCATCAAAGCTAGACTTTATTTATCTAACCTGTTTAGAAAAAAAACCTAAATCTGTCATATAAAAGGTTCTACAATCAGTCCTTCCAGGACTTTGCAACGTTGTGATTACAACTCTTATCAAAGATTCAGCCAATTCTTGTGAAATCTGCATGTCTTGCAATTGTATCCAATCGTCACAACTTTAACTCATGTTTGACCAATTGCGATGATCCTTGTCATCCCCTTATATCTGATGGCTTTATATATCATGTAGGCCTACACTGCCTGGACCTGTGCGGAGCTAAACATTTGTGACCTAGGGTGATCTACTAAGATTGTGTGAGCAATTCATAACAGGCACAAGCAGCAGTACTCACATGAGGACTTTGCGACATCTGCTGTGAGCTGCACCATGGCTAGAGAGAGGAGGACTAATGTGCATGGATTCATGATGGGTCTTTGTGGAAAAACAACATATGAAGTCTAAGACTGTTCCAAAATAAATTCATTTTAGGCTAGAATGTTGTGAATGATATTTCTTGATTGTCAGTAATAAATTAAATGTGTGCAGTTTACATGTGCCACTCTCTTCTCTCTGCTCCATGCACACAGCGTATTCTAGAGTCAGACTGATTAAAGCTGCAGCATGTCCAGAACAAGGTCGCTAACATGTTGATATTACACTAATGTTGTTGAAATGCACCATACTTTATCATGGCCTCTATTAAATGTCAATGTGCAGTAGAAAAAAAAGTTATCTTAAAAAATGTGTCATCTTGAATATGTTTTCTAAAATGTAACCTGATTGTCATTGTGAAACTGCAAATGATTAATGTATTTTATTAATTGGAAACCAGGAGGATTATAACCTCTCTGGTGGAAACTAATGAGGATCCATGAGGATCATAAGTCACTGTGCGCTCAGGTGGAGACGTGATGAGAGCGCAATGAGTTATGATGCGTCTTATGGACAAAAAACATGTAAATATTCAGATAACTGACAAGTTTATGATCATTAGAGTGTTAACTACTAATAGGTTATATTGTGTGTGAATGACATTTTTCGTTTGTCAGTGATAAACTTATATTGAATGTGGAAGCACAAAGTTAAGACATGCCTTTCAGAAGTGGAATAACTGGTGCAAAAATGTTGATGTTTAGTAAATCGCACTTTGCCTGGAACTCCTATTTATTTGGCTGTTCTCCTCCCGGGGGGGCAACGAACTTGCCACTGTAGCGGAACGGAGCAGGCACTGGCTGGGGCTATAACGTAGGGACGCAACATGGGCTGCCAAATGATCATGTGGTGCTACCATGCGACACACACCCAGATCTGATCAACCCCAGCAGAGGGTGTCTTGTGATAAGTGGCCAAACACCCAAGGAAGTCGGGGCACACAACTGAAGATGTGTCGCATTGGTGGCACCACACCATCTGTGCCAAATATCACCCCACCCCAGATTACATCTCCATTCAATTGTTGTGCTGAAAGTTGGGGATCTTTAACAGCTAGTTCCTATTAAGAATCCTGTTCTCCTCCCTATATTTTACCCATATGGCATATTCAGCATGTTGAAAACGCTAAATGGATTGCATGCGTTTTGCTCTGGGTTTAACAGATGCAATGCTCTCTGGGTCATGTTAGTAAATCAGCTACAGCCTGTTTTTGCGACACTGTGCGGTTTGTGCCTTTTTGAACAAGCACAAACTGTTGATAAATCAGGCCCCTATTTCTTAAGTGAGAGGGAGCGAGAGTGAAATATGTGGCATTCTCCTACAGAAATCACCACCAAGGACTGTGCTGTACAGTTTCCTCGTTCTCTGCATTAAAGTGACGGTAGAAAGCAGCTGTAAAATAAAGTCAATTTGAACTTTTGAATTTAAATCTCTTAAGTTCATTATTTCTTAGTTTTGTTTTATAATGTTTTATTTGATATCTTTTTCTGTTAAAGAGACACAACTTTTCTTTTTTGGCACCCATAAACTTTTTTTGTATTTAGATTTTAGATCACAGGGTTGAATATATCGTAGCTCAGGATTAATGATACTCAGTTTTAAAAGCCATTTAAGAGGGCAATAAGAAATTATTTTACTCTGTATTCAACGAGTTATTTGTCAGAGAAAGTAAACACTTTTATTGTTTTTTTTATTCCAAAGTTCTGTGGACCTGGGATTGTTGTTCTTTACTTTTCCTGCTCAAGCAATAAGCTACAACTTTTAATGTGTTCTTCTGGATACTCAAGCATTCTGAAAATGTTGGAATTTCAGATTTTAACATTTTGATTGACTTTCTGAAACAATTTTCAAGTGATTAGACAAAAAAAGTGACAAATTAAAACTTTGCGACTTTTTACATATTTGTTTTACAATATTTTTGGCTCTAGTGGCGTTACAGACAACAGCAAATAGAAAGGGGGAGAGAAGTGGGGGAAGACCTGCGGTAAATGTTCCAAGGATGGGATTCGAACTCGACAGCTGCATCAAGGCCTCTGTTCCTGGGGCGTACACACTTCATTCTGCCGTCATTGTAAACTCAGACTCTGCAGTGACAGCAAGATCAATACCTGGATTGATGATGTTAGACAGTGGCCTCCACTAACTTATAAATGTATATTTAATATCAATTATTCATTAGTTTGAGCGATAAACAGGACCAATTATAGTACTGTGAAACACAGTGCATACAGCATACATTAGGAGTGCAGACGTTAGTAAGTTGACAATGGCTGGACTCAGAGTCCACAGGACGTTGGTACATGGAACTACAGCCGTATTTGTTCATACTGTAAATAAAAAAATATTGTCTACCTATGGCTAACGTTAAGCTAAGCACCTAAGTAGCATCAGCTTTTTTTATTTGCAGCAACCTTAGTTGAGTTGTTCATAGATTATTAAGACACCTGACTGTAGCAGACAGCATTATATTCCATGTACTGGGGCCGATTGAACTTACACTGCCAGTTTTAAACAGCAGCTTGGAAACTGATCAGAGTTGAACAGTGTAAACTTTACACAGCTAACGCCAACCAGCAGCGGTAGCTAGGTTTAAGTTAGAAGTTTGCTGTTCTGAATGCTAGTTATTGTGGCATAATGAGAAATACTTAATGTGCAGTTTTCATTTGGAACTAAATCATTTCTCTTTATGTTCTTTATACTTGTGGTGAACACCTTGGTCCTCTGGATGCCCAGGAAACCTGTGGAAACCGTACCCTCTACAACATGGCCTGGCCTGTCTGTATCACACGATTTCCTCCAAATCTGGAGTTTTCTGCTGCTGTTAGAATAGCTGATGACTGAATCCTTCCAGCCTTTCTAGACGTCTTCACTGAAGAGAAAAGGTTCAGTTTTTGATGCTTCTACTCTAATGTCCGCTTCAGACACACGTCCTATAGCTACCTGATTGGGAGCTTGTCAGCGCAGTAACGGCGGCGGCTCCACTTCTGGTTAAAGCAATGTTTGAACATTACCATAGCAACCAGAGAGTGTTGAGGGGGAAGACGGGATGTTGCTCTTATGATTATGATAGTGCTATGATACCGGATGCCACTAATAAAGTTAAGAGTACACATCACATTCATATTTATTGTTATATTTAAAAAAAGCACATTTTTTATACCAGTCATACTTTTTAATATTACTGTATTTATCACCAACACCAGAAGGGCAGGTCCATGAAAAAATTTATCTGATATTACACCGGTCTGCAGTGAAAAAAAGGTTGGGGACCACTGCTGTAGAAGAATCAGGGGAACCTATGAAGTAAAAAAAGCTACGTATTAAACCTTTCATGAGCATAGTGGCACCTTATTTAAAGCCAAATATTGCAATTTGTAATTCAAAATGTATTCATTTTTTTTACTTTAATGTGAAAATATTAACAAGATCTCTCGAGAGTTAGATGAAGGCAACTAGACTTTTGTTAATGTCTTGAACATGTTTCTCTCTCATACTAGAGCCTTCTTCATTTCTGAAACCTGGATTGGGAGGATAGGATTTGAGTGTAAAGTTTGTGTCGTTAAAGCTCACTAATAAGGCTATTATTAATCGCGGATGGTTCCTGTCGTCCACTAGTTTCCTTGACAGCTGCTAATACTCCTGCACCATTCCAAGGGTCTTTTTCCCAAAGTGCAAAGCAAAGCAATGTCCTGGATGACTGAGAATCTACATCAACTTAAACTCTCGAAAAGTAGTAATAGTTGTAAGATTCTCTTAACTGGCAAGTAAGAGTAAAAGCACATCAGTCGACATGTGCAACGTTTTTCACTCGGACAAGTTTAACTTACGTTGGTAATGTCTGACATGTTTTCACAAACAGGAATGATATGCCCAATGTTACCTAATCTCGAAGACATAGGCTGGAGGGTGTAAATGACATGTTAGTCTACCTGTTTTATGTGTTGTTCCCACAGACTGCCAGCTATCACAACTGCTGAATTGTCCCTCCTATGGCAAAAACTCGTTTGACTTCCATTTTCTGTCAGCACCGCTCAAAACAATACCAGACTTTAGATCCAACATGTGCTGTCAGCCAATAAAACATGGGAGGATTCCCTGTTCCAGAACAATTCCTCTCTGATTGGTCATATTGCTGTGCCTCTGTTGCATTCAAAAAAGCCAGGGAATTACAATACTACCTTCTTTATTAATGTCATAGGGCGTCTCAGTTAATGTAAACTTATTCTTTGTGGGATGACAAAAGCATCCAGGGCTTGATGAGAAATGTCTGGGACTATAGCTGGGAATGCCCAGGCCAGGGGACACCACTGCTCCTGATCGACTTGTGGGCACTTGTTACTATCATTGGTCACTTTCACAACTGAACTCCCGGCCCAAAGCACAATGCTTACAAATTATTGGTCTGGAGAAATATGGGTCTGAAGCCGGACGGATTTGATTGGAGCGGTCCAAGATGGATTCTCCAGAGTTTTGAAAACTCCAAATCTCGCAAGAATCCATCTTGCAGAGCAAAGTTATTGCTGAACAGGAACAGCTAGCAAATATTTGGCTATTCAGACCTGTGGACCAACTTATTCTAAACAGCTAAAGGGATTTCCTCTTTCCACGCCTGAGTTTTAATTAAAGAAAGGAACTCAGTACACAGAGCAATCTATATTCAGATGTTCACTGCCTACTAGCATGCCTTTTTTATCCTGTAACATCCTGATTCAAAAGAATTAGTAACATTTAGTATGTTCTGTTGGCTCCTTAGAATTGGTTATTGTAGAGCAGGGCTGGGCAACTCCAGTTCTCAAGGGCCGCTATACTGCAGGTCTTAGATGTTTCCCTGCTTCAATAAACCAGATTCATTGTGCAGAGCTTGGCAACCAGCTGTTTGAGCTATTTAATTTGAATCAGGTGTGTTGAGGCAGGGAAACATCTCAGACTGTCATCTCAGACAGTCTTGTGCAGGTGTACAATCTTGTCTCTGGTGTCATGGTCGAGGTTGGAGTGTGACTTTTTGATTGTGTAGACGGGTGTATTTTATACTGATAACAAGTTCAAAGAGGAGCCATTAATACAGGTGGAGGATAGAAGAGCTTCTTAAAGGAGACGTAACAGCTCTGTGAGGGACAGAATTCTTGCTTATTAGATGTTAAATACTTGTTTTCTGCACCATTATACAAATAGATTCTTAAAAATCACACAATATGATTTGCTCAATTTTTTACATTCTGTCTCTCACAGTTGAAGTGTCCCTATGCAAATTATAGACCTCTCTCATCTACTTATAGTGTGACAGCTTGCACAATCGGTGGCTGCCATGGTCTTTTAACTCACTATATGCTATTCCTAAATAGTTTAAGACAAGAAGGTTTTATTCTATAGGACACTCTTGAACAGTATGTGGCTGTTTAGAAGTAAAATCCAGAAACAACTTAAGCACCAAAGGTTTGTCTACAGAATGGCTTTGTTACCTACACACTTGAGCACAAAGTAGGTTTGCGTTTTTCTAGATGAAACAATGATAAAAGTTGTGTGGAAGCAAAATGCATCATGATCAACGTTTCCAAGTAGTGTGGGTTTGTCTGGAGAGGATGTGATGGAGGGGATTTACCTTTCTTTCCCTGTGTAGAAGTACTCTAGCAGTCACTTCCTGACATCATTAACATTAACAAAATGTACATTCCAAATTTAGAAATCCACCCCAAGTAGCCAGTAGGTGGCAGAGCTTTTTTTGCAACACTGTGTTTGAAGTAGTGGGGAATATAATATACACTTTTTAAATAATTCATTGTAATTCATCACATTTTTACTAAGAAGCTATATAGGGATATAAGAAAAGTATCGATACACCAATATGTTGCAGTATTTTGTCATGATATTGTATCTGGTGAAACATAGAAAACTTTTAACTGATTGGAATTTTTGTATAATTGTATTGAAACGACTTTTCTTGTAAAGTGCCTTGATATGAGATTTGTTGTGAATTGGCGACCAAATAAACTGAATTGAATTATCAATATTCAAAAGCAAAGTATCATTTTTATTTTTAAGAGTTTGAATTGAACCATTGATGACAGTAATTTTTACATTGAATTAAAAGTCTGACTGCTAGTTGGTGGCTGTTTACATCTTCATGGCTCCCGTGGATCAACTACATCTAGTAATAAAACTGGATATGTTATGAGTGAAGCAGGTTGGCGTGTTCAAAATGCCGTGGCAGATTTTCTACAGTTAAATACAGATTTGAAAATCACAATATATAGTCCTCCTAATGGTATCACAATATGTCCTATGGTCTGCTTTGTATCACGATACAAATCATATCACCATATCCATATAGCTATATTTTATACCATATGCTTTTTTTTTAGAATTCCACTAACTTGTTATGGACTAATCAATGAGACGAATACAATTATTATTAATATATTATATAGGTGTTTCTGCCTTGATTTAGTGAAAGATGGAATATTCTGGTCTTTAAGTAATCCAGCCATGAGGATCTAGATTTAAAATGTTGTACGGTTTTAAACCAGGAGTTCACACTCTTCTATATCATGCAGCTAAGTTGAAAAAAGACGATAAGCTTCAGTGCTCTCTTAATGATCTATTTTAGATTATGGCCTGACAACTGACAAGTATTTATATTTTAAAAGACTAGTGGATGAACTTTATGTGAATCTTTCACTAAAACTCTCCTCCCTACAATAAATTACCTGTTTCCACTGACATGCTAGTAGTGGCCAATATAAAGGGTAAAAGGTAGAAATGGTGTAAATCTAGTGAAAAGTAGAGATTTGAACTCTACCACCATACCACAGTTATGCATTTTGGTGATGTCATCAGGCTGTGTCTACATACTTTCTACCGGGTACACCATTGTACTGATGTTCAGTGTTTGTCTTCTCACTAGATATTTAAAAGTTTTTTCATGTTTTTTATGTAATGGAAAAAGAATCCTGTTGAACCTAAATAATTTTTAAGTCAAACATATACAGGTTTCTTTCTCTGCAATATTAAATGTATAAATAAGTAACCAAGAAAGAAGACAACTTGAACTTTATCTTTAATAATATTTAGCTTGTATTTTATTTAAAATATCTTCATCTTTATTTATGTTGTAAGAACTTTTGTGTTACATAATTTTGGAAAAATAATAGTAGATTTTTTCAAATGCAATATATGTTCTTTTTTTTTTTTTATATTTTTTTTTTTATCCCACGATTTTTTTCCCCATTATTATCACCCCAGTGTTCCTACCTAAGTACAGTCCTGGGCATTGCCTTCCCTCTGCTGACCGTAGCTCAAGCCTCCTTCCTACTTGAGGAGTGAACAGGCCCATTTTGTCACCCGAGGGGGGTGGGGTTCCCCCAGCTGGACGTAGCGTGTGGAAGGATCACACTATTCCAGCTGGATCCTCTCCAACCCCTCAGGCGCCTCGGTCAGCCAGGCAGCATATAGCCCAGAACTGATACATGTTTTTGTGGGAGTAGCTCACATTAACTACTCAAGGGAACACGGGGAGAACATGCAAACTCCACACAGAAAGGCCCTTTTGCCAACCCCACCCAGGGTGTGGGTGCTGATGATATGGAGGATCAAACACACCTTCAGCACCCACAGCGTCCCCGGCAGGAATCGAACCCAGGACCTTCTAGCTGTGAGGTGAGCTGCGCTACCAGCTGCACCACCGTGCTCCCACAATATATGTTCTTTAAATGGCATTCTAAAACTTTTTGAAGTTTTTCTGTACGTATCTAAAGAAGAAAAAAAGATTATACTGCAATATATATTGCTACCACACATGCTTTAGATTATATCTCAATATAGATTTGAGGCAATATTGGCCAGCCCGACAACATGTCATGTCTTATTTAAACATCCTGTGTAGATTTGATTACATCGCATCACATCTTGCTCTTCCATAGCAGACTGACCTGTGCATTATTCCAATAATCTGTTTCTTCATTAAGCCTGGTTTCCTTGTAGCTTTTGTCAGATCCAGCTGTTACCTTCATCATGTGTCACCAGTTTGGTCCATGGTGTTCCTACCGTTGCTGTTTTCTATATTGTCCTTTATAAATAATGCTTCATCATGATTCTAGTGCACATGTTTGGCTCCAACCCATAATCATCACATGACGCACGTATATCACACATAAATACCATGTGGAAATCATTTCCAGCTATCTTAACAGCAGTGATTACACAGGGTGCAGAGCCACAGCGAAAAGTCCAACTGAGCTATAGATTGCCGCAGCTTTATGACTGAAGAGTATTGCATGTTTTCTAATATTATTTTGTATAACGGGTCTGTCCATGGAAATGGTAATGTGAATTAAGTGGTTAATTACATGTTAGTAAATGCATCCGGAGAATATGTCACGTAGAAGATCATTAGAGTGTTAAAGCAGACATCAGTGAAGATGCCCTCCACCTCATTCTCTTTAGCTACAGTGAGAAATATTTTGTTAAACTTGGGGGACTAAAAGTCAAGACCGCATCAGAGGAAGTGGATAGCATAGTTTAGATAAAATACAAGAAAAAGGGCAGCAGCCTTGTCTTTGATTAAAGGAAGGAGATATCTTCTTTGATGACATCCAGACGGTAAGTTTACTGTAGGTTCTGAACCTGAAACCCTCTCTGATTCAGCACAGTGGCAGGTCATTTCAGGAATGCCTTTCCTAGTTTGGTTGTACTACAACAGTACAAGGAATCAAAGTGAAGGTTTGGTTATGAACAAAAGCATCACTTATTGATAAATAAACCAAATATTAATACATTTCTAAAACAACAAAATGAGAATATTTATTCAAAGCAGTTGAGTTGGTTTTGTATTCCACCAACCACAAGACCAAACTTGGAAAGCACTCGGAGAGCGTAGAACTCAACCAAGGCAGCTCCTTGGTCGATGGGGGGAGGGACCCAATGGACTTCAAGATAAAGGTTTTATGAATATGATTCTGGCGAAAGAATGCATAATACACGAGTTAACAGCTCTGCAGCAACCCCAGTTCTCCTTTAGTCGCCACTTATTACAGAATGGTCTGCTTGGTCTGTTTAACTGGTTACCAAGCCATGAGAGTTCTGCAGTAGCAGCACTGCAGTCAACGATCAGCTCATACTTAGTAGAACTGCCACAATAATATGAAGGTTTCAGTCAGAAGCAGCTTCATTGTAGTCTTCCACAGTGTCATCAGGATGAACTTAGACACAACGTCCTCCAAACGCTTCACAACAAACTCCATAAGCACGATTAAAACGTCTTACAGGATCTTCTCCAATCACAAAAACACTGTGGTCCCAGGGCTGAGAGGATTTCTGCTGCAGACTGTCATCAACGCCTGAAATATCTGTTCATTTCATAAACCCAAGTAGACGAGCTTCATGAGCTGACTGGTTTGAACCAGTTTTTTATTTTTCTCTCTCTGCTCCTGGAAACCTGGAAGTAGGAAACACTTGATAACTTAATCCCAACCCAAGGTTTCTGTGCAAATGAACTTTTTCATTGCTCATTGAGTGTAATTCAAGAAAGGCCAAGGCTGCTCTTTATTTGGAGGCCTCTGGATACAATGACTTCCAGTGACGTAGAGTGATGATGGCGCACATTGTTCCTTCCAGGTATTTTCTGCTGCTGAAAAGGTTCCTTTGTGCTGCTCTCCTAATACAACCCCAAATGTCACTGGTGACATTCCTTCTAGGACCAAGAGGATCTAGTTTGTTTTGTTGTCGTTTTGGTGCTGAGTTTTTTTTAGAAGTTCATAGAATTCCTTTTTACTTTTTGCATTAAACGCATCCTTACAGGGTTAATGCATGGGCCTTTAAATGGAAACCGAACAAAGAACATGGAACACAATCATACGTCACTCAGATCGGTGCTTTTCGATCACCAGGCCTGGAAATGAAACACCTCTGGGTTTTTCAAAATTCCCCAGGGTGTTTTTTTTTAACTCATCTGCAAAATATGCTTTTGCTTTGGATCTCTTGCATTTCCACTGACGTCCAAGGTACTTTCATGGTGGATTAGACAAATTGGGTGTGCTGATGTGTGTACAGTAACTCCCCACTGTTCATCTCAGCAATAATTGTTGTTTGGTTTTGTTGCTGTTAGATCTACATCAGGCACAAAAGCGGGGTATGGTCCTTGACTGCAGGAAGTGGTTTTCCTGTTTTGATCAAATGATGCTTTGACATTTCGTAGAAAGTTGTCGAAATGACTAGCAAATTAATAAACATGTCAATATTGATGTTTTTTGTGTGTGTTTTTTTGTGTGTTGTTCTTCCAGACAGAACCAATTCGGAGCCTGTTGAGGATACGGACACTACCAGCTTTGTGGCAGAGTTTGTAAGGAGTTTTTTTTCCTTTCTGCCAGCCGTCAGTAAGCCATACCACTGTTGTAACTTGCTCCCTGTCCAGTTGGTTTTGTGATGATTATGCATTGTTCTTGATTAGAAAGCTTTGTAAAGTCATGCAGTAATCTGCTAAGAAGTGTACCAGAACTGAACACACTGTGCTGTGATTGCCAAAGGGCTCATTGCAGAGCAAGTTATGGCAGGCTGTTCTATGTGTTTGCATAGAGGAGAGTCATTTTGTTCGACAGTGGTAGAGGCAGGGCTTTTCTTCCATAATTAGTGTCAGCTTTGTTCACATGTAATGTGGTCATGTTTGTCATTGTCTCTCCTACAGTCCTTGGAGGCCAATTACCCTGTCCAGGTCACAGATCCTCATGGTAAATGGAGCATCTTACAGATTCACTGTGTTGTTCAGAGAATGTGTGCAGAAATCTAACATACTGCTTATTGCAGCAAAAAGTTACAGAGGTGTCAGTATGAGCAAACAATGAGGGAGGCCCACTTTATGAAGCTCAGTTCTAGTCACAGACTCGTCTTCTTCTGTCTGTTAAATCCTCCATCGTATCATTAAAATAGAACAGATGTACTTATTTGTTTAAATAAAATCTCCTGAAATCTAGAGAAAGAGAACAAGAGCGCACACAGAAACGCACGCAGGCGAGACCGACTTTTACACAACAGAAGCATTTAAAGCTTCATAAAGCTGAAAACTAAAAAAAAAGATTATAAATCAGCATGCCTTGAAATTGTTGTTAATCATTTATCATTTTAAGCTTCAGATAACAGGCCTATTTGACCGGAGTTTCAAACATTTGTCCAGTAAATTGAAAACCTGCCGGTCACGTTGCATGATGTCAGTTTTCTCTAGCAGATTAATGTCGGCTTTAATCGGATTCGGTCTTTAATAAGATATCAATCAAAATATACTCTTCGGGCTCGGGCTGAACCCGATTACAGCTCTATGCTACAGTATTCTTTACAATAGATATGTCATGTTTTTAAAGATTGGCTACAGTCCTGAAATGTCACTGGTACCCATTTCAAGATGGAAAAAGAACAGTCATACAGTTCTCTTGCTTTAACGCAGGTCCATCCTTTGCTGCTTCGTGGATTTTTTTAATAGCACAATTTAAATGCTTTCCTCTCCTGCTCTCCTGTCATGTCTCCTGCTTTTGCCGTTCTGCTGGTTATATCCAACATTGTTCTTTGTGCTGGGTGTGGATTTTAATAATTCTTCCCAACCGACAGCATAATGTTGGTGATGTTTAAACAGGAAAATACTTAAACATATGGCTTTTAACTTGTATTGATTTAATAAAGATGTGATTTTCACCACATTTATAATCTGCAGTGCACATTGTAATGAAACATGAAAATGTTGAATACTTATAGGGCTATATAAAAATGTAGAAACTGTCTCCAGCAATCCTCAAACTGCATTTAAGTTTATAATTATTGTCCCCGGATATTTTCAAAATAAAGGGTGACACCCTTACCAACATGGCAGATGAAACTGAGCACTTCCATTCCCACTTGTCCTCCAGCCTATTTTACAGCCCTCTGTCAGTCTGCTGAGCCACATCTACACATGAAGTGAAGGGTTTACATGTTTTACATGTCAGGAGTTGGTTACCTACAATCACCTGCAGCCAGACTGATCCCTGTTTGGAGAATCAGATAGAAATACGCACTGGGGCCGTTAAGCAGTCACAGCAGTACAAGTTACAGTTATGCTGTAACTTGTACTGCTGATCTGTCTGTCTTGGCCAGGTCTCCCTTCTATCTCAATGGGACTAACCTGGTTAAATAAAGGCAAAAAAGCCTATTGTTTCTCAGAGACTCATCTATTATATTTCTTACCTAAAAACTTCAAATCGAAACTTTTTACAGCTTTATTTATTAAACTGTAGAAAAAACATACAATGTATTTTACAATGGCAGAATGGCGAACATTTGTAATGGCACATTCCACTTTAACCCTTACTACCATCAAGTCAGGCCTCATCAGCATAGAAAGTTTAAGAAGATTAGCTGAAAAACTCATGTAAAAGAATAGAATAGAATGATCATGTAACCTATAGGGTTAGGCTCTCTCTGCTGTTACAAAGACAGAAATCCAATCCTCTGACTAATCTGTAATGTCTGCCTGACAGATGCTGTGACACTACATCTTAGTTCCATGGCCTCTGGATACCTGCATCCCTCCTCACAAGACAAGATCAGACAGGTCAGTAGAACCATAGTGGACTTTATCTTAGCTCTATTTGTCTAATTCAGGACATCAGCATATTACCATGTTTGGGCTATATTTGATGACACTGGGAATTAACACACATCATTATAAAAACATTGTTTATGCAAAAGAAATATGGATAGCTACATACACTAAAACACAGCTAAATATTAAATGTCCCAAGGAAACAAAATCTACTCTAACATTATTTAATACAACATTACTGTTATATTAAATTAGATATTGTCTTTCAGTATTTTACAGTAATATGATCTATAATTTGAGAACAGTTTGAGGGCAAAAACATTGACTGCTAGATTAAGGATTGCTGTGGTCTCTTGTTTATGATGAGAGAACCTGATTATTCCCAATGGTGTATTAACAAACAAATCTATATAAAGCTTTTTGGAGTAATCAGAGTAAGGGTTTACCCCATGTAGAGAGCTGGGTCCCAGTTTACATGTTACTCAGTGCATCAAATTATTAAATGGATCATGTTTGACTCCCCGACAATAGAAGGTGATATGTGCCCCTATGTGTTAGCCTTATAGCGGTTAGCTTCTAGCTGCATTCAGGCAGTAAACAGCAGGATATTCATAATTACAATCCACTGTGTCTACATCAGTCCAAACATGCACTGATCAGCTGCTTATGTTTGTCTTAGCCGCCATATTCATCTTATAATACTACTGTTGTTATTACTCAGTGGCACTTCTGTGTTTCCTCACTTCCTGGGGGGGGGGTGTAGGAATGGGTAGGAGTATGGTGTACACATGCATTTTAGAAGTCTGATTTCAGTCAGACTAAGGTAATAATTCCACTTTCTCTTTCTGCATGTAAACGCATTGAATGTGACTACTTAAACAAGCTGAAACATAATCAAGGAGCCGGTGAAATGCTGAGAGAACACAGTCTGCTTAGATGAGACCAGAATTGAACTCTTAGAAGGCCACGCCCATGTTTAGAAGTTAGAAGGTTCCTCTTATCCTGCATTCTTGTGCCTCCAGTCAACCATTTGTTTATTAAACTTCTAGAAGAGGTATACAGTCGTGGGAAAAGTTGCTGCTTAAGATCCTTTCAGTAATCGTCTTGTTAACTCAGGTAAGAATGTTGATGAACACAAGGCTAGAGATCATTATGTCAGGCTGATTGGGTTAGAATGGCAGACTTGACATGTTAAAAGGAGGGTGATGCTTGAAATCATTGTTCTTCCATTGTTAACCATGGTGACCTGCAAAGAAACGTGTGCAGCCATCATTGCGTTGCATAGAAATGGCTTCACAGGCAAGGATATTGTGGCTACTAAGATTGCACCTAAATCAACAATTTATAGGATTATCAAGAACTTCAAGGAAAGAGGTTCAGTTCTTGTTAAGAAGGCTTCAGGGCGTCCAGGAAAGTCCAGCAAGGGCCAGGATCGTCTCCTAAAGAGGATTCAGCTGCAGGATCGGAGTGCCACCAGTGCAGAGCTTGCTCAGGAATGGCAGCAGGCAGGTGTGAGCGCATCTGAACGCACAGTGAGGCGAAGATTTTTGGAAGATGACCTGGTGTCAAGAAGGGCAGCAAAGAAGCCACTTCTCTCCAAAAACCAATCAGGGACAGATTGATGTTCTGCAGAAAGTTTGGTGAATGGACTGCTGAGGACTGGGGCAAAGTCAGATTCTCCCATGATGCATCATTCTGATTGTTTGGGGCATCTGGAAAAAGGCTTGTCCGGAGACAGTTTGGTGAAGAACGATGCATTTTCCAGCACCATGGAGCCCCGTGTCATAAGGCAAAAGTGATAACTAAGTGGCTCGGGGACCAACAGGTTGACATTTTGGGTCCATGGCCTGGAAACTCCCCAGATCTTAATCCCATTGAGAATTTGTGGTCAATCCTCAGGAGACAGGTGGACAAACAAAAATCCACTAATTCTGACAAACTCCCAGAAGTTAAAGGTAAAGCTGCTATAATGGCCCATGGTTAGAAAGGTTTCACCTGCTCTGAAACCTTTAGAAAATCTGTAAAAAAAACAAAAGTGTTTACGGACGAACGTTCTGGATTTGAAGACCATTTGTGTGAAGCAAAACAAAAACATCTCCAATAATTCATCTGGCTACTTTCTGCATGCAGGACACTTCTGGAAGCCGTCTTCACTAGCACTAGAGAATTGTGTATCTCCCCTCTACTGTTTCTTGCAGCATCAGAATGCAATCTGGGCTACAGTTTTACACCACATCTCATCAGTTTGGATGACAAAATAAGTGTGATTACATGAAAACCACCAGGCTGAAGCTTTGGCTTGAACACAATTGTTTGGAAACACAAAGAGAAAAAAGGTTATGAGCCTAAAACATCGGTGGAATTTACTGAGACTTCATGTAGCTGTATTTGCTGTGTCAGACGGAGCTTCACATGAATAAAAAAAACTATGTATGTGTTTTAGATGAAGTGTTGTTAACATGGCAAGGTGAGAATATATCGCCATTTCTACTGCCAAGCTTGATAGTAATATTACGGTAACACCGGACTGACCAATGACCCTGATGCCGCCTAGGCTTTGCTGTCAAATGGCGCGAATGTTTTTTTGACGTTGGACCTTATTTGGAGGAAGATATCGGAGAATATTGGAGTTCCAGGTAAACCGTTAAATATCTTCTTGTTATGTCAGCGAACACTAGCCTAACCTGGTTAGAACAAATTTGGTTCTAAAGAGGCACTACCATTTTCCTGTCGTCTATTTAGACGAAATCTGCAAAAAGCGGTGGGAGACATTGAGGGACATCTATGTCAGGCAGAGGAGAAAGGAGAAAGAGAAAAGGAAGAGCGGAGCAGGAGGGGGGAAAGTGCAGAAACAGCAGAGAAATCTCCGCCCCCTGCTGCAACTACTGACGTGGCGTGAAGCGCCGACACAGACTACAAAGTGTGCAAGCAGCTGGGTTTTAATTTTGAAGCATCAACCTTCGTATGTTTGAGCGATTTGACGCCTGGATGCGCTGACCAGTGTGAATAAAGCAACTTTATTTGTATAGCACACTCACTTTCAAATCCAAGGCAGTTCAAGATGAAATAAAGGGAATTAAATAAAAGCAGCAATAAAAAAACTGTCAAAGCAATAGCAGACACATTACATATGACATTCCAGCCATTATTAATCAGCAGCTCTAAACAGATGTGGTTTTAGCTTTGATTTGAAGGAAGTGAGTGTTTCAGCAGCTTTGCAGTGGTCTGGAAGTTTGCTCCAGATAAGGGGATCATAGACATAGACTTTGTTTCACAATAGGTTTAAAATGACTCTTTGTTAGCCAGATATTTTTGAACTTAACCCCAATTTACACAGAAAGTGTCAGCGGCACAGTGGAGATCAAGGCAGAAACTGCAAGTTCTTTTAAGCTGCCCATCCACTCATTTTAGCCCAGCAGAGGGGCGTGTCCCCATCTTTATGATCGACAGTTTTGTCCTCACCATTTCTCAAACATAATGTGGATCATTTTTATTTTTATTTAAACAGCACCAATCTAACATCTACTTTTGCTTTAATTTTCATACAATCAGAATCTGAACTGACTTAAATGACTCTATCTGACTACAGTCACAGTTTGTTTCCAGCTGCAGAATTCTTCACACAGGGTGGTAAAGACTCCCTGCAAACACCATCAGGGCATTCAAGCCTTGTGCATGCATACATTCAATCAGCCACAGTATTAGCAGGTGACTGATTAACTTATAGGCTCTCTTTATTGCAAGGTTCTCAAAAAGTGCAGCATGGCTGCTTCATGTATAGATGCACAAGTCTGTGAGCCAGCTGTGATCATGGACCTATAAAAAAAGGATTTTGCCGGGCCGTCAGCCCTTGAATCTTTTCAGTCAAACCCTGGATGTTTTAAGTCCTTAGTTTCACTGAACACGAACAACTATCCAGTAACAATAATGAGGGCAGTGATGAGTGAAATCGGTAGGCAAATAGTGTTTGAATGATTGTCTGTGCACAGCGTTTGTGATCCATCTAATTCTTAATTTTAACAAAACTGGGGGGTTTGCTGGAGTAAGAAGAGAAATTAAGTAAGTAAAAAAAATTGGGAAAAAAAGGGTGATTCATGTAAAGATGAGAAAAGGGAAAAGCAAGTGAAGAAAGACACAAAACATTAATTATTAAACCTTTAATAAAAAAGATAAAATTATAAGACACTGTATATTAGATGACACATTATACTGTTTTGAGATGCATGCACTGAAAATAAATTATAATTTATTCATCTTATTATGTATGCTATAGCCTAGAATCTATTGTAACGCTTTTTTTCTTTTTGTCCGGGCTAAGCCCAGAGATGCTCCTGGTGTCTACAAGTAGCAAGACAAAATATAAACTCTGTAAGACCTGCAAAAATATTCTTTTACATAGTAGCCACTGATTGGCCTGGCGGTGTGTGTGTGTGTGTGTGTGTGTAAAGTGATGTGACAGAATGAACGATGACAGGGTATTACTTTTAACTTTTTGGCGCTATCTTTCGAGATGTTGGCCCAGAAAAAGTTCCACTGTGTTAGTGTTGCTGTTAGTCGCCTGAAGGGCTTTCCAACCTATCGGGAAGATGTGTATTTCTCTGACTTGAATCAAAAGGTGACAAATGTTACCACAGTATTTTTTTTAAATGTCACCAATTAATCCATTTATCCTGTAGTAAAACATGCCATTATCCAGGTTAAAAACGACCTCTTTTTCTGGGATGACAGAGAATTTTGTTTTCTTACAGACAGACAGACTTGTGTGTGGCCTTCTTGACATACATTATGTCAAGAAGTTGACAAGATTATTTGATTGAAGATTTTTTTTCATTTAGAATGTTGAACAGTCTAAAGAACACACCTACCTCTTCAGGTCTGAGAACCATGCTTGAGGATTAATTCCTCTTTAATCTGAGCTGTGAGTAAACAGGTTGTGGTTTGGTTTCACTGTGCAGCTGTGAGCTTCTCTAATAACAGAGCAGCAGCTCAGAGGCTAGAAACACAGCTTCCATCAATCTGTGGTATGCAGCTTTGTCAAAGGCAGCTTTGATGGTAAGAAACTTTTAGAATAAGCAGAAGTCATAAGCTAAAAGTAGGGAGGAAAATCTGACCATTACCAAATGTGTATGGATGAAATATTCCCATATCCCGGGGACATGGAAGAAGAGCCTTGATCTACTTCAAGTGCAATGCTGGGTTTGTGTTTTAACATGTTTCACTGGAGGACTAATCAAAAAGCTCCTAATGGAGGATAGACTTGGTGAAAACAGATGCCTTTTGATCCTAAGCATATCACCATGAAACACACAGTGAATGTACAGAAGCACATAATGTCACTTAGATGCAATCAGGCATATAGTACACTAGATTCCCTTAATGCAAGAGCATATTTGATCTTAAATATAGAGCTGCGGACTCCAGTCAGTCATATTATGACTTACGACTTAACATGAAATAATGTTTAAAGGGACGTGACTTAGACTTGCACCTATTGATTGGAAAATACTTCATATTTAACCAAATATGTAATGTTTCAAATATCTATTAATTCAAAAATGTGCCTTTATAAGTTATTTGACTGTCAGCAAATGGAGACCATCTCTCTACACACATGTGCAAGAGCTGCATAACAGCCAATCAGATTTGGATCAGATTTGGATTTTAAAGCCAGGCTACCCTCTGTCTCTTTATATGGCGCTGCAGCCAATGGCAATCAAGCTTCTAAGAGTAATCTTTTGGGGTATATAAACTACAAAGTATCGGTCAAATGCAGTGCAATATGTAAAAACATGCAAGACGTGAATCAGAAATACAGATGGAACAGGATTCATAAAGGAGTACAGTTTTTTGCTGATGTTAACTCATTTTGTTTCATTACCAAATGTTCTCCGGGATATTTTGATGAAACTGTTTTGCCATGTGTACTATTTTTGTCAATCAATTTTGAATCTGTTTTTTGAGCATATGCAAGAATAAGAGATAACTAATTATTTGTTCATTTCAGTTATGTTAAGAGTTTCTGAATATTACATATTAGAACTGTTTCCAGAGCTTTGAGGAAAGTGTTCCCCTTAACATTCCTATGTTTCACTGGTGGGAGATTATGCACTTCTGTGTCAAATCAGTTTTTTTGTGCATCCTTTTTATGCACATATCAGTATTAAACATCATTGGTAAACTAAAATTCTTGTGATTCTAGTGAAGTATGCCAGTAAATGATACAGTCATGTCTGAAGACACAGCTAACGCTTTTGCCTAATCACTGAGAAAGCAAAATAATGTGAAACTCATCAATCATAGCCTCTAATTATTGACAAACAACTTGAGATGCATTACTGCCACCTTCTGGACTGGAGTGAACACAGTAAGAGTTTCAATGCCTATATTCTTAAGACTATAAATATTTGCTATTTTTTATTAAAAGTACAGAGGTACTTTTGTACATTTCTAAGTTCAGTTGCACTTGTTTAATCAGCTGTTCAAATAAATACAAATTTAAAGATAAGATCAGTTTATTTTTTAAATTGAACATATAATTGTAACATTGTTTAAAAAAAAGACTCAAAATGACTTGAAATTCAAAGTGTCAGACTTGAGATTGGACTTGTGGTTTGCATATTTTCAGCAATCACCAAAATGCATTAAATGACCAAAAGAGAAATCTAAATCAAATCAATTAGGTGTGATCTCCCTTTACCTTCAACACAGCATCAGTTCTTCTACAGTACAGACCAAAAGTTTGGACAAACCTTCTCATTCAATGCCTTTATTTATTTTCATGACTACATTGTAGATTCTCAATTAAGGGCATCAAACTATGAATGAACACATAATGTATGGAATTACTGTATGTACTTTAACAAAAAGGGTGAAATAACTGAACACATGTGTTATATTCTAGATTCCTCAAAGTAGCCACCCTTTACTCTGATTACTGCTTTGCATTATCTAAAGCTTCTAGTCACCAGAAATGGTTTTCCAACAGTCTTGAAAGAGTTCCCAGAGATGCTTAGTACTTGTTGGTCGTTTTGCCTTCACTCTGCGGTTCAGCTCACCCCAAATCATCTCCATTGGGTTCAGGTCCTGTGACTTTGGAGGCCAGGTTATTTCACACTTTTTGGAAAAGTACTACATTATTCCATATGTGTTCATTCATAGTTTTGATGCCTTTAGTGAGAATCTACAATGTAAATAGTCATGACAATAAAGAAAACAGACTGAATGAAAAGGTGTGTCCAAACTTTTTTGTCTGTACTGTATGTCTACTAGTAGACAGGTGGTCATGGAACTGAGCTGCTTGGTTGTTCCAGAAATCTTGGAGAACCAACCACATATCTTCTGTGGATGTAGTCTTCCTCACATCCTTCTGTCTCTTCATGTAATCCCAGAAAAACTCCATGGTGTTGAAATCAGGGCTCTCATACCATCACTTCCATGACTTCTTGTTCGTCTTTATGCTGAAGGTAGTTCTTAATGACTTTGTCTGGATGTTTGGGGTTGTTGTCCTGCTGCAGAATAAGTTTGGGGCCAATCATACACCTTCCTGATGGTATTGCATGATGGATAAGTATCAGCCTGTATTCCTTAGCAATGAGAAAAGCATTAATCCTGACCACAACTTAAAATACATTTGCAGAAACAGAGCCCCAAACATTCAAGGAACCTCCCCCATGCTTCACTGTTGCTTACAGACACTCATTATTGTACCTCTCCAGCCCTTCGGCAAACAAACTGCCTTCTGCTAGAGCCTAATATTTCACATTCAGACTCATCAGTCGGGTTGGTTCAGCTCCTATGTAGCACATTTCCACTACCTTTGGGCGACCGTACACCCCCACCTATGGGCTGATTGGTCTGGTAAAGTGATGTCACTGTCATGCCGACCTATGTAGTGCTAGCCACTGATTGGCCTGGTGGTGTGTGTGTGTGTGTGTGTGTGTGTAAAGTGATGTGACAGAATGAACGATGACAGGGTATTACTTTTAACTTTTTGGCGCTATCTTTCGAGATGTTGGCCCAGAAAAAGTTCCACTGTGTTAGTGTTGCTGTTAGTCGCCTGAAGGGCTTTCCAACCTATCGGGAAGATGTGTATTTCTCTGACTTGAATCAAAAGGTGACAAATGTTACCACAGTGTTTTTTTTAAATGTCACCAATTAATCCATTTATCCTGTAGTAAAACATGCCATTATCCAGGTTAAAAACGACCTCTTTTTCTGGGATGACAAATAATTTTGTAATTTGTTTTCTTACAGAAAGACAGACTTGAGTGTGGCCAATTTATTGGAATGAATGAAACTAATATATTCTATCCTTCTAGCCAGTTGAAGATGTGGAAGACTGCACTTGCCCAACATCTACTTCAACAGGTACAGTTTTTAAAATTCAATTCAAATCTATTAATTTATATAGCACCAATTCAGAACACATATCTCAAGGATTCACTCAAAAGTGAAAGACCTTGTGATCCATTCATCCATCTATTCCTATTATCCTACATATCAAACATTGGGGTCAAGTTCATTATTCAAACTGGTTATTCAGTGACTTAGCAGCAATACCTCATACTGAGCCTCCATGTAGTGACAGTGGAGAGGAGAACAAACCTTTAACAGGAAGAAACCTCCATTAGGGTCATCTGTCACAAAGTGAGAATACTGAGCATACACACAGAAAAAGAAACAGAAAAACTGTTACAATAGTATGTTCTTTATTAGAGTATACAGAGATAATAACAGCAAAAGTAGCTTCTTTGGGAGACAATCTTCTTCTGGAAGACAAACACAACTAAACAGATTAACTCTGAGCCAGTTTTCAATTCTGTAGGAAGAAAGAGAGCACATACAGGTAGCCATAGTTAAAGTTCAGCCAGTAGCTCAGACAGGATTCAGGACAAGGCCAAGTGATTCATCTATAGAAGGAGAAGGCTGAATTGTTTGCTGCAGGAGCTCAGCCTTTGCCCTCTCCAGGAAGGTATCACTGCTACACAAAACTAAACCATTTAGATAGATTTTAACATAAAGTGAACATAAAGTTAAGGCTGCAACATTGGTGAGTAGTGGAAGAGAAAAGTAGCAGAGTGAAGAAAAGTGGTCAGTCTGTCCTCTAACAGTCTAAGCCTATAGTAGCATAACTACTGAGATAGCTGCCATTCTACTTTTAGAAATCCTAGGAACTACCAGTAGACATGCAGTCTGAGAGCAAAGGGCTCTATTAGAAACATATGGAACATGTAACTGTACTTGTGTTCATCAGCTTCCATGATTATATGAAAGGTCCAATTTTGGCCTTTACTCTTTGAATTTTCTCAAATTTTTAACACGGAATGTTCATGGGTCTGGCACCAGAGATAAAAGAATTAAGATTTTCAAACATCTTAAAAAATTGATGCCAGATATTGTCTTATTACAAGAGACTCATAAATCAAGCTCAGCTGCAGATGATCTTAAATCCCCTGAGTATCCTCATGTATTTTCTTCATGCCATAACTAGACAACCGGGAGTAGCAATATTAATAAGTAAAACTATTAATTTTAAAGTAATAGATACAGTTACAGATCCAGAGGGTAGATTTATATTATTAAAACTATTTATACGTAGCCAAAAGTCATGAATAGTTAGTGTATATTGTCCAAATGTTGACGACCCCTCATTCTTTCATACTTTCTTCTCGGTTTTGGCTAATCAAATGAATTGCTCAATTTTTCTCGGGGGCGACTTCAACTTTGGTTTAAATGAAGAAATAGACAGGCTCAGTACAACAGGAACTCAGCGCAGCTGGCAATCCATAGATATAGTTAAACAGTACATGAGCGATTATGGACTTTGTGATGCATGGCAATCGCTTCATCCCAACGACAGAGAATCAACTGCAGCTGTTACTGTGAGCCCGTGAGCTCGTCCCTGAGGCCTCCCGGTCCCCTGCATTGTAGCTGCTGGATGTTCCCATGGGACTTCCCTCTGTTCCCCTCTTGGGGGGTGTGATCAGCCCTGCGTTAGTCCTTCTGTGGTTCCTAGGCTCTGGGTCCCTCTGGACGTCTGTATCCCTGACCTCCTTCATGTCTGTGTCATTTTCTGTAGGACGGATTAACGGCTCCTCAAACCAGCTATCAAACACTCGTATTGGGAAAACTTATATTCACCTGCATGCTCTCACACATGCATAGGTGTGGCGACATTGGTATCTACAGAGATTTTGTTGAGTTATTATCAATAAATAATTGGTGCCAAGAGATTTTCTGTGATATTGTTGTATTTATATACCCATTTTTATGTTCTGAATGTGTATTTCTTACCATACCATACCAATTTATTTATAGAGCACATTTCTACACAGCCGAGGCCGACCAAAGTGCTGTACAGTATTAAAAACATATACAACCAAACACGCAAAAGAAATATTAAAATAGCACACTGAATACCATAAAATAACAAAATAAAATAAACAGGGATATAGCAGACTAGGTCAGGTTAAAAGCCAAAGAATAAAAGTGAGCCTTCAGGCGTGATTTAAAAACAGAAAGAGAGGGGGCCATCCTCACTACCAAAGGAAGCTGGTTCCAGAGATGAGGGGCACAGAGTGAGAATGCACGTTCTCCACGTCTCCTCACCCGAAACCCTGGCACCTGCAAGAGGCGGTGGTCTGCTGACCAAAGGGTCCGACCCGGTATGTAGGGCTGAACCATGTCAGACCAGTAAGGGAGCACATACAAGTAAAGTGATTTAAAAACAAAAAGTAAAATCTTAAATTGTATCCGGTAACGCACTGGGAGCCAGTACATGTGGGCCAGGACGGGAGTAATATGCTCTCTTCGTCTAGTGCCAGTTAAGAGGTGGGCGGCCGCATTTTACACCAGCTGAAGGCGCGCCACTGCAGCAGAGGTAGATCCATACAAGAGGGAGTTTGCGTAGTCCAGACGCGAAATAACAAATGCGTGGACCACTGTATGGAAGTCACGCCTAGTCAGGATGGACTTAATTTTAGACAGCCGGCGCAGCTGAAAAAAACAAGAACGAACCACCTGACTGATGTGGGAGTCCATCCGCAATTCAGGGTCCAAAATAACACCAAGGTTTGTAACAGTCGGCTTCAATAAAGTAGAAAAACAGGGCGGCAGAACAGGGCTACCTGCAGTGGAAGAGGGAGGAACAAACAAAATTGCCTCCAACTTGGACAAGTTGAGATGTAAAAAATTATTAGAAAACCAGCCCTTCACATTGTTCAGGCAATCCACAGCGGATTGCACTGACTCTTGAGGTTTAAAAGAAACATAAAATTGGCAGTCGTCGGCATACAAATGATAAAACAGGCCATATTGTCTAAAAATGGCTGCCAAGGGGAGAATATAAAGGTTAAAAAGCAGGGGTCCTAAAATAGAGCCCTGGGGGACCCCGCAGGGCAGAGAGGAAGCTCCAGATGAGTAATCTCCCAACCTCACAGAAAAACTTCTGTCGCTAAGGTATGATCTGAACCAGTTGAGGGCAGATCCTTGAATGCCCACTACCTGATTCAGTCGGGACAGAAGAATGGAGTGGTCAACAGTGCCAAACCGCTGTAAGGTCCAACAAGACCAAGAGGACATAAGACCCCGAATCTGTTGACCGCAAAACATCATTAAAAACTTTAAGAAGGGCAGTCTCAGTACTATGACCAGCCCGTAACCCAGATTGCAAGGGATCTAAAATGTCAAAAATCTGCAGGTAGTTGGACAGCTGAATAAAAACAGCCTTCTCTAAAAGCTTTGATAAAAAAGGTAGCTTTGAGATAGGCCGAAAGTTTCCCAGGGAGTTGGAGTCCAGGCCGGGCTTCTTCAAAATTGGCTGGACCACTGCCTGCTTAAAAACCTGGGGAACAACTCCCGAGGCTAAGCTCCCGTTCAAGATTTTAAGGATGTGATGGCAGACCACGGGGAAAACCTCTTTCAGAAGACGTGGGGGCATCACATCCAATGGTGAACCAGAAGGGTTCAGCTCTGCCATCAGATCAGTGAGCAATGTAAGTGAGATGGGCTCAAAACAATGAAATGAAAAGTGAGGGCAATCACGATCAGGAGGAGTAGCCAGTGAAGGTGAGATCAAGGCTCTGATGTTAACAATTTTTGAACAAAAAAAGTTTAGGAATCTAGAACAAAGATCATCAGAAACATGCGGAAGAGAAGGCTCAACAGATAGAAATGAATTTAATGTAGAAAATAGTACTCGCTGATTACCAGAGTGGGTAATGATCATGTCAGAAAAATATTTTTTTCGAGCTGATTTAACCACTCGCTGGAAGTGTTTCCAGGACTCTTTGAATAAGATTAGGGTGGCCGAGTTCCTGTTCTTCCTCCATCTCCGCTCAATTCTCCTATACACCCGTCTAGCCGAAAGAGTCGCAGGATTAAGCCATGAATCAGTTCTCTTTACACAGCGCCGTATCCTCAACGGCGCTACATGCTCCAGAACCGAGAGATAGAGAGACTGGAAGGAATGTAAAAGCACATCGGGGTCATCGGAGTCCACAGGGGAGGAGGAAAGGTGAGAGAAGTGAGAGGAAAAAGATGCGGCCGTAGCTCTACTAATAGGCCATGAGTGACGCATCAACTCATGCTTAAGCGGACCAGAATGAGGCAGAACAGTGACAAACAGGACCGGCTGGTGGTCTGATAAACAAGCAGCATCTTCCATAGATAGTTCCATGATTTCCACATCATGAGCTAAAACGAGGTCCAGTGTATGATTCTGTCCATGCGTAGGAGCGTCCACAAGCTGAGTTAAACCAAAGCAGTCCAATAAATTAGAAAACTCAGAAACTAGAGGCTTCCCAGGACAACACACATAAACATTAAAATCACCTAAAAGGAGGACCTTATCATATTTCAGAAAAATATCTGATAAAAAGTCTGAAAACTGAGAAATAAAATCCTTATTCGGAATCGGGGGACGGTACACAACTGCACACAATGTCAGGGGATAGTGACCAAGCTCAATTGCTGAAAGTTCAAAACTGGAAAAATCCCATGATCCGGTAACGGGTTTGTAAGAGATAGATTTCTTAGTTCATATTATTTGGTTTGTATTGTTAATGTTGCTCTTTTCCATTGGTTTGTTTCTTGTTTTTGTTTTTTTCCCTACCTCTGCCGTCCAGCAGATCTGGAGGACTGCAATGTTTTTTCTCTTTGTTTCCCTTCCTCTCTTGTATTGTCAATTCACATTCCTACCTCTCCTGTCTCTCTTCTTCATCTTCTTTCTTTCTTCTATTTTGTTTTCTCGTTTTTGTGTCCATAACTTCAAGAAGTTAAACCCACAGCAATCTTAAATGAAGATTTTTTTACATATATACAGACGTGGACAAAATTGTTGGTATCCTTCATTAAATCAAAGAAAAACTCATAATGGTCACAGAAATAACTTTAATTTGACAAAAATAATAATAAATAAAAATTATATAAATGTTGACCAATGAAAGTCAGACATTGCTTTTCATCCATGCTTCAACGGAATTATTTAAAAAATAAATGCATGAAACAGGCCTGGACAAAAATGATGGTACCCACAACTTAATATTTGGTTGCACAACCTTTTGAGGCAATCACTGCAATCAAATGATTCCTGTAACTGTCAATGAGACTTCTGCACCTCTCAGCAGGTATTTTGGCCCACTCCTCATGAGCAAACTGTTCTAGTTGTTTCCGGTTTGAAGGGCGCCTTTTCCAGACAGCACGTTTCAGCTCCTTCCAAAGATGCTCAATAGGATTGAGATCAGGGCTCATAGAAGGCCAGTGTTTTCCTCTTAGCCCTTCTTGGGTGTTTTTAGCTGTGTGTTTTGGGTCATTTTCCTGTTGTAAGACCCGTGACCTGCGACTGAGACCATGCTTTCTGACACTGGCCAGCACATTTCTCTCTAGAATCCCCTGATAGTCTTGAGATTTCATTGTACCCTGCACAGATTCAAGACACCCTGTGTCAGATGCAGCAAATCAGCCCCAGAACATAACCGAGCCTCCCCCATGTTTCACAGTAGGGACCGTGTTCTTTTCTAGATATGCTTCATTTTTCCGTCTGTGAACATAGAGCTGATGTGCCTTGGCAAAAAGTTAAATTTTTGTCTCATCTGTCCACAGGACATTCTCCCAGAAGCTTTGTGGCTCGTCAGCATGTAGTTTGGCATACTCCAGTCTGTTTTTTTTATGATTTGTCTCTCTGGCTCAAACAACGAAGGATGTTCCGATCTGACACTGATGTTCCTTGAGCATAAAGTTCAGCTTGGATCTATTTTGAAGTCTTTCTAGGCTCTTTTGTTACCATTTGGATTATCCGTCTCTTTGATCTGTCATCAATTTTCCTCCTGCAGCCACGTCCAGGGAGGTTGGCTACAGTCCCATGGATCGTACATTACTGAATGACATGTGCAGCTGTAGTCACAGAAACATCTAGCTGCTTGGAGATGGTCTTAAAGCCTTTACAGTTAACATGCTTGTCTATGATTTTCTTTCTCATCTCCTGAGACAACTTTTTCCTTTGCTTCCTCTGGTTTATATTGAGTGTGGTACACACCACGTCACCAAACAACACAGTACCTACCTGGAGTCCTATATATAGGCCCACTGAGTGATTACAGGATTGTAGACACCTATGATGCTGATTAGTGGACATACCTTGGATTAAAATGTCCCTTTGGTCACATTATTTTCATTCTTTTCTAGGGGTACTTCATTTTTGTCCAGGCCTGTTTCATGCATTTATTTTTTAAATAATTCTGTTGAAGCATGGATGAAAAAAAATGTCTGACTTTCATTGGTCAACATTTATATAATTTTTATTTATTATTACTTTTGTCAGATTAAAGTTATTTCTGTGACCATTATGAGTTTTTCTTTGATTTAATGAAGGGTAACAACAATTTTGTCCACGTCTGTATATCAAGTGGAGTACTATAGCAAAGCTGTAATGAATGCTCTGCTTGAGAAAGTCAATCTTTTGCACTTGTACTTGGAACGAAAAAAAGAAGAAGAAAAAAACATGTGAAACATATTGTTCCACATCAATCATTTATGTATAAAGACTTCTTTTTTTGGCAAAGTGTTTATTTCATATTTTAATACAGAAAGCAACAACAAAAAAGAGGCTTATCTGACCAGTTTTCATTTGGGTCAGTTCTGATTTAACAAAAACAAGTAACAGCATGTGAAAAGCTAAGTTCACCTGATGGTTAGCTATCTATTGAAATCCTTTTCTGACAAATCAACAGACAAATTCTGCTATCTTTGTTAGCTACTGAATATTGTGAGGTTCCCCTGAGGAATAAACAATAATCCATCCATCCCGCTGATTAACCATTTCTGGAAATCTGGCCTCAAAATCTTCAACTAAATTTTCCATTAGATTTTGGGCTAATGAAAAAGAAGAATGTGTTGAAACAAAAGAACGGCCATGTAGGCAAAAACAAGCTCAACAGCAAACGTAGGAATTTTCTGGTTGAAATTAAATCCTCTATTTCTCAGAGCAGCTAAACATTTCAAGCTCTGCTTTTATGGAGATGTCCCTATTGTTAATAATCAATTCATTCTGCTGCTCCTTATGGAAGCTGATTTAGTTGTTTAGAAGCTTCTTTTAGATTTTAGTCAATTTTAGTGTACTCTCTTCCACTCTGGCGTTGCCCCCGGTGAGAGGCGCCGAGCTGGGGTGGGCATACTTGTTGCCCCCCATCTCGGCGCCTATACATTGGGGTTTACCCCAGTGAATGAGAGGGTAGCCTCCCTCCGCCTATGGGTGGGGGGACGGGTTCTGACTATTTACTTGTGCTTATGCGCCGAACAGTAGCTCAGATTACCCACCCTTCTTGGAGTCCTAGGAGGGGGTGCTGGAGAGTGCTCCTTCTGGGGACTCCCTCATTCTGCTAGGGGATTTCAAAGCTCACGTGGGCAATGACAGTGAGACCTGGAGAGGCGTGGTTGGGCGGTATGGCCCCCCCAATCTGAACCCGAGCGGTGTTTTGTTTTTGGACTTCTGTACTCGTCATGGATTGTCCATAACAAACACCGTGTTCAAGCATAATGGTGTTCATGTGTGCACTTGGCACCAGGACATCCTAGGCCGCAGCTCGAGGATCGACCTGGTTGTCGTTTCATCAGACCTGCGGCCACATGTTTTGGACACTCGGGTGAAGAGAGGGGCGGAGCTATCCACCGACCACTACCTGGTGGTGAGTCGGCTCCGGTGGTGGGGGAGGACGCCGGACAGACCTGGCAGGCCCAAACACGTTGTGAGGGTCTGCTGGGAACGTCAGGCGGAGTCTCCTGTCAGAAAGGATTTCAACTCTCACCTCCGGCAGAACCTCAGACACGTCCCGGGGGAGGCGGGGGACATTGAGTCTGAATGGGCCATGTTCTGTGCCTCCATTGTCGAAGCGGCTGACCGTAGTTGTGGCCGTAAGGTAGTTGGTGCCTGTCGCAGCGGCAACCTTCGAACCCGATGGTGGACACCAGCATGAGGGATGCTGTCAAGCTGAAGAAGGAGTCCTATCGGGCCTTTTTGGCCTGTGGGACTCCGGAAGCAGCTGATAGGTACCGGCATGCCAAGCGGAGTGCGGCTCGGATGGTCGCTGAGGTAAAAACGCGGGCGTGGGAGGAGTTTGGAGAGACCATGGAGAACGACTTCCGTAGGGCTTTCGAAGCGATTCTGGTCCACCATCCAGCGTCTCAGGGGGGGGAAGCGGTCTGCCACCAACACTGTTTACAGTGGGGGCGGTATGCTGCTGACCTCAACGCGGGACGTTTTGGGTCGGTGGATGGAATACTTCGAAGACCTCCTCAGTCCCACCGACACGCCTTCCTGTTTGGAAGCAGAGTCTGAGGACTCTGGGACGTGCTCTCCAATCTCTGGTGCTGAAGTCACCGAGGTTGTTAAAAAGCTCCTTGGTGGCAAGGCACCGGGGGTGGATGAGATTCAGCCGGAGTTCCTCAAGGCTCTGGATGTTGTAGGGCTGTGTTGGTTGACCCGGCTCTGCAATATTGCGTGGACATCGGGGGCAGTTCCCTTGGATTGGCAGACCGGGATGGTGGTCCCCCTCTTTAAAAAGGGGGACCACAGAGTGTGTTCCAACTATAGGGGAATCACACTTCTGAGCCTCCCTGGTAAGGTCTATTCGTGGGTTCTGGAGAGGAGGGTCCGACGGATAGTCGAACCTCGGATTCAGGAGGAACAATGCGGTTTTCGTCCTGGCCGTGGAACACTGGACCAGCTCTACACCCTCGGCAGGGTCCTGGAGGGTTCGTGGGAGTTCACCCAACCGGTCTACATGTGCTTTAGGTCCCTATATGAACGGTATCAGAGTCTGGTTCGCATTGCCGGCAGTAAGTCGGACTCATTTCCAGTGAGAGCTGGACTCCGCCAAGGTTGTCCTTTGTCACCGGTCCTGTTCATAACGTTTATGGACAGGATTTCTAGGCACACCCAAGGTGTTGAGGCGATGCGTTTTGGTGACCTCAGGATTGGGTCTCTGCTTTTCGCAGATGATGTGGTCTTGTTGGCTTCATCTGAACGTGATCTACAGCTCTCGTTGGAGCGGTTCGCAGCCGAGTGTGAAGCGGCTGGGATGAGGATCAGCAACTCCAAATCCGAGACCATGGTCTTGAGCCGGAAAAGGGTAGAGTGCCTTCTCCGGTTTGGGGATGAGGTCCTTCCTCAAGTGGGGGAGTTTAGGTATCTGGGGGTTTTGTTCACGAATGAGGGAAAAATGGAGCGGCAGATCGATGGACGGATTGGTAAGGCATCTGCAGTTATGCGGGCGCTGTACCGGTCTGTCGTGGTGAAGAGAGAGCTGAGCCGAAAGGCAAAGCTCTCAATTTACCGGTCTATCTACGTTCCTACCCTCATATATGGTCACGAACGCTGGGTGGTGACCGAAAGAACGAGATCGCGGATACAGGCGGCTGAAATGAGTTTCCTCCGTAGGGTGGCTGGGCTCTCCCTTAGAGATAGGGTGAGAACCTCAGTCATCCGGAGGGGGCTCAGAGTAGAGCCGCTGCTCCTCCACATCGAGAGGAGCCAGTTATGATAAAATGATTTATATATTAGTTAACATGTTTAAAGCAGATTCTGTTGTACATAGTCTCTGAAATTAGCTCCTTGTTTTGTCCCTCAGACTGTCCCAAACAACTTCAGATTCTCAACAGTCCTTGTGAAAAGTGCTGCTGCTCAGCACCACCGCCAAAGATCAGCGACCTCATGAATGACAAAGACCTGCTGGACTTACTGCGACTGAAACTGGATCCAAACCACTGCACCATCAAAAACTGGAAGAACTTTGCAAGCCGTTGGGGAATGAGCTATGATGAACTGACCCTGCTAGAGCATCGGACCCAAGGCTCGTTGTCTCACAGCCCCACTCAGGAGTTCCTGCTGCGCTACAACCAGAAGACGGTCACTGAGCTCACCGAACTGTGCCGCATCTATCAGCGCATCGATGTGCTGCGGCTGCTGCAGAGCTGGATAGAGAAGGACTGGCCGTCACGCTGGCAGCAGACTCGCTAAGAAGTTAAAAGATGTCTATTTATCTTATTTTCTTTGCCCAAGGTGTAATGTTTAAAACTTCAATTTATATTTTGGACTCAACATGCAACTTTTTAAGTCAATAATAAGTGAATGAACCTTTAAAAAGAACACAGATAGGGAGCAGAAAAAGGAAAGAATGTCAGTCTTCTAGCTGATACTGCAGACTGTGAGAACTACAAGAAAACATGATTCTGAAACCTTGAATACCAAAGATGTAGAGCTAACAAAAAGATTAATACAGTTCAACTCCCTACCTGTTCTACTGTCTAGAGGTGACAGCCCTTCTGTTACAGTCAGAAAAAACATGTTATGCAGCACTTCAAAAGTGTTTCTACAGAGTAGAAGACAAGTGCGGACAATAATGAAAGAGCTACTGAGATGAGCTGGTCTGTATCCTGACACGTGCCTTCACCAATAACACAGCAGATTCAGATTAGTTCAGTTCAAAAATAATTTTTTGATCCCAAAGGAAATCTAAATATGACTGTAACTTTTGTCATCCAAGTATCTTCCAAGCTGTTGTGGTTGTGATGCCATGGCCAGGAAGAATCTCTGGTAACGGTCACTTTTGCAATGATTTCTCCTCCTTTCTGTAAAACAGGATCTGAGACATTTTTCTGATTAAACATCAAGTATTACCGCACACTTCTATCATGAATTTTTCAGATATTCATGCTGTTTTCTCTTTGTGAATGTATGAATTTTCTCCAGGTTCCTGGGCTTCCTCTCAGCCCCCTGAGACATCATTGTTACATTAAAAACACATTCCATAACTTTTAAACCTTAAAAACATCTGTTTGAAACGTTTTGGCGACACAGCAGTATTTATTCTGTTCCTTTATGGAGCTGCCACTTCCTGGGAGGATCCCGCCTCTGAAAACCACACGATCCAACCTTTCTCTGTGGGATGCAGTTTCGCTTTACGCCAGTATGCTACATGCGGTTCTAATACAGATGCTGAACTAGTTGTGTTGCTACTGGATTGGTAAGTAATAAATACTTGTTCTGTAGTTATTGCGTTTGGTTGGCCAGAATGATGTAATACCCAAGATGGAAAGCATCCATATAAGGATATATGTGCATATATGAAACCTACATGCATTTTATATGCACATATATGCACATAAATATATGTGTGCATATATTCCACATATAAGACCAATTGAGGTGTATACTGTATATATCTATGCATATACAGGCCATATATGTCTCCAGTATTGCTTCTACATATCCTCATATAAGCCCTATATGTACTTATTAGATATGTCTAAAGCTCACGGCAGGATCTGGTCATTTATCTCTGGCAACTATCATACATTATGCCTAGCTCATATTTTTTATTATCAAGGTAATAACTGTATATTTGTCTAAAGTCCCCAACTACAAAAATCTTGCAATTGCCACCATTGAAATTGTTTTACTCTTTGTGTGCTGTTTACATTATTCCAATAACTACTACTCAAGCGTCGCATACATCATCCTCTACAGAGGATTCATCCACATGCGCAAACTTTGGGTTGTATCATAGACGGTTTGTATGGCGGCAAAGTGATTAAATATGAGGACGTGACCCTCACAGATCCGCGATGTCCTCGTGGAATGGAAAGAGGGTGAATATTTTTTAGGGAAATATATTTAGAAGTGTGACAATTGGAAGTCTTGTCAATATAAGTCAAAATGGAATCGTAATGGGTGTGTTGTCCCGTTGGCTTACTGGTAAGTGTGGAAGACTCTTATCTGACCCGCCAGTAACCCATCAACACCTGGTTACAAAAAGAACTCATGTGGCTGAGCACCTTATCACACAATGAAAAACCTATATGATCTCAGACGTTTTGAATAAGTCACATTTATAAAATTGTCCGTTTTCCTTTAGTATAGGTAAATATAGGTACATATATTTACCTACAATATAGGAAAATGGCCAATTTTATGTATCCCACATATATTTAAAACCTATATCAAAAAATATATTACAACCCAGCTGATTCCAATAGATTTTTTTCCATATGGGACATTGTTAAACTACCAAACAGTTTGGTAGTTTAACAACGGACGTTAGTTTTATTTTATTTTTATTTTATTTTTTTACCGTGTCCTGTCTAGCAGTTTGCTACTCAGAATTGGTTTGCTGTAATACTCCACTTGATATACATGTATGAAAAATCTTTATTAGTGATTACTGTGGGTTAAATTTCCTGAAGTAATAGACACGAAACCGAGACAAGAAGGTGAAGAAAAGAAGCAGGACCAGCAGAGGCGCGAACCGAGGACATTAGACAGGGAGGCAAACAAAGAACACAAGAAAACATCCCAGTCCTCCGCCTCTGCCGGACGGCAGAGAAGCAGTAAAACAAAACAAACAAAAACAACGAGCTGAACAGAACCACACCAATGGTTCAGATCCAGTAATATAAACTAAGAATTACACATTCACTACACATAAGCATGGATTAATGAACACAATACTAATGTTTCTGGTAAGCTCTTGGCAACAGCTATCTAATGACGATAACCTCAGCTCAAGATATGTCCATCCACACCAATGTCCCATCACCTGTGTGTGTGTGCGAGCATGCAGGTCTGAATAAGGTTTCCCCATGCAAGTTATTGATAGCTGGTGTAAGGAACCGTCAATCCATCCTACAGGAATCGACACAGACATGAAGGAGGCATGAGACGTATGTGTCCAGAGTCCCACAGAGCGCAGGAGCCGCAGGCGGACCAGCGCAGGGCCGACCACCAACCAAGAGAGGAACAGATGGAAGCCCCAGGGGAACACCCACCAGCCGCAATGCTGGGGACCGAGAGATCGCAGGGACGAGCCAACGGGCTCTGCCGGAAACAGGCTACGCCAGGGCTGGCCCGGAGCAGGACCCGAAAGCTATGTGGATCAGGGGCACCACGTCCCCCAGCAGGGCCCCGACCTGGGAGCCAACGACAGGGGTTCCCCGCCGCCACTGCCAGACAGAAGGGACCCGCAGCTGACCGACGGACAACACACGCCGCCGCCACACCGGACCAATACCTACCGCCAACAACCCGACCCCCCGCCCCACACACACACTCCCACACACCAGGAAGCCAGAGTAAAAGCCACAGCGGATGTACGCCCTCCCCAGGCCGCGCCCAGCCAGCACCTGGACATCCAGATCTACCAGCTCCCGTGTCAAGATCCCTCCCCACGCAGAGCGCCAAGATCAGGGGTCCAGCCAATGCCGGACAGCCCTCCCAGACTAACCAACACAGCAGCAGAACTCATGGAACCGGCAGGAGGCCTGGGCGCCAGGCACGGTCCCCACCGGACAGCACCAACCTAGTTTACAAGCCCGGCACCCCCATAAGAGGTGCCCCAGTCAATCCAAGGAGGACGTCGGCCCGAAACAGCGGCCGCCCGACACACCGGCCCACCCAGGAGCAGCCAGGCATACACCAGGACCGAGCCGGGCCGCAACCGGGACCCCCGGCCCCAGGCATCGAGCGCCATCATCGACCAGCGGGCAGGAGCATCCATCACAGATCACAGGGGGGTGACCGAGGGGAAGAAGATGCACCAGGCCAGAGGGCAGCCAAACACCCAACATAACAAGTAGACATAGACAGACAGAGACACTCATACGTAACCTCCCTCTCATGCGCACACATTCTTACAAATACAGGACACACGAAAAAAGGACGCTGTACACTCATTCATACACCCCATACATACTCTATACTCCAAGGCCCAGGGACAGACGTCCCAATAGAGCACCCTGCCCCTGCACCCGGGAGACAGACCCCTTGCCCACCAGTACGGGGACAAGCAGACCGCCAAGGCCCCCACCCCGAAAAGAATAGCCCACCAGCCCAGGTCCCCGACCAGACAGCCCGATATTCCACCCGCGCTCCAACCCCTGATGGTCCAACGAACAGGGGTGTGGAAAGACTCCCAGCCTCTCTCCCCCTGCTCATTTGTGGTGTTGTGTGTTGTTCTAATGTGCTCTTAAAATACTGCCGGGTACCCCCATCTCCCTCCCTGGGCTTTCAGTGTCTAGATGCATTCAAACAGTGGGTACTGGCACCACAGGCGAGGCCACTTACAAGGGGCCCCACCTCCAGTGCCGAGGCGCACCCACCGCCAGGTCTCTACATATGCGTGTGTCATGTAAATGTTGCAAGTGTAAGTGTTTAAGTTGTACAGTAAAATTGGGACTAAGGCCGCCACCGGGTAGCGAAGACGGAAACTCCATCCCGCACCCCAGTGACATACCCACGTCCCAAGGCCTTGTGAATGGTAGAATGAAGGAGCAGTTGGACAGAGGCAAATGGGGATGGGGAGGAAATAACTGGGGTGACACCATACCATCCCCAGGGAGCCAGCTCCCCTGCTGACCTCAATAGGCACCCCCGTACAGCCCGATCCACCAGGGGTGGGAGGCCCCAGCACATCAACTCGGGGCCCACGGCAGCGGCACCTCCGAGCCCCATGGGGGCCCAGGCCATCTGCCCGCCCCCACCCCAGGGGCAGACCTAAATCCATCCCAACATTCAGACTACTGACAAAATACAGGACACTAGACACCCAGGCTGAGTTTAGCCCACCCTCTCCCTGTACACCCTCCCCCCGTCCCAAGCGCACCCCGTTAGGTGAGAGCGCCTGTGCTAGAATGTAAAAGCCTCCCCGTCAACAAGAGGGCCCCCGCGCTGAGGTCGGAAGCCGGCGCACCACCAACTCGGATACCCCGGACATGCCGCGCCAGGCCCGTGAGCAGACCGAAGCCCCAGGTGGCCAACCCCCCAGGCCGACACCCTCCAGCCTTGCTACTACCACCCGATGACTGGGAGGCAACCGAACCCAATCCTTAAAAACCAATCCTTCTTGCAAGAGCTTTGCAGATTATTTTAAGATCAACATTGATAAGAGAAATGGGACGATAACTGGTAGGAGACATAGGGTCTTTTCCTGGTTTTAATAGAAGATTGATGTAGGCAGAGTTCATGTTTGGGGGTTACCGACCATTTTCCTTTGTTTCCTGTAACATTTTGTAAAATGTTGGTGCCAGAATATTCCAGAATTCTTTATAGAACTCTACTGGAAATCCATCTGGGCCTGGAGCTTTATTATTAGGCATGAATTGGAGGGCCTCCTGGAGTTCAGACACTGTTAGCGGTGAATCCAGGGCCTTTGCTTGACTGTCTGAAAGTTTAGGAAGAGTTATTTTATCCAGAAATTGTTCAATTTCATTATTTGATGGGTTTATCTCCGGTGTGTATAAAGTCTAAGAAAAATTCTTTGAAAGTGTTGTTTATTCTTTCAGGATCATATATTCCCAATTTTGTATTTGATTGCAGATATAGTTGTTTTTTCTTTATTTATTTTTAACCGATTAGCTAAGAAGCTACCTGATTTATTACTATGTTCAAAGTTTTCTATTCGAAGCCTTTGGATTAAGAACTGCGTCCGTTTATTAATAATTTCATTTATTTCTAATTTTACTTAAGCTCTCTTTATCCAGAGAAGCTTTTAATGATTTAATAGTTTCTTCTAATTCCTGAACATGTTTATTTTCTGTTCTCTTTTTATTTGATGAGAATGAAATTATTTTACCTCTAATCGCAGCTTTCCCTGCCTCCCAGAGAGTTGATGGCGACTTACCAGGGAGATCATTAAATTCCAAGTATGAAGCCCATTCTTTTTCAATATATTTAATAGATTCTCTATCCTTAAGTAATGATGTATTAAATCTCCAATTTTTATATTGAAGGGTTGCTATTCTATTTGCTAAATTTAAAAGAAACAGGAGCGTGATCGCTGATAACTATAGGATGTATCTAAGTGTCTGAAATGTCATTCAACATTGAGCTGCTGACTAACAAATAGTCCAATCTAGAATAAGAATGATGGACATTTGAGTAAAAGGTGTATTTTCTTTATACGTCTTTACTTTGCGATCGCCATGCATTGCAAAGTCCATAATCGCTCATGTACTGTTTAACTATATCTATTGATTGCCAGCTGCGCTCAGTCCCTGCTGTACTGAGCCTGTCTATTTCTTCATTTAAACCAAAGTTGAAATCTCCCCCAAGAACAAGTGAGCAGTCCATGTGATTAGCCAAAACCGAGAAGAAGGTATGAAAGAATGAGGGGTCGTCAACATTTGGACCATATACACTAACTATACATAACTTTTGGTTATGTGTAAATAGTTTTAATATTATAAATCTACTCTCTGGATCTGTAACTGTGTCTCTTACTTTAAAATTAGTATTTGTATTTATTAATATTGCTACTCATCGTCTAGAGTTATAGCTTGAAGAAAATATATTAGGATACTCCGGTGTTTTTAAATCATTAGTAGCTGAGCTTGATTTATGAGTCTCCTGTAGAAACACGACATCTGCCTTCAATCTTTTAAGATGGTTGAAAATCTTAATCCTTTTATCTTTGGAGCCAGATCCGTGAATATTCCATGTTAGAAATTTGACAGAATTCATAGAGCTAAGATAAACATTAGACATTTACTATCGCCAAGGATGAATATAGGTGTAATCTTGGTTTGTCCATGGAGTTGATTGAAAATCCAGAAGCAGAGATAAAGCGAGGGAAATAACGTACCATTACAGGTGTGTAAAGAATGATAGCATGATGGAAAAACATGAATATGCCATCATAAAAGTATGTGTGTGTGAAAGAAAAGTGATAGATTTGGTGACACGAATGTGAAAAAAAAGATAAAAGAAAGCAGTCAATCTAGTGCACAGCCTTAGCCCCACCCACACTACAAACATAAACAACCTGCTGATCTGTGCTTTCCTTAAACTATAGTTGTCTGATAAAAACAACTTTTATCTAGACTCTGTTAAATGGGACTAATAAAGCCAAGGAGTAACCTGAGGGTCCCTAAACAGCTGACCGTTAACATACAGTTTATCTACAGTAACCGTAGCCTTACAGCCCTCACTAATATGTTTCTTTCTAATTGAATCAATCTTTCGGAAATTGATCATAACGCTGTAATTTGTCCCCCGCAGCTCTCTCCCACGTCCTTTGACGTGTTCTTTCTGTTTAAAGTGTTCAAATTTAGCAGCAATTGGTCGCAGGCGGGAGTTGTTGGGTTTCTTACCTACGAGCAGGTGAACCCGATGGAAGGTTATGTTTTTAACAGTGTCGCTTGGCAGTTTCAGCTGATGTTCGATGAACTGTTGGACAGTTGTTTCAGCGTCATCCTCAGCCTACTCTGGTATCCCAGAAAAGACAAGATTGTCTCTCATGGATCGGGCCTGGATGTCTAAGAATGACTCCTTAATCCTTTATTTTCTCCAGACAGCTGCGTCATCCCCTCGGTGAGTCTTTTAACGTCTTCTTTCAGTGTTTGATTTTCTGTAACGAGCGAAGCTACCTGTTGTTGGCTGAACTTCAGAGATTCCCTCAGAGCCTGAAATTCTTTGTGTAGAACCTCAACCAGCGCAACACGGGCGTCCAGGCTGGTTAGCTTCTTATCTATTGAGTCCAGGATGTAGCCGTAGCTTCTATCTGGCGAATTGGTGGAAGTGCTGGCCTCAGAACGAGAGCGTTTCTTGGAAGGAGTACTTGTTGGTGCAAGCAGGTTTCCGTGACTTACCCATAACGATGTTTTCAAAGCATTCGTCTAGGTAGCAGTCCAGCGAATCCAATGTTTCCTCGTCCAGGTTGTTTAGAAGAAAGAAATTATTTGATGGTTAGTTTAAACGGACAGAAGCTGCATTTGGTTCAAAATTATTGGCTTGTTTAACCTGACATTGTTTGTTTATTTTACCAGTATTCCGCCATGTTTACTTATGCACAGCTCTCGCGAGAACTTCTATATAATAATAATGGACTTTAGTAAGATGTTTTGTTGTTTTTGCTGGCAAGCTTGTAAAACTATCAGTAAACTTCTTCAGATGCGCTCCATATAGATGTTTTTTACGACATTCATGTTACGCCGCAAGCCTTGAGAGGGTGATAGATGGCAAATATCTGTAAAGTTACGGAGTGTGTCGTTAATGGCTTGTGATTTAGGACTTAGTGTAAACTGTTAGCTGTTTGATGGACTGGTGCCCTGGCCAGGAAATTCAATTCAATTCACTTTTATTTGTATAGCGCCAATTCACAACAAATGTCATTTCAAAGAACTTTACAACAAAAGTAATTTCAATACATTATACAAACATTCCAATCAGCTATAGGTTTTCTATGTAAGGAATCCCAGCAGATTGTGCTGAGTCATCAATGTGAGGTTGTACCCGGATCATGCAGACTCCAACCACAGCAATTCCTCAGCAATACCTCATACTGAGCAAGCATTTAGCGACAGTGGAGAGGAAAAACTCCCTTTTAACAGGAAGAAACTTCCAGCAGAACCAGAACCAGAACCTGGCTCAGTACAAGCGGTCATCTGCCATCGGGGGGTCTGAGAAGAAAGAGAAGAGAGAGCATGGAGGATGCTCGGTCACTTTGAGCATCATCTGGACCGATGTTCCCCATCCAGCAGGGGGCGTTGTAGTTGAGCAGGATACCAGACCATGTGGAGCTTCTATGGGGACAAAAATACTGAGAGAAAACTGGGTTAACAATCCCAATGACAGCAGAAAAAATATATCTGGAGAGTAGTAGAAGAGAAAAGTAGAAAAGAGAAGAAAAGTGGTCAGTCTGTCTCCAACCGTCCAAACCTATAGCAGCATAACTATAGCGATAGCTCAGGATAACCTAAGCCACTCTAACTGTAAGCTTAGGAACGAACGGAACAATCAGATCTCTGATGTACGATGGAGCCTGATAATTAAGGGCTTTATAAGTAAGGAGGAGGATTTTAAACTCTGTTCTGGATTTAACAGGGAGCCAATGGAGAGAAGCTAAAACAGGAGAAATGTGATCTCTCTTTTTAATATTCATCAGAACTCTTGCTGCCGCATTTTGGATCAACTGAAAGCTTTTAATTGCATTTTGTGGACTTCCTGATAATAAGGAATTACAGTAGTCCAGCCTTGAAGTAACAAATGCATGGACTAGTTTCTCTGCATCACTCCTGGACAGGATGTTTCTAATTTTAGCAATATTCCGGAGGTGAAAGAAAGAAATCTTAGAAACCTGTGTAGTATGGGATTTATATGTCATGTCTTGGTCAAAAATTACACCGAGGTTCTTTACATTATTAGCAGAGGCCAAATTAATGCCATCCAGATGAAGTAATTGATTTAGCAGTTTCCTTTTTAAAGGTTCTGGTCCAAAGACAACAACTTCTGTCTTTTCTGAATTTAAAAGTAGAAAATTCAGAGTCATCCAGGTTTTTATGTCTTCCAGACATGCTTGTAATCTACCTAACTGATTGGGTTCATCAGGTTTTATGGATAAATATAATTGTGTATGATCCCTACAACATGTTCGAGCCTTTCTAAGAGAATATTATGATCGACTGTGTCAAAAGCAGCACTGAGATCTAACAAGACCAGAACAGTCACAAATCCATTATCTGAGGCCATTAGAATATCATTAGTAACTTTTACCAGTACTGTTTCAGTGCTATGATCAGCTCTAAAACCTGACTGAAATTCCTCAAACAGGTTGTTGCTGTTTAGATGCTCACATACTTGATTAGCAACTATTTTCTCAAGAATTTGGGATAAGAAAGGAAGGTTAGATATATATCTGTAGTTAGCTAAATCATCTTGATCCAGGGAAGGTTACTTAAGTAAAGGGTTAATAACAGGAACCTTAAATTCCTGAGGCAAAAATCCATTTATTAAAGATAGATTCATCATGTCTAGGATTGGGCCAGTAACCAGAGGGAACACTTCCTTAAATTCCATGAAATAACTGCTACTTACCTGTTGCTTGCTTTAATAAACTTCCCCTGCTACTCATGTTGTAAAGCTGAATTTAGTAGGGGTGTAACTACACAAACATCATGGAGGCTTACTTATTTGGGTTTTAAAATCACAGTTCAGTCAGTTTTGGTAGCTTCAATAAAAAAAAACGATTCAGTTGTTAGTACATTAGAATCTGCTTTCGTTAATTAGATTTTATTATGTTCTAAAAATTCAAAAATTGGAAAGTTAAGAACTGACTAGAGACTTTGTTAGATATTTTTCAGTAAAGGAAGTATAAGCGAGCAGACCTGATGCTTGGGAAGATAATACAACAATCTCCACCTTTGAAACTGGTCAATGTTGAGAAGTTTTTATAAGACACTGCATATATTTCCTCGCAAGGTTATCACAACACTTCTTTGTGGAGAAAGGGAACACAGTGAAAGGCCTCCTCACTGACTTCTAATCATCTCTTATTATGCCATATTACCAAGATGAATTTACTAATATGTGACAGTGTGGAGTTCCTGTCACCATGCTCCGATTGATGATGTGCCCTGGCTGCTTGGCCACAGCGATATCCCTTTGGCTGAATGGTTAGCGTGCATGACTCTCACCTGGGATTAGTGAGATCGAATCCTGCCTGGGTCCTCATTGTGTACCTTGCCACAAATATATAATTCAATTCCATTTATTTATATAGTGTTAAGTCACAACAGATGTCATGTCAAAGCACTAAGAAAAGTAATTACAATTATACAAACATTCCAATCAGTTAAAAGTTTTCTATGTAAGGAATCCCAGCAGATTGTGCTGAGTCATCAATGTGAGGTTGTGCCTGGATCATGCAGACTCCAACCACAGCAATTCCTCAGCAATCTGTCATACTGAGCAAGCATGTAGCAACAGTGGAGAGGAAAAACTCCCTTTTAAGAGGAAGAAACCTCCGGCAGAACCAGAACTTGGCTTAGTACAAGCGGTCATTTGCCACGACCGGCTGGGGGTCTGAGTAGAAAGAGAAGAGACAGAAAAACAAAAGAACTGATAGAAGATTACTTTCTATGTTAAAGAAAGTAAAAGGCTGATATCAGGACATGGAGAATCCTTGGTCACTGGGAGCATCCTCTGAATCAACATTCCCCATCCAGCAGGGGGCGTTGTAGCTGAGCAGGATACCAGACCATGTGGAGCTTCTATGGAGCGAAAAACACAGAGAAAACAAGGTTAACAGCAAAAATATAACTCCAAAACAGAAACAGTTTGGACAGTATGGAAAATGTAAACAATTTCTTATTTTACTTTGACCTGTATTTGTCATGGGTGTCCATTCACTTCATCTCTTCATCATTGTTCTCACCTTTGTCTCCAATTAATCCCACCTGATCCTTCCCTCGGGTCTTTATAACCTATGATTTCCCCTCACTCAGGGCCAGATCATTACTGACGTCTTCATGCCCACATCTCTATGTAAGAAAATAAACATCTGTACACTTAAACTCTAATGAGTGCTATTAAAACTATCCTTGCCTGCCTGCAGTTGGTGCAAAATACAGCAGCTAGATTTCTGACTCACGACAAGAAAAATCCCATCAGAGCAATATTGGATGTCAAATGAATGTAGGAATAAAAGACATATTTCTCTTAATTTTAGAGTATTTTTTGCTACCATAAAGATGCCAGACTTAGCCTTAAAGTGGTGCTATTTCGTACACATATAATCTGGATGGACCCAGTGTAGTTTACCATGGTGTAATGTTTTAGAAGGACATAAAGACATGGATTCTGTTCTGATGTCCGTCATTCCCGTATTAAAAACCTGCTCGGATGTTCACTAAGAAAGCCCCCTAACATCACTGCTTGGTTCATCTCATTTTCACTTCAGGTCCCCCAGGCAGTTAAGAGGTCCGAAACACCACTGCCTTTTCTAGTTAGCCTCTCATTGAATCACATTTATCAATGACTGAGGTGAATTAAAAATACTTTATTAAACATCTCAAATTAACGGCGCTTGTTAAAAGTCATATACGAACAAATATGGGTGGTTAGGAAGTCTGTAAATCGCTGAAAGGAAAGAAATCCTGCAATAATGTTCCTTGTGCAGCTCAAGAACTGTAACCATCACTGAAGTGTTACTTTGTCATTGTTTTGGAGATTTGCTGGAGCTTCTTAAGAAAAAGCTGTTCACAGATCAGTTTCCTAACTTGCTTCCTCATCAGGGGCTGCCACTCTGGCATTAAGTTCAGAATAGTTTTCTTTAAACATAACTTGCTGAAAAACATGATCCTGCTCTTTTTGCTTAGTATCATACACTCTGAGGAATCTTTTTTTCTTTCTGTGTCTCTGCTCTGTCTTCTCAAACCCTCAGTTGGCTGTGGCAGATGGCTGTTCATACTGAGCCAGGTTCTGGTTCTGGTTCTGCTGGAGGTTTCCTCCTGTTAAAGGGGAATTTTTCCTCTCTACTGGTACTACATGCTTGCTCAGTAGAAGGGATTGCTATGGATTAAATAAGACATTCTTGATAAACAAACTCATTATATAGTAAATTGGACTTCTTTCTTTTAACCGAGACTTGGCAGCATATTTCGGACTCTGCTACCTCCTAGTCCTGTCCTAGTGGCTATAATTTCATCAGGAGCCTCGGAGGTCAGGCCATGGAGGTGACCTTGCGGCTGTGTGTAGATGTAAAATTAGCTGCCGTACATCTAACGTTACACAGTATTCTTCTTTCGAACTACTGTTAACTAAAATTGAAATGAAGACCCTTTCTATTGTGCTCTGGTTTACTCGCTCCCTGGTCCTAATGGCCCATTTTTAAAAGAATTTAGTGACTTTTTAACTGCCTCATTAATGTTGTCTAGACTGGTTATTGTTGGGGAGTTTAACATTCACATTGATAATATGACTGACACTGCAAAAAATGTTTTTATGGTGTGTTCAGGCCGCAGGCTTTGTCAGCTTCAATAGCGTCAAGATTACATGTTAAGTATACGGTTTAGGCCGTTGGAGGAGCGTCTCAGTCTCTGCTGCGCTTTGTGAGCTTTGGCTCTGTCAACTTTTCAAGCTTTTCCTGCATTTCAAGCTTCAAAGTTCACAAAGCTAGCAACAAAGAAATTCAGCTAGTTGAACTTTTGATGGTCTTAATGCTTTAGACGCAGAACGGACCCAATCAGAGCGTCTCATTGTAGTTACGTTGCCCGACGTCACCGCTGCCTAGCCAACAACGATCCGCGAGTTTTAAAAAAATTCAACAGAGAAAGGCTACGAGCTTTGCGAGCTTGAGCTTAAAAATGTATCTTCAGTGTTTATGCGTCAAACTAGTTGCTTTATGAGCGTTTCTTGATGCTGACAAAGCCTGCGGTGTGAATGCACCATTAGTCTTAACTTTTCACAGCATGTCACTGGTCCCACACAGTCTAACGGTCATACTTGGGACGAGGTTTTCACGTTAAGTTAGACCATTGATTGTATCCCACCAAGGACATTTTTATCTCTGACCACTTATGATTTCTTTTTAATTTATCTGAAACTGTCCCTGAGTCCTGCACTGCCATGAAGTTAGCTCTTGTTTCTCAAATTCTGAAGCAGACCATTTTTCTGTTTATTTTAATCTCGTGCTGTCTCCTCTAACGATGCAGACTCAATTATTGAGGCTTTTAGTGATTATTGTCTTGGCATTTTGAACCATATCTGCCCTGTTAAAAATAGATTTTTACCTGTTTCAAATTCCACACCATGGGTATATGACTGAACGCTTATGGAGGAAGACCAATTTGCAGATTCACATTTGTTATTTCAAAGATCTTTTAGTTAGTTTAAATAATGCAGTTAAAGAAGCTAGGGCAACTTATTTTTCTAATTTGATTTCTAGGAGCGGGGGCAATTCAAAATAGTTTTTTTAACATCATTAGTGTTATTACAAATCCTGCTGCACCTGCTTAGGGTGTTGTGGGGGCCCTTGATGCTCAGGTGGCACTAGGGCCTCCCTTGCTGGCTGGGAGGCAGTTACTATCTAGCACAGGTGCTCTCTCCCATGGGGTGCACTTCAAAGTAGGGGAGGATGTGCAGGATGAGGGGTGACTGAACTCAATCTGGGTGTCTAGTGTCTTGTGTTTTAATAATAGTCCAAATGTTCGGTTGGCTTTAGGTCTACCTCTGGGATGAGGACGGAGGGACGACCTTGAGCGCTATGAGGCTTGGTGGTGCTGTGGCTATGGGCCCTGGATTGGACGTCCCAAAGCTTCCCTCCCCTGATGGATTGTGGTGAATGGGGGTGCCTATTGGAGTCAGTGGGGGAGCTGGCTCCCTGGGAAGACATTCTATCCCCAGTCACTTCCTACCCATTCCCTGTCTACCTAGTCCATCATCTTACCACTCTTGTAGGGTCTTGGACTGGTGACTGGTGTGCGGGGAGGGCTTTCCATATTCGCTGTTCAGTGGTGGCCTGTGTCCCAATTTTACTGTACAACTCAGCACTCCCACTTATAACATTTTTATGACATACACACAGAGGGACCTTGAGGTGGGCACACAGTTTCGGCTCCAGAGGAGGAGCCCAGTGCCTACTGCTTAACTGCATTTAGACACTGGGAACCCAGGGTGTGCCATGGGAGTCTCTGGCAGCATTCTCATATCACACCCTCTGTTTTAAGTGCACATTAGAACAAAATGCAACAACACCACATTCGAGTAGGAGGAGATAGGCTAGGGGTCTTTCCACGCCACTGTTTACTATTGACCATCAGGGGTTGGGGTCCGGGAGGTAGATCAGGCTGTCTGGTCGGGGACCTGGGCTGGTGGGCTGCTCTTGCCACTGTGGAGGCTTTGGCGGTCTGCTTGTCTCCATCCTAGGATGTAGGGGGTACGTCCCCTGGGCGCAGGCACACGTTGCTCTGCTGGGGCATCTCAGCCTCTACATCTAATGGGGGCCTATTTCCCCTCCATCACTCCCCTGCCTGCTGGTGAATTGGTGGCTCTTGATGTCTGGGGTTTGGGACCCAGGTGAGGTCTGGGCTGGTGTGTTGGGCAGCGGATGCATCAGGAAGAAGTCTCCCTTTGGTTGGCTGGGGCACCTCCTTTAGGGGTGTCAGTTTTGAACTGTTGTATGGTACCGTTCGGTGGGGTTTTACCGGCGGGTGGCGGCGGTGGGTGTCAGCCATCGGCTGGCTGAAGGCCCTCCCTGCATTGCGGCAGCGGTGGGGGACCCCTGTCGGCTGATTCCTGTCGGCTGATCCCTGGTTGGGGCCCTGCCGGGGACCGGGGTGTCCCTGGTCCCCGGGGTCTGGCCTCCAAAATCACCGGACCTGAACCCAATGGAGATGATTTGGGGTGAGATGAACCGCAGAGTGAAGACGAAAGGTCCAACAAGTACTAAGTATCTCTGGGAACTCCTTCTAGACTGTTGCAAAACCATTTCTGGTGACTACCTCTGGAAGCTCAAGAGAATGCAAAGCAGTAATCAGAGCAAAGGCATAAAGTATAACACATGTGTTCAGTTATTCCACCCTTTTTGTTTAAGTACATAAAGTAATTCCATACATCATGTGTTCATTCATAGTTTGGATGCCCTTAATTGAGAATCTACAATGTAGTCATGAAAATAAAGAAAACTCACTCAATGAGAAGGTTTGTCCAAATTTTAGGTCTGTACTGTATATATTCTTGGGTTGAGGTTATCATCAATAGATACTAGGTGCCAAAAGCTTTTCAGTGAAATTTTTGTATTATTTATATACCCATTTTGCGTGGCGTGAACATGTAGTTCTTAGCTCATATTATTAGTTTTTTTTTGTAAATGTTGCTAAGTTTCATTGTTGTTCTTTTTATTCACCTCTTTGCTGTCCAGCAGATGTGAACTGGGATGTTTTCTTGTGTTCTCTTTGTTCCCCTCCCTTTTTTGTATCATAAATTCAAACTCCTACCTCTCCTGCCTCTCTTCTTCATCTTCTGTCTTTTTTTATCCTCTGTTTTTTCCGTTTCTGTGTCCATAACTTAAAGAAATTAAACCCACAGCAATATCTAATAAATATAGCAAAAGCTGTAGTGCTCTGCTTGAGAAAGTGAATCTGTTGGGCTTGTACTTAGTATTCAGACAGCAATTCTGAGTGCCTCACTGCCAGACAGGACACGCTAAAAATATATATAAAATATAAAAATGGATTACTTCATATCTTTCAAATACATCTGCTTTCCTGGCTTCTTCATCATATATATCTGCATCCTGTTCTGTACCTTATGGTGTTTCTCAGGGTTCTGTTTTAGGGCCCATGCTGTTTTTGCTTTATTTGCTTCAGCTCCATCCTGTCCTCTTTCAAGGACATCTGCTAACATTGTTACACGGATGACATACAGGTATATATGTCCTTTTATCCAAATAAAATTTCTGTGAAATGTATCAGTACCCTGCTTAAATTGCTTAAATCATGTTAAATTTATGATTAGATCTTGTTTTTATCATCTAGGAAGTCTTGCTAAACTAAAACATATGATGTCGCGTCCAGAGATGGAAGTTCTTATTCATGCCTTTCATGCCCATTTCAACTCGGTTGGACTTTTGTAATGCACTATACACATTTGACCTTAAATCACTTTTACTTGTCTGCAAACTGTTCAAAACACTGCTGCGAGGCCCTCGAAATTTTGGTATATCAATCCAGCGCTCATAGATCTATGCTGGTTACAGATTTCCTATCATATTAATATTAAAATCCTAATTTTGACATGGAGAGCTACCCACGGACAAACCCCTGCCTACATTGCGGATCTACTTCATCCAGAGATTCCCTTCAGAGCGCTGAGGTTCTGTGAGCAACATTTATTGACTGTTTCCCAAACCAGACTGAAAAGTAAAGGAGACCAAGCTTTTTCAGCTGTGGCTCTGAAGCTCTGGAACACACTGTCCCTCTCCCTGAGAACTGTGGACTCTGTTGCTGCCTTTAAAGGCCGGCTTAAGAGGTATTTTTTTAAGTCTGCTTTTATGTGATTCCGCACCGTTTATATTATTTCATTCTTTGTTGTGAAACACTTTGTGATCTTTATCTTGAACGGTGTTATAAATAAAGTTTTACTTACTAAATCAACAGCTCAATGGAATCTGCTGAGTTTCATATGGCCCACCACTCATATGGAGTGAGACTTTGAATGATGAACTGAACTTGACACTTTGTTTTATAACTTTGATTGATTGATTGATTGATTGATTGATTTCACCCCTGGACAGAGTGGAGGTGGTGAGTGAAAGAAGAATGGTTTCTAATATGTCCTCCCTGGCAGTTTTCTGCCTGTAGTGTAGGGGGATAAGGCGCTGAGTAGCTCTTTCAGTGGCAGGAAGGTGCATCCACAATTGGGCCAAGAAAGATTCAAAAGGTCTTACCTTCCAGGTGCTGTTAGATTTTATAACAACGAGCAACAAGATGGCTGATGACACACAAGGCCAAAGTTTTTAAACTGTTGTTAAAGGAACAGTAAAGCTAGCTTGCAGCAGCCAGGCTTATAACAATTAGCTTTTGTTAGCAGTGCTGGGACCCATATTGTGTTGTTTTTTTTCGTTTCACCAAACTGTTCATACGCCATTCTTCAGTTGGACTGAACTGCTTGTTTCCATCCCTCAAATGAACGAACTGTCAAACCTTCCTGGATGGATACTTATCACTTAGCCGCTGTGCAAATGGACTGAACTGTTGAACCTCTGCCTCCAAGCTCAGTGCACCAGGCCAGCTGCCACCTGGTCACTCCCAAGACAAGCTCATGGGCGACCTCAGCACCATCCCTGAATGACACAGCAACACACAGCATGAAGTCCCCACACCACGGGGACTTCCTCTCCAGCTGACGGCGATCCGGTGTTTACAAGGAGAAGTAACGTAATCGCTAGCAACCTTTTCCTATCTCTCTGTTGGCATTCAGCATTGGCACTAGAGGAAAACTCGCTGTATGTGCGAGCTATCCTGTTCCCTCACCTTTCTCTGGATTCTCCTTGCAGCTGGTGCAATTCATTGGTGCATTCCAAGTGGCCCTGGAGCAGTAGTAGGAAATCCCTTTTTCTTAATTTTCTGGGTAGATTAGATGGCTCAATTGTGCATGTTTTTTCTGCTAGAACTGGCTGATTGTGTTGATGTCCATTACTCTGTTTTCTTTTATTTTTAAGCAGAAGTAGTGTGTTGTTTGTGTTTTGTTTGTGACTGTTTGAGCCATAAGCTTGGATACTTTGTTGCACGTTCACGCTGAAATAACAAAGATGCTCCGCCATTGTCTGGTAGCTTCCTTGCTAGCCAAGGGTTAACAAGTTGAGAACACGCGGTCTTCTTTTGTCATTCTTGGCAGACTGCATGCTTTAATTAGGTTCACACCTGGTTGAAAATGCCACCCCCCTTTGTCCCTCTTTTGCCCCCATCCCATGCACTCTAACGCCGTAAGCACATGAGAAGTATCTTCCGCCGATGATGCTTTGTTTCTGCGTTCCACCATTCATCTGTCTACTACCGGTAGCATAGAGCCATCATTTAGCATAGAGAAGCATAGTTAATTTTAGACTAGGTTGAATTTACTTTTCTGATTGTGTGTGCATTTGGTGAATACATTTCTTAAACTTGAGATCAATCTGTGCTTCCTTTTAGTGTCTGTGTTTTAATACGTTGGTAAAGAATTCATCTATCAGATAGACTGATCGTCTGGTTTAATAATTGATATTGTTTCTTACATAGATTAAGAAGCTGGAGTCCCATTTTAGGTCATTTTATCACTGATAATTTGAGTTACATTAATAATCCCAGTATTAGATTACTGGTGTAATTGCTTCCAAGTTATTATTAACAAGACAATTCCTCAAAATCCATTACAGCAGTGTTTGGGCCATTTGTTCTCCCCCGGTCTCCCTCTCTCTGTGGCGCTGCACGAGGCTGATAGATGTATGGTTGAGCTCCATCTTTTAAATTTTCTGTGTCAGAGTCAGCAATAAAGTCCAGAGTTTTCTATTGATCGAGCTGACAGGTCCCCGTCACATCTGGACTGGTGGAGTTTACATTTTCTCACAAAAGCCAAAATTATTTACACGAGTACCTTTTTTTCTTAAAAAACTTCCTCATATATTTCTCTAAAAAGTGGTTTAAGATGGTATATAATTGTCACTGTAAATGCCATTATACAAAAAATTTACTTGTTCCTCATCTGTACCAAAAATGAACCAAACCTGAAATTGAAACATGGTACATACTGAATAGAGACTTTTGACGTACCATTACACACCTACAAATGCTGAGTGTGCGTTTGGTTATAGTTGTGAGTCGTGACCGTCTGTAGCACTGAACACGATCGAAAACACAAAGTGGTTCTTTTGGCGAGGGGAAAAGTCTGCCACTGGTAAAGCTGAGTTAGTTGTGACAACTGGCTGCTAACGGTAGCTAGCTGTCGAGCTAACGCTTTGGCTTCATCTCCAACACAAAGGACCACTCCGCCGGGGATCGCCGTGCCTACCCGGAATCACTGCGTTGGATGAGGCCAGAGCCTTCTGACCGGCATTGGTTACCTCCTTCGGGTTCAACTACAAACACCGGCCGCACCGATTAGCACCGAGCCACACTAGCAGCTGTCACTATCAGATGGCAGCGAAAGAGCGGAGAGGCAACAAGGAAAAAGGTATCAATCAAACTAGTGACACTGAAGGAGTCACCAACTTCCAGGAGGCTGAAATGGAACCTGAAATAACTACCATGATCTCAGTCAAACAATATGTGAACCAAATGCTGGCCCAGCAGAGAGCCTACTATTTAGAGATGATGGATAGAGAGACATATAGACATATATATTTAATAAATTTGTTAAAGTGATCATGATCTCTACCAACGAAGGACAGGATAATATGAATAAAAGCATTCAAGATCTCAAAGTCAGTATTCAATTAACTTAGCATGAGATGGATGAGATGAAACCTAGAGTTTCCAAAGTCTCAGCAGAACACAATAACAACACCTTGGAAAATGGGATGCATACCATATGTGACAGCTTTGTGACTATGGAAAACGACAGATTACCTGAAAAAAAAACAAGTAAGGAGAAATAATTTACTCTTTGAAGGGATAAAGGAATCGGCGAGACAGAGAGGAAAGCCTGATCCTTGAGCGAATAAGCAACGACCTATTGTGGTGAAATTTCATAAGTTTAAAGATAGAGTGGCGGAGCCAGAATGTGGAAAATGGGTGGGCCTGGAAAAATCTGGATGGGCCTAATTAATTTTAAAGCGCATATCATACGTGCGCACATGCACATAAAAACTATGTTTTAATAAAACCTGTCAGACCACAGTGTTCTTTTGATAGAAATAACATTGTGGCATCACCCAGAAAACAAGTCACTCCTTAGTTAATGAGGCAGCATCAAAAATGGTTGAACCTAATATATGCTTAAACTGCTTTAATGCAGCCGAACTTTGTGATGTACTAAAATTATTAGCTTCATCTAAACCTTCAACTTGCGTTTTAGACCCAATCCCAACTAAACTCTTAAAAGAAGTTTTCCCTCTGATCGCTGCTCCAATTTTAGATCTAATGAATCTATCCTTAGTCAATGGATATGTACCACAGGAGTTTAAGATAGCTGTAATTAAACCTCTACTTAAGAAACCATCTCTTAATCGAAACGACTTAATTAACTATAGACCGATATCTAATCTTCCCTTCTTATCAAAAATTCTTGAGAAAATAGTTGCACACCAGATATGTGAGCATTTAAACAATAATGAGCTGTTTGAGAAGTTTCAGTCAGGCTTTAGAGCTCATCACAGCACTGAAACAGCTCTGGTGAAGGTTACTAATGATATTCTCATAGCCTCAGACAATGGACTGGTGACCATTCTGGTCCTGTTAGATCTCAGTGCTGCCTTTGACACTGTTGATCACAATATTCTCATAGAAAGGCTTCAAAGTGTCGGTATAATAGGAACAGCACTAGGCTGGTTTAAATCTTATTTGTCCAACAGATTTCAGTTTGTTCAGGTAAACAATAGATCTTCCTCAACCTCAATAGTTACTTGCGGAGTACCACAGGGTTCAGTGCTTGGGCCGATTCTTTTTACTATATATATGCTTCCTATTGGTAAAATAATTAGGCAGCATGGGATAAATTTCCATAGTTACGCAGATGATACACAGCTATATCTATCCATAAATCCTGATGAATCCAATCAGTTAGGTAGACTACAGGCATGTCTGGAAGACATAAAAACTTGGATGACTCTAAACTTCTTGCTTCTAAATTCTGATAAAACAGAAGTTGTCGTCTTTGGACCAGAAGCTCTGAAAAAGAAACTACTTAGTCAGCCCCTTCACCTGGACGGCATTAAATTAGCCTCCAGTAATAAAGCAAAAAACCTCGGTGTTATTTTTGACCAAGATATGTCATTTAGATCTCACATTAAAGAAGTCTCTAGGATTTCCTTTTTTCACCTTAGGAATATTGCAAAAATTAGACCCATCCTGTCCAGGAGTGATGCTGAAAAACTAGTCCATGCCTTTGTTACTTCAAGGCTGGATTACTGTAACTCTTTATTATCAGGTAGTCCACAGAATACAATTAAAAGTCTTCAGTTAGTCCAAAATGCTGCTGCTAGGATTCTGATGAATATTAAAAGAAGAGATCACATTTCCCCTGTTTTAGCTTCTCTTCACTGGCTCCCAGTAAGATCTAGAATAGAATTCAAGATCCTCCTTCTGACATATAAAGCTCTTAATAATCTAGCTCCATCATACATAAGAGACCTGATTGTTCCATATGTTCCTAACAGAGCCCTTCGCTCTCAGACTGCAGGTTTACTGGTAGTTCCTAGGATTTCTAAAAGTAGAATGGGTGGCAGATCTTTCAGCTATCAGGCTCCCCTCCTATGGAACCAGCTCCCAGGGTTGGTTCGTGAAGCAGACAACTTGTCTATCTTTAAAACTAGGCTTAAAACTTTCCTCTTTGACAAAGCTCACAGTTAGAGACAGGTTAGACAGGTAACTAGGAAGAGATAGGAAGAGATACAGTAGCTAGGTAGAGTGTCAAAAGTTAGGAAGAGATATGAAGAGGTAGAGTAGCTAGGTAGAGATAGATTAATGTAAGCCAGGTAGAAAGTGTTAGTAGCTAGGTCTCCTAGTAGCTAGGAGACAGGTTAATGTTAGTAGCTATGCTGCTTTAGGCTAGGCTGTTGGAGGACATTATTAGGGTCTGTTCCTACTTTCTCTCCTACTTCTCCCCAACTGCATGATGTGCTGTCAGTTCAAGCGCTAACCTGTTTTCTCTTAGTCTCTTCCTACAGTAGGTGCTCCTGACCCGCCCTGCTTGACGACCCTGACTAAGATGGCATTGCAGTGACGGAAAGTTCTCCACGTCCTGCTACCAACTTCTGCTTCTGCATCAGTTCTGTTGCTCTTTCTGTGTCTCTGTTCTGTATCTCTGTTCTGTATTCTCCAAACCACAGACGGTCTCGGCAGCTGACCGCATATGCTGAGCCTGATTCTGCCGGAGGTTTCTTCACTCTCACCTCTTCACTGTCACTTCATGCTTGCTCAGTGTGAGGGATTGCTGAGAATTACTCGACGCAATCTTCTGTGGTTCTCTAATTTCTACATTAAACATTGTATTGTAATAACTCTTCTTGTAAAGTTCCTTGAGATGACATCTGTTGTGAAACAGCGCTATATAAATAAACTGAATTGCATTGAATTGAAATAGTTGCTGTTTCGGCAGGCGAACCTTGGACCTTCACGGCACAAACTGGGCAAGCAGGTCACGTTCTCCAGGCGGCGAGGAGCCGGTGTTTATGAGAGGCTCACTGCTATTTATGGATCCCTCCGCCGTAGGTAGACTGTATCTGTAGCTCATCAAACCCCCAGTGCAGTGGTCCCAGCTTTACCGGAGGCCAGGCTGAACACGTAATCCACTCGGTCCTCCGTCAGATCTGAGACCATAATCCACCGGCAGCTGCACTCTAGCCCTAGCTCTGCTGAAGGCCAGTTCGCATGTGAAAATACCATATTTGAAGCGCATCCAGTTCGCTTTGTACACGCTTCAAGGTGCGAATGTTCTAGCATCCAGCTGGGGCTATGTGGCGCGTTTTTACGCTTTTGGTGTGGACACAGTTCTAGAATACGTTGTTTATAGATACAGAGGATGCCCTGCCCCCTCTGAGGCTGCCATGTTGCATCGCCATCTGTGAATACGTTAGCCGAAAGTGGTTCAACTTGTTAGTTTTACGTGTTTTAGCCAGTGACGTCGGGGGGAGGGGGGGAGGTGAAGAGAAGAAAAGAGCAAAGAGGACCGTGGATCATAGTTTTTCTATTTCAATGGAGGACCATCTGTACTCTTTTCCCCGTGAGAGGGAGGAAACCATACCACAGAAAAGAAAAAGAAAAAGAATAACCGGGAGACAACTCGGACAATTTACTGCACGGCTTCCGTAGTAGTAATGACGTGTTATAACGACGAGAAGCCAGAAAACACTCCTCAGTTGCTTGCATTCACTGAGCGCACCACTAGTTGGAGGTAATTCTTACATACAGGAACTTTACCAAAGATATTAAAAGGCACATTGTGTAATTTTCGGCCAGTAGGGGGCAGTACAAACCAAAATTATCACAAGCATGCGGTATCTGTGTCTTTGAGTAAGAAACTCAACTACGGAGGTCCAACTAGTGCTGTTTTCAAACACTCAATTCCCTCAGAATTATCTATTTGCAGCAACATGACGAGCACATCACTTCGCTTGGAACTAGCGAAGAGGTAAAATATTTATGGAGAAACTTTTTTGCATTTTGAGGGGAAATCAATGTTTTAATAGCGGGAATGTTCCGTGCGCTTTGTCCCTCCGGGCTCTTGTAGAAGTAAAGACGTTATCTAATATGGCTTTCCCCTGAAAAGAGGACCCGCGCCTATGTATTATAAAACTAATTTTTAAAGTCATATTTTACAATATGGCCAATATTTTGCAATTAATGTGCTTTACAAAATTGTTATTACATAATATTTTAATGGCTATTTTCAAAGATGTACTGCAAAAACTACACACTGTCACTTTAAATGTAGATAAGGTAGTGTCTGTATTCTTGGAAGTTACATCGTGTCCATATCTTGGTGGTATCAACGTTGTTATTGGCTGTATTTATAGACCCACGGACAATGACATTACATGTGCTAATGAAGTACTTAATGCCACACAAAAATTGGTGTATACAAGGTTACTTAAACGCCTCATTAGTAATAACATTCTATGTGAACATCGATATGGATTTCGTAAAAAATCATTCCACCTACAGAGCTCTGCATAAGTTAGTACACCCCCTTTAAAAAGTATGAATTTAATCAGTAGCTCAATGAACAAAAGAACAATTTACAAAAGTTCCACAAGGCCGGGTTTTATTGAACACTTATTTAACTCCATAACATGAAATTAAGGTTAATAATCTAATTTCGATCATAAAATCTTCAGTTTTACTCAAATTGGTTGAAGCAAAAATGACTACACCATGCAACAAAAACTACTACATCTAGTATTTTGTATGAGCAACATGATTTTTAAGGACAGCACCAATAGTTCTAGGCATGGTCTAGGCAATCTAGGCAACATCTATCTTTTTCCATTTTTCAACAATAACCTATTTTAGAGCCTGGATGCTGGATGGAGAGTCATTCTCATCTTGTCGCTTCAGAATTCCCCACATGCGTTGGATTGGGTTCAAATTAGGAGACAAACTTGGCCATTCAATCACCTTGACCCTGTTCTGCTTCAGAAATGCAACAGTAGCTTTAGATGAGTGTTTTGGATCATCGTCATGTTGGAAAGGTGATGGAAGGATCTTCTCCTTCAGTATAGAGCAGTACATTGTTGAGTTCATGATACCATCAATGAAATGCAGCTCCCCAACACCAGCAGCACTCATGCAGACCCACATAATGACACTACCACCACCATGTTTCACTGTAGGCATCATGTATTTTTCTTTGAAATCCTCACCTATACGACACCATACAGTTTTTAAACCATTAGTTCCATAAACAGTGATCTTGGTCTCATCAGTCCAGAGTAAACAGTCCCAGTGGTCTTAATCTTTTTCAGCATGGGTTCTAGCAGATTCTAGGCATGCTTTTTTGTGCATGGGCTTTAGGAGAGACTTCCTTCATGGATGATACCCAGCATGCCATTTCTCTGCAGTGTGCACCGTATGGTGTCCCGGAAAACGGTCACTCCAGTTTGGCTTTCTACTGCTTTAGCTAACTGAAATGAACTTGCATGGAGATTTTCTCTATCCTTCTCATCAGAAGACGCTCCTGCTGAGATGTTAACTTCAGTGGACGACCTGGACGTCTCTATAAGATGGTTGCACGTCCATCTTTCTTACATTTTTGATCACTTTGCTACAGTATTTTGACTGATATGTAAAGTTTTGCTGATCTTCTTGTAGCTCTCACCTTTTCTGTTTAAATAAATTATTCCCTTTCTCAGATTTCTCTTCCACGGGGAGCCATTACTGACAGCATAAAATAGGAAGGGCTTTTCTTTGTTAAGTAATGCCCTTTTATAGTCAGCTGTCTGCTGGACACCTCTTAAATGAATCATTAGACTCACCTGTGGTTGAATGCCTGTTAATTAGAAGTTTGTAGTCTTAAGTGGTGGCTTTTCTCCTAAGACCATAAATGGGGTGTTCTCATTTTTGCAACATGGGCTTGAATGAATTTGTTAGGCAAATTACTTTTTTGTGTGCAAATGAACAAATCTTGTTTTCAATAAATGGTCCATATTTGTGGGAGTATTTTGTTGTATAGTATCTCATAGAAAATGTTGATTCTGAAAGGAAGCTAAAGGTTTTCTGACAAACGTAGTGGGGTGTACTCATTTATGCAGAGCACTGTATATGGCTCTTGTAAAGCTTATTGAGAAAATATCCATTGCTATGGACAGCAATACGTTTTCATTAGGGATTTTTCTAGACCTAACTAAAGCTTTTGATACAAACATATTACTGGCAAAATAACATCGATATGGCTTTCAGGAGGTAGTTCACAAATGGCTAGGTTAGAAGCCATTTGTCTTAGAAATAGAGAATAGTATGTCTGTATATCTGGTCAGAACTCCAGAAGAATCAAGTTATCTCATGGTGTACATCAAGGTTCTATTCTTGGGCCACTCTTGTTTTTGGTATATATTCATGATTTTGCTATAACAACTGAGTCAGCTACTCCGATTCTGTTTGCTGATGACACAAATATTTTAGTATCCCACTCAGACTTTGATTTCCTTGTTAGAGATGCCAAATCTATACTTACTTATACCTCAAGATGCTTCCAAATGAAGAAGCTCTCTCTAAATTTGGAAAAGTCAACCTGTATCATATTTAGAAATAGGAATAAAAATGATCCCATTCAGGTTCCAAAGCTATTCATCAATATGGAACTTCAACAGGTATCTATAACAAAATTCTTAGGTAAACTAGTAGATGAACATCTATCTTGGAAAAATTATATCATACATCTAAGTGAGAAAATCAATAGAAGGATTTCTCATTTCATAAACCATTCGCAAATTTTAAGTATTTATTACAGTTTAATATATCCTTGTTTATCAAATCAAATCTAACTTTATTTATAAAGCGCTTTTCAAACACGGTTTCTCAAAGTGCTTTACAGATTTAAAATAACCCCACAACCCCCCTTCAAAAATAAAATCATCATCACCTCCACCCAGGCAGCCACAGCCGACCACCGCCCCCGATGTAAGGGGCCCCCAGAGAGGAAACACTGGCAAGAAAGATTAAAATAAGTTAAAATATAAAGTTTATAAAATATAAAGTGTATAAAGTATAAAACGATAAGTTAAAACAATGATAAGATAGAATCAAGATAAAAATGCAAAGCAGAATAATAAACAGTTAAAAGCTAAACTAAGAATTAAATCAGGTAAAACATTTCTGACTAGTTAAAAATATGTTAATAAAGAATAATCAGTTAAAAGCTCGGCTAAAAAGGTGAGTCTTGATCCTGTTCTTAAAAACATGAACTTTCTCTGCGGTCCTGAGATCCTCTGGCAGCCTGTTCCAGAGGTGAGGGACATAATAATGGAAAGACGCCTCACCATGAGTCTGTGTCCTGACTTGGGGGTTGATAAGGAGACGGCTGCTAGAGGAGCGCAGAGACTGAGAGGGTTCATACGGTAAAAGCAAATCTCTTAAAAATAAGAAGGCCCAAGATCATTAAGACACTTAAAAACCATTAAAAGAACCTTAGAATGGATCCTAAAACATACGGGGAGCCAATGCAGTGATTCTAAGACCGGTGTAATGTGCTCCTTACCTCCTGGTCTTCATCAGGACATGAGCTGCTGCGTTTGTAGAAGCTGTAAACCTGAAATATTCTTTTTGGGAAAACCAGAAATTAGGGCATTACAGTAATTGATTCTACTGGTGATAAAAGCATGCATTACCTCTATTGGCCAGAGAGAGAATGGGGCGGACTCTGGTGATGTTCTTTAGGTGATAAAAAACGTATTCTAGTAATATTTTTACTGTGTGGAATAAAAGTCAGCTCAGAGTCAAAAATCACATACAGGTTCTTCACTTGTAAAGAAGGATTAAAAGACAATGATCGTAGTTTTGGTAAAAATTTCTCTCTCTCGGCCAGTGCAGGGGACAGGGGTGGACGAGGGTATGCCAGGCTTAATGCCAGCATGCGTGTACCTTGCCTGTTAAGATGGAGTCCATCTGCCTCAAACAATTGACTCCTGCCCAAGAAAATGTTAAAATTTTCAATAAAACCAATATTGTGCATCACAGTAGCAGAGGAAAGCCAAGTGTTTAGAGAGAGTACCCTGCTGAATCTATTTATTCCTCTGCTGATGGTTGGAGGGGGGCCAGAAATAAAAACAGATAGGGGTTTGTCTTTAAAAAGATTAAAAAGATGAATAAAATCCCGCTTTAAGAGCTCAGACTTCTGTTTGAGAATGTCATTGGTTCCAGCATGAATTTTAACCCTACTCACAATTGGGTGACGGATGGAATCCAGAATCTGTTCGGAAATGTCCTTTACTGTAGCTCCAGGGAAACAAAGGGTGACAGCTCATCTCATGTACCGGATGATAGAATCTCCTATGATGAGAGTGCTGGTTGGATGGTGTGCAGGCTGCTGCTGCTCATTCTGAGCTGAAGATCCCTCGTTGTCCAGGACCTGCTGGATGTTGGGGAGCTTTGCTTCCACAGGACTGCAGCGATGTTTAGTGGGTGCCGAGGGCTCGTTCCGTGGATTCGGGATGTAGTGGAGCACACCTCGGCGGGTCCCGGCTGTAGTCCTGAGTTTGGTGCGATGTCTGTGGTTGCCGGAGTCCGTCTGCTGCTCAGGCTGCTGGGAGGAGAATGGCGGTGGTCCTGCGGAGCTGCTGGTTCTCTGCGCGGTCTGAGTGACGGCCAGAGTAGGAAAGTCGTCCCCCAGAGCACTGAAACGGTTCGACAGCGGAAGGCCGGGTGGAGGAGAACGGTGGCAGCTGCTCCAGGCGCCCCCACCGTGACAAGGCCTGACTGTCGACCAAGCACCCTGGGGCACCGGAGTGGAGCTAAGGGGTTTGGTTTAGCCCCCTGCTGGAACCAGCGCTCCCCCTCTGCCGTAGATGTTTTAGCTCCGCCGGTGTTCGTCTGTCCAAGTCCGCCTGGAGACCCAGCGATGTATTTCCCTCTCCGCAGCTTCACCGGGCTGGCAGGGGATTGTGTCGGCCAGCCGGGCGCTGGTGCGAGCAGCGAAAGTTCGGCCGAAGACGATGTCCACGTCGCGCTCGTGGTCCTGGATCAGATGTAAATTGGTGATCCTCTGCTCTAGTTCCTTGATTTTCTTGGTTAGCCTGACACAACCATCACACCCGGAGCTACAGGTGAGTGGAGGCATGATAAAAGTAACAGCGGTCCTTGCTCTGATTAAAAACGCGTCCAATAAAACATAAGTCGCTAAAAGTTAAAAACGGTTAAAACTAGTCAAAAGAAATGATTAAAAACAAACAGTTAAAAAGAATTAAAAACCAGTTAAAACCGTGTTAAAGAGCCGGAGTTGGCAGGAGGCATCAGGGCGCCGACTCTACGGCATATACAGACGTGGACAAAATTGTTGGTACCCTTCATTAAATCAAAGAAAAACTCATAATGGTCACAGAAATAACTTTAATCTGACAAAAGTAATAATAAATTAAAATTATATAAATGTCGACTAATGAAAGTCAGACATTGCTTTTCATCCATGCTTCAACGGAATTATTTAAAAAATAAATGCATGAAACAGGCCTGGACAAAAATGATGGTACCCACAACTTAATATTTGGTTGCACAACCTTTTGAGGCAATCACTGCAATCAAATGATTCCTGTAACTGTCAATGAGACTTCTGCACCTCTCAGCAGGTATTTTGGCCCACTCCTCATGAGCAAACTGTTCTAGTTGTTTCCGGTTTGAAGGGCGCCTTTTCCAGACAGCATGTTTCAGCTCCTTCCAAAGATGCTCAATAGGATTGAGATCAGGGCTCATAGAAGGCCAGTGTTTTCCTCTTAGCCCTTCTTGGGTGTTTTTAGCTGTGTGTTTTGGGTCATTTTCCTGTTGTAAGACCCGTGACCTGCGACTGAGACCATGCTTTCTGACACTGGCCAGCACATTTCTCTCTAGAATCCCCTGATAGTCTTGAGATTTCATTGTACCCTGCACAGATTCAAGACACCCTGTGTCAGATGCAGCAAATCAGCCCCAGAACATAACCGAGCCTCCCCCATGTTTCACAGTAGGGACCGTGTTCTTTTCTAGATATGCTTCATTTTTCCGTCTGTGAACATAGAGCTGATGTGCCTTGGCAAAAAGTTAAATTTTTGTCTCATCTGTCCACAGGACATTCTCCCAGAAGCTTTGTGGCTCGTCAGCATGTAGTTTGGCATACTCCAGTCTGTTTTTTTTTATGATTTGTCCTCTGGCTCAAACAGCGAAGGATGTTCCGATCTGACACTGATGTTCCTTGAGCATAAAGTTCAGCTTGGATCTATTTTGAAGTCTTTCTAGGCTCTTTTGTTACCATTTGGATTATCCGTCTCTTTGATCTGTCATCAATTTTCCTCCTGCAGCCACGTCCAGGGAGGTTGGCTACAGTCCCATGGATCGTACATTACTGAATGACATGTGCAGCTGTAGTCACAGAAACATCTAGCTGCTTGGAGATGGTCTTATAGCCTTTACAGTTAACATGCTTGTCTATGATTTTCTTTCTCATCTCCTGAGACAACTCTTTCCTTTGCTTCCTCTGGTTTATATTGAGTGTGGTACACACCACGTCACCAAACAACACAGTGACTACCTGGAGTCCTATATATAGGCCCACTGAGTGATTACAGGATTGTAGACACCTAGGATGCTGATTAGTGGACATACCTTGGATTAACATGTCCCTTTGGTCACATTATTTTCATTCTTTTCTAGGGGTACCATCATTTTTGTCCAGGCCTGTTTCATGCATTTATTTTTTAAATAATTCTGTTGAAGCATGGATGAAAAGCAATGTCTGACTTTCATTGGTCAACATTTATAAATTTTTATTTATTGTTACTTTTGTCAGATTAAAGTTATTTCTGTGACCATTATGAGTTTTTCTTTTATTTAATGAAGCGTACCAACAATTTGGTCCACGTCTGTACCATGTAGAGATCATCAGAGTGCTCGCTATCATACTGTAACATTGTTTGGGCCAGCACGTATTATACCGCGCTTCAGAGAATTCTATTACTACAGAAAAAATTTCTAAGATTTGCTACTTACTCGAATTACATAGAACAGTCTGTATCATTATTAAAAAAATAAAAAGTAATGACAATCTACAATATTAATAAATATCAGATATGTCTTTTTATTTACCAATGTAGGATAAGATCGCCTACAATACCACTTTCATTTCTTAATTTCTATAAGTTAAATTCTCAAATTCACTCTTATCAAACAAGACATCAAAGTAATTTGCATCTTCCTCGCTATAAAACTACGATAGGCCAGTTCAGTATTAGATATAGAGGACCAGTGCTATGGAATTCCATCCCTGACTTTGTTAGGAACAGTCCATATTTAATAGCATTTAAATCAAGACTAAAGAATATTATGATAAACCAATTAATATTATAAGGTAGGTGCTATGCTGTAAACGGGGGATATGGGAGTACATGTTTACATCAGAATCAGAATCAGAATCAGCTTTAATGGCCAAGTATGACACATACAACGAATTTGACTCCGGCAACTTTTCTCTCCAGTACAGAACTTAAATAAGTGAAATTAAAAAACGGAAAAAAAAATAAATACAAATAAAAAATAAAGGATAATATGTACACCAAACCAGGGTTATTGTACAGTAAGTATATACAGCAGTGCAGAGTTTTAGTTTATTGTTCATGTGAATGGACTCACACTCTGTGACTATTCAGAGTTCATCAGAGCGACAGCCTGGGGGAAGAAACTGTTCTTATGTCGGGTGGTTTTGGCGTACAGCGCTCTGTAACGCCGGCCTGAGGGGAGGAGCCTAAACAGGTTGTGACCAGGGTGTGAGGGGTCAGTGGTGATTTTTCTGGCCCGCTTCCTGACCCTGGACCGGAATAGGTCCTCAATGGAGGGAAGATCAGTACATATGATCCTCTCTGAGGACCTGTTCTCTGCAGTCTGTCCCTTTCTTGCCTGGTGGCGGATCCGAGCCAGACAGAGATGGATGAGGTCAGGACAGACTGGACTATTGCTGTGTAGAATATGGTCAGCAGTTCCTGAGGCAGGTTGAACTTTCTGAGCTGACGCAGAAAGTACAGCCTTTGCTGGGCCTTCTTCCTTATAGAGTCAATGTGGGAGGTCCACTTCAGGTCCCATGTGATGGTGGATCCTAGGAACCTGAAAGACTCTACTGTGGGGACTGACCTGTTGGTGATTATGAGAGGAGATGTTGATGGGGGTCTCTTCCTGAAGTCCACTGTCATCTCCACAGTTTTGAGTGGGTTTAGCTCCAGGTGGTTCTGACTGCACCAGAGTACCAGCTGTTCCACCTCCCTTCTGTATGCAGACTCGTCGCCGTTACGGATGAGTCCAATGACGGTGGTGTCATCTGCAAACTTCAGGAGTTTCACAGAAGGGTTTCTTGACGTGCAATCAGTGGTGTAAAGGGAGAAAAGCAGTGGGGAGAGAACACATCCCTGTGGGGCGCCGATGCTGAGGGACCGGGTGCTGGATATGAAGTTACCCAGTTTCACCTGCTGCCTCCTGTCAGTCAGGAAACTGGTAATCCACTGACAGGTGGAGGGAGGCACGGTGAGCTGGGACAGTTTTTGGTGGAGGAGCTCTGGGACGATGGTGTTAAATGCAGAGCTGAAGTCCACAAACAGGACCCGAGCGTAGGTACCTGCAGAGTCTAGGTGTTGCAGGATGTAGTGGAGAGCCATGTTGACTGCGTCATCCACTGACCTGTTTGCTCTATAGGCGAACTGCAGGGGTTCTAGCAGGGGATACGTGATTTCCTTCAGGTGGGACAGCACCAGTCTCTCAAAGGATTTCATGACCACAGATGTCAGGGCGACTGGTCTGTAGTCATTTAATCCTGTGACAGGGGACTTCTTGGGAACCGGGATGATGGTGGAGCGTTTGAGGCAGGAGGGGACCTCACACAGCTCCAGGGAGTTATTGAAGATCTGAGTGAAGATGGGAGCCAGCTGGTCAGCACAGACTTTCAGACAGGACGGAGACACTCCATCAGGACCTGATGCCTTCTTAGGCCGTTTTCACATGTGTGGCCGTACCAGAAAACGGCCAGAGAAAATGCTAATTTTTTCTGTTCACATGTCACGGATCTCTGCCCGTATTTGAATCCAGTGTTTTACTACAAATAAACAGCAGGTGGCGGTATACAAATAAGTCTGTAGTTCTCCAACAAACAAGGGAGTGAGAAGTACCGACGTCATAAAACGAGCGACAGGCTAGAATGTAAACAAACTGGTCTACTGGTCAGCTGCTACCTGAAGCCATCTACAGGGAGAGTGTTGTAGTAAACCTGCCGTTTTGTAATCTGCTGTGTTGCTGTGGGATGCTTGAATCGCGTTGTTTTGGTATTTGTATGGTCGCGAGGTGATTCTGTAATTTCGGCCGGCGGTGTCGTCATTTCCGCGTGGAGCGCGTCTATTGTCTTGAGTGCGGCCAGAGTACGGGTTGTGTTCACATGATACGTGGCCGCCCGTACCTGGACTCGGATACGACCTCCAAGGCAGGTCTCTCTGGCCGTATTCTGGCACGGTACAGTCTGTGTTCACATGGTACGAAATAAGTGGATTTTGACCAAATACAGTACCCGAGTACGGACTCCCGTACCATGTGAAAGCGCCCTTAATCCTCTGTCTCTGAAATAGTTGGCGCACATCCTGTTCACAGATCCTCAGCGCAGGCAGGGGGTCAGGTATGGGGATGGTTTGGGGTGATGCTAGGCCTTTTGTGATGGAGATGGTGGGGGAGGTGGAAGGTGTGAAAGTAGTTTCAAACCTGTAGAAAAAGTCATTGAGGTCCTCAGCCAGGCGGGGGCTCCCCACAGGGTGGGGGGATGGTCTCCTGTAGTTGGTGATGGTCTGCAGGCCCTTCCAAACTGCAGAAGAGTCGTTGACAGAAAAACGCTCCTTCAGTTTTGCACTGTAGTTCCTTTTTGCTGCCTTGATCTCCTTTGTCAGCTTGTTCCTGGCCTGCTTGTACAGGTCCCGATCCCCACTCCTGTAGGCCTCCTCCTTGTCCTGGCGTAGCCGTCTCAGTTCTGCAGTGACCCATGGCTTATTGTTGTTGAACGTGCAGAAGGTTTTGGTCTGCACACACATGTCCTCACAAAAGCTGATGTAAGATGTCACAGTGTCAGTCAGTTCGTCCAGGTCTGAGGCTGCTGCTTCAAAGACGCTCCAATCAGTGCAGTCAAAGCAGGCCTGTAGCTGCATCTTTGACTCATCAGTCCATCTCCTCACAGTTCTTACTACAGGCTTAGCAGATTTCAGCTTCTGCCTGTAAGATGGGATGAGGTGGACCAGGCAGTGGTCGGAAAGTCCCAAAGCAGCACGGGGGACAGAGCGATATTCATTTTTTATTGTGGTGTAGCAGTGATCTAAAGTGTTCATGTCCCTGGTGGGACACGTCACATGTTGTTTATATTTAGGCAGTTCAAGTTTGAGATTAGCTCTGTTAAAATCCCCGAGAACGATTAGCAGAGAGTCCGGGTGATTTTTCTCCACTTCTGTGATCTGATCGGCGAGGTGATGTAATGCCTCCGTCACACACGCCTGCGGTGGAATGTATACAGCGACCAGCACAAACGAGGCGAACTCCCGCGGTGAATAAAATGGTTTACAGTTTATGAAGAAAGACTCCAGGTGAGGGCTGCATGTCTTCTTTAACACTGTGACATCTGTACACCAACCTTCGTTAATGTAGAAACACATTCCTCCTCCCTTTGACTTCCCAGACAGTTCCGCACAGCGGTCCGCTCGGAACAGCTGGAAGCGCGGCAGCTGTAGTGCGCTGTCCGGGATGTGTTCACTGGACCAGGTTTCAGTGAAGCAAAGGCGGCAGAACGACTAAAGTCTGAGTTCTTGGATAGGAGAAGGAGCAATTCATCCATTTTGTTAAGCAGAGAGCGAACGTTCCCCAGGTGTATGGATGGGAGAGCGGTTCGCATAATCCCCGCTGTCGCAATTTAACGAGCACACCAGCTCGTTTCCCTTGTCGGCGTCTCCGTCTAAATCCACAGAGCGCTGCAGCTCCTCCAGTCAGAATCTCCATAAAGCAGTCTGGTTGATTAAAAACCGGTGAAAAAAGTCCGGCACTGGATAGCCCTATTTGTAGGATTTCCTCTCTGCTCATTTTAATAGAAGAGGGAGTGCAGAAAACTACGCAAAAAAGTAAAATTGTAACAAGTACTAGGGAGCGAAGTACCGAGGCGTCCATCCGCGGCGCCATCTTGTAAAGATACATGTGAATATTTGGTAATATACTCAATAAGATTGTATGAATGTATGTGAATGTATGTTTGCGTATATATGTGTATATATCTTGTGATGCTATATGTTCATAGATATATAAATGACTGAGGAACTGTAGGTGTATATGGATTATACGAAAATAGATAAAGCAAATAAGTAAATCTATAAGTATTGAGAAGTAATAAGCCTAAAGACAAAACAATGAGGGTGACTGTAGGATGTCGTTCTGATATATTTGGTTTTTAACTTTGATTAGTTTTTTACTGTTCTATCGCAGGTCTTGTTTTAGTTTGATGAAAATGTTCCTTATATTTATTGTATCCAATTAGTGGTGGCACAGGATAGGCCCAAACGAGTCTCTTGCCTCTTCTCAGCACAAATTCAGTTTTCTTTACTGTCTTTTTTCTTTTTCTATGTATATAGCATATTTATGTGTTAAAACAAATGAAATGAAATTGGCTTTTCCACTGTAAATTGAGGATCAATTATTTTGCAGATACTTTGTTCAAATATAAATGTAATAAAAAAAACTGCTCCATTCCCTAATAGAAACAATCATCCTATTTGAATAAAAGTAACTTTGCTTGGAGTATAAACAATTTTAGGTTGTTGGGGGGTGGGGTGGGGGGAAATCACAGTAATGCAGACAAAAATCTTTGGGGACATGTCCCACCTCTGCTAAAATCTTTAAATAAAATTTGTTAAAATGCTATGAATACTTCAATCTATTTCCTTCAAACTCCCTACTGATAGTTTGCTCTTAGGCGTTCTTTGGTATTGAAGCCTGTGACCTTTTAAAAATTATCTCTGTAGGAATACTGTGAAATATAAATATAATTCATAGCTAGATTTATGACTTAATTTGTATTCTAAGTTACACTTAAGTTTCCTTTGTGTTAATCTATTGACTCTTTAGATATAAATTTGATGTTCCCCCAAATTACAAAACAATTAGACTCAAAGACCTTTCAGTGATTTATTGAACAACTTCATTCACAAATGTAACAATTAAAATGTTAAATGGTAACAGTCAAGTACTCAAACTTCTGTAGATTACTTTTGTGACATGCATTTTTGTAGCTATATATATTCATATGAAAAGGTTTAGAAAAAAAATTGCATAAATAACAGGAATAAAACATAGCTTATTAAAACAATGTAGTCTACTCAAAGAATCTAGAAAAAGTTGTGGATTGGGTTTTAGTACAGGTATATACACATTCAGCAGTTCAGATTGGAGACCATGCTTTTAAACAAAAAGTTCAGGCAACATCTGAATCATCAGAATCAAGACAGAGCATATTGGAGAGACTCCGGGCCAGATTTTGACTTTCTTCATCTGAATACCGTGCCGAATCTGACTCATCTATTTTAAAAGAGGAATCTGCTGCTTCTGCAGAGGCACCAACAGCTAGAGTTGGTGCCGCAAGTTTCAGATCAACATTTTTCTCATCCGTTTGCAAGACACTTGCTGTTTTTTCCTTTGCCAATTTCAATCTCTCCATAAGGTCAATTTTCCCCGTTGCTTTTGATGTATTACTTATGGGCAGTCTGACCCCTTTGCTTACAACAAAGTCCTTTTCCCCACGGTCACGTTTTAATAAGCTACTTGTATCTGAAATGTCACTAAGGACATCAACCGTTTGTTTGGGCAGTTTGTGGAATTTGAATACAGGAACATTTGTCTCAACATCTGAAGCATCATCAGTACTAGCACTGGCATTGACCTCTCCAGACTTCAGTTTAGATCCTGAAAAGCTTAGTTTTGGTAACTTCATATGTGGGAACTTTGCCTTCTCAACACTGGCATCTATTTCTGGAGTTTTAACATCAACTTTGGGTCCTTCTACTTTTGGTCCATTCAGCTCCACTGCAGGAATAGAAAGACTGGGATTGGCTGTACTACTACCCAGGTCAACTTTGGGGGGCTCAAGAGCAGCCTTCCCTGTGCCATGCAAATTTGGAATTTCTGCTGTAGGACTTGAAAGATCAAGTGCTGGAACCTTGAAATGAGGCATTTTGAAGTCACCAAGATGTGGATCTAACTCTAGATCTGGTGTTTTTAGCTGTCCATCAGGTGCTTTAAGGTTTGCTTTTGGTGAGGTGATATCCGGATTTGGAGATTTCATTGTGACAGACCCTTCCAGATCAGCCTTTGACAACTTTGTATCAATATTTGGTGCCGATAGGGCTCCATTAATTTTTGGTGAAGATAAGTTGAGGTTTACATTTTGTAGATCTAGAGCAATCTCTTTTGAATCATTGTTAGTTAAAGTATACATGTTGGGTAAGGTTAGGTTAGTTTTGGGGGCTGACAGATCAAAATCTGTTTCTGGACCATTTACACCATTCTCCATTTTGGGTGTAGGAATCCTTAAAGATGGTCCTTCAAGATTCACATTAGGTGCAGTTAGATCTGCTTTAGGTAACTTTGCATCCAGATCTGAGAGAGACTTATCAAAATCTGGGTTTTTAAGATTAACACCAATGTCAGAATTGGGTTCTTTAATCTTAGGTCCTGAAATGTCAAACGGATTGACTTTTGGTGCTGATAGATTAACATCTGCTGTACCCAAATCTCCCTCAGGTCCTTTGAGGTCAAAATCTGGTACCTTTACATCAGTTTCTAGTTCAACATTTGGTGTTTTCAGTGTGCCAGTTTTGTTCTTTTTGAAAGGAAACCAGTTAAATTTTCCTGAGGGATTACCCAAATCAACGTCCGGAGCATTAACATCCAACTTTGAGCCATCCACTTCTGCTTTTGGTGCCTTTAAATTCACATCTGTATGAATTTCACCATCAATCTTTGAAGCTGAGAGATTGAGATCAGGAGCAGAGACATTAGCATCTAAATCTACATCAGGACCGCTAACCTTTGGTTGAGCAACTGACCACGTTGGCTTTTTGAAAGTGGGCCATGTGATCTTTCCAGATGGAGAATCAACATCTATGTCTGGTTTTTCAATGCCAACATCAGCTCTAGGTAAATTTAGATCAATATCTGGTGAATTAATTTGGCCATCAATCTTTGGAGCTGAGAGATTGAGATCAGGAGCAGAGACATTAGCATCTAAATCTACATCAGGACCGTTCACCTTTGGTTGAGCAACTGACCACTTTGGCTTTTTGAAAGTGGGCCATTTGATCTTTCCAGATGGAGAATCAACATCTATGTCTGGTTTTTCAATGCCAACATCAGCTCTAGGTAAATTTAGATCAATATCTGGTGAATTAATTTGGCCATCAATCTTTGGAGCTGAGAGATTGAGATCAGGAGCAGAGACATTAGCATCTAAATCTACATCAGGACCGTTAACCTTTGGTTGAGCAACTGACCACTTTGGCTTTTTGAAAGTGGGCCATTTGATCTTTCCAGATGGAGAATCAACATCTATGTCTGGTTTTTCAATGCCAACATCAGCTCTAGGTAAATTTAGATCAATATCTGGTGAATTAATTTGGCCATCAATCTCTGGAGCTGAGAGTTTAGCATCTAAATCTACATCAGGACCGTTCACCTTTGGTTGAGCAACTGACCACTTTGGCTTTTTGAAAGTGGGCCATTTGATCTTTCCAGATGGAGAATCAACATCTATGTCTGGTTTTTCAATGCCAACATCAGCTCTAGGTAAATTTAGATCAATATCTGGTGAATTAATTTGGCCATCAATCTCTGGAGCTGAGAGTTTAGCATCTAAATCTACATCAGGACCGTTCACCTTTGGTTGAGCAACTGACCACTTTGGCTTTTTGAAAGTGGGCCATTTGATCTTTCCAGATGGAGAATCAACATCTATGTCTGGTTTTTCAATGCCAACATCAGCTCTAGGTAAATTTAGATCAATATCTGGTGAATTAATTTGGCCATCAATCTTTGGAGCTGAGAGATTGAGATCAGGAGCAGAGACATTAGCATCTAAATCTACATCAGGACCGTTCACTTTGTTGAGCAACTGACCACTTTGGCTTTTTGAAAGTGGGCCATTTGATCTTTCCAGATGGAGAATCAACATCTATGTCTGGTTTTTCAATGCCAACATCAGCTCTAGGTAAATTTAGATCAATATCTGGTGAATTAATTTGGCCATCAATCTCTGGAGCTGAGAGTTTAGCATCTAAATCTACATCAGGACCGTTCACCTTTGGTTGAGCAACTGACCACTTTGGCTTTTTGAAAGTGGGCCATTTGATCTTTCCAGATGGAGAATCAACATCTATGTCTGGTTTTTCAATGCCAACATCAGCTCTAGGTAAATTTAGATCAATATCTGGTGAATTAATTTGGCCATCAATCTTTGGAGCTGAGAGATTGAGATCAGGAGCAGAGACATTAGCATCTAAATCTACATCAGGACCGTTAACCTTTGGTTGAGCAACTGACCACTTTGGCTTTTTGAAAGTGGGCCATTTGATCTTTCCAGATGGAGAATCAACATCTATGTCTGGTTTTTCAATGCCAACATCAGCTCTAGGTAAATTTAGATCAATATTTGGTGAATTAATTTGGCCATCAATGTCTGGAGCTGAGAGATTAACATCTGGTGCATTCAAACTTGCATCCACTTCAGCTTTTGGGCCATTGAATTTAGGTTTTTTCCATTTCAAATGAGGCCAGTTGATTTTTCCAGTGGGAGGATCAAGATCTGGAGCTTGAATATGTGCGTCAGGACCTGTGAGGTCAGCTTTGGGTAGATTCACATCCACTTTTGGAACATTCACGTCACCCTCAATCTTTGGAGAAGTAAGATTTACATCAGGTGTATTTAGATCTCCATCTATGCCAAAATCTGCTTTTGGGCCTTGAAGTTTAGGCTTCTTCCATTTCAAATGAGGCCAATTGATTTTACCCGATGGAGCTTCTAGATCAATGTTTGGGGTTTGCACATCAAGGTCTGGGCCTTTAATATCTGCCTTTGGCAAGTTTAGGTCAACTTCTGGGGTATCAATGCCCCCCTTCACCTGTGGAACAGACAGATCAACATCTGGTGTATCAATGTTTGCATCTATATCCAGACTATCCCTTGAGCCATGAAGTTTTGGTTTCTTCCACTTTAAGTGGGGCCAGTTGATTTTGCCAGATGGAGGTTCAAGGTCAAGATCAGGGGTTTTAACATCTACCTTGGGGGCTTTGATGTCTGCCGTCGGCAAGTCAACATCAACATCTGGCCCACTTAAATCACCAACTTTTGCCGTTGGAATTTTGACATCAGGTACCGTCATTTCAGCATCTAGGTCAGCATCAGGTCCACTGACATTGGCACTTTTCCATTTTAAATGTGGCCATTTGAATTTGCCTGAAGGGGCCTCAATATCAGCATTGGGGGTTAATTTTAGATCTGGGCTATTCAAATTTCCTTTTGGCCCATTAAGGTCCAAATCTGGGCTTTGAAGCGCCATCTTTGGAGCTGATAATTTGAGGTCTGGTGTGTCTACAACTCCACTTACAGAAGGAAGATCCATGTCACTAGATAGGCCCATTTCTGTTTCTGGTGGTTCAACATGTGGAATGTTGAAGTTTGGCATTTTGAACTTTGGAGCCTGGTATTTACCTGTTCTCAAGTCTGGTTTATTAATTTCCAGGGAAGTGTTTGGCAACCTGATTGGTAGAGCTGATGCACTGACATCAGGAGCTTTAATAGAGCCATTTAGATCTGCCTTTATATCTGATCCTGGTAGTCCTACAGACGGCATAGTCACTCTAGCATCAGCATCACCCGATGGTTTCTTAAGGCTGAGTTTGGGGAGGTCTCCATTGAGAGAGGGTCCAGTTATTTTACCATCCATTCCATGGTCAGCATTTAGATCTCCATTGAGGCCATTAAAAGAAATAGCAGGTAGGTCAGACGATGCATCCAGTGAAGAAAACTTCTTTGGAAGCCCCTGTAACAGCAATGTAACAAGCATAAGTTAAGCAAAATAAAAAAACCTTGACTATGCTAACAGTCACACATTGGTGACACCTTATATTGCCTGTACTTAAGGGTCACTTTAATTTCAGTTTTATGTTTAGTGATAGGACTGAATCAAAATCTTAAATAGGTCGTTTTTGCTTTTAGACAATGATATTTACCTGCGGCATGGTTTGGAGACCCAGTCCTAATGAGTCAAGGGCAACACCTGCACTCAGATCCTTCTTTGTCAGAACCTTCATATTGTTTTCATATGGCTTTAGGGTCTCCAGGATATTCTGCACATCATTTTTGTCAAGGTTGCCTAGATTTATTGTGGCTGCAACAATATCGTCGTCTGGAATGATAAAGAGTAAAGACCAACTCTGGTTTAAGTTCCTACCAACAAAAAGCAGGTCATGGTCATATTTTTGCAGTTCTTTAGCTTACCAACTTTTAGGCCACTTTTTGTAGCAATGGTTTTATCAGCATTTCCTGAGATTGAGAGTCCTTTCTCAGAGTCACCCAGAGCCAGGTTTCCTGAAATGCTTGCACTCTTGCTTTCCCCACTCTTTGGATAGCAAGACAGTAAGAACAAACAGTGAGGCATGTTTATAACCACATTCACATTTTGATGGTTAGTTTTTCCTCCTTACCATTTTTCTTAGCTACATTCACACCCTCATGTCTGAGAATAAATGGAACACAGCAGACCAAACAGATTTTGCCCTAAAAAAAAGGAGAGACAATCATTGTATTATCTGACAAAGATACATAACGTTGTTGAAATCAAGTCTATTCTAGACAACCGTTAAATCTGCATGCTGCTCAATTGCGCTTTGTGAATTATGACCAAGAGCTAAAGGCATGACAATATTTAGGCTTGTGCTAAGTACTGATTAACACAAACAGGGGTAGTTTTGTATTAGAGGTGTACCTTCCTATATGTTTATTAACATTTCTGAAAAGCTTGTAGAGCTCCCCATAATCCTTAGCAGTGGCTGATAAGGCATTTGGAGAGATGGTAGAAGTACAAAGTGCACTTTAAAAATTTTATCTGAACAAGTTGATAGATTCTATAGAAAGCTGATTCAAAATGCAAGTAATATTCCAGTGTGTTGCCTACATTTGAGGAACTTACATGGTGTATAAGTTTATTCTTTACAATTTTTCAGAAGCTGTTAAATTTTAGGGGCCTGTCTGGCAGAGAAACACCCACATTGAGACTGTCTCACACTTCAGGAATCCCAAACCTCTGGCTGGTTTGGTGAAAGGAATGTGTCCATCCAAACCTGTTGGTTTGGATGCATTCTGGCTGACAGACAGCCCTCCTGCTGACCACACCTCAGTGTTTTCATAAGTAAACACTAAATCAGTGCAAAGTTACATTGACAAAAACAGTACAAGCTTCAAGTGGAGATACAGTCGATTGTACAATTAATCTTCCAAACTGAAAAATCAAGGATGACGACAAATGTCCCTTTGATTAAAAAAAATTATGGACTTTTTGATTAACACCAACTTGCTGAAAGCAGATTAACTGAATGCACATGTTTAAAAATATACAAGAACTATGGCTATGGTCACTACATTTTTAGAGGTTTCTGTTTTCATTCATCATGAAACGGACAAAAAGCAGAATATGGAGAAGCCTATATTCGTGTACTTCTTCAAACCACCAAAAGTTCTATGAAATTAGGGAGAAGAGTACACTAAAGCTGCAAGACACTTAAACAGCACTGATTAATAAAGAAGTCTTCTAAAGCAACTTGGACCCAAAAAAACAGCACTTTGAGTCCGGTCACTAGTTACCATGACAACAAAACAAGTCAAAGCTTAATCCAAGATGTGACAGTGGACAGTCTGCCAATAGGTTAACAGGTGGGTCAGATTTAAGATAGAAACCGCAACATGAATGAAAAGCTTAAATGAGCATATGAAGCAAATCTTATCCATATATATTATCCATCTAATTCAAACAATTCCACAAAATCAGAATCAAAGCAAGTATAAAAATAACCCATCCATTAAAATCAAATTCCAGGCTAGTTTTGTACATAAAACTGGTTGATTTTGACCCCATCCTCCTGAAATAATGACTGACTCTGAAGGAAAAGCAACATATTAGTGGGACTCACCAAGTACTGCTGCCAGAGATGTCCTCTCTTCAGTGTCTCACTGCTGCTTTGTTAGGATGAGAGGAATCTGCCTGTTAAATGCCTGCAGTCATCCAGAAGAACGGGTTAGACAGCATCAGGACCGCCCTGTCCTCGTGCCCGCTCTCATTTACAAAACACTCACACCTTGATTTTAGGCTGGTCTCTTAAGCAGCCGAAACCTAACCAGAAAATACAGCTAAGAGACAAGAAGCATACCACTCCTTTTAAAGACAGCTAACCATGTTTTCCCATAGGAGCAGATGCACGAGGATATGCTCTTAAAGCACACAGTGCAGGGGTTTTACTTTTATAAGACAGGGACCTATAGATTTTTAAAAACTTTTGAATTTTTGCCTCACAGTTAAAAGATTACACATAATACTGCATCAATGTCTCATCACCGCAGACCTGAAAACTGTTTCCAGTGTACTTTCAGTGCCTCTATTCGTTTCAGTTCACCACATTAGGTCATACTAAGCCAGTTCCTCTTATTGCAATCAATCAGCATTCATTACAACATTAAAAGAGACGTGTTCAGTGGCTTTATGCATACAGTCGTGTATATTCACAGCACTGGAAAAGCTATGTAAACTACTCACTATCATAGTCAAATTCTATCATACATTTTGCGGAGTTACATGAGCCATGATTTTTAAGTTTTAACATTGCAATTTGAGGTTAAAAAAATATTAAAATGTCGTTGCTCATGATGGCATCCGATAATACAACCTGATTTTACATTTTGCTAGTTGATTGTTAGCTTCAAGTTTGCAGGGAGGATGACCTGTATTCATCAAAATGAAAGAAAGTTATTTTTTAAATTACTTTTCTTTTAACTGCATTTGTGCAACATAGTCCATAATCCAGGATGACTGTATAAATAATCCTGCTGCTTCAGATAATAGACACCCTTTCTTAGAAGCACAGTTTTGCCATGTCTTTCATTAGAGCGGAACCATTTCTGGCAACATTTCTACATCCAGCTGTTTCTCAAGCTTCAGATGTTCGCAGTGTCATTTTTATGGACAGAAATTCTATTCTTCTCCATAACGGAGGGGGCTGGCGCGTTGTCCCTCACTTGGTGTGCTGACGTTCAGACATGCCCTCTGACCAGTATGCTTTACTCAAGTCACCTACTGAGAACTTAGTTTAGGTCTACCACGTTTAGTTCATGGAACAGTCACGCGAGTCAGATGTGTTGAAGTACAGACATTCAAAGTTACAGGACTCTTCTGTGGGGGGTGAAGTGTCAGACCAGTTTTAGTTAGAATCTAAACCTAAATCAGACTTTGAAGGTTATGATGATGTCTCAGTTTAACCTAAAGCAAAGTGATCCACAATGCGCTCATATATTGAATGTGTGAAGGCAAACAGTTATGTCACTAATGTCCTGATCAGAATTTGTGGTACATTTCAGTCAATTTTTAAGATTGATGAAGGAAGCGGTTAAACATTCCTGCCCAATTTAAAAATCAAAACTGAATGAGTCATTACCCAACCCGTCCAACAAAAGTACAATGTGATGACTGTTGGCAATGGCAAGAGAAACTAAGCCGGGTGTTGTCTGTACAAGATCATAGCTAAAGGATGAGCAATTGTAGCTGGAATACATAACTGGGAGAGGTGGACAGAAGCAACTGGAGCCCTTTAATAAGAACTCTGGAATCAAACACCTGCAGCTTCATTGGTTCTGGCTTTAAGTTGATCATTTTGATAAAACAAGCTTCAAAGAAGACATTGCTTCCACAGCTGCCACTCTCCAAGATTCTGCCTCAAGATCATCCATGTGCTTCTGAATCCAAAGCAATAGGCCAACAGCAAGGATAGAAAATGTGCTGTGACCAAGTTCACTGTTTTTCAAAGCTACTCTCATGTCCAAAGTACACGTGTTTGTTGTTTGGGGGGGGCAGATCTCTATGAAGGACGTTTTTAATGATATGCATAACAAGAACAAACTTACAAAACCTGCAGCTGTCCTGAGCAAGATGCGAACCTGGTGGCCTTGTTACCCCAGACATAAAGACTGAGACCTGAAAAATCAGCTGAATAAGTAGCAGAACCCAGAGGAGATGATTACCAGAGTAGAAACAGGTGAGTGATTACACTGATGTCAAACAGCTGGGAGGGAACGGAGAGAGGCCAGCATGACAAAGGGGACTGAATAGTGCAGAGAGCCGAGCCTCCCTGCTGGAAGCATGGGCGGCTTAAAATGGAAAACTATGATCAACAAAGCAAGAACGCATTTATCCTGAGCAACACTCAATGACAGCATGAGCAGCTTTTTAAAGCAGCTTTACTGATTTGTGTTCAGCAACAAAATGAAGACAAACATTTAAACTAAATATATCCAAATACACAGAGCCAGGCTCCAATCTGTGACCCATCAGCTGGTCCAGTCAGTCTTATCTCTCTGTACCTGACTAGAGAATCTGAGGGGGGTTTAGTCCAAAACCAGAACGGGTCGTATGAAACACAAGCGTCGTTGACGGAGCCAACGTACGCAACGCACCGCAGAGCCCTTGACGGACCTCTGACGTACTCCACCATAGACTTTACATGTAATCTTACCGCAGCTAACGCTGACCAAATGTGCGGTGTGAATGCAGCTTAAGACTTCCATGGCTCAGAGTGATGTTAATCTAGCCATCTTGTTTAATACAGATACTATGCAGCTTGTTTTAGTGGATATTAAATTCAAGTCAGCTCCAGGACAGGGTGATTGAAATAAAAGCAGGTTTTTGAAAATATTTTTATCACTTGCAATTTCTTCTTATGAAAAAAAACAGGTATGACACAAAAATAATTTTGGTTTCATTTATTGAAATACAAAACCTAAAACAATTTAAAACTAAATTATAAATAATAATTTTAAAAAAATTCTAGAAAAGTATTTTTTCTTAAACCAGGAAGAATATCTGAGAACCTGAACCTACTGTGAAAAAAACCTTAAGCACGGCAGTACAGGGAAATGAACCTGGACCTACCAAACAGGAGTCACCAACACTAACCATTCAGCCATCATGACAACATGATGAAATACATAGATTCAATATTATATATACTTACAAGATCCCCACCTAACCCTAACCCTCACACTGATTTCTTTATCATTTTAGGCTGCTTGTAGTTAACTTTAGCATTCTGCTTATTTCAAACTTTAAACTATAGCTTCCTCTGAGACAAACAAACAGACCAATCAGCTGCTACCACTGCTGGTAGGAGTCAGAGGGACATCATGTTACCGGACCAATCAGTCCATAGGTGGGCGTTTCAGGGTCGCTTCGGAACGTTTGGAACCAAGGCAGAGGTAGTCCCAAAAAAGGGGTCGGCTCGGAACGGACGCAGGTAATGGAAACACACCAAAGCGGCCCGTTCTGTACTGGTACTGGTACTGGTGGAAATGTGGCAATAGAGGACAAACAGTGTCTATAGCGAGGACAAGTCCTGGCGAGCCAGCCTCTCTTTTAACTCTGAGACATCCTGCCCACCTCAGACACAAAGCCCATCAGTATTTATCCAAACTAAGTTCATGGCCTTCTTTGGCCTTTCTAGACATTATTTAACCCTGAGAGTAAAGGTAAAGTTACACCTTAAACCAGAAAGGTCACTTAGTCTCTCTCACACCCAAAGTTGCTGATGGGTGTAACGTCATTTTGCAATTGCATGCTTTTTAAATGCAACATGAATCCCAGCCATCTGTCCTCCCTGTCTCTCAGGTACTAACTTCAGGAAGCATCCCCACAGCATAACGCAGCCTCCACTATGTTCTACCAAAGCAGTCTTTTCTTCAGTGATGCCTCATTAAATTTCTGACCCAGAGAGCCGTCAACATGTAGGAGTGGGAGTTTAATCTAACATGGGTGGGCAGCCATGTATTGGTGGCTTTACAGTTGTTCTCTTCTCATTCTGTATTCAGATGATTCACTGAGCAGGGCTCTGTGGGGAGTTTAAAGCTCAGGATATAGTTTAATAATCCATCACAGCTTTGATTTTCTCCTCAACATTCTTCGTGACCATGCAAAGCATCAGCAGTCTGTTTTTGATCCTATCTTTATCCACAGAGAGTGAGGAAACCATAGCCTATAGGACAGTCCTTGGCACTGACTTTTGTTAGCAAATCTAACATCTGTTATTCTCTCTCCTGTACTGTACAGAAAACACAGGAAGTGGATCTAGCATGTGGCAGCATCACATGTACGATGATGAGAAGAAGCATTGCAATTGGTCAAACAGTGTGGCGACTGTGACTCACTGGGCAGAGTAGTTGGTTTGTAATTGGAGGGGTTTAGGTCCAATTCCAGCTTCATCCTGTCACATGTCAACGTGCCCCTGGGCAAGGCACTTAACCCCAAGTTTCCCACTGAGTTCTGTATCAGTGTCTGAGTGTTTGTGAGTGGTCAGTATGAGCAGAAAACCTCTAAGGTCAGCTTATTTACATGTGTTAAAGCTACAGCATGGAGGGACTGTATAGCGTTTACCCTACTTACCAGTTTTACCGCAGCCTCACTCACAAAGCAAAGCAGAGGCAGAGAAACATCCAGGATCAGGATGGGTTCATGGTTTTATGGGAATAATGGCAGACAGATAATTCTATTTATCTAGGATAATATTATTTCTTTTCGCCCCCCCGTTCCTTTGTCTTCGTGCTAGTTGTTCTCTACACACAGGAGGACTTTACTTACTAATGACAGGATGTATGAATGATTATTTAGGGACATCAGAGTATAGAATACAAACACATCTCACTCTTTTCAGATTTATTTAGTAAAAAAAGGGACACTATGTAGTATTGTCCTTCCACTTCAGTATTATGATCTACCATATGTTGTTTTATCTCATAAAAGTTTATGGTTCTTATGAAACAAATGGTAAAAAGGTCCAAAGAGCAAAAATACTTTAGCACAGGGTTATCTCTGATATTTGTTGTACACATTAAGTGCCATGGAATACTTCAAGAAGAGCTATATTCATCCTGGTTTGGGAGGTATGACATGAAGCTTAATATTTAAAACTGGGTGCATGAAAAATGAATGAATGAATTAAAACAAATGAACAGAAGCGATTAAAAGAGCTGCCATAGTGATATACAAGTATTAAAGTCACTTAGTGAGAAATAAAAGAATAGGTGTGGCTGGACTTCTGCAGGTGCTGACACTGTGTATGGGCTGTGGGGATTTTGTTTGCACATGTTTTAGCTGCTGGTTGCTTTTCTAGAATCAAACAGAAAAATGAGGCTCCTTGAGTCACGTTTCCTTCACTAGCTCCTCTTCAGGTCTTAACTTGTGCTCTTTAATGAATACCTGTGGAACAGCATGAATCCACTAGGATCTGTAAAACAAAAGACACACTCACACACCATAAGTTTGTGTGTCTGCCTCAAATACATTTTCAATATCTAACTTTTTCAGCTTTTCCTGCCCATTCATAACACCACATTCCCTTCATTCTTGGCATTCTGCTCAGTTCAAAGAAAAATTCCTCAGTTATCAGTACTGGTTGTAATGCTGCATGACAACTGGAAGGTTGGGGGTGGAGTGCTGCAGACCTGTTCATAGTCGAGTGCAAACACATTGTCATTCCGGTTAGAAGTACTCAGTGGTACCAATTGCAATGAAAGGTATGGGGAGAATGTGCTAAAATGTGAATGCCATGCATGCAACAAACAGCACTGAAACTAATGCAATAGTCAAATATGCCAAAGTCTGTATTTTACCTTAGTTTAAATGAAGCTGCTTCTAAAGAACAGCTCTACACTGTCCCAAGGAGGAGGGAATTGATTGATTTCTTATTTGCAGCACAAAGCTAAACAACAACAAGAAAGAAAGAAAGAAAGCTGCTAAAACAAATGTGCATATTGAATTGTGTAGAACCATATCATGTCACTAAACAACAGTAAATTAAATATCAGCAGATATCAAGACAAAACTTAGCAAATACAAGAGAAAAAATGAACTTTATTTTAATACATACATAAAAATCAGTGTTTCACAAAGAGTGCCAAAAAACAACACAAAAATAAAACTCTGAATGAAGACCTGGGTTCTGTTCCAGAAAGCAGATTAGTGACTTAACAGGATAAGATTGAGGGTAAGTTTGTGGATAACCTCAACTTTCGGTCCAAAAACGGAGGTATCTTTCAAGGTATGTTAGTAACCATAGCAACTTAATCTCAGAACATAACCTGCTCCAGACCAGGTTATGTTCCGGGTAGGTTTGTTCCAAAGAGGTTCTGAGTGTGGCGTGAACTTTTAAATGATGATCCTTTGGACGTGGAACTACAGATTATACTATATTTGGTCAAAATAATTTAAATTTTGTCAATCAGAAACTGTAGGAGAAAGCCCATTACATATTACAGACAATCTAAAACTATTTCACAAACATATTAGTAACATGTCAGAGTATTTAAAATAAGATTACAGAACACATTATATGTAGCTAAATAAAATAATCCTGCATTGTGAAATAATGACTACTGCCAAGTGCATTAAAATAACATTAACTGGCAACAATGATAGTTGTTTAATTATTATATGTTGGGGCTGCACGGTGGTGCAGTGGTTAGCACTGTTGCCTTGCAGCAAGAAGGTTGTGGGTTTGTATCCCAGCCCAGGGCCTTTCTGCATGGAGTTTGCATGTTCTCCCCATGCATGCGTGGGTTCCCTCCAGGTACTCCAGCTTCCTCCCACAGTCCAAAAACATGACTGTCAGGTTAATTGATCTTAGGTGTGTGTGTGTGCATGGTTGTTTGTCCTGTCTGTGTCCCTGTGATGGACTGGCAACCTGTTCAGGGTGTACCCAACCTCTCGCCCATTGACAGCTGGAGATAGGCACCAGCCCCCTCCCCCACCCCCCTGCAACCCATTAAGGATTAAGCAGTTAAGAAAATGGATGGATAGTATATGTTGTAAACTTCCATTTAACAAAGTTAAAGGTTTGCCTTTACAGAACCGACTCCTCAGCTGGTATGAGGGGAGATGGTGGTGCCCCCCCCCCTCCCCCTCCCCCTCCCCACCAGTTAGACAGACCTCAGCCTTCTTTTGATCAGCTACATTAAAGGAAGAATGCACAAAAATGACTTAATGTCCCTACATCTCTCCAGTAATTATTTGATTTCAATCTTACCTTTTTGTAAAATCTTTTCATTTCGACTTGAGAAAGAGTTCTTTTGGATCCAGAAGGAAAGCATCTAATTAAGTCAGAGGTCAATATATGTCTAAGTCAATGTACAATATTATTTTAATCTCAACAAATTGGTGGAAAAAGAAAGGAAACTTTGAATAATGATCCAACATACAGGAACACAGTTTAAATTATTCATTATATCTGCAGCACAACTGGACCTAAACTGGGAATAAGGTGTAGAAAAAGAATAAATAAAAATGAAAATTGTTGAGAGTTATTATATTTAAGGCTGATGTCTGCAATAAGGCTGAGCCAATAGGAATGCTCTGTTATTCAAATTCATGTGCAGTGTAAAATTTTAACCTGAATAGTTTGCTCCACTTATGTTTGTTTGGTAGAAAAGTAATATTTTTTTACTAAAATGTAATTAAAAATTAAAATAATGAAGAGACATGTAGACCATACTATTAAACACTCATTTATACAGCTTATCAGCAAAAAGTAGATTGGAGGGTGAGTTGGACTTTAAACTCACACACACTGTTATTTGTTGCCTAGACAACATTCTTTCTTTAGCTTTATTGATATTTTTTATAATGATTGGCTTGAATTCCTCATAGGCCAGCATTAGTATTTCCAACTCCACTTCTTTTAGGTATTCTGGCCTTTTTTTCTCTTTAGTTTCTTTTGTGACTCTTGAATTCTGTGATCCATTGAGAAGGTCTTTATATTTCAGGGTTTACCGGGTTGATTAACCAGATTCTTATCTGGTGTTCTGGAACCGACAAACTCAGGCTAAGCAGGTTTTGGGTTGATTAACCCAGACTTCAGGGTTTACCTCATGGTAAGTCTCCAAGCTTTCTGGAACAGGCCCAGGAAACAAATACAATTAATACTACAGGTCAATAACAAGAAGCAGAATCATATTCAAAAAGTAAAAGCAGGTGAGTGTCTTCATCTACTTTTTATCTGAGTCCAGCCTGAACACAAGGTAAAAACAAGGGAAGCTTGATCCACAATGGAGGTGAAATGGTCTGGTTGGTATGTGACTTGAATAATGCACACATATAGAGACGAGCTTGACCCTGCAAGGCCCTGAGAGAAAAAGTCCAGTTTTTAAAATCTATTCTTCAATGAACAACTAACTAAAAGGCATCAAACCAGAGTGATGTGAACTATTCTGTTTGAGCCAATAAAAGTTGAACCCGATGAAGGTGATCTAAGATGGTATATTTAGTTCTCTCCCTGGTTCAACACACTTGATTCAAATGACGCTTCATCAGCAGAAGCACGCTATGACGAGGAGGTTGTTGGACGGTTTGAACAGAGCAGAGACTCATCTAAAACTGTCAGGACAGCAACCCTGGAGGAGCAGACCTAGACAAGGATTGGTGTGAAATAAAGAATTTGGCCCCTTCCTGATTTCATTTCCTGTTTTGCATGTTTGTCACTTCAATGTTTCAGATCATCAAACATATTTAAATATTAGTCTAAGAACATGAGTGAATATAAAATGCAGTCAAATATTGTTCTCCTTAAGAATGAAAACCAATCCAAACCTCTATGGCCCTGTGTGACTGAATGATTGGTCAACAAGCAACAAGTACCATCAGGTGTTGGCCATAACCTGCAGTGAGTTTTTTTCCAGCTGTGGAGGAATATTGGCCCAATCATCTTTGTAGAATCGTTGTAGGTCAGCCAAACTGGAGGGTTTTTCAGCATGAACCGATTTTTAAGGTCATGTCACTGCTCCCAGTAGGATTCAGGACAGGACTTTGACTAGGCCACTCCGAAGTCTTCAGTTGTTTTCCTTCAGCCAATCAGAGGAGCACCAACAGACGACTAGCTGTTCTCCTTCAGGATGTTTGAGTAGACAGCAGAATTCATGGTTCCATTGATTTTCAAGTTTAGGTGAATGATGGTGGAACCTATTTCATTTATTCTACTCTACTAGAGTATTAGAAATAAATGACAGAATTTCAGTTTACGTTTTTTGAGTACAAGTTACAGGTTTTGCAATAGAACTGGAATAATTATTATGTAAGGGAAGAGAAACACAGAAGCTTTTTGTGCGCCCATGCGTAGCTTTGGTTTGATTTTTTACACCCTTACATCAGTAGGCGCCCAACCGAACTCACTCTTGACATTTTGCGTTAATTGCGTGGTGGTGGCGTGAGATGGTAACAAATTCCTGGATTATTTTCCCAGTCCACCACAGGTTGGTATGATGTTCTGTTTTTGAAATGTTCTGTTAACTTTGATGCCAGATGTTACAGGACACACATTCCAAAAAGCTCAAGCTCTGTCTGATCAGTCCACAGAGGATTCTTTGTCTCTCAGCATGATGTCCAGCTTTAGCGCAGGGGTGTCAGACTGCAGTCCTCAAGGACCAGTGTCCTGCAACCTTTAGATGTGTTCCTGGTCCAGCACACCTGAATAAACAGATTAAATTATCTTCTCAGCAGGATGTCGGGTTCTGTGGGCTCCTGTTGATGATTGAATTATTCGATTCAAGTATGTTGAAAAGCTGCAGGACACTGGTCCTGGAGGACTGGAGTTGACACCTGTTTTGGTCTACTTCACTTTGTCAGGTAGGTCTGATTGAAGGGATTTCTTGAATGAGAACATGTGTGGCAGTGATCTGCAGTAAGCTCAAGCAGTCAACTACCATGCCATTGGATGTTGCTGTGAACTTATTAAAAAACAAAAGTCAGTGAGCGTGTGAATGAAGAGGCAGCGCTGAAGCAGCAGAGACTCAGGAGCACTAAAAGGCAGTTTGCCAATGAGGCAGCAGATGAAGCTTTCAACTATCCTATGAAGGGGATGGAAGTAAACTTTAATGTTGTGGTTGATTTTGACATCCAGTCTTGAGAAGACAGATTCTTGTCATTAAGGAATGTCAGTGAAAATGTAGGTAACCTTTTATCATTCACTGACATGGATGAGGATTCACTTAAACAACACTGTATGCCACTTGGTGACACTAAGCGATGGAGAGAGGGACGTTTCCTGGCAAGAACCTGCCACAGAGATTACACATCTTCCAGACTTCCCTTCAGCAAGAACGACTGCTTTTGATCTGCTCATATACATCCATGAGAAAGATTTGGTTGAATTCGTCCCAAATCTTTGGGTAGCACTGAGAATAGCCTGCACTTTACCTGTAATACTCTCTTCAGCAGAGGAGTTTTTCAAAAGTAAAACTCCTAAAAACATATCTTCATTTGTCTATGACTCAAGACCGCCTGAGCGGTTAAGCAATAATCAGTATTAACCATGAAGTTGGCAACCTAATCTCTTATGATAATCTAATCAATGACTTTGCAGCCAAGAAAAGTAGAAGAGCAAAATATGAATTTGGCCTAGAAAACAATTGCACTGCAGTGGATGACTTTTGCAATATTCTGACATTTTTATTGTATTATGTTAGAAGTGCACTTATTTTGTAAATATATTATATAGTTTTTTAAGCTTTACATTTTAATTTTTTAAGCTTGTAATTGTAAAAAATTGTGCATACTGCAGTATGTTTGTTTCAATATTTTATTTTTTCTAAATTATTTCAGAAAAGTTGTCATTTTCAAAATAAAAATTCACCGTTTTGGAGTTATAGGTGTAGTCATATTTTTAATGGCATCCAAAGACTACTATTTGGTTTACAACTAGTAATAAGATGAAAAAAAATAATTATATGTTATGAATGTGAGTATTTGATATGTGCAAGCTTACTGTGAAAGTGCTTTATCAATTCTAATTACTGTAAAATGCTTTATTTCAGTTATGAAGAAGTGTTATGAACAAGTTATACTTTGACATCGATGTAGAATGTTGCAAACATCAGCACAAAAGCTTCAAAACATATTCTGCTTAGGGCCCCCTAAAGTCTGGAGCCGGCACTGCCTCCTGGGTGTGAATAGAGAAATTCAGCTGTGATTAACAATCAGTTTGTCTCAGAGGACAATGGGGGTTGGATTTTATTTTTCCCGTGAATGAAAACCTTCATTTAAAAGCTGCATTTCGTATTTAATAGTGTTGTCTTTGTCTTACCCTACCCTTACCCCCACAAATATACAAATGGTAAATGGCCTGTATTTGTATAGCGCTTTGCTCAGTCCCTGCGGACCCCAAAGTGCTTTACACAGCACTCAGTCATTCACCGGTCCACACACACATTCATAAAAATAGAAAAAAACTCAGGAAGGGCCAGACACTTTTTCACACCAGTGTGTACGTCATGTAATGTGTGATTATGGTGTATTACATAAATGATTTTTACTTTTGTTGCCATCCATGTGACCACCTTCTATATTTCCTGTTGTATGCAGCGGGGTGTTTGAATTTGGTACAAAGGGTATTTTTGTAATAAATCTTGTGAGTCATTTTAAGTCAACCTTTGAATTGAGAGTGAATTTGAATTTACTGTAGAATTTATTTGGTTGCACACAACCTTAAATCCTCCAAACATCTGTAAATTCGAATTTAAAATCATCTTCCTTGCAGCTTTTCTCTTGAAAACATTTGGCTTGTTCATGTGGAGCGCAGGTGACAATTTTGGAGGAAGTTGTACTTTCTGGATGAGTCCAGGAGGATGTCGAACCTGCATCGCTGGAGTCAGTAAACCTGCTGTTCCAACATTTATTGGCCATCCTGACTTCCTCTCATCTCAGAAAGGCAGGTTTGGTCCCAAGGCTTGAGCTCAGCAGAGTGATGACACACAGTTTTCTGAAATGTCTCCTTAAATTGGCTATTTTTGCTGAATAAGCTCCAGTCTTTCCCAGTTTGTGTAAATCTACACTTGGCTTTAGTTCTTCACTGAGCTCCTTGGACCTTCCTATTGTACTCTGGGTTTTGAGAAGTCCAAAGAGGGATGTATCCATCTTATGCTAGCAAATAAATGTGATCCCTATCCCTTCCTCACGCCGATGACTCAACGCAATCTGCTGGGATTCCTTACATAGAAAACTGAACTGATTGGAATGTTTGTATAATTGTATTGAGATGACATTTGTTGTGAACTGGGGCTATATAAATAAAAGTTAATTGAATTGAATTAATGAGGAATGAATGAGTTTCATTGGGAGGCTGAAAGTGTAACATGAAACTATGTGAAGAATTTTAACCGTGTGGATTATAGAAAATGTAGAATATTTCAAACATGTCATTTGTCACATGTTCATTCAACTGGGAAAAAAGAATGACTCAAACAGGCACCTTCAACCCAAATTAATATGATAAGCATTTGTCAGAAGCCCCAGCTGTACATGATGTAGGAAGAAGATGGAGTAGAAGGACGTGGAGGAGGAAAATGCCACATCAACAAATGTGTCATAAATTGTTTTTATCTAGTTTAGTTTGTGACTGAACCACAGAAAAAAATCCCACCAGCTAACTGTAATAGCTCCTCCCCTTTCTGACTGAGGATGTGGTGAAACTGTGGCAAAGACTCTTCCTGCCAGCTCTGTCACTCAGAAATGGAACAAAAATAACATTTCTGTGGAGCTGGGACCACTCATTTATATTTCTATATAGCAGCAACTAAAACAAACAGCAGAACGAATGTAAAAGAGTCAACAGAGATGTGACACTAGTTCTCAACAGAACAGGCTTACAATAACTGGTAAACATCTTTCTCCCCCCTGATAAGGTTCAGCAGTAATCTGCTCAGCTCTGTGCTTCACATATGCTCCGTTTGCTCTGGAAACTCAGCTTTCTAGCAAATTACCAACACATACTGAAGTTATTAAAATTAGTTTTAATTGTTCTCTATGGATTCAGAAAATGCCAATGAGCGACAACACCTGCAAGAGACTGCTTAGATCATGCGCCTTAAAGGGAATGTGGTCAACCTGCATTCTGAGCATTTTGTGGTGTGGGGTGAGAAACAAGCTGCCAGCATTTAAGCGCAGGTTCAGCATACAATATATATATATATATTTATATGTTTACACACTATTAATTCTGCTCATTTTGTGGCTCTCCTCTGCAGTTTCAGCTGCTAATGGAACCATTTCAGCTATCTCAAAACTAAACCCATTCCTACCATTCCAGGATATGAACTTCCGGAGGCGTTCCTGTTGGAATCATAACTTCAGTAGAATATCACTCTGTTCTTTTAAAGTTGCATGTTGTAATATGGAGTTGCCAGAAGAGCTGTCATCAACCTTTCCTTCTGGTATGCTGGAATATCAATATGTTCCCAGTGTTCTTCACAGAGCGACCGTGGCACAGGAGTTGGGAGTTTGTCTTGTAATGGAAGGGTTGCTGGTTCGTCTCCGACTGTCTTGGTAGTTGTGTCTTTGGGCCATTGGCGGGCAGCCTGGCCTCTGTCAGTGCGCCCCAGGGCAGCTGTGGCTACAACGTATCTTAGCATCACCAGTGTGTGAATGTTGTGTAAAGTGCTTTGGGGTCAATAGGGACTAAATAAAGTGCTATACAAATACAGGCCATATTCACATGGTGGATATGCATCCTCTCAGTTCTTCATGCATCAGAAAAAATCTATATTTAAAAATATCTATTTACAACCACATGTAAAAACAAGGAAACGGGAAGAAAAGCAAGAAACGAGCTGTGATATGGGGCTGGTTTTGCACCATGCTAATGGTACCATGACTAATCATGCAGGCTGACTCAGACCTGGTATCTAAATCAGCCCAGGTATTCTGTCCCACAGGAAGACGGGAGTGACTGATGCCAGAAAAGTCTGATGCTCTCCTTCAGATAAACGTCAGCCAGCCTGTGGAACTAACAGTCTACTCTTATAAACAATGAGGAACAGTGGAAACAGGAAAGAAACATTACATGAAATGTTTGGACATTTAGATGCATCTTGTTCAGAAAAGTTGGCTCGCTGAGTCGTCAATCTGTCATCGGCTGGTTGGAGCACTAGATCAGAATCATGTTAGTAGACATACCACAGGCCTGAAGCAACACATACCTGAACCCTTTAAACTAAAGAAACTAAATGAGAGATTTAACAGAACCAATAATCACTGCAGCTCAGTAAAAAAAACTACTACCTTAGATTATGTGGAAATTATTGTTTTGATATGAAATATTGAGATTAACACAGAATCATGGGTAAAAGGAGCAGAAAGAGAGGAAGAGCTGTGTGGTGATCCCTGCTCTAATGACCTTGAACTTTTTTCAAGCTTGAATTGAAGAGCGCTATGATATTCTCTACGACTCCTAATAATAATAAAGTATTGCAACTCCTTGCAGTGTGTGTGTGTGTGTGTGTGATTGCTGAGCTGTTTTTGCTCAGCTCTCTCCTTGTTCTGGAGGTACGACATTTCTCTAGACTTATCGCATCCTAGCTCAGCCTGTAGGTAGCTCAGGTATTTTAACACACACACACACACACACACACACACACACACACATACATACCCACACACACACACACACACACACACACACACACACACACACAGGTGTTTAGAGACAACGTACCATGCTGGCCTGTGTTCAGGGAGCAAACGGTAGAGACGCTCTAGCTGCTGCCTTCCAGCTCACACCCTGGACAGCAAATAACTCCACACCACACATAGGATAGCATAGGATGTTAAAGAGTCTTTTTATTTAAAACTGTACAGTAGAAAAATACAAGTTGATGAGAAATGGTATGTTTAAAAGCTTAAGGTTCATGTGTGCTGAGGAACCAGCAGGTTGTCTTTGACTGGAGACATGGGCTCTCCTTTCTTAGAGCAGCTGATCTTCTGAGTTTCCCTGGAAATACAAGAATAAAGCAGATTTGGATTTTTTCTATCTTGATCATCAGAAACCAAAAACTATATGTCAACATTAGCTGGGTTCTGACTTTTCAGCTCCACTGGACTTTTCATGTCTCTATGAGAAGCTCCTGAATACTGGAATTTTCAGACTATTGAGCACATCTGGATATAAGCCACACGTTTTCTTGGTGTAACAAGAGTTATTTCAACAGAAAGACAGTATATGGAAGATTTATTTTTGTTTTAATTACCTGGACCAGGAGCACAACAACACATTTATGTGGCTCCTCCACTTATTACAATGCTGCTACACTCTGCAAAAGAACACCAGAGGTTCTCCATTCAATAATGTCAGAGGAGGAGAACCAGCCGGCTGCTACCACTTTAAATACCAGAGTCCCGAAAGGAAAAACGCTATTTGAAGTCACTGAAAACAAAAGACAAGCTAGTTTGTTAAAAAATCTAATCAAATCCAGTATAGCAGCTTTCAGGACAGATTTGGATGATTTTTTTTTTTAGGAAATGTCTGTCATGGAACCAGAAACAACTGACTATATTTTGGGGTTGACCCAACAAGAAGCATCCACCCACCGACCAGCGGTGCTAACCTCCACTCCTCTCCCGTGTCAGAGAGCTCACAGCCCTGAATCTGTGCTCTCCACTGGAGGGCGCAGCGACAGCATGCACAGCCATGTGACTCATTAAAGGCTGAATACAGAACATTTTTATAGAAAGCTACATTAAAATAAAAATGATTAATACCTCTGCAGGGCGTTTAGAGAGGTCCAGAATGAAAGTACATTTCCTTGAAAATTTATATTTCAATTAAACTACAATAAAATGTACATCCATCCATCTTCTTCCGCTTATCCGGAGTCGGGTCACGGGGGCAGTAGCCTAAGCAGAGAGACCCAGACCTCCCTCTCCCCGGCCACTTGGGCCAGCTCCTCAGGAGGAACCCTGAGGAGCTGGCCCAGTCCAGCAGAGAGACATAGTCCCTCCAGCGAGTCCTGGGTCTTCCCCTGGGTCTCCTCCTGGTGGGACGTGCCTAGAACACCTCACCAGGGAGGCGTCCAGGAGGCTTTTTGTAAAGTGCCTTGAGATGACATCTGTTGTGAAATGGCGCTATATAAATAAACTGAATTGAATTGAAATTGAGGCATCCTGACCAGATGCCCGAGCCACCTCAACTGGCTCCTCTCGATGTGGAGTAGCAGCGTCTCTACTCTGAGCCCCCTCCGGATGACCGAGCTCCTCACCCCATCTCTAAGGGAGAGCCCAGCCACCCTACGGAGGAAAGTCATTTCAGCCACCTGTATCCGCGATCTCGTTCTTTCGGTCACCACCCAGAGTTTATGACCATAGATGAGGGTAGGAACGTAGATCGACCGGTAAATCAAGAGCTTTGCCTTTTGGCTCAGCTCTCTCTTCACCACGACAGACCGGTACAGCGTCTGCATAACAGCAGACGCCTTACCAATCCGTCTGTCGATCTCTCGCTCCATTTTTCCCTCATTTGTGAATAAAGACCCCAGATACTTTAACTTCTCCACTTGAGGAAGGACCCCATCCCGACCCGAAGAAGGCACCCTACCCTTTTCCGGCTCAAGACCATGGTCTCAGATTTGGAGGTGCTGATCCTCATCCCAGCCGCTTCACACTCGGCTGCGAACTGCTCCAGCGAAAGCCGTAGATCACGTTCAGATGAAGTCAACAAGACCATATCATCTGATCCTGAGGTCACCAAAACGGACCCCATCAACACCTTGACTGCGCATAGAAATCCTGTCCATAAATGTTATGAACAGGACCGGTGACAGAGGGCAACCTTCGCGGAGTCCAACTCTCACGACACGCCTTCCAAACAGGAAGGCGTGTCGTGGGATTGAGGAGGTCTTCAAAGTATTCCATCCACCGACCCAAAACGTCCCGCGTTGAGGTCAGCAGTACACCACCCCCACTGTAAACAGTGTTGGTGGCAGACCGCTCCCCCCCCCCCCCTCAGGCACCGGATGGTGGACCAGAATCGCTATGAAGCCCTACGGAAGTCGTTCTCCATGGTCTCTCCAAACTCCTCCCACGCCCGAGTCTTTGCCTCAGCGACCATCCGAGCCGCACTCCGCTTGGCCTGCCGGTACCTATCAGCTGCTTCCGGAGTCCCACAGGCCAAAAAGGCCCGATAGGACTCCTTGTTCAGCTTGACAGCATTCCTCCCCGCCGGTGTCCAGCAGCGAGTTCGAGGGTTGCCGCCGCAACAGGCACCAACTACCTTACGGCCACAACTACAGTCAGCCGCTCCGACAATGGAGGCACGGAACATGGCCCACTCGGACTCAGTGTCCCCCGTCTCCCCCGGGACGTGTTCGAAGTTCTGCCGGAGGTGAGAGTTGAAACTCCTTCTGACAGGAGACTCTGCCAGAAGTTCCCAGCAGACCCTCACGACGCGTTTGGGTCTGCCAGGTCTGTCCAGAGTCCTCCCCCAACACCAGAACCGACTCACCACCAGGTAGTGGTCGGTGGATAGCTCCGCCCCTCTCTTCAGCCGAGTGTCCAAAATATGCGGCCGCAGATCAGATGAAACGACAACTAAGTTGATCATCAGGCTGCGGCCTAGGGTGTCCTGGTGCCAAGTGCACACATGAACACCCTTATGCTTGAACATGGTGTTCGTTATGGACAATCCATGACGAGCACAGAAGTCCAATAACAAAACACCGCTCGGGCTCAGATCGGGGGGGCTATACTGCCCAACCACGCCTCTCCAGGTCGCACTGTCATTGCCCACGTGAGTGTTGAAGTCCCCCAGCAGAATGAGGGAGGCTCCAGAAGGAGCACTCTCCAGCACCCCCTCCAAGGAACCAAAGAAGGGTGGTTAATCTGAGCTATGGTTCGGTGCATAAGCACAAACAATAGTCAGGACCCGTCCCCCGACCCGTAGGCAGAGCGAGGCTACCCTCTCACTCAACGGGGTAAACCCCAACGTACAAGTGCTGAGATGCCGTTTACATTTACAGTGGGGCAAAAAAGTATTCAGTCAGCCACCGATTGTGCAAGTTCTCTCACTGATGATAGAGGTCAGTAATTTCCATCATAGGTACACTTCAACTGTGAGAGACAGAATTTGAAAAAAACATCCAGGAATTCACATTGTAGGATTTTTAAAGAATTTATTTGTAAATTATGGTGGAAAATAAGTATTTGGTCACTTCAAACAAGGAAGATCTCTGGCTCTCACAGACCTGTAACTTCTTCTTTAAGAAGCTCTTCTGTCCTCCACTCGTTACCTGTATTAATGGCACCTGTTTGAACTCGTTATCTGTATAAAAGACACCTGTCCACAGCCTCAAACAGTCAGACTCCAAACTCCACTATGGCCAAGACCAAAGAGCTTTGGAAGGACACCAGGAAAAGAATTGTAGACCTGCACCTGACTGGGAAGAGTGAATCTACAATATGCAAGCAGCTTGGTGTGAAAAAAATCAACTGTGGGAGAAATTATCAGAAAATGGAAGACATACAAGACCACTGATAATCTCCCTCCAGGCAAGATCTCATCCCGTGGGGTCAAAATTATCATGAGAACGGTGAGGAAAAATCCCAGAACCACACGGGGGGACCTGGTGAATGACCTGCAGAGAGCTGGGACCAAAGTAACAAATGTTACCATCAGTAACACACTACAACGACAGGGAATCAAATCCTGCAGTGCCAGACGTGTCCCCCTGCTTAAGCCAGTGCATGTCCAGGCCCGTCTGAAGTTTGCCAGAGAGCACATGGATGATACAGCAGAGGATTGGGAGAATGTCATGTGGTCAGATGAAACCAAAGTAGAACTTTTTGGTATAAACTCAACTCGCCGTGTTTGGAGGAAGAAGAATACTGAGTTACATCCCAAGAACACCATACCTACTGTGAAGCATGGGGGTGGAAACATCATGCTTTGGGGCTGTTTTTCTGCTAAAGGGACAGGACGACTGATCCGTGTTAAGGAAAGAATGAATGGGGCCATGTATGGTGAGATTTTGAGCCAAAACCTCCTTCCATCAGTGAGAGCTTTGAAGATGAAATGTGGCTGGGTCTTCCAACATGACAATGACCGTAAACACATCGCCCGGGCAACGAAGGAGTGGCTCCGTTAGAAGCATTTGAAAGTCCTGGAGTGGCCTAGCCAGTCTCCAGACCTCAACCCCATAGAAAATCTGTGGAGGGAGTTGAAAGTCTGTGTTGCTTGGCGACAGCCCCAAAACATCACTGCTCTCGAGAAGATCTGCATGGAGGAATGGGCCAAAATACCAGCTACTGTGTGTGCAAACCTGGTAAAGACCTATAGTAATCGTTTGCCCTCTGTTATTGCCAACAAAGGTTATATTACAAAGTATTGAGTTGAATTTTTGTTATTGACCAAATACTTATTTTCCACCATAATTTACAAATACATTCTTTAAAAATCCTACAATGTTAAGTCCTGGATGTTTTTTTCACATTCTGTCTCTCACAGTTGAAGTGTACCTATGATGATAATTACTGACCTCTGTCATCATTTTAAGTGGGAGAACTTGCACAATCGGTGGCTGACTGAATACTTTTTGTATAAAGCTGCATCTCGTGTGTTTATTGGCATATTTTAATGATGAGCAAAACAACAAATCACATCTAAACTAGTGTTTTCTTCAGTGCATAATCTTTCCCCACGTGTCTGTCTCACTTTTATGCTACCAGCTATAGCGCCCCTGAAGGCTGTTAGCCAGTAAAATCTATAAATTGCATACGCTGCAGGTTCCAAAGTGTGTAAAAAAAAGCAGTAGCTTATAGTCATCATGTTGATACTACAGCTAGAAATGAACATTATTTGACTATTTTTGCCAATGTGTAAAATAACTTTGTTCTCTTACTTTTTATAGCTGAAGTTCTTCCAGAGGCTGCTAATGGTGGCCTGGACTCCAGGGTTGTTCTCGTTGGTAGTCAAGCAGCATTTCTTCCCAGAAGCCCCAGCCTTCTTCCTCAGACCGCTGGCTCTGGCTGGGCCCAGCGCTGCCGTCTTTGCCGCTTGGTTTCCAGCACTGGATTTCAGCCTGGATAGCCCAGAAACCTGGAGACAGTGTTCACATCTCAGAGGAGGTCACGCTGCAGATCCTGATGCCGTCCCCTTTCCTTTCCCTGCAGCTGATGGGAGCTCAGCATGTTGGCGTTAAACTTTTATTCTTTATTTCAATTTAAAAGTGTGACCCTCAGGGTGGCAGCATTAGTTGTTACCCACATTCAGAGGTTTTTAAAACCTCAACCTATTTAACCTCTTCACTTTAGCTACAACACAGACTGCTACAGGAGATCCTTCCTGCCACCAGCAGCTACAACACATAGCTTTATGAAGGGAACAGGGCAGCTACAACACATAGCTTCTAACTGAACTGAACTGGTTTGTCCAGATACAACCACAGTCAGACGGCCCAACTTCAGCTCACATGTTCACCATTTCACTACATTCAGAACGATTAGCCAGCTGGTCTCACTTCATGATAACTGGGTTATACATGTACTGGTTGCTTTATCGTGCCATAGGAACTATTTCAGCCATTGCCAACTTGCTAGCTGTACAAAGGCTCCACTATGGTGATCAGGTGAGCTGATTATTTCTACTGCTGGCCTCTCAGAACTGAAGGTCTGAATAAATAAACCAACAATGGCCCTCTTTCCCAAACCAAACTATCTGACATATTGACTAGAAAAGACTAACCTTTGACCCCAGCATGCCAGCTTTCCTGCAGGCTTCAGTGAGGGAAGCAGAGCTTTCTGTGACTGGTTTGGAATCAGCGCCTGGACTCGTCTCCTGACAACAAACAGAACCGTTAGGGAAAAATAATGTTAAATAATAATGTATTATTATTTTCTTATGTCTTTTCTTTATCACATGGTTCAAAATGTACTTTTTAAATGTCATTTGGTTTCAACCATATGTTCCTTTGTATACACCCTGTTCTGTTAAGATGCTAATGAAGTTTGACCAAATAAAGAGAGACTGCAGTGGGAGGGCCTTTTTAGACCAGGAGACAGAGCTGGGAGACCAGGAGACAGAGCTGTGTGATCAGGAGACAGAGCTGTGTGATCAGGGCTGGGAGACTGTCTGAGAAACTGAGAGGAGAACAGAAAAACGGTCAACCAGAGTATCTTCCTGGTCTCCCACTACAGAACTTTATTCTTTCTCCCATTCCAGAGCTCATTCAACTTCAATTTCTCTCCGACCCCTGTGTGTGATTCTTTCTAGGTTAAACCACTATTTTTTACCCTAACAAGAACTGAGGCTTCCTTCTAAGGGGCTGACACTTCTACACCCCTGTCTGCACCACTACAGATGAGCAGAAACATTTAGATTCAGCTGATCCGTTAAACATAAACCAAGACCGTTTCCAGTGTGGAGTGACTTTTGTTGACCCAGCCCTGTTTTTTTTATTTTTATCATCAGACCACATGACCTTCTCCCATGAGACCCTTCTGGTCGGCCGATGGGTCCCCAAACCGAAGAAATAATGAATGGAAGTCAATAGAGCGATAAAAGTTATTTTCTGGTCCACTTTGTCTTACGTTCTGAATCACACACATGTTGTACTTTGATTTAAATGATTACTAACGATGTACGTTTCGACTGGGTTTGTCCAGTGATTTGGGATTTATTTGATTGTAAAAATTTGCATTTAAAATGCCAAATCAGAAGTCGCATATATGACGCCATTTTGCTAACGGGAGTTAGCACTAGCTATAGCACGTAAAACACTCACTTAGAGCTTGTAGAGCTTCTCCTCCATGCTGGCTCTCACTCCACCGACTGCTTTATCCCCGACATAGCTGCTTATTTCCACATGGTCAGATTTATAGAGGTTTTCTCCGTGTTTAATGCTCCTTTCTTTGTCCTGAAGGCTACGGCCCTCGCTCTCCTTCTTCTTCTGTAGTTGTAGTCTGCTAAGCATTTTTACACAAAACCTAAATTAACTTTTACCTCCGGTCGAAAATCAACGTTTTTTCTGCAGCAAAATTAGTTTTTAGAATTCGCGGACATCATGTTCGATCCACGGCGCATTTCAAACTGGATCAGAAAATAACTTTAATCGCTCCATTGACTCTCATTCATTTTTTTGGGCATTTGGGGATCCATTGACCGGTAGTAGAAGGGCGGGGCTTAGGCTCCCCATTCCTCCTCTTGATCATCAGGATGGTCATTGACAAACATCAGACGGTCCTTGACATGCTCTGGCTTTAGCAGGGGGACCTATCATGCATTGCAGGATTTTAATCCATAACAGCGGAAAGTGTTACTGATGGTTTTCTTTGAGACTGTGGTCCGAGCTCTATTCAGGTCATTAACCAGGTCCTGCTGTGTAGTTCTGGGTTCATCCCTCACTGTCCTCATGATCATTGATGTCCCACCAGGAGAGATCTTCCCTCCAGACCTAGGGAGATTGACCGTGGTCTTGAACTTCTTCCATTTTCTAATTATTGCACCAACAGTTGTTGCCTTCTCAGCAAGCCGCTTGCCTATTGTCATGTAGCCCATCCCAGCCTTGTGTAGCTCTACAGTTTTATCCCTGATGTCCTTGCACAGCTCTCTGGTCTTGGCCATTGTGGAGAGTCTGAGTGAGTGGACAGGTGTGTTTTATACAGGTAACGAGTTCAAACAGGTGCAGTTAATACAGGTAATGAGTGGAGAACAGGAGGGCTTCTTAAAGAAGAACTAACAGGTAGGTGGGAGAATAAATTCTTACTGGTGGATAAGGGATCAAATATTAATGTCATGGAATAAAATGGAAAATAATTATTTAAAAATCCTCCACTGTGTTTTGCTGCATTTTTGTTTTAGATTCTGTCCCTCACCGATGAACAGCACCTTTGATACAAATTACAGACCTCTACAATGTTTAGAAGTGGAAAAAGTTCAGCTTTTTCACCTTCTCGGTTCCAGCAGATCAACTAGATTCGGTAACAAAACTGGATGAAACAGGTTAGCATGCTGGGACAGTTTTACTTCAGATAAATTCAGTTTAAAAATCCCATTATATAGTCTTACTCATAGTATGGCAATATATTGTATCGTCCCCCCATATCGTGCATTGTATCCACAGATTCTCCCCAAATATTTGAATGATTTTAAGGGGACACTGAAACAACAAAGCCACCTGACTTTGCTTATGAATGAATAATCTAGAAAAAATGCTAAGGAAACTTACAGATCCAGTCTCCTCCTGGAAGGAGGAGGAGCTGTAGGGGAGGACGTCCTCTCTGTGGGAGTTAGTGGACTGGGACTGAGAAAAGTAAGCACTGTCCTGGGAGGGAGGAGAGTCTGGGGGGTGCTCCTCCTCTTCTGTTCTTCTCTCAGGATGAGAGGAGTCTGCAGAGAGCTGCCCAGTGGTCTGGAGACATAAGGAGCTCCCTCTCCTATACTCAAACTGCTGCAGGGTGACCAGGGCTGAGGGGGCGGAGCCTGACCACCGGAACAGCTTGAGGCCCTTACTGGCTGCAGTGGGGGACGAGCTGTCTGGAGACACAGGGGGGCTGGGGGTCTCTACAGGAGGGACATCAGGACCAAGGCTGTCCCTCAGTGAAGACTTGTCCTGAGATGATCCCCCAGCCACCGACGGCTCCGGGCCCCCAGCCACCGACGGCTCCGGGCCCCCAGCCACCGACTGCTCCGGGCCCCCAGCAGACTGCCTGGTGCTCACAGCAGCTGCTGCTGAATTCCACCTACTGAAGAATCTGTAAATCAGAAAAAACAAAATGATCACAGTCAGCACCGTGGCAGTAGTTATGCTGCATTCCAGTTAACCTTTCTGAGTCGGGAAAGTCGGAACTTTGTTAACATGCGTGAGTGGTTGGCTGCCAGAAAACAAACAAAATGAACGGCTATAGAGACGCAACAAACTCTTAGAAGGCGAAATCCCCAATATATAACCGGCTTAACGTCTGAAAACAGGGAGAGCTTTACACAGAAACCTCAAATCTCTATTAACGGTGAAAAAGAAGTTATTTACAGCCCCTTTTAGATATGTGAAAGACGTTAGTTTGATTCGTTGGTGTCCTGGCCACTGGGGAGACATTTACTCCCGAATCTAAACCCAAGCCTTCACTAATATAAGGTTTACGGCTTTCAAAAGTCTGGAGGCCTGAGATTATGCTGTTTCAAGTAGAGTTGGGCCGATCTCTGTGAAACAGAAAGCCGTCTTTGTGCCAAAAGCGGAGGTCAGACCAGCAGAAACACAGTGTGATTGGGATCACCTGTGGGTGATTGCCAAGGAGAACAGCGAAATCCTCAACACGACTGCAAAGCTGGGAAGTCCTCATTGATCATCAGCCTTATTTAGATATTTATGGAAATGTAGTCGCTGTTGTATAAGTTGTCCTGTAACTTTAGTAATTCAGTAATTCACCGCTAACACAATTCTTTTTTTTTAATCCAGTCTTGGAGAGACATGCAGTCATGTAGCAGCTTTAATGATTAAATTAGAAGCAGCTGTTAGGATCAGATTTACAGCTGCTGTATGTACAGCAGCTTAAATTACCAGCTGCTGATTGTGGTGTGGGACATCTGAAACAGAACGTGAAAACAATATAACGCAGAGGATTGTAAAATACACAAACCTCATGTTTTTAAAATAAAAATTCTCTAAATAACAAATACATGATCACAAGGATTTACCATGAACAAAATGAGCCTCACAAACTCTGTCAGATGCTGCAGGAATCCAGACTTTCATCCAGGTTTAATCGCCTGCAATCTCTTTCATTTCCAAAAAGCACTTTTTATCACGCCCCTAGCATTGATACATAGTACAGTCGACCACGCAGCAGGAGTGAATCATCTGCTCCACTAAATCCTCCTCCAATTGTGCGAAACAATCAAATTATAGGCAAAATATGCCGTTTCCTGCCACGCACTACCATGATGCTTTTGTTTCATGATGATTGTGAGAAAACAAACATTGACATCACAAAAGATCCTCCTATACATGGAGCTGTTAGCTGAAACAGTAGAGAGGAATGAGGAAGAAATCTGTCAACATGGAGCGTAGCGGAACATTAGGTCCTGCTGGAGTGTAGAACCAGAGCAGGGAGGGTGGAAATGCTTCAGTTCTATTTAAAAACTCAACAAAGCCATAATCTTCTATTAAATGAAAAAACTATCCATATAAATGATTTGCTCCAAAAGTGAACTAAGAGTGACCCTGGTCCATGTGAACTACTGGCAGTATTCCTCTGGTTAAACTTCCACTCATTCTTCCCTCTGCTCCTCCTAGAGAGGCATGAAGGGAGCAGTGTTGGTCAGCTATAGATCTATAGATCTGCTGGCCCAGTGACAGCACCACTAGATCTACTCTGACTATATGGCTTAACTTTATTAGGATGAATGTCATGTGACTGGTTGCTGCTTTCTATTATTAATACTAGGCCTTGTTCTACTGATGGTACATTTACACTTTGTGGAACAGAGGTCAGGTACAGCCGTCGCCTCCTCAGTGGAGTGGTAACTATCTAGCAAAAACCACAAGTGTGTGTCTTCTCTCAGAGTTACATAGTGGAATATTTCAAGAATTTCTCCACCACAGTATGGCCTGAGGTCCAGCTAAAGTCCCGCTTAAGGCGCTTCTGTGCTGTAAACAAGAGGCTAAAGACCATGTGTGTGACTACAACGTAGCAGTGACCCACTGACAGGTGGTGTAGTTTATCCCCATCATCATCATCATGATCACCTGCTGTGGGTGCTCTGAGTGCTGTCCTCCTCAGTCTCATGGTTTCTCCTCTGCAGCAGCGTGGTGAAGGCGAAGCAGTTGCGTAGCCGAGGCTGGCTACTTACCGTCTGCTGCTCTGACTTGAAGCGTTTCAGGCCTGAGGAGGAATACTGCTGCAGAACTTCTTGGTCAGAGATGCAGGAATCTAACAGCAAGACAACATCAGATGAGTCACCGTAATGGGTGTCCTGTAAATAACTAATGCGCCTTTATTTACTGAGGATGTGAGAAAGGTTGGAGCAGCAGCAGACCGATGACAGGAACCATTACTCTGATCATGAACTAGTTCCTTCTTAATAGATTTCATCAAATATTTCATTCAACAGTGAAGAAAATCTGGTACGACTCATTCACAGGGCTTTACACAATCAGGGCGGAGTCACATGTAGCTTCACCCTGACTAAGTATTTGGCTCCTCCCACAGATCTGTACTTGTAGTGGAGGTTTCATTTTAGGGTGGAGTTAAAGCTGACAGTCTGGCCTAGCCATCAGTCTGAGGGCGGAGCCAACATCCGAGCCCTCCATCCCTCTCAGGGCAAAGCTATGTGCTGTGTTTTATAGAGCAGAGACGAACCTGGACACCACCAAGCATGGCAGCAGTCCAAGCTTTTGGGTGGAGCATCCAAGGTCAGAGCTAAACATCCACATCAGCCATGTTCTCAGCTCATGCCTTCAGCAGCTGCTCATCTCAGCCCACTGTTGGGGGTTCTGGTGGTCTTCCTGGGGGCGGAGCCTCAGCCTAGCCTATCAGCTGTTTTTGTGACATAGTACCACTTTCTTACTGCAGTACAAAGAACGGCTGGAGACCAGAGGGTTTACTCCCTGATGTACGGACACATTTAAACAGTATACTGTAGGTTAGACAGCTAACCTCCTCTCAGCCTCTTCCCCGGCGGCTCTCTCTGTTGAAGCCTCAGGTGATGCAGACTGACGACTCGCTCCTTCCCCCTGGTGGAGGGTGGCTGATGTGGGGAACCAGCAGGGCAGGGAGGAGCAGCAGCAGCTGATGGGAGGCTCTTGCTCCAGATGCTAACTCCTGCTGAAGCCGGGGAGGTGCTCCAGCTGTTGCTGCGAGCTTTGCACGGCTAGAACGACATTTCCCAAAGTCCAGCTAGATGTGAGGATGTAGTATTTGCATTCTGACAGCCGTTAGCTGTGAGACAGTACCTGGGGGTGGGGCTTATCTGGGCTGAAGTCATCTATCCTCTCCATGGTGTTGATGTCCAGGTTTCCAAGGGCCATATCCAAGCCTTTGTCATCTCCTACATTTCTGAATTAATTGCCATTAAGGAAGAAATATTATGTAACACAGACGATTAAAATGAAACTCTTTTCTCATCAAGTCAGATCTGAGAGTAAACCTAATGGAAGTGTGCAGTAGAAGGAAAGGTTACACTCCAGCGTAGCTGAGGGAGGCTGGATCGATGTGTTCTGGGTATGGATTCAGGGGCACCACCTTCCTCATGCCAGGATCAAACACCAGCTGGTACAGGAAGGTGTTATTGGCTCTGATGAATCCTTCAATGTACTCTTCAGGAACCACCAAGTTCATTTTCAGGTACTGGCCCATCTTTCTGATCACCTGGTAGGAAGAGAAGAACTCCCAATCAAATCTGTTCCAACAATCACTCATTCCTTTCTAATGTAGGGCCCGGTTCTGCTGCCTCCTCCGTCTCTGCTGGATCATATTTGTCACTGCACAGTAGGGCGGGGCGATGAATCGAATTGGGATTTTAGCTTGATTGCAATTAATCGTGGGGTGTGTTTTAATCGTCCTGCCAACTGACCAATCCAGCCAAAGCGCTGCCTTGTTGTCATCTAACTGGCCAATCAAGTTGCAGAAAAACATGATGTACTTAAAAGAAGCAGGTCTGTGCTGGTAAGTAAAATGAAAGTGTAGTGTAAAAGTGTATGGCTGGTGAAGAATTTTGAAGGAAAATGGACAACAGGAAAGATGATAAAGATGATCAAATTGTGCCCAGAAGAGAACACAGCCATAGCATTGTGGAGAGAAGTGGTAATGTGAGCTCAGTAGTTTGGAAATGGTTTGGATATTTCAGAAAGGACAGCAGCCAGACTAAAGCAATCTGTAAAACCTGCTGATGGACCGTTTAAACAAAGATAGGTGATACAACCAATCTATTTAATCAGATGATGTCCCATCATCCCTCTGAGCACAAAGACACACACACTTTTGAAGTGATGTGTTAACAATACAGCAGTAACAGGACACACACTCTGTATGTGGCATTAATAGTAAAAGCTAGGGCTGGGCGATACCAGCTAAAATTAATATTTTATTATATTAACCATAAGTGGGCGATAACAACACCCCCACCCCCAACCCCATCTGTCTGTTTCTGGTAGTGGCCAAATTTACGTAATGTTCTTTAAAATGTGTAAAATATGCTGGCTTCTTATTATATAGCAGCTTCAAACATTCTTTAATTCAGTCTTTGATTCCCACTCCTTTCTGTATTTCTTAGAGACCATTTTAAACTCAGCAGTGATCATACAGACCAAATTAGGTGAGGAAGTGAGGGGCGCTGAGGAAAATAGGTGATTTTAGTGTGCAGTCGTTAATTTTAGACAGAAAATATTTTACATTGGAGCACAGGTGGGAACAGGCGGTGGCTTCAAGCAGAAACTCAGTGGGTTTAATATCAGGAGCAGGACCTGGGCGAGTGGAGCTGTTAGGCTAGAAATGCTCTGCAGCTCTGCTGCTGCAGTAACAAACATACGTCCTCTACATTAAAGTCTAAGTATCTAATAACACCATAAAAAGTCACTTTATTTGTAGCTAGTCACATTTTTTCTGAAAACCAGTCGCTGCATCAGTCTAAAACCTTGCTAAGTATAGCTACACAGTAGCTGTGTTGATAACCGTTTCCTCTCAGTTGGGCCTCTGTATGTCACATGACTGTGCGCAGTCACGTGACTCAAGGCAGCGCTGGTTTCTTAAAGGGGCAGGATCCCCGCTAAACTAAAACACATCTTTTCATTTTTTTAGATACCGAATTTACCATCACGGGCAAAATGACGCCGTTAACAGTCCTACATTTCTGTATCAGTAAATTTTCTGTATACCACCCAGCCCTACTCCAAGAAAAACACAAGTAGCTTTATGATCAGGTTTTCTAGATTGAACTCCATCTCATTTTCATCTTGTAAAACTTGAGACTGAATCAGTAAAGCTCTAAACCCTGGATTAAATCAGTCAATGAAACAGCAACAGGTCTGCAGTTCTGTAGCACCCAGGCTTGGATGGATTTTTGCTGCAGTGATGCTGCTCTCCTCTTTAGTAATGGCTACATACACCAGCTCCTCCATCTACTGGAGAACATCTGTAGAACTAAACTACTGAGGTTCTAGATCAGCCCTGAACCCTTTTATCTGTGGAGCATGATGAAGATTGATGAGGAAATCATTGGGTCAGCAGGATGATCTCTTTGTGACAGCATTAGGAGCTGTATGTTGCTGTTCCTGTTGACCAAGCCTAATAGAGATCAGAAATGTGGGTCAGCTCTTCAGCCTGATGGACGGCAGAATAACAACAGGATGTCTTAGGAATACCCAGTGGTCCTGTTTAAACCCAAGTGTCTACTTAGTTGTCAGCAAGTTTGCAGCTAGACACAGACGTACTGATGGAGACGTTTTTTCTTTATAGTTCTTAGTTTCTGTGTCGGGGGGGCTGACTTTTTATGGCAGGTCTCCCTACCGTTGCAATGTCGTTTCTGGCTAACTACAGTTTATTTTCTTCCACCTCAAGGAGCAATGGACGAAAGAAAGCACGTTTCGATTAACCTGGAAAGCTTTTTATTCCAAGTGCAGCTCAAAGAATCCTCTAAAAACTCATGGAAACAAACCCAGCAGCCTGTTTTGTTGTTTCCCTACACCTCATTATGTTCAAAATCATCAAAAGATCAGACTGGATAGATACATAGCATATATAAAGCATATAAACGCTGCATTAACTACTGATTACAGAGACTATAGAGCCCCGTGGCACCAACTCCCCCTGGATGTCAGGCTCGCCTCTTCTGTTGCTCTTTTTAAATGCTGGCTAAAGACACACTTTGTTCACCAGCCTATAATACATCTTAACCTTTTATATTTGATCTGTTGATTGTTAAATTATGTTTTGATAATGCTGTAACTGGTACTTAATGTTCAGCACTTTGGATGGCTTATATACAACTAAACATGGTATGGTATATGCTCTCCATTGCTGGATAGTTAGAAAATTGGGCTCTTCTCCGTCCGTGGCTGCGTAGGTGATGGAGATAGAGAGAAGTAGAAGCTAGGTTTTAGGCTCTACTATGGGGGTTGGGAGACACCTGGTGTCAGCACACTGAGGACATCACTGCTTATGCACTTTTTGGACACGGAGGACACTGAGACACCAAAATAGGGAATATCAGCCACATTTACAGACTTGTAAAGTTTTGCACACACAAAAACACAACTAACAGCCCCCCCCCCCCATACCATCTATGAACAGACAATAAAAATGAGAATATGTTGCATAAAACAATTATGCTCATATGTATGTTTTTAGATTATATAGCAGTTGTACTTATTGGTGCATTAATTGTGTGAAGTACAAATATGAATAATCCAGCAACACTGCTGCATAATGATGCAGAATTGGATGCTGGCGCAGCATCTGGATGGAGGAGCAGATGTAGATTTCTTAAAGTGCATCTATAGATCTGTGAGATTAACTGGAGCCGGTGTTAGACCTACGGACCTGCTGGAACTGTTCATCCATCAGAAGAACTAAAACCAGCCCAGTTTGGTAAACCACCTGCTGTTTTATCAGTATCATAGTAATCAGTTGTAAAGTCTGCTGCCTTTAGTCTCTTCAAGAAAGGCACCAGAAGTTATACAGTTTATTAATTCAACAATATGTGGCAAAGTACACCCAGGCGGGATTCGATCCCACAACTCCCAGATGAAGGTCATGTGCGCTAACCAGTCAGCCAAAGGGATATCCCTGTGGCCAAGCAGCCAGTATATAGTATATAGTATCGGATCGGTATCGGTATCGGGACTGAAAAAGTCGAATCGGTGCATCCCTAATAGTAATCATTCAAATCAGTAATTGTTTCATCACTAGTGCATATTCATTTTCAAAATGATACAGTTTTCTGTTTTTATGAGCATGAGAAAAATGAGGATGTCATCAACCTGTGAGCCCACCTTCAGAATGTCGGGGTCTTTAGCCAATCGCAGCAGCTTGCAGGCCTTCCCCAGGCCAATCCCATGTAGGGAGGGTAAGTAATCACAGCCAGCGAGGATGCACATGTAGCGGAACTTCTCCTGGGTGAAAACATTCCCCAGGGAGCGACAGCGGCCCAGGTTGTCTTGATCAATCTCCATTCCGTTGCCAAGCTTGTCCATTTTGAGAATGACCTACAACATAATGAGGGGAAAAGGTGAATCAGTGTTCCTGTCCATCACACACCACTAAGATCCCACTGCACAGCTTAGAAGATGGCTGTTATTAGAACCCGTTTCATGATTCTATCCACACACACGCATGCACATTCTGGTCTTTGTAGAGGTAGCGAGGAGCTTCATTGACGTCCATTTATCTTAGTGACTGCATTATAACTCACCCAGACACTTTTCCTACATTCACACATCCCTCTAAAACCAACCAGTAGAGCTCAGTAACAATGTCCTCACTTTAAAGTTTAAAAACCTGAAACCGTAGAACTGCTCCTCAGTTTGATGCTACACACACACACACACACAGTGTCATCCAATCAGAACATCAGCAGACAGTGTTTTCCGGCACTCGACACTTAGGCCAATATGAGTGTGCGATTTTTTTTTTTCTTTGTGAATATTGTGTTGTACAGGACTTGGTGAAGCTCTGTTATCTACTGCAGCTCCGATCAAGAAGTCTACTCAACAAGTTATGAGGACGGATCATCTGGTGAGTTTAAGCCAATCAGAGCCTGGGGAGAATGTGTTGCACATTTAACTTGATTTTTAGGGCGAGTTGCTAAGTCAAAGCTTTCTCATCACATGACCATCAGCATTTACGGGCATTGTTCTTTCATCAGAGTATCTGTTGGCCTTTTTCAAAACACTATGGTGCCAATTCTCTGCAAAGCTGAACCAGGGAGCCTATCATAAGTGGTCAGGTCCAGCGTTGCAGTAATACTATCATCAAGCTTGGCTCAATATTCTCACCTCACCATGCTGCCATGGAGCATGTAAAGAGCACAGGATTAGCCTGATATGTCGCTGTGGTCTTTTCTAATGCTACAGATGTTTTACTTCTTCCTTGTCTAACCTAAAGTTCCTGGATGGAACAGATTATGCTGGTTTAAGACAGTAACACTTGTGCAGTGCAGAACCTTGTAGTAATGTTAGCAGGGCCTCTAACCCAGCTGTGTTTAGACCGCTGCCACTGAAAACTGCTGGACCCAACAAGAGGAAGCTCTGCTGGAACAGCTCAGTCACTTAGATGTGGAGAATACTTAGGTAGAAATTAATTAAATAGATTTTTACTTTAAACATGAATGAGGGCTTCTTTGACACATTCTTATTTATATACCAGCCGCTCCCTGTTCAATCCAGAATAGAGTTTAAGATCCTCCTCCTGACGTATAAAGCCCTTAATAATCAGCTCCATCGTACATCAGAGATCTGATTGTTCCATATGTTCCTAACAGAGCACTTTGTTCTCAGAATGTAGGTCTACTGGTAGTTCCTAGGATTTCTAAAAGTAGAATGGGAGGCAGATCTTTTAGTTATCAGGCTCCTATCCTGTGGAACCAGCTCCCAGTTTTAGTCCATGAGGCAGGGATGGGATATATCTTGTTTGCTATAATCATTTTAAAAATTCTCCTCACAACAAAAATATGCCCCCTTGTGATAACGAAAATAAGTCTAGTTGAAGACATAATTTTTCATGTGCAGTGTCTTTCCCAAGGACACAACAACCAAGAAGGACTGAGTGGGGGGTTTGAACCGGCACCCCACTGATTACAGCTCTAACTCCTACCCCCTGAACCACAGTCGCCTGTTGATCTGATAGCTTCACCAGTTCATTGTTTGGTTCAGTTCTACTCACCGTTTGACAGCCAAATGCCAGCAGGTCAGAGTCCTCAGTGATGACAGCTTGGGCGAAGCCAGACTTGGTCAAATAAGCTAGCTGAGCGTCTGCTTCATAGGGGGCCACAACACAGTCCACCCCCCTCTGCCTGGCAGCCTGGCTCACAATAAGACTCCACATTAATACACCTCAGTCACAGACTCACACAGCAAACAGTCTCCTATGCTCTTTACATCTGATATATTCATGCTTTCCTGTTATCAGTACATGCATTTAGATTATATTAAGTCAGAGCCAGACAGAGTCCACACCTTAATAAGGTTATGAGCCATGGCAGGGGTTATATTCACACAGCGTCCAAAACAGTCTCTGGCCTCTGACAGTCTGCCTTCACGCAGCAGCTGGCGCCCTCTCTGCAGGTTGGCTTCTCTCCGCCTGAAAGACACCAGAAAACACCACAGTGATCGGTCAACAGAGTGGACCACGGACAGAACCCATCCTGTGCTTCACAGCTGGATCTTCGGTTTCAACCTGAACCAGAGCTGCACAATGTGTGACAGCATCAGTGTGTGAATATCAGTCACAAAGTTAACTGGGTCCAATATCTGCTAGCAGTTATATTTCAGGCAACCTGTAAAATGCTAACTTTGGGCAGTCCGGTGGACGTTACCTGGATCCTGGAAGAAGACCACTGGGAACATTACAGGAAGGTGGAGTAATCATAAGTTAGATGAAACAATATTGTAGCTGCATGTTTCCACAATATTCAGCTGTCCCAGTAGTCTGAAGAAACGTTGAGGCAGACTAATCAGGGGGAATACTCACTCTCTGCGGGTCTTTTCCACCTCCTGTTTGGACGGCAGGTTGCGTCCATCAAACACCAAGATGGGTTTAACAGAGAAACTCAACAACATCTCCACAAACTTCATGCAGTACCACACATACCTGGAAGGACAGACAGTAAAAGGCCAGACATGATAGATTTCATACAGTAGGATGATGTGGGTTGATTAAAGCTTACTGATCAGTGTGTTCTCCTTTAGCAAGCTTCTCAGCACAGGAGAAGGCTCCTTTATGCAGCCAGCAGTAAGTGTCCACAGCCACGGTCTGGCCTTCATATTTCTTTATACTGATGGGCTCTGCTGCCTCTTTGATGAACTGCAACAGTCCAGAGATCCCCATGTCCGATCACTAACCTGGGAGAGAGGAAGGGATTCAGTCAGCCGTCTGGGGGGAAACAAGAGCTTCTTCACCACAACAGCTCCCTGAATGATGGACTGAGAGCTGTGAACTCCGCCCTGGTTCACCGGGAAAGGGTTCTGCTGGATCATCCACTAAACCAGCTGAACTTCTGGTTATCTCTAAAAACTAACCACAGGAGTTTAGTAATATCTGTCCCACCGACGTTATCAGGCTTAGAAGTGAAACCGAGACGTTGCTGCAGTTATAACAGTTGTCTAAGTAGGACGGCAGACAATAATATTCTTCAATAAAACTCTGTGAAAGCACAGACTCACCTGTCCGTTCCTAAAACTCACACATATGATCGGTTTAGAAGCGCAAAGCTGGAGCCAGGTTTACTTTTAGCGGTAAAAACACGAACAAACACTATTGGCTACTGGGACCAGAGGAGGCGTGTCAAACAAAAAATCCTCCAATGAAAAGTGTAAACGTACCGGAAGTTAAAAATACACTTGACGGTCACGTGGCCCACCAAGCCGTATCACTGACGTTCCCTGACGTACGGGGAAAGGCAGGATGTGATCTCCTAGTAACAACATGGTGGCGGATATTAATAATACTGCTTTACTACGGGAATAATTTGTAACTGAGAAAAAACTGTTTATAGTTTTTATTTATGGTTTAAATTCTGTTTATGATGTTTTTACTTCAACAGCAGCATACATTTTATATGACAGATGAATTACAGTACAACCAAAAAATTGTTGTGCAAAGAAACATACGGCCATTTAAAAACGAAGTACATAAATAATCTGAACTGCACTGTACAGATGGAAAATTACTTAGGGTGATTCGTTAGTAAGTGTAAGTACAAAAGTAGGTCATAATAAACCATCATATAATGCTGCAGGCTCATTCAGTTATAAAATATCTGGCTTAGAAAAGGACAGTCTGAGATCATCTTCTGCCTGCTGATAGTAACCAGTCGGTCAAGTTGTCACAAGTAGCACAATTTCTTTTAAAAGGGGACATTACTCAAATATATAAAAGTGTAGTGTAATTATGAGCACAAAATGGACTGCAAAATATACCTTATTTGTTGTATTTCATGTGGTTGATACTACAATGGGAGTCATTTCTTGTTTATGTTATAATAATGATATCACAGGTGTCAAACTAAAACTAAATGTAGACCAAGAAGTAATATAAGAACTCAAGAAAAACAGCCAGTGGTCCATGTGGCCTATGCTGAGAATCCGCCCTAATTATTTCATCCCTGGAATCTGGCAGTGTTATGCCCTGTTTACAGGGAGTCAAAATGGGTCTAGTTACAAAAACGGAGTCTGTAAAAACGGCACCACAGTAAAAATAAATTTTATCCACACAGTTCCACAGAAACTGCTGTAATACGTGTCCAGGGCCCATAGATGGCACTGCCAGAGAGAAACACAGAACAATGAGCATGCTCAGTGGTAAACACAACCAATCTAGCATCAAAGTAGAGCTTTAGTGTCCATCATCTGGTGTCTGTGGTTCTCTGGATCCATGTTCTGCTGATAGAGGAGGGACAGGAGATCAGGTTCTAGGATCCAGAATAAAGTTAGGATCTGTTTTATTAGGACTGTAACACTGTATGGCGCCATGTTGGTTTCCTTTGTCACTGAGTTACTCGTTAAATCTAGGACTGGGGCGATGACATCATCCACTCAGAATACGTACCAGAGAGCTCATAATCACAGAGACAGCTGAGTCGGTGTTGGGAGATTTCGGCTGCATCCGAGACCACTAAATTGGTAAGAGGTCTTACGCCAAACCGCATGTGTGTCAGCGTCCGCCATGATAAGATGCTTCCGAATTGGGCTTCCAGTTAGGAAGGGGTTAGGGAAAGTGGCCTGTATGCTAACTATCATAGCCACTTTAGCATAGGAGCCTCTGAGTCCAGCTCAGGGAAGAGGGACTGCCACCCTACCACTACCCTATAGAGACAGTTTCCCGTCCACTGCCCAAAACTAATGAATTAAAAGTTAATGCTACTAGAGCAAAGTATAAAAATCTCATAAAGATAAATAAAACTCGGACTGAACATAAAAACAAATCAATTAAATGTGGTTTACTAAACATAAGATCTCTCCCCTCAAAAACACTCTTAGTAAATGACTTAATTTGTGAAAATAATATTGATTTGTTTTGTCTTGCAGAGACATGGTTGCAGGAAGAGGACCATGTCACAATAAATGAGTCAACTCCCCCTAGCTACTTAAACTTTAGTGTCCCTCGAAGTACTGGTCGAGGAGGTGGAGTAGCAACTATCTTTCATTCCGATTTACTAATTAATCTCCAAAAAAATAATAATTACAGTTCCTTTGAGCATCTAGTTTTTAGCTTTCCTCATACACATAACAAAGCAGTAAAGCCACTTTTGTTTGTGGTCTTATATCGTCCACCAGGACCTTATTCTCAATTTTTATATCAGATAACAGATTTTCTATCTGACTTAGTTTTAAACACTGATAAAGTCATTATAGTTGGAAACTTCAATATTCATGTTGATAGTGAAAGTCCATCCATCCATCCATTATCTTAGCCGCTTATCCAATTCAGGGTCGCGGGGGCAGCTGGAGCCTATCCCAGCAGTTAACAGGCGTAAGGCAGGGTACACCCTGGACAGGACGCCAGTCTGTCGCAGGGCCTGATAGTGAAAGTGATAGTCTAAATACAGCTTTTCACACTATCCTAGACTCAATAGGCTTTACTCAAAATGTGCAGGGACCAACCCATCGCGGTCACCACACTTTAGATCTTGTGCTGTCTTATGGCATTGACTGTGAAGAAATAACAGTCTTTCCACATAACCCTATCCTGTCTGATCATTTCCTCATCACTTTTAAACTTACTCTAATGGATCATATCAAACCTGAAAGAAAACTTCATTATACCAGAACGTTATCAGACAACGCTGTAGCAAATTTTAAAGAAGCTCTTCCAACTTTAATTTCCTCAGTTTATAAATGCAGAACAGAAAACAGTGATTTAACTCGTGACCCCTCACAACTTGACATTTTAGTTCATAGCGTTAATTCCTCCCTGCGTCGGGCAATAGACAAAGTTGCCCCCTTGAAAAGGAAGGTGGCTAGCCATAGAAGATTAACTCCCTGGTTTAATTTAGAGCTACGTACCCTAAAGCAGAATGTTAGAAAACTAGAGAGAAAATGGCGCTCCACGCATTTACATGATTCCTTTTTAATATGGAAAAATAGTTTATTGCTATATAAAAAGAGCCTTCACACAGCTAGAACAGCATATTATTCATCTTTAATCGAGGAGAATAAAAATAATCCTAGGTTTCTTTTTAATACAGTTGCCAAACTCACACAGGATCATAGCTCTATCGAGCCAACCATTCCCCAAGCTCTAAGCAGTGACGACTTCATGCAATTCTTTATAAATAAAATAGACTCCATAAAAAATAAGATAATTGGGAACCTTCCCAATATGCTTGCTTCCTCCTTAGTTAATGAGGCAGCCTAAAAAATGGTTGAACCTAATATATGCTTAAACTGCTTTAATGCAGCCGAACTTTGTGATGTACTAAAATTATTAGCTTCATCTAAACCTTCAACTTGCGTTTTAGACCCAATCCCAACTAAACTCTTAAAAGAAGTTTTCCCTCTGATCGCTGCTCCAATTTTAAATATAATGAATCTATCCTTAGTCAATGGATATGTACCACAGGAGTTTAAGATTGCTGTAATTAAACCTCTACTTAAGAAACCCTCTCTTGATCAAAACGACTTAATTAACTATAGACCGATATCTAATCTTCCCTTCTTATCTAAAATTCTTGAGAAAATAGTTGCACACCAGATATGTGAGCATTTAAACAATAATGAGCTGTTTGAGAAGTTTCAGTCAGGCTTTAGAGCCCATCACAGCACTGAAACAGCTCTGGTGAAGGTTACTAATGATATTCTCATAGCCTCAGACAATGGACTGGTGACCATTCTGGTTCTGTTAGATCTCAGTGCTGCCTTTGACACTGTTGATCACAATATTCTCATAGAAAGTGTGGTGTTATTCTGCATAGGGTTTAAACTTTTATTATTCAGAAGGTAAAAGTCTGTTTATATGGAACATGTATGGAATGTATGGAAATGTTCTGATTGGAGAGAAACGCCTAGAGGCCCGGTTTTCTATAAAGCTGTGAAATGAAGATCATTTAATTGTTCAGATTTCTTTAAATCTGGACCACAGGGGAACGACGGGGGCAAATTCCTCTGTAAAACTGCAATTTGTTAATCTGTTCAAAATAAATGTTAAACTGGAAATTGGCTCCATTTTGTCTCTGCTTGAACATGCATTGAATTACTTATGATAATTATTTAATTCAACAAAAGGCTTCAACGTGTCGGTATAATAGGAACAGCCCTATAGGCTGGTTTAAATCTTATTTGTCTAACAGATTTCAGTTTGTTCAGATAAATGATAAATCTTCCTCAACCTCAATAGTTACTTGCGGAGTACCACAGGGTTCAGTGCCTCGGCCGATTCTTTTTACTATATATATGCTTCCTGTATACGCCAAAAATATTATTTTAGCCACTGCTCACCGGTTCACTTGTTTGTTTGTTTGTTTCAGTTGTCATGGTGACGAGGAGCGGAGGTCACGTGGGTGATAGTGATGACGAGTCAAGGTGTCAAAATGGGTTGTCAGTCAGTCACTCGGGTGTTTTTTCTGTCAAAGAGAGGATGTCTGGGGAGCCATAATTTTGTTTACCGCTCAGCTTGTGTATCAATCGCTCAGCTTGTGTAGCAAACGATCAGCTTATGTCATACGTTAAGTTTATATATGCTTATCATCAGTGCTACTGTCCCAGTGCATCATTGTTTTTTAAGCAACAATAAACGGAAGAAACGGAAGTGAGCTTTGTGCGTATTTTATGAAGCGGACAGCGCGTCATACAATTAGATCAAACCATCCTTATCCTCTCCAGCGACTGTGGAAGTCGCTACAACATTAGTCAACAAAAACGGCATCCAATAAGAGAATCATCGCAAGCAGCATCAGAACGAAGGAAACAGGAAGACGCCAAGTAAGTGCAGTGGATCGGAATGAAGGCGCGCGCAATGCGGCCACACCCGACGTAGTAAAGAGCACAGGTAAGACAACCTGTGGATGTCTGTGTGTGAAAAAGCAAGCCACATATCATAAATGCTGAAGTATCTCCTGGGGAGACATTGAAAGGAATGAATGCTGGTTATATGCTTTGTTTGCGCTGGCTCAGCCACTTTGAGAGACGTCTGCACTTGGTCTCATTCATATGCTGCTTGGATGATGTTTAAAGGGACAATAAAAATGCTGTTCGGTTGAATGGATATTTGACCTTATCCACTACTGTGGATGCAATAGTTCAATGAAAAACTGAAAAAAAAGGGAAAAATAAAAAAGGAGTCATAAGTCAAAAAAGTGTTACGGCCTTGTTTTCTGAGAAGGATTCTGGGGAGAAGAGGGAAAGCAAACTCACACCAAAGGCCTTGTTGAATAAAATTGAAAAACTACAAAATGATCGCAAAGGATTCGTCAATAAAATGAAAGGTTTAATACCAAAAATAAAAGGGCTCATGAAACAAAATGAAAATGTTACAGAAATAAAGCGGTACATTGAGGATTTAAAGGCATTAAGTGAGAGGGCGTCTCATTCACACAAAGAGGTACTGCTTCTGATACCTGAGGAAGAAATCATAAAACAAAGAGAATGGTTTTCGAGTATCATGAATTACAGCAATACATTTCTAAATGAAGGAAAAAAATGGATAAATGAGCAGGAACAAAACCCAGCTGTTTTTCCAAAGCAAATGGACTTAATTGAAACAAAGGAAATCAATGAACCAAACATTACATTAAAGCCTGTAATGGATACTGAGGATGATATTAAACCAAGTGACAGTGTTTCAAATGTTGGAAGCCATAAAACCTCTTCATCAAGATCTTCAACTTCATCTGTTCGACTGATGGCTGAAGCTGAGTTGGCAGCTTTAACAATGAAGCAGAAATTATTGGATGAAAAACATGCACTGGAGGAAGAGGAAGAGCGGCTGCGTAAAAGAAAGGAAAAGCTACAACTGGACACCGAAATTGCTGAAAAAATGGCAGCAATTAACGTTCTCAAAACTCAAAGCACAACGAGCAGAAAAGGATTATCAAAGGTTTCAGATGGAATGGATTCATATCTGGAAAAGGAACAATTTAAACAGCCACCTAATGCTAATGCAAACGAATTCATCCCTCTCACTTCTGCAAAACATAATATATCAACTAATGCTGAAACTCTTCTTGGAGAAAAGCAGAAAATTAAGCATGCAGCAGTGAGGACTGAACTTTCTACAAATAATCCCTCCCAACAATATTCAACATCTTATCAAAACCCACTTGATCAATATGGGCAAAATACATCTAACGTAAATACTTCTGTGGATTCGGAACCACAAAATGATGTTGTTGGAATAATGAGGAAACAAAACGAAATAACAGCTCTGTTGATCCAACAGCAATGTCTCTCTGTCCTACCAAAGAGAGAAATCTCTATTTTTGATGGAGATCCACTTCAGTATCACTCATTTATTAAAGCCTTTGAGAACGGAGTTGAGTGTAATACAAACAATAACTGTGATCGTTTATATTTTTTGGAACAACACACAAAATGTCATGCAAGGGAACTGGTGAGAAGCTGTCAACACATCAACCCAAATCGTGGCTATATAAAAGCAAAATCCCTATTAAAGGAACACTATGGTAATAAACAGAAGATTGCAGCTGCTTATATGGACAAAGCCCTCTCATGGCCTGTGATTAAAACAGGATGTAAAAGCTATACAGAACTATAGTCTTTTTCTTAGAGGGTGTTGTAACATTATGGAGGATGTGCAGTATCTGCAAGACTTGGACATGCCCTCCAACATGGTGAACATCATAAAAAAGCTTCCCTACAAATATAGGGACCGATGGAGGAGCCACGCTTGTGAACTGCAGGAAAGAAGCGGAAGAAGAGCCAAATTTACAGATATTGCAGACTAAAACAAAAACAGATAAAAATACTGACAGATCCTTCCATCCATCCATTTTCTTAACCGCTTAATCCTTAATGGGTCGCGGGGGGGCTGGTGCCTATCTCCAGCTGTCAACGGGCGAGAGGCGGGGTACACCCTGGACAGGTCGCCAGTCCATCACACTGACAGATCCTGTATTTGGTAATATACAAGATTCTCCGACTTCACCACAAATAAAAGGAATAAACAAACCCAAATCCCAAAATCAACTTGGAAATAAAGGGACCAGCTTTGCCACCACTGTGCAATCTTTGGAGACCAAACCTGAGTCTGTGAAGAGAGAAAAGGAAATGAATCAAACTGGAAGGAAGTTGTGTATTTGTTGTGGAGGAAGACATGTACTGGATCTTTGTGCAGAGTTGGGAAAAATGGACCACGAGAAGAAGATAACCTTCTTGAAGGAAAATGGCATCTGTTTTGGCTGTTTGTGTACAGGACACATCAGTAAAAATTGTTGCAAAAGGCTTTCCTGTTCCAAGTGTGACCGGAAACATCCCACCATCCTCCACAAAGACTGTGTACCATCGGAACAGAGTGCTAGGAATACACAGCCACCTGCAGACAATATGTTGGTGTCAAGTGGTCTTACAGGGGCTGGAGACCAGGAATGTAAACTACCCATTGTGCCGGTTCAAGTAAAAGCAAAGAAAGGAAGCAAAATTATTACAACATATGCTTTCTTGGACCAGGGGAGCACGGCTGTTTTCTGCACAGATGGGCTGATGCACAAACTACACCTTGTAGGAAGGAAAGGAAATATTCTTCTCAGAACCATGGGACAGGAACGGATTGTGAGTAGCAATACTGTGTCAGGACTGGAGGTTGCTGCGCTTGATGGGGAAGAATTTTTAGAACTGCCAAAGGTGTACACGCAGGAGTCCATGCCTGTTCATACAGGAAACATAACAACAATGAAGGATATTAAAAAATGGCCACATCTGAAACACATAAACTTGCCTCAAGTCAATGAAGGAATAGAACTCCTGATTGGTACTAATATTCCCAAAGCCCTGGAACCACTAGAAGTTGTGTGTAGTGTCGATGGTGGACCATATGCTGTTAGGACAAGGCTGGGCTGGACGGTCAATGGACCACTTTCCGGAAACTGTGGAAAAACTGTTTATCAGGAACAGCCACATGTAACAGTCAACCGAATCTCTGTTGCAAGCCTGGAAGAGCTTTGGAAACAACAGTTCAAAAATGACTTCCCTGAGAGCAAATTTGATGAGCAGACTGCAATGTCAAGAGAAGATCAGAGGTTTCTGGAATTGGTTGCTAAAGCCTCCTTGGACCCAAATGATCTGGAAGCTTTAACTCCAAATCACCTTCTACTGTTGAAAACTTCACCATCACTTCCACCAGGAATATTCCAACACACAGATGTGTATGCTAATAGAAGGTGGAAACAAGTCCAATACATGTCTGACTTGTTTTGGAAAAGATGGGTGAAGGAACATCTACTGCAGCAGCAGGAGCGTCAGCGATGGACCAGTGTGAAGAGGAACCTCGTCGTGGGAGATCTTGTTCTCATTATGGACAGTTCTGCACCTCGGAACTCATGGCCGATGGGCAGAGTGACAGAGACTTTTCCTGACAGAAGAGGATTTATCCGTCAACTTCGGATCAAGACTCGGACTGGCCATCTGGACCGGCCTATCACAAAACTGTGTCTGCTGCAGGAAGCTGATCACAGTTAGATTTTTTGACTTTTAGCGTTCTCCCTTTACTAACTGAGTTTGGACTCTTTGGACTCTGTTTTAAATGGACTGTAGAGTTAATTACAAAGTCCTAATGAGTAATATTGTTGTACATGGAATGACAATTAGGGTTTGTTGTACTTTCTTTTTTGCATGTATTTGTGTCTCCCACTTGATTGGATATGGATATTATTATGATATATCATAATAATAAGGGGCTGGTGTGTATGCGCCACAAATATTATTTTAGCCACTGCTCACCGGTTCACTTGTTTGTTTGTTTGTTTCAGTTGTCATGGTGACGAGGAGCGGAGGTCACGTGGGTGATAGTGATGACGAGTCAAGGTGTCAAAATGGGTTGTCATTCAGTCACTCGGGTGTTTTTTCTGTCAAAGAGAGGATGGCTTGGGAGCCATCATTTTGTTGATCGCTCAGCTTGTGTAGCAAACGCTCAGCTTGTGTATCAAACGATCAGCTTATGTCATACGTTAAGTTTATATATGCTTATCATCAGTGCTACTGTCCCAGTGCATCATTGTTTTTTAAGCAACAATAAACGGAAGAAACGGAAGTGAGCTTTGTGCGTATTTTATGAAGCAGACAGCGCGTCATACAATTAGATCAAACCATCCTTATCCTCTCCAGCGACTGTGGAAGTCGCTACAACACTTCCTATTGGCAAAATAATTAGGCAGCATGGGATAAAATTCCATAGTTACGCAGATGATACACAGCTATATCTATCCATAAATCCTGATGAATCCAATCAGTTAGGTAGACTACAGCCATGTCTGGAAGACATAAAAACTTGGATGACTCTAAACTTCTTGCTTCTGAATTCTGATAAAACAGAAGTTGTCGTCTTTGGACCAGAAGCTCTGAAAAAGAAACTACTTAGTCAACCCCTTCACCTGGACGGCATTAAATTAGCCTCCAGTAATAAAGCAAAGAACCTCAGTGTTATTTTTGACCAAGATATGTCATTTAGATCTCACATTAAAGAAGTCTCTAGGATTTCCTTTTTTCACCTTAGGAATATTGCAAAAATTAGAACCATCCTGTCCAGGAATGATGCTGAAAAACTAGTCCATGCCTTTATTACTTCAAGACTGGATTACTGTAACTCTTTATTATCAGGTAGTCCACAGAAAACAATTAAAAGTCTTCAGTTAGTCCAAAATGCTGCTGCTAGGATTCTGATGAATATTAAAAGAAGAGATCACATTTCCCCTGTTTTAGCTTCTCTTCACTGGCTCCCAGTAAAATCTAGAATAGAATTCAAGATCCTCCTTCTGACATATAAAGCTCTTAATAATCTAGCTCCATCATACATAAGAGACCTGATTGTTCCATATGTTCCTAACAGGGCTCTCAGACTGCAGGTTTACTGGTAGTTCCTAGGATTTCTAAAAGTAGAATGGGTGGCAGATCTTTCAGCTATCAGGCTCCCCTCCTATGGAACAGGCTCCCAGGGTTGGTTCGTGAAGCAGACAATTTGTATATCTTTAAAACTAGGCTTAAAACTTTCCTCTTTGACAAAGCTTACAGTTAGAGATACGTTAATAGGCAGTTAGAGACAGGTTAGACAGGTAGCTAGGAAGAGATTGGTTAATGTTAGTAGCCAGGTAGAGTGTCAAAAGCTAGGAAGGGATAGGAAGAGATAGAGTAGCTAGGTAGAGATAGGTTAATGTAAGCCAGGTAGAAAGTGTTAGTAGCTAGGTCTCCTAATAGCTACGAGACAGGCAATACCATACCGACCTGTGGAAATACTGGGCACGTGCGAAAAGACGAACTGAACACGCGTATAATCTACGTGACGCCAGCGCCTACATAATGTATACAAGAAGCTCTACAGCACAGTACATATCTGCTTGTCCCGTTAAATGAAGAGAACAATAGCTACTCAGAAGAAGAGAGAGTTTTTGGTGTGGACAGACGACGAGATCGATTTATTACTCTTCGCTGTTGTCTTTGTCTGTAGTGTCGTATTGTTATTGACGCAGCATTCATTGACGCCACTTCCTTTCATCAGCCGGGGAAGCTGTCCACACTAGCTCATTTAGCAGTTGAATTAAGATCTACACGGCTCTCTTACCCGGCTAATAGTTATCCGGCCACAGACCTTAAACGGCGCCGGGTTAGTGTGGACGATAGGGGGGTGTAGACTAAATTATTATACGTTTAAGGCATTACCCGGCTTAGTGTGGACGTGGCCTAAGATGCAGCAGTCTGTCACTGAAGGAGCTCTGCAGTTCAGCAACATTTCCATGCATGGGGTGGGGGACTCCGTCTATCAGAGATGTTATTTTAACTAGAGACCTTCTGTCTCCCACCACCTTCACTGGATCCCGGGGGCCTTCCTGATAAGTTTATCCAACCTTTTCCTGTCAGCTGTTGATAAACTGCTGCTCCAACACACAACACTATAAAAATTAACAGAAGCCACCACAGAGTCATAAAATGTCTTTAACAGCGCCCCCTGGCACCAAATGACCTCTGCCCCCATCAGCAGGTAGAGTCTGCTCTTACCCTTCCTATAAAGAACATGGGTGTTGTGGCTCCAGTCTACAATTCATGTTCAAACCATATCTTCCATCAATCATAATGGGAAACGTGAGATCACTAGCTAACAAGATGGATGAACTCCAAGCCCTGACAAGGACTCAGCCTGAGTATCAGGAATGCAGTGTTATGTGCTTCACTGAGACATGACTACAGGATTATATCCCCGACTCTAACATCTCTCTGCCAGGCTTTCTGACTGTACTAGCAGACAGAGATATGAAGAGGAGTGGGAAAAGAAAAGGAGGTGGAGTAACAGTGCTTGTCAACAATAGATGGTGTCATCCAGGACATGTTACTGTGAAGTGTCGTCTCTGCAGCCCAGATATTGAACTCTTGGCAGTAACCTTGCATCCATATTATTTGCCAAGAGAGTTCACCAATGTTATTTTGGCAGTTGTTTACATTCCACCTTCAGCTGTTGTCGACCATTCGTGGGGTGTCCGTCAGATCCGTTGTCGCTAAGCTACAGACCCAGCACCCCAATGCATTTGTGGCATAATCTGGTGATTTTAATTATGCTTCACTCTTTTCTTCAATTCCAACATTTCACCAGTTTGTCAGCTGCTCCATAAGAGAAAACAAGACCTTGGATTTGTTTTATGCAAATGCAAAGAATGCTTATATGCCCAAACCAAGACCTTCGCTAGGACAATCAGATCACAATCTTGTCTTTCTCTGCTCTGAATATAAACCACTTGTTCAGAGGCAACCTCCAACAAAGAGAACTGTTAGAAAATGGTCACATGAAGCTGAAGAAGCCCTGCAGGATTGTTTTTAGTCAGCAAACTGGACGACTCTTTGCCAGCCACATGCAGAGGACATCAGTGCCATGACTGAGTGTGTGACTGACTACATAAACATCTGTGTGGACAACATCAACCCCTCCAGAACAGTGAGATGCTTCCCTAATAACAAATCCTGGATCACCAGTGAGCTCAAGGAACTGCTGAATAAGATAAAGAGCCTTCTAGGAGGGAGATAGGGAGTTATTAAAGAGTATACAGAAGCAACTAAAAGTCAAGATCAGAGACAGCAAATAGGCATACAGGAAGAAGCTGGAAAACAAACCACAGAGGAACAATATCCGAGATGTCTGGTCTGGAATGAAAAAGATCACAGGCTTTAAGCAAAGAAAGGACTGGATAGATGGAAATCTGGATAGAGCCAATGAAGTGAACACATTCTTCAATAGGTTCAGTTCAGGAACAAGCTCAGCAACCTCCTGTCCTGTTTCCAGCCAAAGAGACATCCCCCTTTCCTCTTACCCACACCTGTCCTGTCACACCTCAGATGTTTTATCTTCCACCTTAGTCATGAACTTTTCTAATTCCACAACTTTGTCTTCGACCAAGTCAGGAGATTCCGTTACCCCCTTTATATCACTCTCCAACCTATTTTTTCTAAAAGTCAGGTGAAGAGGCAGTTGGAGAAACTGAACCGGTACAATGCTGCAGGTCCAGATGGTGTCATCCCCAGAGTCCTGAAGACCTGTGCAGAGCAGGTCTGTGGGTTTCTGCAGCACCTCTTCAACCTCAGCCTGACCCAGGAGAAGGTTCCAGTGTTGTGGAAGATGATGATGAGCATGAAAGCAACTATCCAGGATGAAACATCAGAGCTCCATAAGTACATCAAGGACAAGGCTTCAATGGATGACGTACTTAGTGAATGCCTGAGACAATGGCTAAATGAGGAGGTGCTGGAGGAGGAACCATCATGGTAGGACAAGCTCCTACATGGGTTGTACCATCGGAACATAACTGAAGTGGCTGATCTCAAGAAATCCTACCAATGGCTAGAGAGGGCTTGCCTACAGGACACCACAGAGGAACTCATCCTGGCAGCTAAGGAGCAGGGTCTGTGCACCTCAGATCTACCACACCAGAAAAGACCCAAGGTGTAAGCTGTGCAAAGAGTCATCTGAGACAATCCAGCACATAACAGCAGGATATGAAATGCTGGCAGGGAAAGCATGCATGAAACGTCATAACCAAGTGGCTGGCATAGTATACAGAAACATTTGTGTGGAAAATGGTCTGGAAACCCCAAGGTCAAAGTGGGAAACACCTCCAAAGGTGGTGGAGAATGACTGAGCAAACATCCTGTGGGACTTCCAGATCCAGACAGAAAGGATGGTAATGGCGAACCCACCGGACATTGTGGTGGGTGATAAAGAGCAGAGGAAAGCCGTTGTGGCCTTAGATATTATAGACCTTAGATATTATAGAACGTAACTGTGTTATAGAAATAATTCTCGATGCAAAAACACTTCTCGCTAAGGGGAAAAAGACGGAACGAAAACAGACAGGGTTGAGAATCGCCCGTCTGTGGGCTAATGAAACAGAGCAGAGGAAGCACAATTTAAAAAAGAGAAAAGCGCAAAATTGGATCTACAGAAGGGGCTGTGGAAGGCAAGACAGAGGCGCGGAGAGAACGGAGTAGATGCCAGCAGTTTATTGTTGGACTTCACAACCAGAATACCTGGAAGGTAAGTATAAACACCACCATATATACAAGACTTCCTGATTGTGCAACCAATCCCACCGTGACACATACCCTGGCCAATCTGGCGATGAGTGCCCCTAGTGGACCGCCACACAGGCCCCCCCCGAAACGACAGAATGGGCACCAGGCACAACAAAACCCAGCGCCAACACATCAAAGAAAGGACACAACATATCAAAAAACGGCGCCGACCAGGAAAGCTCAGGAAGCAGGGCATGCACGCCGCACGGCCGGTTGGCCAGCAGAATCCGCCTCCTCCGCCAAACCCCTGTAGTCCTTGGTAGCAACCAGCGGCGAGCTCGCTAGCGCAGTACGTACAGGAGGCGGCAGCTGATGGAGGAAAAGCTGCACAAACAAAAAAGAAGCATCCCCCGAACCGAGCAACGCCAACATGTTCTCCATCAGCTCCGTTGGCTTACCATCCCCCAAACCGTTGCGGGACAGGAGCCGGTCTGCCCGCTCGGCATCCGACAGCTGATACAGCCTTAAAAGCAGAGCCTTAATAGCGGCATATTTACCGTCCGCCGGGGGGTCCCGCAACACGCACATCGCCCGACGCGTAGTCTGAGCATCCAGAGCAGCGACAACATGGTAGTAGCGGGTGTCATCCACAGTAATTCCACGAAGCCGGAACTGGGCCTCAATATGCTGAAACCAGGGCTCCGGGTCGTGCTGCCAAAACTCCGGAAGCTTAACAGTAGCTGCATAAACCGCAGGAGCAACAACCGGCGCAAGCGGAACGGCATCGCCAGCGGCAAGCGACATGGTTGAGAGCGGAAAAAGAAAATCACGTCAGAGTCACCAATGTGGAAGGCAAGACAGAGGCGCGGAGAGAACGGAGTAGATGCCAGCAGTTTATTGTTGGACTTCACAACCAGAATACCTGGAAGGTAAGTATAAACACCACCATATATACAAGACTTCCTGATTGTGCAACCAATCCCACCGTGACACATACCCTGGCCAATCTGGCGATGAGTGCCCCTAGTGGACCGCCACAGGGCTTTTGTTATGAAAAAGCTCGGTGATGAACTCACACTGTGTGTCCTCCTCCTTATGCAACCCAGACAGAACCCCCTAGGGCTGTTGGAGATTCTTATGCGCCCCCAATAGCACCCCCAGGAGATCTATATCCTCCTGTTTCAAAACATCAATTTGCAATTGAAGAAAAAGCAGGTGGTACCTCAATAAAACAAAGGCTTAGAATTACAAAGAAGGATAAGTCTGGTGAGAGTGAACCAGACTCAATAGACGTTAATCCTATGGTCGAGGTACCATCTGCCGATGGCACTCCGAGATATGTTTTTAGACCATGGTCACTAAAAGATGTTAAAGAGGTTGTTGAACAAATCCCTAGCCATAACGAGGATCCAGAAAAATGGACAGACGATATGGTTGATGTGGTCAAATCATACCGGTTAAATGGTCATGAATTAGGACAGGGTATGGCTACATCGTTGGGGAAAGACTGGCACCGAGTAGCAGGAAATTACACAGGAAGAGATGATGCCGGAGTTGTGTTGCAATTTCAGAATGATATCTAGGGAACCCTAAAGGAATAATTCGATGCAATAGCAAATCAAGTTCTTGCACAGTTTAAAAAGAAACCAGATTATGGGGGAATATGGCCTCCATAAAACAGAAGCCTGGGGAAAATGTAGATGATTTTAGATTCAGATACCAAAAGGAACACGATATCCATAGTGGCCTTATTAAAGAGGCTAGCGATGATAGCCCATATATGCGACATTTGTGTAATGGCTTGCTACATGTTTCCACCCCACTATCACTAATTGGAACAAAAATCACCTTCTGACCTGGGAAACATGCAACCTTACCACCCTTATGGCCATTTAAGGTTTTGCAGAAGGTGTCATGGAAAGAAAGGGGAGGAAACCAAAACCTCCAGGCTCAGACACACAGGTATTTCACACCCAGGTAGAAGACCATGAGGGGGAAATTTATTATCAAAGTGACAACTAAAACAGAGGGAGGAGGTTTAGACCACGAAGGAATACACATGATCACACACCCCAGGGTTCATGGAGACATCAAGCTGGTCACCCTGCCAACATGTGTTGGACCTGCGGGGAAGTAGGCCACATTTCAAATGAAAGTAGCAGAGGCCGAGGAAGGGGCAGAGGACGAGGTCAGACCCATACACAAGGTCCAACTGCCCCAGACCACTCGCAGTTCACACAGCAATGATTAGATACTTTTGCCGCCTCTAATGAGGTGGTGGATTGCTGTGGCGCCTGGGAGTTACTTAATGTTCTGAAAGAGAAGCCTTACAAGACTTAAAATTAATTAACAAATGGTAGAGCCAAAGATCCCAAGTTCCAAGACTATTTTATGCAACTCTTACCTGCTGTAGTGTTCACCTCACACATCATTACTGATGGAAAACCTGATTCAGCTGCCTGCCTCAGTAATACTGACTACCAGCCTTAAACCATTCTTTGATTTGCCTACAGATCCACATATATCTCTGACAAAAAACAGTAAATCAAGTTGGAAAGATTCGGGATATATGGTGCAAAGAGCAAATAACGCCACAGATTTTAAAGCTTTGCAAGAAAATAAAGAAGATTGTTGGCAATACAATGAATCCACAGGTTTATATTGGCTACCCTTATCATGCCACTCCACTGCACCACTCAAGTAGCACCACTAGAATGACTAGAAGCAGAAATCATCTTATTGACTGAAGAGGAGGAAAAGCAACTCAAAGAAGTCCCAAAAACATTATGGTCTAAAAGCCCCACAGACGTCGGCCTACTCTCATCCATTGCTCCCGTCCAAATAACAGCTAAATCACATTTTAGACCTAGAGTAAGACAATATCCCCTCTCTGCAGAAGCAGAGTTAGGAATTCAACAAGTAATTGAGGAATTAATAACAGCAGGTGTCATAATAAAATGTCCTGATTCACCATGTAACACCCCAATCTGGCCAGTTAAAAAGGCCGATGGGAAAAGCTGCCGTATGGTTCAAGATTCGAGAATGGTGAATTCAGCTGTCCAGACCAGAGCGCCTAATGTGCCTGATCCACACACTCTGTGAAACTCTCTGAGTCCCGCTAGGAAGTTTTTCACAGTTGTGGACCTCAGTAATGCCTTTTTTAGCATTCCAGTGCACCCAGATTCACAATTTTGGTTTGCTTTCACTTATAAACATGTATCAAACAGAACCCACAAGGGAATATGAGACCCAAGCGAGGACAATTTCCTAAAATTATCCTAACAAAAAAAAAAGTGCAAAGCGCTCACAATCTGCCTACCTCTCGTTTTGTTTTGCAGGATCCTGAAAAGCCAATCAAACCTGGAGACTGGGTATTCATCAAGGTGATTAAAAGGAAAAACTGGACAAGGCCTCGCTGGGAACCTCCTTCTGCTCAGCTCTCAGCGAGGACGGTCGCTTTTTTCCCTCCCTCCTCCTCCTGTGTCTTATCCCACAGCTCTCTGTCTCCTGTGCCTCTATCTGGAGTATCTTTTGGCAATTTTCTCCGAAACCAAACTGAATAAGCGAAGATGGAAATGGTCAGCTGGTCTCTGAATGCTATTGATAAAATCTACTCAACTCTACAAAGCACCGGTAAGGGTCAACCGGGGTGTCAATCATTGTGATCGGGTTTCTGCTGATTGGAATGGGCAGTTACTGGAACTACCGAAAAATGGAGCAACAAAGATCTGAAACACGGTCGAGATTGGTCACTGTTCTGGAAGCGATTGGACGGCTGAAGGAACAGCCGGATGCGTTGATTTGTACTGATGGGACTCAGAACCAAATGCTGGGGGAGCTGGGACGCAGAACAGACGCTGTAAGAGGCGATCTGGCCGGCGCTCTGGGACTCATCTGCAATTTGTCATCGGACTTGGAGAAACTGTCGGTGCAGATTGGGGCAACTGGAAATTAATTGGATTTGGAACTATTAATCTGGGAATTAATTTGGATTTGGAACTTTAATTTGAACTACAATTTGGCTGAATTAGACTAAAAAAGAAACCACTGACAGACTGAAGGGACAGAGAGGAATATTTGATCTCTCCCTGAAATCCAAACAATTTTATATTTTGGCTCCCATGAAGACCTTCAACCTGGTCCTAATCAAATGTCCCTGAGAAGAATGTCAACAGAGTCTCCTCTCCCCCGTACACCTGCATCTACTGACGCACACACTGACATGGTTACACACACTCACATTCACACACACCGTCTCGCTGTATCCTCAATTCTCTCTCCTGCAACAGGAAGCTGGATAACAGCGCGCCTCGATGGCAGCGCGTTAACCTGTGGACTGGAGCTCATACCTGCCCATCCTTCCTGATGTGTCATTGTTAATGTCTGAATATGTGCTTAAATGTTTGTTGGTGTGGTTTTTTCTATTACCTGCGTTGTGAGTGCTGTACGGACCCACAACACAGTTGAGCGTTTTTTCCCCCTCACCGTGGAACCCTCCCCTACCAGATGTTTACTTCTCTATGTTTCATAAACGGGAGCGCCGCTCGGTGGCTGCATGCCCAACAGTGACCTGGATCTGTTTGTTGTTGTTGTTGTTTGTAATGATCTTGGACAGGTTGTACTGTATCTGTAAATTCCTTGTATGCATCATACTTGTATGTGTCATACTTGGCCATTAAAGCTGATTCTGATTAAAGCTGATTCGGAAAGAGCTTTCACACCCACGGCTGTGAAAATCGCTGAGAGACCCTCGTGGACACATCTCACATTGCAAATTGCAAAGGCAATTAGGGGACTAGACGAGAGACAGTGGGGAAGTCTTGGCTACAAAGGGCAGAGTGACCAATAGGGCCTCTGATCTCAAACCCAGCAGAAATGCATCCCTGTCTCCTAGCGGTCAAACCTCCGTTTTGGAGGGCTAGTCCTCTTATTTGCCTCTAGCCAACATGAAACTAGTTTGGCTCCTCTCCTGTCTGGCAGTTTGCCTGCTTCTATTCCACTGCTTTTTCCTCACACCTGATGATGCCCAAACATCAAAGGAAAGAAGAGCTAAAATTCTAACCCACCATGCGTTCAAGAACACCAGGTACCAAATAGTTAATTTGACTGCAAAGCGTTTAGGTTTCAATACCAGCTGTTATGTCTATTCATGGATCCCACAACATTCTGAAGAAGTCTCATCGATGACTGCTGTCCCAACCACCTTAAATAATACTATGTGTCTGCTATACAAATTAACTATGACAGCTGTTGGAACAGAATGTTCCACCTACCTCACTGCTGCACTGCTGAGAACAACAGGACATGGTCTCAGCCTGGTGACTTTTCCAAGAAAACGAATGCTTCAGTTGCCAAAGGAATCAACTTACTACGCCTTACTGGAAAATACACTTTCTGTTTTTAAGTCCCTTGTAACAACAAGCATACATTTTTAGGAAATTCCACCTGTGAGGACACGCTACCCTTGTCAGCGACCCAGACGACAATGATGCATATAAGCCACTGGATGACGGTTGGAAACACATCTGTGCCAAGATACACAACCCTCGACACCAATCGACTCCAAGACAAGATAAGTGGGTTCAAAACCACTGTCAAAAGAGGAACCCATCTCCTACAGGTTCCCTCCCAATTTGGCATGGGAACTCCTGAAGGATACATCTGGAAGTGTGGTCACACCTTCTACCTCTACCTACCTAAGGATTGGTGTGGTACATGCAGTTTGGCTCGACTAGCCCTCCTCATACATCATAACAGAGGACGGAGCACCTTCTAAACCTACAGAGCTGAAGAAACGGGAATTCAAACCTCCACAGTTGTTCAACCCATTCTCTGACAATGGTGGACGAAAACCTCTCTACAGTGATGCAGAAGGAATCTTCCACACCATGTTCCCACCTGCTGGAGTTGCAAGCCTGACAAAACGGATGAACGAGGTTTGGTGGACTTTGGAAAACATTTCAGACATCCTTGCTGAAATATCCAACCTGCTGGCCAACGATCCTGAAAAACTGCCGATGAGAACCATGCTGATGCAACATCGGGTAGCTCTGGAAACTCTATTTGCTTCTGAAGGTGGATTTTGTACTGTAATTGGTGAACACTGTTGCACTTCTGTTGACACTTCACTGGCACAGTAGGCAAGTAAAACATTCTGTTATATTTATGAATGAGAATACGTGTGCAGTCTTTACCGTGCAGGACGTCCTCACCCTCTTTGAATATCACAGTTGCCCCACTGGAAGTTGCAGCTTTCACAGAGAAGATGTCTTGGGGATAGGAGCGTATGTACAGTGCCTGTGTAATCGGAAAAACATTTCAAATAAAGAGGTTAAAAAGATTCCTTCATTTCATGGAGGTTTAATAGGATGTGTTTGTACAAACAAGGAGGAACAGCATCTCTCAGTATTACCGGGATCCGTGTAACAGCTGACCTGCTCCCAACAACTAACAAAGCGTTTTTATCGATTTAGTCAACCTTAGTACTATCACTATAATATCTGTAGACATTTCTTCTCAGTGGATTTGGTAGACTCTCAGGCGTCTTCGTCTGATAGGACAGGCTCAATCTTAGGACCCGTCAGGAGTGTTCAGTGCTCCGAGGGTCGTTTCCATGGCAATACAAGTGGTAGAGATCCTAATATCAGTTAATTTGACCAAACCTATTATAATACAGTGTCACTGAATCAGACTAAGAATAAACAGAACAGATCATTGATATACATTTTTCCGTAACAGTCCCCCCTTTTTTTATCGTAACTCAGTGATAAACAAACAAATAATTAAGAATGACACATTTAGAAACTACCACTATTGGGAAGGCATGCAGCAGGAAACAACAATAATAAATCATGTATAGTAAATAGTTTTCCCATTACAAGTCACAGTAAATCTTCTGAACAAAATTGTGTAATCTATACATCCTTCTTGATGACTTCAGGTGATCCGATACAGAACCAGATTCAAGAACCCACGGTGCATAAGATGAACAACCTCCGAGCCTATGGTCGTGTTTGCGTCTCTCACGACTGTGTGGGACAAAAGAATGCGGCGGGTCCTATGCCACCTAGGTGGCACTTCTGAATGAATAATTCAACTGGAACGGAGCAGGAAAGGAAAAAGTAAATTTCATCAAACGAGTGACTTGCTGAAAAATAAAACAAAAAAACAAAAGTAATAACAAATAAATAAAAACAAAAAAACAAAGGGAAAAAAAAGAATAATGTAAAACCCTCAACTCCATGCTCCACATTGATGAGAGATCCTGCTGAATTTCAGTGAACAGCCAGATTCACATAAAGGAGCACAAAGCATTAGTCACAGAAACGAAAATAAGAACAATCAAGTTAACAAGTGAATTAATGTTAATCGTCAATGAATCCAATCAGTCATCCAGCATGAGGGAGGTCCACAGTGTCCGTGCCATCTCCTTTTTCTTCATCTCCTCCTTTACGTTCGCATGAGGTATGAGGTCACCTGTAGGCTCAGGCAGAGATTTCCCCATCATCTGGTGTTTAAAAGTTTTGCCAGACACTCTGACCATTAGTTCCCGAATGCAAGGAATGACACAACAGTAATCCCCTCTGTCATGACCATCAGGCCTTCTAGAGGTGTCGATACCTCAACCACAGACAGTGTCTAGTGTCTCTTGGCCATTGATCCATCACTCCTTGGAGAGCCCTCTCGAGAGAACCTCTACTGCAATCCTTAGAAGGATCAGGATACCAGGAGAGTGGGTTCATCTCCCCCTCTCATGCAACAGCATGCAAGGTCAACCTTTGCTTGGCCATTAACCTAGAGAGCAGATCAGCATAAAAGGAAATACACCACTTAATCGCCTCCAGCTCAGTCCATACCATGTTCATTGAGGAGAGAGAATCATTACAACAAAACAAGAAAAAATTATCGTAGTCCAACTCACACAAGGTGTCAAAGGTTGTTAGATTGAATCAAAACTATTGTAAAAATGCCCCCAAAAGAAAGAGAAATAAATTAAAAAAAAGTAAAATAAGGACAAAATAAAATTTAAAAAAGAATAGAAAAAATAAAAAAATAAAAGTAATATGCACTACTAAGTGGCCTTATCAAAATCACATGAGCTGACAATTAAGTTCATAACTAGAAATTTCAAAATCCTACAAGCATTGTTACATTCCCAGCTAAGCTAAATATTTAATTAAAGAATAAATAATAAAACTGTTAGGAAAGAAGACTAAAAGTCCAACTACATCTGCCTTATCAGAAAAATAGAGATAAAAAACAAAAAGAAAAGAAAGCAACAAAAAATAAATACAAAAATAAATATGGGTAAAAGGAAATAAAGCTAAAAACATCACTCGATATAACTAAGAATCTAGTCCCGTAAAAAGAAAAGAACCTGTACAAAACTCAAGGAGTCCAAAACACTGTTTCTCAGCCCTCACAAGAGTAGGAATCAAAGTAGTCCAGAGGGAACTTGAAAGTTCAAAACACAAATAGTCCTGAGAAAGGCTCTCAGATAGGCCTGAAACATGAACGAGGGGCTGACTTGCATTACCCAAAGAAACGCAAGCGCACCCTAGGTCGGTTAGGAGGCCACCCACACGGCCGAAAAAGTCTGAATAAGAGGTCCAGAGGCGGACCATTATGTCTCATGGCAGCCCAATGAAGGCCCGGAAGTCGGCGGCGAATTATTCCTCTAAGGATTCATGAAAGAGTCTGATGGGAACCCCTTTTAAAAATTTCAGAGCGGTATAAACCGTGTAGAGGCAGTGCAGCACTGAGATGACGAAGCCGCTGTAGAAGAAGAGTGGGCCAGGTCCCGCAAGGAATCCCACGAAGAAGAGCGGTGGGAGGACCAAAAACGGGCGGCGGACAAAGGCCGGATGGAAACAGGACCTGCTTCAACAGCACCCCCAGGGGTCTCGGAAGAGTGCTGACGCTGAGGAGGATCAGCCTCACTTAGCTCAGCGGATGATGACTTCAGAAGCCGAAGAGGATCAGCTTCGTTCACCTCGGCGGATGATGGGCACAGAACTGTCGCTGTGAATACCAGGAGGCCCGCAGCCATGGCTGCAATAGCACAAGTCTCGAGGTCAAGAGGAGCAGCCCAGACCCCCTCAGGCGACGCAGGCTGACAGGCTGAGGCCCCCAAACAACGGGGAGCCAGAACACAAACTTGAGAACGCCATGGGAGTGGCACAAGAACTTGAGAACGTCGCAGGAGTGGCACAGGAACTTGAGAACTTAAAAGGACACGGCTCTGGAACTTTAGTACGTCTTGGGGTAGGAACCGGAGAACGTCTCGTAACAGGGACCAGAGAGTTATCAGTAATGGCCGGAGTGAGCTTCTGGGAATCAGGGAGGACGCTCACCGAGCCCACCTGGAGACCAATAGGAGCAGCTCGTGAGTGAGAGAGACCCTGGTGTTTTGAAGCCCTCCAAGAAACAGGAAAAACACCCTCCGGACCCTACAGGAGAGGGGTAGGAGTAGTCATTGAGCGATGTCGGCGGGTCGAGGACTTCACGAAGAGGAGCTGAGTTTCTCAAACTTCCAAGGCCTTACGCCAGGTGGACATAGGACCAACCGAGAAGTCCTTTGGCGGGGAGGCGTTCCTAGCTGCCTCTCTAGCCAGCCATTCTAATAGCGGGAGTCTTTCACCTGACGCAGAGTATTTGTGGTGGTGTCATTCTGTCACAAAGTGGGTAGGATGCAGACTCAGAAGGCGATAGGATCAAATCAAACTTTTAATGCTGGTCAGGAAACCAAAGCACGAGATTCAGGATGACTACACTGGAGCACAGACTCAACTCCAGGACACTAGTAACACAACTTTGAAATATCTCAGACACAACTGAGACATGACTCCAGGACACTAGTAACACTAGTGGGACACAACAACGACACAGCGAAGACAGTAGGGGAGCAGGGAACATATATACACAGGGGAGTAATCAACAGAACTAGGAACGTTTGGAAACTATTAGACACAGGGAGACAGAGCGGATCCTGATAGTTACCCATTTCACCACTGCAGCCACATTGATTAAACAAAGCTCAACACCTATTAAATAATGAAAGATTACTTTTTCTCATAGAACATAACCTTAAATACCCTAAATGGTCCAAATCAAATTCAATACTTCACACTGTGTCCTGAGGTTTCAACTGTGATAATGCGTTCTGTAGTAGTACTCCTGGAAAGTATGTCCAGTAAACTAACAAGCAACAGTTAATGCTATAGCAAAACATCTACTTGAACCTACCTTACATAAAAACAATGTTCTCCAATCGAATTTTTCTAAGTTCACATAAAGGTGGGAATACTAATGAGATTTCCTCCCGTAAGATAAGTAGAAACACCTTAAAGGAAAATAATGTAAATGGATTTTTTTTTTCCTGTCCAAATCATGTAAAGCACAGTGAAAGCACATTAAACCAATAAAATTTACCTTAACTGAAAAAAAACTAAACAACAAAACCAAAAACAAAAGGAAAATCAAATCAAATCTATAATTTCAACAACAAATAAAACATTTAGCCTTCCTTTCCATAAAAAACAGTACTCAAATGGGGAATACTATCTGCAGTAATATAAATACATACATTTTTCAAAGACCAAAAAAATCCAATTTCATAGCCAAACTGAGAAGCTTTAATGTCAAATTATTTTCTGAAAAAGGAAGTAGCATCAAGCAAACTGTGGAAAGCCCAAGAAGCTCTGCTGAACTCCTAAAGAGGACACGAAGCTAGAAAGAAAACCATAAAGTGTCTTTCTCACTATTCATTACTGTCAACTCGATGGTCTGCGAGTAATCATCAATTAGTCACTATTATTTGAAGCTTGTGAAATCATTCTTCCCCCCAAAAACTACAGTTTATCTGAACATAAGAAGGAACTAGCAACTGCTAAAGTCTATTCAGGCTGCATCGGTGTTCAAACTTAAGGATCTGAGTCATGTATCATGGCCCGAGACTAAATTTGAAATCAGGGAGTCTCAACTTGTCATTCAGTGTAGCACTGATGTGCCGTCCCCTGCTGTCGACCAGATGCACCTCTGCCTCTCCTCTACGCTCTGCGACCCCCTTGTGCCATCTGCCAGCTCTACGCAGTGAGTCTCAGCCTGGAATAAGTCGTCGAAGCTCTTAAGCTTGGCCAGGTCTGTGATGATATGCAATGTTGCACCGGTGTCCATCATCAACCCCTTTCTGGTGACACATCTTCCTGATTGACGATCACTGGTTACCAGCTTGCAGGCGAAGATGTTGTCTGTCTCTCCATACACCCAATGTTCGCTGTCCTGCTGCTGCTGTTTCCATCCTCCTCACCATGTGGTACTCTTTCCCTGGTGGCACTGCTGTTGACCACGCTGATACCAAAATCAGTCCCGTAGTCCAACGAGGAAGTGCAGACCTTTCTGTCTTTGATAGCCGAGGACAGGATTCAAGGGGCGCTGGATGGAGCAACGCAAAATGAAAACGTTTTTAAGGAGGTATTGGAGCTCATGGCCTCTCATGGCTACCAGCGTTCTCCAAAGCAGTGCCGGAAGAAACTTAAAAAAATGAGGGCCGATTACCGCGCCATTAAGGACCACAACAGCCGAAGCGGGTCCAGCAGAAAAACGTGAAGGTGGTCTGACCAGATGGACACCATTTACGGTAGCCGACCAGCCAGTAACGGGCGAGAAATTGCCCTGGACACAGCGACCATCCTGCTACATTCAATAATTGAAGATCGTAAGTTCCCTTTATTTTGTAAACTGTAAGCATGCATCAATCCACTGGTAGCATTTGGGCTAAACACACTGACCGCTATCGCCATTTCCTGCATGAGGACAAACGACAACAGTTCAATGATATAGCTGTGCTTTGGGTACTTGTAGCTTGTTTACAACGGACTATTGTTCGCTGATGTTTTGGTATTTTTCTAGAGCCTACTCAGATGGACGAGGAGAGTACAATATTGAATCCTCCAAGCTCTCCGAGTCCTGACTGCACGCCCGTACCGTCAGCGGCCTCAACCCCCGTACGGCCAGCAGCCTCCACCCCCATACAGTCTGCTACCTCCACGCCCGCCAGGCCGTTGTCGCAGGCCTGCACATCAGAGGCTTCAACACAGCACCCAACTAGCCGTGGTAAGAACCAAACAAAACAGTCATTATAAGTTTTTTTTAGATTAAACATATACAGGTCTTTTATTCAAGCATTGAACTCCTGTACCTTTTTTTTATGTCAATATTGAGAGCACTGCGGTACGTCTCTCCAGTCATTTCGCAGTTTTTAAATTTTTGTATTTTCTCAATAGGCAAGAGGAAGGGGTTATCGACGGACTGTTCTTTAATATCAGCGATACAAGAAGAAGACGCGAAGAACCGGGCCCAACATGACGAGCACCTGCGTATTATTCTGGATGAGGCACACGAGGCAAGAGAACAGGAAGCTGCCCTCAGAAGAGAGGAAAAGGAGAAGATTGAAGCCCTAAGAAGAGAGAAGATGGAAAGGATGGCTGCCTTCAAACAAGCCTTTGTTGGTACACAAAGTGACTACACATACACTGTTTTCTATCTCCGTCTTTAAGATACAGTTGTGGCCAGGATTTATTTTTAGATTTTGCAGGTATATTTTAACTGTAGGGCTTTGACTTTTGCCCAAAAATCATATTCGAAGTTCGTGTAATTTTAAAATTTGAATATTTATAACTGTTATTTTGACCATTACATGTTTTCAGTAAAAAAGATATTAGCATCAAACCTAAGTTGTTATGTCCACCAGAGGGCAGTGTAGACGGTGGACGCTATCCCACAATGCAGCAGAAGCCCCTAAATCGTAGAAGAAGACAGACATCGACTCCTGAGGAAATGTAAACAATTGACAGTGCCATGATTTCGGCGTATGAATGTAAAAATGTGGCGACGTTACTGATTAGTTTAGTTTTCTACAACTGATTAAAATTTCAGGTCCATAAGTTACTGTTTAATGTGAACCTACGTAACTTTTAAAGGCAAACACATGTTTGGCACACCAGCTTATTACCTAAACCTTTAGTTGTGGTAGTCAAGGGTTATTCCTTGTACATAACACACTGTGATGCTGCAGATGTAAAATAAAGGTGAAAACCATTCCAAAACACATAGCTTTATTTATCAGTTGCTATCACAGAGGTAATGCATTAAAGCATCTCGTATATCTCTGCCCCCGTCTTCCACATTATGCGCCACTGTGACAGACTGCACTGCAGAACACTCTGCAGCTTCATCCCATGTAGTTTCATACGGCTCACCATGAGTTTCACACAGGTTATGCAGAGCACAGCAATTCATCACCATAGACTGCACAAGTTTAAGATCACAGTCATTTCGTTTTAAAAGACACCGCCATCTCCCCTTTAGCCGACCAAAAGCATTTTCTACAACAACCCGTGCTCTGCTGAATTTATAATTGTACAGTAGTTGTTCTGCCGTTAGTCGTCCGGTGTCATGAAATGGCTTCAACAACCAGTTTAGCAATGGGTACGCGGAGTCTCCGAGGATGTAATTGCCAGTTGCCACGGTTCCGATGTTTCTGGAGTGAGGTGGAAATAGGTTTCCCCGACTGGCCAACTCCCACACCATAGACAGCCTCAGAACCCTGGCGTCATGCAGGCTCCCGGCTAACCCAGTACACACATTCCAGAACCATCCCATTCCATCCACAACACCTTGGAGGATGATGGAGTGCCAGCCTTTACGGTTGAAGTAATCTGTGTGATATTCTGGTGGGGCGATGATAGGTATGTGGGAGCCATCTTTTGCACCCACACAGTGTGGAAGGCCCCACCTGTTCTCAATGTACCCCGACATGTCTCTAAACGTTTTTTCATCCGGGACACGTATTTGTTCAGGCACAAGTAATGTCTCTTCTGTGGGAAAAAACTCCTTAATACACCTCCACACAGTTATGATGCTGACTCCAAACAGATGCCCAATACTTCTGTACTCAGAACCGGTAGCCAGCTTCCACAGAGCAATGGCAACTCCTTTTTTTAAAGGGACACAGTGTCGAAAAGCCGTGTGCTGTTGTTCCAGGGCTGGACGTAGCTTGCTACACAGATGGATGAAGGTTTGTTCCGACATCCCGAAGTTCTCCAACCACTGAGCTTCGGTGAAACCCGGAACAATGTTGTCCAACCACTGAGAGGCCCGCTTGAACGTCCACACTGACGGTCGGCTGCGACGGCTTCGCAGAGCAGCCATCTGAAACACACACACACATAGAATACTTATTACTATTGCCAGCTTGGCAACATGCGCTTTTACACTGGGCTTCAGCGAATAAATAAATACATACACAGAGCTCTTCACTGTTCGACCATAAACACCCTTCAACGGGCTGCCACAAAAAGCCAGAGAATGAGCAAAAAACTCACGATCCCTAGTGGATTCGCCATTGATGGTCTTCCTGTCCGCGCCTTTCTTCTCCGAGCCTTTTGTTTACTTCCCGCTACGTACTCTCGGGCCGCCCACCATATGACGGACCTGCCCACTTGAGACGCTTTGGTTTGTGCAACTGTGAAGCAACACTTAACAAGTCGAGCCGTGTCGACTCGCGTTACCGATAGTACCAGTACAGTACGCCTCAGCAAAAGGTACTAGTGGAGAGACGGCTTAAATGTCCTTGCTCTCAGTACTCCGCACCCTTGCTCCGGCTGGGGTGCTGGCATTCCTACGGTGGGCTCAGGCCCCAATGATGTTGTCTTCAGGCACAGCTGTGCAGATACCGTCATTGTTCTCATAACTTCTCAATTTTGTCTTCACGTCTGCAAAAGAGAAAGTCTCATCGCTTTGAGAGTATAAAAACGGAAAAAGGCTTGAATGGTTCTGGAAGGACTTTAAAAACCATTGCAACTAATAGTCCATCACTCGAGACATCTCCAGCATTCCTCAGCACTGTGATTGTGGTCTCGGCACGTATTAGATAGTCAGTCACACTTTCGCTACTCAACTTTTCCAGGGAAGTCAGTTCTGTGTAGAGACTCACAATGCGGGGCATACCCATCCATCTTCTGAGGTGCAGCTTAAGTTGGAGAGCACATAGCATGGTCACATGACAAACACACCTGTGGGAAATGCACAATAATTGGGAGCATTGTCAATCAGTGAATCAATTAACACACCATAGCCAAAAACTGTTGTCAGAACTGGACAAGTTACCCCAAATTATTTTCAGTCCCTGATCACAGCCAGGAGGCAAATATGGACCTTTCTAAGTAAAATATTGAACTTTCTGTTCTCTGGGGGCGGGACTTGGTTGACATGAGCAAATGAGCCTATGAGTGCAGGTGCTTTATTACAGAATTAGAGGACATTTCCTGTCCCACCCACAAAAAAATCAAACAATCCATGCACAAAACACAAAAACACATATTTTCCTCTTAAATTATTCTAATTTTAAATCAAATTGCAATTATAGTTGTAGAAAAATATGTTTCTAGATATTATTCAAAATATCATATAATTCTCAAGTCCCTCCTAAAATGTTATTTTATCTTGTCCAATTATCTTGGATGACAAACTTGAACATCAAATAAAATTGTTAAAATAAGTTTTAAATAAACGTCTCTGTTATGATTGTGTTTAAAGTTGTTTCTAGTAGTTGTTAAAACTCTTACTGTAATTTTCAAAACATTTAATCTAATAAGAATACATTGAATTTGAATTGGTCCTGTCTTCTGTTTTTCATATTTTTGGATTATTTTCAGTTTTACCCGATTGTGCTATACGAACCAAAGCATACCTCTTAGTCATCTTGTCCGAATATGACATTTTAATTAAAATGTTTTCTGTAATTATAAATGTAGCCAAGTTTGTCCTTGGTAATATCAGTAACATTATTTTCCACAGTTTGTATCTATTCCTGGAAAAAAGCTAACATTAGCAATAAACTTTCAACCCTGTTGCTGTAATAACAGGGTTAAAAAAATATTGTGTCCATGTAACCCTGGTAATTTGCACATCCTGGTTACTGTAATTTCAACCCTTTTGCCATGTAGCTAGATTCTAAAAATTCGTAAAATTGTGACTCAAGCTTTATTTCAAATTAAATAATTGTCAATGTGAATGTGATATTATTTACATAATTTTAAAGGATTTATCAACCCTCCTTTTAGAAAAATATACTTTTTCAGGATCCTGAGTATCCGTAACAGGGTTGCATTAGGGAAAGCACAGAACAAATAAAAGATTTTTAAAAATAAAATGTACTATTGATGCATAAACTGGAAAAATCTAATTATTTGATAACATATTACTTGGTCTTTGTACATGACAGAAAAGTATGAATGAAATGGTAAGGTTATTGAAAGTTTTGATTCCTAAATTGTCCTTCAATTCTGGAATGACTCTGATATGTGATGAGATCCAGAGGTTTGGTACAGAGGTTACACACAACACAGTTTCCTTGATTAGGGGAATTAACAATATCAATGCTTGAAACAAGCAGAGACATAAACACAGGCCACTAAAACAAAATTAGGAAAAGAGATTCAGCCGTGGTATCTTAGTTATCCTGGCCTAATTCATGTTCTCCATACCAGACTAAGATCCAGGATCTCTCTGTCAGCAGTAACCACAAACTGAAACCAATAGGTAGCCTATTCCATTGCCCACTACAGATCGTTATCACAAGGTTGTGAATTATTTCCCATAGACGACAGGGCTTTATATAAAATGACAGATTATTAGGTCCACAGAAGGAAAAAACCCTACAGACGTTGAGGATTAAGTAATAAATTTAGGACAATCAAGTCATTATGTTGTAATCTGTGGGCTGAGATTGCTGGTACAAGCTCTAAAGAAGCTGTCAGGGAGCATGTGACACGGCACGACACAGAACTGTGAATCACACTAAGGGCACTGTTTTTCATCATTTTCCTGAAAAAAGAAAAGTTCTTAAATGACTGAAATCCCACAGTGTAATCACAGCTTTATGATGATGATGAGAGTTATTAAAATGAGGCTATGGACCATTTTGTGGAATTGTACTTCACTTTCAATTTACCCGAGAGATGGGTTGCTGTTCAGATCCTAATAAATATCTTTAAAACTCCAATGGAGATTGAATCAGCCAAATCTTTAACTACATCAATATGGCACCTTGCCATAACACTCACGTACCCAGCCCTTAACGTCATGTCAGGGCTGTTCTGGACCTACATCCAACCCAATATCTACAGGGAGTCTTAGATGTCGGCCAAACATCAGAAATGAGGGAGCATAGCCAGTAAAGCTATGCATCATATTATTATACGCGTGCACCAGTTCTGATAAGTACTCTGGCCAGCAGCTCTGTTTGTCTACCTCTAAGGACCTGTGCATGCCAAGTAATGTTTGTTTGCATCTATCTGCACCGTCATTGCCTGCGGGGTGATAAGGTGTTGTGCGGCTCTTAGTTATATCATAAGTGCCACAAGTGCGGATTCAAAATTAGCCCCACGGTCAGAATGGAATCTATCTTGACAGCCAAAAGGCTATATTACGTACTTCCACAAGGCCTTAACCGTGGTCTGGGCTGTTTGATCGACTCAGGAAATAGCCCGTGCAAATTTAGTGAACAAATTAGTAGCCACTATAATATTTTGACAGGTGTCTGTAGGGTGACACAGATGGAGGAAATCTACCCCATCCACTTCAAGGGGATACGAGACCAATACTGGGCTAAGAGGGGCCCTAGGCCCCCTTCTGTCTCACAAGCGACACAACTCAGATGGAACTGACATACCTCTTTCTCCATGGTTAGGCCAATAAAATCTCCTATATCTTTTCCCACACCTCCTGACACCTGAAACTTGGACACACAATCTGGAGATACAGTTTATGGGGGTATGGATCACTTACTTGGCGACATAAGATGTTATCCTTTTATAAGCAAGCTTTGTTTGTTGTTGTAGCAGCTTATTGGCTCCATGGGATGATACTTGTAGTTCAGACCCTTACAAGTGGTAGTCGTTGCTCCACATACCTCTTAACCACTTGTATGTCCGGATCACTACGTTGAATATATGTTTTAAGTTAATCAACTTTCCACGGTTCAAAATCATCAATTTTGCAGCTTGCACCTACATGTATGTTCACTTCTGCCAGGTAGGGATCCAAAACCCCAGAAAGCATTGCACACAACGCAATACCGAAATAGCTTATTTATTGGTAAACCAGAAATAATAAAAAGCCCCTTTGGAGAATAACATTTTGTCATTCAGTCCTAGCTGGGATGGCAATATTTGTCAGTGGCTTCCGACGCCACTGCGGGAATCCCCTCTCTATCGCTGACGTCTTGATCTGGCTCCAGCACTAAATCCCTTTGACTCGACTACTGCAAGGCAGGATCCCAGTCTGTCCGCTCGCGTCAGGTGTGCCACACCCACCTTGGCTGGCCTCTGCATTGCCACGCGCTGGTGCTGCTTCCAATGTGATCACTCACTACTGCTTCTGTGCCAACGACTTCTGGGCTGCTGATTCCTCCCGTCTGACCAGCTGTAAGATCTCCTGGACTGACGTCACCATACTAGGGATCAGGGAATAAAAAAGGGTAGACTCCCCTCCCTGCCTGCTGTCTATAGGCCCATTACTCACACTCCAGCACCTGCAGTTAATATGGAATCAGTCATAGGTAGTGAAACAAAACAAACACAACATGCAACTGAATCCAGACAAAACAGATCAAATAAATAACATGCAATAAACCCAAGTCAAACCATGTTAACCAGTCAAGTAGCTTAGCCTACTTACCCTCTTCGTCCACAGCAAGAACTTTTTAATGTGTGCAGAATTTGGTATTCCATTGTCTTGTTGAAATATGCATGGGTATCGCTGGAACAGATGTCTTCTTGAAGGCTCCAAAATCTCTATGTACTTTTGATCATTAAAAGTGCTATCACAGAAGTGCAAGTGTAACATTATGTTCATTTATTGAATAAGGGTAAAGCAAAACAGGTAAACCATCAGCTACTTTGTAAACTGAAGTCACACAATGACTCTTCAAGATAAAAACCACAAAATCAAAAACATACACCACAAGGATAAATATCAGAGGTGGGTAGTAACTCGTTACATTTATTCAGTTACATTTACAAGGAAATGTACTTTTTAGACTAGTTTTGCTATGCTGCACTTTGTCCTTCAGAGATTGTCCACGCTTCTCCTTGGGTCCCTCTTTCTTCAAACGTCTACAAGACTCAAGTAACAGATCAGTCGGCCTCCGCTTATATATATATATATATATATATATATATATATATATATATATATATATATAATATATATATATATAAAGTTGATATCATTACTTGTCTACAGATTTTGCATTGTAATAAATGTTTGGCCTGTGGTGGTGCCAATAATTCGACTAATTATTGGCACCACCAATAATTAGTAGACTTATTACTACTTATAATTCTACTTCTAATAATTCCAGGTTTAAACAGGACTTCTATCATACTGAATAATGAAGGAAAGTACGGCTTGCCACTGATTGTGTCAGTGTGCGACACTCAGCCGCATTAATAATAAGCGTGGAAAAGGGATGCGGGTGAGTGTGTGTTTTCTAAATGGAGCGCAGGAGAGTCACTGGAAGTGTACGTGAAAAGCGCACATGCTCACTGATCCATATCGCAAAATAGCACAGAACAAATGATTTATTTTATTTTCTATTCAGGCTGGATTATTTTTGTACAGCAGAGATTTTCTGTGCGTGAAAAGTGTCAGCTGTGCGCAATTACGCATGGGCACATCAGCTTAAGCCTAGTTTATGCGTCTGCGTTTTGACGGAGACTGATTGACGCAACGCCATTATCTGTCAAGTCAAGGGCTCTCTGTCACCTACGCAAGGACGCACGGAGTAGAGGCCCAAAGTTTAACTATCCGTCTACGGAGAGCGTATGCATCTGATTGGTCAGTTTCAGCAACAGCCAGAGATCGTTTCACCAGAACGGGGCTCTACATGCGCTGTAATCAGTAGCTAATGCAGCATTTGGACACTATATGCTTTATATTGAAAGTATAATTTATCTAATCTGTTCCTTTGGCGATTTTGAACACAAGGAGGTGTAAGAAAACAACAAAAAATGGCTGCTGTGTTTGTTTCCATGTGTTTCTAGAGCATTCTATAATCCGCCCTTCTAGTAAAAAGCTTTACAGCTTTATCAAAACGTACTTTCTGTCATTCATTGCTCCTTGAGGAAGAAATGCGTTCACAAGCCTAGAAAAAAACAGAAGTGGCGCTGTGAGATAGTAGGCATAGACGGCATGAAAACTTAGCGCCCCCTGCTGTCCTGGTCGAGCAACGCTGGAAAAACTATTAGAAAACGTCTCCGTCAATACGTCTGTGTCTGACTGCAGATCTGCGGTCGGAGAAGCATAGGGAAAATAAAAGTTTAACTAGAAGATGTAAATTAACCGTTTTACCTTTATGTAGATACAGTTAGCTTACTATACACCATTCACTGGTTATCTTTCCTCTAATCAGGTCAACAATCGCAAGAAATTCCACTGACGACCCAAAAAATATCCAAAATACCTTACAGAAAGGACATAAATTTAGGCTATTCGTTATTTACAGGAAAAAAAAATATTATTAGTTTATAGACCTTTTTTCCTTCTCTTTATCTACAGCTCCACTCAATTTAGGCTATTATTATTTTTATTCATATTTGTTTTGCGGCTACCTATTGACACAGCCGCACTGCTATGGGCCTTTTTTTTATTCCATTTAGGGCCGGCTATTGTTGCAGCCATTCCACTCTGATTTATTCATTTAGACTTTTTTTTTTCTTTGTAAAGAAGCAAAAAGTTGTGATGAGCAGTGGGAGAGTGTCTGTTGGTGCGGTCAATAAGTGCCCGCCTATTGTGTGGCTGCATTGTTGTGGTTCTGCTTTTATTTCTTGTCTTATGCGACCACAAGCGATGATGAGTAGACGTAATGGAGGTGGGATGCGATGGGGCAGGGCGTCGGTTCACCTCTATAATAATAACCAAGGCCTACAGGCTACATGACTATTTTTCTGCGTGTTGCTTTGGTAACTATCTGAATCATGGATACTAATGTAACGGTTGTGTTATGGCTAGATTCAGGTTCACACACCAAGTTTCAGCATCTGCTCAAGTTTATTCGGCAGCACAGCAGCATGGTCAGGCAGCTTCTGCCTTTACAAAATAAATATTTAAACAAGTTAAAATAAAAACAAAAACATACGTTCAAACACGTTTTTTTTTTAAAACAGACATAAATAATGATCAGTAAAGTAACTTAATATTAAAAATGCAAACAATTAAAAAAATTATAACATTCACACTACAAAACTCATTGTTCCTCCATTGCACCTCCTTAACTTAATTAGCAAACAGAAATATAATTGCCCCCCACAGTGTAAAATCAGAATCAGAATCAGAATAGGTTTTATTGCCATTGTTTGAGAACAAGTTCATAAACTAGGAATTTTTCTCGGTACACTCGTGCACATAAAACATTTAACATAAATAAAAATAAAAAGAATGAGCCATAAGGCTAAAGTCTTTATAAATATTATAATCTGTATGTATATAAAAGAACTATGAAAAGATAAACATCCCTTTTAACATGAGAACAGCAGCAGGGTTCCATTCACAGATGTGCAGGTGAATGACAGCAGCAGATCTAAGTGTGATCAGACCACACAGTGCAGTAAAATAAAGTTACGTAGTGCAGATGGTTCTATCCTACATGGGTCTTTAACTGAACTATCGGGTCTTGTTATTGTTCATGAGTCTGATGGCGGAGGGGAAGAAACTGTTCAGGTGGCGGGAGGTGTGGGTCTGGATGGACCGTAGCCTCCTGCCTGAGGGGAGGAGGGAGAATAGTCTGTGTCCAGGGTGAAAAGAGTCAGCTGTGATCCGACCCACACGCCTCCGGGTCCTGGAAGTGAACAGGTCCCGGCATGGAGCAAAGTTTGCCTTGTAAAAAAAAAAAAAGAAGCGGTACACTATCACGCCGTCTCATGAATACGAGAGCTGCACGAGAAACGTTAATTGGAGTGGCTCCAACGGGAAATTGTCACTGCCACAGAACTTAAAAAGGAGCTTACACAACCCAGCGCTTCCCAGATCTGTCTGCGGACCAGTGGCAGCGTATCCGCAGCAGAATTAACGAGAAGTTGAGGAACCCCCGAAAAGCAGACCCAGAGCAAAAGTGCCTTGGCTTTGCTTAAGAGGAACAAAAACTGGCACATTAGAGTTGTTCTTTTTTTGTTTATTATTTTTCTTGTAGGCTATGTTACATACACTTTCACCTCATATACAAATGAAAAACAAACAAAAGATATCTACTGTGTTTATTCCATTACAAAAAACTGATAAGACATTTTATTAATTCTTTACTGGTCGTGGAGATATATCAAGACAATGTCAGTTACTCGGGTAAAAAGTTATAAATAGAGGCAGATTAGAAGAAGATGAAGAAAAGAGAATTATTACTGATTACAGGCAGAGTTAAAGCATTTTTTGAAAAAAATGGGTCAGTTAAGCTATGTTTCACTGACACTGCAATGTTCATTTTAACAAGAAAGAATTTTATTTAAGATAAAGAATACAAGAATAATAAACTCCACCAGCAACCAGATTGATTTAACTTTTACTAATAGGCCAGGAAGAGTTTTAGTCATACAATATGCTATATATATATGATATGGAAAATACTTATTCAAACCACAGAGAAGAGTGTTACTGTCATATTGGAGGAGCTTACAAGACTTTAAAAAATGGTTACCTTTAACACAAGTTCTAAACCAGTAAGTGGACAGTATTAAAAGTTTCTTCTCGTTTTTATATTGAAAGGCAATCTCAATGAAGGATCTAGGACATAGCCTGATCTTTGATGGTTGGCTGGGACAAACTCATGGCGTTCTATGATTTCATGGAGTAGCATGCAGAGACATTTTCCATGTCCAGTGAAGTGTCCAAATATAATTCTTTGCCTGATTATGGGTTAAACTATGTAAAGATTTGTAGATAGGTTATCTGAAACTACTTTTTTACTAGTATAGTTTTGATTTGAGATCACTTAAAATTAAGTTCCAACAAGGATAAATGTAATTTTGGATATTGTAATTTCAATTTCGAGGAAGAATGTTTTAATACTACTCTATAAGAGATATGTGGAAAGTCAGTTTATCTTTTTTAAACAAAAATTGTGCACACCTATCATCCTGTCACAGGATAACCAAAATTTGTTTGGTGAAATCTGCAAATGCATTGGTCCAAGGCATTATTAGAATTTCTGATATCTGAACTTAAATTCTCATTAGTCATATTATAATTAGTTGATATCTGTAATGACATTTTTACTAGTAAACACATATTTGAGATGTTAGAAATTATATTTTAGATATCTGGAATGAGAATTATGACTGGTAATAACTGTATTATGGAGATCTGAAATTAGAGTTTATCCTAGTAAATTCAGACATCCAGAATATTTATTTTAGACAGAAGGGATCTCATTTTAGATATCCAGAAGTAAAAACCCAATACACATGAATGGAAAAAGTGACATCATTTGTCCTAGAAAATATATTTTCGATATTTGAAATGCTCATTTTAAAGAGGAAGAATTTAGTTTGAGATGTCTCGAAATATAATTTTGACTAGGAATGATTTTGTTAAAGATATCAGAATTAAAGATTCAGTCACGTGAATAAATGTCAGGAGCAGGTGTGAATGTTCAGGAGTTTAGGGTGTGTTGTTGGTCTGCAGCTACGTACCATTCAGGATGACAATCTGAGAGAACGATAGATTAGCAAGACAGTAGCTACTGTGTGACTAGTGATTGTGTGCGAATGCCCTTTGTATAGGAGACATATAAATGTAATGTTATTGATATGGGTATGTGTTTTTTGTTGGGTTTATTATTTTGTAAACAGAGATCAATATCAGGTCAGATGATCAGGGGTGGGTATGTAACATCATCTCCAGCACCTGCTCAGATAATATGGGGAAAGGAAGAGTGGTAGTTTTTCAAATATTGTCTGGGGGCAGGATTATGCTTTTTCATGAGGTTCAAGTACACTTTAACTTATTTTTACTGGTCTTGCTCTAGGCTCACAGTTTTACTTATTCTGACTCACGGTCCTTGATTACCCGTTCTTGTCTTGTACCTCTATTGGCCAGCACTGGCGCTTTTTTTATTTCTTAATTTTCAGATTTCTTTATTTCTTTATTACAGATTAGAATTTCAGTTTTTGTATTAAATTGTAAATGAGGACTCCAGTATGGTCCTGTATTTAAATAATAATAATTGGAGTATTTTAACTCACTGGGCTTTGTCTCTCAGGCGAAGTTGGTTGATTCTGTTGCAGTCGATCGAGAGTACTGACCGCAGTCCCCTTCACACTGAAGGCTAAACGAGGTTTGGAGATGGGTTAGGTGGACCCAGGTTGATCAGACCCTCTGGTCAGTTTCTGACAGAATTGCTTAGAATCCCACTTCTGACACCAAGACTATCGTGGAAAAGCATCACTCAGAAGCCACAGATGAGACCAGGTTCCGCTGTCTTCATACAAATTTTTATTACATGCAGCATGAAGAGATCACGGAGAGCTCTGAGGTTCTTCGCAAAGTCACAAGTATATATAGTGATTTAACCACACCCTATCGGATCGGTTGCTGACTGGCTCCTTAATCAGCTCTGAGAGAACAAACGACTTCATATAGAGTTGTAGATATGCAGCTGCTGAGAGAAAGAAAAGTTTTAGCAGTCGAAACGGGACGTGTCACAAGATAGCATGAGATGTGTCATAGGACAGCACAAGATATGTCACAAGATACCAGCACACTATCGAATCAGCATGACTAAGCAATGTTTTATCTAGGCACTGTGAGTAATGAATAAAACTTATAAATGCAATAAAATTTCCTTAACACCCGCGTTTGGCCACCACCCATCTTACACTGCACCCGACCCCTATGGCCCCTCCCACAGGTGGTGAGCTCATGGGAAGGAGAGCCCATGTTGCCTCTTTGGGCTGAGCCCGGCCAGGACCCATGAGTAAAGGTCCAGCCAACAGGCGCTCACCAACGTGCCCCACCTCCAGTCCTGGCTGGAGCCACTCTGGAGAGTGGGGCCCCGGTGACCCGCATCTTTGTGAGGGAACACTGACTACAATACCGTCTTCAGGCTGCCCTTTGTCTGATCCCTCACCTAGGATCAGTTTACCATCGGTGACCCTTCCAGGGGTATAAAGCCCCTGACAATTTAGCTCCTAGGATCATTGTTACTCTCAAACCCCTCCACCGCGATAAGGTGGTAGCCCAGCGAGAGATTATATTTATATATATATTTCAATTTATAACTGTTTAATACAAAGCAGTAGCAAAAAGCATGTTGACTACTTGAACATAAATTTTGTTCTCCTTTCTTTCTGGCCAGCAGATTTCTCATTGACTCTCTGATTAAAGTCAGACATCTCAGTGACAAGTCTCTTTTCCATGGCCTCTCCTGGATCATGGTGTTTCCGAGAAAAGTTTTTATTCTTTTCAAGGTTGAAAAGCAGCAATAGCTGGAATAGGTCCACACCAACACCATTAATAATGACAGAGAAAGAAAATAATTATAATTTTACAGGAATACAGTGACCTGATTTTTTGCATTTCCTGTTGGAACTGTTGAATGCTCTCTTTGATACGGACCGAATCAATGTTATTCTTCTGGAGCTTGACATAGAGGAAGTCTACATGTGGCATGATGTGGTGGTAAAGTTCCAGGAAGAACTTAAAATCCTGATTGTCCAGTAGCATGGCCAGGGCTCCTACTTCTTTGACAATATTGGGGTCAAACTCACTTGAGTCTTGTATGCTCTTGAAATAGTAAATGAGATCCTTGTGCTCAAAAACCGTATTGATAGCACGGCTATCAAGGTTCTATCTGACGTTGCTGGGTCTTGGCAGTCTATGGGCAACCACTTTATGAAATACAAATTATCTACACAAGGAAAAGATCAGGGACCGTATTCACAAAGAATCGTAGGGCTAAAAGTAGATCCTAACTGCCGAATTTAGGAGTAACTCCTAAAAAATGTGGGTGTGTCACTCCTAAATTTAGGACTCCTAGTTTCTTAAGATAAAAGTCATTCACAACCACTTTTAGGCCTAAAAGTTGCTCCTAAGTCTGGGAGTCATTAAAGAAGTCAAGAGGACTCCTAACTTCCTAAGACCTATTCACAAAGACTCCCAAAATGGCTGCAGCCAGACGCAATGTGGTTGACACACTGGATGATTCGGAATTAACCAAACGATACCGACTAAATAGTTAATTGCAGATGTGGTGCGGGATGCAATCACGTCTCCAACTAAACATAACAATCCGATCAGTCCAGAAATTAAATGTTTAGCGAAACTAAGATATTTAGCCACAGGGAAAATGCAACTTTGCAACGCGGACGACTTGGGTATATCACAACCATCTATCAGCCGATCAATCCACCAAACTCTAAAGCGCTCTGTCGACCACACATTATCCAACAATTCATCCGTTTCCCATTAGACATCCAGAAACTGCATCGAATTAAAGCCAATTTCATGGCAATTGCAGATATGCCGGGGGTGTACAAAGAAGAAAACTTGTACTTCTTCCAATTTATGCAACATATGTAGGGATGCCTATATGACGGACATTGCCTACCTGTTGCAGCAGCATCCTTTTTATAAGCCGCGATCTCGAGCCGACACTGGGACTGTAGAGAATACCATCTCTTCTCAAAGTCTTCTGCCATTCCAGACACCGCTGGATAAGATGCATTTATGTTTCTGCTAATTTCCACCCATGCCTCCCTTTTCTTCTTATTCGTAATCCCGGCTCTGAATCGCCCTTTGAGGACCGTCCTCCTCTCCAGTACCAACTGTGCCAGTAGTAATAATTGGTCCTGCAACCAGTTAGGTTTCCTTGTTCTTTTCTCGCCACTCATTTTCAGTTCACGAGGTGCTTTTCACGGTAGTGGGGGGGGGGGGGGTCTATTTAAGATGTGGCTGATGTGCTCAATAGACAGCCTAATTGTTTACAGCCTACTTGCAATCTCTCCCTTAATATGATGCATCCATCCATCCATTATCTAAACCGCTTTCATCCAGTTCAGTGTCGCGTGGAGGGGGGTGGGTGGAGCGTATCCCAGCTATCAGCAGGTGTTAGGCAGGGTAATATGATGCATTTCACGTTTTTTCATTTTTAAACTTCACCCTCTCTGTAAGTAGGCTATTGTATGTAAGTTGTATGAAGTGTGAGTCTCATGGCCGGCACAAAGATGTCATCATGCATTATTTCTGATATTTGCTCTGTTCATAATTACGCTTTTATTGACATTGAAGTTTTCCATTTCCTGGTTTCACACGTGTCATTCAACAACCAATCACACTGCTGTCCATTTATTTACTCATGCATAGGAAATGATGTTTTCCATAGCAACGGGACGTCATTATTAACTTACTTTTAGGGATTTGTCCTACGTAAAAGTAGCTCTTAGTGCGTTTGTGAATAGGTTTTAGATGACAACTCCTATGTGAGACATTTTAGCCCGAGTTAGGAGGAACACCTAGCGGTAAGATAAGAGTCTTTGTGAATACGGCCCGAGGTTTGTTATATCATGATAAACCGTCTTAGTGGTATAGCTAAAAAACTTCTGTTAGAATTATATAAGAGTTTGGAAGGGAGGGAAACTGCTGTGAAGCTGGAAGGAGGCATTGGTGGTTCCCATATGGAAACCCATACTTATGTTCTTTAATGAAAAATTATGTGTTTAATGGTATAAAATATGGGATGGGATTTTCATTTTTTACAGACTATGGCATAATATGGAAAACAGTAAAATATAGAGTTCATTGTAAATAAATTACAAGGAGCAATTGGAAAAGCTGAAGAGTGGTCGTTTGAATAGACTTTTATATTTTCAGTGGATAAAAGTAATACAATGTTCTTTACAAGGAGAAGAGTTGGAGTTGAAGTTGAATTTAAGCTTTATGGCAGGGACAATAAGTAAATTTAAATTTCTGGGATTATGATTTGATTAAAGGATAACATGGGGTGTACACATTCAGAGTGTAGTGGATAAAAGTAAAAAGGTATTAAATATAATGAGGTCCTTAACAGATTGATTGGGGTGCAGATAGGAAATCTTTGATGGCTTTACAGGTGTAAATGGGTTAGACGCCACTAAAAATTAGAAGAGAGCAGCTAATTCTTAATTATTGGGCAAATGTATAAGGTCAGGGACAAGATCACTCCACACAAGATACTCTAAAACCTTGTTGGGAGAAAGAAAGGATGGATGGTGGACAAATGGTGACTAAAATAATTTAAGATGGATCAGTTTAACAATAGAGTACCCTTGGCTTTTATACCACCATGGATACTCCCGGATGCATCAGTAGATTTCACTTTATTAGAAATGAAGAACCAGGATAACGCATTCATTCTAAACTTGTATATAGTGTAGGATTATATAGTTCAGTATTATAATTATGTGAAAATATATACAGAGGCATCAAACAATACAATGAATCAAATTGGCATAGCATTTATTGCTCCTAAGTTTAAAGTCAAAGTAAACAAAATGGTTAAAGACGGACTATCAGTATAAACTGGAGAAATGCTGGCAGAATGGGTAGAAGACAAGAGAACATTACGATGAGTTATTTCTTCTGACTCAAGCTCATCAGTGACCAGTTTACAGTGCAACAACTTAGAAAGTAGACCAGACATCCTAATAGAGATTCAACAAACACTTTATAGAATAAACATTACGGGGCATACAGTGATTTTTATGGATACCTACTGAGCCCCGTAGAGGACATGGTGGAGAAAATATTTTTAGGTGAGAAAATATTAAGGATTTTGCGAGATCTTGAGATTCTACTGAGGGCTCAGTACCTACGGGGGGCTCAGTAGATAAAGAACACCATGTAGCAAGAAATGAAGAAAAGATTACAAAAACAATGGGAGGAAGAAAGGAAGGGACTGTGGTTATATAAAATTCAAAGGAGAGTTGGAGAAACGAGAAGCATTGGAAGGAGGAGGAGAGAAGAGATGATCATATCTAGATTGAGATTTGGGCATATTGGTTTAAACAATACATTATTTGTAATAGGGAAACATAATACAGAAATATGTAATTACTGTGAAGAAGAAAATATAGATCATGTCATATTACACTGTCAGAAGTAGGTCCCTATCAAATAAAAAGGAAATTGATCCAAAACCTCAGTAAGATGAAAATGAACATCATAGAATTACTGCAAATGGATTCAAAAAGTGATAGGTATTGGTTCTTATTCCAGTTTTTAAAGAGAGTAAAATGTTGAATAAGATTAGTTTTTTATTTATTATTATTACTATTATTATTAGCGTTGTACCTGTCCACACTAGCTGTTGGCGGTAATGCACCATTCTGTTTGCCAACAGCCAATACAATTCACACACAAAAAAAACAAGAAGCACAGATGTACCAAAGCCGTTCTAACTCAGATTTTCTCTGGAAGTACTATCTTGGCTTTTCATTTGGGGTTTCCTGTTTCCCAGCAGGAGAAGGTTACCTGAACGCATCGTACGACGTGTCTCGTTTCCAGCTTCCTTCGTACTTCCGGGTTATTCCCCGTCAGATAGACAGAAAACAAAATGCGTTAGTTGAGCTCTCCAGGTGAGCTGTGGTTAGTGACAACTTTGTTACCGACTAGCGCCAGGTTAAATGTCCGCCTCCTGGACTTCATAGAGAAGCAACCATGCAGTTCTCTCCCACCAACGGAGACTTCACGTTCGTCTCTTCCTCAGAGGCTGAAGGTATGCTAACTGCTAGCAGGCCCTGATCAGAGACCCGCTCTGAACGGAGGCGAAGAGCCTGTCCTGGATGACTCTGTTAAATCCTTCTCTATCAGTATGTCCTATAGGTCTCTGTTAGCCGCTGCTACGGCGGAAGGAAACCTGTCGGTAACTACCAGGTAGAACCTGGCTTCATATTTAGCTGGGTATCGTTAGATAAAGACTCTATTAAATATGAGCCTTTCATTCTGCTTTGAGCCTCATAGTTCTGCTCCAACCTCCCCTTGTTTACTACCATCACCTCTCACTGACGGGAGGAATCCCCGGTTCCGTTAATAACTCGTGTTTGGAAAACTGGATGCAGTTATGAAATAAAGTCACCATCTATTCCTAGATAATTATTCATAAAACACAGGTAGAAACAGAGAAGTGCGTACAGTTAAATTCTATGAGAAGTGTCTGTTTCCTGTTTATTTAGCAAGGGGGCGTGGCCGAGCCCCACCATGAAGCTTTCCTACAGTCCCAGTTTATCCCAGTTTATCCCACCCTCTGCTGTCAGTCACCAGATACAGACAGACCAGAGTTCTGGTAGTGAAACACGGGCCTTCAGTAACGCTAAGAACCAAAACCGGTTTCCACACTATTAAAGAACAGAACACTGAGCATGCTGAGTGATAAACGACCAATCTAGCTTCAAACTAGAGCTTTATTGTCCATCATCTGGTGTCTGTGGTTCTCTGGATCCAAAAGCCAGGCTTATCCTGCATGTTTTACTTCTTTCCCTGGTTCAGTACAGCAGAATCAAACGATGGCTCCTTAGCAGAACCTCTGCAGAACTTTGCCATGCTGAGGAGGAAGTTGGACCGTTTGAATCAGCTGTGATGGAGCAGAGACACATCTAAGACTGGTAGGGCCCTTGAGTCCGGGAGTTCGTAAGGAACATCCCTTAATTTACATTATAACACGATGCAGCCTGATGAGTGTTATATACAGCTGCTGTTCCCCTTATGGATTATGATGTAATTATGATGCTCATAGGCTGCATTAATAAGTCTTTCTCAGACTGGCAGAAGAACGCGGCTCTTTCCTTTCGATTGATGGGGGCTGCCTTTAATGTAGGGTTGACGCGCATGAGCCTGTTACAAGTCTGGCTGGAATCACTGGGGATTGAATTCACCGGAGCTTCATTGGTGTAACTGAATAAACCTGGAGTGAACTGTTGGGATAATTCAAACTAGGATATTTTAAATGAGCTCGCTTTGTGGAATACCCCCTGGGATCAGATTCGAACCGGATCATTTATGTTGTTCTGAAACAGCGCCACCTTTTGGATGAAGTATCTTTCACCTGTTTTTATCTCCATGTAGACAGGACCTTAGATATTATGTGGTGAATTTAACATTATTAAAATGTATTAATAAAAACTATACCACTGAATAAGCTCAACCTGAAGTGATTTTGAGTCATTTTAAAGTTTCTGAATAAGAAATTATTATAGTTATAGTATAATTATTCCAATTATAGTTGATCATTGTTGATATTATCATTTGAACAAGTGAATGGTGAGCTTTGCTTCTGATGCATTTGATTGCCCCTGTTGTCCACAGAGCTGAGTGGATCCATCAGCACGCCTGATGTTAAAGTGAACATGGCCAGCGACGGCGGTAGGGACCCATATGCCACCACCTTCCTGAGGCAGCGAGGCTATGGCTGGCTGCTGGAAGTGGAGGAAGACGACAACGAAGAGAGCAAACCTCTTCTGTAAGTGTGTTTCTGTGGAGTCTTTGAATTTCCAGCACATATGTGTTTGGAAGAAGAGAGCTGTGTTGTGCTAAGAAGCGTTGCTGCTTCCTGAAAGGAAAAGATTATTGCTGCTCTATGCGGATTAGAAGGGAAGAGCAGTGGAGAAACTCTTCACATGTTACAGCTGGTTGCCATTCTCAGAAACCTCCAGATGGATCCAGCTACTGTGCCTATATAGAGAGAGTGGCGACAACTCTGTTTAGAACATTTAGGACAATTCGGCGATCTGATTGGCTCAGAGGAGGTCACCTGCTTCATGGGCGCCATATTCGATACCAACTGGGCCATTATCACACAGAAACAAATGAGTAGTGCATCTTGAGATTGATCTATGATTATCTAAAAATGTTGTCATGCTGTGCAGCGTTCGGGTGCAGTACGAGACCTGGAGGTGTCAAACGGTTACATTTATTTCCTCGGGATGCAGAAAGGAGGAAATTGTGGGAGCACAAAGTCAGACGAGAGAAGTGGAAGGCCAGTAATTATTCTTTGTTGTGTGAGGTAAGATCTGTTTGCGTTTTGGCGGAAAAAAGCCCACTGACGAGAAATATATCACTTTCGATGTATAAGAAATCATTTCAACTTTGAGATTATAGTCTATAGATTGTGAAGTGAACAGATTTTGTACAAAACAAATATTCCATGCCACATGCAATCATATCTTGGTGGGAGATTGTATGGCTGGTTTGGTGCAAAAATGCTAGCTTCAGCTCTTAGAGTTTGCATCTAATTTTAGAAAATGATTGCTCCCGATTGATAAACCTCAATAGCTATTTGGTGACTATGCAATTTTGCTAGGTTGATTTCAGTTCATGTCAAATCATCAATTTGTGACATGTCCAAATGTGTTTACTTGGGCAGTGGATGAATTTAAAGTGATGAATGACGGCCAGTGAAACAATATGAGGTTAACCAGGACATTTTATGATATGTTACAAAATCCCCTGGGACATAATTTTATGGCCAGCCTTTTTCTGAATATTTAGTTCTTGGTCATACATTGTTGATGCCTTTTAAATATTGACGAACAATAATTTCGGCAGTTACGTGAAAATTGAAGGTAAGATCTGCGATTTATTTCAGTCTGATACATAATCCCCATAGTAACGCGTTGAAAGATGGTAGCGAATATGGCGTCCATGTTTCAAGTTGTCGCCACTCTCTCTATATAGGCACACTAGATCCAGCACCGTGTGTCTGCCCCCTGGTGGACTGCTGCTGTTAACACACCTTCTCAGGGTGTGTGTGTGTGTGTGTGTGTGTGTGTGTGTGTGTGTGTGTGTGTGTGGTAGAGCAGTATTGAACTGGTGCCCTTCACCTCTGTGAAGCCCCTCATCCAGCCCTCAGAACAGCATCCTCCGTTTTTTGGTGTAGATGTTGTTTTTTCCAATGAACACCAGCTTAAGCTTTTACAGGTTCATTCAGCTGCTTCCTCTGTCGCTCCAGTCAGATCTCTGGAAACCAGCAGTTCTTTGTCAGTCATTAAACCCAGAGGTCTCCTCAGGATCTACTGTCCTCCAGGTTGTAGATGCAGCCCTGCCCCCATACAGCTGATTACCAGGTCTGTGCCAAACTTGATGGGATGTGTCTAAAACCTGCAAACCAGTAGAGCTAAATACCAGGGATGGAGACGACTGATTGCTTTGATTGTGGTTGAACTTTCACCTTTTATATTCATTTTACTTCTTATACCAGGAACCAGAAGGTAGGAATCTTGCTCAAAACAAAATGAATGTTTAATGGTATTGTAAAGATTTTTCTTGTAAAGTACCTTGAGATGACATCTGTTGTAAAGTGGCGCCACACGAATAAACTGAATTGTTGAGTGTATTTCCCTACTTGATGGTTGAATGTGATAAAGAGCAGGTTAAATCTGGACTGAAGCACCTGGACTTCGAACACGTTCCTGTTCCTTTAACCAGTGTTGGTGCAAACATTCCTTCCTGCCCAGGGACTAGATGAAATTGAGCTTGTAGTTAATTCTGATATTCCTGTTAAATAACTGAATGAAATAAATAAAAAAATATTGTTGCCTCCTCCCCTATATGAGCAGGGAGGAGCTGGACATTGACCTGAAGGACATCTACTACAAGGTCCGATGTGTGCTGATGCCCATGCCATCTCTGGGGTACAACCGGCAGGTGGTCCGAGACAACCCTGACTTCTGGGGCCCTCTGGCTGTGGTGCTCCTGTTCTCTATGATCTCCATCTACGGACAGTTCAGGGTGAGCACAATATGATATGAACAGCCTTCAGGAGTCAGAGGTCACCGTCTGAACTTAGACTGTGCCGTTCGTCACACTCGTAGGTTGTGTCCTGGATCATCACCATCTGGATATTTGGCTCACTTACTATCTTCCTGCTTGCTCGTGTTCTAGGTGGTGAGGTACGTCTCCAGCTACACATATCCAGCATGTTTGGGAGGTCCTCTCACTTACCAATACAAGTATTATTATTAATATTATCATTATTTCTGGGTGCTGTTTTCTGTGTCTGCTCCAGGTTTCTTATGGCCAGGTCCTCGGAGTGATCGGATATTCCCTGCTTCCTCTCATCGTCATAACTCCTCTGCTTGTAGTGATTGGACGGTTTGAAGTTGTGTCCACATTAGCCAAAGTGAGTCGTATTTTATTCATCAGACTTCTGAGTTCTCGTTCCAGCTAGATTTATGTCATTTAGGTGTACTGGTGGATAAGTTTTCTTCTAAATAACTCAGGGCATTTTTCCACCTCAGAAAGTACCAAGGGCAAAGCCAGCCTTATGGAAATCTCACCTAGCAAATAGTTCAACATCATGGTGTTAGGGGGTTGTGGGTTCATGCTTCTAATGCAGTCCCTGATGTAGCCATCAAACTGAGGCTGTGAAGTCGCCTCATTGTGCTGGACCACTGCTGCTTTTGCTCCTAAAGCTAACACAGACTGTTTCCTGGATGTTATGCTGTCAGTCTGAGTAGGAACTGCTTCTGGCTCATTGGATCATGTGCAGTTCTTATCAAAAAGTGTAGCCAGGCGTATGTCTGGGAGATTTGTACCCCGAATGTGATGCCTGATGTCTCAGTCGAGTATGAGGTGAAGGTTTTTCTGTTAACAGCTGCCTGGTAGAAAGCCTGGTCTGAACTGTCATAGTGTTTTGTTCAGGTAGTGATGACTTGTTTCATGGTTTCTGATCAGTCCATATGCCTCTCCCTCTCTCTCTCTCCCCAGCTGTTTGGTGTGTTCTGGGCTGCCTACAGTGCTGCTTCGCTCCTCGTCGGAGATGAATTTAAAACTAAGAAGCCCCTTCTTATATATCCTATTTTCCTCTTGTATATCTACTTCCTGTCTCTATATACCGGTGTGTGATTGGATGAGTGAGAACTGCAGACCTTCTGGCAATGGACAATGACCCCAGGAGGTATTTTTTTTAAAGTGTTTTTTTTTTTTTTTTTTTTTTTTTTTTTTACTCTGGACAGCTGTAGTTGGCAGTGAGGACAATGGGAATATACATCATTGTAAATACTTTTGTTTGTTCAATAAAATGAACCAGATTGTGCAGCTTGTACCTTGTCCAGCAGCTGTCTCCATCCATCATCAGCACTCTACTCTCCCCAAATGCCTGGAATCAGTAGTTTGTGAATCTGAATCTGAATCCTAACCTTTTTGTTTAATCCACAGTATGTTTTAACAAATTCTTTTTATGTATACCTGTGTGGTGGAGGAGAAGATGGGTAAGAGACTGCAACACTGTTCTACACTCTGCATCACAGCAGACAGCCATTAATGAGGTGCCTTATTTTTCTTTGTCAGCTCTTTCAGAATAGATCCTAATCACTTTACAGACAGTTACAAAATGAATCATCCTGTATCTGTAACTACTCACTAATTTATCCTAAACAACATTCCTTTAAGAAACATTAGACAAACCTCAAATAAATGAAATTGTTGTAAAACATGGTAGTTCTGTAGTTATTAAATAAAAATAGAGAAAAGGATCAAGTAAACAGATACTTGGTAAACCTGTTTAAATGGGGGAAACGATGGAGCAGATTCTTGGTGTCCCAAATCACATTAATCTAGCAAAATATGCTATGACCTAGGGCTTGGCGATAATTCGATAGCAATATATATTGATCGATAGACGTGACGATAGAAAAAAATTAAAAAGTTCGATAGAAAAAAAAGTTTCCCCTCATTTTTACATTATACCCTATCAGGCAGCTTAATACAATCATTAATCAACAATCATTACTTACTCCAAAGGAATCATTAACAATGACCCACACAGCTCTGTCAGCCACCCTCTCTCCTTTCAAACCACAAAAAGGAAGAAGTAATTTTTGCTGAAACAGAATTTTTTAATTGTCCCTAAGCGAACCATCGCCGTAACTTCACTGCGCTCAGACGTAACAACAAGGCAGCAGTGGAGGACGCTGTTCTGGATAAATGTTTCAGTGGTTATGGTAAATTTACATCCCGTTTTGAACTGATCCTCTACGCAGTAAAATCCTAAACGTAGCAATAATGAATGGAATATAAAACTACAATCAGGTGTTTTAAGCAGGACTCCCCTTTTCCAGCTCCCTATGAATCTCTTACAGAGAGACACAGGAAACTTACCCAGGTCGCATCGCGTTGCTAACATCTGTGGCTGTTAAAATCTCCCATTAACACTCCTGAGTAGCTTGTTAGCTTTAGCTTTAGCCTACAGCTGAAGAGCCGAAGTGAATTTGAATAAGTTTTATTGACAAACAAAACCAAGGGTTTCAGCCATTAATATTATAAAGTTTCATAAAATGTTTAAAAGCTTAAAACGCATAAAAATAAGCCCATCCATCGATCCATCTTCTTCCACTTATCCGGAGTCGGGTCACGGGGGCAGTAGCCTAAGCAGAGAGACCCAGACCTCCCTCTCCCCGGCCACTTGGGCCAGCTCCTCGGGAGGAATCCCGAGGCGTTCCCAGGCCAGCTGGGAGACATAATCCCTCCAGGGAGTCCTGGGTCTCCTCCTGGTGGGACGTGCCCAGAACACCTCACCAGGGAGGCGTCCAGGAGGCATCCTGACCAGATGCCCGAGCCACCTCAACTGGCTCCTCTCGATGTGGAGGAGCAGCGTCTCTACTCTGAGCCCCCTCCGGATGGCCGAGCTCCTCAACCTATCTCTAAGGGAGAGCCCAGCCACCCTACGGAGGAAACTCATTTCAGCCGCCTGTATCCGCGATCTCGTTCTTTCAGTCACCACCCAGAGTTCATGACCATAGATGAGGATAGGAACGTAGATCGACCGGTAAATCAAGAGCTTTGCCTTTCTGCTCAGCTCTCTCTTCACCACGACAGACCGGTACAGCGCCTGCATAACAGCAGACGCCTTACCAATCCGCCTATCGATCACCTACGCCATTTTTCACTCATTTGTGAATAAAGACCCCCAGATACTTGAACTCCTCCACTTGAGGAAGGACCCCATCCCGACCCGGAGAAGACACTCTACCCTTTTCCAGCTCAAGACCATGGTCTCAGATTTGGAGGTGCTGATCCTCATCCCAGCCGCTTCACACTCTGCTGCGAACCGCTCCAGCGAAAGCCGTAGATTACGTGCAGATGAAGCCAACAAGACCATATCATCTGATCCTGAGGTGACCAAAACGGACCCCATCAACACCTTGACTGCGCATAGAAATCCTGTCCATAAATGTTATGAACAGGACCGGTGACAGAGGGCAACCTTGGCGGAGTCCAACTCTCACTGGAAACGAGTCTGACTTACTGCCGGCAATGCGAACCAAACTCTGACACTGGTCATACAGGGACCTTACAGCCCGTATCAAAGGGCCTGGTACCCCATACTCCCGGAGTACCCCCTACAGGACACCCCGAGGGACACGGTCGAACGCCTTCTCCAAGTCCACAAAACACATTTAGACTGATTGGGCGAACTCCCACGCACCCTCCAGGACCCTGCTGAGGGTATAGAGCTGGTCCAGTGTTCCACGGCCAGGACGAAAACCGCATTGTTCCTCCTGGATCCGAGGTTCGACTATCCGTCGGACCCTCCTCTCCAGAACCCCTGAATAGACCTTATCAGGGAGGCTCAGGAGTGTGATCCCCCTATAGTTGCAACACACTCTGTGGTCCCCCTTTTTAAACCACCACCCGGTCTGCCAATCCAAGGGAACTGCCCCCGATGTCCACGCAATATTGCAGAGCCGCGTTAATCAACACAGCCCGACAACATCCAGAGCCTTAAGGAACTCCGGGTGAATCTCATCCACCCCCGGAGCCTTGCCACCAAGGAACTTTTTAACAACCTCTGTGACCTCAGCACCAGAAATTGGAGAGCCCGTCCCAAAGTCCCTGGACCCTTTTTCCAAACAGGAAGGCGTGTCGTGGGATTGAGGAGGTCTTCGAAGTATTCCATCCACCGACCCAAGATTTCCCGCGTCGAGGTCAGCAGTACACCACCCCCACTATAAACAGTGTTGGTGGCAGACTGCTTCCCCCCCCTCAGGCACCGGATGGTGGACCAGAATCACTTCGAAGCCACACGGAAGTCGTTTTCAATGGTCTCCCCAAACTCCTCCCATGCCCAAGTTTTTGTCTCAGCGACCATCCGAGCTGCACTCCGCTTGGCATGCCGGTACCTATCAGCTGCTTCCAGAGTCCCACAGGCCAAAAATACCCGATAGGACTCCTTCTTCAGCTTGACAGCATCCCTCAATGCTGGTGTCCACCAGCGGGTTCGAGGGTTGCCGCCGCGACAGGCACCGACCACCTTGCCGCCAAATATTTTTTACATTGTGATTTTTTTTTTAGCGATGATTATCGATATCAATCAATATGACTTTTTTTTATCGATATGCTTTTTTTCTATATCGTCCAGGCCTACTATAACCTGCACTAGTTTGCAATGACATGTACAGTTAAACAGATGAAAGATGAATACTAGACTTAGCTATCAGTTTTCTGGGAATGAATAGCAAAGCATAAACTGACAAAAAGGAAACCATGTTTGAGGGAATTGTAAGAATATGAATTTTCCAGAACCAAATAATAACAACTAAGTATAAAAACGCATGAATCCAGCGGCCTAAAGAGAAGCATTTACAGAGTGGGTGATCAGATATAAACTGAAGATGAATCTGAATGATTTCCTATTCCTCATCCATACAGTTGAAAATGATGGCAGCTAACCTAGAACCACTAAATCCTTCCTGGGAAGACTTTCAAACATATTGAGTGTTTTGGACCATTTCTTGCAGAATGTTTGATAAATGGAGCACCACGGTTATAGAAGTCTTGGCTGTACTTCTTTTCAGAGGAGTTCTGCTGGGTTGAGGTCTGGACTTTATGCAGGCCTTTCACCTACCTCTGCTCTTAGATTACATATCTATGGCTTTATTCACCTTTTTCACTAATGCTACTATTTTGCCATAGCGGTTCCAAGAAGCTCTCTATTGACTGCTTTTGTGATTTTGTGTCGCATACTGCTCTTATAATGGGCAAAGATCTCTAATCTACTCCCATGGCTCCTTTTCAGTTCAACTCAATAAAAAATACATTACACTACTAGAAGGAAATAAAGAGTTATTGTAGCTAATACTAATTCATTCTTTAAGGAGGTATTGTAGATCCTGATGGCTATGGGCAGGAAGGACTCCTTGTAGCAGTTTGTGTTACAGCAAACTGAAGAAGCCTCTGACATGGAAATTTGCATTCTTCAGTCAGAGTTCTCCTCAGATCATAGCAAGACAGACTGCTACTGAAGATCCTTCCTGACCACATCTCCGTTTTACAACAACTCTGAACATACTTTGATAATGTGAGTTACAACCACGTTTTTTAAGGTTTTATGAATCTGAGCTGGCAGCAATCGCTCTAGAGTGTCAGATCAGAACATTTGTGATGTTCTTGTGAGAAAGGAAGAAACCAGACAGAGTCCAAGAATAAAGTGTTTTCACTTTATTCTGAAAGCCTCTATATAGATGCATGTGTCTGTGATTTACACTGGCTGTTGTTCGGCTGCTTTCTGCCTGCCTCTGAGCCAAGCTGCCAACATGCACACCTTTGGTGTGTTCATGGGTGCATAGGAAATCCCAAATATTACCCTTTTGTACAACATTTAAATTTAATTTGGCATAAATAAAGTATGTTAATGAATTTGAGGTGATATTTAAAATGATGGGAATTACTGATCAAAATCAATGATTTGGGGGGTGTGACCCAATACTTTTGGCAATCCAACCAAATAGTCTGTCTGGCTAAGTTCAGTTTGGTGCAGTTCCGAACGATTCCTTTGCCTCCTTTTTGTATCAAATGCTAAACCTACGGTTAATCAGAATCCACTTTGTTGGCTAAGTTTGTGAACAAAAATATATATAAATTTGTTTTCTCTTCTAATTTGCTCTCAATGTACAGACCTTTTAAATAGAAATATGTAAAATTCGATGGGAAATATAAAAGGTATTCCAACACTCCCTCAAAGTGTTTGGCCCTGCCAAGAATACATTTCATTCATTGCAGTTTCTCCCCTACCATTCTTTATTCTAAACCTAATAAGACTTTTTTTGAAAATTAAATTAATAAAATGTATCTTTAGAGAATTTAAATTTATGTGTAAAAAAACAGACATTGTATGTAGGCTACATACTTAAAATGTAAATACACTGAACAAAAATATAAATGCAACACTTTTTTTTGCTCCCATTTTTTGTAATTTTAATTTAATTTTAAAACATTTTCTACATACACAAAGATCTATTTCTGTCAAATCTGTAAATCTGTGATGGTGAACACTTCTCCTTTGCTGAGATAATCCATCCCACCTCATAGGTGTGCCATATAAAGATGCTGATTAGACGGCATGAGTATTGCACAGGTGTGCCTTAGACTGACCACAATAAAAGGCCACTTCAAAATGTTCCGTTTTATTTGCGGCTGAGGCAAAAATTTGGGCATGGGAGGAGTTTGGAGAGCGTACCAAACATGCTAAACGGGTGACATGTCTTCTGAGTATGCTGGCCATGCAAGAACTGGGACATTTTCAGCTTCCAATAATTGTGTACAGATCCTTGCAACATGGGGGCCGTGCATTACCTTGCTGAAACATGAGGTGATGTTGTTGGATGTATAGATCTCATCACGGTATCTGTTTGCATTCAAAATGCCATCAATAAAATGCACTTGTGTTCTTCGTCCAGAACGTCTGCATACCCATACCATAACCCCACCACCACCACGGGCCACTCCATTCATAACACCGAAATCAGGAAACCGCTCACCCACATGATTCCACGCACGCTGTCTGCTATCTGCCCTGAACAATGTAAACTGAGATTCATCCGTGAAGAGAACACCTCTCCAACATGCCAGACACCATCGCATGTGAGCATTTGCCCACTCAAGTCAGTTACCACAACCAGCTGGAGTCAGGTCAAGACCGCGATGAGGACGACGAGCTGGTGGCTGGTCTCAGATGATCTTGGAGGTGAACCTGCTGGATGTGGAGGTCCTGGGTTGGTGGGGTTACACGTGGTCTGCAGTTGTGAGGCTGGTTGGATGCACTGCCAAATTCTCAGAAGCGCCAACATGTCATCATACCAACTGCATGCTCCCTCAAAACTTGTAACATCTGTGGCATTGTGCTGTGTGATAGAACTGAACATTTCAGAGTGGCCTTTTATATTGGCCGGACTAAGGCACACCTGTGCAATACTCATGCTGTCTAATCAGCATCTTTATATGGCACACCTGTGAGGAGGGATGGATTATCTCAGCAAAGGAGAAGTGCTCACTATAAGATTTAAACAAATGTGTGCCAATATTTGAGAGAAATTATTTTGTGTATGTAGAAAATGTTTCAGATCTTTGAATTAATCTAAAAAAATAGGAGCAAAAACAAGAGTTGCAATTCCATTTTTGTTCAGTGTATGTGAATGTAGCTATTACAACTAAACATAAAACTTGGTGATGGCAAATCCAATCATCTTTGTGTATTTCACATTATGGAAATATGAGCTTGTCTGGGTTGTTTTACATGGTATTTCCCTACATGTCATGTTATTGTTTTACTGACTCATTCAACGTTTTTTTGGGGGGATGTAGCCCGTGTAGCTATGTGTGTTTCTGGGACACGTCTGAGGATGGTGCTGATGCGTTTTTCTATCTTATGAAAACAGGTAAACGTTGCTAAAAATGTTTTCATCTGTTTTACCGAGAAAACCTGATGTTCTATGAACACACGTGTTGTTGAATAAAGGCAATTCGTGTTTGATACAAACATGCCAAAATACTCAGTGACTATTATTTGAGGCAGTTCGTGAAAGAATTGATATTTTTCATGACAGTTACGTATTGCGTTGTAACAAAAGTCTACCAGCAGAGATGCTAAAGCTGTATTTTGTTCATCAGCTGTTCTCGATCTCTTGCTGTTCCCTTTCGCTGCCAGTAATCTCGCGAGAAGTGCTGAAGCGGTACGCTAGCTCCGTGTTCCTATGGTGTAAGTGACAGAGCCTAGCCTGGAGTTCCTCAGCGCTGATGGTGAATAGCTACCGGGGCTGTGACGGGCGGAGAAGAAGCCGCAGAAGGCTGGGGAGTGGTACTTCGGAATCTGACACTTAGATGAATTCAATTTAAGTTTATCATCAGGTTCTAACAAACCAAGAAGAGGAGGAAGGGGAAAAAATAGGAAAGATGGCGGCCGCGGCCTCGCCGGGCTCGTCCACCTCCTCAGACTGGATTGTGGTGAGAGACGGATGCCTGCGTTGCGACGAGGAGGGCCTGCGGAGTCTTTCCTACCACCCGGCCCTTAACGCTATCTTAGCCGTCACCAGCCGGGGGAGCATTAAAGTGATAGACGGGACTTCGGGGGCCATTCTTCAGGCTTCAGCACTGCACGGTAAGTACCGGAGTTCTCTGTCAGCCCTGACAACACCACTTTCAGTTTTGACAAGCCAAATAGTTTGTCAACAGACTGAAGGACCAGTACCGGGGAGTGTTAGCTGCTGCTAGCAGCTACACAGGCGGCATGACAGCCCGGGTTCTTACGCTAGATGTCCTGGGAGCGGAAAGCAGAGCCCCCTCATGATCTTGACTCAGGAATCATTATCGTGTGTCTCTGGTAAATGTCATCCCGTCTGTCTGAGCAGAGTCACCATGACACCTCTGACTGTAGCTAACAGCTAGCCGGAGCCGGCCGGCCAGTCCTCTAAACTTCTGCCTGTGTTTAGAGGAATGGCTGTATACTTAGCATTGACAGTCACTTATTGACGAATAGCTGGAAGCTGACGGTAGTTGTCCCTTTTAGGGTTTAAACTGTGCTAGCCGCTAAGCTATGCCCAGCTCACCAGGGAGTCTGTGGACAGAAGCGGCGGCAGCGTGAAGGTGATGGTGGACTGGAAGGATGAAACATGGGACTGATCAGCACATGTTAACACCTTGCTGCTGCTGCTGGGATCCTCAGCACTCACTGAATGTTATGTCATATAATCCCGCTGGATCTAGTGTAGCTTTTAAAACCATTTGTTTTGATCATAAATCATATCTTTACTCTGACATGGCTCAGTCCCGTTTAAGCAGCTGGTACATGTGGTGTTTGAATTTTAGTGACAAGTTGATGTCTGATTATTTGGATAGAATGATTACCTGTTGACCAGCCTGCTTTTTAACTGGAATCATGTGGAAATGTTTTTATTACTGGTGAATATTAATGTTCTCTGAGCAAATTCATCATTTGAGTCTGTGATTAAATGACAGAACACACTGAAATCATAGGTTAGAAAAAGATAGATTTACAATTAGGTCTGATTCACATTGATTCACAATGATTTATTCATTTGTTATCCACTTTTAATTGGCTCAGTATCATTGAAAATGTGATTAAAGATGTCAGAATATGATCAAGTGTTTGCCTTAAAGTCCCCATGTGTAAGAATTACCTCCACCTAGTGGTGCGCTCAGGTAATGCAAGCAATTGAGTGTTTTCTGGCTTCTCGTCGTTATAACACGTCATTACTACTACGGAAGCCGTGGAGTAAATTGTCCGAGTTAAACAGAAGATATATAAGTATTTGCTGGACTAACCTGTCCTGTGTCAAACATAACGCTAACATAAACTTCATTGTTTCATGTAATTAACTTACCTGTCCAGCAGAAAGCCTGCAACCTCCACGTCCGATTTAAGTTTGTTTCCATAATGAATATTCTCCATCTGGTAAACAGTCCACCGATGTAGATTCTTGTTTTCTCCCGGTTATTCTTTTTTCTTTTTCTTTTCTGTGGTATGGTTTCCTCCCTCTCACAGGGCAAAGAGTACAGATGGTCCTCCATTGAAATAGAAACCTATGAACCACGGTCCTCTATGCTGGTTTCTTCTCTTCAACCCCCCCCCCCCCAAACGTCACTGGCCGAAACCATACACTGTAAAAAAGAATAGACAGCGCCTCCTCACTCCTCCCCGTTTACCAGAATGACTTTCATGGGGGAATTCATGGCGGATTCACAGACTCCTCCTCCCCAGCTCTGATGAAGCATGTTCCTAAAAAGGGCATGGGGGCGGGATCTTCACTGTAGACTCTGCCCTCGTGGGGCGTGTATGGGCGTCTAGTTTGGTCTTAATCACGCTCATTCTGCTCTCGCGTCGTTAGCTCTGATGGTAAACTTGGCTCGGCCCCCTCATTAATTATGCAAGATTTCAAAAAATTATCTTACGAAAACCAGCCTGGTGCCCAGGTTTTTGATGAGCCCAGCGTTATCTGAGGAGGAATATGTAGCCATAGAAAGTTTAAAACAATGGACACCAGGCATTAAAGTTGTTTTTAACGTGTCTAAAGTCCAATGGTTTTCAATGGGGGCCTAGCGGCCAAATGGAGGTACTACAGCAATGGAGGAGCAATGGCGGCCTCTATGGTATGCGGTCACAAAGCAGAGCAGCCAGCAGCCATTGGCTAAAATGCATAAAACTAACAAGTTGAACCACTTTCGGCTAACATATTCACAGATGGCGATGCAACATGGCAGCCTCAGAGGGGGGGTGGGGCATCCTCTGTATCTCTAAACAACGTATTCTCAGACACAGGAACGCTTTCATGATAATGTGATTGTGATTAGACCTTAGTAAAATATGTATTTATGAAAGAACTACTTGATTTTTATTCATAAAAAGCCACATTTGTTACACACTGGGTTTTTTAGATCATATGTTGAATATTTTCCTCTCTTGTGTAATCTATCATGATTGAGTAAAGGGTTTAGAACAGGGCTTGGTTCTGATGCTGCAGGATCCAGTGAAACCTCTCTGGGTCTCTATTTGACCAAAGTTGTGTCCAGAGCTGCTCCATACCGTACATATGATCACAACTGAACAGTGCGGACAGCAGACTGACGTAACAAGGAGTAACATGAGTCAGTAGTAGACCAGCATCAGGTAAAACATGATTTTCTTTTCTTTTTCAGCCTGATGTATGCTGTTGTGAATCAGTAAAACCAAAAGCTAAGCTGCAGCATGGTTTATTGATCAGAACCTCCGCTCTTTTTGCTGAATGTGAATTGGGATTGTTGACATGTTTAGAGGCCTTTTTCCAGCTTTATTCAGCGGCTGGTGGAGGAGGAACAGCTCTACTGAAAGAATGTAAGATGTGGCTGTAGCATCACTTTTAACATTTGAGCTTACAGTTAGAACGCTGAGGTTTTAACATCATATAAAACGCTAGAAATGCATAACTTCAGCGAGACTAAACGCTCTGATCAGTGGGTTATCTGAAATCCCCATCAGTCAGAGCTTCCTATTGTCCACTGAATCCATAACTGTTGTTTCTGACCAGGTTCATTAATAAACTGCTGGTGTGGAGCAGAGATCAGCTCAGAAGTCTTCAAACGCTTCACTGCTCGTTTAAAACGCTGGAAATACATGAAAGCCTTAATTAGTAAAACAGCAGAAAAAATCAGGCAGGCAGAGGATGAAACGGGAAAGAAGAGAGATGTTCATCATGACCTGACTCTGGGAAGATGTTCCTCTGGTCTGGGAGTTAGCAGGAAGCTGGAGAATCACGGCCAAGAGAGCAAAGAAAGGGATTTCAGTGACACTGAGATCCAGGTGAAACATTGGTGGGGCAATCAAAAAGGTATTCATCATCAACAGACTTAAAAAACATTAATGGCAAAAATCATCAAGTCAATAGTGTGCATGGTCCACAAAAACATATCTTTTTTTTTTACATTAAAAATGTGTGTTTCATTGCCTGCTTAACAATAAATGAACAAACAAATAAGGTAGGAATTCTTGTAGAAAAGGGATTTTTCATAAATCAGAGCTTTTAATGTTTGCCCTTTTTTAACTAAATCATTAAGTTTTCAAATATTTCGGAGGGTCTCATTTTAAAGCAAAAATCAGTTTTTTCTCAGCAGAAAAAAGGGTTTGGGGCACTCTCTCTTTGAAAATATGTGTTATTTTTGGTTGATTCTGCTTTTGTGTTGTTTATGCAATGAAATGAAAAAGGAGGGAAATATGATTGTTAAAAGCTTGATATTTGTTTGTGCCATGGATCACTTTCTAATCCTTTTAATTTGTTAACAGCAATGATGGCATTATAAAAGAAAGTCTCCATCTGTATCAATCATTTGTGTTTTGGTGCCAGTTGCAGAAAGTACCAATCTGGTCAAGGGTCGTACAAAATCAGACCAAGGGCCGTAAATGGCTCCTGGGCCGCACTTTGGACTTCTCTGAGTTAATTAGTGCTGAACATTACTGATTGGTTCTGTCAGCTCAGGGGGAACCAATAAAAAGAGATCTGTGCCTTGGAGAAAGTGACAGTGGAGATGTTCCTGTTGGAAATAAAGGAAGAAATGGTTTGGTATCCCACTGAATCAGCACACAGCTGGACCAGGAACATATCATCATATTTGACACTTTTGTGGCCGTGTGTAATTGGAGACACCGTTTTAGCTGCCCTCAGCACGCGAGGGACAACCTGCTTCACTGATAACCAGGACCATGTAGTTGTCACAGTACAGTTTGCAAACCTTTGATTTGTGTAATGGAACAGCATCCTGTTAGGCCGAAGAGCTTGGTGTGACGCATAAACCCAGTACACAGAGAGCACAATGCACATCTGTCCATAGCTCCTTGGTGGATCAGATAAACTGATGAGAGAAATCATCATTATTCTTTATTTATATAGCGCTTTCAGTGGCCAAATAGCACCCAAGGGGCTGAACATGGCATAACCATACAGATATAGAAAATAGGCAGATAAAAGCCAAACAAAACCACTATAAAACCATATATATATATATATATATATTTAAAAAAAAGATCATTGAGTAGCCCTAAAATGGTATCAAAGTGTATTTAGCTGCTTCAGTGACAGCGTAAGGTAACGCTTTCCAGAGCATAGGAGCCATATTTGAGAAAGCTCGACTAACAAATTGTGATCACTTGAACACAACTCGCGGTAGGGGGGCAAACAGAGTCAGAAGATCCATCAGATATGATCGCAGTGCCCTGGAGCCAGTTAAAAACAAAACCAAGAACGTTGAATTGAGTCCTGTAAGAAATGGGAAGCCAGTGGAGGAGTTCAGGACAGGTGTTAGGTGCTCATAACGTCTAGTGCCTGTTAACCATCTGGGAGAAGAATTCTGCACCACCTGGAGCCTGTATAAAGAATTACCAAAAGCGTGGACAACTGTTTCCAGGTGGGCACGGGACAACAAACGCTTAATTTTCGCCAGGCGACAAAGATGAAAGAAACAGGACTTAACAATACAGTTAATATGGGCATTGAACTTAAGACCTGAGTCCAGTTTGACCCCAAGATTGGTGACCAGGTCTTTCTGAGAAACAGCCAGCTGGTCAAAGTCTAAAGCCCGTTTGACAGAAACTCTAGTTTTAGGATAAAAGACAATGGTCTCCGTTTTAGCTTCAGAAAGCTGTTAGCCAACCAAGCAGTTCCTTTTCAAATCAAACTGTCAGTGCTGCAGTTTCCTCATTCTACCACTAGATGTTAGAAGTGAACTTATAATCAGGGACCTTCCTACACACAAGTACAAAGTGATAAATAGCACAAGGAGCTATAGATTCATAGATGAGGGCCCAGGACTCCTGATCCACTACAGTGTTGAGTTAAGCTGCTTCCTTCAGCTGGGTCCAGCAGCAGGTGTAAATGCTGAGTCGGCTTTGCCAGCTGAATGTGTGGACGGGGTTGTGGATGTCAGACCTCATTCATCTGCCACACTGTGTGGTGTGTGATGCTAGCTGAGGAGGAATGTTGTAGAGCTGCTGTACGCTGATGAAAAGCTTCTCTGTAGCACAGACAGGACACTGCTTTTCCTTTCATTCTCAGCCCTTTTTGGCCGTCTGTTAACCAAATAATCTTCCTATTGTAACGTGGATGAGTCCATCTCTGCTCCGGTGGTGGTGGTGGTGGGGGCCGGGGGGGTGAGCTGCTGTAATACTGCTCCTCTCTCTGCGTCTCCCAGCTAAACCAGGCGGCCGTGTCAGATGCCAGTACTTCCCTGCGGTGGATAAGGTGCTGTTTGTGGATGACTATGCTGTGGGCTGCAGGAAGGACCTGAACGGCATCCTGCTCCTGGATACGGCCCTGCAGCCACCCGTGGCCAAGCCGGAGGACACGGTCCAGCTGGAGCTGCCAGTCACAGAGGTGAGGCTGCTGTCACCTTCACACATCTGCTATGTTTGTAAGGACAATTTACCTGCCAAGCACTATAAATGTTAAGAAACCATGGAGAAATATGGTCGCTCCATAGAATCTCATTCCTCAGTATATGTAGAAGAATTATCAGGGCAGGAGCATCTGTTTGAAGTGAAGCAGACTGTATTAGCAGTTTGATAGAAGCAACCATTTGCTTGTTTGTCTGCACCACTGACCTAAGTTTGAAAGTTGTTTGACAGGAAATGATACAGAGAAGGGAGGAAGCCATTCAGAGCAGGTTCAGAGTCGGGCCTGTTCCACCGCTACATCACACCACGCCCAGACTGCTTGTCTTAAATCTAAAATAGCCCATCTTGTATTCCACTTGGAGGTTACTGCCATGTTGACCATCTTAAAGCCTTTTTAGCTGAATATTGTTGGAGTCTATTAGATTCCATCAGTGCTGGAATAGCAGGTAGATCAGATAAAAACCTTTATAATTAGATAATTGGGTGTTTTCACCCTTGGAAAAGGACAAGAAAGTGACTGATTTCAGTTCAGACTAGAAATGGAACCAAAATAACTGTGTGTGTGTGTGTGTGTGTGTGTGTGTAGGCCCAGCAGATGCTGTCAGCATGTCAGGAGAAGATCGATGTGTCCAGCACTGAGGGTTACGAAGCGTTCATCAACCAGCTCAAAGAAGGCCTCAAGAATACCTCGCATGAGACCGCAGCCAATCATAAAGTAGCTAAGGTAAGCCAATGACATCAACAGTCGAATCGCTCATAATGACAACTGGGAGCTGAATGCAGATAATGCTACTAGAAAGGTTATTCACCATGTGTCATTTTTACTGTATCATATACAGTGTTGGCCTCCAGGGAAAGATGTTTGAAAACTGTCAAATAAAGGAGCATTTCACCTCCATCCTCCAGGTTTCCCCTTAACTTAAAGGCCTTTTTCTAAAGTATGAACACCTCTTATGTGTTTCTGACCAATGAATGGGGGTTTGACCCGAGCTAACCAGTTAATGTGCTGGTTTTGAAGAAAATGAACAAATATAAAACGTTGCATAACTGCGTCATAAAGACTAAAGCAGTGAGGTGAACTCCAGCCAGGGTAACCAGGAGCTGACTGGGCAGCTGCTCCCTGGTAAACCAGACTAGTTAGTGATCATTAATAACTACTATACTTATAATATGAACGCCAACCTTCCTGTCCTGTCCTTCTTAGAGACATTATTGTTGTTGAAATTGGTCGTTTTGTAGAGAACCAGAGAAGTGATCTAGCTGCAGCAGTCTACTAAACACTGGCTACAAACCTGACAGCAATGGGTCACCATTAGTGGGTTAATATGTTAAGAGTGAATGAAGTGGGATCCCTCATTGCAGCATCTCAGCGTATCTCCAACAGACCAGCCAGGTTCCACATATCTCACCATGCTAGCAGGCTGACTGTTTTCACCATCTGCTTCACGTCCTCCGTCCAAAGCAGTGTTCATTTTGTTTGGTCCTGATTACTGACGCTATGAGAAACCTGCACTGGTGCCTGCAGTGGAAACGCATCATTGACCAATCTCTTAATACACCAGCAGGATCTCACTCTGAAGCTTTGCTAAAGCCAGAATATTAATTTAGTCTCATGTTGAGGGATGACAGTTTTAATAAAACCCCCAGTGGTGGGGCTGTTGGTTCTAAAATCATTCCTCCTGATACTTAAAGCCTAAAGCCTGGTTACTACTTCTCCATCTGCATACGTACGGGGACACGCTACGCCTCTGTCTGTTGATGCTCTCCATCACTCACACAAGCACGGATGGAGTAGAGCCCAGTATTTTATCTGTTGAAGGCAATGGAGAGCACACATCTATGATTGGTCGGCCCCGGATCATTTCGGCAGAACGGTGCTCTATAGTGCATGTAATCAGCAGTCAGAGCACCCATTGGCCACTACATGCTGTGCGTTGAAACAACACTTTATCTAACCTGGTCTTTACGGGATTTTGAACAGCAGGAGGCGTAGAGAACAACAAAACAGAACGCTGTGGCTTTCAAATGATTTTCTTAGTTTCATTTCCTGTATATTTATTTAGGTTAGTTTGAGGCCACTAACATTGACCTGTTTAACGTGTAGGCACAGTAAAGGAGCAGCTGGAGCTCTCCTTCCTCCTTTGTAGTTAGTAAATGTTCCATCTGTGTCTGCTTTGGAACAAGGATAGTGGCTCTAATCAGGAATATTTCAGTTTGTTGGAGGAAAACCAGAGACTGCATGGGCTTCCTCACACAGCAACCAAACACCTGCTTTTTATTATTTAATCATTACTACACAGAATCCAGCATGACTTTTGGCTCAGAAACGGTTATCTCTAATAACGGCCACCATGTTTGGTTGGCTATGATCAGAAGTAAGGGACTCTGTCTTTGAGCCTAGACACAGCCCAGAGCTGTTTTTTTTATCTCTACGGTGTGTTGGGGAAGGGTCAGTGTGGCTGCTGCAGGTATTTAAAGCTTTGGGTGATGAACTCTGACTGACGTTTATCCTTGTTCTATGTACACCAACATGCTGATTGTAACTCTGTCTGCTTGTGGACTGTTGTTTCAGTGGGCCACGGTGACGTTCCATCTCCCTCACCATGTGCTGAAGCTGGTAGCCGGGGCCATCGTCAGTGAGCTGAAGAAGATCAACCAGAACGTAGCTGCCTTGTCTGTAGCCTCCTCCATCATGGACAGGCTCTCCTACCTCTTGTCCAGCGCCAGGCCTGAGCTGGGGGTGGGCCCTGGACGCTCTGTAGATAGGTCAGTCAGCAGTCTTATACAGCTCTTCACTGATTTAGCTCAAAGGCCCAGTGGAAATGTTCCAGTCGTCTTCTGATTTGACATCCATTCCTTTAAACACTCACTTCTGATTCCTGATGATCTTATAGATCAGACGAGCTCCAAGGTTTCTCATATAGGGTGGATCCCAGGGGAAGAACATGTAAACTAGAGTGAGTGCTAGTGTCCAGTTAGCTTCTAATCAGTGCCGCTCTCCACAGATCGCTGATGTACAGTGAGGCCAACAGGAGGGAGACGTTTACATCGTGGCCACACGCTGGTTACCGCTGGGCCCAGCCAGATCCCATGGCTCAAGCAGGGTTTTATCACCAGGTATGTTCCTAGGCACAGCTGTGCTAACAGCCAGACACTACCTCATATCCTGATGCTAATTGATTCAGTCCAGTACAGCAGCACACCTTTCAAACATAATTAGAAGCACTGCTTCCAGATTCAGAAGTTAAGTTCAAGCCTGGAAGCAAGAGCCATGAGAAACAGGAAACCCATTCCGTTTCCACAGTGAATGGATCTGCAGATGTGCTCCATGAAGAGTCCAGGTCCAGTTTAGGATGGGGTCTTTTCCCCTGAGCTGCTTCAGTGCTAAAGTCTGACTTGGAACCAGTTCTGCCCAAGCACCGTTTTTTGGTTCCAAACTGGTGCTTAGCCAAGCGCCAAGTGAAGCTGGACCGGACCGATTTCTACCCTCCCCACAATGATGAATACACAATAGAGTGCGGATCAGGCTGTGTTTTTCTGCTTGAGCCTTTGTATGGTCTTTGTATTATCAAATGAATTCACTTTATTTATAGAGTGCCAATTCACAACAGGTGTCATCTCAAGGCACTTTACAAAAAAATCCCAGGTGTGCCAAGGAATGCTAACAGCTGCTGGCTACTTTAAACATGTGGGTGAGAACCAGTGTCAGGTCCAGGTTAGCTGTCAGTTGTAGGGTTGTTGTTGGTTTTTAAGAACATTTACCTGCTGTCGTTACTACATCCACACCGCTGCTGAAGTCTCTGTTCACAGCTGTTCATGCGCAGGTCATTTCAGTGCTGCTTACTGCACGATTGACTGCCCTTCTTTGTTTCTGTCCACAGCCTGCCTCTACAGGGGATGACAGAGCCATGTGCTTCACCTGCAGCGTGTGTCTGGTCTGTTGGGAACCCACAGATGAGCCCTGGTGAGTCCACTCCCATTATCATGTCCCGGTCAGTGTCTTATGCACATTTATCAATACTGTTCTGCCTAACGGCTCTGCCTGACTTCCTTCAGGTCTGAACATGAGAGACATTCTCCCAACTGTCCATTTGTGAAGGGAGAGCACACGCAGAACGTCCCTCTGTCAGTAACGTTGGCGACCAGTCCCGCTCAGTTTCCCAGTAGTCCTGACAGCTCAGACAAGATCGCCTGCTATGGATTTGGCAGCTGCCCGCAGTTCCTTGCCGCTGCCACAAAGAGGGGCAAGATCTGTATTTGGGACGTCTCTAAGATGATGAAGGTAGGAGCTGGCTGCTGCTGAGGCGGACTTCTCCCTGTTTTCACTGTCCCAGGGACACTTGTTGATTCTGACAGCAAGGTTGTTTTCAACAGGTGCACCTAAAGTTTGATGTGAACCCATACGATCCCGCCATCCTCCGCCAGCTGATCCTGTGCAGCGGTGAGCAGGGCCAGCAGCCGCTCACTGAGTCTCGAAGGCCCACTCTGACTTGGCTGGAGGAGTCGACTTCCTGCTCTGACCTTCCCAAGCTAGAGGGGGACAGGTAAAGTCTGCGACACTAGGGAAACGAAGCACAAGGCATCCAGGCAGAGGGCTGACTGTTAGTGCTGAAGTTACGTGTAGAGCATCATTTTAGTTCCTGTACATGGTACTGTAAAGTCCAGCTAAGATCAGACTTCTGCAGGGGTTAGTTACAGGCAACAGAGAAGTAAACCAAAATGATTCAAACGCCATAACCTCTGAAGAAAAACGACGCTCCTCCTCTGCATTTCTAACTGATACAATCACTGTGAAAGCTAGTGTTTACAGACATTTTGGAGATTACCCCATGATCGAGAAGCATGGAGGGAAGATGCTGAATGTGTGGTTACAACTTACTGTTTTCAGTCCGTTTTTCTTTTCTGTGCTAATGCTTGAATCCCTGTTTCAGTGATGACCAGCTGGAGGACTCGGACAGCGAGGAGCCGTCACGATCAGAGTCCGTCACAGGTAAGCAACCTGCTGCTGTCCTCCTCCATTGACCAAATACTTGGCCATTTCCCCACAGTCTGAGCATATGAGCAGCTTTGAGATTGTGCTGATGGTGTTGCAGGTCAGCCGTCCCAGTGGGAGAGCATGGACCTGAGTCTGAGCGTGACGGCGCTCAGCGTGCTGCAGCAGCCAGAGAAGCTTCAGTGGGAAGTGGTTGCCAGCGTTTTGGAGGATACTGTCAAGGACCTGGAGGAGCTCGGTGCAAACCCCTCATTAAACCAAACTAAGTCCACCAGCCAGGCCAAACCAAAAGACAAGGTGCCTGACCATCACAACATTCCCTTTCCCTGCCTGCTTGCTGGAGGCCTTCTTAGCTACCGCTCAGCCTCCATAGCCCCCATGGCTGTCCCCCCATCTCCCTCAGCGTCTACACGTAGGACCGCTGATTGTCCACTCAGGACTCAGGCTGCTGAGCCGCTTAGTACACCTGTACAGGAACACGGGCCAATGGAGATCGATCCTTGCCACCCCCAGACGGGTCCCCAGGAACAAGGCTTCTCTACCTCGGCAGGCTCTCAGCTGATTAGCCCCTCCTCCCTGCCAGGGGGGCGCAGGACTATACCTGTGCTGCTGCTCTACAGTATCAGAGAGGTGGATGACAAATCCTCAGGACAGGTGTTTGCTCACATGAACAGTTTAATGAGCAAGGGTCTCCATGAGGAAGGCTTCACCGTGCCGCAGATCATTGAGATGGAGTTTGATACTCATGAGCAGCTGCTTCTCCAAGACCCCCCGATCACATACATCCAGCAGTTTGCTGATGCAACCAACTTGGCTGGGATAGACGGCCACGTGGACAAGTGGAGCACACTGGCAGCAGCAACTGTCTCCAACCCCCCTCGACCAGGAACGCTGGTCCAGTGCTTGAGGCTGCCGAAGCAGCTGGAGGAAGAGAATCTGTTTGTGGACTCCATCACGCCGTGCTGGGACGGGGTGCACCTACTGGTTGGTCTGAAGCCCTGTGGGTTGGAGTCTCTGAGTGCCTCAAACCAAGTTGAGGCTCTTAACAACCTGAACCGCCTGCACTCAGCCTTGTGCAGCCAGCGTGGCCCGCTGGCCAATGGCATGGAAGGCCACCACCCAGGGGGGTCCCCACCTCAGACCCCCTTTATCGTACCTCCAGGAAACCAGCAGCAGGAGGAGCAGAGGGCCCAGAGTGGTGGGAGTGGAGGGGGCTACCTTGCTCTCTATAAGCTCAACTACTCTACTAGAATAGTCACTTTGGAAGAGGAGCCCATCAAAGTACAACAGATTCAGGACCCTTGTGACGCCATTAGCTCCCTGATTTTGCTGCCACCAGATGTGCTGGACAGCAGAGAGGATGAGAGTGAAGAGGCCGCTGAAGAAGCTCTCCTTCCAGCGTCAGTCAATGGTTTGTCTGGACCAGGAACAGAGACTGCAGGTGAAGCAGCCTCCAGCAGCACTGCAGCTGGTAGTCTCAGCACTCCTTCCACTTCTGCCTATAGCCATAAGGAATGCAAGAAAGCAGAGATGGTAGGCCTGGGACACCTGGTGGTCACCACACAGGCTGGCTTCATCATGATACTGGACCTGTCCACTTTGGAGGTTCTGGCCAAGGTGGAACCACCCAAAAAGGATGGGTTGAGTGAGGAGACTGACCCATTTGTCTCGGTGACCTACTGTTCTGGCACTGACCGCCTCTGTGCCTGCACTAAAGGTAACAATCTGGTTCTGTTCTGCATGTTTCTGTCACATAGCACAGATCCAACTCTGAGATATAGTGTTTGGAGTTTCCTTTAGTCACACAAAGCTGTAGCCTAGATTGATGGGTCCATGCCTCAGTATGAGCCGAGTCACACTCTACAACTAGGAAACATTTACAGCTTAGAAGAGATCAGAAAGGTTTGGCTTCTGTTGGGCCTTTCAGCCTACCAAATCCAAAGCAAAAATCATCAATCCAACAGCACCATCATTCTTCCTGGTTTTACTGGTCTTTGCCTATGAACACCCACTGGTTTGTTAGCTCCTGATTTTAGAGGGAAGGAAAAGAAAATGTCTCTCTGCTGCTGCAGCTCCACTACCAACTCTAAGAAGCCAATGTATGTAGTTGTATACCTTCCAATTCACTTCTACTTCTCTAAGCTATGTCCTCGAGAGTCTTCCTGTCTGGTCCACTGCAGCAGTCTGTACACAACTAAAAACCCAGGTAGATGTTGGAGGGACCCACTAGACTGGTGACCTCCTGAGTAGCAGGCTGTAGAAGAGCAGAGCAGGTGTGTTTGGTCTTACAGATCCAGATGACGGCCTCAGTCATGTGATACTCATGACGGGTCCACCAAGGTATGGAGTGGAAGTTCAGGCTAACGTGTTGTTACAGCAGCCCTCATCTCTCAGGAATATTGATCTGTGGTTAATGAAGTTAATAGTGTAGTCATGTGTAGAAAGAGCCACTGCGTCCATGATGTCTTGGTGTGTGAAAGACAGTCCTGGCTCCCGTCTCAGGTTGAGCCTTTAGCTCGGACTCTGTTGCTGGAACTGTAATGTGTTGAAACTAGCTGTAGAACCAAACGTTGTTTGCAGATTTTCCTTGTTCAGTTTAAGTTATTGTTCCAGCTTGGTCCATAGGTAGTTTACCTCTGTAGTGGAATCATGGGTATTTCTTTCCAGGGCCAGCATGTCCGTTGCATCTGTTGTTAGACTTCTGTAGCTGCACAGTAGTAGAAGGAGACATAACAGGAAACTCCCTCTGTGGTATGTCAGAGAACAACGCTTTGTCTTTTCAAGGTCCAAATCTTGGCCACTATTTAGTTGTAGGCATGAAGTCTATTTTGAGGTGTTGACTACATCCCAGCTCAGCTATAGTGTACTAGTGTCCTTAGATACTTGGATGTATGCGAGTGAAACAGGTCTTGGTTGATTCTGAACAGACTGGGGTCTAAGTGCCCCAATAATGAACTACCAGCTGCTGGGAAGCGGTCTATCTGCTGTTTCCAGGCTCTGTTTTCCAGTCTGACCATTGGTTCATTCAGTTGTTGGTATTTGCACTTAGAAATAAGTGTAATTGTGTGAAGAGCTCCTCACCTGTGAAAGACCTGTTTGTGTTGTGACAGTTAGTTTGCAGCCAACATTGAAGCGCGTATGGAAGTACGCTGGAGAGTGATACCTGCTGGTACTTGGTGACTGAAAACTTGTGGTGAAGAGTCCTCCTCCAGCTCCAGTACTGGAACTATACCCCTCTACATAACCAGGGTTTATATCCTGGGGCATTTTGGTAGAACTGAATAAGTCAGCAGTGCTATGACAGAAATAGACAAATGGGATCACTTTGCTGCAGTTTTTAACCATTTAGTTTATTTTGTCCTAGTTGGCAGTAGTCTACAGAAATGCATAGACTGTCTTGGTAGAATGTTTCCTTCCTCTAGGAGTCTTCATATCATTTGTGTCTGTGAAGGTGGAGAACTTCATTTCCTTCAAATTGGAGGAGTTTGTGACGATGGAGATGATGGAGATATGTTTATCGATGGTCCCCTTTCCAAAGGGGCCGAGCCGCTGCTTGAGGGGGCCAAGCCCTCCTCCAACCCGTCCAGCCCTGGAATCACAGGTACGACTGCAGGGTGATGATCAAATCCAGTGTAATTCCCTCCATCAGTTCTCAGCTAACGGTGTGTCGTTCCTCATCACATGACCTCGGTGCAGGAGTGGACCTCCTCGTGGACCAACCTCTGACTACTGAGAGTCTGGCGTCATTGATGGAGTTGACACGGTTTGAGACGTTGACTCCACGCTTCTCGGCCACCGTTCCACCGTGCTGGGTGGAGGTGCAACAGGAGCAGCAGCAGCGGCGCCACCCACAGCACCTTCATCAGCAACACCATGGAGATGCAGCGCAGCACACCCGCACATGGAAACTCCAGAGTTACAGGTGACTGAGAACGGCTGCTGCTAACGATATGTTGAATGTTCATTTTGACAAAAGTTCTTTCAGAAATTAAGAGCTATTTACTTATTAGTTATCAGCTCCATCCATTATCTTCAGTCTATCTGGGCTCGGCTCTTGGTTCCAGACTCACTCTCTCTAGTCTCTTGGGCCATGAAACAGTTTTTTCTGATCAGGCTTTAATCTGAATACTTCTGTCCATGTAAACGTAGCTGCTGATGTGAGGTTGTACTCTAAACATGCAGACTCCAACCACAGCAATCCCTCAAATATCTCTCATACTGAGCAAGGATATAGAGAGGAAAAATTCCTCTTTAACAGGAAGAAACCTCCAGCAGAACCAGAACCAGAGTTTGCCCAGTGACCCGCATCTGGGCGAGGAATCACTGAGTCCCTTTTTAGGGAGTGTATTGCAGTCTACTTTGTCATTTGTTGTATACCACTAAATAAAATACGAATAAGGAATCGCTTATTATAGACTAAAATCCAGACGGTCCCAAGGATAGATAAATAAATAAATTCCCTTCATCTGTTTTTGGAGGTGACCGTTATTCAACTATTAATAATGCAGACTAAGCTTTCCTATGACAAACGTAAACCCATCCACCCATACGGTCTATCCTTTGCATCGTAGCAGGGGCCTGGGGCCTTTCTGCTGCAATCATTGGGTGAGCGGTGGATTCCATCCTGGACCGGTCCATCACAGGGAAACAACCATGCACACACACAGCAACCACAGCAATGTGTGGGAACCCACACATATACAGGGAGAACATGCTAACTTCATGTTCAAAGACCCCATGCCAGGATTTGAACTACTGCAGCCCTCATAATATTAATAAAATATAGTCTTTGTTATGAAGGAGTTTGTCTGGTTTAAATGTTATTTGTTAACCTCTGATGATGGTTTTGTGTTTTTAATCATTTTCAGTTCCAGCTGGGATGAGCATGTGTTTGAGCTGGTGCTGCCTAAGGCCTGCATGGTGGGCCATGTGGACTTCAAGTTCGTCCTGAATCCCAACATTGTCAACATTCCTCAGATCCAAGTCACTTTACTGAAGAACAAAGCGCCGGGCCTGGGAAAAGTCAGTGGTGAGTGCGGGTCCGATGTTCAACCCAAAACCTCTATTAATCATTCTTGTTGTGGTTTAATGATGTTGGTGTGTTGGAACCATGTAAGCATCTGGAGCTGCTTGGATCATCAGTCCAGCTCTGATGTTTTTGGCAGTCAGCTTTGTATCAGCTGGGCCTCCTCCACTGTGATTGTTCAGAAGCTGCTGCTCATTGTTATGTTGATCCTTGAAAAGCGCTGAGAGTCTAAATCTGGACAAAGGTTAAACTGAGCTGGCCTTAAAGCCTGTATGAGGATGAGCACACGGTCCTGTAGAACTCACAAACAGGCTGCATATGAATCTAAAACATGCTGGTGGGTCTGAACAAACCTAGATACTAAAGTAAAACAGGATACAGATATGGCACATTTCCACCAGTACCAGTACCGGTACAGAACGGGCCGCTTTGGTGTGTTTCCATTACCTGCGTCCGTTCCGAGCCGACCCCTTTTTTGGGACTACCTCTGCCTTGGTTCCAAGCGTTCCGAAGCGACCCTGAAACGCCCATCTATGGACTGATTGGTCCGGTAACATGATGTCCCTCTGACTCCTACCAGCAGTGGTAGCAGCTGATTGGTCTGTTTGTTTGTCTCAGAGGAAGCTATAGTTTAAAGTTTGAAATAAGCAGAACGCTAAAGTTAACTACAAGCAGCCTAAAATGATAAAGAAATCGGTGTGAGGGTTAGGGTTAGGTGGGGATCTTGTAAGTATATATAATATTGAATCTATGTATTTCATCATGTTGTCATGATGGCTGAATGGTTAGTGTTGGTGACTCCTGTTTGGTAGGTCCAGGTTCATTTCCCTGTACTGCTGTGCTTAAGGTTTTTTTCACAGTAGGTTCAGGTTCTCAGATATTCTTCCTGGTTTAAGAAAAAAAACTTTTTCTAGATTTTAAACAAAATTATTATTAATATTTTATTTTTAAACCAAGTTCGGACATCAAGACAATAGCCAGTTCTGTATGTTCAGTGCTGAACAGTGTGGACGGTCAATAAATTAATGAAGATAGAAGTAATAATAATTCTGTTGATTCATTTGCTCCCCCAAAATGCACAAGGTCTTCTCAATCTTCATTGCATTGTTAAGCATGTATCTCAGATCATCATATTTTTACCCAGATGTTGTAAAATCTGGAAGCAAAACATGCTGTGGTGGATGTTTTAGGTTTTTTATTTCAATAAATGAAACCAAAAACACAATTTTAATGGCTACTTTTAATTAGAGATTTTTCAATGCACTATTTCTTCTATCAATTTTTTTTGTGTCAAAATATGATTCCCCTGGCTAATATTATTAAATGAGGGCCAAACCTCCGTTATTTTGCAGGATTAAAGGTTCAGAATAGACGGTGAATATTTACAGAAACACTTGGAGGTAGGGCTGGGTGATATGGTTTAAAAATGTAATCCGATTTTTTTTATATATCAAATCTGATTTCAGATTTTAATACATTTTTCCTACCTTATTTTTTTTCATAAGAAGAAATTGATGATGATAAAAATATTTTCAGAAACCTTCTTTTATTTCAATCACCCTGTCCTGGAGCTGACTTGAATTTAATATCCACTAAAACAAGCTGCATAGTATCCGTATTAAACAAGATGGCTAGATTAACATCACTCTGAGCCATGGAAGTCTAAGTAGTTCATTGGTTAAAAAAATCTGTTTTCCTAAAATTTAATCTTCAACAACAGAAGAGATGATATTTGCTGGCGCTTTTATTAAGATAAGCCCGCCCACGTCCTCACCCACTGCAGTTCTTTTAAGATGGTAATGGAAACACAACCTACCTGTTCCAGACAGTACTGACCCGTTCTGTACCGTACTGACCCGTTCTGTACCATACTGACCCGTTCTGTACCGTACTGACCCGTTCTGTACCGTACTGACCCGTTCTGTACCGTACTGACCCGTTCTGTACCGTACTGACCCGTTCTGTACCGTACTGACCCGTTCTGTACCGTACTGACCCGTTTTGTACCGTACTGACCCGTTCTGTACCGTACTGACCCGTTCTGTACCGTGCTGACCCGTTCTGTACCGTACTGACCGTACTGACCCGTTCTGTACCGTACTGACCCGTTTTGTACCGTACTGACCCGTTTTGTACCGTACTGACCCGTTTTGTACCGTACTGACCCGTTCTGTACCGTACTGACCCGTTCTGTACCGTACTGACCCGTTCTGTACCGTACTGACCCGTTCTGTACCGTACTGACCCGTTCTGTACCGTACTGACCCGTTCTGTACCGTACTGGTCCTGGTGGAAATGGGGCATTAGACAGACACTTGGCTGGTGGAGCTTCTACAGGAGATACAGGGCTTCCTCCTAGGTTGGTTGTCCGGTTCAAATCTCCCTTTGGACTTCTCATTCACTTTGCCATTATGTTCTTGGGCAAGGCACATGACCAGCTTTGCTTGCTGGAGGTGGTCAGAGGAGCCCAGAGCAGCAATGACTACTGTAGAGCTGACTGTGCTGAACATCAACACAGTCTCTCTATAAGAGGGGTCAGACTAGGCTCTTCTTTCTGAGGAGGCTGAAGTCCTTTGATGTGTGTAACCAAATGTAGTCTATGTTTTCTCATTCTGTTGTGGCTGCTGTTCTTTTTTATGCTCCTATTTGCTGGGCCAAGAACATATCTGTCAAAAACTCTAACGTGCTTGACAAGCTGTTTAAGAGGGCGGGGTCTGTGGTCGGGGGTGCATGGGGAGAAAGGTCCAGGCCATCCTCTGCATGAGACTCTGTCTGCTCAGAGGAGCAATAGATCAGATCGTTTCCTCTCTGTGTACAGTAAGACTGAGCGCTTCTGGAGATCCTTCATCCCTGCTCCAATTCGATTTTATAATGATCAGTGCTGATGTAAATGTGTGGAGGCTTAGCTTCAGTACTTTTTATCATATTTATTTTTATTGTCTTTTTATCCGTATTTCTGCTGAATGACAACTGAATTCCCCTTGCTGGGATTAATAAAGTATCCATCTAATCTAATCTATCTAAAGTCCTTTAGGGTCCTCTGACGTGATACACAAGTACAGGCTAGTTACTATTAGTTAAGCCAAAATGAAACACCATCTGTTTTTCAGTTGCTGCTGCCTTGAAAAAAAAAATCATCTAGTGACTAATACTGTAGCTACGTCCAGTAGTGAGTTTTTTTTTATTGGTTTTCATCAGAATGGATTCAGCTGGAAGGACCAAATGCTAGACGATATGCACCAGAAGTAACATCTCCATTATTTCAGCTGAAATCTGATTTTTTCTTTTCTTTTTATTCTTCCCAAACATTACTGACCAAAAATAAAGAATCTAAGCTACAGGTCTCAATTCTCACACAGGCACTTTAATGACATCCAGCTGTAGATGTCAAATACAAACTGTCAAACTAAACTATTGACATATTTTATTGATGCTACTTTCTGGAATAAAATAATCTTCTATTCTTCTGAGCCAAAACAGTAATAACTGCGATTAAAAAGTATTGTTTTGGGCAACAGTGGGCTGGTGTTGAAATTCAGCCTCTGAGCTTATTGGTTCTGAGATGCCAAGAAGAGGAAGTTAATGGAGAATATACTGTTTGCTTGTTTGTATGGCTTTATTTTTTGGTACTTTGTAAAAATAATTAGGCTGTGTTTAGTATGCATCAAACGTTGCTTGGCTTTTAGTAAACAGAAGTTTATTGGTTATGGTAATATTTTCAGTGCTTTTTGTTAGAAGTTTTAAAAGTCCTACGTAATTGAACTCGATATACAGTACAGACCAAAGGTTTGGACCCACCTTTTCATTCAATGAGTTTTCTTTCTTTTCATGACTATTTACATTGTAGATTCTCACTGAAGGCATCAAAACTATGAATGAACACATATGGAATAATGTAGTACTTTTCCAAAAAGTGTGAAATAACCTGGCCTCCAAAACCAACGGACCTGAACCCAACGGAGATGATTTAGGGTGAGCTGAACCACAGAGTGAAGGCAAAAGGACCAACAAGTACTAAGCATCTCTGGGAACTCCTTCAAGACCGTTGGAAAACTATTTCTGGTGACTAGAAGCTTTAGAGAATGCAAAGCAGTAATCAGAGTAAAGGGTGGCTACTTTGAGGAATCTAGAATATAACACATGTGTTCAGTTATTTCACCCTTTTTGTTTAAGTACATACAGTAATTTGAATAAATTTTTTTAACAGCTTTTTGTGAATGGGTGAAATATGGTCCATGAGAGGTTTATGATTGGTCAGTCAATGTAGTGTATAATGCTGCATGCACATTCACTTACTGAGCGTGTGAACAGAGAACAAGTCATTACTGAGGTCTGAAAAGTCACCAGAAATAAGAACAAAGTTGGTAAGGCTGCAGTGCGTAAGGGAGTCTGAGCCAGCTGAAGTAACAACGGATAGATAGGAGGCAAGAAGACATAAAAGATTTATCTCAATATAAACGATATTGGGTCATCTTGTGAGAATGGGATTTTTTTAAAACTTGAGATATCCATCCCTAGAAGGACTTTTTTTCATTATTATGAACAGATGAATGTATTGTGAGTCATATGGTGACTTAAGATGGTATTTTTCTGTAGACACAGCAGTGGACAGACAGATCGCCTTTCCTCTCTCCAATGTCCAACATGCTAATGGAGAGAAGAACCGCCAGCCTCTTCTGCAGGACTTTACAGAAGACATTCACTTCATGGACATTGAGGAGACATCAGGTGAAAAACTTTTAGTTCTAGATGAGCCATCAGTGTGAATGTTTCTATCATCAAGATACAGAACACTCCTGCTTCTGTTGTACACAAAGTTTTAAAGTGGCCATGTAGAGCCAAATGAAGATGTTTTAATAAGGATGCATGTTTATGTGAACCATGGATGAGTTTAGGATTAATGAGGATTTTGCATTAGAGTATATGGCTACAAGTGATTAAACCTCATTCTTTAAATCAAATCAAATCAAACTTTATTTATAAAGCGCTTTTCAAACAAAGAAAGTTACTCAAAGTGCTTTACAGATTTAAAAATACCCCCCCCCCCCCCCCCCTCCAAAATAAAATCATCAATGCAAATACAACCCCCTCCCAACCCAACCCATCTGCCATACTCGCTCACACACACACTTAGAAGCTACAAAAAGCGGGCTGAGTACAGATGAGCCAGGAAATGCCATCATGGAGCCATCTGCATCAGCAGCAGCAGATCAACATCAGCAGCCAAGGCACCGACCCAGGGCGCCCAGAGGAGGGAGGGCTGGTACCCCCACCTCCACCAAAGCGCTACCTGGGGGGCACCCAGGCAGCCACAGCCGACCACTGCCCCCGATGCTGGGGGCCCCCAGTGAGGAAACACTGGCAAGAAAGATTAAAATACATTAAAATATAAAGTTAATAAAATATAAAGTATAAAACAATAAGTGTAAAACAAATAATAAAAATGCAAAGCAGATTAATAAATAAACAGTTAAAAGCTAAACTAAAAATTAAATCAGGTAAAACATGCTGAGCGATTAAAAATATATTAATAAATAATAATTAGTTAAAGGCTAAGCTAAAAAGGTGAGTCTTGAGTCTGCTCTTAAAAACATTAATGTTCTCTGCGGCCCTGCGGTCCTCTGGCAGCCTGTTCCAGAGGTGAGGGACATAATAATGGAAAGACGCCTCACCATGAGTCTGTGTCCTGACTTTGGGGATGACAAGGAGACGGCTGCCAGAGGAGCGCAGAGACCGCGAGGGTTCATACGGTAAAAGCATTTCTGACAGATACGAAGGCCCAAGACCATTAAGACACTTAAAGACCATTAAAAGAACCTTAAAATCGATCCTAAAACATACAGGGAGCCAATGCAGTGATTCTAAGACCGGTGTAATGTGCTCCCGCCTCCTAGTCTTCATCAGGACACGAGCTGCTGAATTCTGTAGAAGCTGTAAACATGAGGTAGTTTTTTTGGGAAGACCAGAAAGCAGGGCATTACAATAATCAATTCTACTGGTGATAAAAGCATGCATTAGCGTCTCCGTATTGGCCTGAGAGAGAATGGGGCGGACTCTGGAAATGTTCTTTAGGTGATAAAAAACTATATTGGTGATATTTTTAATGTGAGGGATAAAAGTCAGCTCAGAGTCAAAAATCACACCCAGGTTCTTCACTTGTAAAGAATAATTAAAAGACAATGATTGTAGTTATGGTAAAAGTTTTTCTCTCTGAGCCTCAGGACCGATAACTAAAACCTCAGTTTTGTCCTGGTTGAGCTGGAGAAAATTTTCTGCCATCCAGGATTTAATGTCTAAAATGCAGTTAAAAAGTACATCCATTGGCCGTGTGTCATCAGGAGACATGGAGATGTACAACTGTGTATCATCAGCATAACTGTGAAAGTTAACTCCATGTCTCCTGATGACACTGCCAAGAGGGAGCATATACAGGTTAAAAAGCACTGGGCCTAAAACTGAACCCTGGGGAACACCACAAGTGATCTTATGTACTTTAGAGGAACAGGTATCTAAACTTACCATAAAAGTCCTGTTAGTGAGGTTGGATGTAAACCATTTATGAACAGCACCAGAGAGGCTGATCTGTTTTAAACGAGTTAAAAGAATAGCTTGGTCTACTGTATCAAAGGCAGCGCTTAGATCCAGAAGAACCAACACTGTCACCTTTTTAGCATCATAGCTTAGTCTAAAATCATTTAAAATCTTTAAAAGCGCCGTCTCTGTGCTGTGGTTCATCCTAAAACCAGACTGAAATTTCTCTAGGACATTATGAGCGTTAATAAAATCATTAAGTTGAATAAAAACAAGTTTTTCTAAAACTTTGCTTAAAAATGGTAAGTTAGATACTGGTCGGTAGTTGTTTAAATCATTAAAATCTAAATTGCTCTTCTCCAGCAGGGGCCTAACTACCGCCGCTTTAAAGGCAGCAGGAAAAAAACCCGTCTGAAGGGAGCAATTCATAAAGTTTAAAAGCTCATCTTTAAAAGAACCATAAAATTGCTTAAAAACCTGGTGGGAATCGGGTCCAAAGCGATTGTGGTGGGCCTCACTGAGGAGAAAACTTTATCAAGGGTCCCAGCTTCTACCAGGACAAAACTGTCCAGTGTTTCCTCTGGTGAAGGCAGACACTCTGATTTGTCTAAAACCATGTTAGTTAGAGAGGATCAAATATTACATCTGATGGTGTCTACCTTCCCTCTGAAGTGGTCTGCAAACTCCTCACAGAGAGTGTTAGAGGGGGTTTTCTGAAAAATATTAGAATTATGATGTAAAATGTTGTCAGTGGTGGAAAACAGAATTTTGGGATTATTTTTATGTTCTGAGATGATTCTGGAAAAGTATGTATTTCTGGAATTTCTTAAAGCGTTATTATATAATCTGAGATGTTCTATGTATATCTGATGATTTATTGTGATTTTATTTTTCCTCCATTTCCTTTCTGCCACCCTGCAGCTCCTCTTTAATTTTCTAATAGCTGCATTTCTCCACGGTACTGTACGTTTTGAATGAGGGTTTATAACTTTAATTGGAGCCTGCAGGTTGAGAGCAGATTTAAGCCTACTGTTAAAATCATTAACGATAAAATCACAGGGGGCAGGTAAAGGTATAGGAGGAAATTTTTTAAAAACTTCAAGAAAACCTGCAGCCACTTCAGGGGTTAGATGACGCTTCCTGACAGTTCTCACAGAGGTCCCTGATTGGATAAAACTGGTGATATTAAAAAACACACAGTAGTGGTCAGAGACAGCCAAGTCAACAACAGAGGACACACTGGTGGACAGGCCATACATGATGACCAGGTCCAGAGTTTGTCCTCTGTTGTGAGTCGGCTGCATGACATGTTGGCTAAAATCCATATAATTTAAAATATTTAAATGTCTGTTGATAAAGGATCTAAAAGGTTATCTATATGTAGATTAAAATCACCAGCTAAAATTATCCTCTCATAAGAGTTGTGTAAAATTGATAAAAACTCTGAAAATTCTTCAATACAAAGTGCATTCCTTTTCGGTGGCCTATAAACTGACACATAAAATCTGAGGAGTGCTAAAAACAGAGGCAGTGTATTCAAACGTGGTAAAGTTATCAAATAAAACAGATTTGGCTGAAAGAATTGAGGAACTAATAAAAGCAGTTCCGCCTCCCCTCTGGCTTCTTTTCGTAGAATAAGAAAAGTTATAATTAGGTGGAGAGGCCTCTGTAAGAACAGCAGGGGCATCTGCACTCAGCCATGTCTCTGTTAAAAATAAACACTGAAGATTATTATCTAAAATAAAGTAATTTATTATAAAAGTTTTATTCAGCAGAGAATTAATTAATGTCTACTATGTTTCCTTCTCTTATTTAATTCACTTTTATGTATATAGCGCTAATTCACAACAAATGTCATCTCAAGGCACTTTTATCTATTAGAGAAAGTAGTAATCCAGAATTCATATAAGTAAAACTAAACACTGCTGTATTCAACCAGATCTCAAATTGATCACCAGCGTTAGCCTAGACGGACCTGTCAGTCAAAAGGACTCGCCCCTAATTATTCATAATTTCAAGATTAAATTACAAATAAACGGAGAAGTTAAAAATAAATTCACCCCCCTCAGAGTTGTCATGATGGTAAACCTGAACTATCTAACCTAACATGGTTTTTAACGAGGCTGTAAACATGTTTATTTTTGCTGTAAAGTTGGCCTTTTTAACATGGGAGTCAATGGGAAGTTGCTCCTTTTTGCAGCCAGCCCCCAGAGGATGAGGGAGGAACTGCAATTTGGGCGGAGTTTGCCCCTTGCTTTGAACCCATCCAGACCCTAAATGAAAGCATTGAGCAGATCAGTGGATGAATGTCCCATAACTTTGTCCAGCTGTTTAGAAGCAAAACTGCAGTAATTATTTTTGGACCTAAAGAGGAACAATCCAGAATCAGCACACAGCTTCAGTTAATCCAGCTACACCAGATGGGGTAGCTGGATTAACGTCCACTTCTTAAAGTCCTTCCTCTGGCTCCCTGTAGCTCAGAGAATAGACTTCTAAATACTCCTACTAGTTTATAAATCATTGAATTTTTTAGCACCACAGTATGTTGAAGACCCAGCAGACCAATCAGGTTCTCCAGCTCTAGTTTACTGATCATCCCTAGAACCAGAACCAAACATGGTGAAGCAGCTTTTAGTTTCTGTGCTCCTCATATCTGAAACAAACTTCCTGATGACTGCAGAGCTGCTGAAACACTGAGCTGCTTTAAAGGAAAACTTAAAACTCATCCGTTTAGAGCTGCCTTTGATTAACTGATTAATAATCATTGTCATATGTTTTGTGTCTATAATGTTCTGTATGATTGTTCTCCCCAAATATAAGGCACCTTTAAGTTTGCCATCTTGTTGTACATATAAAGTTGCGGCGTTCATTTCTCTGATTCAGTTTAAATCTGTGACTAAAACAGTAGTGGTATCTGTCTGTGTGTGTTTCAGGCTCAGTGCTGTGTCCGTTCCTTGAGGACCATAAGGAGGACATACTGTGTGGCCCTGTGTGCTTGGCCAGTGGGCTGGACCTTTCTGGTCACTCAGGCATGCTGAGCCTCACCAGTCCTAAGCTGGTCAGAGGTAATGGCTAACACAAGCTGCTGCTCTCACCTGAACCCTGGCTTTCCAGTTCTGCCACATAGACGCTTGGTGCATGACCAAAATAGCAACCACAGCTAACTCTGTTGGTACTACTGGTGCCATGTAATGCTAGCTGTCCCAGGGGTCAGCTCAGGTTTTTAACTGTTACTGGAACTGCTTCTTTCTTCTCATTTCATCTCAGAGCTACAGAATGTCTATGAACTATAAACATCTCAGCTCAGGTGTTGTTCCAAAGCTCTGCTCAGCTCTGTGTTTGTGCTGCAGGCATGGCGGGAGGGAAGTACCGCTCCTTCCTGGTTCACATCAAAGCGGTGAGCGACAGCAGCATGGAGGAGAGCCCCAGGCCTGTGGTGAGGATGCCCAGTGCCAAGCCTCAGAGCTCCAAAGCTCACTCCCTGTCCTCCCTGCTGCAGCAGACCCAGGCCTCCAAGGTGATCAGGATCCAGCTCTAGTTACAGTTTAGGAATGATTCTGTTTAAATTGAAATGGCCTGTTAGTGAAACTGCTCCTTAACTCTGCTATAGGGTAGAAATATTAAAGACATTTCTCAAAAGCTGTTCTGTCAATATTGTTAATAACTGAGCAAAGGTGTTTTTTCTCTCTTTAAAGTCTATCATGTGACTTCAGGTAAAGTGCTAGTCATTGGCTCATTTCTTTCCCTTATATTTGTAGGAGAGGGCTGCTACAGGGAAAACTGAGGGCTCAGCTCAGTCTAAGAAAGTGGAGAACCTGCGAGGCTGTGACCTGCTGCAGGAAGTTTCAGTCACCATCAGAAAGTTCAAGAAGACATCAGTGCCCAAAGAAAGGTTTGTTTCAGTGTTCTAATGCACACAGACCATACTCTGCAAGTACATCTGTGTTTAGTTTCTCCCAGGCTGACCAATGTCTGTGCTTCTCAGGGTGCAGCGCTGTGCCATGCTTCAGTTCCCAGACTTCCATGAGAAGCTGCTGGATGTACTGTGTCATCAGATAAAGGCCAGCCCAGCCAATGAGCATGCACAAAGCCTTATTCTTGACATCCTTTGCTGGCTGGCTGGGGTTTTCTCCAACGGACCCTGCAGGCATGCCTACACACACACACACACACACACACACACAGCAGCACACCAGATTAGACCATATACAGTAGAAAAGTTCTGAGGACAAAGAAAACCAAGCTTCCTCTGTCTCTTTAATATTGATCCAGGCTGCTGCTGCTGCTGCTGCTGCTGGGGTTATAACAGGCAGCCTGATGGGTGGGGGGCACCTTCCACTCTCTGCTAACACAGCTTGGTTTCTGAGCAACGAGTGTAGAGCAGAGCAGAGCAGAGTACATTTCACTTTGCAGAGCCACCAGGTGGTGCTGATCACTATTTCTTTAGCAGCTGTTCTTAAACCAATCATAAATCCATTCCAAGCAATCCTAGTTATCAAGTAAAGCTTTTTATTACTCTAATTGGTCAACACACACACACATCAGAATATAGCAGTGGTCTGATATCATTACACCTCTAAACATGTTGCCTTAGATCATGTAGAACTGTAACCTGGACTGTAGTGATATGGCCTCATATCTACATTGTGATATAATATAAAGCATGTGTAGTAGCAATATTTATTGCAGTATTTTTTTTTTCTTGTCAAAATGACTGCTTATAAACATTCTCACCTTCCAAACACATTGCAGCAGAACGACATAAATAATGCCCACAAAAAAAATGTATTGTGTAAAATGCATTTAAAAATATCCAATTCTTTTTCAACACACATTCTCACAACAGAAATAAAGATGAAGATATTTTTTATAAAATAAAAGCTAAATAGGAAAATAAAGTCCTGGTAACCTATTTATACATTCAGTATCTCACAAAAAGCAAATATTTGAATTAAAAATGTTCAACAGGTTTCTGTTCACTTAAATAAAAACGATAAACTTTAAACTTTCAGTATCTAGTGTGAAGACAAACACTGAACACAAGTATCTTTGTGTATCTGGTACAAAGTATGTAGGCACAGCTGCACAACTGTGGCATGATCAAAATCTGGGCCTTTAGCTAAATCTGTCATTTATATTGCCCAGATCTAGTGGACTGTTCTGCTGTCTGAAATCAGCTTTTGTCTTTCTGTCTGTAGCATCAGGGAAGGAAAGGAGGGCCTGCTGGCCAAAACCAGTGTCAGGTTAACAGATATCGTACGCGTGTGTTTCTTTGAGGCGGGCCGCAGCATCGCCCACAAATGTTCTCGCTTTCTGGCACTTTGCATCAGGTAAGAACTGGAGTTCCTCTGCAGGATCTGGACGCTAGAGTTCCCATGTCATACAGTGTTTTCTCTCTCTCCATTTAGCAATGGGAAAGGAGAGGCCAGTCAGCAGGGTTTTGGCGTCAGCCTTCTGAAGGCTCTACTAGATAATATGGCTTATCTACCTGCAGCAGCGACTGGTGGTGAGTAACTGAGCCTCCTGTCACCCGTCTGCCTCTTCCTCAGCTCCCAGGACTCATTTCTCTCTGGGCTCTCTCATCTGTTTGACAGGCTCGGTGTTTTGGTACTTTGTGTTGCTGAACTATGTGAAGGAGGAGGACCTGGCAGGCTGCAGCACAGCATGCGCCTCCCTGCTCACCACCATCTCCCGACAGCTGCAGGAGCGCCTCACCCCCCTGGAAGCTCTGCTCCAGACCAGGTAGAGTCTGGCTGCGCCCTGCTTGGCCCTGTTCTGATGTGGATCGTCTCCTGCTCCCAAACACATGTCCTTCTCCTCCCTCTGTCCACCCCAGGTACGGCCTGTACAGCTCTCCGTTTGACCCGGTGCTGTTTGACCTGGAGGTCAGCGGCTCTTCCTGTAAGAACGCCTTCAACAGCAGCATCGGAGTCCAGTCAGATGAGATCGACCTCTCTGAAATTCTCTCAGGTAGCTTTGCTTCACATTTAGTTAGAAAAAAACCAAGCTTGTTCTGCTGCTCTGCTGCACTACTTCAGCTCCACCATTGTCCCTACTTAACATGAGCAGATTTTAACTACCACATCCTGCCTCGCTTTCCTTTCCTTTCCTTTCTTTATATGTATTAAATCACTGTACATGTATGTTCTGTTAATGTTAATTAGTGGAATCTTAAGCACAGCAGCATCGTCCTCTCTCTAGTAACTGTGTCCCAACATGGCAGCAGGTCGTCCACTCTCAGGATGGTTTGGGTTATTTTACTCTCATTCTTGTCCACAGCTATGGCTTTATTTAAGGCCCGCTCTGCATTTTACTGACTTCAAGTAAAGCTGATGGCATGATAACTGTCTGCTTCCTGGTAACCCTGGAAATGGCAACACTTAACCAACAAATGTCCTTTAAATATGAATAATATTCTGATGTGTTTATTCCTAGATGTGTTGTTTAAGTTTAGTCCCAGCATGGCTCTAGAGCGCTGGCTGTGTGTTCCAGCCATATGAAGGATCAGAACGACGACACATCACGTGGTTGATTTCTGCTTATTGGGTTCAAACCAAATGTACAGAGCTGGTTGACCTTGAGGAGACCTAGAGGAGGTCATTAGACTCAGGATCTGGAGTGTTTTGCAGGAAATGGAAAAGTGAGCAGTTCTGCAGCAGCAGAGGGGAGCTTCACAGCCCTGACTGGACTCCTGGAGGTGGAGCCCTTGCACTTTACTTGTATATCCACCAGTGATGGCACACGGGTGGAACGAGATGACGCCAGCATGTTCACCGGTACCTCTTGCTCCATTTCTACCAAACTTCTGTTCAACATTGAGATCTTGGTGTTGAGCTTTGTGCTTGTCATTGTTCAACCAGTGAGTACGTTTGGTGTGACTCCAGCTGTGGGAGGCCTGTCGACTGGGACGGTGGGAGAAGCTTCAACAGCGCTGAGCTCTGCAGCTCAGGTGGCCCTGCAGTCACTGTCCCACGCCATGGTCTCAGCAGAGCAGCAGCTGCAGGTCCTGCAGGAGAAACAGCAGCAGCTGCTGAAGCTGCAGCAACAGGTGAGATTCCCATCACATCTACTACTATACCAAGATACCACGTTTGTAGTCCAAGCTGAACTTCTCCTCTGCCTTCATGTTGAATCATTAAACATCCCTGTGTTGGCTGAAAGCAGAAAGCAAAGCTGGAGGCCAAGCTCCATCAGACCACCTCTGCAGCTGCTGCTGTTGCTTCTGGAGTCGGACCCATTCATAACTCTGTGCCTTCAAACTCCTCTGCTCCGGGCTTCTTCATTCACCCCTCAGATGTCATCCCTCCAACTCCTAAAACCACGCCCCTCTTCATGACCCCTCCTCTCACTCCACCCAATGAGGCGGTGTCTGCCGCCTTTAGTGCAGAGCTGGCTCACCTGTTCCCCGGCTCCATGATGGACCAGGGGCCAGTCAACATGGCTGCCCACAAGAACACACAGAAGGCCAAGCCGGTCAGTGATCTGCCCTTGAATCACACACTGCTGATGATAGGTTACAGTCTACTTCCTTTGCAGCTAAACAAATAATTGATCAATGGAAAATACTATGAGTGTAAGAAAATATGCATGCGCCATTATATCGTAATATTTTATCAACATTCAAAGGCAAAGTAGTGATTTTTAGTTTTTAGAATTTGAATAAAACCATTAATGATGACAATTTCTGTAGTAAAATTAAAAGTATGACCTCTAGTTGGTGGCTGTTTTCTTTGTTCCATTGGACCAGCTACATCTAGTAATAAAAGTAGATGTTATTTATAAAACGGGTTGGATTGTTTAGAATGCTCGAACGGTTTTTCTGCAGTTAAATTAAGTTTTAAAATCACAAGACTTTGTATTACTGATAGTATCGCAATATATTGTATTGCCCCCTGTACTGTGATACATATTGCATCACCAGATTCTTGCCACTGCACATCCCTACACAGTACTGACTCAGTCTCACTGCATCATTTCCTAGTTTGTCATGTTCTGTGGTTATGGTTTGTCTGGAAAACTATCAAAACATTGGAACAGAACAAACCAGAAAAAGTCAGTCGATCAGGTGCTCTTTGTGCTGACCTCCTGTTGGTAATCCTAGACGCTGCCGTACATATATGTTAGCGTTGTTTTTTGAAACTGCTTATCGTTCTCGGTTTTGAACCAGAATGTTCCGTGTTGTAGAACCCGATGGGCACTGGCTTGGCTCTGGCTATTTCTCAAGCATCTCACTTCCTGCAGCCTCCTCCAAACCAGTCCATTATCATTGAGCGGATGCACTCTGGTATGTAATACTATTCAGTTTGATGCTTAAATACGACATTAGGCATATAAGTTATGACTTCCACTGTTAATTTATTTACATTAAGTTCAAGGAACAGTATCTGCAGTTAGTGATGTAATACATCTGTAGTGTTGGTGACTGCTTTTCTTTGTGCTTCTCACTAGGAGCTCGACGCTTCGTCACCCTGGACTTTGGCCGTCCTGTCCTGCTGACTGACGCACTGATCCCGACCTGTGGAGACCTGGCCTCTCTGTCTATAGACATCTGGACGCTGGGTGAGGAGGTGGACGGGCGCAGGCTGGTTGTGGCCACAGACATCAGCACCCATTCATTAATTCTTCATGACCTGCTACCGCCACCTGTCTGTCGATTCATGAAGGTCAGTTTCTAACGCATTGACAACATGATGTATTTCATCCCTATTTTCCTTAGTTCCTGTAGGCCTCTTTCATTTATCTGACCCGTTTCTTCAGATTACGGTGATTGGACGCTATGGTAGTACCAGTGCACGAGCAAAGATCCCGTTAGGCTTCTTCTATGGCCATACATACATCCTACCTTGGGAGAGTGAACTTAAACTGATGCATGATCCTCTGCGGGGAGAAAGTGAGGCTGCTGGTCAGCCAGATGTGGATCAACATCTGGCCATGATGGTAGCTCTACAGGAGGACATCCAGTGTAGGTAAGTCAAGGGAAGCTTGGTTGTCTGGGCCGTCACAAACTCATCCTAATGTGAAGCGTTAGATTATCAGAAGACGTTAAAGATAGCATTCTGAAACTCTGTCTAAGACTTGACCTGCTGGTCTGATGTATGTCAAATAGTTAGTGCCGTTAGGGCTGTGTGGACGCTGCTGTGAGCAGCATATGGTTCACGTCTGATTAGGGCGTACGACTGTGTCCTTCCCCTGACCGATGTCTCCCTCCCTGGTCCAATGACAGAGTCTGTGACTTTCCGGTGATTGAAGCCAGGCTCAGAGTGTTAATGTATCGGCCTCACAAAGAGTCACATGTTCCAGTCCAGTGCGATCATCAGTCACCCCCACCTCTGGCACTGTTCTAATGACATCTGCTTGTTTCTGTTGACCAGGTACAACCTAGCTTGCCATCGATTGGAGACTCTTCTTCAGAACATTGACCTTCCACCTCTGAACAGTGCCAATAATGCCCAGTACTTCCTACGAAAACCAGACAAGGTGGTGGAGGAGGACCAGCGGGTCTTCTCAGCCTATCAGGACTGCATCCAGCTGCAGCTGCAGCTCAACCTGGCTCACCATGCTGTCCAGAGACTGCGAGTATCACTGGGCGCCAGCCGCAAGTCTCTGCCCAAGCCCTGTGACCCTGAGGCCCAGGGACTGGTTCCCAGTTCATCCACTGAGCAGCTCAGGACAATCATTCGTTACCTGCTGGACACACTGCTCAGCCTTCTGCACTCCAGTAATGGTGAGGCTTCAAGTTGTGACCATATTACAAATGCTAGTGTCTATGCTTGCTCTTGGGACACACGATTGATTGATTGATTGATCTGTGTATGTGTTGTCAGGACACTCTGTCCCCTCGGTGCTCCAGACAACCTTCCATGCCCAAGCCTGTGAGGAGCTATTTAAGCACCTCTGTATCAGTGGGACGCCTAAAATCCGTCTTCATGCTGGACTGCTGCTGGTGCAGCTCTGTGGAGGCGAGCGCTGGTGGGGACAGTTTCTTTCCAACGTTCTGCAGGAGCTCTACAACTCTGAACAGATGCTTATTTTTCCCCAGGACAGGTAGGAGACCTCTTTTCTGTACAAGAAATGTCCAAAATGGCTCAGTAGGGCAGGACTACAGGCGAAAGGTTGAGCTTCCTCTGTGTTCAGACGCCCTCTGACAGTGGGGACGTCTAAACAGCAGCATGTAGAAAGGCAGGTATGCTGAGAATACGACTGTAGGGCTTCAGGAGGCCACTTCCAGTGTTGGGGAGAAGCTGAACACATGTACCAGCATTACGTATTTGGGGGTTGGAGGCACAACCGCACAAATAAACCTACTAGCAGTGAATGAAATGATGCATTCAATGGCGCTCTCTCGCAGTTCATTTTTTTTCAAGTGATGCTAGATTTTATTCAATGGAACGGAATACGCTACAAAATCCATTTTAAAGCAAATATTCTGTATTCTGTAACTAAATAGATTTACAACGTATTCTCCCCAACACTGGCCACTTCATGGAGGAGCTGAGAGACGTCAGCATTCCTCAGCTCTCACAGATCACCTAGAAAGACCTCATGATGGAAAGCAGATGGGTTCTTAACCCTTTGTTCATTGGCTACCTGTTAGAGACTACTGTGAGCAGTAAATGCATGGCTTGCCTATTCTGTTGCTATGTGCTGGGAAATCTGCAACAAGAAGCTGAAGGTTTTTGACTTCTAGACTCTCCATGGTGGAAGCTGTTGGTAATAACACAAGCTTCATCTGGTGTTGGCAGAGTATTCATGCTGCTGTCATGCATTGGCCAAAGATCCCTGAGTAACAGTGGTGTGTTGGAGGGTCTCCTGAACCTGCTGGACAGCCTGCTGTCCCCCCTGCAGCGACCACACGCCGCTTCCCAGCGCAGGACTGAAGGTAAAGCATTAAACGCACATAAAGACACATTGTCCTAAATCATGTCAGATTAGACACAAGAGTGTGTCCATGTTTCCTCCAGGCATTCTGGACATCCCCATGATCAGCTGGGTGGTGATGTTGGTTTCAAGACTCCTGGACTATGTAGCCAGCATTGAAGATGAGGCCTCAGGGGCGAAGAAGAACCTTGGCGGGAAGGACCGGGACAGGCCTGTAACAGGTACTAGACATGATCACGGGTCATTCCTGGGAACATTTTACTCTTCACACACTGGTTCAAAACGTTGACACGTTTTGACTTAAACACTGAGCCCTATGTGGCATCAATCAGAAATGGTTACCTGTATCTATACTCATCCAGTCTGATATCTGTGGATCTGGACAGGAATCCTACACATATCCATTTACAGAGCCTACCATGTTTCTGTGCTAGGGTAGGGCCCAGTGTTGTTCTTGCTCCTGTAATGATGGCTCACTGAATCAGTTCTGGTACTGGTACTCCTACTTTCTATCGGCCATGTTTACTGCTGTGTTCCAGGGATCCAGTGGAGTTTTATTAACAACACTCTTCAGTCTCAGAACTCCACCAGGACAGCTAAGGGTAGCAGCAGCCTGGATCGGCTTTACTCACGGAAGCTCCGCAAGCAGCTGGTTCATCACAAGCAGGTAAACCTGCTCCCTTCCAAAGCCACCATCCCAGCACTTGGATGCAGTGTTGGTTCTAATTATGCCTGTTTTATTTGCAGCAGTTAAATCTTTTGAAAGCAAAGCAGAAAGCTTTGGTTGAGCAAATCGAGAAGGAAAAAATCCAGAGCAACAAAGGTTCCTCCTACAAGCTGCTGGTGGAACAGGCCAAACTCAAACAAGCCACATCCAAGGTGAGAAGCAGGTCCTAACATCACTCTTCTGTTAGGTCATGATGTCTGTGAGGCTCACCCCAAATGTCACCAATCAACAACAATTACTGCTTGTTTTTCCTCTCCCAGCACTTTAAAGACCTGATCCGTCTGAGACGAACAGCTGAATGGCCTCGCTCTACGTTGGATGCTGAGTCCACCACAACCAAAGAAGCCCCAGAAGTAGAGCCCCTGCCCTTTACTCTTTCCCATGAACGCTGCATCTCTGTGGTGCAGAAACTTGCCCTCTTCTTGCTCTCTATGGACTTCACCTGCCATGCTGACCTGCTGCTTTTTGTCTGCAAGGTACTCTTCTGAAATCCGGTCATGGATCTCATCAAATCTCGGTGTATAGACATGTGACTGATGTCGTTATCCCTTCAGGTACTAGCTAGGATAGCTAACGCCACAAGACCTACCATCCATCTGTGTGAGGTGATGTCTGAACAGCAACTGGAGCGCCTCCTACTGCTGCTTGTAGGGACGGACTTCAATCGAGGGGACATCTCCTGGGGAGGGGCCTGGGCCCAATATTCCCTCACCTGTATGCTCCAGGACATCCTGGCAGGTGTGTCCATCATTAACGCATGCTGTAGAGATGCTGTCAGCCGTCTCTGTGGCGGGTCCATGTTTGGACTTTGGTTTAGCTGCTGACTGACTGTCTTCCTGCTCCAAGGTGAGCTGATGTCCCCGGCCTCCCTTGATGCCATGGAGGAGGTGGTTGTGGGGGAGGAGGCAGGAGCCTCATCTTCGTCAGCCTTGGCAGACTCTGATGACTCTCTGGCCCCACCTCCAATCGTTCCCCAGGTGGAGACCATAGACGAAGCTCTGGTGCCAGATATCATCGCAGGTACTACAGGGAGCTCCACAGTGTTCCAGAGTACGTGGGTACCTTCTGCACACGTTATGAACCCCCACTCCTGCCTAGAAACGTGACCTGACCCAGTCAGGTACCCTGGCAGACAGTCAGGTGTTTCTTCTTGGTTAAGCTGGATAGAATGGTGACTTCCTTCACCCTGTGTTACGGTGTATGTTGCTTGACTGATGACTCAAGTAAGCCTGCTGATACTAAAGATCTCTTTATTCTCCAAAGGTGCTCCACCTCTGTCATCTATGGAAAAAGATAAGGACATAGACTTTGACTTGCTGCAAGACCTCATGGATGTTGATATTGATCCTTTAGATATTGATTTGGAAAAAGATCCTCTCGCTGCCAAAGTGTTTAAGGTAGGTTATTGGGACAAATTATTTCCTTAATTGTCACTGTATGAGCTGAAAACATGTTCACCTTCTGGAATCAACTAGTCCAGGACTGTCAGCATGTTACAGCCATTCTGCTGACAGATTGTACACTAGCTGGATGCTATGACAACCAAAAGCAGATGATGCTAAGATAGCAGAAGGCCTGGATGATTAGACAGCATGTTGTCAATGACCTGCCCCTGTAGTTGGTGCTACTACGGATTAAGCTGAGGGGATCACTACATCTTCACAACCTAAACTCTGTTGATTCACTTCCAAAGTCCTCCAGTAAACCAAAGCTGATCAGTCACCACTAGCAGGTGTCCTATAAGCTAAATGTCATTCTTTTCACTGGTCTGGAGTGGAAGGGATAGAAACTTCCAGACGTTATTCTGTCTTCCATGACCTTCCTTCAGTCATTCCTGAATCCCATCCTCTCGCTTCCTCATGTCCTGCCTTGGGGCTACACAGGGAAAAATGACTCACAGATTTCCAACAGATTGTCTGAAACGGCCCAGTCAAAGTCCAGACCTCATTCTGATCCTAATGCTTTGGTGAAAAGTCCTGTCTGTAAAATTTAGTGAGCTGTAGAAGGCTGACAGTACAAAAGGATGACTGACAGTCTCTGATGCTCTAGGTGGCGCTACAGGACCTTCAGTCCTGGGCTGTGTTTAGTTCTGGTGCACAGAGCTGGTTACATGTGGTTGTGTCCTGTTTATGGAGTAACTGTGGAGGCCAGAGTGATATCTTTTTAAAAACTTGGACTTAAAGTGATAGCAGGATTATTAAACACAGTTCTCACCTTCACTTGGTGTTTGGGACCTGCTGTTGCTAAGACCTCAGTTAGTAGCTATATGAACTTGAATACTTACAGCCCTCTGTGGTAATCATGCTGTTCTGCCTTCGTTCTCTCTTGTTTCTAAGCCTATAAGCAGCACCTGGTATGACTACTGGGTTGCTGACTATGGAACCTACGGGTACAATCCTTACATCGGAGGCGTTGGGATCCCAGTATCCAAACCATCAGTTGCTCCTGAAAAGCCTGCCTCTCAGTGTGTGTCCGTCTCTGTGTCTCAAGGTGAGCAGAAGCTAAACCTCTCGGCTCTATTTGCTGCAGTGTTTTTCCTCCAGGCCTAAATGCTCTGCCTCATGTTTCACAGCACTGGATGCCAGACTTGAAGTGGGCCTGGAGCAGCAGGCTGAGCTGATGCTCAAAATGATGGCCACTTTACAGGCCGACTCTATTCTACAGGCCCTGAGTTCAACTTCATCTACAGGTAAGAATTTCAGTGTTCTGGAAACACTGGTATGGACTGAGCAGACGTTTTAGGTCCTCACTGTTTGCAGCAAAATTTTGCAGCTCTTCTATAAGTCTGTGTCATTACTTCTGCCGTCATCTGTTGGAATATCATACTGAGCAAGCATATAGCAACATTGAAGAGGAAAAAGTCCCCCTTAACAGGGAGAAACCTGCAGCAGAACCAGAACCTGGCTCAGTACAAGCAGGCATCTGCCATGACTGACGGGGGGTTTGAGAAGACAGAGCAGAGAGGCAGAAATAAACAAAATAACTGATGTTGGAGTACTTTCTATGTTAAAGAAAGTAAAAGGTTGATATCCGGACATGGAGTATGCTCTGTTACTGGGTGCATCGTCTGAATCGATGTTCCCCATCCAGCAGGGGGCGTTGTAGTTGAGCAGGATACCAGACCATGAGGAGCTTCTATGGAGAGAAAAACACAGAGAGAAAACTGAATTAACAATCACAATAACAGCAGAAAAAATATATCTGGAGAGTGGTAGAAGAGAAAAGTAGAAGAGAGAAGAAAAGTGGTCAGCCTGTCCTCCAACAGTCTGTGCCTATAGCAGCATAACAAAAAGAATAGTTCAGGATAACCTAAGCCACTCAAACTATAAGCTTCATCAAAAAGGAAGGTTTTATGCCCAGTGTTAAAAACAGACAGAGTATCTGCCTGGTTTAATGCAGCTCTGCATTAAAGGGAACCCGCCTCTTATGTCCAATGGCCTTCTTTAATGGGGCTACATTATGTCATGCCAGATGCATTAAGGAAGCAATGTTATGAACCAGACCATCATTTTTTGAAGGGTAAGAGATGGAATTGATGCCTTTCACTGTGTTATGCTGAGACACTGGTGGAAATAGGAATGGAACAGATTCTTTAAAACTTGTTACGGCACTGTCTGATAAGTCTGATATAATGACATTTTCTTTCAGATTTGTTATGGACAGTTCATTTAAAAGTTATCAAAAAATGGTCTGCCAGAACAAGGTTGTGTGGGACACTCAATGCCGTATGTCAGTACAATGTCTAAAGTAGGGCTGCAGCTATACATTTTTTTGTAATCGATAAATATATAGCCCTTTATCGATTTGATTAATCAGATCATTTTTTTAAATGTTTTTAAATAAGCAATACAAATCATGCATAACAAAAAATGTTATGGCTGTAAAAGGATCAAGCATTTTCCTTTTGTCTGTCAAAACAGAAAACTCCAACATTTGGCTCAAAAACTAATCCTATTTACAGTATTTATTTATTTATTAATTTGACAAAATAACAGTCAACAGCAATAATGTAAGTTAATAAACTAAATAATCCATCCACTTTTTTGTGAAAAAGCTTTTGTGAAAAGTTGCGATGTTTTTTTGATTTTCTTCTTCACCAATGACAAATTATTTGAAGACGATATTGTCACATAAACCTTAGTAAAACGAAATGACTAAATGTCCTTTTAACAGTTTAAAACTGTAAAATGTGACCAGCTCAGATTGGGTCTCCACTAGAAGAAAATCTCCGCTTTTATTTTGGTGCTACAGTCCCAGACCCACTCTGGGCCCCTTTTAGCCCCTCTTTATTAACCTCCTGGATACGCCTCTGTTCGGTAGCACTAAACATTTAGGAATAATCACTTATCAATCATTCTGAACACTCACGGGAGTCTCTGTGTCAGCAGAGGGTGAGAAAGTTGTTTTTTATTCTTACTTTGGACGCAGCGCAGCATTAAGTCTGCTGATTTTTGACGCTGTAACTGTGATGTTGGAGCATTTGTTGTTGCAGATAGTGACGTTATCGTACTTAAAACTCTGTTTTCCTCTGTCCAAACGCAGATACTGAAAACAGAGAAAACGGCAGAGTTTTTTTAAAGATTCGTTTTTTGTGCCGTAAATCTGCGTTTACGTGTGGATGACAGGCCAAACCGTAGAAAAACATCTCCGTGGATCAGGCTCTCTTGCAATGGAACGTGGATAAAGTTTACAACTGAAAAACATAGTAAATAAACATCATATCATCACCACATCGCTACAAGTACAGTATCAAAATGAACAAACATCAATGTATACAGGCTTTAGGTTACGTGACCTTGTTTCAGCGCCGCTTGGTGAAACATCATGTGGATGTTTTAGATGCTGGATCATTGAGCTCGTACTGTTGTGGTACACCAGCTCTACTTTGCAGTTTATGCACTGTAGTTTGTTCTCTTCTTTTTTTAGAATATAACCATCCCAAACGTTACACATTTTCTGCCGTTTATAGAAATCTTTACTCTCCGCTATCGCACCAACTAAGTTAAATTGTCACGCACTACTGTTGTACTTCGCACAGGTGCGAATAAAACAGTCCGTGTGGCACAATAACATTTCTGCACTATAGTGCGCGTCATAGGAATTTAACAAGGCAGTTTTTGGAATCGAGTAACTTGACGAATCGCTGCAGCCCTAGTCTAAAGTGTGCTGACCAGAGTGCGCGGGTTCCTCTACTTTCTCAGTAAAGATAATATTAAATGCTGTGTTTAAGCTCTCATTTTCAGTGCCCACATGAATATTGAAATCCCCCACTATAATGACATTATCCGTATTTGATACTAAATCAGATAAAAAATGTTCGATTGAAAAAATCCAGTTGAGGTCATACTTGTGTGGGTTCCAGTCTCCCAGCCCGTTAATGGAACCGATGACTCCTTGCTTCGAGCCTTCCATAGCGGTGGCTCTCCTCCATGCGGCGGCCCGATGCTTCAGCCCTCCTCCATCCCCATTCTGAGTGCCTGCTTCAACAAGCTCTTCTCCATGCTGCAGATCCACCATGTACAGGTACATGTACAGACTGCTCGCTGTCAGTCTTTTAGCTCAGCATATTAATTACACTAGAATCAGAGAATCTTTGGGCAACTGGAATCTTGTGAGTTTCTTTCAATGAGATGATCTCACCACAGAAGTATCTTAGGAACCAAATGAACCTAATAAAACCATATTTATCATCAGATTTGGAAATGAAATGTGAATGGTAAAAGAACAGTGAGGTGAAGCCTGCCTGTTTTCTACTCTCAGCTGGAGTCGTTGCTGCAGCTCTGGTTGACGCTCAGCCTCAACACATGTTCTGGTGCCGGTGAAGACGGCGGATCAGATATTTTCCTGTTCAATGCCACCAGAGTGCCCACTATTCCACTCAACCAAGGTAGGCTTTCCCAGTTTTCTGTGTATGCTGCTGTTAACGTGGTTAACATCTGCCTCTGTGTGTATGTCCAGCCTCAGTCAGCAGCTTTATATCAGTGCTGGCCTGGTACCCCAGCACCTCCCTGAGAACATGGTGCCTGGTGCTGCACTCCCTCACCCTGATGACCAACATGCCCCCCTCTGGTCAGTCCTACGCTGCCTTCAGTGCCACTCAGGGTGGATAAACGTGTTGTGTGATTAAATGTGCCTGTACTTGCAGCCTCCAGCAGTGTGCTGAACTCTCAGGATAGCACAGCTCATCAGATGGTGTCTGACCCTACCCTGGTTCATGTACTGGTGCGCTTCCTGTCCAGCAGCAGCACCAACGGGACAAGCCAGCACAGCTCTCAGGTGGGACCTACAGCTACTCAGGCCATGCATGAGTTCCTGAGCCGCCTGCAGGTCCATCTGTCCTCCACCTGTCCCCAGATGTTCAGCGAGTTCTTGCTCAAACTCATCCACATTCTGTCAACTGAGAGGTGAGCTTTGTTCCAGTTTAACCACAGGTCTTTGTTTGTGGAAGTGCAGCTAAAATCATGTCCTCTGTGAATGCTTCATGCTGACCTTTAGGGGGCCGTTCCAGTCGGGTCAGGGTCCTCTGGATGCCCAGGTGAAGCTGCTGGAGTTCACTCTGGAGCAGAACTTCGAGGTGGTGTCAGTCTCCACCATATCTTCTGTCCTGGAGTCCATCACCTTCTTGGTCCACCATTACATCACATGCTCAGACAAGGTGGTGTCCCGCAGCGGCTCAGATAGCTCGGTGGGCGCTCGGGCCTGCTTTGGGGGTCTGTTTGCCAATATCATCCGACCTGGAGATGCCAAGGCCGTCTGTGGGGAAACCAGCCGGGACCAGCTGATGTTTAACCTCCTCAAGCTGGTGAACGTGCTGGTCCAGCTTCCTCTGTCAGGGGACAGAGAGTTCAGTGGACGGCTGCCGCCGGTCGGCAGCGGCGCAGCAGACAGCAGCGTCTCTGATGAAGAGAAAGTCTGTGGGAGTAAAGAGAGCGTGGCAGGTGGAGCTGCATCCAGTCATGGTCCCCCTGCTGGTGTGGCTGACCTGGTGCTGGCTAACCAGCAGATAATGAGCCAGATCCTGTCTGCACTGGGCCAGTGCAACAGCAGCGCCATGGCTATGATCATAGGTAAGAACTCATTCATCTTCTCTCTTCCTGTCTGCTCAGGGAAGTCCTTCGGGATCTTTCTCCAATTACTTCCATTTTTGGCTGTTTTAATCAAACAAAATGGAAATACTGCAGCTTCGGTTTTTCTTTTTTGCATTGTTGAGGAAAAGCAAATGCTGGTGTGTTTCCTCCAGGTGCCAGTGGTCTCCATCTGACTAAGCATGAGAACTTCCATGGCGGTCTGGATGCCATTTCAGTGGGTGACGGCCTTTTCACCATCCTCACCACTCTGAGCAAGAGGGCCAGTTCAGTCCAGGTCATGCTGCAGCCCATCCTCACTTACATGGCCTGTGGTTACATGGGTAGACAGGTAAAACCAAGCTGCTTCTTCTTCAGCTTTCAATAGATGCTAAAATAAGCTCCTACAAACTTGACTGGGCTCTGTTGTTGGGTTGTAGGGGTCTCTGTCCACCTGCCAGCTGTCTGAACCTCTGCTCTGGTTTATCCTGCGAGTGTTGGACACCAGTGAAGCCCTCAAGGCCTTCCATGACATGGGTAGGTGTTCAGAAGATCTACACAGTCGTTCTTTTCTTTAGACAAAATCTCACCTGAAGTTCGACCACAACAGCCATGCAGTGTTTTTGCAGAAATGCTGTTTATATTGCCAATTCATTACCACATGTATAACAGAGTGTGTCACAGATGACTGACTGTACTACTATAAGTGTAGGATAATATCATTGATGGACGTACATTTCACCCCTAGACCTTCAGCGATATCCTACATACAGAATCACACATACACAGTACATATAATACAAAGGCTGCTCAAATGACTCTGCGTTTCCAGAGCAAATCAATTCACATTTATAAGTAAGAGTAGAAAACTACCATCCTGGATTCTGTTAAATTTCAGAAATGGAACAAAGTTTACTAACCCCACCAAAGTATGATATGTGAGCAAAAACCAGATGTTTATTAAACTGCGCATAGTCTCTATTTCATATAAGACACCAACAAGGTGATAATAACCCAAGCAAACATAGTGTTTGTATTTGTTTTATATTTGCAATTTGTGGTGCACCAGAATACATTTTTTAATTAGTAACATGTTTGCAGTTTAATTTAGTCACCATTGATTGAGCACTAACTAAATAAAATAACAAAAAAATAAATAAAATGCTTGTAATCACAAACATGGCTCTTCTCCACCTGCATTTCTAAAAATAAAAATGCATCCTTTCTTTTGTGAAGAAGACCTCATTGGCTCTGTTGTTGTCCAGTTTAACTGGGAGCTTTAGGTCCACCAGTAAGTCCTTTCCTGTAGACATGGAGGCTGATGCTAAATCCCTTCTCCTCATTCAGCGGTAGTTGTCTCCAGTAGTTGTGGTTAGCTAATGAATCTCCAGGATCAGTTCAGATGTTTGGTAAAATGGCACTTTTCAGGCTCCCTCAGTGCTTATCCAATCAGAAGACACATAAATGTCAACACCTTGTTTCAGTCACTTCACAGAGAAAGTGTCTCCATCTTTGTTGTAGTTTTCATCAGAAAGAAGAATGAATAAAACTAGGATGCCCCCTACAGGACTGTAGTTGTCTGCTTTTTCACCCCATTTTGAGTTTGCAGTCTTGAATATCAAGCTGCCCTAACAACAGAAAAATGATCAGATCTCAAGAAAAAGCAGACTGGAACATTTACAGGAAGAAGTGGGATCAGAGCAGGTTAGAGGTCAACTGTATGGCAGGAGAACAGCGCACCCTAGAGTGGTTTAGCAGTCATTTGTTGACTGTTTCTGCATTTTTACATACCCAAACAACCAGCTTGCATAGCTGTGGTAGCAAGTGTTTTTTCATCACACCTGGGACATATATGTGTTATTTTACTGTAGTGCCCTGACACACTGACATGCTTATTTGGTATTTACACTGTAGCACTAAGCTTGTTGAGTTAAATCATGGAAGCTCCTCCTGCACCAACTTTGATCCAGCTTTGTATGTGGCTAATTGAATTAGCTGCTAAGTCAGCATCATTTCTGAGCCCAGGTGAAAGAACCCTATCCCCCTGGTTAAATGTTGTCTTTGTCTTTTAAATGGAAGTCCATCATTGTTAAAGGTGTGTTGTGTCGCTGTCCAGGCGGAGTGCAGTTGATCTGTAACAACATGGTGACGAGCACCAGGGCGATTGTGAACACAGCACGCAGCATGGTGTCCACCATCATGAAGTTCTTGGACTCAGGTCCTGGTAAGACAGCCGACGGAAACCTTAAGGCCAGGGTGATGACATCAGAGCCAGACAACGCTGAGGGACTCCATAACTTTGCTCCCCTAGGTACAGTCGGATCACTGCTCTCTGTTAGTTTCTGCTGGTGTTCCACATCCAACCTTTGATTGTGTCCCTCCATCTCTAGGCACCATCACATCCAGCAGCCCCACAGCCCAGCCAGCAGAGGTTCTGCTCCAGGCCACGCCTCCCCACCGTCGGGCACGCTCCGCTGCCTGGTCCTACATCTTCCTGCCAGAGGAGGCGTGGTGTGACCTTACCATCCACCTCCCTGCAGCTGTGCTGCTGAAGGAGGTCCACATCCAGCCACATCTAGCTTCCCTGGCCAGTGAGTAGACGTCCAGTTAGCAGAGACCTACAGCCTGTATGTGTTGATGGCCTTATTAATTCCTGTCCTCCCTCCACCAATCAGCCTGCCCCTCCTCTGTGTCGGTGGAAATCAGTGCAGACGGGGTCAACATGTTGCCGCTCTCTACACCAGTCATCACCAGCGGCCTGACCTACATCAAGATCCAGCTGGTGAAGGCAGAGGTAGCCTCTGCTGTATGCCTGAGGCTCCACCGACCTCGGGATGCCAGCACCCTGGGTCTGTCTCAGATCAAACTCCTGGGGCTGACGGCGTTTGGCAACACCTCCTCTGCGACTGTCAACAATCCCTTCCTGCCCTCTGAGGACCAAGTCTCTAAAACCAGGTACTGTCTGTCTGCCTGCCTGGAGTTACAGCAGCTGCTGCTGCTGCTGCTGCTAAGGTAACATCGCCTCTCTCCCTCCCTCTCTCAGCATCGGGTGGCTCCGTCTTCTCCATCACTGCCTGACTCATGTTGGTGACCTGGAGGCCATGATGGCCAGTGCTGCAGCGCCCACAGCCAATCTGCTGCAGACCTGCGCTGCCCTGCTCATGTCTCCGTACTGTGGCATGCACTCTCCCAACATCGAGGCCGTGCTCGTCAAAATCGGCCTGCAGTCGACCAGGATCGGACTCAAACTCATCGACATTCTCCTGAGGAACTGTGCTGCTTCTGGTACAGACCCTGCAAGTGAGTCAGTCCACACAGCGGTCCTGGTGTTCAGAGCCCTCCCTGTTCTGGGATTTGTTGACAGGTTCCAAAGGTTTTGTGGCTTTGGTTGTCCATTGGTCACGTTCTAGGTCCATACTACCTGAGAGATGTTTTTTGGTCTCACTGTAGTGTGTGAGCATCTACAGATAGCCCTGAAGCTCTGCTTGGTAGAATGGATGAAGGTTAGTATCACCTAATTCAAACGTTTTAATCAGCCTCATCTAAGATTAGGCGGAGCCTCGTTTTCTCTGCTCGAGGCTGGGGCAACCAGCTGTCTGTCTTCTGACCCCTGATGGAAGCACGTGGTAGTGTTCCTAATGCTCACAGCATAGACACATTAAGGATGACTAGATCAGCTGTAGAGGAAATCAAAGGACCAGTACACCAGTCATCCTGTTTGCATCTCAGTACCAGCCGTAGTTTTCCAAACAGAACTATCAAGAACTTCAAAACGTGTCTGTCTTGCTGCTCCTTCTCTGTAAGACGGTTCCTGAGAGCCCAGCAGTGCGCCCTGCCCTGGTTGGTGTATAGAGACTCCTTGTATCCTGCAGGTGGATGGTGAAACCAGTGGACTCTCTGCTAGTGAGGGATGTTGTGATTGGTCGCTTAGCTGTGACACAAACACAGCAGTTTGTGGGTTGTAGGCAGTTAGTTTTTAATATCTCAATAACCTGACCCTGAACACAGCCCAGCCCAGTGCATTGTAGGTATTAACACAGCAGTGCTGTTTGATTGTCTGTGACAGATTTGAACAGTCCTCTGCTGTTTGGACGCCTGAACGGCCTCTCCTCTGATTCCACCATCGACATCCTGTACCAGCTGGGAACCACTCAGGACTCTGGGACCAAAGACAGGTATCAGAGAATCAGAATCAGAATCGGTTTTATTGCCATTGTTTGAGAACAAGTTCACTTTTTTCCTGTACAAGTGTGCACATAAAACATTTAACATAAGTAAAAATAAAATAAAATAAAATAAAAAATAAATAAAATACAAAATAAAATAAAAAGAATGAGTAATAAGGCTAAAGTCTTTATAAATATTATAATCTGTATGTATATAATTTATGTAGGTAGGTACAGAGAGCTTCTAGCATGTAGCAGGACTTTTTCATCCAGGTGCTAGAACAATCCTTCTGGCTGTTCTGGAGCGTTCTTGTGGTACAACACCTGGTGACTTGTTCTTCCTGCATCTCTCCTAGGATCCAGGCTCTCCTCCATTGGGTTTACGACTCCTCTAGAGTAGCGGCCCATAAACTGAGCGCTCCACCGGGGTACTGTGCCGCCGGCTCCTCCTCGGCCTCCTCGAGAGAATACGGTCTCCTCATGCCGTCTCCCTCCCACCTCCACTGTGTGGCAGCCATCCTGTGGCACAGCTTCGAGCTGCCTGTTGACTATGATCTTCCCGGACTGCTCAGCAGAGAGCTTTTTGAGTCAGTATGACGGCTACATCACTGCCTCCTTCTGACTCAGGGCTACCGCTGATCCAAGTCTCCCTTCTCTCCTGCAGGCTCCTGTATAACTGGTCCATGTCACTGCCGTGCAACATTGTGCTGAAGAAGGCTGTGGACAGCCTGCTCTGTTCCATGTGTCACATCCACCCCAGCTACTTCACCCTGCTCATGTCCTGGATGAAGATCGTATCTGTGCCTACAGCCAGCCACTCTCAGGCCCAGCAGCGCCGCCTCGCCATGACGGATGACGGCAAAAAGCAGCACGATGCAGATGCTAACGCTACAGGACTGACGGATGACTCCAAGCATGCCAGACCTCCGGTTAACCTTTCAGAGTCCCAGCTGACCACCCTGGCCGCTGCCTCCCAGTCTCCAGCAGCCATAGAGCAGCTGCTGGACTCAGGCCTTCCTTATCTGCTGGTGCGCAGCCTGGTTCAGTTCTGTGTGGGACTCCTGGTCAGTGCCGACCTCCCTCTGCCGGCGGCTCAGGCCGAGCGCCGCCACCACCACCACCACTACCACTCGCCTTCATCATCCCAACACGGCAGGCCGGCCCTGGCCGCCGAGCTGGCCGCTCCGGTGCTGCGCTTCCTCACTGAAGTGGGCAACAGCCACGCTATGAAGGACTGGCTGGGAGGACCTGAGGTGTACCCGCTGTGGACGGCGCTGCTCTTCCTGCTGTGCCACTCCAGTGCAAGTGCAGGTTCCAGTGCAGGTTCCAGTGCTGGATCCAGTGCAGGCAGTCAGCCGCTGAGCAGCGGGTCGGCTCCGGCTCAGCAGTCAGCCTCTCACTTCTCTCAGCTTTCAGGTGGCCAATCAGGAGGTCTGAGCACCCAGCAGAGGACGGCTCTGGAGAATGCCACCGTGGCCTTCTTCCTTCAGTGCATCTCCTGTCACCCTAGCAACCAGCGGCTCATGGCACAGGTCCGTATCACCATCACAGCCCAGGCATCCTGCTGCTGCTAATATATGTCCTTGTTTTCTCTGCAGATTACTTAATACAGGTGGAAGCATTAAAGAGGAGTAGTAGTATGCACTACTGTAGTAGATGATTGTTTCTGATCAAGCTTTGTTTTATACTGAATGAAGCTGGTCTGTGGTCAGTCCTGGCAGGTTATGCTTGGTATTATGGGTAGCTGCAGATGGCATTATGAACAACCTGCTCTTAGACTATTCTGATAACTCTACATACAGTGGGTACGGAAAGTATTCAGACCCCTTTAGAAAAATGTAACGGCCATTTGCTAAAATCAAAAAAGTTCATTTTTATTCTCATTAATGTACACTCAGCACCCCATCTTGACAGAAAATAAACAGAAATATAGACATTAAAAAATGTATTAAAAAAGAAAAAGTGAAATATCACATGACCATAATTTTTCAGACCCTGAGTATTGAGCAGAAACACCATTTTGAGCTAGTACAGCTATGAGTCTTCTTGGGACTCATGCAAGCAGTTTTCTCACATGGATGGGGATCCTCTGCTATTCTTCCTACAGATCGTCTCCAGTTCTGTCAGGTTGGATGGTAATGTTGGTGAACAGCCATTCCTAGGTCTCTCCAGAGATGCTCAATGAAACTGAAAGGAAATATTGGCACTGAAAAAAAAAATTGGCATTGAAAAATATAATTGTAATTGTAAATCTTGATTTTTAATCTGAAATAAATGTAGTGAAATTTCTGTATTAATAGTGAAATAAAAATTGAAAGTTAAAAAAAATCGAGTGAAACTCAAAATATATGCATTAAAACATTGAACTCACAATCAAGTTTTCACACTTTAATCTTTTTTTCAGTGCTGCTTCATTAAGATGATACTAAATTTACGTCACACACACGCATGAGGGGCGGGGCTTCAGAGCTGCATGCACTAGCTTTCATCTGTCCGTGAGTTGGCTGTTTTATACCTGTTTTCTAACCCAGGAAAAAAAGTTGTATTTCTTTTATATGTCTTTAATTCTAAAATGTCCACATACTACAGCCAAATCCTCTGCTGTAACTTTCTGTAATGTTTAATCACTTTTAAAAGAAATACCGTTAGATATACAAAAGTGAGCTTTAAGAAACCTGACTGGAATGGTGGTGTTATGGGTTCAATTCTGCCTGAAAACTCTGTTTTTAGGTTTATCATTTTTCTTTGAGCAGGTGTCCTGATCCCTTACCTCTCCTTTCCATCGGACGTGTCAGCAGCACATTACAGCAGCTGCATGTCACATGCAGTAGATAGCCATCGCTGTAGTCAATAGAAGACCTTCCACCGGAGGTGAAAACAGCAGGAGTTGCCCCGTCTCATGAGCTTCATGTCGCTGCACTCTTCTAAGTGCAGCAGTCCTATTTTCTATCTGGTATGCCTCTGAAACGTGTAAATTTTGACATTTTTGATGGGGGAAGACAGGAAATCAGATGGCTCGACACCCGAAAAATTTCAAAATAAAAGAAACGTGCTGCTTTCCGGTGGCTTTACTTAAAAAAAAGTTCCCTACCTGTGCAGCCCGGTGAGAAGTCAGTACCTCGTTGGAGGGTCTCATTTGTGTTTCATCATGGATGACAATGACCAGTTGATCATTGAAGTGGAGAAGCACTTAATCCTGAAGTTTTATAGTTAAACTACAATGAATTTACCAAAATAAATACTGTTTCGTGCTCACTCAGTGACAGCTGCTTCCCTGCTGCTATGAGACTCACACACCCCGGTGGAAAGGGCCAAGAAGAAGAATATTCAATCTAAGCTAAGCATGCTGCTCCTGTAACATGCTGCTGACGCTTCCAATCGAAAACTCGGGTTAGTCAGCTGATTGTCTGCAGGCTGCGCAAACTTTTACCTTTATGAGCTCCATCAGCAGTATCATAAACATTCCTTGTACAAAGGTGTGCTTTACTTAATATAATAACATTAACTCAGTATAAAAATGTGGGAAAGATAGACAAACGTGCACTTGTGTACAAGGCAAAAAATAAATGACAAACAAAGCAGAGTTGACAAGTGGTTTTGAACCCATGACATCAGGATTATAAATCAAATTCTGAAACCACTAGGTCATCGCTTCAGTTGGGTTTCAAAAGCTCCATTTTGATGATCTAAACCTAAAAAAAGCAAGCAAACGGTGATTCATTTAAAAGTCATCAAAATAAACAATGCAAAACGTTAAAACAGTGGATTTGGCTGTAGTACATGGACATTTTAGAAATAAAGATAGACAAAGGAACTAAAAAAAACATTTATTTGCTAGGTTAGAAAACAGGTAACGGCCGACTCACTGACAGCTGAAAGCTAGCACATATGACTCTGAAGTCCCCCCTACCCCAACCCGCGCACCACCTCGGAAAGCTAGGAAATGGAAATGCGACCTAGCACTAACAGTAGTGTTATAAGAGGCATATGGCGTCTAAGACAAACATAAGCAGCCAATTAGTGCATGTTTGCACTTATGAGGGGTGATGCGTTGTTACTGTGACTATCCTGCTTTAACTCCGTCTGCTTCACTCCCACCAGCCTCAGTTTACTGCCTGAATGCAGCTAGAAGCTAACAGCTATTAGGCTAACACATAGGGGCACATATCGCCATCTATTGTTGGGGAGTAAAACATGATCCATTGAATAAATCGATTTACTGAGTAACATGTAAACTGGGACTCGGCTCACTGTAGGTGGGGAAGCCCTTAGTCTGATTACCCCAAAAAGCTCCATTTAGATATGCATGTAAATGTACTGAGTGTTGTGCAGGTGATGAGCAGTGCCTGGTTTTCTCCACACATACTGCTAAGAGAACCGGAGTCCTTCATGTGTTTTTTGGCTTCCGTATGTCTTGCACTGAGCTGCACTGATAGTTGACTTGGTGGAACTTTCTCCCATCTCCCTACTGCATCACTGCAGCTCACCCACAGTGATCTTTGGGTTCTTCTGTACCTCTCCCACTAAGGCTCTCCAATGGTTGTTCGGTTTGGCTGGATGTCTAGAAAGAGTTCTTGTCATCCCAAACTTCTTCCATCTCAGGATCATGGAAGCCTCTGTGCTCTTAGGAACCTTCACTCCTAAAGAAATTCTTTTGTAAACTTGGTCAGATCTGTGCCTTGCCACAATTCTGTTTCTGAGATCTTTGGGCAGTTCCTTCCACCTCATGATTCTCATTTGCTCTGACATGCACTGTGAGCTGTAAGGTCTAATATAGTGAAGTGAGGGCTTTACCTAATCAAGTCCAATCACGGCTGGACTCCAAGGAAGGAGCAGGATCATCTCAAGGAGGGTCAGAAAAAATGGACAGCATGTGAATTAAATATGAGTGTCACGGTTTGAATACTCACGATCATGTGATATTTCTACATTAGGGCTGGGCGGCAGGGGATATTCTATGATCAGATATTCAGCGAGACGCATTTGACTGTTTTGTACATTTTAACACCAGTCACTTAGTCCGTAGCACGTTGGTTTTGATATCAGCATGTGCATCTAACATAAGACTTAGAAAGTCACTGCTCATAAAAGTATGACAACCTGAATCAATCAGAAATTATCTTAAAATAACGAGAAAAGCATAATTTGGAGAGCTTAACCATCTGCCAAGCACCTCAGTACAGTTCCGATTCCTCCATAATCATCCCCAAAATGTAATCACTCGGTCCTTGGCCCATTTCCTGAATATTGCATCCAACTCCATCAAAAACTTTCAGTTATTTTGTTAACAGACAGTGTTATTTGTATTTATTCATTTTATGGTTCTTCATAGCTTACTGTTTGTTTTCACTTGCCTTTTATTCTTATTCATTTTATGTGTGTGTTGCCTTTACATGTACATTTACACACTGTGGGATTTCATTCATTCATTCAGACACAAAACGATAAACATCTGCAAAATCATAACCTCTTTGGCAGATTTATTTTAGTGATAAGAAATATCTGAAACATAAAACTTTTTTAAATATTAAGAAATTAGTTTATCTCATCTTCTACTGCAGTTTGGTGGACTTCTGGTGCCTAAACCAAAGGAAATGCTTGAAAGAAAGCAAAAACCAGTTTTTTAATTAACAAAACAGAAATATGAAGCTTTGGTTTTCTAGATTAACAAGAAAATAAATGAATGAAAACCTCAGTTTTTCTAAATCAAATATATTTGTTACCTATACAAGCTGCTATTTCTGAAAAAACAAAGAAAAAAAATTCATGTTTTTTGAAAAAAGATATTTTTTACAAAAAGTATTTCATAAAAAGATGTGTTTTGTTTTTTTAAATTGGTGGTTTACTAGTAAAAATTGTATCGATACAGTGTTTCTATAATATAATCTGTAGGTATAACTAAAGCAAGCAGAAGTGTCCAGGTGCAGTCCAAGGTGACTGACTTCTCTCAATTCAAAGAAACAGGAACTAAAACATGTCCTGTTTTTTTAGTTAAATTCATCATTACTTTGTTTGTAATTTAGATGCTAAGAAATACTCACCTCTAATGTGTGTGTATGTGTATATATATATATATATATATATATATATATTTTTTTTTTTTTTTACATAAAATGTATTTTGTTGATATTGTTGTTAATACAGAAACAGCTTTTCTGTACTCCTTTACTTATCATGTTCAGTACACTTCAGTAGGATGTAACAGGTATCAATAACTAACTTAACACAATATATTTATCAACTAATCGTTCATTGACGATTATCTGCATGCAAAAACAGCTCAATGTACGGTTTGTTTAGTAAAAACCGCAAATCTTTGACTGGTTTGCTGAACATTTAGCTCTCTGCAGCAGACTCCTGTTGGAGATTTACCAGACGCATACATGTGTATAATGCGTTTAAAGACGGCTCATATTTTTTTTTATTGTTGAATAAAAACAGAATTAAAAAAATGTATTTTGTAATTTTAAAAAGATTACATTTCAAGCAATACTGTATGTTTTATTTACACTTTTTTCTTTTGTTAAAAAAACCAAATTGTAAAAAAAAAAATGCTAAAGCACCCCCAAAAATGGTCTAAAATCCCCCCCGCTGGGCGTTATACCAAAAATTTGCCAAATACCAAAATTTGTGACTGTTACCAACATGATTTTGCCGGTGCCGGTAAATTCTGTATTTTAAAGAAATGAAAATATGTGGTCCAGTTTAGAGGTGCTCATGGCCCTTTAAGAACATTTCTTTTTTTCTGTCAACATTGTGTGCCCAGTCTACATTTATGAGAAATACACAGAGTGTTTCTGATTTTAGCAAATGGCTGAAATGAAGCAAAGAGTGAAACATTTAAAGGGGTCTGAATAGTTTCCGTATACATCCTGTTAATGGATGAGGAGAAAGGGAAGGGTGGATAGTGTTATGGCCATGAGAGGAGGAAACCTGTCCTGAGGAATGAACAGAAGCATGGCAGGTTTCCATTAGTGTGTTCTGATTGTGTGTGTGTTGGTTGGTTGGCTGCAGGTCCTGTGTGAGCTCTTCCAGTCTGCCCCTCAACGAGGCAACGTTCCCATCTCCAGAAACATCTCAGGTTTCATCCGAAGACTTTTTCTGCAGCTCATGCTGGAGGATGAGAAGGTCACGGTCTTCCTCCAGTCTCCCTGTCCGGTTAGTGATTTCTGTTGTTCTCAACACCTAACTTCATTCAGATGCATCCAGTGGTTGATGCTTGGATAGATGCTGAACATTCCCATCTAAAGTGCTTCCTGTAGTTTGTGTAGCTGCAGCGGCTATGTAGGAGGCTGTGGGTGGGTTCTGTTGATGCATCCAGCATGTGTTTACAATGCTGACATCGGGTAGACAGTCACAGTTTGGAATATAACCATGTGCTTTTTCCCTTAGTTATATAAAGGTCGCATCAACGCCACCAGTCACATGATCCAGCACCCCATGTATGGAGCAGGTCACAAGTACCGCACCCTCCATCTGCCCATCTCCACTACGTTAGCTGAGGTCCTCGACCGTGTGTCAGGTATGTGTTCCTACAGCTAACGTGACCTTCACCTAAAACGTGACTTACAGTACCTGCAGCATATCCAACACCAGGCAGTACCAAGCTTGGTTCAATAGAAGTTCAGAATCATGTGTCTCTGACTGCACTGTTCTTAGCCTGGGATTGGGGGAGCAGGATCATTTAAATGTTGCTACCACAGGGTTTAGATGATTTATACAAAAGGGTTTAGAGGTGGACGTTATTTTAAACAGGTCTATTTAAAGTGGAGGTTTTGTTAAGTAAACTTTTCCTAAATATGAAACCTGTTTACTAGGGGTGTCACAATCTCGATTTTGTATCGGAATTGCGTTATGACCTTGCACATCGAAATCCAAAAGAGGATCGTGATCACCTCCTCCTCCTGTTTACTGTGTGTCCCACTCAGGACTCTGTAGCAACAGTTAGCAGACAACCGTCTATTTACTCAGATTTCCTCAACACAAAGAACCACACATTGCATTTTCCCTAAGAAGTAACTCTCACCAGTTCTCCTACAACTACCAACAACACCTGATAACATTTTAACTGCCTGTATCACATCCCCCGGGATCAGAGCGCATGTCTACAGAGCACATTAGCTGATGCTACCAAGTAGCTATTAGCTAAGCTACAGTTCGACCACGGCTAGGATAGATGAAGCAGCAACACCAGAGCTAAACCCCCCCCCCCCCCCCCCCCTCTACTCTCAAATCACCAGTGAGGAAATTCTGAGTTCCAGGCGAGTTAAGTCCATATTAGCATTGTAAACAAGAGGACCACTGTTAGCTGCATTTTGCTCGGTCCTGTGATTAGGCCTGATAGCGTGATTTTTGGCGTCCTGAAGTGTTTGAGAAAAAAAAAAAATCCAGGTTTGCGTGATCTGAAAATTCCCAACATCTGAGAGACACTTTCACTCTAAAAAAAACCCAAATATCACCGCTTACACATTTTAAAAAATGTTTATCCAGTCTCTGAGAAAAACATGCCGTCATGTTGCAGCTTTAATGATTAAATTAGAAGCCGGTAACAGGATAGGATTTCCAGCTGCTGCTACAACATGAATATTATGTTGCTGATAGTGGTTTGGGACATCTGTATCAGAACGCGGAAACAATATAACGCAGAGGAATTTAAAATATGCAAACCTTACGCAGGGTTGCCTTGGGAATACTTATTTTCCACCATAATTTACAAATAAATTCTTTAAAAATCCTACAATGTGAATTCCTGGATTTTTTTTTTTCAAATTCTGTCTCTCACAGTTGAAGTGTACCTATGATGAAAATTACTGACCTCTACCATTATTTTAAGTGGGAGAACTTGCACAATCGGTGGCTGACTAAATACTTTTTTGCCCCACTGTATCTGCGAGGTCTTGAAAGTATAAAGTTTCAAAATTGGTTAGTATTGACATGTTTGAAATAATTTTGTCTAGCAGAAAAAATACTTGTAAATTTATAAAATGAAACAAGTTTTTTGTTCTTTTAAACCAGCTGTTTGCTCAGGTTTCAGTCCCACATGACTATTACCTTCACTACAGTAGGTGATGTACAGTTGTGGCCAAAAGTTTTGAGAATGACACAAATATTAGTTTTCACAAAGTTTTCTGCTAAACTGCTTTTAGATCTTTGTTCAAGTTGTTTCTGTGATGAACTGAAATATAATTACAAGAACTTCATACGTTTTAAAGGCTTTTATTGACAATTACATGACATTTATACAAAGAGTCAGTATTTGCAGTGTTGGCCCTTCTTTTTCAGGACCTCTGCAATTCAACTGGGCATGCTCTCAATCAACTTCTGGGCCAAATCCTGACTGATAGCAACCCATTCTTTCATAATCACTTCTTGGTGTTTGTCAGAATTAGTGGATTTTTGTTTGTCCACCTGTCTCCTGAGGATTGACTACAAATTCTCAATGGGATTAAGATCTGGGGAGTTTCCAGGCCATGGACCCAAAATGTCAACCTGTTGGTCCCCGAGCCACTTAGTTATCACTTTTGCCTTATGACACGGGGCTCCATGGTGCTGGAAAATGCATCGTTCTTCACCAAACTGTCTCAGGACAAGCCTTTTTCCAGATGCCCCAAACAATCAGAATGATGCATCATGGGAGAATCTGACTTTGCCCCAGTCCTCAGCAGTCCATTCACCAAACTTTCTGCAGAACATCAATCTGTCCCTGATGGTTTTTTTGGAGAGAAATGGCTTCTTTGCTGCCCTTCTTGACACCAGACCATCTTCCAAAAGTCTTGCAGATGCGCTCACACCTGCCTGCTGCCATTCCTGAGCAAGCTCTGCACTGGTGGCACTCCGATCCTGCAGCTCAATCCTCTTTAGGAGACGATCCTGGTCCTTGCTGGACTTTCTTGGACGCCCTGAAGCCTTCTTAACAAGAACTGAACCTCTTTCCTTGAAGTTCTTGATAATCCTATAAATTGATGATTTAGGTACAATCTTAGTAGCTACAATATCCTTGCCTGTGAAGCCATTTTTATTCAAGATAATATTAGCAGCACGCGTTTCTTTGCAGGTCACCATGGTTACCAATGGAAGAACAATGATTTCAACACCCTCCTTTTAACATGTCAAGTCTGCCATTCTAACCCAATCAGCCTGACATAATAATCTCCAGCCTTGTGTTCATCAACATTCTTACCTGAGTTAACAAGACGATTACTGAAAGGATCTTAAGCAGCAACTTTTCCAATTTCCAATATTTATGTAATTCTCAAAACTTTTTGCCACTACTGTATGCTGTTAGTTTATAGCAAAGTGCGTTGAAGCAATGCAGTACTGTGTGAATTTGCCGTCTCATGGCTATAAGTTGGGGATTTTAAACATTTACTGAAACTTGTGGCTGAAAACAGGGAGGCTTACTGTGTGTTTTGTAAAAAGATCAGTGTTACCATCAGCATGAATGGAGCTAGCCACAGGGGGTGCAGACTCAGATAGCACCACAAACGCACAGAGAAACCGGTGAGTGTAAGGGCATTTTCACATGGTACGGGAGTCCGTACTCGGACACCATATTTGGTCAAAATCCACTTATTTCATACCATGTGAACACAGACTGTACCGTGCCAGGATACGGCCAGAGAGACCTGCCTTGGAGGTAGTATCCACGTCCAGGTATGAGTGGATAGGGATCATGTGAACACAACCCGTACTCTGGCCGTACTAAAGACAATAGACGCGCTACACGCGGAAATGACGACACCGCTGGCCAAAATTACAGAATCACCTTGCGACTATAAAAATACAAAAACAACCCGATTCAAACATCCCACAGCAACACAGCAGATTACAAAACGGCGGGTTTACTACAACACTCACCCTGTAGACCAGTTTGTGTACATTCTAGGCTGTCGCTCGTTTTATGACGTTGGTACTTCTCACTCCCTTGTTTGTTGGATAGCTATAGAATTATTTGTATACCGCCACCTGCTGTTTAGGTGTAGTAAAACACTGGATTCAAGTACAGGTCAATTACGTGCCATCTGAACAGAAGAAATTAGCATTTTCTCTGGCCGTATTCTGGCACGGCCACACATGTGAAAATGGCCTAAGAGAAGACAAAAACTGCTGGAAAAGTTATGACAAACGGTGGCAGTCGGTAACGCAGCAAATTTAAATACCAATGACTGTCTCAAGGCTGAGTGTAGGGTATGTAAAGTTAAAATATTATATCATGCAGCCTCTGCAGGAATCTACATCATCTTATCTGTTCTGTGTTCTTCACTGCAAGTAGTACAAAGTTTCTATTTTACACACAATCTGATTGAATTCTACTTTAACATTTATTTTTTGTAGTTTTCTGTTCTATGGTGAATATAATAAGACACAAAAATATTTTTTATTTGGTATATGATTGTAGATTCATGTAGTAATTCATTTTACTTTGTGATGATAAATTAGTTGAAGAAACAATGTTTTCTGATTCAGCCATTGTGGAATAATTGAATATTAATAAATAATTCATGATGTATTAGTGCATTGAGATAAAGGTAATAAAGTTAAGATAAAGTTAATGTTATTTTCAAAGGTATTAGAAAGTCATGAAAAGGTATTGAAATAGATTTAGAGTTGGCTGCATATCCCCTGAAGTGTAGTGAAGTCTTTTAACCTGAAGAGGGCGCCACACTAAAAGTTTTAGGCAGAAGATTTCTGTTTTAAACGGTATGCATTACATGCCACAATGATGAATACACATGTAGACGGTACTATTAGACCCTTAGTTCAATAATTTGGATCATGGATTTTTTGGGGTTGAGTTGCACTTCAAGGAGTCCTGCATTCATTCTGACCAAACCGTTTCCTAAGCAACAGCTCCCCCAGTCATTGGATGCTTAACACTGGGCCTTGTGAATCGTCAGCTGTTACCTGTTAGTAAACTATGTGCATGATTAATGCTTCTCCTCTGGAGACCTTGGAGACTAGACAGGAAACCTGATCCACGGCTGCTGCTGCTAGTGTTGGATGCTATCTGGGAGACAAAAGGTTCCTTTCTCTCTCTATCACTACAGACACCCCCAGCATTACAGCTAAGCTGATCAGTGAGCAAAAGGAGGACAAGGAGAAGAAGAATCATGAGGAGAAGGAGAAGATGAAGGCAGACAACGGCTTCCAGGACAACTACAGTGTTGTTGTGGCCTCAGGTACTAGAGATGCATTCCTACTCCCACACATAACACAGAGGGAAAGGAGAAGTCACAGGGCCAGGCTTGTTCTCATCATCTACACGTCTTCCTGCTTTATGGTGCACTCCTCTGTTACCTGCTGCACCGGGATTTTAACGTTTTCCTTTGATTTCAATGTAAATGAACTGGTCACATTTGACGGCTGTCAGTCACTAACGTGGTAACTCATGTGGTAAATGACACTAAATATTCGGATTACCAACATTATTCCCATTTCAGCGCTTTTATTTATTGAATAAAAAAAGAACAAAATGTTGCTTCAAAATGAGAAGTTTACTTCCCCATCTTTAGTACGTTTCAAAGATGCTTTTTTAACTCTATAACTTGAACATTTTAGGTTTCCCTCCATGGTTTGCTGGAATTTTGGCCCATTCCTCCTGACAGAACTGGTGAAACTTTGCTCCGTTTGTTTACAGCGTTGCTTTCACAAACCTTTTTTTTTTTTAGATTTTCTCCATAGGATTGAGATCAGGACTTTATGATGGACAGTCAAAAAGACAGAAGCTGTTGTCCTTAGGCCACTCTGTAATGAAGCAATATGATGAGGTTTGGTATGTAGGAAGACCCCTGTCTGTCCAAGCTCATCTTACAGATAAATGTTTAACATGCTGCTTCACTATTTCCATCAATACTGTGACGTGCATCAGTTCCTCCAGCAGCAAACCCCAACCCCCAGAAGCTGACTCTGCCACCCCCACCCTTCACAGTAGGGGTGGTGTTCCTACCTTTTCCCTTTTTCATTGAAATGTACGGATGATCATTGTGGCCGAACGATTGGATGGGGCCGCCATCCAGAAATAAGGCTGACTGAGTCTGATCTCCAGCTACATTTTGACCTCTTATATTGTTGTGTTGAATGAGGTTTTAGCCCATGTTGGTCCAGAGCTCATTTCCCTGTGGGTAAGAACACTTTGTGCCACAAACCTGATTCCCATGTTTAACCCTAAAAGCCATTCACCTGTGGGAAATGGAACCCATTGGATTCCTGAGCAGTATGTCTGATGGACATTCCCATGGAGTTTATTGTGTCTTATAGTAGTTTAAACACATGCAGATGGGGCCTTCAGGCATTTGGAAATTATACCCAGAAATAAAGTCAACTTAAATTTTTCCCTGATATGTATTATGGAAATCAAATTGTTCTTTCTTTACCAAGGATGATGCTGGAGTCCTAATACCAGGTTTCTTGTATTTTATTAAGACTACTTGAGCAGTCTTGTACAGGAGCACGTCTGGGCAACCTTCAAACTCACTCACACCCGTCTAATGTCTTCCTCCTGTCTGAATAAGGCCTCAGTCACCAGTCTGCAATCTTAAGGCTTCTTAGCAAGGTTAGGCAAACCCTTCTCCCTGCAGCTGAGAGGACACTAGATGAAAGGTCTCCTTTCTGATGTGTAATCATCTCTGATTATACCTTATTCTCTAGGTGCATTTATTAACATTTAATTAAATCTTGAAATATTTCTGTAACAGTCTAGTACCAAAAATATTTAAGAATAAGCACAATATAAAGAATGATCTAAAGTAATATCACAGTCCAGTATGAATATGTATGCATAAAGACCAAAGTCTGTATTGAAGAATAAATGAGGCCACCTATCAACTAAACATCCCATTCATAATGCAAAGCTGAAGTGAAGATATACCATTGTTTTGGCAAGGTAATGTCTTATACGGCAAGCCGAATGAGCATTTATTATGATATCTTGATATCAGGCCTACATGCATGCCATTTTTGTCAACTAGTTAACTAGTGAGGAGTTATGCCTTCACTAGTTAACTAGTGAGCCATGTTTGTGCACACTAGTTAACAAGTGACAGCAAAAATGTCCACTAGTTAACTAGTGAACACATTTTGGCTTTACTAGTTAACTAGTGAAGGCATAACTCCGCACTAGTTAACTAGTTGGAGTAGGTCAATGTCACTAGTTAAATACTGAACCATAAATGGCTTACTAGCTAGCTAGGTGATGATATAAGGCTCACTAGTTAACTAGTTGATGCATCCATTGTACAACTGGTTAACTAGTGAGATCATAAACTAGTTAAAGTCTAAATTCACGCTAGTCAGCTAGTGGCGCAGAATTCTAATTAGGAGACGGAGAATTCCTCAAATTGAGGTTTTCTATTGGCTCCCTATGTCCAAGTAAAACACGACAACCAATCACAGTGCAAAATCCCACCTAAAACATTTGCATGTGGCACACAAGTTAACAAAACGCCCACTAGTTAACTAGTGAGTTGCCAAAATGGTCACTTATTAACATTTAAAGGCAAAAATATCCCAAAAATACTAGTAAACTTGTGCACATTTTTGGCTGTTAACTAGTGACACACAAAAACCTTCAACTAGCTTACTGGTATGCATATTGGCCTTTACTAGTTAACTAGTAGACATTTCTGTCTGTCACTAGTGAACTAGTGAAACCTAAATGTGTTCACTAGTTAACTAGTGGCGATTTTTGCTGACACTAGTTAACTAGTTCACAAAAACATGGCTCACTAGTTAACTAGTGGACAGTAATGGCTGGCATATTAATGACAATAATGCCTGATTTCAAGATATCAGAATAAATGCTCATTCGGCTTTCCATAGTCTCAGTTCTTTGCATTTCCTGAGATATTAGTTTATTACCTTTTGGATCATTGATTCTTGTTTGACCAGTCACCACTCTGATGGATCTAACTTCAGCTCTAAGATGGTCGATTAAAACGTGTGTTCCTTCACAAGACGGCAGCTGAAAAGGAACACAAATAAGATGAGTTTCTGCTGTTTTACAATCCCTCATCACATGGTGGGACATATGAGAGCCATATGTCGAGCTGTGCTGCTTCTCTCACATGACAACAGCAGTTTTGGAGAATCTATAGTTTTAGAAATGTAGGTCTCATCCAATGCAGGCTGTGAAGACTAGGGACCAGGAGTGCATTGTAGGAAATGTACCAGAGTTTAATCAATCAATCAAACTTTATTTATAAAACGCTTTTCCAACTACAAAGCTTCTCAAAGTGCTTTACAGATTAAAATACCCCACAAACTCTACCCCTTCCCAAACCCAAAATAAAATCATCATCACAACTATAACCCCCAACCCCCCCACAGCAGCAGCCAAGGCACTGACCCAGGCCGCCCAGAGGAGGGATGGTACCCGCACCTCCACCCAGGCAGCTACAGCCGACCAGCGCCCCCGATGTAGGGGGCTCCCTTAGAGGAAACACTGGGAGGATGATTAAGATAAGAAATTAAAATACTAAAATAAACAGTAGAAAATGAGATTAAGTAGTAAAATACTGATAAAATGTTGAGACTGATAGCATCCCAAATTCTAAAGTATATAGGAATGATAAGCTATGATTAGATAAAAGTGTAAAGCAGATAAAAAATAAATAATAATCAGTTAAAAACTAAACAAAAAATTCAATCAAATAAAACATGCAGAGCAATTAAGCAGATTGGTTGATTCATAATCAGTTAAAAGCTCGGCTAAAAAGGTGAGTCTTGAGATTCCTCTTAAAAACATGAACGTTTTCTGCGACCCTGAGATCCTCTATCAGCCTGTTCCAGTGGTGAGGGCCATAATAATGGAAAGACGCCTCATCATGAGTCTGTGTCCTGACTTTGGGGATGATAAGGAGACGGCTGCCAGAGGAGCGTAGAGACCGCGAGGGTTCATACGGTAAAAGCAAATCTCTTACAAATAAGAAGGCCCAAGACCATTAAGACACTTAAAAACCATTAAAAGGACCTTAAAATGGATCCTAAAACATACGGGGAGCCAATGCAGTGATTCTAAGACCGGTGTAATGAGCTCCTTCCTCCTGGTCTTCATCAGGACATGAGCTGCTGAGTTTGTAAAAGCTGTAAACTTGAGGTAGTCTTTTTGGGAAGACCAGAAATTAGGGCATTACAGTAATTGATTCTACTGGTGATAAAAGCTGCATTACCTGTATTGGCCAGAGAGAGAATGGGGCGGACTCTGGCAATGTTCTTTAGGTGATAAAAAACGTATTCTAGTAATATTTTTACTGTGTGGAATAAAAGCCAGCTCAGAGTCAAAAATCACATACAGGTTCTTCACTTGTAAAGAAGGATTAAAAGACAATGATCGTAGTTTTGGTAAAAGTTTCTCTCTCTGAGCCTCAGGACCGGCAACTAAAAGTATTTTCCTGGTTGAGCTGGAGAAAGTTTTCTGCCATCCAGGATTTGATGTCTAAAATGCAGTTTAGTTAAAGTATGATGTCATAGATTACACAGAAAGTATTCTGCCCTCTTGAACTTTGACCTTTTGCCACATTTCGGGCTTCAAACATAAAGATATAAAACTGTAATTTTTTGTGAAGAATCAAGAAGTGGGACACAATCATGAAGTGGAACGAAATTTATTGGATAGTTCAAACTTTTTTTAACAAATAAAAAACTGAAAAAATGGACATGCAAAATTATTCAGCCCCCTTAAGTTAATACTTTGTAGCGCCACCTTTTGCTGTGATTACAACTGTAAGTGGCTTGGGGTTTGTCTCTATCAGCTTTGCACATCGAGAGACTGAAATCTTTGCCGTTCCTCCTTGGAAAACAGCTCAAGCTCAGTGAGGTTGGATGGAGAGCGTTTGTGAACAGCAGTTTTCTGTTCTTTCCATAGATTCTCGATTGGATTCAGGTCTGGACTTTGACTTGGCCATTCTAACACCTGGATATGTTTATTTGTGAACCATTCCATTGTAGATTTTGCTTTATGTTTTGGATCATTGTCTTGTTGGAAGACAAATCTCCGTCCCAGTCTCAGGTCTTTTGCAGACTCCATCAGGTTTTCTTCCAGAATAGTCCTGTATTTGGCTCCATCCATCTTCCCATCAATTTTAACCACCTTCCCTGTCCCTTCTGAAGAAAAGCAGGCCCAAACCATGATGCTGCCACCACCATGTTTGACAGTGGGGATGGTCTGTTCAGTTGATGAGCTGTGTTGCTCTTACGCCAAACATAATGTTTAGCATTGTTGCCAAAAAGTTCGATCTTGGTTTCATCTGAGCAGAGCACCTTCTTCCACATGTTTGGTGTGTCTCTCAGGTGGCTTGTGGCAAACTTTCAACTACACTTTTTATGGATATCTGTAAGTAATGGCTTTCTTCTTGCCACTCTTCCATAAAGGCCAGATTTGTGCAGTATACGACTGATTGTTGTCCTATGGACAGAGTCTCCCACCTCAGCTGTAGATCAGTTCATCCAGAGTGATCATGGGCCTCTTGGCTGCATCTTCTCCTTGTATGAGCTGAAAGTTTAGAGGGACGGCCAGGTCTCGGTAGATTTGCAGTGGTCCGATACTCCTTCCATTTCCATATTATTGCTTGCACAGTGCTCCTTGGGATGTTTAAAGCTTGGGAAATCTTTTTGTATCCAAATCCGGCTTCAAACTTCTCCAACAGTATCTCGGACCTGCCTGGTGTGTTCCTTGTTCTTCATGATGCTCTCTGCGCTTTAAACGGACCTCTGAGACTATCACAGTGCAGGTGCATTTATACGGAGACTTGATTACACACAGGTGGATTCTATTTATCATTATTAGTCATTTAGGTCAGCATTGAATCATTCAGAGATCCTCACTGAACTTCTGGAGAGAGTTTGCTGCACTGAAAGTAAAGGGGCTGAATGATTCTGCACACCCAATTTTTCAGTTTTTTATTTGTTAAAAAAAGTTTGAAATATCCAATAGATTTCGTTCCACTTCATGATTTTGTCCCACTTCTTGTTGATTCTTCAGAAAAAATTGCAGTGAAATGTGGCAAAAGGTCGCAAAGTTCAAGGGGGCCAAATACTTTCTCAAGGCACTGTTGCTGAAAGTGGGTTGGTGCAGTGCATTGTGGGATTCTCCTAGCAGCTTTCAGCTGAAGGTGCTGTAAGCAGTTAAAGCATACAATGTTGGGTTGAAGCTTTGATGAGACTTGATGTTTTTCCAGCCCTAACCCTGGGACTCACCCTGCACTTCTCCCTGAAGGATTATTGATGAATGACTTTAAATAGCTTGTTAGAGCTACTGATTGTATGAAAGCAGTATGGGCTAAAAATGCATCTCTACCATCAGGTTTAAAATCCCAGTCCAAGCGAGCTCTGTTGACCCCTCCTCGACCTCCATCCAGAAGGGGTCGCATGGTGAGTGACAAGCTGAGTGCTTCATCTGGTATGGATCCTTCAGCAAAGACCATCAGCGTGCCTGTTTTCCATCTTTACCACAAGCTTCTTCCAGGTACTGCAGCCACACCAAGGTTGGACCAAAGCACTCTGAGCTTCCAGCTCAGTCTACATGCTGCTTTCCTTCCAGGTCAGCCACTCCCACCTGAGATGACCCTTGCCCAGCTGCTGACCCTCCTGTATGACCGCAAGCTGCCACAGGGCTACCAGTCCATCAACCTGACCGTAAAACTGGGATCCAAGGTCATCTCTGACCCTGGCCTTTCAAAGACTGATTCTTTCAAGAGGCTTCGCACTGAGAAAGGTACTAGAGGATGCAGCACAACCCTGGGGTCACATTGTGTCCAATCACCAGACTCTGAATGTGACCATGCATATCAGTGGAGATTACAGCCAAAGTGGCAGCTTGTCAGAGACATGAAAACAGTAGCAGGTCATCATGCTAGCTTGATAAGAACCATTTCTCTGCTCGTCACTCGTCTGTTTCTGGTCCAAATTATTCCACTATTCCTTCTGTATTCCTGAGTATTATTGATATCAATCACGTTTGAAACTAATGATGTGAAAAGGTGTTAGTTAGCATGAACCTATACTGGAAGGTAATTGAGTGACTTTATTTCTTCCCGTTTGTAGTAAAAAACAACCTTCCTTCAGACTAGCTGGGCTCCTTCCCTCTCTAAGCCCTCGTTTTATTCCTTGCTTTGCTACAGAATTTCTCTATTCATTTAGTTGAAGTGAGTAAAGGGCATTTGCTCGGGCAGGGTTGTAGCGGGGCTAAAACAGCTAGCATCCAGGGCACATGTGCTGACTCAATCTGGCTCTATGTAGATGGGTTTTTGCAGACTCATGTGGTGATGCAAGGTCAGATTCATCTTTATCATTAATGTTTTGGTGACATCAGCAATGCTTCCCTGCATATAGAGTCCCCACATCACATAGTTTGTTTTAGTACTACCAAGTGTTGTCTTGTAATCGATTTTTATTATGCGAGTTCACTTAGTGGTTTGGTAACAACAACAAAAATCTTCTTCCCACAGAAAGAGCCCACTGTGGATACATAAAGGCGAATCTCTGACCATCTCTAAATTAGACAAAAAGCTTAGAATTGACACATTAGTTTGTAAATGATGTTCTTACACTTATTTTCCCAAATATGTTTGCATTTTAAAGAACCAAACAATCTTGTTTGGACTGCACAATTTATCAAACATATTGTTATTGCAGTATCAGTTAGTGAAGTAGTAGTATTATCACATGGGGCTACCTGGAACGCAATAGGTGTTGTCAGCAAAGTTCAACATGATTCATTTTCCTAGATTCATATTCCTGGAGGAGCTCTGTGCAGGGACCTAAAGGTTGGGGTGCTTAGGTCCCTGCTCAGATCACTGATGCTTTAGCTTTTCTCTAAAAGAGAAGATGACCTTTCTCTGGTCCTGCTGCAGTGGACCACTGCGACATGCTCACCAGTTGTCCTGAAGATGAACCAATGATGGCCAGTGATGAATGTCTGGATGCTGCAACAGATGATTCCCTGCTGGAGACCAACCCCATCCAGTCACCTCTTCAGGTCTTTGCTGGCATGGGGGGCCTGGCCCTGATTGCAGAGCGGCTGCCCTTGCTCTACCCTGATGTCATTCAGCAGGTGAGAATTAGTGTGTTTTCTACACAAACAGTAGTCCATCTTAGAAAACGTCTGTATTAGCCCTCATACAGCCATGATGGAGAATATATTTGTAATCTGTTTTCGGTTTCCAGGGTCTCTGAACCAGCCTACAGTCAGGGTATCCATATTAACCAATGCTCTACTGGTCAGTGGGCTTCAGCATAAATAATAATAATAATCTGTACATATATTTTAGGGCACCTAATTAAAACCCAATGTCATTTTCCAGAGAAGAAGAAAAAAATCAGCAAAAATTATACAATCAACTAAACAATAGGGATGCAACCATACCACTTTTTTCAAACAGATACAGTACCAATGCTTGGATTTGAGTACTTGCCGATATTGATACTTCTACCAAAATGCAATGAATTGGAAGACAGGTTTTATTTTATTTTCCCATTGTTACAAAAACTAATACTGAATAAAATACTAAATAAAATATTAAAAACAATGACCACAAAACCAAAATTTCATGTGAAAAAAAAAATTTTCTGTGAAATTATTGTAGTGTTTCCACATTTTAAATCGGTTTATGGTATCTGTTAACTGTAACCAATACCGATACATTACAGAAGAACAGTATCGACCCCGATACCCTAACCCCGTATTGGTGCATCCCTACTAAACAACTACTGTATTATCAGGACTATAAGCTGCTGCTTTTTTTCATTCAGGTTTTAAACCAGGGCGAATTATTTATGAATTTTTACAGCTAACAGCCACTAGAGGACCTCCTTGATCTATGGATTGTACAGGTTACATCCTTCACTGAAGGATTCTGTTCCTTTTTAAGAGCGACAGAGAGAAGACAGTTTGTGTGAACAAGGAAAGCAAATGTGGAACAAACAGACATTACTAGAGTGAGACAGTTTGCAGCAAACACGTTTTCATGTACAAACCCTCATTATGGAAAACAAATGAAAACATAAATATGATACCGCTTTAAAGTTAAATGGCTTTTAAAGAAGGGAATAGAGCGGCTTCACGTACCATTGGCATCAATGGTGAGAAGTTGCAGACGCCAGCGTGAAGAACTGTCTCAGTGCAATAAGAGGAAAAAAGCTTTCAGAGGTAATAAAAGCAGATGGCCGGAACTTGAATCTTTCTTGAAGATAGGCTGAACACTCAGAGAGGACGGCTGGGGTGTTTCCATAGTGTTAAAATCCCAAAATCCCCTCTGCATGAACCCTTACATATGGTAATGAAACGTTAAAACACCTGCGGCTTATAATCGGGTGTGGCTTGTACATGTACATGCTTGTGGTTTTTCCCCAAAATAGGTTGGCACTGCTTATAATCAGGTGCGCTTTATAGTCCGGAAATGAAGATGATCAAATAGGAAATCAGCAGACAGTACAGAGCGACTGAAAGCTCTGCTCCTCATGGTGACGAGTCTGGCTAAAGGAACAAGAAGTTTAGCTGATGAAGATCTGATGGAGTAGGCAGGAGTGGTTATGTGAAGCAGGTCACTCAAATAAGGCTATGGATGCACTTATATATGATTATTAGAATATTGGAGTTTATGAAATCTGGAACCCTGACTGAAATTGTTCCTAAAAACTATGATTACAGAGATTTGAATGAAGCTAGGAAGCAACAGTGTTCTCAAGGATATTGGAAATCAAAGGAAAGTTTGAAATTGGTCAAAGATTATAGAAGTTATAGAAGGGATCTGGAGCAGTTTATAGAGAACTGCACTAACAGAACATTTCCAGTGTTGAGGGAGGAATGGATGACGTTAGTTATGAGGGGAGACCAGCTTTAACAAACACTGTTGGGAGACGATTTAGCTGGCAGATGGATGATTTCAATTTCTGGATTTTACCAGATACATCAATTATAGAAGGAAGAGTGAAAGTAGAAAATATCTGACAGGAAGACAGTGGAGAGAATGGGGAGACGAGTTCAGAATGAGCAGCTCCCACAGAGTTAAAGGGTTATTCCACCCCTAAGAACAAAAAAATGAGTTGCTAATGCTGTGCTTTGTCTAGATTTCTAGGCTTAGATGAGCTTGTTTTTAATCAACTATCCAGTGTCTTTGATTGATTGCCTTTATATGATCCCTCTACCTCTGAAGGTAAGTCATAAGCTGCATATATGAAGTGCATTGCCCAGTACAGAGGGTTCCTTATGTCCAAGCCCATTATTCTGTGTATCATGTGGAGCAGTTCCGTGTTCTGTCCACTAGGTTACAGTCGAACACTGCCTGGTCACAGATATTTCTGTGGAACGTGACTCCAACTTACTGATCTACATTCAATCTTTCCAGCCGCTTCTTGTGCACACTTCTCTAGATAGGTCCATGGTTATTAGTAAGACTTGGGGGTTTATGATTAGGATAAAAATGGAGTCTAGAGAACAAGTGTCTACACTTTATTCCCCATTCATATTCCTTAAATAAATCCTAATTATATTGATAAGAAGTAGCTTAAAGGAGTTCAAGGTTTGTAGGATGATGGTGTACTGAAGGACTCCACTAGCTGTCATGAGTTTTATTGTAAGCCATTGAGTGTCCAGACCAGTACTCAATCTCTGCTCCGCTCGATGTTCTAACAGGTCAGCACCCCACTGGTTCCAGCATCCACCCAAGAGAAGCCCAAGGACAGCGACCAGTTTGAGTGGGTGACCATTGAACAGTCAGGGGAGCTGCTGTACGAAGCTCCTGAGTCCGTGGCTGCCGAGCCGCCTCCTGTCAACAAGCAGCAGTCCCAGTCCTCTTCGTCATCATCGTCATCCTCTGTGCAGTCCATGTCGCCCATCCCTGCCCATTCGCTGGCAGCTTTCGGCTTATTCCTGCGCCTCCCTGGGTACGCTGAGGTGCTGCTGAAGGAGAGGAAGCATGCGCAGTGTCTGCTGCGCCTGGTGCTGGGCGTCACAGACGATGGAGAAGGAAGTAAGTCTGAAGTGCAGCTGTCCACAGACACATCCAGTCCTTCACTCATACTCAGGTTTACCTAGGAATATGCTCCATTCCACTTTGGGTTTCAGCCCTTTGCTGTTCTGCCTTCTTTAGAAAAGTTTCTTAAAGTTTTGTTAAACAGTATGTACTAGGGATGTCCCGATCTCTAGATCGGATCAGGCCGATATTTTCATGTTTCAGTGATCGGAGATCGGCTATATTGCCTGGGTCAGGCTAAAGCACTTTTTACTAAAGCAACTCCTAGTTATGTTTGGTGGTGACTTTTTGACCTGGCCTATAAATAAATTGTATTTAATAGTTTTATTTATTGGGATTAATTGTTTTGTATTTATCTTGTTCTATATTTTACTCCTGATTGTTTTTTACTGATTGTGTTTTGTGCCTTGTTCAGCACTGTGGGGCGGCTTATGCTGCTTTAAATGTGCTAGATAAATAAAATTGACCGCAATAATTCAAACCTCTGTAGCAGTGCAAACAAGGACTCGTATCAACCACAAATCAGTTCTAATATGGGTAAACTTCAATATATACGCTATATACAACCATACTTGAAACTAGGGCTGGGTGATGTTAGCTAAAATTAATATCACCGTATATTGAGCATTTAATCTTGATAACTGTAAGTGGACGATAACATTCATGTCCTCTCTCTCCCCCCCCCCCCCCCCATAGTTGGTGTGTTTGGCTTCTTGTTATAGAGTAGTCGTCTGCTGCTGCAGTAACAAACATACGTCCTCTACATTAAAGTCTAAGTATCTAATAACACCATAAAAAGTCACTTTATTTGTAGCTAGTCACATTTTTTCTGAAAACCAGTCGCTGCATCAGTCTAAAACCTTGCTAAGTATAGCTACACAATAGCTGTGTTGATAACCGTTTCCTCTCAGTTGGGCCTCTGTATGTCACATGACTGTGCGCAGTCACGTGACTCAAGGCAGCGCTGGTTTCTTAAAGGGGCAGGAGCACCGCTAAACTAAAACACATCTTTTCATTTTATTTTTATACCGAATTTACCATCACGGGCAAAATGACGTCGTTAACAGTCCTACATTTCTGTATCAGTAAATTTTCAGTATACCACCCAGCCCTACTTGAAACTATATCATAAATGTATAGAAACTCCACTTCTGGCATTTACACACAACAAAAACCCAAAATAGAGGGAGAATAACTCCCTGCTCAGCTCCTACAGTGAGGAAGATAAAAAAGCCAGATGCTGGGCTGTACCTGTGGTGCATTCAGATAGCGTTTGAACTCTATGCTGAGTTCAGGAGCATAGGATATTTTATCTTATAGTGAAAAGAATAATAATACTGCAATTTACAAACTTATAACAATGTGGGCTTTCTAACTCTGGTATTTCCTCAAAAATATAGTGTGACAGTAGAGGGCAGCATTGCACACGCCAGCATATAATGAACCACACATACTTATCTTTCTAATAGAGTAAAAATGTTTTGCTTTTTACTTTTGTCTGAAACATTTACTAGTGTTCCTATAAAAATGTTTGTGTTTTGTGGTATGAAAGAATGCCGTCTGAGTAGGGCTGGGCGGTATGGCAACATTTCCATATCATGGTATTTTTTAAATTACGGTATTTAATTGTATTTTTTTCCATACAAGATCATTAATATCCACAACATCTTAAATAGCCCATTTTCAGTGTTGGGGAAAAATACTTTGTAAATGTATTTAGTTACAGAACACTTAAAACCTGCTTTAAAATGTATTTTGTAACCTATTCCGTTACTTTGCTGAATTCTGGTACTGTATTATAAATACTTGGAATACTTCCCTTTAAAAACAGCATTTAAGTCTGTTAAATGTCACAAAATGCGCTGGTAGCTACAGAGGGCATATCAGTACTAAACATTATGTTCTGACTGGGAAAAAAATAAAGTATTTAAATATTTATTTATTTTTTATCAGTTAACCAGATGAGTTTTAAGTTTTCCTTTAAAGCAGCTCAGTGTTTCAGCAGCTCTGTAGTCATCAGGAAGTTTGTTTCAGATAAGGGGAGCATAGAAGCTGAAAGCTGATTCTCCATGTTTGGTTCTGGTTCTAGGGATGATTAGTAAAATAGAGCTGGAGAACCTGATTGGTCTCGGGGGGCTATGGTGACAACAGGTCTTCGACATACTGTGGTGCTAACCCATTCAATGATTTATAAACTAGTAGGAGTATTTAGAAGTCTATTCTCTGAGCTACAGGGAGCCAGAGGAAGGACTTTAGAACTGGGGTGATGTGTTTTACTTTCCTGGTTCTAGTGAAAACACAAGCAGCAGCGTTCTGGATCGGCTGCAGATGTCTGATCTGACTTCTTAGGTAGACCTGTGAAGATACTGTTGCAGTAATCAATCAGACTAAAGATGAATGCATGGATGAGTTTTTCAAGGTCCTTTTGTAACATCAGTCATTTAATTCTAGAAATGTTCTTCAGCTGATAAAAAGCTGACCTTGTTTTTTGCTGCCAGCTTCCTTCTAAATCCAGACTGTGGTAAACTGTTGACTGAAGGATTTGTGCTACTGCTCCGTTAGGTCACATCCTGCAGTCGCCCTCTGCTAATGTGTTGCCCACGCTGCCATTCCATGTCCTACGAGCGTTGTTCAGCAGCACACCTCTGACCACCGATGATGGAGTACTACTGCGGCGCATGGCTTTGGAGATCGGAGCCATCCACCTCATCCTGGCCTGTTTGTCAGCTCTCAGCCACCACGCCCCTCGTAACCCCAACGCAAACAGCAACGTCTCTGAGGTAGGACCCTCTCTGCCCACTCACACTATATGCCTCATTTTAACACTACATGCTAATATGTATTAGAAAAGCTTTTTAGATGAGCTGTATTTAGGAACTGTCTTATACTTGTGGTTTTACTCAACAAATATGTCCATGTCCAGGGCTGTACTGATGTGTCTGCTGGCCAACTCTGCTATGCCAAATGAAATCACAGCCTTTGTCATCAGCTGGACTAGGGCTGTGCGATATGACTAAATATATTGTCAGTGCAATAGAAAACGTCTATCGTTTTATATGAATCTCTATGTTTTAAGCCACAATAGGGTTTTATAGCAGTAAATTATGTCAAGATGCACCTCATGGCATTCCTGTGCTGCAATACATGAACAAACAGGGAGGAAGACAATAACCAACACATTTCAGACCAGGGAACTAAACAAGATTATCAGCCAACCCAAAGTTGGTCTCCCTGCGTGTCTGCCCTCCCCTCACTGATGCACAGCTTGAGCAGAAAAAAAGCATCTCAGACAGAACGATACCGGCTCTAAAAGCCGCTTCATTCACCAGCAACACATCATTGGTGTGCTACAGCTTCTGTGTCTGGAGGTTTTCAGAGCTTATGCCACGACTCAACGCTGCTTTTGCAGCTTTTGCTCATTGACTCTCTCTGTATCCGTTGTCGTGGTTCTAATAAAATAATCCAAATGGCATCGAAAACCATAACTTGACTAATTTCCTAATCCTACTATTCGGGAACCAGTACCTAAACCCAACGTGATCCATCTGTTTAATATTTACAAGCAACAGGCGCCTCGCATGTGGGTGGAGTTGGAACACATCTATGGGGGGAACACATAGCGACGTAACACCCCTCTTACATAAGAGACTCACGGACGGTGAAACAGATAAAACCAGAGGGTGCATGAGGAGAGTGAGAGAAAAAACGCTACTGTGAAAACATGCTATAAAGTTAAGAAAATGAATGACAGCAGGTATCACAGCAAAATTTGGATGCTTTTCAAATAATATGTTTAATTCAAAGGCAGAGTTTAGAGCTGAGCTTTCCTCCTAAAAGAGCACTGATATCCATAGCTCCTGCAGATGGAAGTAGATCACTACATGATGAGTCTGGGTGTTGTTGTTATCATCTACGATTTAAAACTGCATTTCCAAGTTTTACATCTTTATAAACTATCCATGAAATAAATTATCAGAAAAACTGCTATACTGTGAAGAATATTGTTATTGGGATGTAAACTAAGCTACTATATTGGGATATAAAAATGTAGCCATATCTCCCAGCCTTCAACTGGAGGGGAGTTCATAGAAACCAACAACCAATCAAAATGTTTATTTGAAACAGATTGGTTGCGCTTGAAATCTGCCTCATTTAGGATAAAGCCTTTGAGGTTCAGCAGTGATGATGGCAATAATCCCATAATACCCAGAGCTCACAGCCTCCTCACAACTACTCTCAAAAAAAGGTTTTACATGAACAGCCCTTTATACAGTAATAATAGTTTTACAGAAAGATTTGTAACAAATAGTGTTGAGCTCCTTTGGTCAGTAATGTGGAAGGAACTATAAATCCATTCTCCACTTGTGTGTGTGTTTGCAGCCCCAGATGTCCAGTTGTCACAGTGGTGGGACCAGTGAGGAACAGCAGCTGTACTGGGCTAAAGGAACTGGGTTTGGTACTGGCTCTACAGCTTCAGGCTGGGATGTGGAACAGGCCCTAACCAAACAGAGGTTAGAGGAGGAACACGTCACCTGTCTCCTCCAGGTAAACAGCAGCTTTCCCTTTGCTGCCATGTTTCTGTAATGGGAACTTGTTCAGATGTTATCAGATAAGTCATTGGCTCACATGTCTGTCCTGTAAGAAGCATTGGTACCGGGCGAGCTTCCTTGTTGTGATCAGTGTTGGGCAAGTTACAAAGAAATTGTAATATATTTCACATTACTAGTTACAATGTCAAAAATGTAATATGTTTGCATTACATATTACTGTCTTAAAAATGTAACTGAGTTACACTACTTTAAGTTACTATTGGCAAAATATTTTAAATATCTAACACAACTTCTAACTACTGTAACTTATCAATTTACGTTTTACATAAGTGTCAAACCACAAATGCTGTATTTTTAACACTATTTTATTAAATTAAGTCTCTAGTTCATTTACATGCCTTCTATTTCATAGTAATGTTTAGTAATGTAGTAATGCTGAAAGTACTCATCACAAAGATGAGACTCTGATGTCTGAAGTCTTACAGCACATGGTTTGGAAAACAGTGTAAATAATGCTGCTGTTTAAATGTACAGTCGTTCTTTTCCTCAGCCGTCCTGATTCTCTGATGTTTTAGTTTTAAGCAACAGGGAGTGGATCTTCTTCTATGGTATCCAACTTGATTTGGTCTGTTGCATTAGTCGGCTAGAAAAACAATTTATAATGCATTTGTAACTTGAGTTACTGAAATTGTAACTACTAATATATTGCTGTATATTTTGTAAAAAATGCATTACATTGCTTAGTTACTGAAAAAAGTAATATATTCCTGTAACCCTTTTCATTTTGTAATGCATTACTCCCAACACTGGTTGGGATTAGTCTTAGACCTGCACATACACACAATCTGTTAGCCAGGCTGAGCTTAGGTCCATCCTCTAGCACACTGAAGGATCAATTACTGATCTGGCATGATTCAGTGCCTGCAGGCTCTCACTACTATCATGTCTCCCAGGATTGTGCAATCAATCAAATTAATAGCTAACTTTCACTTTGTTCCACTTAGATCATTTGTTCCAGACGATCACTAAAGCACAACAAGGAGAAAAGTATTTATATCTAAATGTTTATTTATAGAAGTTCCTACATTTTGAAGGGAAGATTCAACAAGAAGTTATTAAGGAAAATTGAATGTCAGTAAAATTCAGTGCAGAAAATGCATTATTTTTTACAACCTGTGTGTAAAATATCCTTGTTCGACAAAAGGATTCTTTTCTCAACCACAATTTAATAGCACTGTTTTCCCATTATTATATGGTTTAATAGATGAGTTCAAGTGTTGACTCCTAGCATTATAATTCTGATGAAGAGCTTTGAGTGTAAACTAGGATGCACCTCCATTTGGATATAGAGCAGGACGCTGCTAGCAACATGTAGAGTCCTCACAGAGAAAAAGAAATATGCTTTGGTTTTAGTCTTTAATCAACCACAAGAGAGAGTGTTTTATAAGGAGTGTCCTAAGAAAGATTAAGGCATGAAAATAACTCTCCTTTCGGCGAAATTCGCTTTTTTAAAAATCCAAAAGAAGTGACCTATGTAAATCGTGTAGATTCGATGAGAAAAAGTTTAGTGGGTGGGTGGCTGCAGATTGGACCGCTAATTTAATTACTACTTTACATCAGGAGATGGCAGACATCTGTAACTTTAATTTAAGACACATTTTTGGGTGTGTTACCAGGGAAACTTTTGGAGTAAATCAGCTTTTTATGCAGCTACACCATTAGGGGAGACAGCGTGCAGCTGCTGCTGTCACAGCATAGAGAGAGAGCGAATTTTAGAAAGAAAAAACTTATCATGCAGAGACGTCTGAGTTCCCCACCAGGAAGTAATGGCTGATTCAGATTCTGAAGAGGAATATTTACCCTCTGATCAGATGTTCCGTTGTCTGTGAGTCCTATGTGCCTGACAAGCTAAAACTGTTGTTCTTAAGTAAGTAGAAATCTCTAATGATCCCTACCTCTGACAGGTTCTAAACTTTATTAATCCCTCTTGTACTAGACTGGTCATCTTTTTACAAAGTCTTGATTTGTTTGGATCTAAGTGTAAAGTTCGGGGATCCATTTCAAAATGGCACTTTAGCTGCTGGAAAGGTGAAACCAAAGTCCTCCACGTCTATTAAATGTGGGTCTTCCCTGTTTGACATAGATGGCTTCCTCTACTGTTTCTCAACCCTCACCAGGGTCCTGGAGGGTGTAGAGGAGTTAATCCAACCGGTCTGCATGTGCTCTGTTGACCCCTTGGGGGTTGGTGGTGTTCTCCAGGAGTATGGGGTACCAGGCCCCTTTATACGGGCTGTTAGGTCCCTGTAGGATCGGTGTCGTACCCATGGGGCGGATACGCTCAGAGTAGAGCCGCTGCTCCTCCACATTGAGAGGAGCAAGTTGAGGTGGCTCAGGCATCTGGTCAGGATGGACGACTCCCTGGTGAGGTGTTCCAGGTGTTCTTCCTGAGGAACTGGCCCAAGTATCTGAGGAGAGGGAAGTCTGGCTTTGTCTGCTCCAGCTGGAAGCAGAAGATAATGGATGGATGCTTTATCTTCTTTTATCCCCTAATCACCCAGAGCACCCTACTTTGCTTTGTTGTTAAAATTGTGCTATACAAATAAAGATGCTTTGGCTTGCCAAGCTTTTATAGGTTATAGAGAACTGTTGAGACCTTGTAAAGACTGTGAGAACGCGTTCCTATGAATTACATCTCCATATTAATACAAATTCCTAAAAGTAGCAGATAGAGTGGTGACGAATGAAAAATCAGTCCTGATGGTCAGCTCACAAAAGACGTGTTTTTTATCATTCAAAATTAGTTTAGAACTCCAAAAGTCTGCTAAAGCGCAGTAAGAGCTGGTAAAGCAGATAATGGTGTCAATCTGTCAAAATTTGTGACACTTTGAAGTAAACTATAAATACATAAATGCTCACAAGTGGAGCGTTCTGTCTAACTTCAGTGTACATCTGGTGTTACCCAATGAGAATAGAGCAATAGCACTGAAGGCTGTGGGACAGTGTGCTGCAGTATAGTTGATATACGATCAGTGAAATTAGCTAAGATGGTGACAGAACTTGTTCCTCCAGAGCATTATAGTGCTGCAGGCACCGTTCTCAGACCATCTAACGTCTCAGCCTCGTGTCACTTGGAGGCCTTTTCTGCTCTACCATCCCCTAGCCCACATGTCAAACTTTTGTTATAGTTTTATCAACCCTTTCTGCCACAACCGGCCCTTTAAGGATATTCATCAGCTTGATGTGGCCCAAAATGGAAATAAGTTTGACACCGCTGCCCTAGCCCTACTCCTAACCACAGTGAGTCTGGTAAATCCTCACAGGATGATTATTAGCTAGAGCCCAGACATCAACCTTGGGCAGGTGTTCCTCTGTGTGTCCTTTAACTGGAAATACCATCATCCAATGGAAGTCTGCACCTTTAGAATGCTGCCACCTCAATCTGAGCATATCAACTATAAGCAGATCTTCCTCCAGCTGTTGTCATGGCAACATAAACTCACTTAAAGCATAAGGGTGTTGAAGCTTTTCATCATCTAAACCAGGCAGATTGTCTGTATGCACAGAGAAAATCTTTATAGTGGTTTGCTGCTCATTGCTAAAGGTAGGATGTGACGCATTGGTTAACATGTACGTCTTTGACTTGTTTGGGCCGAATGCAAGCATCACTTCTGGGATTGGTGACATTTTTAGCTGCACTGCCATGTTTTAATATAAAAATAGTTGAACTGCTGGTAATAAAACAGAGTGTGTGTGTGTTACCAGAAGGTGTTTGTAGAAGTCAGCACTGCTAGATGGCTGGGACACCTGGAAATGAGGCTGGTCTCACACATTGTATGTGTTTGAATGAAGTGGGTAGTGTGTTCATGCAATCTTTCCATGGTGTGGTTGTTTTGTCCACTAGGTTCTGGCCAGTTACATCAACCCAGCGGGCTCCAGCGGCTGCCACAGCGCTGAAGCCTCAGCAGACAGCAGAGGCCAGAACAGCTCGGCTCTGCCGGCGGTGCTACAGGAGCTGCTGAGCCAGTCCTGCCTCATCCCTGCCATGTCCTCCTACTTACGCAATGACTCAGGTAGGTGGCATGTCTCTCCAGATCAAGACCAACATACCGGGCAGAACCAGCCAGTTATCGTTATACAGCGAGAAGCAGAATCAGCAACCTTTCCTTTTTACTCTCACATTGATCATCTTTCCAATGCGTTCAAAAAGTTGCAATTAAAATGGATGTTTTCACTTTCGGCCTTTCGAGGCCTAATCATGCTGTTTGATGCTGAGCTAGCTGGTTAGGAACACTGTAACCTTTGACCTCATGGATAACTCTGGTCGGTTGGTTCTTCTCAGTATGGAAGCAGTCTGTACGCCCTAACAGATGCTGAATAGAAATGCCCTGGTTACAGTGTCTGCTTTTGTTTTCTTTCCTTCATTTTACGACACTGATGCAAACACAGGTTCCAGTTTCTTCTGAGGAACTTTAACAAAGATAAAACCGCTAAAGAGTTTTCTGACTAGTGAATGAAAAAAGCTTCTGTTTTGTTCTCTAGGGAACAAACTGTAGATGGGGAAAACCTTTCAGCTAGAAACTTTCTGGAGAAAATTGTTGTTTTCTATGGTTTTGGGCAGAGGTACATTTACAGATGAAAGCTTTTAGACCTTCAAATTCAAGGGAATAAATTCCTTCATATAAATAAGAAGCATTTAATGAATCAACGTCTTACAATGATAATAATGATAATAATGGTAAAGAGTGCAGTTAGGATTCTCCTCTCAGTCTCATCTGTGCTTTCATCACTCTAACCATTAATATTTTGGGTTATATCATTGATGTTCACCTGGCTAAATATTACATTGGGACATAAAATACCAGTATGTTAACTTGCAGTTATAGCACTCTAAGCAGACCTGTGCGATAAGAATATTGCACATACTGATGGTGTCATGATGATGTATTTGTGATCTATTGTGGTGTCACATGATGTAATATGATGTGATGTCCAATTACCTGGAGATGTGGGGTTGTTGAACAAAGAAAGCAGTCAGCCTGTAGGACAGACCTGATTAACCTAGTTGTCCAAGGCTGCAGTTATGGTGAAATGAAACAAAGGGTTTAGAGAGCCTCTCCATCCTCCCTGGGATCATTGTGGATCTAAAAGCTGCATTCATGTTAATGTTGTACATATCTCTAGCCGTATCAGTTATGGTTAACCCATATCTGACCTTATTCTACTTCCAGAACATTGAGAGTAGAACAGGTCAGGAACACAATACCCTGATTATCATGAAAGCGGACTCTGATAGGCTGAAGTAAAGCTGTGTGAAAAGCAGTTTGGAGAAGATTCTGACCTTACAGGACAAAATCATTGTGTGAATTCGCTGCAGCAGCACCACCGTAAGCCCAGCTCCCATCCAGAGATTGATCATTTCTGTCAACATGTTTCATCTGCGTCTTCTCCTCACCTTATAGGCCCTTTGTTTCTCTCCTTTGGCAGGGAGCTCTGCAGCCCATTCAGCCCAGTGCAATATTCCATGTTTATCATTATTGTCCTGGAGAAACCTTTCAGGTTGTAATATCATTTGCTGCGGTCTCCCAGCAGTCTGTCATAGGAATGAAGCCATTAATGAGAGGTAATGCCTCTGAATGCTAGCACATTACTCATTTATCTTCATTGGATAGCCTGCAAATTCTCTGGATTCCTTGATGGATAGCAGATATAATGATCATAGTTGTTCCATCCTGCAGCCAGGACTTTATTTCCTTCTCTCTGCACAGACAGGCAGCATTACAGGGGCGGAGCTTCTAATGAAATGGTCCTGTCATTTCCGTTGAGTGAACTTAACCTTCAGATCCAATCAGAGGATGGTTGTCATGTTGAGAGCTTGTTGCTAACCCCTAGGTCATTCAGGTGGAATATTCTGCTTGCCTCTGGGTGGTGTATTTACTCCAACAGCCCTGATAAACAGAATAGAAAAGTTTCCGAAACAGCTGCTTCCCCTTGGGGACAGAAAACCAGCTTCTAGACAGACTCCAACAATAAGCGGTGGATTTCCTACATTACAGGCTGTAGTGTTGGACCCTGCTGCACCTTCATTCATCTACACCCATCCCTGTGGATTTAAAACACGCCTCCTGAGGTGCAGTCTCTATTACATACAGCTGGTTCTTGATGTTAGAGTAAGGGACTAGTTTTACTGACTGTTGCTATCCACCCACCTCTGTTCTCCTTTGTTACCAGTGACAGTATCTAGATTAACGATGTCACCAGTAGCTTCCTGAAGAGCTGAACTGAAGCCAACTGGGCGGTTCCTATCACCACTGGTTGGCAGATGGTAGCAACTCTGCTACCATCTGCCAACTAGGGATTTTTAATAACTTTGTCAAGTAAAAGCAGGAAGTTACTTTTGAATGTTACTATGAACAAATGCTAATGAATGTTATGTGAATTTTACTTGAAACAAGTTTTAATAATATGTAAAGAAGAAATTGGATGATAGACCAAGCAGCGTTATCTTAAATCCACAGCAGAAATATGCTTTTTACCCCTCAAACAAATGGAGCAGAAACTTCTTGGACGGTCTGTTAGTGCAGCCATCTTTGTCTGATAAGTGCACAATTAATGTCTGAACACGAACAAACACTGCAGAACAATAGTGATGGTCAAGTTCAGAGAAACAAAATGTCCTAAACTGTTAACATGAGGCTGCAGCCTTCTCTGTAGCCAGCAGGGGGCAGCGTACTGCTAACCAGCAGTGCTAGCGCTGACAGTTCATCTGTTAATCAAAAGGACACACCCCTAATTATCATCATTTTAAGTTAAAATTACACGTAAACGGATTAGTTATACAAAAAACCTCCCTCCCCCCCCCCCCCTTTCGGAGTTGTCATGACGATAAGCCTGACCTATTAAACCTAAAATGTTTTTTTGAACCAGGCTGTTTATCTTTGCTGGTAAGTTGGCCTTTTTAACCTAGGAGTTTTTTAACCTGAGGCGTGTTTCCACTATGGGAATGTCAGGGTAATTTGGCTGGAACGTCCCGTTACTCCCCTTCATCAGGCCGGGCCTACAGCACCGTTTTCTGCTCAAGTTACCCTGATGTTCCCATAGTGGAAACATGCCCCTAGTGGATGAGGGGGGGAAGTGCAGTTTGACACTTCCTCATTGACCTTTGTTCTGGCCAGCAGAGTTTTCCTCCTAGCAGTAAAGCATTGGGGTTTTTAGTAAACAGCCTTGTTCAGCTGCACATATACACTTTATTCAGATATTCATAAAAAAAGCAATGATAAAATTGTGAAAAGGTTCATGAAACTAAGTCTAAAAAAGGAAATAAAAAAATCCCCAGTTTCTAGACGCATCCTTCTGCTTTTAGACCTGCTGGTTTTGAACAAATATAAACAGAGTTACAGAATAAGGTTGGTTGGGTCTCACTATACATTGCTGTTACAGTTTAGTATTGATGATAAATAGTTTCTCTGTAAAGATGTTAATACAAAAATAGCTCCGTTTGGAACCAGATTTGTTTCTTTTGTTAGAAATCCATGTTGATCAGGGCGTTGAGTTCTGCTGAAATGGACCTGTGTGATCTTGAGAACAGGTCCAGAACAGCTCCTTGGTTATCTGTCCGTCCCTGACATGTCAGGAGGCAGTTTGCCTTCTTCTCTCTGGTCTGCAGCCACCTGCTAGGCTCTCCATCTCTACCTGGGACACATGTTCATGTCAGACTCCTCACACTGTCGTATAAATGTAGACAAAAACGATGACAAAGAGGTTGAGGAAGGTGCCAATGATGCCCAGCAGGGCCAGGATGGACTCCTCCTCTTCCTCCTTGGCCTCGAGAGCCCGCACATCATCCAGGGTGATGACAGTGGAGCCCATGGTCCTGATGCTCAGCTCACCTGGGACAGAACAGAGGCCATGTTAGAGATCATCAGCAGCAGCAGCAGCATTACTCAGTCAGAGTTCAGCTCCTCCTCACAGGACACCAGTGAGTTCTAGTTAATGGGCTCAAACTGGTTCTAAATGCTAAAACTAGAACCAAACTGGCTGCTTGGGTTTAGGATGTTGAACATGGAGCTGGGAACTGTTAGAATGACAACAGAGGAGCTTCCCCATGCTGTTACTGGTTGACGTCTCCAGTTGCTCTAAAACAGTTGCTCCGACCACTTCCCCTCTCCTGTAGTATTGGAGATGATCTGCTGCATTGTAGTGTAGCTCAGGACTGCTTTTCCTTCTCTTTGTTTCCTTATCATGTTGACTTTCTGTCAGTCCTTGGAAATGAGTTCACTAATGGGGATGAGGGTAGAAACACAGATCTGCTTACCTTAAGGCGTTTCAGGTGTAAAACATCCTGCAGCATGCTGTGGGCGTCCTCAGAGAAGAGCTGTGGGTGGAAGATGATCCAGGCAGAGACTGAGAGAGACTGGACCTGTGAAGCTAGCAGCACCTCTACCACAGATAATCACCCCCCCCCTCCTTCCTTCACTGGTCTCTGTATTGTGTTTTCAGTCTGTGCTGCTCAGACAGCGGCAGCATCAGTCTCATCTGCTCCATCCCAGCGTCTCTGCCGTTCCTCCCATCATCTTCTCTGTGGCTGTCATTGGAACGTGGGCCGTATAAAGCAGCCCATGATGGAAGCCCCCATGTCAGAGCTTAGTGTGATGATGTCTGTCTGGTGAGCTGATGGTGTGTCGCCGTCAGCCAGCCTCCAGTCAGCCTCCAGTCAGCTCCACCATGAGGAGTCTTGAAGGATTGTTCCAGCACAGGGAGTCAAATCCATCTGTCTGCAGGGAAGCAAACGCAGGCTGAGTGCTGGTGTCTGTAGCTCAGTAGGTCTGCAGAGACACCCAGCACCAGTTAGTCACCGTGGGAGGACTGTGCATTGTATAACCAAGCAGGACGATGATGATAAGAGAGGAAGGACGGCTCATGATGGGAGCGGTGAGGAATGGAAAGGAGCAGGACGAGAGAGAGAGGGGGAGGGGCTTACAGTGGTCTCCTCCTCTCCCATTGATATGGGGGCTAGTGTGGCGCAGACCAAAACAACAGGAGAGTGCAAAAAAAGGTGGGAGGGGTTTGTATCCTCTCCATCCGCCCACAGTGGTGATTACTTCTACCCGTGTAGGTCTAACGATGGTAGAGACCCCATCAGCCTGTTTACTGTGCAGCTTATTGAGTCCTAAAAGCATCCCATAACCCAAACCAGACAACCCTTCTGTCCAAGATGCTTTTTGTTGTTTTCCAGGTCAGCATCCTCCACACAGGAGAAGGGGTAGGACCATCACAGATTCTACTGAGGCTTGGCAGGGTTTAACCTGTTGCTGGAATTTATTTTTGATGGAATCAGGAAGTTCAAACAAGATGAACATTAGTATTCGTAATCACACAGCCAGCACACTGGGAGACTTGTGAACGTTTTAGTGCTAATGAAGGCGGAGAAAGCGAAGCGTTCTGTTGAAGGAATCACACCACGAATCAAGATGAGTTTTTTTTTTTATTGCAACTGCATGTTTCAAACGAGCTGGCACAACACCTGAACTATGGCTACTGTTAAAAATGGCGAAAATGGAAAAGCTAACTTTCTTTAGGAGCTGTGCTGGACCATCATTTGGACTAGACGATATCTTGATGCCATGACCGGTTCTCCAAATGATCAGAACACAGGCTCTGATCAAAGACAGCAGAACAGGCTGATAAGTTATACAGGTTATGTGAAGGCTGGCTGATCAGAGATTAAAAAACAACAACAATCTGCAGCATAACTGGGAAAGTTTGAATGAAAGCTGAGTATTTTTTCTTAAAGCACAGAGCTTTATGCTCTGTTTGTCTTGTTCCACCTGCCCTGTTTTGCTGCACAGTGGTTCCTGCTATAGCCTGACATCTGGAGCATCTGTCATCTGTTTCTGTGCCCTGGAAGGGTCAGAAGACCTGACCACATCCAGCAATGAGTCACAATAAAAGCCACCCACTCAGTGTGACCTGCGCTCTCTCTGCTCTCCTAGCCTTGAGAAATCAGCACACATACAGCCTGCTGCTCACTCCAGTTGGTGAAAACGCCTTGACTTTTGTTTCCTGATTCCCATGGTGAAGATCTTGCTCTGAGCGGTACGGGGTATGCTATGGCCAAGTAGTGGCTTGGTTGGGACGCAGACATTAAGACAGCACAGTCGAGGTTTAGGATTAAGTTGTTAGGTCATGTTTATGACCACGCTTCCCTGAAGGAGAGGAATGATATACAACGTGGGTACTATGGAACATCATGCCCTTGTGTGGCCTGGTGAAGACTCCCCTCATCATACCTTATTCTGACTGACTTTGAATATTCCCTCTGTATGATGTTGTTCTGATTATGGGAGATTTCAGCATCCATGTGTGCTACCTCTAGAAACTATTAAAGTCTTCTTCTATCTAATGAACTCTTTGAACCTTGTACAGCTTGTGTCTGCTCCGACTCAAGAACGCAGACATGCTCTTAATCTTGTTTTGGCTCATGGTTTTATAGTGGGTGATGCTGTGTTCTTTGACCATATGCCGATTATATTGACCTGCCTCTCCTTTGCCCTGAAACACTGCGCTTATGCACAATACTGTCGCATTGCAGTTTTTAACTCTGTTATGAGGAAAGTTGATTTTCTTGGTTTTAATTCTGAAATTGACTAACATCCCCATGTTTGTATTCAGTTTGTCTTCAGGTCAGAAATGGTAGCGTCTTTAAAGACGAAGCTGTCCAAACCCCGAGCCAAACCTTGGTTAAATGATGCCCCATAAAATCCATGTCCTTTTAAGTGCACACAGCAATCTTTGTTTGATCGCATCCATGACGGCCACTAAAGCCGGTAACGCATCACTTATTAGCACGTTACTCCTAATATGATCACTTTTTCAGTAATGACTAATCTAATTTGTTAGTATTTCCATACCAGTAATCAAACTGAAGTTACTTGTCCAAGCTATTGGGCATTGCTATTTTTCAAATTTTCTTAAGCAAAATTATATATTTGGTACACGGGGACAACAGCAGCAAAAGCAGTAGGAAAACAATAGCAGTAAAAATGGTCTTATATACCATCTAGGACACTGCTGCCATCGTTTTCTCCCATGATCTGAAAATTAGTTGAGATTAGATTAAAGTTAATTGTCATTGAACCAGAGGTAAAACGAGATAAAGTTTACAGTAAAACCTGTGAGGTCTACAGAGGGATATCCACACAGATGATTATCTCCTCTCTGGTCACCATCTTAGTTTTGTTTCTACCTTACTAATCCGGCACTCTTATCCGGTCTGAGTACTCTGCCCTCTAGGGTTGCTTTAGACCCGACCATGTCTGGTCAGTACGGTCTAGAACGGGTCGGTTGTGTTTCCATTACTATCTCAGAAGAACGGTAGTGGGCGAGGACATGGGCGGGCTTAGCTTAACAAAAGCTCCATCAAATAGCACTCACTAACAACTCAGATCCTCTTAAATAGTTTAAAGACTTTGGAATCACCTCAAATCTCTGACATCTATCCGTTCATGCCTCCAGTTCCTGATCTGTGTTTTTCACACCAGTATCTACCAACGATCATCCAGTCTGTTGAGTGTCTAAATATGCAGTTTTCCTGCTCAATCTAGCCAACTCCAGTTCTCTGATCAAGGCAGAGACCTCCTGCTTCTCTGCTGCTATGAGTGAGTGAAGCTGGGCAGAAGTGAGGCCATGAAAGCTGAAGGTTGATAGTCTGAAGAAATGGAAGAATAGCGCTCCCTGGGCAGGTACTCTAGCCTGAAGGCAGCGAGCCGTAAAGCAAATTTTTCCTTGCAAAAAGCACTGTTACTGATCTGTTCTAAGCAAGGTGATGAGCGTAAGAACTGGAAAACGTGGATGACTGCAGGTATTTGTAGGTTGTGGGTGGGGCCACTACCTGGCGTCACTAATGTTCGTCTTCACAGGCATGATTAGAAGTGTCTTCAGCCAGGCCACATGAGGCCGTGTTTTCCCATAGGGCTGGACGATAATTCGATAGACAAAAAGAGGTCGATTAAAAAAGTTTTTTCTATATTGTCCAGCCCTGATGTCCTAGAGTACCCTCGATGTACCAAATGAAGAGACTGAAAGGGAACAGGCTGTTTATCCAATGAGCGTTTTAAGTTAACTCCTGAAACTTTAGAATGGCCAACAAAATGATTTCTTTAGCAGATGTAAACGGGACATCCTGTCAGGCCACGTGCTTTTTCAGTTCAAATGCTGTCTGCTGTGAAAGTAAAGACTAACATGTTTCAAAGGGAGAAGATATGATTGGTGTTGACATGCTTTGTAAAGAAACAGACATCAGTGATGTGTGTGGTACAGCAGACAGGGGCTCCCTGTGTGTGTCTGTGAGCATTCTCCAAGTAGAACCAGTAAAAGCTTTTGTTTAAGCAGAAAGGATCGTAACCTTGTTTGGTTGAAGGCATTTAGCAGGTTAATGAGGGTTACTAGTCAGGAACTCTGCTATCTAAAATGTGCCCTGGGTTTCTTGTTAAGAGCTGATAACATGACAGCTCATGTTAGATTCTTTGGAGATAAAGTCAGACTGATATGGATTAGACATGTTCAGAGGAGAGACGGTGACTATGTCTGTAGAAGAAGCTGAGGATGGAGGCAGGGAGGAAGACCTCAAAGGCTCTGCTAACTTTAGACTTTCCACACGGGCTCCTTAGAAATGTGGATAAAAATGATAAAGGACCAACTAATGTTTCATATACATATGGAAACAATTAGGTTTTTTTATACAGTAATTGTTTCACATTTCCATAACAGAATGACACTAATATTCTTTAGCTCAGGTTTCCTTATTGGGAACTATATGCTTTTGTTACTATAGGATTTTTCACAAATATTAATTTCCCTCAGAAAATGTATCCATTGTTTTTTGTAAACATTTTATTTTTCCATCTTGTAAATCTAAAAATAGGAATAAAATGTAGATGGTAGATATTTCCAAAAAAGGCTTTTATTCATCTGGACTGAGGTCAGTAATGGCTCTCTGCGAGGCTTTAGCTTTTCATCAGTGCAGCAGCGGAATTCACTTTTAATGCTAATCTGATTGTCAAACTGTAGTACAGACTATTTCCCCTGACAAAGATCCAGATTGGACTAAAAAGTCCTTTTCTCCATCCATGTTGTTAGCTCTTCCAGCTCCGCAACCTATTGTCGTTGCCATAGCATCATGCTAGCTGGTTCATCCCTGTTCTCTGTCTTTATCCCTGCAGTTCTGGATATGGCGCGCCATGTTCCCCTGTACAGAGCGCTACTGGAGCTGCTGAGGGCCATCTCCACCTACACAGCACTGGTCCCACTGCTGCTTCCTTTGTCTGGGGACCCTGGCCAGGAGGAAGAGGAAGAGGATGAAGAGCACTCTGAGGGACAGACTTCTGTAGGCATGCTGCTGGCCAAGATGAAGACGTGTGTAGACACATATACAAATCGCCTCAGGTAAGACATGATGCATAATGTCACTTGGACATGGTTTCTAGCCACTTAAATACATTCCCACCTATAATAGCAAGTATGAGCTGCTGCACAGGATGTGATGTCAAACACATGAGAGATCTCCTGCTCCTCCTCACTCAGAGTAGGTGTGAGCTTCATGATGCAAGATCAATCTGGCTTTTACTGGTCAATCACTGTCAGTTTACACTATGAATACATTATCCCTGTTTAAGGTATGTAGCTTAGATTGTCATATTAAAAGGCTTTACTGGTCAGGTTCATAGAGCAGTCCCTGCAGGACGATGCACCACTGAATTGTGATTGTTGGGGCCAAAAATGGCTGCTGTTGCAGCAGCTTTTTTGAAAGGCTATAACAATGTTTTTATTGGTAATTTTGTTTTATTTTTGGCCAATCACTTGAAAACTGTTTAAAAAGCGAGCTTTTACATTAATATATATATATATATAAAACACACATACAGTGTTGGGGAGAGTACTTTGCTGAAACCTGGTACTGTATTCTAAATACTTGGAATACTTTCCTTGAAAAGCAGCATTAAAGTCTATTAAATGTCACAGGAAAACAGAGGGCATATTAATATTAAACATAATGTACTGACTGGGAAAAACCCAAAAAGCTAAATAAAGCCAGTCAATTATTTTTAGCACAGCACTGCTACCTCTCAGTGACCCAAAAATAATCAAACTGATTTTTTAAGCATCAATATCTCTTTACATTTAATTAGTTTATATTTAGTCATTTAAAATAAAGTTTAGCTGTTTCGCAGCTCCAGCCAAATAAGCTATTTGCGACTTTTTGTTATAAATATGCAAATTATTGTGAACTGACATTTACTGCACTCCAAATGGAAAGCTTTTATCCTGATGGCCATAATTTGTGGGAAACCCATCAACATATAGTCAAGCTAATCTTATTTCAGATTCAACCAACACTGTAACTGTGACAAATGACCAAACCAACAAGATACAGGCCCTGTCGTGGGATCGAATCCCACCCGGGCCCTCGTTGTGTACCTAGCCACATATTGTTGAATTAATAAACTGTATAACTTCTGGTGCCTTTCTTGAAGAGACTAAAGGCAGCAGACTTTACAAACTAAACATAACTGAGACAAAATAACAGATATAAAATTACCACAAAAATAAAATTGATCTTTTTTGGTGAATTTGTTGCAGATTTTCCCCATTTTGAGTATCGGTTCATGGTATCGGTTAAGTTTACCAGATACCGATACCAGTACATTAGGCAGTATCGGGGCCGATACCAGTATCGGTGCATCCCTAATCCATACATGATAGTTTGTTAGTCGGGAGTGTTTCACCCAAAGGATCTCTATGGTTACGATGGCATGTTAGCAATCCCATAGCATAGCAATCCCTCACACTGAGCAAGCTTCGTGCTTGCTCAGTGTGAGGGATTGCTGAGAATTACACGACGCAATCTTCTGTGGTTCTGTAATTTCTAAATTAAACATTATATTGTAATAAGTCTTCTTGTAAAGTGCCTTGAGATGACATCTGTTGTGAAACGGCGCTATATAAATAAACTGAATTGAATTGAATGTTGTTTAGGGGTATTATGGGATAGCCTACACAACATGGAGACACACATTTACCTAAATGTATATCTATGTCTTTCAAGTGGAAAGTGGAAAACACACAAGTATTCCAATAGTATTACAAAAGCAACTGTATCCTGAATACCATGTTTAAAAACAGTAACTGTAACAGAATACAGTTACTCATAATTAGTATTCAAAATACGTAATGCTGGTACATGTGTTCCATTACTACCCAACACTATATATATATATATATATATACTTTTTTTTTTTTTTTTTCTTATAGTACAGAGCCCTATGCCATTTTTAGACTAGTCTAGCCGGAAAGCGGATGTTCGGCTCGTCAGCCGTGCGGGGGGAAAAAAAGAAAGGAGGGGAATTCAGCGGATCAAAAAAAGATTGTTAGGGCCAGCCAAACTATTGGGAAACTTGGTTGCAGGGATGGAAGGCAAGAATCCAGAAACGTGTTGCAAGGAGGATCTCTTCTCACGGTTCCGTGGACAGAACCAAACCAGTTATCGGTTATCGCTCTTTTATTCCTGAGTGTGGGCGCTTCGTCCCCCTTTCCCCGTATCTGTCTCCAATCAGCTGCGGGCAGCAGCGGCTGTTCTGAGGGATTGGCATTCTAGCCAATTGGTGCAGCAGCTCATCCATTGCTCAGCGGGTTTGAAACGGGGAAGGAGCGGATAGTTCTGCTGTTGGTTAGAATGGCGTGGCTGGGGGAAAAGGGCCGTGCCGCCGAGGGGGAAAAGAAATTTTGTCTGATCTTAACAATCAGACTGTCTTAGTTTCAACATTCATGGGTCAGACCAAACAACCTAATAGGGCACCACTCCTAGAAATCTAGGAGAACGTTAATTTAAGCCAATTAAATTCAGTCTCTTTTCTAAAGGGTGAACTAAGATGCAGTAACAATAGTTCCACAGGCACTGACTAAAACAGGGGAACTCTTTAAAATATAACAGGGTTTATTAACATAGTTTTTAATCTCACAGTTGAATTATGTGAAAACAGCCAATCCACTCTAAAACATGCAGTCGACAAACTATTTAAAAAGGAATAACGTATGCAACCAAAAAACTAACACTGACAGAATTAGAAAAAACGGTTTCAAAGCATAAGTGGGATGTGTGTGTGTGTTGGAGAGAGTCCGCAGGGGTTGATCTGGAGTCAGGACACAGGGTGAATACTATTCACCCTTAGCATGACATGCAACCACACCATACCAACAAAATGAAAGGATATTAAAAGATAGGAGATATAATAACCCTTTAGCAAGAATCGGTGAACACAAAAACAAGCATACAACAGCTCAAACAGCGTGCGGCGACGCTACCAACAACGAGCAAATGGTGGGTTAACAATTACAGAAGAATCAATTAAACCATTTCACACAAGTCTAAACTTGTGTTTTAAAACCTCCTACAGAAGCCTAAACCCTACTCAGAAAAGCTAAATTTATCCTACCGGTGATTGCTTTGTCCATGCTGCTAGTCCAAGGCGAACAATGAAGGGAGAAGGAGGAACAATCCAAGCGGGCATAGTCCATTGAGGAACAGCAGCAAAAAGCTGATTTTAAAAGAACGCGTTCAGATGCAGGCAGCAACTTCAATGGATCCTTTCTTTAGAGAGCTATCTTGGTATAGCTCAGATGCCAAGCAGACCTCCTGGCTGCAGAAACGGGACGTCGGGTAACTTGGCAAAAATAATGCTCTGGAGGTTTAGAGAAGTGGTCCCGTCCTGGCCTGAAGGTTGGAACCAAAAGGGGAGATTTTGATAGCAAAGATTTGAGTGTCCCCATCGCCCAATAGGCTTGGAAAGACAATGGCTTCTTTGAGCACAGTCCTTTTAAGAGCTTTGCCTGTGATCACCGGCCAAAGACCAATGAAAATACACTGAGGGCAGTGTGAGCTCTGTTGTAATCACTGCTCACAGACCAATTAGAATGAGTTGAGTGTGTGTAAAAAGGTGCTGGAGACGACATATAATTTATGGAAAATGAATCCATAAATCCAACAAGTTAAATGGAAATGGTGGTTATATAAATAAAATCAGAATGTTGATGAATGATAGGTTGTTGAAGACATCAGACCTATGTTAATGGTGGAGAAAACATTGTCCTGTCTGATCCAGGATCATAATGCATGTCTCATAACCAATGAGAAGATCCCTTACGTAGATGTAGACATAGTAAAGGATGGATTTTGACTTGGCTCTCACTTCACCATGACATACCAGAGCAGTGCTATGGTCAGAGGAGAGGCTGCTTCATCCTAAGATCAACAATGAACAAGACATGAAGACTGAAGCTTATTACTAGGGATGCATCAATACTCAAAACTGGTATCACGCCGATACCCTTCTAATGTATTCATACTTGTTAAAGTTAATCGATACCATGAACTGATACCAATTTATTGCTTGCAATTGATTAAAATGTGGAAAGCCTGCAGTAATGTCACAGAAAATGTTCATTTTTCACTTGAAATTTGTTTTGTGGTTATAATTTTTTTTTAGGCCAATTCTTTATCAGTTGTTGTTCCAAGCAGAGAAGAAAATGAAAACTGTCTTCCATTTCATTGGTAGTCTGTATCGGCCAGTACTCACATCCCAGTATCTGTATCGTATCGGTCTGTAAAAAGTGGTATTGCTGCATCCCTAGTCGTTACCTAAATAACTCTGTCCCTTGATATTTGGGATATGAGTTGGGAAAAAATTATGATTTCATGAATGTGGCCAAACCTCCTCAACACATTTATACCTGGAGGTCCTGAACACAACAGATCTCTGGATCAGTAACCAGGGGCAACACTAGTGGAAACTTTCCTCCCTGGAGACAAGCTTGACATTGAGCTGAGGATCCAGGTACCACTGTCACAAAAACCGTCCTGAGATAGTCTTCTCTGGTAGGGCTGTAGTCAAGAAACGATGGGAAAAACAAACTGATTTGAACTGATGTTATCTGGTGATGAAAAATGGCTAAAACAGGTTGTATCTTCCTTCCAGTTTCTCCAGAAGCCCACAGTCAGTCAGCCTGGGTTTATTGTTGTGTTTTCCAGGTCAAAGAAAGATAAGAGTAAAGGTGTGGTCAAACCAGATGGATCTGACCCAGAGCCTGAGGGTTTGACTCTGCTGGTGCCTGACATCCAGAGAACAGCTGAGATAGTCTATGCAGCTACTACCAGCCTACGCCAAGCCAATCAGGGTACGTATGCTCATAAACAACCAGTTCACCTCAGTTTCTTCATGTCGTGCACTTTGTGAAAACAAGTATTTAACTGTAAAGAAATAACAAAACTTTCTCACTTTATTTTCAACCCATACCAATGTTTTTTGCCTTAACATTCCAATGTGTTCTCCTGGCTTTGTGTTGCCCATGTGACTCAACACCGTACTGAACAAATGTGCTAACCTTGACTGTTCTAGACCTGTAGCTGAAAGTTCAACTAGACTGTTGTGATGAAAACTCTTAATGTGTCTACATTCATCTCCAGCTGTTGAGACGTTCTTTGGTTGGAAGCTCTGAAATCTGTCCCTAGTCCCATAGAAAACACTCCTGTGTTTCTATCAGCTCTGATTCTATAACTGGAAGAAGGATTCAAGAGAAACGTATACATTTTAGAAATTTTTTTTTCTTCCTGTTTTTCCCCCACAGTCCCCCCCCCCCCCATTATTTATCACCCAGTGTTCGTCCCTAAGTCTAGTCCTGGGCATTGCTCTCCCGCCGCCAACCCCAGGAGGGCCCTACACTGGGCTCAAGCCTCCTTAATGCTTTGAGGAGTGATGAACATGCAAACTCCACACAGAAAGGCTCTTTTGCCAACCCCACCCAGGGTGTGGGTGCTGATGATACATGATACATTTTAGAATTGTAATTATTAAAGCAGAATATCACCAAATATTACTTTGACTGATCCCTGGGTTAGGAACTTCTTGTTCTTCTCCTTCCTCCAAAGATGCACAATGTGATAAATGCAGCATGGAACAATCTGATTGGTTAGTTGTTGGGGCAACTGTACCAGGTCTCTGCTTTTAGTCGGCCTTAGTAGAATTCTCTCTGGGCTTATCCTTGAGATAACTCGGACCTCCCTCTTTTAGTGCGACCCTCTGGTTCTCCTCCTGGTCCAGCTCCATACACCTGTTGTCTCACCTGCTGACATTCCGTAATCCTGCTGCTTCACCTTCATTTACAATAGCACTCCTGTGCTGTTTCCACTAGATCTGTGGTCACATACAGCCAAAAAAGTCTTAATGACCTAAGAACCCCTTGTGACAGTAGTCTGCATATAATCATAGTGTAAAGTTAACTGTGTCCATTATATTATATCTAGCTGCACACACATTCATTAAGCCTTGTAACTGGGAAAAATTACACATCATCCACAATTTCGAATAATAGGTAATGAGTAAACCAGTTGCTGTGTATTTCAAATGATAAAATAAACTTGGACCCAACACATCTACAGATTGATTTGAAGAATTATAAAGGCGCACACAGACATGTGGAAACTGGTTTTCGACATGGAATAACCCAGGTAAAAAGAAAATTCTTCCACCTAGTCATTAGTCTATTAAAGAGTCAGAGCCGTCAATAACATGTCCCTTACATGATGACGTATTACTCCTTTCAGCGGACCTTCTCTCTTCCCAGTACACAGTGCTTATGCACCCCATTGCTCACATTACTTGAAGCGCCCTCCAGAGGATTCTTCTGCTTGGCCTACAGAAATACTGGTCTAGCTAATGGCCCAGTTGGAACTGGTCCATTAGACATAATGGAGGTGAACATGAGATAAAGGACACAGCCACAGAGCACTGTCATACCTCCTAATGTGGACGTGTCTCAGTGATAATGCCTCTGGTACCCACATCATCAATCAAGAAACCGGTCAGAAGAAAAACTGCACAAGCTAATTATCTGTCCTCATATTCAGTTCAGAAAGACCTAATTAATCCCAATAACTATGATCTGCTTCGTCTGTTCATATGTATGTTTTCACTGCTCTACAGTTGGGCTTCAGGAGTAAAGCTGCCCTGTTGGACTGCATGTCAGTTTGGTTGTCTTGCATTTTGACCATTCAGAAATGCTAGAGATTCCTCATGTTAAGATTTGCTTTTTTATTTCCAACCTACTTTAACTAGTTAAAGAAATATGACTTAAATTGCTGAATGAAACTTATTTTATGAAACCTTGAACATCTGCGTCTCAGTCCCTTCTAGGATTCTAAAATATCTCAGCTAGATGAAAATCAAGCCAGTTGTGCCTGAGGACAACACAGGTCTCAGTCAAAAGGCCGTTTCTGGAACCACATTTATTTCTTTATAAAGAAATGCCTTAATTGAAGGCAAAAGTGTGTGCTGGATCACCGGTTATCAGTCTTTATTTGATACCTGTACACCAATCAATTCAAAGATCCAGTCTTGCCATTAAAATAAATCTGTGTTCAGTTTGGATTTTGTTTTTTATTTGATTAGATTATTTCTATTTTTCTTTTTTAATTTATAGACATATTGGCCGCCGAAGGGTTTAAATCCTGAGAATATAGATATTTGGTAGTGAAATTCCATATAATAACTGATTTTCCTCCTTTATTCTCTAACAGAGAGGAAATTGGTTGAGTCCTCAAAGAAGGTGTCAAACAGACCTAAGCCACTGTCTGTGCTCCGCTCCTTAGAGGAGAAATATGTGGCTGCCATGAGGAAACTACAGTTTGGTGAGTTTTCATCTTTGCTTCTGTGTTAAATAATGTATTAATGTAAAGAACCATGACATTATTTTTTACCAAGACATGACATTAAGATTTCTTTCACCTCCGGAATATTGCTAAAATTAGAAACATCCTGTCCAGGAGTGATGCAGAGAAACTAGTCCATACATTTGTTACTTCAAGGCTGGATTACTGTAATTCCTTATTATCAGGAAGTCCACAAAATGTAATTAAAAGCCTTCAGTTGATCCAAAATGCTGCTGCTAGGATTCTGATGAATATTAAAAAGAGAGATCACATTTCTCCTGTTTTAGCTTCTCTTCATTGGCTCCCTGTTAAATCCAGAATAGAGTTTAAGATCCTCCTCCTTACTTATAAAGCCCTTAATAATCAGCTCCATCGTACATCAGAGATCTGATTGTTCCATATGTTCCTAACAGAGAACTTTGTTCTCAGAATGCAGGTCTACTGGTAGTTCCTAGGATTTCTAAAAGTAGAATAGGAGGCAGATCTTTAAGTTATCAGGCTCCTCTCCTGTGGAAAAGTGTATTAAACCATTTATTAATTGACATGAGATGACATCTGTTGTGAATCGCTGCTATATGAATAAACCGAACTGAATTTATTTATCATCACAGGTACACTTCAAGTGTAAGACAGAATGTAGAAAAAAAAGAATAAATCACATTGTATGATTTTTTTTTTTTTAATGTTATTTGTATAATGGTGCAGAAAGTAAGTATTTGGTCAATACCAATAATTTACCTCAGTACTATATAATGTAACCTTGGTTGATAATGACAGAGGTCAAAGGTTTCCTGCAGGTCTTCACCAGGTTTTCACACACTGTAGCTGGTGTTTTGGCCCATTCCTCCATGCAGATCTCCTCTGGATCATCCAGATAGTAACCTTTGTTACTGTGGTCCCAGCCCTCTACAGGTACACCCCCCCACCCCACCTCTCTGGTGTCATGGTGGAGGTTGGAGTGTGACTGTTTGAAGGTGTAGACGGGTGTATTTTATACAGATAACCAGTTCAAACAGGAGCCATTAATACAGGTGGAGGATAGAAGAGCTTCTTAAAGGAGACGTAACAGCTCTGTGAGGGACAGAATTCTTGCTTATTAGATGCTAAATACTTGTTTTCTGCACCATTATACAAATAGATTCTTAAAAATCACACAATATGATTGTCTGGAAGGGTATTCAAAGGGAACCTACTAACCTCTGTGTCCCTCCCTACATAGACACGTTTGAAATGGTTTCAGAAGACGAGGAAGGGAAGTTGATGTTTAAGGTCAACTACCACTACATGTCTCAGGTTAAAAATGCCAGCGATACTAACAGTGCAGCCAGGTCACGGCGCCTTGCCCAGGAGGCCGTGACCCTGTCCACATCTCTCCCCCTGTCGTCTTCGTCCAGCGTTTTCGTCCGCTGTGATGAGGAGAGGCTCGACATCATGAAGGTAATTCTGTTATTTTCCATGTGTTGCCTGTATGAACTCATCCAGTAAGCTGGGTCTGGTGTTAGCGTCAGCCTCTGTTTTTACTGTGCAACAGCTTCACTGACATTTGAATACATTTCCCTTGGCCCACTCTCTGATCAGTGGCTGAGTCTTCCTCTCCTAAATGCCAGAATGTCTGTGTTTGACTCAGTCCTGGCAGCAGAGCATGCAGTAGACACATGGTTGGGATCAGAACAGAAAGACACGTTTGCTCTGATGCTTTCACATAGGGCTGAACGATTAATTGCATTTGCAATTAAATCGCAATTTGACAAAATGCGATTTCCTAATCGCAAAGGCTGCGAATTGACTGGACGTAAAAATATCTGGTAAAGTCACATAACTTGCAAACAGCTCAAACAGTACAGGGAGAGAAGGAAACGTTGCACTTTAACCAGTTATAAAATGTTTTAAAGCTTAACAGAATCCAACACTACACAATAGTTAGTACCAAAGAGGAAAACAGAACATCAGTTGTGAGAAACTATGAAAACGTTGATGCTGCGCAACGCCAGGTATTATGCAGAACCCGCCGTGCTGCCTCACGAGATACACTACAAAAATTTATCAACAACTAAGAACATCACACCACCATATATGAGAGTTTCACGGCTAAACTGACCGCCACCAGTGTTTAAATGTCCAGTAAACAAACTTCCAGCCGACAGGGATCGCTGACCGAAAACGGCACATGGAAATAACTCGTGCTATAACGGGTTTTATAGCCAAAAGTTTGCTTTGTTAACCATGATGAATAAGCTAGGATTTAATCTCACACACATTTTAGCCACATTTTACCTGCGCTGTATAAAAAAATGCCAACAGAAAGTTAAAGCTGCACCGTAAACACCAGAGTAGTTTGCAACAACTGACCTGAGATCAAACCGCTCTACAGAGTCATACCAGAGTCTGAAAGTACATAAGATCGATGGAGAATTAAAAATCAGAGCTTGTTGCTTCAAGCATCCTACTTCCTGGATAACCACACGGAGGAAAACATTACAGCCGGAGGGAATTATTATCTGGGATTAAAAGGAAGAAAACCTTTATTTCAGAACGACACCGATGACCATCGAGTGTGATGATTAAAAGTAGATAAAGTTGTTTATATTTGCCTTTGTCTTAAAATAAGTCTATCTTATGGAATAGAATAAATTATGTATGAAGAAATCTGTTTATAATACACAATATTTTTGCTTGCATTAATAAAAAAATACATGAGAAAAAAGCCCCATTAAAATAATCGCAAATTAAATTGCAATATTGAAGAAAAAAAAATCGCAATTAGATTCTTTTCCAAAATCGTTCAGCCCTACTTTCACAGAAACATCCCTTTAAAGATAAACATGGTGGAGGCTGCCTGTAAAGGTGTTTTATACAGAAATATTAATGATGATTTACAAGTTGCAGGTAGGAGGGCCAGCTTGGTTGTACTGTCGATTTCAGGTTTCCCCACCCGGGTGTCCCTGGGGAAGACACCAAACCTAGTGTGTTAGAAAGAAGAGGAGAGAACATGGGTGAACCTGAGAGGGATATCCTGATCCCAAAACGTAGCTAAATCATTTAATACAGTGTAGGGTTACAGCTCAGAGCTTCATGAGATTTAAATGCCTGGAAACTCACCGTCACTAACCCTAACCCAGTGTGATAAAATGACTGAACGTCATCAGATTGTTCTGGTTATATCCTCTGTCTGTGATTCTTGGTGCAACAGATATTTTTGACCCAACCAAAGTTCTTTCAGATCAGCCTGTAAGCTGCCTTAAAACCAGTGACTTTGGTCAAGGAAGCATGAAACACTTTGGTCATTTATTTCTAAACCTTTTTCTGACTACCTTGTCCAACCGTCTCCCATCATGCACCTGTAGATGACATAGACCCTTAGAGCAGTTTACTGCATCTTCCAGACCAAGGCTGCTCTTGTACACACTGAGTGATGTTTGAGCTGTCCAATCACAGCTCCCCCTGCTGTGGTCTTTGTGTGTGCCTGAGGTCATTGTCCCTGCAGCCTCTCTTAGTCTATGCAGACACACTGATCTGTTTTTACTAGACTTCCTAAGGAACGTAGGCTAGGCTTGTGGAAAGCTGACTCTGTACATGTGGCTGGGCTGTAGCTGTCACATTACAGGCATCAGGAGCCAGGTCTGCTACAGTTTCCTTGAGTAACATTGGTGTAATACCTGGGAAGGGATCAGGACACTCCTCGTCTCCAGTAAGACTAAACACACGCTGTTGTGTTGTCAGTCATTAGTACATGTCCCCATTGTTCCAGGCAGCCCCTCCAGCTGTCCATCATTATTACTGCTGCTGCTGATGCATCACATGGCAGTCAGTGGGAGGGTTTATCTGCTGTGTCAAGGCTGAAGGAATAAAAAGAATCCAGTATGTGTTATACAGGGATGCATGGATACTGCTATTGGGCATCGGGCCGATGCTGCGCTTATGTACTGTATCGGTTACAGTTAACCCATACCATGAACCAATACTTAAAATGTGGAAACTCTGCAATAATTTCATGGAAAATGTTTATTTTTCTATTTCAATTTTAGTTTTGTGGTCATTGTTATTAATATTTAAATGTGTTTGATCTAATTTCCCATCAGCTGTTTTGCAGCTGGGCGGGCTTGGTAAAGTTGGTTCTCTGTTTCCAGGTTCTCATCACAGGCCCAGGGGACACCCCATATGCCAACGGCTGCTTTGAATTTGATGTGTATTTTCCCCAGGATTATCCCAACTCCCCCCCACTGGTCAATCTGGAGACCACAGGGGGACACAGTGTGCGTTTCAATCCAAACCTCTACAATGATGGCAAAGTAAGTTTCACAGCAACGTTCATTTATGTCACTGAGGAGGAATAGTCTCAATTCCCAGAACTTTAGTTTACAATTTGCTACAAAACTAAATCAGCAAACCAATGCAAAAAACAGGCAGAGGTCAGAAACAAACAGGGTTTACTGGTAGAGAGGGAGTCAGAGAAATGCAGAGGTGGAGGTGAGGCAGAAAGAGGGGACAGTGATGTGGATGGAGGATGAAGATCTGAAGGAATGGGTGGGAGAGACAGACTGAGTGGATCCGCTCTTACCGATATGGGCGGAGAGGTAGTAGATGACCTCGGAGGTGAAAGGAAGAAGGAAGAGGAGTTGATGAAGAATAGGGCTGATATATGGGGTCTAGGTGGTGATTCAGGCAGCAGAGCCCTGAACCAGCCTGAGCTGATGGAGGGAGAGCTGACAGGAGAGAACTAATGGGTTCATGAGGTGATTAGAGTGTGAACAAGATCAGAGAGATGAATGTTACATAGGTGAGAGGGTATTAATGATATGAGACTGAAATGATGGTGGGACTGCATCTGTGCTGTTCGAGAGCAGCAGTGAGCAAACGGCATCATCTGGGTCCAGTATCTCTGTAAACATGCAGTGATCTTTGTAGAATAATAGACCGTAGGCCCCACTCTGAGTTTGTTAAAGGAGCGCCTACATTTCCACATTCAGCATCTTCCAGAAGGGAGGCTGACAGACACTCTGCTGTTTTCTCTTACCCTCTGCTGGATAGTTTCCTTTTTAAAGGTGCCTTACATCTTGCTTTTCTGACTTCCAGCTATTAAAATTAGCTAACTGAGTGATGTTCCCTCAATAAGAGTGTCCAAACCAAAGAGTGGTGTAACTAGCTGTTGTGTTTATGTGACCTGACCATTTTTAATGCTTTTCTTCAGTTATATAGTAGCAGATATTGTAGCAGATGGACCTGAACCAAGAGGTGTCCTCAACCCAGATTTAGTCCCCTGTGTACTGAATCAAACTAGAGCAGTTCTTACCAGGGCTTGTAGTACATCCTGCTGAGACTGAGTCCTAAATGCTTCCTTCTCAGGTGTGTTTAAGTATCCTCAACACGTGGCATGGGAGACCAGAGGAGAAATGGAACCCTCAGACCTCAAGCTTTCTACAGGTAAGACGGATCAGCCATGGTTTGTTGTCAGATAATGGGGTTGATCACTGGCCAGCATGTACACTTCAAGTGCTTTTCATTAGAACAGATGACATTAATAATCCTTTTAATTGTGCTCTTATTTTTAACAAAATGAATGCAAACAAATACATACAGGAACATCTCCAAATTAGAGCATTTCAGTGGTCTCTCAGTCTGGGTCAGAGGAACCCAGCCCCTGGACTGGTTTCCAGAAGACAGACGTGGACAGGAAGCCTCTAAAGCTCCCTGCTAAAGAAGCTGGTTGTTCAGAATGCTCTATAAAAGCATATCCATAGAAAGTTAAGTGAAAGGAAAAACTCCTGTTGGAAGAGCTGCACCAGAAACGGGGTTAACCACAGCTGTGACAGGATTGTCCGACAGAATCATTGAAGAATTTGGAGAACTTCACAGAGTGGATTGAGACATCAAGAGCTTCTACGAACAGACAAATACATGGACTTAAAGCATCTTACCTAAGAGGGAGGAGAAAGAACTTGACTGTTGCTCACTGGTTCACAGTCTTCTTTCAGATGAATGTAAAGCTTGTACTCCCAGAGTATGGAGGAAGGGTGGATAGGACCTGAATCCATGTTGCTCTAAGTCCAGAGTGAGGTTTGTGACCTTCAGTCAGTGTAGCCACTGGGCTTGATGGGCCAGCAAACTGGCCTGAGCTGAATCCCAGAGAGAATGCGTAGGCAGGTTTCAACTTGACAATGATTCTGGGAGAGTCCTTAACACCTACTGAGTATAGAAAGGGACAACCTAGCATGTCTCTTGAAAACAATAGATCCTGTATCAAGTTCTTATCCAAGACACAGAAGTTTAGGTTTTCATCATGTCTAAACCATAATCTACAAAATGTGAAGGAATAAAGCTGGATATTTTTCCTCCTGTGTGATGAATCTAAACTCTGTGAAACAAGTGAGCAGATGGCCACTAGGTCCTGCTGGTCCAGTTCTCTGCACAGCAGATAGTAATGATGTGGAAATGTTTCTTAGGTTCTCAAAGGAGCTGGGAGTTTCTAAGTCTTTCTCTCTGGTCTTTCTCTCCACTGTTGTCCCAGGCCCAGGGTGTTTGGTCTGTATTTCAGGAAAAGGTAGAGCCATCTGCTGGTCAAGGCATATATCATTCCTTTTAATTGACTTTATTTATGTCTCCAATCCACTACACGTGTTCACATAAACAGTCAATTTAGAAGCAGTGAAATAGTCCATTACTACTCTGCTAAACAAGAAGGTGACTTCAGTGTTGTTTCATGATTAATGGAAGAAACATAAAAAAGTGAACCGCATAAGTGGTTTGTTCTCAGTGTTCAGAAACATTAGGAAAACGATGGTAAAAGTCTAAATATTCAAGTCAAGAAAAGGCCAAGTGAGAACAGTCTGCACTGTATCTAAAGACGACGAATAAAGAATATTCCATCAGATCATTTACAGCCCTAGGTAACTGCTCTGAAGCAGTCCGACACACACCATCACTGTTTTTCTAATCAAGTATTGATTCCTGTCCAGAAGAGCAGTAGTGTCTGAAAATGGATGTCTTCCTTCTCTGTATAATTTCCTTATGTGTAGAGCTGGGGAGTACAGAGAGATTTCTCCTTTGATTATTATTCCAGTTAGCGTTCTGGAGATCAATAATGGGAATAAGGAGGGTAGGTGAAGTGGAGACGTGCTGGGACCAATCCAGAGCCAGATATCTGCCTGGTGTCCTAGCAGGGTCAGGCCATCAGCCAGGCCTCCAACATTACTGGCTTAGAGCTAACGGAGTGATGACGGAGGACACCTTTGGCTCTGTGGGACAGGACAAGTCACCTGTTGGCTCGTAATGAAAAAGATTTGGGGAATGTAGTGCTTAAATGTGGCCAAATTGTCCAGTGTATTTGTCAGAGTAAGACTGTTCTCCATTGGCCCAAGATCATTTCAGAGGACACCACACTAATTTACGTGTGGATGGAATAAAGTCTTTGTGACAAAGGTTATTTCATTACAGTGACCCTTTTATCTCCGTTCCTATGGAAGCCATGTCAGCAGCTTGTTTTTGTCAAGATTTTGTTGAGCCAGTAGAAGTCACCTTTACATGCCTGCTGTGTGGTTTCTGCTTCAGGTGCTAGTGTCTGTGCAGTCCCTCATCCTAGTGGCCGAGCCCTACTTTAACGAGCCAGGGTATGAGCGTTCCCGTGGCACCCCCAGTGGCACCCAGAGTTCTAGAGAGTATGATGGCAACATCCGGCAGGCCACGGTCAAGTGGGCCATGCTGGAACAGATCCGCAACCCATCTCCCTGCTTCAAAGAGGTAAGCACCATTACAGATACCTTATAGCAGAGGCTGCAGCGTTTTCTCCTGCTGTTTAAACCCGGTTCTGTAGAACTGGGGTCCAACAAACACATCTTCTGGAGTTGAGCTGATTAGCTCAGTGGAAAAATGTTTTAGTCTGTCCACTACAACAGCCAAACTATCCAAAATGAGAAAGTATGACCGTTATGTCGAAATGGAAAGTTGTGTTAAAACTGAACCAATTAGAATGATGTTAAATTGTTAGGTAGAAGTAAAACATTTGCAGTCTTTCTGTAAATTTGTGTTGAATCTTTAAGCTTTTTAAAAAAAAAAAGACAATGAGTAAAAATTTGACTAGAGTAAATCTTCTGTTAGTTTAAAAGCGTTCAACGATTGTATTTTATTTGAATGAAGTCTGGTTTGTATAAAAAAGATTTTAAGTTGGAAATGTTAAAATATAAATAATTCCTATGGTATCGAGGAGTATGGAAGAACAAATGTTCTCAGTATAGGGATTATATGGCGGTCCTTGGAAAGATTTACCCCTTGTAAGGGCTCCCTGGTCCCCAAACGTTGAAGAAGCCCTGCTGTAGAGCCTGTCTTGTAGAGGGGCAGTTGTGACTATATAAAGCGCTATACAAGTACAAGCCAATTACCATTTCAGTGTACAGCAGAGCTCCCCAACCCCCCGGACTGGTATCAGGCCGTGGGTTATTTGGTACCTTGCTGCACAGAAAGAATTAAAAACTTCCAGGATTTCTATTTTATTTATAATCTGACTCTGAACCGTGTCTTATTTTGTCAATTGATCAGATTCTCTCCGTTATATTCAGATGTAACTGACTCTTTATGCAGGTCAAGACACTGGCCTTGTCACCGCTAAAAACAAACCAACAAGCTTGCAAAATGATTCAAGACTGATATGAATCTCTGCTAAAATGAAAAGATCCAGTGAAGAGACAGAGGAAGAGCCTACAGCTTCCAAAACAAGAATGCTACTTTTAACAGACAATACCAAAAGAAACCCTTAACATATTGTAACCGATTGTGGGTTGGAGTGGCAAGAAAGACACCAGTTTGTGTGACAAAACACAACGTTAATGAACACACACACACACAGGCAGCTTAACTATTCACATACCGCTATGTGGAAGGACAGACCGTGCCGCAAAGCACCCTGGGAGCTCTTCTCCCTGCTCCACTACAATACTGATTCATTACAACATGATTTCCATGCACCAAGCCCCCGCTCTGCTCTGCCGAATATGTGGCAACTGGCTTTCTAATGAGGCATCAAAACCTTTAAAACTGCTCCAAGTCTCATTACAGTGAAACAGCCACAAGACTCCCACTGATTGAGCTTTTGTGTTGGGTTGTATTGTTTTCATCTACTTTATATTTGTTTTTGAGGTAGATCTGATTTTAAAGGCATACCACAGGGACACTGCTAATAAAGTTACAAATAAACTTTGGATTTACATTTATTATATTTTAAAATAACTTTGATTTTCACACCAGCCTTATCTTTTTATTTAGTTTCATTTATCAACCACACCCGGCCTGGTCCTTGTGAATATTGTCCACCACAATATTGTGTCCGGTTTATTGATATTAAACCGGACCACTGGCGTAAAGCACTTTGTAGTCCTCTGACTGAGAAAGCACTATACAAATACAGGCCATTTAGCATTACTTTATGCTGTAGTGACGTTAAACAGGAAGTTTCTCCCCACTGAAGCACCAGGATTGCCTTGGAAACGCATTTGTTGTTGTTGCTCAGTCTCCTTCACAGTGAGTGTCTCCTCCCTTCAGAGTTTCTCTGCTTCTGCCGCGTTCTAAATTCCAGGCTGCAACGTGTTGCTAACGCAGGTAGAGAGTGAACAGTCTGGTCACATCCCAGCATCGGGCCGCAGCTACAGTCTGAGAACAAGATTCATGAGCTGTGAAATATTGAACCTCCTATGTAGATAACAGTCTGAGTTAAAAACGGTGTAATGAAATTTAGAATGTTTGGTACGCTCATAATCCAGATTGATGAAATGTGCGCTGGCCACTCGTTCGCAGTTCCTTCAGTCATCTGTTATACATCCCACATGTACGTACCAAAGTGCTCATGCTGTTGAGTCATTTGCTTACAGAAAATTAACTCAATTAACCATTTTTGGTAACACTATATCCTCTGACACATGCATGAAATCCTTGCTTTGTTCCCAACAACAGCCAAGACAACGCAGGAAGGCATTTCAGTGACACCAAGATCGGGCTGAAACAGAGATGGGCCAATAAAAACAGATGCACAGATTTTTTGAAAATTGTTAGTTAACTCCGACATACTTCAACAGCCATAGATGACTGATGTCAACTTGATCTAGGCCTCATTACTGAGGACAAAGCAGTTACAACATGTTTAGTCCTTATTGCTTTAAATGATGATTAAAGTGAAACATTGTAGATGGTGTCTGCTTGCTCCATTAGCCGTGTGCAGGGCTTGCTAAACAGCCAATGCTCTATCTGCTGGTTTAAGGGCAGAAGATGAAGACATGACTGTCAAGTGTTTCACTTGTCCCAGCATGTCCTGTCACTCCTCATGTCTTAAGTACTTAGAGGTCTGGCCCATAAATGTGTCAGGATTCTGAGTGGAAGAGGGAGACGTCCTCAGCATCATCATCATCAAAGCCTCCACCCTCTGTCTCCTGAACACTTTATTCATGCAGCACACATTGACACATTTGAGGGGTTTTATTGACCTCATTTGATTTTAGTCAGAGAGGTTCCGCAAGACCCAGTTAAATGGTTAACACATGGTAACACAAGGTCAGGGTTGGTAGGACAGGTGGGTGAAGCCTGGCCATTTTCCTCCTCAATTACACAATATCTAGCTGCATTTCCTTTCACCTGCTCTGTGTCTAAGTGCTTCACAGCACCATCAGGAGCAAATGCACAGCAGATCCTGCTCATCTGTAGGAGTTAACGCTGGTTTTACTTATTCTTCCATATCCTGTCTAGAGGTAGAGAAAAGATTTAAGATAATTAAAGTGAATGGAGACACTAGTTGGTTATGAAGAAAGGTTGGTATAAAACCTCTTCATCTACCTTCCACTTCATGAAGCAGAACAAATGTTTACATTATGTGACCTTGAAACCAGGCGGGGCTACCACACCCCTCATCTGGGCCGGTGGGTGGAGCTAACAGTCAAAGAGGAAGAGACGTGATGAAGGACAAGGAAGGTGGATCCTAAAACCCCCCCCCCCAGCAGCTACAGAACTATTGTCAGAAACGCGGCTGCATACTGATGGCTCAGGTCTGCCTACTGTTGCTAGGACGTAGTCCTGGGTACAGCTGATTGGTGTCGTCCAGCACAGCGAGGGAAGGTGGTAGTGACTAAAACTGGAAGATCTGGGTTACTGTCTGATGAGCTGTCTGTTCAGTCTGTCCTCTATTATCTTTGACAAGGTTCCTGAGACCTCCTCATTTGGTCCAGAAGCTTCTGACTTTGGATGGGTCATTGATGAAGCCGATGGGGGACCAGCAGCTGACATACCGAGGTGGATGGATGGGTGGAGACTGTACGCCCATAAAGCTTAGATTTGCTTCATGTTCTGTTGGATATAAAACTACAGCCTCTTCTCACAGAACTGTTCAACACACTGAAACATGTCAGATGTCACTTTATCTCATTAAAACAAAGCATTGTCATACATGTCTCTTCAGTCATTCTCTCCTCATGAAAAGCCGCTCCACATTCTTTATTCTTGATTATTTTTTTTGTCGTTGTCATATGTGAAATGGCTCCATAAATCTTTTCTTCTTTTTCTCCCAGCTGTGGACATTTTCAACTTTTTTTCATAACATGACCAGCTGTTGTCATCCAGAGAGTTTGTTCTAATGGTGTGTTCACACCGAACGCGTTTGACCACAAAGCGCCGCACGCCCCTAGCTGGACACTTGAACAGTTGTCCAGAGCAAACTCCTCCTCCTCCTCCTCCTCCTCCTCCTCCCCTCTCCCAACCCTCCAGGAGCTCCCAGTGGTCTCCAGTCTCTGAGCTGACTGTATTACATGTTTGGTCTGTATGGTCCCTCAGGTGGAGCTGGGACCGCTCCAGCCGTAAATGGGGGAGCTAAAGACCCAGTCGAAGCTTGGTGTGATTAGCCACAGTGTTTGTCAGTATTTCCCACATGTCATGCTGATGCTGTGACTCAATCACCTGATTGGTTGAGGCCAAAGTTCATATTTTTCCAACTTCAGCAGCAGACGCGATAAAGCTCGTCACGCATGAATGCACAAAATGCACCAGATAAAATGCAGCGCGTATTTCCGGCCACGCCTCAAACACCTGATTCGCACTAATCGTTTGCGCGAATCAGGCAGAAAAGCGTTTTTGTGACACAAATCTGCTTCTGATGCGACACGGGACCCCTGGTCACGCTTCATCACTCATTGTCTTAACCTGACTCTCTAGATGCTTCGAACGTGTTCGGTGTGAACACACCATTACAGTGGTTAGCTTCACCTGTCAGTAAGACACCTGATTGGTTCTCTTCTCAGATAGTCCCACCTCTTCCATTTGTTGATTAGTTCTTTTGCATTTCCTCCAAGCTTTCGCGTCTTTGAAATTGATTTTCTTCATCATTGTTTTTTGTCGGGTTTTTTTTTTGTCATCTTTTATTTTTTTAACAAAAAGGTTGATCAATTCAGTCATCATCTTAGTATTTTTCCCAAATCTTCATCAGGTAAACTATATTCACGATGGAAAAATTGATGTCAATATTTTGTCAACAAAAGCCACAGTGATAATGACTAAATCTTTTTGATGGATCTTCTTTATTCAGGTAACAGAGACTAGAAGTTGAATTGAAGAGACCGTTATTGTCCCATGATGAGAAATTCTTTCCAGTACAGCCAAGAGTAGACAAACCACATCATTCCAACTTTGGTATTGCAGCCAGCTACAAGCAGCGCACTACATACAGAATGAGAGGGTTAACAATGAGTTGGGTTGGTTCACTAGGGAACAAAAAACGTTGCTCTTCGTCCTGTACCCACTGGTAGGCTATATTACCTAGATATATTAAAGCCATGTACTTAGACATTCACATTAAGGTAGGACCATTTAGTGTTGCTGTTTGTCCCCGTTGTCCTCTGAATGTTCGTAGGACTGAAGGATGTCTCCGCTACATGAAGCTCCATATCAGCGATCCATCAGTATCCAGCCGTTTTGTTCTGATGACTCTGTCCAAAGATTTGACAATGACCATGTGACTGAACTCTGTGCAGGTAATCCACAAACACTTCTACCTGAAGAGAAGCGAGATCATGTCTCAGTGTGAGGAGTGGATCGCTGACATCCAGCAGTACAGCAATGACAAGAGGGTGGGGCGCACCATGTCCCATCATGCAGCTGCTCTCAAGGTAATACATCTGGTCAGCGCGTAGGGCAGCTCTGGTCCAGGCGCTGCTCTGCTCCACATTCTACTGGCTCAATCTGACAACGTGTGTTGATGTGAAGTGCATGGTGAGGCGGGTCAGTGTGGTATACATCAGCTGTGGCTTTTATCCCCACAGAGACACACGGCTCAGCTCAGAGAGGAGCTGCTGAAGCTGTCCTGTCCTGACGGCCTGGAGCCAGACGGAGACGAGTTCTCTGAGAAGAGCTCCGCCCTCATCCTCAAAGAGCTGGCCAACCAGGATGCAGAGAAGCCCACCGGCAGTCAGGACGGCCACTGCAGTGAGGGTCAGCTATGATCCTCCCGACCCCGCCCTGTTGGCCCCGCCCCTTCCTCCTCCAGCATCTTGGGCCCCTCCCCTTCCTTTTTCTGATGATTACTCTTTAAAGACTTGATGGCTTCGAGGGCGAGCCACTTTGTCCATATTTGTATGTAAAGATCTAATTACAGAATAAAGCTGAAGTTCCACAAACCCAGGAGACAAACTCTGAACTATGCTATGCCCTTATTAAAAAGTCAAGAAAATCTTTTATCCACCTGTAAAAGACTGTAAACATTTTATGCTTTTTCCAATTGTGAAATAACCACTGATTGGTATGTTATTAAACTTGTTTATGTATGCATAATGGCAGAGGAAAATGAGAGATTATATAAGGGAAAGTACCTTTAGAGAAGAATGTTTACTGAATGTTGAGTCCTTTCTTCTTTCTTTTGGACTGTTAGAGCGCTGATAGTTGGAACTAAGGATCTATTGGTCATTCATTATTTAAAAGAGGAAACCACACAAGTGACTGACTGGTGATTCCACGCTACCTTTGATTTGTCTTGGATCATATCCACTTCAATGACGTTTGACATGGACATTTTTAAAATCATATGTTATCCCTTTTACAGGCTCCAAATTAAAAGGCTTAACCAGACTCTGGAACAACGTTTGTCGCCTCTTCGAACTTCTCCATGTCTGCTTTCCATTGATCTGACTGTGAACAGCAGGACTCTTAAGGCTTGTGCATGTGTCTGTGTGTTCTCTGTGCGTGTGCAACAATCCCCCGTCAGATACAAAGCTGTGATGTGCCTTTGATCTACACCATACCACCAAATGCTCCCTACAGAGTACCTTGCTGAATAATCTGCTATTTCTACACAATTCTGCTCCGTCGAGCTAAAGAAACATGCTTTGATTTGATTTTATTATGCTGAAATGGCAGTGGAAGAAAATGCACTTTCTATTTGACTCACTCCTTAGTACAGTCACATAATCTTTTGCTAGGTCATTAAATGGAGCTTGAAAAGAAGGACTGTGCCGATGCTTCTTTGTGTTAAGCAGGATGTCCCTAACCTGAAGACTGAAGATGATTGGATGGCTGATCACTAATTTGCCAGTAAGGGGGGGGGTTACTGGATAGCAAATTATAACAATTTAACAAGCAGCCTAGTTTTAAGCCCCGCCCACTCGTAACCAAATTTTTTCTACGGTTTTGCCTGTCATCCACACTTAAAACGGTTCATTTTTAAAACTCCGGCCAAACTAAAGTTTTGCATTTTCTCCGTTCTCAGTGTCTGTGTGGACAGATGTAACCTGAGCTTCAGGTCCTCAACGTCGCTGTCCGCTACAAAAAAAAGCTCCAACATCACGTATGAGCTGAGTTTCTACTCAGAAACAGCCTGATGTCTTCAGAGATGTGATGGCCTTATCTATTGTCCAAAAACTTTTCTCTCTATCGTCTTATACCAGCTCTATCACTGCTCTATGTACATGTTGGAGAGTAGAAAGTAACTGAGTGGATAGAACTACTGTCCCCTACAGGTTTGCCATGTTTATGACTGACTTATACAGTTAGGTGTGGATGGGGATTTTTCTTTTAAAGGTGGCGGCGAGAATATTTGTTTTTTAATGACACGCACCTACATGTGTGCATGGCCTTAGGCCTGTCTACACCAGGGGTGTCCAAAGTGTGGCCCGGGGGCCATTTACAGCCCTTGGACTGATTTTGCACAGCCCCTGACCGTCATTTAAGATTGGTGCTTTCTGTGATTTGCACCACAACACAAAAGATTGGTGCGAATGGAGACATTCTTTTATAAGGGCATCCTTTTACGGACAAATTAAAAGGATTATAAAATGACCCACTATTATTCAGCTTTTAATCATATTTTTTTTATTTCTTTTTAATTTCATTGCGTCAACCACTAAGGCAAAAGGAGGCGTTGAGACAACCAAACGTAGCTAAAAATAACATGTCAAAGAAAGAGTGACCAAAACCCTGTACTTTCTGCTGAGGAAAAAAAAATTTTTTTGGCACCTCTGAAATATTTGAAAAGGATTTCTTTTAAAAAGGAAAACCTTAAAAGCCATATGTTTTGAATCTACAATCCTCTGAAAATCCATTTTCTACAAAAATTCCTACTTTTCTGTTTCATTCAAATATTTATTTTCATTTGGTACATGATGAATTACAATACTTAACCAAAACAAAACATTCGAGACAAATACATATACACATGTACAGTGCTCTGCATAAATGAGAACACCCCCTTTAAAAAGTATGAATTTAATCAGTAGCTCAAGGAACAAAAGAACAATTTCCAAACTTGGAGAGACCATGGAGAACGACTTCCGTATGCCTTCGAAACTATTCTGGTCCACCATCCGGCGTCTAGGGGGGGGAAGCGGTCTGCCACCAACACTGTTTACAGTGGGGGTGCTGTACTGCTGACCTCAATACGGGAAATCTTGGGTCGGTGGATGGAATACTTCGAAGACCTCCTCAATCCCACGACACGCCTTCCTGTTTGGAAAAAAGGGTCCGGGGACTTTGGGACGGGCTCTCCAATTTCTGGTGCTGAAGTCACAGAGGTTGTTAAAAAGCTCCTTGGTGGCAAGGCTCCGGGGGTGGATGAGATTCGCCCGGAGTTCCTTAAGGCTCTGGATGTTGTAGGGCTGTGTTGGTTGATGCGCCTCTGCAATATTGCATGGACATCGGGGGCAGTTCCCTTGGATTGGCAGACCGGGTGGTGGTTTAAAAAGGGGGACCACAGAGTTTGTTCCAACTATAGGGGGATCACACTTCTGAGCCTCCCTGGTAAGGTCTATTCAGGGGTTCTGGAGAGGAGGGTCCGACGGATAGTCGAACCTCGGATCCAGGAGGAACAATGCGGTTTTCGTCCTGGCCGTGGAACACTGGACCAGCTCTATACCCTCAGCAGGGTCCTGGAGGGTGCGTGTGAGTTCGCCCAACCGGTCTACATGTGTTTTATGGACTTGGAGATGCCGTTAAACCGTGTCCCTTTTGGAATCCTGATGATTTGGTCCTTTTGGCTTCACCGGAACGTGATCTACAGCTCTTGTTGGAGCGGTTCGCAGCCGAGTGTGAAGCGGCTGGGATGAGGATCAGCACCTCCAAATCCAAGACCATGGTCTTGAGCCGGAAAAGGGTAGGGTGCCTTTTTCGGATCGGGATTGGGGTCCTTCTTCAAGCGGCGGAGTTTAGGTATCCGGGGGTCTTGTTCACAAATGAGAGAAAAATGGAGCGGGAGATCGACAGACGGATTGGTAAGGCGTCTGCAGTTATGCGGGCGCTGTACCGGTCTGTCATGGTAAAGAGAGAGCGCTGAGCCGAAAGGCAAAGCCCTCGATTTACCAGTCGATCTACGTTCCTACCCTCATCTATGGTCACGAACTTTGGGTGGTGACTGAAAGAACGAGATCGCGGATACAGGCGGCTGAAATGAGTTTCCTCCATAGGGTGGCTGGGCTCTCCCTTTGAGATAGGTTGAGGAGCTCGGCCGTCCGGAGGGGCTCAGAGTAGAGACGCTGCTCCTCCACATCGAGAGGAGCTAGTTGAGGTGGCTCGGGCATCTGGTCAGGATGCCTCCTGGACGCCTCCCTGGTGAGGTGTTCTAGGCACGTCCCACCGGGAAGAGACCCAGGACTCGCTGGAGGGATTATGTCTCCCAGCTGGCCTGGAAACGCCTCGAGATTCCTCCTAAGGAGCTGGCCCAAGTGGCCGGGGAGAGGGAAGTCTGGATCTCCTCTTAGGCTACTGCCCCCGCAACCCAACTCCGGATTAGCGGAAGAAGATGGATGGATGGATGTTATATATGTTATGTTTCATAACTGGCTAAAAGTTTCAAACCGCTCTCTGTCCCTTTAAGTATCCCCCGGTATTTTTTCTTCTGTGGTTTCATTTATTTAAAATCAAGGTTCATGTTAAACTCGCCCCTTTTGCATCTGTTGCTGTGAGACAGGTGGGTGTTCTTACCATGAATGATATGGAGTTTATGTTCACAAATCAGTTGTAATCGTAGTAGGCTATAACTTATCTCACAGACACATGAGAAACTTTCAGTGCTGTGGAAAGATGCACCTACTTATAATTTTTTTTGTTCATTATAGAGGACTGTTAGTGGGCATATCATGGCATCTGCCTCTTTTTACTTTGTATCTAGAAATAAACTGAGGTCAAAACTCTCCAAAGACATTACTGTGTCACAGCAAATCAATACCAGCGCAACGCAGCATAGCACCGTTTGCTGTTCGACCCGCTGTCCTCCTTGGACTTGTTCTGTTCTGCTCTGCTCCGCACAGCTACACGGCTGCTGCAGGCTACTGCTTCCTCCTTCCCGCTCCGCTGGTGCTCACCGCTGCGCAACCTCAGCCCTGCGCTTTGACTTGCAAGTGTCCGTTCAAAGCGTATGAGTTTGTCTCATTTCAGGTTATTCCCTTGTGAAAGTTTTGTGCAAACTTGCAAAACAAAGAAATAAACGTTTTTCTTTTCCTTTTTATATGTGCTCTGCTGCATTCTTGAGACTTCAACTAAATTGACAGTTTGTACATTTGGCTCCAGCAGGTTTCTGTTTTTTCTTGTTTTTTGTTAATGTGCAGGGGGAATATTGTGATGTATGCAGCCCTTTGTTTTAGAGTATAAATGTTATTTGTACATAACATTTTCTGATGTTATGTACAAATTTAGAATCTTGCTTAATGTTTCTGCAGCAGTCGTATTCTGTGTGAGTTAAAAAAACTTTCAAATGTCTGGGACTAAATACTCATCCAGAGATAATCCGGTTGCCAGACAGGTTACTTTTAACCTGGGAAGGGAAAAGAAAAGAGAAGAGAGGGGGGGAGATGAGCAGCTGAGATCTTGTGAGAGCTGTGCGTAAGTAAACATGGCGGTATACTGGTAAAACAAACAATGTCAAGTAAAACGAGCCAAATAGTTTGAACCAAACGCTTCTGTCGCTTTAAACTAACCACCAAATCATATCTTTCTTCTAAACAACCTGGACGAGGAAACCTTGGATAGCCTGGAGTGTTACCTAGACGAATGCTTTGAAAACATCATTATGGGTAAGTCACGGAAACCCACTTCTGACACGCCAACAAGCACTCCATCCCAGAAACGCACTCGTTTTGAGGCCAAGACTTCCACCAACTCGCCAGATAGAAGCTACAGCGACGTTCTGGACTCAATAGATAAGAAGTGAACCAGCCTGGATGCCCGTCTTGCGCTGGTTGAGGTTTTCCTCAAAGAATATCACGCTCTGAGAGAATCTTTGGAGTTTAGCCAACAACAGGTAGCTTCGATCTGTAATGGTACGTTATTTCCCTCTCTTTATCTCTGTTTCTGGATTTTCAATCAGGCAACTCCATGGACAAACCAAGATTACACCTATATTCATCAGTTTCCTTGGCGATAGTAAATGTGTAATATTTATCTTAGCTCTATGAATTCTGTCAAATTTCTAACATGGAATATTCGCTGATCTGGCTCCAGAGATTAAAGGATTAAGATTTTCAACCATCTTAAAAGATTGAAGGCAGATGTCGTGTTTCTACAGGAGACTCATAAATCAAGCTCAGCTACTAATGATTTAAAAACACCGGAGTATCCTAATATATTTTCTTCAAGCTATAACTCTAGACGATGAGTAGCAATATTAATAAATAAAAATACTAATTTTAAATTATTAGATACAGATCCAGAGGGTAGATTTATAATATTAAAACTATTTATACATAACCAAAAGTTATGTATAGTTAGTATATATGGTCCAAATGTTGACGACCCCTCATTCTTTCTTCTCGGTTTTGGCTAATCACATGGATTGCTCACTTGTTCTTGGGGGAGATTTCAACTTTGGTTTAAATGAAGAAATAGACAGGCTCAGTACAGCAGGGACTCAGCGCAGCTGGCAATCAATAGATATAGTTAAACAGTACATGAGCGATTATGGACTTTGCGATGCATGGCGATCGCTTCATCCCAACGACAGAAAATACACTTTTTACTCAAACGTACTTTATTCTTATACTAGATTGGACTATTTCTTGGTCAGCAGCTCACTGTTGAATGACATTTCAGACACTGAGATACATCCTATAGTTATCAGCGATCACGCTCCTGTTTCTTTAAATTTAGTAAATAGAATAGCAACCCTTCAATATAAAAATTGGAGATTTAATACATCATTACTTAAGGATAGAGAATCTATTAAATATATTGAAAAAGAATGGGCTTCATACATGGAATTTAATGATCTCCCTGGTAAGTCGCCATCAACTCTATGGGAGGCAGGGAAAGCTGTGATTAGAGGTAAAATAATTTCATTCTCATCAAATAAAAAGAGAACAGAAAATAAACATGTTCAGGAATTAGAAGAAACTATTAAATCATTAGAACCTTCCCTGGATAAAGAGAGCTTAAGTAAAATAAGGAAAGCAAAATTAGAAATAAATGAAATTATTAATAAAAGGACGCAGTTCTTAATCCAAAGACTTAGAATAGAAAACTTTGAACATAGTAATAAATCAGGTAGCTTCTTAGCTAATCAGTTAAAAATAAATAAAGAAAAAACAACTATATCTGCAATCAAAGACAAAACTGGGAATATAATATATGACCCTGAAAAAATAAACAACACTTTCAAAGAATTTTATGAGACGTTATACACACCAGAGATAAACCCTTCAAATAATGATATTGTACAATTTCTGGATAAAATAACTCTTCCTAAACTTTCAGACAGTCAAGCAAAGGCCCTGGATTCACCGCTAACAGTGTCTGAACTCCAGGAGGCCCTCCAATTCATGCCTAATAATAAAGCTCCAGGTCCAGATGGATTTCCAGTAGAGTTCTATAAAGAATTCTGGAATATTCTGGCACCAACATTTTACAAAATGTTACAGCAAACAAAGGAAAATGGTCGGTAACCACCAAACATGAACTCTGCCTACATCAATCTTCTATTAAAACCAGGAAAATACCCTATTTCTCCTACCAGTTATCGTCCCATTTCTCTTATCAATGTTGATCTTAAAATAATCTGCAAAGCTGTTGGAAGAAGAATAGAGAAAATAAAACCCCTTATAATCCATCCTGATCAAATTGGTTTTATGAAAGGAAGCTTTTGTCCATAAAATTCACTTAGATTAATAGATATAATCGACTATTCCTCCTGTAAAAACATCTAAACCAATATATTATCATTAGAATCAGAAAAAAACATTTGATAGAGTTAACTGGAAAATTTAACTTGCAACCTTACATAAAATTGGGTTTGGAAATTCTTTTATAAACTGGTTAAAAATATCATATAGCTCCCCATCGGCATGTATTAGGACTAATAATCAAACATCTAGTTTTTTTCTTCAGAGAGGTACCAGGCAGGGATGTCCACTTTCTCCCACCCTCATTGCTATTTTTATTGAACCATTAGCAGCAGCAATCAGACAAACTAATAATATTAAAGGTATACAGTGCATTAAAATAGAACATAAAAATAGTTTGTAAGCTGATGATGTACAACTTTTTCTACAGCATTCACAAACCTCTCTCTCAGGTAATCGATTTGATAAAATCTTATTCAAGAGTCTCGGACTATTCCATAAATTGGTTAAAATCTACAGTCCTTCCAATCAATTGTTCTTTCCAGAGTCTTGTTGCTGTGCAAGTCCGGTCAGGAGATATTACATATTTAGGTATCAATGTCTCATCAAGACTGGCAGATGTATCAAAGCTAAACTATGTTCTACTTTTTAAAAAGTGGAAGATGATCTGGCTAGATGGAAATCCCTTCCAATATCACTTATTGAAAGAGTAGCTACAGAAGAAATGATGGTTTTGCCTAGAATCAATTATTTATTCTCAATGATCCCAAGCAAACCATCACTTGATTGGTTTGACCTCTGGACTGCTCTGTTTCTAGATTTCTTTGGAAAGATAAACCCCCACGTATCAGCTTAAAAACACTGCAGAAGTCCAAAGATAAAGGAGGTCTAGGCTTTTGTCTATTTCTTAGCCAGCAGGCTTCAATACATATCAAGATGGTTAAAACACAGTTCTCTTGATGAGTCCTGGATCAGCCGATTCGGATGTTGTCAGTCCATGAAATGGCCGTTATTAGCGGTTATCACTCCCATTAAATTGCGTCAGACTGCACCCTCTCAACCTACTAGTAGGTTATCTACCAATCTTATTGCTGATAACAGCCGACTGTCTGCACGTGTCAAAAATACTTTGTCAGAGTAGCATATCATAACTGGAGTTATCTCACTAATTTTATCCAACCCGCAAGTTTTACCACAACTTGGTCAGTTAGTTAACATCTCCCTTGAGACTGGAACATTCCCAAATGCCTTCTGTTTAACTGTTTTCTTAATTTATGCAACTGTGAAGCACTTTGAATTGCCTTGTGTATGAACTGTGCTCTACAAATAAACTTACCTTGCCTTGCCTATGTCCTAACCTTAAGGTCACAGAAGGACAAATATACTTTCTTTTAAATGCCGAAACCAAAACCTAATTTAAAGAGGTTTTAAACACCAAAGGAAAAGTATGTTTCAGTAGGTAAAGAGGGCACAGTCTGACTGCATTTAATGGGAGTGATAACGGCAAATAAAGGCCATTTAATGGGCTGATCACATCCGAAACGGGTGGTGTTGAACAGAAACTATGCAATAAGATAAAACTTTCAGATCTACCATTTATTAGCTCAAATATAAAACAAAATTTATGTTTTAAAAGTATCAGTATCAGCTTCTCTCCGACAGCTTGGTGGGAATTTTTTAAAATGACAGAGTCCTTACTAGTCCGATGCAGACATACACCCATCTGGAACAACCCGGATATCTTAATCTTAATGTATGATAAATTTTCCAAACTGTAGTTGTAAAGGAATTGAATACCTGGAACACATATTTGATGGAACAGACTTTATCCCTGGTAATGCACTGGTAAAACAACAGGGGTTTTCCGAAGAATATATAATAAATAAATTAGAAAATCAACTAATTAAAATTCAATTCAATTCACTTTTATTTGTATAGCGCCAATTCACAACAAATATCATCTCAAGGCACTTTACAACAAAAGTTGTTTCAATACAATCATCCAACCACAGCAATTCCTCATACTGAGCAAGCATGTAGCGACAGTGGAGAGGAAAAACTCCCCTTTAACAGGAAGAAACCTCCTGCAGAACCAGAACCTGGCTCAGTACAAGCGGTCATCTGCCACGACCGTCTGGGGGTCTGAGAAGACAGAAAAGAGACAGCATGGAGGATGCTCGGTGACTTTGAGCATCATCTGGACCGATGTTCCCCATCCAGCAGGGGGCATTGTAGCTGAGAGAAAAATACTGAAAGAAAACTGTGTTAACAACCACAATAACAGCAGAAAAAATATATCTGGAGAGTAGTAGAAGAGAGAAGAAAAATGGTCAGTCTGTGCTCCAACAGAACTCTTGCTGCCGCATTTTGGATCAACTGAAAGCTTTTAATTGCATTTTGTGGACTTCCTGATAATAAGGAATTACAGTAGTCCAGCCTTGAAGTAACAAATGCATGGACTAGTTTCTCTGCATCACTCCTGGACAGGATGTTTCTAATTTTAGCAATATTCCAGAGGTGAAAGAAAGAAATCTTAGAAACCTGTTTAATATGGGATTTAAATGTCATGTCTTTGTAAAAAATTACACTGAGGTTCTTTACATTATCGCCAGAGGCCAAATTAATGCCATCCAGATGAAGTGATTGATTTAGCAGTTTCCTTTTAAAAGGTTCTGGTCCAAAGACATGCTTGTAATCTACCTAACTGATTGGTTTCATCAGGTTTTATGGATAAATATTAAATATACATTCACCATGTCTGATACTATCTTGCTAGCTTTAGCTTGTTGCTCAGGCAGAGGCCTGTCGTCGGAAAAACATCATTAAACAAAAATTATGAGTGAAATTCCTTCATTATATGGACGTTATTTAATGGACTTGTTTGATCAAGCAAGGATGAACAGTATTACAGAGTATTAGCAACAGCTGAACCTGCCTCCCACTACCTGACTGACAACTGTATAGATTCAGACAACCTTTCTATTATCTAACATTTCTTCTCCTTTACTACTGCAGACTCCCAGGCATCTTCGTCTGATAGTACAGGCTCAATCTTAGGACACGACAGGATGTTCAGTGCTCCAAGGGTCGTTTCCATGGCAATACATGACGTAGGGATCCTAATATCAGTTCATTTGACCTAACCTAATATTATACAGTGTCACACAATCAGACTATCACTATATCATGAAGAAATAGCAAACAGTTCTCTCAGTATGTAAGAATACACAGAACAGATCATTCTTTTCCCATAACAAGAACTTTTCTTACTTTTAACTACTTTGTTTAGGCATCGATTCATAAGAGCCAGCAGACTGTACACAGCTTCACCTGATATTAACTAAAGAGCTTTCTATCAGACAACTTTGTAGACAAGACGATATCTACTATCCTTTTAACTATTTTACGCGCAACAGAGCGTTACAGAGCAACTTTTTAAGCCGCCATCTTCATCCAGAGCCCATGTGATCTCCACTTTAACTTTTTTAATATTTATGCTATCGATACTTAATGAAATTGTATCTTTTAATTTTTTATTACAAAATAATATAAAGTTGTACAGAGCTGTAGTTTATTCCTTATTATCTTTGCCGTCTCAATTAAAGGGTGATTAATTTTGCGGCTAGGGCCAAACAATCCCAGCCAAGGAGAGAAACCAATATTTGCATCTACTTCTATTTGAAACCAAGTGGGTTTATCCACTATACTTGGTAATCATGCTCTTGGCTGCTTCACGATCATTGGCCAGTAATACCATATAAATTAGGTAGTGAGAATCCCCCTCTCTTTACACGTTTGGAGCTTCTTAAGACTCGAACGGTATGATGACTTGCTCCACAAAAAATATTGAATTGAGGTATCTCGGTCTTTAAAATAAGAATCTGGACTATATAAAGGAATATTTGTTATTAGTTAAAATAACACTGGTGCCATCACCATCTTACTGCAGTTTATTTTACCCCATAGTGACAGATGTATCTGGACCATCTACCAAAATTTATTTTTATAGCGTAGGCCCAATGTTTGCTTTAACCATGTTATTATAATTAGAAGTTATTTGTGCACCTAAGTATTTAAGCCAACTATTCCCCCTTCTCTCAGTAGTGATGACTTTATGGGATTCTTCATAAATAAAATAAATTCTATTAAAAATAAAATCATTGGCATTCTCCCAAAACATGATTAACTCTCTTTCAGTAACTGAGGCAGCATCAGAGAAAACTGTAGAACCATGTTTATGTCTGTACTGTTTTGATTCTGTTGAACTTTATGAATTATCACAAATATTAGCTTCATCTAAACCCTCAACTTGTATGTTAGACCCAATACCAACCAAATCATTTAAGGAAGTGTTCCCTCTGGTTACTGGCCCTATTCTAGAATGATGAATCTATCTTTAATAAATGGATATGTGCCTCAGGAATTTAAGGTTGCTGTAATTAAACCTTTACTTAAGAAACCCTCCCTGGATCAAGAACATTTAGCTAACTACAGACCTATATCTAACCTTCCTTTTTTTATCCAAAATTCTTGAGAATATAGTTGCTAATCAAGTTTATGAGCATTTAAGCAGCAACAACCTGTTTGAGGAATTTCAGTCAGGTTTTAGAGCTCATCATAGCACTGAAACAGCACTGGTAAAAGTTACTAATGATATTCTAATGGCCTCAGATAATGGATTTGTGACTGTTCTGGTCTTGTTAGATATCAGTGCTGCTTTTGACACAGTCGATCATAATATTCTCTTAGAAATGCTCGAACATGTTGTAGGGATAAAGGGAACAGCACTAGGTTGGTTTAAATCATATCTGTCCAACAGATTCCAGTTTGTTCATGTCATGGGTTTCCGAAAGCTTTATATGTTTCAAGAAGCTTTGTGTATTTCAGAAAGCTTCATGGCTTACAGAAAGCTTTGTGTGTTTCAGAAAGCTCCAAATGTTTCAGAAAGCTTCGTGTTTCAGAAAGCTTCGTGTTTCAAAAAGCTCCAAATGTTTCAGAAAGCTTCGTGTATTTCAGAAAGCTTTGTGTGTTTCAGAAAGCTCCATGTGTTTCAGAAAGCTTCATGCGTTTCAGAAAGCTTCATGCGTTTCAGAAAGCTTCATGCGTTTCAGAAAGCTTCATGTGTTTCAGAAAGCTTTGTGTGTTTCAGAAAGCTCCAAATGTTTCAGAAAGCTTCATGCGTTTCAGAAAGCTTCATGTGTTTCAGAAAGCTTTGTGTGTTTCAGAAAGCTCCAAATGTTTCAGAAAGCTTCGTGTTTCAGAAAGCTTCGTGTTTCAAAAAGCTCCAAATGTTTCAGAAAGCTTCGTGTATTTCAGAAAGCTTTGTGTGTTTCAGAAAGCTCCATGCGTTTAAGAAAGCTTCATGCGTTTCAGAAAGCTTCATGTGTTTCAGAAAGCTGTGTGTCTTCTCGAAAGCTCCAAATGTTACATTTAAGTTCATTTTAAACTTACTCTAACTGACCATTTCAAACCTGAAAGAAAACTTCATTATACCAGAACGTTATCAGACAACGCTGTAGCACATTTTAAAGAAGCTCTTCTAACTTTAATTTCCTCAGTACATAAAAGTACAATAGAAAACAGTGATTTAACTCGTGACCCCTCACAACTTGACATTTTAGTTCATAGCGTTAATTCCTCCCTGCGTCGGGCAATAGACGAAGTTACCCCCTTAAAAAGGAAGGTGGCTAGCCATAGAAGATTAACTCCCTGGTTTAATTTAGAGCTACGTACCCTGAAGAAGAAAGTTAGAAAACTAGAGAGAAAATGGCGCTCCACGCATTTACATGATTCCTTTTTAATATGGAAAAATAGTTTATTGCTATATAAAAAGAGCCTTCACACAGCTAGAACAGCATATTATTCATCTTTAATCGAGGAGAATAAAAATAATCCTAGGTTTCTTTTTAATACAGTTGCCAAACTCACACAGGATCATAGCTCTATCGAGCCAACCATTCCCCAAGCTCTAAGCAGTGACACATTATCCAGCAATTCATCCGTTTCCCATTAGATATCCAGCAACTGCATCATATATATAATATCATATATATAATATATATATATATGTATATATATATATATATATATATATGCCTTTATTCCGGACAGTGTAATTTATCCATATCAAACAAAAATACAAAAGAATAAGTACAATTTAAAAAATTTAAAATTAATAAATAAATAATGAACATGTACGTCAGTGATCATTCAGACATTTGTTCCAATATACCCGACATTCTGGCTAAATGACCCGGGTCCACCGACGCACGGATTTTGATGTCCAGCGGCCTGAGGCAGCTTTTTGAGAGGCACATTGTGCCAGCCGGATGTCAGAACGCTGTAAACAACTGCTGCAACAGGGGACAGAGCCTTTAGGAGCAAGTTTTCCTCCTATACACGGAATTTTACAACAATGTGTCTTTTATATATTGTTCCCCGTGCACAAAGAAGAAAACGTGCGCGTATTCCAAATTATGCAACATATGTAGATGTGGCTGATTATAGGCTACTCATTTGACAGCCTAATTGTTTACAGCCTACTTGCAATCACTCCCTTAATATGATGCATCTATCCATCCATTATCTATACCGCTTTCATCAAATTCAGGGTCGCGTGGAGGGGGGTGGGTGGAGCGTATCCCAGCTATCAGCAGGCGTTAGGCAGGGTAATATGATGCATTTCATGTTTTTTCATTTTTAAACTTCACCCTCTCTGTAAGTAGGCTATTGTGTGTAAGTTATATGAAGTGTCAGTCTCATGGCCGACACAAAGATGTCATCATGCATTATTTCTGCTATTTGCGCTGTTCATATGCTTTTATCTACATTTAAGTTTTCCATTTCCTGGTTTCACATGTCATTGAACAACCAACCACACTGCTGTCCGTCTATTTACTCGTCCACAGGAATGACGTTTTCCATAGCAACAGGTTCGTGAATAGGTTTTAGACGACAACTCCTACGTAAGACCTTTTAGCGCGAGTTAGGAGTAACACCTAGCGGTAAGATAAGTCTTTGTGAATACGGCCTCTGATGTCTGATCATTTAAACAATAATGAGCTGTTTGAGGGGTTTCAGTCAGGCTTTAGAGCTCATCACAGCACTGAAACAGCTCTGGTGAAGGTTACTAATGATATTCTCATAGCCTCAGACAATGGACTGGTGACCATTCTGGTCCTGTTAGATCTCAGTGCTGCCTTTGACACTGTTGATCACAATATTCTCATAGAAAGGCTTCAACGTGTCGGTATAATAGGAACAGCACTAGGCTGGTTTAAATCTTATTTGTCTAACAGATTTCAGTTTGTTCAGGTAAATGATAAATCTTCCTCAACCTCAATGGTTACTTGCGGAGTACCACAGGGTTCAGTGCTTGGGCCGATTCTTTTTACTATATATATGCTTCCTATTGGTAAAATAATTAGGCAGCATGGGATAAATTTCCATAGTTACGCTGATGATACACAGCTATATCTATCCATAAATCCTGATGAATCCAATCAGTTAGGTAGACTACAGGCATGTCTGGAAGATATAAAAACTTGGATGACTCTAAACTTCTTGCTTCTAAATTCTGATAAAACAGAAGTTGTCGTCTTTGGACCAGAAGCTCTGAAAAAGAAACTACTTAGTCAACCCCTTCACCTGGACGGCATTAAATTAGCCTCCAGTAATAAAGCAAAGAACCTCTGTGTTATTTTTGACCAAGATATGTCATTTAGATCTCACATTAAAGAAGTCTCTAGGATTTCCTTTTTTCACCTTAGGAATATTACAAAAATTAGAACCATCCTGTCCAGGAGTGATGCTGAAAAACTAGTCCATGCCTTTGTTACTTCAAGACTGGATTACTGTAACTCTTTATTATCAGGTAGTCCACAGAAAACAATTAAAAGTCTTCAGTTAGTCCAAAATGCTGCTGCTAGGATTCTGATGAATATTAAAAGAAGAGATCACATTTCCCCTGTTTTAGCTTCTCTTCACTGGCTCCCAGTAAAATCTAGAATAGAATTCAAGATCCTCCTTCTGACATATAAAGCTCTTAATAATCTAGCTCCATCATACATAAGAGACCTGATTGTTCCATATGTTCCTAACAGAGACCTTCGCTCTCAGACTGCAGGTTTACTGGTAGTTCCTAGGATTTCTAAAAGTAGAATGGGTGGCAGATCTTTCAGCTATCAGGCTCCCCTCCTATGGAACCGGCTCCCAGGGTTGGTTTGTGAAGCAGACAATTTGTCTATCTTTAAAACTAGGCTTAAAACTTTCCTCTTTGACAAAGCTTACAGTTAGAGTCAGGTTAGACAGGTAGATAGGAAGAGATACAGTAGCTAGGTAGAGTGTCAAAAGCTAGGAAGGGATAGGAAGAGGTAGAGTAGCTAGGTAGAGATAGATTAATGTAAGCCAGGTAGAAAGTATTAGTAGCTAGGTCTCCTAGTAGCTAGGAGACAGGTTAATGTTAGTAGCTATGCTGCTTTAGGCTGTTGGAGGACATTATTAGAGTCTGTTCCTACTTTCTCTCCTACTTCTCCCCAACTGCATGATGTGCTGTCAGTTCAAGCGCTAACTTGTTTTCTCTTAGTCTCTTCCTACAGTAGGTGCTCCTGACCCGCCCTGCTTGATGACCCTGACTAAGATGGCATTGCAGTGACGGAAAGTTCTCCACGTCCTGCTACCAACTTCTGCATCAGTTCTGTTGCTCTTTCTGTGTCTCTGCTGCCTTCTCCAAACCACAGACGGTCTCGGCAGATAACCGCTTATGCTGTGCCTGTTTCTGCTGGAGGTTTTTCTGTTAAAAGGGAGTTTTTCCTTTCCACTGTCGCTTCATGCTTGCTCAGTGTGAGGGATTGCTGAGAAGTCACAACACAATCTTCTGTGGTTCTCTAATTCCTAAATTAAACATTGTATTGTAATAACTTTCTTGTAAAGTGCCTTGAGATGACATCTGTTGTGAAATGGCGCTATATAAATAAACTGAATTGAATATGTTACATGAATCTTCATGTGTTTCAGAAAGCTTCTTGTGGCCATCACTACCACACACAGCAGATACTGGAATCTAAGCTCTAATTTGAAGCTATAGCTTGGTCTTGTTTACCACTGGGTTGACAGAGCATGCTCAGGGTTCTTTTCCGTGTTCCTCTTGCATCGTCACAGCGCCACCAATGGCCACGCTATAGGTAATACAGTATCAGTACTTTGTGTGGAACTATGTAGACGTATTTTGCTTTTATTAAATTGGTTCTTTTTTTACAGACAGTTTTAAAAAATCTACCTGTTTTTTCTCAGTGTAAACGTGGCCCACGTTTTCTGGTCTGGATCCAGAAACGACTGGATCCGCCCCTGGCAGCTAGTCCTGCAGTCTCATTGCATTCCCCAGAATGCATCGCGAATCTGTCATGGCCGCTTACTGAGGGTTGTTTCGGCACATGGATATCTAGAAGCAGTGTGTCATATTTCGGATCGTGACTGGCTTCAGTGATCGCTCGCTTTGGTCGGTTCTGGTCTGGACGAGAACATCCAGCAGAAACTCTTCAGCCATGTTGCTCAGCGTAGAGATTCCCGTTCTCAGAGGCTTCCTGACGGACAGCGAGGCTACCGACTTCACTCAGAACATCGATATTGATGCAGGTGAGACATAGCTGAGCGTTAAGAGTAGTTTTCTTGTGTGAACAAGGCTGGATTTCCTAAAGGTTGGCCGATAAATGGACTCAGCTATAGCGGCATGATGTGTGTAGTTACATTTGCTGAAATCCTCTAAGTTTTAAGATAGCATCATCTAGGTGTTAGTCGGTGTGTTTGCCTGGAGCTGGCCGTCACTAGCTGATAGTTACTATGAGTTAAATCTTTCGGCTGAGCCGCGGGTCGTTTAGGTAGCTGGAGACCAGAGGAAGATCCGACCCGGAGTGTCCTCCTCGGGATCCGTCCGGAGCCGCTCGGCTCTCATCCGGGGAGGGCCAGCATGCGGTGGTGGTACGGGGGGGGCATCTTAACAATCTTATGTGCTGATGTATTCTCAGTCCGTCACAGAAATATCAGCGTTAAACTAGACAGCTTCCCTCTGTAAACCCCACTGTGTGAGCAGTGTCCGCTACCGTCACTAGGAAGGCTACTTTTATTACCACTTATGTTCCCTGCTCAGCCTGCTGTGCTTTCATAGTGCCAACACTTGGCAGCAAGGTAGGCTTTCTCTGCAGCCCAGGCCATTCTTCTTAACAAATCATTGTATCACCTGAACACTGGAGAGGCTGTGGGAGTGCAAATAATGTTTCTGCTTCCTCCTTTTATGGGCCACAGGAATTTCAACCATACTTTACAATGGTAAGCAAGCAAGCATAAAATAATAAAACGAATAATTTCCTAAGGTTAGTCCTGCCCTTTACATCCTATTGTGGAAAATAACATGACACAAAGATCTGAACATCTGTCATTGTGACAAATTACTCACTTAAAAACATTGCAGGGATTTTATAAAACCAAATAACCCACCTTCCATTCAGAAAATAACGTGGGAACTCACCACATCTTTTATAGGAAAAAAAATCCCATTGACAACTAAAAATATAAATGCATTAAGCACATTCATAAGCAAGCCCGGCACGTAGGGGGCAGTAGTTCCCCAAATTCCATCCATCCATCCTGGACTGGTAGGATGGTGCCTATCTCCAGCGGTCATTGGGCGAAAGGCACGGTACACCCTGAACAACCAAAAAGTTCGATCTCAGTTAATGTTTATGACTACCTGCCTGATACAGCTGATGTAATTAAACAATAAATGAAGGAATCATTGTTGACATTCTTGGAACAGCAAGTTATTACATACGCATACAGAATAGTAAACAGCTTTCAAAAATACAAGGTTATTAAAAAAAAGAATTCAACTTTCCATTCAAAGTAATTTAATCACCAAAGCCTCTAAGCTAGTAATAAAAACTTTAAATTGTTTACCCTAAGCTAATTTATCTTTGCACTTACACAACCTTACTTGAATGATCATTAGATCTCCATTGAGGGGGGGAAACACTGGAGACATCGGTGAAGCAGAGAAATGAGCTGTTAGCTGGTCAGCTAGCAGCAGCTGCATGGGACACAGCTAGCAGTCGGTCTTCTTGGGTGCGGGCTAGCGAGCCACCGTTAGCTTAGAAGGTTTTGTTTCCTCTCAGCTCAGCGGCATGGCAGCAGACTGGACCATACCCAGCCCTCACCTAGTCCTGGCAACGCCTCAATTAGAGGCATTTTTTTAGACAGGCATTTGCGTCTTGGGGACGTACTTGCTTGTGTACTACGCATGCTACTTGAGAGCTCCACTAGGGGGCAGAGTACAGGGCTCAAACCAGATAAAGTGGCGGATTTGTAATGTAGAGACAAAATGATCCAGCATCTAAAACATCCACATGATGTTTCACCAAGCGGCGCTGAAACAAGGTCACGTAACCTAAAGCCTGTATACATTGATGTTTGTTCATTTTGATACTGTACTTGTAGCGATGTGGTGATGATATGATGTTTATTTACTATGTTTTTCAGTTGTAAACTTTATCCACGTTCCATTGCAAGAGAGCCTGATCCACGGAGATGTTTTTCTACGGTTTGGCCTGTCATCCACACGTAAACGCAGATTTACGGCACAAAAAACGAATCTTTAAAAAAACTCTGCCGTTTTCTCTGTTTTCAGTATCTGCGTTTGGACAGAGGAAAACAGAGTTTTAAGTACGATAACGTCACTATCTGCAACAACAAATGCTCCAACATCACAGTTACAGCGTCAAAAATCAGCAGACTTAATGCTGCGCTGCGTCCAAAGTAAGAATAAAAAACAACTTTCTCACCCTCTGCTGACACAGAGACTCCCGTGAGTGTTCAGAATGATTGATAAGTGATTATTCCTAAATGTTTAGTGCTACCGAACAGAGGCGTATCCAGGAGGTTAATAAAGAGGGGCTAAAAGGGGCCCAGAGTGGGTCTGGGACTGTAGCACCAAAATAAAAGCGGAGATTTTCTTCTAGTGGAGACCCAATCTGAGCTGGTCACATTTTACAGTTTTAAACTGTTAAAAGGACATTTAGTCATTTTGTTTTACTAAGGTTTATGTGACAATATCGTCTTCAAATAATTTGTCATTGGTGAAGAAGAAAATCAAAAAAACATCGCAACTTTTCACAAAAGCTTTTTCACAAAAAAGTGGATGGATTATTTAGTTTATTAACTTACATTATTGCTGTTGACTGTTATTTTGTCAAATAAATAAATAAATAAATAAATACTGTAAATAGGATTAGTTTTTGAGCCAAAAGTTGGAGTTCTCTGTTTTGACATATAAAAGGAAAATGCTGGATCCTTTTACAGCCACAAAATTTTTTGTTATGCATGATTTGTATTGGTTATTTAAAATCGTAAGAAAAAGTTTCCGATTAATTGAATCGATAAAGGGCTATATTAATCGATTACAAAAAGTATTGATAGCTGCAGCCCTAATAAACATGCGTAGGCGTAATTAAAAGCAAGTATGTTCCCAACCTTACTCTTTAAGTGTGATAACAGGGCTGCAGGATGGTTGGTTGAGTGCTTTATTTCCATACACTTTGTTAAAGTGCTAATGTTGTAGGAAAGATAATTCAGGGTTCTGAAAATAAGGTGAGACGGAATCATTGAAAGCATTTTAAGTATTTAAAACAAAATATGTTCTAGCCAGTAACATAGAAGGAACAGGTTTAACCCAAGAATTCCCCAACTCACCGTTCCCAAGCTACACCTTAAATACAGCCACATTATCAGTTTAATCTTTCAGACCAATCTTCCTGTTCAGCTCTTCTTTCAGATGAGGTTTCTGTCTCCCAGCAAGGCATTATCACATCACCCTGATGGTAGAATGCAGCCTAGTCTTCAAAGGCCACGAGGTTCTGTAGATGTGTCCCGGGATGCCCAGCCGATAACCAAAGGTTCTGATCTCCATCAGATAAAGATGGAGACACATAATCACTGGGTTCTTAATATGTTTGTTCAGTATAGCAGTAACATACACTCATTAACCTAATTATAAGACAAGTTATTATTCTGATCCAAAACTTCCACAGTTGGTGCCTGAATTGGTCTGGTAAGTGTTTTTTTTTTTTTGGACTGGCCCGGTGAAATGGAGTCACACTTATACTGTGAAGATCCGGTAAAATGACTCTGAAGGTGGAAATGGGTCTGATGTAACTATGTTGTTAAAGCACAGGAACACATTCAGTTTAAGACTTGTTGTTCCCTCCAACCACTGGTAGTGGCTCAGCATTGATCCACCGTTAGGTCCAGTGGGCCTCAAAGACAGAGACCTACAGTGATAATGGTGGCGTCATACACTGTAGAGCTATGTCCACATGGAGAAGTCTGGACCATTCTACATGTGTGTAACTAACTACTGCCTTGTGGCATGACGCTCTCTTAAGCCCTGTTTCCACTGAGTGGCATGGTGCTGCTCAGTGCGGTCCATTCTACCTTTTTGTCAGTTTTCTTTGTAAAATGCCCCTCTTCAGTTCTAGTGGTCCATAGGACACTGGTCCGGTACAGTAAGGACCTCAAGGCAAGGCAGTTTTATTTATATAGCACACTTTCAACACAAGGCAATTCAAGGTGCTTTACATGATTCAATGATAATGAAACCACATGATTACAGAAGCATGATTAGAGAAAAACGGACACAATCAATAAATAAGAAAAGATGATTTAAGGAATAAATGTATGCAATATAGATTAAAAACAGATAAAACATAATAGATTAAAAATGAAATAAAAACAATAAGAATAAAAGTTAAACGAGAATCAAATAGTGATCAGAAAACGCAATTTAGGGCTCAAAGGCAGCTCTGAATAGTACAGTTTTAATCTTTGATTTAAAAGAGCCGAACGATTCAGCATTTTTGCATTCTTCTGGAAGTTTGTTCCAGATTTGTGGAGCATAGAAGCTGAAAGCTGCCTCTCCCTGTTTAGTTCTAATTCTAGGAATGTTTAGTAAGCTCGAGTTGGAGGACCTGATTGGTCTGCTGGGTTGGTATAGTGACAGCAGATCTCCAACATACTTTGGTGCTAACCGTTTAGTGACCTCAGAGTCAGACTCCTACACAGGACACACCACTTCCTACATCCTCAGTCGTAGAGGCTCTCCTGGTGACTGGCGGCCTGGCTGTTGGTGATAGGTTGCCAGTGGTCATTAAAACTGTATTTACAGTGACCGCTGGTTGTTGCTATGACTACCAGCTAATCCTACCAGATGAAGTCCAGCCTTCCTTCTATCTAACAACTAAACAGTCAAGCTGCCAACCCTCCCTCAGCATGAGCAGAGCTGCTGATTCTGGTCACGTTACCGTGACGTTGACAATGGACAAGTCGTATTCCCACTGATGAATTCCTCCATCTTTGATGGCCGAAGTAGCAGCCTGAATCACACCAACCAACACCCTGTTGGGTCGCAGGAATCCGCATTTACTGCAATGCATGAGGAGAAGCGTTTTGAAACTGTTCAAGGGCTAAAGAGGAATGTTAAACACAAGCTTAAGGCATCAGAAACCAAAGTTGTCCAGAAGATCTGATTTACTCCCAGGAGACCACTTGGAGGATCCTGCATACTGTACAGGAACTGATTCCTTGGGTGTCCTTAGGAGCTAGTCCAGGCTGTTCATCCTGGCTCTGCGTTGCTACTCAGCCTTCTGCACCTTTGCAGATTCCATCCACAATGAGCCTCATTAACTGCAGCTCATTGCATGAATCTTTACAAGTTATTAATTAATTTGAGGACCTCTCCTTTGTTTTCCGTAATTGCTGTGATTTGATCGGCATGCCTGAAGAGGAGGTGAAGTTTCATGAAATGAGTGGCCCTAGCCATTAATTTTCTCCTCTCATAAAGCCTCCTCGTCCTCTACCCCCCCCCCCACCCCGTTGCCCCTGGGTTTCATTAGATCAGCAGTGAGATGAGAATCACCACAGCTCCTTTACAACGCTGGTTGCACCTTATTAAAGCCAAGGTTACCGTAAAGGACTCATTTGATTGACTAATGGAGGGATGTGTGAGGGGGGAATCGGAGCATGTCTATGACTTGGTGCCAGGGTTTATACTGACCGTAGATCTACAACATGTTGAGAGTCTGTTTAGATCAGTGGTTCCCTAACTTTCTAGCTTCTGATCCCAACAATAAAAATGGAAGAGGCTTGTGACCCCGATTCATGGTTGAACTTGCAACCATTATTACTGAGTCAGTTAAAGTGGTACAGTGATACACAATCAGCATCAGGAGACAACATGTATGTTCCTGGCTGCACAATGGTGGAGTTCCTGCAAGAAGGTCTCTGATTCGAGTTCTATATGAACTTAGCATTTTCTCCTTATATACATATGGGTTCCCTCTGGGTACTCCAGCCTCTTCCCATAGTTTCTCTTCCCACCTTTATGTCCGAGCCCCGCCTTCGTCTGACAAAGCAGTAACTGAACCCGACCCTAGCCCGACAGGCATTAAGATATTTCTGTCCGGGCCCGACACAGGTGTATATGGTTTAATAAACAGAGGGTATGGATTCTTACACCTGAAAATACTTTCTGCACCTGAACCCTGCTGGGCTCCTCTGGTCCAGAGGTGGACTTTTTTCCTAACAGAGAAATATGCAGAGCTGTGGGTCTGAGAGGGGGGGATAAGGTTCTGCTGATGCTGCCATAGGGAAAAAAATAATCTCACCTGCAATGACTGGATCAGTCAAGTGAATTCTTGTCTTTAAATTTAATCATCTTAATATATGTGCTGAAGATGCCCTGCTGCCAGCATTAACAAACCTGTTAATTTCATGAATAAAGGTAAATAAAATAAATGTCCCCCCTCTGCTTTTTTTTTCACAAATCACACACTGCTAATGCTCTGTAGAGGCTGGATGGAGGTGGAAATTTTCAGCCTCACTACTCTGATGTGAGCGAGCTGACCTGAACCCGAGCATCCTTTCTAAATATCTGTCTGAACCCAGCCCGGCCTGTCGGGCTCAGGTCGGGTATCCGTGCTCTAGTGTGTGTGTGTTTGTGTGTGGTTGTTGTTCCGGAGTGTCTCTGTTATGGACTGGATACCTGTCCAAAGTCAAATCTGCCTCTCACCTGATGATTAATGGAGATATGCACCAGTCAGCAGCATCCCCCCACCACCCTGCAAAGGATAGACATTATGGTTTAATGGATGGAGTTTGTTTTTATTTATTAAAGTCAATTTTTTCATCTTTTACTTTATTCATAAAATGCATATATGGTCTAATTGCCTTTGTTTTATTAAACTCATTCTCCAAAGAGGATCTCCAGATCCCACACCTACATATATGTGAACCCAGGTGGGATCCCCAGCCCAAACCCACTCATGTACCTGGACGGAAATCCTGGGAATTGCTCGAGTTCCTGAGGCCGTGAACAGAAATGTTGTTAGTTTTAGTAATCCGAGCTGCCTGCTCTTGCCTGGAATCTAATGGATTTTTTTCATGTAGGTGTGAGTTTGTGGTAATATTTCTTAATGTTCTACCGCCTCCTGCTCAGCCTTTGTTGTCTCCACCGGGGAACAGAATACAATAAGTGCTAATGAGCTAAGTCAGCAGCTCCCTCTGCAAATAATAAAGTTAATGAAAGACGAGGAGACTTTCTCTGGGGTATTTGAGCAAGTTGAGCAATGCCATTATTTTTTTGTTGCTAAATGTTGGAGTCCTCTTAGTCCATGTGCCAGGGAGGTTGATCAGTATCATTGGGTGGATTAATGCCATCATTGTTTTTTGGCAAGGTATACACCCCTAGTACTAGTAAAATCACGCTAGCAGTGCAGGACTGGTAGCGAAATCACTTTTTTCAGCTCATGAAGTTACAAACCCTCTAAGATAAATTTGGTTTTGGAAATCTGGTTTATATCTGATTTAGGCTCATGATATGGATATTGTCATCTCAAGGAAATTTCAATCAAACGCAACTGGACTTGATGATTTGTCTTGTCTTGGTAATTTTTCTTACCAAGTCCAGTTGCGTTTGATTGAAATTTCCTTGAGAAAACCATGACCTGGATGAATGAGAATATTCACAGGCTTATGGATATTGTCACTATTCTTTAATATGATGCTTGGTATCATTGCAAAGGGGACCTTTTGGCTTTCATTTAAGCCCAGTACTGAATCTGTCTGACACACACAGAGCTCACATGACTTCTTTAAACCAGAAATAACCAACATTTTCTCAGAATTTCCACCTAAACTGTATGCTTTTTTTTATCGCTGTGGCATGAAAAAACACCAGGGACACAAAACTCAACAACTACAATTCTCAATGGACTCTGATGATTCAGAAAATGTATGAGTTCCAATTATAATGGACCTAACTGTTGTATAACCTCTATTAACTTAGTTTGCTTGTAGCTTCATTCTTAATACAACAGTTAGTTCCGACCAAGTAATTTGATTGGACAAGAGACTTTCCAAACAGCACTGGAACTTTTTACAAACACTATCACTCCGCCATACAGGAGTTCTGTTAGTATTTGAAATGTTTGTGTTGCCTGGCAAAGGCCTTAATTTGCTTATTAACACACCAGATTGAAAATTTGAAGATGTTTATCTAAAGTTATTGAACCTTTTGTAGACAAACAAAAACGTATCAAAATTATAACAAAATCATAGGCACATTATGTCACGCCCGAATGACATCCCGATGTCACTGCTGTAGATCCTGGTGGTTTGAAAAAGGCAGGGCAGCGCCTGTCAGACCTATGCAGAACAATAGTGGGGACAGAGCATTACCTTGGTATTTGCCACATTTGATGGACACTTATGTAAGTGGCTTGACATTGGCCTCAAGGGTGGTTCTCCACAACCTCGTCGAGTTCACAATGTATGTCCTAACAGTCCTGTTGATGTTGTACAGCTTCAAGCATTCATTGATCCGTGTGTGCCCCACCCCCCAGGTCAGAGGGTACAATCTACCCTCTGACCTGGCGTCTTGACTGGTCCTTGCCGTAGCATTTGCGTTGTATCTCGTCAATCTCAAGTTGTGATAGCAGTTGCCATTTGTGGATGTTGGATTTTATGTTTTGTGATGCTTTGCCATCAACTGTGACTGTGGGTATTGCAGTAACCATTCAGACCACATTCTTTTTGAGTAAACTCTCTGATTAGGGTTACTTGAGTAGTAGCATTCCAACACAGCCATCTTCTTGCATCTCGTCACCTTGTTGTTCCAGTAGCCCATTGAATAAAAATTCTCATTGGGTTGATGACTCCTGAATTTCTCCTGATATTTGATGGTGTTGCACCTCACCTTTAATAACAAGAGGGATAGAGAAAAAATATGTTACATTTGCATTTTGCCAAGGAAGGTGCTATGGGGTACAGTTCACTCATTCCAGTCATGAAAAAGCATCAGCCGTTTGGCGAAAGTTGGTTTTTTTTTTTTTAAAGGTTTTTTGGGCCAAGCTGGCCTTTATTGACCATTTGTGAATGGGAGATAGATGAGAGTGGTGGACATGTGGCAAAGGACAACTTGGACGGGATTCGAACCGGGAGCGGCCGCATTGAGGACGAAGGCCTCAGTACATGGGGAGCCTGCCCCAACCACTGCGCCACGCCCCAAAGTTGCCATTTTGGATCAAAAATAGGTCACCTACCTGATTCTTATGTCTGAGGGAAAACAATCAGTGACGTACGGCGCAGCAGCAAGCCGCAAGTTTTCAGAAATCTTTGCATTTGGTGTGGAAAAAAACAACTTTGGTGTCAAAATCAACAGACTCATTGCTTTCTTAGTTTGTGCTGCGACCAAACTAAGAAAAAAATACTTTCTCACTCTCTACTGACACAGAGACTCCTACGAGTTTTTGGACTGATTAATAGTGATTATTCCTAACCTGCTAAACTCCGCAGCATTGCTGAGCAGGGGTGTATCCAGGAGGTTAATAAAGAGGGGCTAAAAGGGCTCAGGATGGGACTGTAGCAGCAAAATAAAAGCAGAGGTGTTCTTGTAGTGGGGACCTAATCTGAGCAGTCGTCATGTTAAAATTACAATTTAAGGCCATTTTATTTTGCTAAGGTTTTTGTGACAATGTGATATGAAAGTATATAAAAAAACATTTCAGCCTTTTTACACAGGTTTTTCACCAAGAAGTGGAGGGGCTGTTTAATTTCTTAACTTACATTATTGCTGTGCACTGTTATTTTGTCAAACAAATAAATACTCTAAGATTTAAGAATTCTTAATAATTATAATTATACGGATGTATATATAATTTTCTATTTTTTTCTAAAAAAACAGTTCTATATTGAAAAACTCTATGGATATGAATGGCAGTGATTACTCAATAAAATGTAAATACAACATGTGGACATTATCTCTGCAAAAGTTTAAAGTGATTATGTGAAACAGGACAAAACTAGAAAGGTTTTAATACAGGCACATCAGGCGAGGTGTCCAGTGTGGCACAAACAGTGCCATTTCTATTTCTGTTGTGTAAAAGTTATATTTTTCATTTTAATATCACATAGTGTTCAGTAGACCTAAAATAAACACTTTTGGGCATCTTTCTGGTGACATTTATCAGATATAAACAGTGAAAGCAACAAAACAAAGTTATGTCCGTGCGTCTTGCGCCATCTTGTGTCATAAGACGGTCTTGCCGACTGACACTCTTATTTTACGCATAAGACTTTCACTCGGAGCTGTTTGGCCAATTTGCATGAGTGACACCTCGTTGGAATCGTACAAGCCTATAGAATAACGCCAAAAGTTGCAAAACAAGATTGACAATACAGTAAGCCAACCAGGGAGCTGAGAACAGAGCCTCGCGGAAACAACAGACTTTTACGAGGATGAAATAATAAGTCTGCCTAGGAACAAATAACTGTAATAGAAACACCTGGACAGCTTTAAATGATGCACAAGTGATGGACTTATCAGAAAATAGTGTTTATTTTCCAAATAAATATTTTATACACGGCAAAACCGCAAAGGTAAGGCTATTTTTTCATTTGTGATTCTGAAAAATGATTTTTCTTTGTAGTGTTATGCTTTGGCTTATATGTCCGCGGTGCTTTGACGTAGCGTTTTGGCAGATGTATTTTTGGAATTGGTAGAGTCTCTGCTTTCATTTGAGAGGTTGATTGTGCGTTTAGCACAGAGTCTTGCTGCGGTAGAGGCCGAAATGTGGCGGCTGGGTTGACGAAACTATGATAATACGATTTTGTTTACAAATATTTATTTACGTGGCATCTGAGTTGTGTTTGTGGTTGGTAAAAATAGGTTAGATAGCCTTGTAGCTCGTGGTTTTCTGTTTAATTTGATGTGCATTATTCCTATTTTTTGTCAGATGTGTTGTCTCAAACCTATTAAAAAATAATTCCGATGGTCCCCCTCAGCCTTAAGGTGTTAAAAGAGTTCAGTGTCTCTGCAGTTTTGCGTTGTCCTGGTAGTTTGTCCCAGATATGAGGAGCATAGAAACTAGAAGCTTCTTCTCCATGTTTGGTTCTGGTTCTAGGGACGATCAGTAAACTAGAGCTGGAGGACCTGAGTGATCTGGATGGTTTGTACCATGATAGCAGATCTCTAATGTACTCTGGTGCTAACCCATTCAATGATTCATAAACCAATGGTCTGGCTCATGGTGCTTCTTTGTGTGGGGGTCTTCATTTATTCAAGTAGTGGCTGTAGCCGGCCACAGAGGTGCCTGATCTTTTTTTAAATTCTTTTATATTTTTAATTTCTGCCGATGGCTGATATATAACAAATTGAATACATCGGACAGGTTCTATTGCATACCAGTTGAAACAGCAAAAAGCTGCTGCCCCGCGCCCCAACCCTGGATAACAGGAGGATAACGGACAAATGGATGGGTGACCACAAGTGATGTTGTCTCATGTAATTAATGGTCACAAATCATAAAGATATTACTTACATTTTTTTTGCTCCCTCGCTGCCAAGTTGATGGACTTTTGTCAGAAACTCATAAAGCTCCTCATAGCCTCCATTTTAAGTCTGCGTGTGGAAAGGCTTTGTTTGAAGGGGTCTACAGCTCACACTCTTACCCCTCCCCCTAGCTTTAACATCATATTGAGACACCCCTCATCTCTTATGCACACGCAAACTAAAGGCAATGATGGCTAAAGCTTGGTTTATGCTTGCGCATCATGAACAATCTGCGTGGAAATGAGACGTCCTGAACCGGTCGAGACGCCTTCTAGTAGCGTTTATACTTTTTGCGGCTTGTCCCTGCTGAGAACCAATATTCTCGAAGACTGTAGGGGGCGGCATAGGGCTCTACGACATGCATACAACACTACACCATAGTAGAAGTAGAAATCACTGTTGTTTAGAAGAAAGCAGCACCCGTGGGCTTAAACAAAGCAGAACTTTGAATCTGTTTACTTAGGTAAAAAGACGAAAAAGGAGACTGTCCACTCGTCCATTAAAACACAGTTGATCACAGTGATCTCTATCGGCCGAATCATTAAGATGTCTGTATTTACGAACCTCCGCCAATAGGAGCTCTTACCAGTCCGCCATGTTTTTTCCACACGGGACTGTCCGCATTGTTACTAAATTTCCTAGGTGTGCGGTGCGAAAATTTGTGTCTCTGCGGTGGCCGCGGTTGCCGAAGTGAAATAATTTGGCCACGTGGAGCCATGTGGACCACGTGGATGCGTCAAGCATAAACCAAGCTTAAGGGTATCAAATGGGACTGAGCATAAGTGTCCTCCCCTTCCTGTCGGCCAATGGGTCATCTGGCCAAAAAAATTATGAATAGAAGTCAATTGAGTGATGAGTTATTTTCTGGTCTATTGTGCCTTATGTCCTAAATCACAAATAGGTTGTAGGCTATATCAATTTAAAGGATAACTAATGATATGCGTTTCCACTGTGTTTCTCAAATGATTCCTGATTTATCTGATTGTAAAAATTCATAATTAAAATGCCTAGAAATCAGAAGTGGCATGTATGACGTTACAGAGCTAAGATTAGCTAGCACACTAGCTAGCATGTGAAACACTCTGACACCTTGGTCCTCCATGATGGCTCTCACTCTCCGACTATTTCTCCCCCAGCATAAAGTGACTTTTACCAAATCTCTAAAATCTGTTTTCTTTGAATCAAAATGTGTCTTTAAAATCATATGACATCACAGACATCTGTTTAATCCATGGAACATTTCAAGCAGGATCAGAAATCAGCTTTTATCGCTCCATTCACTCTCCTTAAGGTTTTTTGGCTGTAGGGGACCCATGGACAAGAAGTAGAACGGCAGAACTTAAGCCTAGTTTATGATTTTCTGACCACACATTTGCACTCAGACGCAGACTTATTGACGGAGACGTTTTCTGTTTCTAGTTCTCCGGTCTTCCACTCCATTCTCTATAGTTTTTAACCAGGACAACAGGGGGCGCTAAGTTTTCACGCCGTCTATGCCTACTATCTCACAGCGCCGCTGTTTTTTTCTAGGCTTGTGAACGCATTTCTTCCTCAAGGAGCAATGAATGACAGAAAGTACGTTTTGATAAAGCTGTAAAGCTTTTTACTAGAAGGGCGGATTATAGAATGCTCTAGAAACACATGGAAACAAACACATCAGCCCTTTTTTGTTGTTTTCTTACACCTCCTTTTGTTCAAAATCGCCAAAGGAACAGATTAGATAAATTATACTTTCAATATCTCTGGCTGTTGCTGAAACTGACCAATCAGATGCATACGCTCTCCGTCGACGGATAGTTAAACTTTGGGCCTCTACTCCGTGCGTCCTTGCGTAGGTGACAGAGAGCCCTTGACTTGACAGATAAGTGTTTTGGAGTCGAAAGCACTTCATTAAGTAATTATATTCTCTGAGGTACATGTAAACTGGGACGACCTTTAACTCTGGTTAAACCATTAGTCTGATTACTGCCAAAAGCTCCATTTAGATGTGCATGGGAATGGACTGAGTGGTTAGGAAGGAAAACTGAGGGCAGCTTACTGAGAAAGGCTCTTAGTACATCTGTGTCTGTAATAAGCCTGTGAATATTCTCATTCATCCAGGTCATGGTTATCTCAATGAAATTTCAGTCGAACACAACTGGACTTGGTAATTTGTCTTGGAAGACGTTTCACCTCTTATCCAAGAGGCTTCATCAGTTCATGCTCGCCGCTGACCAGGCTGGGACTGGTCCAACTAACTGGTGTGGAGACTCAGCTATTTAACCTCTTGGAGGGCTTTTACAAGACTGATTATGTCAATGGATCCTTTGTGCTCCTTGTCTTCATGACGGTCGTTGGCGTGTCGCCTATTAGTGGAGGTTAGGTTTCGGCTTAAGATCCAGCAGGGAGCGCTGTGTTTTAATGTATGTCACCCTGTGACTCCCAGTAACCAGAACTACTATAATGTTGCTAAAATGAAAGCCATTTTATTGAGAGATGTACACTTATTTATGTTAGACTAAAACATTTGATAAATGGAAATTTTTTTTAATAGGAAGTGGAGGAGGAACCTGAAATGCTTAAACAGCAGTTGGAGCCTAAATCAAATGAGCGTTTCAGTTTTAATTTAATAATTCCATCATACATGATATTAGAGCATTTTTATGACTATTGATCTCCATAACTCATTTAACTACAGCAAAAATAAAGGGATACCTCTTGGTTCACAGGTATGAAATGAAGATCATATGCACCTGTATGACTGAATAATGGAGGCATTTTGCACTTACTGACTGGTTTTGAGCTTTTTGGCTGTGTGTTTCAGAAACTCGGTCCCTGCTGGGGTACCTGCTGGAAGCAGACTTTGAGGCGGTTCTGCTGAGCCCTCAGGTAATGGATGTGCTTACTGGAGACGGCATCTGCAGACAGGAGGAGGATGTGGAGGCCTACCTGGAGAGAAGCCTGCTGGAGTATCTGACTGGTGATGGTAGCAATCAGCAGCATCACAGGTAAACGAGCAGAACGGGTTGCTCTTTCATCACTCTAATGTTGGACTTTTGGTCCAACTTTGGTCCGGAGTTTCTGACTCAACATGATCCTCCTGGCGTTCCTGGTTTGTCCAGACCGCAGGTGGATAATGACGACGTCTCCATCTCCATGGTGATGAGTTACTGGCAGTGAGCTCTAGAGATGATCTAGTACCATGTCCACTCATCTGAGGATGTGGACGTTCAGAACTCCAGACCAGTGAACTAGTGTTCATTGGCCTCCAGGCCTCCTTCTGGGCCTGGTATCATCTGGACCTGCAGCCTTCAGACGAATACATTGTCAAGATTTCAGATGCGTCAAAGTAATATTTTTGATTTAAGTAACTCTGTATGATTTTTATTTTTTATATAGTTGCCGTTGTGATCCATTATCTATTCAGTAGAATCCGTGCTTTCCTGGACTTCATGACGCTGTTTGATACCTAATGTTCTCCAGCTAACCTCTATGGTCCGAAACAGAATGGCGGCATGGAGACTGACATGAGGATGAATTCCAGCTCCTGACTGTAGTCCATGTTTGTTTTCGTTTGCTGGAACAGGAAGTGTCCCTGTGTTTCATGTTGAAGATTAATAATGATTTTATTTCTTCTCCTGGTCTGTCCTCTTACTTGGTGCCGTTTCTTCTTCCCAGATGTCTTCGTCCAATTTCCAAATTTCTTCATCCTGTAGGAACCCAGTGAAGCTCACTGCCAATTTTGGGAAATCAAAATAAAACAATGGATTAGGAATGTACCGATACTCGTGTTAGGGCCAATACCGTTCTAATGGACTCATATCAGTTAGTTAACTGATACCATTAATTAATGTAGCAACGGCAATAATTTCACAGAAATTATTTATTTTTCACTTAAAATTTTAGTTTTGTGGTCCTTTTTATTAATATTTTCTTTATGATCTAATTCACCATCATTTGTTGGAACAAGCAGAAAAGAAAACAAAACCTTCAATCTTTCAATTTGTGTGGTAAAAGTATCAGTATCGGTACCCAGTATTGGCAAGTACTCAGAGTATCGGTATGAAATAAGTGATATTGTTGCATTTTTACCATGGATCAAATCAACAAAAGCCTTTAACTGAACCAGTGAACCCACATACCAGTGGAGTAACATCAGCTGTTCTGTTGCAGGGAGCTGACTGTAATGGCCATGGCTGTGTCCTGCCTCCATCTGTTTGCTCAGAGTAACTGGACTGGCCCTGCCGTCTCTGTCCAGGTGTGGGACCTGCTGCCCTCTGCTCGGCTGTCCTCTCAGGTACGATGCTATCTGCTCTATCCGTTTTTGCTTCATTTTAAAGCCAACGCCAACAATACAGTTGTAGTGAAGCAGCTGCCTGATCAAAGCATGTGGATTGTTAAACGTGTAAAGTTTCTGTTAACTGATAAACACACTATGAACTAGCTGAACAGCTCACTTTAAAATTTTTATAGTCAATATTTTTGACATTCCAAATGACAAAAGGGGGGACAGGGAAAGGTGAGTGCACACATTGCTTCACACTGCTTTCTATTTTCCGTTCAGCTTCTTAATCAAGGTCTCTTCAGTGTATCCATGTGCACAGAATTGCACACATCACAAAGACGAGCACTGTAAGGAGTTCTGCCGTTTCAGCCTTCTTTGCTAGAATGACACGGTTGGGGAAATTCAATTCACTTTTATTTCTATAGCACCAATTCCCAACAAATGTAATCTCAAGGCACTTTACAAGAAAAGTCATTTCAATACAATTCTTTTTTTCCAACATTGTTTTTATTTATATTTTTCATGTTATTTAACACACAAGCAAACAAACTTTCCACAGAAACAAAAACAAACTTCCCTCATAGACACGTACATACATTTCGGTAATTATACATATAAAATGACACCAACACAGAGATTGTTCTTTCGTCTTTCAGTCTTTTCAGTTCAGTCATCTTCGGATCAGTCGTAAGTCAGGTCCATGTTTTTCGCAAATCCAATAAATGGTCCCCAGATTTTTTCAAACAAGTCTTTTTTCCCTTTCAGTATGTAAGTAATTCTTTCCAACGGTAGCGTAATTAACATTTGTCTGAGCCACTGTCCAATATAAGGCCTTTGAATACTCTTCCAGTGCTGTGCTATTATTTTCTTGGCCTGTAACAACCCTAAATCAATAAAAGCTTTATTATGTTTTGGGAGTTTCAATTTCTCTGGATATATACCAATAATTATTAAGGGGGGATCTAATGGCAAATCTTTGCCTACTATTCTATTTAGAGTCAACTTCACTTCATTCCAAAAGTATTGTATTTCTTTACATTCCCACATGCAATGGAAGAGTGTTCCCGTTTCATCCCCACATTTTGTGCAAGTTTCTGGTATGTTTGGGTTATATCGATTCAGTTTTTCGGGAGTGACATATACCCGCATGAGCCATTTGTATTGCAGAATCCTGAGTTGGGAGTTAATGGTCTGTTTATGGGCCCTGCTGCAGGCAATCTCCCATTGTTCTGGAGGTATGTCCATATCAAAGTCTTTTTTCCATGCTTCTAATTTTGAGGTTGAGTTTTCTGAGGTCTGGGATAATATAAACTTATAGAATTCAGATATTGCTCCTTTTTTTGAACCTTTTTTATTAATCAACTCCTCGAGCGTAGATTTTGGGGGTTTGTGTAAATTATTTTGTTTTGTTCGAATATAATTTCTCAGTTGAAGGTATTTGTAGAAAAATTTCTTTTGAATATTAAATTTACGGCACAGGTCATCGAATGACATCATAAAGTTGGAGTCTTTTAGGAATAGGTCCTGGATTTTTTCTAGTCCGTTTAAGGCCCACTGCTTAAACACAGTGTCGGCTCGCCCAGGAGTAAATTCTTGGTTTCCCCAAATAGGGGTTAGTTGTGAGAGGACGGGTGGTTCTTTAATAAATCTTTTCACAGTATACCATATCTTGACCATATTTTTGACAATAGGATTGCTGGTTCTTTTAATCAAATTGGCCTCCGAATCAGAGAAAAAGTACAAAGGCAATGAGGGTTTCAAACCAGAACTTTCCATCTCTGTCCATTGGGGTGAATCTTTGGTATTAAAATAATATCTAAAAGATCTCAGTTGGGCTGCCCAGTAGTACCAGGTTATGTTGGGGCACATAAGACCCCCCTCGCTGTGGGGTAGATGAAGTAAGGACAATCTTATTCTGGCGCGTTGGTTTGGCCAGAGAAATTTCAGAAGTAATGTTCTGAATGTTTTAAACCAGTCAGCAGGAGGTGGCAGGGGAATATTCTGAAAGATATATAGTAATTTTGGAAGTATATTCATTTTGTATATATTAATTCGACCAATTAGAGACATTGGGATTGGGGCCCATCTGTCAATACTTTCTTCTATTTCCTTTGTTACCTTTTCATAATTGTGTTGAACAATCAAATTCAATTTGGGGAAAATTTCAATTCCCAAGTAAGTAAATTTAGACACGGGTTTAAATTGCGATGTGGCTATTGGTGGGTTTTTCCTCTCCTCCGCATTCATCATAAGGATGGATGATTTTGATCTGTTCACCAAATATCCTGAAGCATGACCAAACTCATTTATAGTTGTTAATAAATTAGTGATAGAGTCATCAGGTTGTGAAAGGAACAGTATCACGTCATCTGCATATAATGAGATTTTATGTTCTACTTTATCAATTGTGATGCCAGTTATGTTTGAGTGTGACCGTATAGCTATAGCTAAGGGTTCCATTGCCAATGTGAATAATATTGGTGACAAGGGACACCCTTGGCAGCACCCTCGTTTTATTAAAATTGGTTTGGACACATTTCTGTTTGTTAAAATTTCTGCAGTTGGATATAAATATAATAAGCGGATCCATTTTTCAATTTTTGGTCCAAAGCCAAAGCGTTTTAGTACTTCATAAAGATAGGTCCATTCCACCCTGTCGAACGCTTTTTCAGCATCGAGTGAGAGGAGGGCCATATCTGAGGTATCATCTAAATTTTGAATTATGTTGAGAACCCTCCTCACGTTATGTAAACCTTGGCGTCCCAATATGAAGCCATTTTGATCTCTGTGGATGACAGATGGAAGGCTCTCCTGTATCCGTGTAGCAAGAATTTTGGAAAGTACTTTCAAATCAGAGTTGAGTAAACTAATTGGTCTAAAATTTTCACATCTGTCATTTGATTTCCCTGGTTTAGGTAGTAGAATAATTAATGCATTAGTCATGGACTTAGGTAGACTCCCGTTCTCGAGAGCTTCTTGTAGCATTTCTAAAATAGGTTTTATTAGTTTTTCCTTAAATTGTTTATAAAAGTCACTTGGGAACCCATCAGGTCCTGCTTTTTTGCTTCCACTCAGGTTGTCAATCGCCTGTATTATTTCTTTTTCAGTTATTTTAGCCTCCAGTCTTTGTTTGTATTCTTCTGTTATAGTCGGGATCTCTAATTTATCCCAAAAAGGAAAATTTGAATTTAGATCAGCATTATTTTGAGAGTCGTATAGTTTTTCATAGTAATTCCGGAATTCTTTATTTATCTCTAACATGTCAATTGTGCAATTTCCTTCTGAATTTATTATTTTAGTTATATTTTTCTGTGTTTCGAGTTGTCTAATTTGCCATGCCAGGATCTTGCCCGGTTTCTCGCCCTGTTCGTAAAATGACTGATTTAGGCGAAGTATATTGGAGGCTGCCCTATCAGCTGAATCTTTATTATATTGTGCTTTAAGCAGCAACAATTCTTTATCAGCAAGAGGATCCCTTTTTTTGAACGTTTGTAGTTCGAGTTCTTTTATTTTTGATTCTAGTTGCTGTCTTTTCTTATGTTGCTCTTTGGATTTTGATGAGGTGTAGGATATTATATATCCCCTTAAACAGGCCTTGAAGGCTTCCCACCTAATGCAAGCTGAGGTCTGATTGGTATTTATACTAAAATATTCATCAATTTTAGTCCCTACATATTTAATAAAGTCTTTGTCTTTAAACCATTTTTGATGTAAGTTCCATCTAGGAGGGTCCACAAATATTTTTTTGTGAACTAATTTTAAATTACAGGGAGCATGATCAGACAATGTGATGCTATCATATGAGGAGTCTACTATGTTAGGTAATATTTCAGCTGTAATAAGAAAGTAATCTAATCGAGAATATGTGTCAAATGTTTTCGAGTGGCATGAGTATGTTATTTCTGTAGGATTTAAAGTGCGCCAGATATCTACCAGATTTAGTTCCTTCATGAAATTTTGAATGGCCCCTCTGCTTTTGGTATGAGTCTGGTCTGCTCCAGTTGAGCGGTCCAAACCAGGATTCAGAACACAGTTCCAATCCCCAGCTATGATGTTTCTACCTGGGAGAGAGGAAATTGTAAGAAACAAATGCGTGTAAAATGCATCATTGTCCACATTAGGCCCATATACATTTACTAGATTAAGATGTTCATTTAAAATAGTACCCTGTATAATTAGATACCTACCATATTTGTCTTTGATAACATTGGATACATTAAAAGGGAGAGATTTATGAATGAGTGTAATTACACCACGAGCTCTGGATGTATATGTTGATGCATACAAGAATCCCTGCCACCTCTTGCTGATTCTGACATTTTCCTCCTCTCGGGTGTGGGTCTCCTGTAGGAAAACTACTTTAGAACCTAAATCCTTTAATTTGTTCATGACTTGTTTAATTTTTTTAGTCTTTTGTAAACCTCTGCAATTCCAGGAGGTAAATAAGATTTCTAATTGTTGTGTCATATCATTTTAAGAAAAGTATGTATCTGCTGTATTAATTGTAGAGTTGCCTGAGGGTTAACAAACACAGTGGAAAGAGAAAAGGAACAAAAAAATAATGAACTTAAAACAAAAATGAAAACATTCCCACCCAGCTGACTGGTTAAACTCCTGAAAATTACTGCTTCCGGCCGCGAACATCTGCAGATCCAAGGATCTTGACAATCAAACATTTATATTCTCCTTCTCGCTCCTATTCAAAGTTCACATTTTAGGGCAATGTCAACAGTAGTCTTTGAGAGGCAGTATAGGTGCCTAACCTTGAAACATTATTAGCAGCAGCAACAGTATTTTTGAACACTCGGAGAATATCAAAAGAACTTGCTCACATAGAATACCGCCATGCCTGTGTGCGTCAGTTACAGTGTTGTTTGTCGTATCTTGGCAACAAAAACCTTTGCCTCCGCCGGTGAGTTGAATTTGAAGACTCTCTCCTCGTAGGTCAGCACAAGCGTGGAGGGGGAGATGATGCCGTGTCTGACTCCGAGCCGGCGCAGTTCCTCTCGGACGGCGTCGAACTGTTTACGTCGTTTGTGTACCTCCGTCGCAACATCTGCGTAGAATCTCACCCTCTGGTCTTTGTAGAGGATCTCTTTCTTCGTCCTCGCGGTCTTCATGATGATTTCTTTCTGTTTGTAGTTGAGGAATCTCATGATAATTGTTCACGGGGGGGCGTCTGCATCTCTTTTGGGTCCAACTCTGTGCGCTCGTTCCAGAACGAGTGGTTGGCGCATTGGGTTCAGCTCGAGTGCGTCCGGTATCCAACTCTCCAAAAACCCGCACATGTCGGGACCCTCCGCGTTTTCTGGCACTCCCACAAGCCTGAGGTTGTTCAGACGCGATCTCATCTCTAGATCTACGGTTTGGTCTTCTAGGCGTTTATTTCGTTTTTGTAGAGTTTCAGTAAGCATTTTCAACTCTCCCTGCTCCATCTCAACGCCAGTCAGGCGCCCCTCCGCCCGTAACACACGCTCCTCACACCCAGTCACTTCTTTGCGCGTCTCTTCGATAGCCTTCAGCACCCCATCAAATCTCCCCGAGAACTCCGCTTTTAGGTGTCGTATCTCATTGACAATCTCCTCTTTTACCAAGTGAAGTTGGCCTTTATCACTCGCTAATTTAGCAGCGCTGGAAGTTTCTTGCTCCGGAGCCTCCGCGTTAGCTGCGGGGCTAAGAATGCCCGTAGCAATATTAGCATTAGCTTCCTTCATAGCGGCGGGGGCTTGTTCCGACTTACCAAAGTCCGTAAGTCTCGACTGCGTTGCAGGTTTCGGCTTATCTTTACTTGTTTTACCACCGGAAGGCATTTTCTTAGTAGCAGCCCCTCGTTGTGGGTATGTCACGGGCCCAATGTGAAAAGAGTATTCAGGATTGTTACAGGAGCAAATTCGAGCGTGCCTTTCAGCTTGCGGCCATAACCGGAACTATTTCAATACAATTCTACTAACAATCCAGTCAGTTAAAAGTTTTCTATGTAAGGAATCCCAGCAGATTGTGTCATTGATGTGAGGTTGTACCCGGATCATGCAGACTCCAACCACAGCAATTCCTCACCAATCCCTCATACTGAGCAAGCATGTAGCGACAGTGGAGAGGAAAAACTCCACTTTAACAGGAAGAAACCTCCAGCAGAACCAGAACCAGATCCTGGCTCAGTACACGCGGTTATCTGCCACGACCGTCTGGGGGTCTGAGAAGACAGAGGAGGACAGCATGGAGGATGCTTGGTGACTTTAAGCATCATCTGGACCGATGTTCCCCATCCAGCAGGGGGTGCTGTAGTTGAGCAGGATACCAGAACATGTGGAGGATGGTGGATGAGAAAGTGGTCAGTCTGTCCTCCAGCAGTCTAACTGTGTGTCCAGACCAAACGTGATAGGAGCGACTAGAGCTTCAGGTTTACATGTAAAATCAATGGAGGAACGCGATGAAGCGCGACTTTGGATCCCGCGACACTTTGGAAGCAGATTTGCGTCTCGAAAAAGCTATTCTGCCTGATTTGCGCAAACAATTCGCGCTACAGATGCGATGGAAAATTCGCACTGCATTTTATGTGGTGCATTTTGTGCATTCGCGCTCATGGCGTATATCGCTGGAGTTGGAAAAATCTGAACTCCAGCGTCAAATCGCGCCGCAACAACCAATCAGGGGACAGAGTCTCAGTGATTCTGTGACTGTCATGGAGTCACAGCCTCAGCAGGACATGGAGGAAATACTGATAAACATCGTGGCTAATCACCCCGAGCTACACGACACAAGCAGTTTTCTATACAGAGACAGGAATAAAAAACTAAACTATTTAGACAGGAATGCTCTTAAGAGGTTTGTGGGTGGCTCTTAAAAGAGCCGTTGTTGCTGTAAAAGCACGTCTCAGCCTAGAAGTCAGCCTTGAAACGGCATCCTCACCTGGTTTCCTGGTAGCACTGAAAGCTAATTCCAGAATTGAAATAGAAAGTGGATTCTAGAATTGCGCTGCTCTGGGTGGCTGCATGTTGGAGTGGCTCTGTTAGCTACACATAGTTTTGTTTTTGTTTTTGTTTTTTGGACATTGCTTCCCCCTTTTTCTTGAGGAAGGATTGCACTCTTTCGACCTGTTTGCTTTGCGGGTTTTTGTCCTGTGAAGTTTGAAGGATTTTTGCTTTTGATTTTTCACTTTTGCTCAGTTGTTATGATGCATAACCATGGCAACAAGGTGGGTGCAGAGCAGGATTGAAAAGGAGACAGAGAAGGAAAAATTCAAACCATCTCTTCCATCAATCATAATGGGAAACGTGAGATCTCTAGCTAACAAAATGGATGAACTACAAGCCCTGACAAGGACTCAGCCTGAGTATCGTCAATGCAGTGTTATGTGCTTCACTGAGACGTGGCTACAGGATCATATCCCCGACTCCGTCTCTCTGATTGGCTTTCTGACTGTACGAGCAGACAGAGATCTGAAGAGAAGTGGAAAAAGAAAAGGAGGTGGAGTAACAGTGTTTGTGAACAATGTGACATGTTACTGTGAAGTGTTGTCTCTGCAGCCCAGATATTGAACTCTTGGCAGTAACCTTGCATCCATATTATTTACCAAGAGAGTTCACCAATGTTATTTTGGCAGTTGTTTACATTCCACCTTCAGCTGTTGCCGACCATGCATGTCATGTCATCAGTTCTGTTGTTGCTAAGCTACAGACCCAGCACCCCAATGCATTTGTGGCAATATTTGGTGATTTTAATCATGCCTCGGTCTCTTCTACACTTCCAACATTTCAACAGTTTGTCAGCTGCTCCATAAGAGAAAACAAGACCTTGGATTTGTTTTATGCAAATGCAAAGGATGCTAATATGCCCAAACCAAGACCTCCGCTAGGACAATCAGATCACAATCTTGTCTTTCTCTGCTCTGAATATAAACCACTTGTTCAAAGGCAACCTCCGGCAAAGAGAACAGTTAAAAAATGGTCTAATGAAGCTGAAGAAGCCCTGCAGGGTTGTTTTGAGTCCACAGAGTGGATGACTCTTTGCCAGCCACATGGAGAGGACATAAATGCCATGACTGGGTGTGTGACTCAATACATAAACTTCTGTGTGGACAACATTGTCCCCTCCAGAACAGTGAGATGCTTCCCTTATAACAAACCAAGGATCACCAGTGAGCTCAAGGAACTGCTGAACAAGAAAAAAAGAGCCTTCAAGGAGGAAATTAGGGAGTTATTAAAGAGTATACAGAAGCAACTAAAAGTCAAGATCAGAGACAGCAAATAGGCATACAGGAAGAAGCTGGAAAACAAACCACAGAGGAACAATATCCGAGATGTCTGGTCTGGAATGAAAAAGATCACAGGCTTTAAGCAAAGAAAGGACTGGATAGATGGAAATCTGGATAGAGCCAATGAACTGAACACATTCTTCAATAGGTTCAGTTCAGGAAAAAGCTCAGCATCCTCATCTCCTGTTTCCATCAAAAGAGACATCCGACTCTCCTCTGACCCACACCTGTCCTGTCACACCTCAGATGTTTTATCTTCCACCTCAGTCATGAACTCTTCTTCTTCCACAACGTTGTCTTCTACCAAGTCAGGAGATTCCGTTACCCCCTTTACCTCACCTTCCCACCTATCTTTTTCTAAAAGTCAGGTGAAGAGGCAGTTGGAGAAACTGAACCGGAGCAACACTGCAGGTCCAGATGGTGTCAGCCCCAGAGTCCTGAAGACCTGTGCAGAGCAGCTCTGTTGGCTTCTGCAGCACCTATTCAACCTTAGCCTGAACCAAGAGAAGGTTCCAGTGTTGTGAAAGACATCCTGCCTTGTTCCAGTACCAAAGAAAACTCACACATCAGTCATCAATGACAAAAGACCTGTTGCCCTGACATCCCATATCATGAAGGTCCTGGAGAGACTCCTGTTGCCCCACCTGAGAAAGGAAACTAGAACCTATCAGGAACCCCTGCAGTTTGCTTATCGCCGTGGAGTTGGTGTTGAAGATGCCATCATCAACCTGCTTCAACCAACTCAGTTATCTGGACAAATCAGGAAGCATTGTGAGGATCATGTTCTTTGATTTCTCCAGTGCATTTAACATAATTCAGCCTGATATGCTTTGTCAGAAACTCCTGAAGACACAGGTGGAGGCCTCAACAATCAGCTGGATCAATGACTACCTGACAAACAGACCACAGTTTGTGAGACTGAAGGATTTTGGGTCAAACCAGCTGGTCAGCAGCACAGGAGCACCACAAGGGACTGTACTCTCACCATTCCTTTTCACTTTGTACACCTCAGACTTCCAGTATAAGACAGAGACCTGTCATCTGCAGAAATACTCAGACGACTCTACAAGTGTTGGGTGTATCAGAGATGGAGAACAAGCTGAATACAGAGAGCTGGTGAGAAGCTTTGTGGCATGGTGTGGAAACAATCATCTTACCTTGAATGTGAACAAAACAAAGGATATGATAGTAGATTTCAGAAGAAACGGAGACAAGTCAAAGACTGTCTCCATCATGGGAGAAGAAATGGAGGTGGTTGAGAAGTACAAATACCTCAGTTCACCTGGAAAACAGACTGGACTAGAGAATCAACAGTGAAGCCTTCTACAAAAAGGGACAGAGCAGACTGGACTTTCTGAGGAAGCTGAGGTCCTTCAAGATATGCAGCAAGATGCTGCAAATCTTCTACAAGTCTGTGGTGGATAGTGCCATCTCTTCGTCCATCATCTGTTGGGGTAACAGCATCAGAGCCAGGGACTTAAAACGGCTCAATAACCTGATACAGAAGGCTGGTTCTGTTCTGGTTCTGTTCCAGTTCTGTTCTGGGGACGACTGTGGAACAACTGGAGATAAGGATGCAAAGAAGGATTCTTCATAAAATTAAAAAGATTATGGACAACCCTGAGCATCCTCTCCATGAGACTATCCTACAGCAACAGAGTATCTTCAGTTGGAGGCTTCTTCAGTTCCCTGCAACACAGACTGCTACAGGAAATCCTTTCTCCCCACAGCCATCATGGTCTACAACAACTCCTTGAAAAATTAATGAGCTACAACAACAATTAATTTCCCTGTGGGATCAATAAAGTATTTTTGAATTTTGAATTTGAATTGAATCTCATCCATAAGCAGCTCCTGGAGCAAATGGTTAAACTCCCCAAACTGAGAACACATCTGAAGAATGAGCGCTTATGCTCCCGATGTCAACGTTGTCTAGCTTTATCTAGCAAATAACGTCAAGCCACTCTCTCGATACGATCCACCATAGTTCAGAACCTGCAGCAACAGAGAAAGCCCGGCCCATGAGTTGTTTTTTCCTCAGAAGCAAGCTATGGAAGCCAAAAAGTAAATACGTCAAACTTCATCCGTTAAATGCGTTGCCTGACGCAGACCAATTGTGCGGTGTGAATTCACCATAAACCTATAGCAGTATAACTACAGAGATAACTCAGGATAACCTAAGCCACTCTAACTATAAGCTTTATCAAAAAGGAAGGATTTAAGCCTAGTCTTAAAAACAGACAGAGTATCTGCCTCATGGACTAAAACTGGGAGCTGGTTCCACAGGAGAGGAGCCTGATAACTAAAAGATCTGCCTCCTATTCTACTTTTAGAAATCCCAGGAACTACCAGTAGACCTGCATTCTGAGAATGAAGTGCTCTGTTAGGAACATATGGAACAATCAGATCTCTGATGTACAATGGAGCCGATTATTAAGGGCTCTATAAGTAAGGAGGAGGATCTTAAACTCTAGTCTGGATTTAACAGGGAGCCAATGGAGAGAAACCAAAACAGGAGAAATGTGATCTCTCTTTTTAATATTCATCAGAACTCTTGCTGCAGCATTTTGGATCAATTGAAGGCTTTTAATTGCATTTTTGGACTTCCTGATAATAAGGAATTACAGTAGTCCAGCCTTGAAGTAACAAATGCATGGACTAGTTTCTCTGCATCACTCCTGGACAGGATGTTTCTAATTTTAGCAATATTCCAGAGGTGAAAGAAAGAAATCCTAGAAACCTGTGTAGTATGGGATTTATATGTCATGTCTTGGTCAAAAATTACACCGAGGTTCTTTACATTATTAGCAGAGGCCAAATTAATGCCATCCAGATGAAGTAATTGATTTAGCAGTTTCCTTTTTAAAGGTTCTGGTCCAAAGACAACAACTTCTGTCTTGTTTGAATTTAGGAGCAGAACATTCAGAGTCAACCAAGTTTTTATGTCTTCCAGACATGCTTGTAATCTACCTAACTGATTGGTTTCATCAGGTTTTATGTATAAATATAATTGTGTATCAACTAACTGTGGAAATTCATTCTATGTTGTCTAATTATTTTACCAATTGGAAGCATATATATAGTAAAGAGAATCGGTCCGAGCACAGTCTGTGCATCGACTGTGTCAAAAGCAGCACTGAGATCTAACAAGACCAGAACAGTCACAAATCCATTATCTGAGGCCATTAGAATATCATTAGTAACTTTTACCAGTGCTGTTTCAGTGCTATGATGAGCTCTAAAACCTGACTGAATTTCCTCAAAAAGGTTGTTGCTGTTTAGATGCTCACATACTTAATTAGCAACTATTTTCTCAAGAATTTTGGATAAGAAAGGAAGGTTAGATATAGGTCTGTAGTTAGCTAAGTCATCTTGATCCAGGGAGGGTTTCTTAAGTAAAGGTTTAATTACAGCAACCTTAAATTCCTGAGGCACATATCCATTTATTAAAGATAGATTCATCATGTCTAGAATAGGGCCAGTAACCAGAGGGAACACTTCCATAAATAATTTGGTTGGTATTGGGTCTAACATACTAGTTGAGGGTTTAGATGAAACTGATATTTGTGATAATTCATAAAGTTCAACAGGATCATAACGGTACAGACATAAACATGGTTCTACAGTTCTCTCTGATACTGCCTCAGTTACTGAAAGAGTTAATCATGTTTGGGAGAATGCCAATGATTTTATTCTTTATATAATTTATTTTACTTATGAAGAAGCCCATAAAGTCATCACTACTGAGAGAAGGGGGAATAGTAGGCTCCACAGAGCTATGACTCTGTGAAATTTTGGCAACTGTACTAAAAAGACACCTAGGATTGTTTTTATTTACCTCTATTAATGACGAGAAAAATGCTGTTCTAGCTTTGCGAAGGGCGTTTTAATAAAGTAGTATACTATTTTTCCAGGTTATATAGGAATTATTTAAGTGTGTAGAGCACCATATTCTCTCCAGTTTCCTAGTATTCTGCTTTAAAGAACGTAACTCTGCACTAAACTAGGGAGCCAGCCTCCTATGGCTGATTACCTTCTTTTTTAAGGGGGCTACACTGTCTAGTGCCAAACGCAGTGAGGAAGTAATACTTTGAAGCAGACCATCAATATCTGAAGGGTTAGTGTTGGAATTACTGCCATCCACTGTGGTGTTCTGAGACGGATAGAGAAACAAGAATGGAACAGATTCTTTAAAACTTGATACAGTATTGTCTGATAAACTTCTACTGTAATGAAATTTTCTTTCAGATTTTGGAACGTTGAGTAAAGTAAATTCAAAGGTTATCAAAAAATGGTCAGATAGGACTGGGTTATGTGGGAGGACTGTTAGTTCATCACACTCAATGCCGTATGTCAGTACAATGTCTAAAGTGTGCCGACCAGAGTGTGTGGGTCCCTTCACTTTCTGAGTAAAGCCAATTGAGTCTAAGATAATATTAAATGCTGCAGTTAGGCTATCACTTTCAATGTCCACGTGAATATTAAAATCCCCTACTATAATTACCTGATCAGTGTTTAAAACTAAATTAGATAAAAATCTGAGATCTGGTCCAAGAATTGAGAGTAAGGGCCTGGTGGACGACACAAAACCACAAACAAAAGTGGTTTTAATGTTTTGCAGCTTGGATGAGGAAAACTAAGGATTAGATGTCCAAAAGAGCTGTAGTTAATAACTGGTCTAGGGCGAATTTGCAAATCTGAATGAAAGATGGTTGCAACTCCTCCTCTTCGCCCAGTATTTCTAGGAATGTGAAAATTTTGATAATTCGTAGGAGTTGACTCATTTATATTTACAATATACTCCTGCTGCAGCCAGGTTTCTGATAGGCAAAATGAATAAATTTTATTATCATATATTAAGTCATTTACTAATAAAGTCATTGAGGAGCGGGTCGTATGTTTAGTAAACCACATCTAATTACTCCATTTTCTTGTTTGGTCCGAGTCGTATTTATTTTAATGAGATTTTCATAGTTTGCTTTTGTCTCAATGGGGTATTTAGTGGGTAACTGTACAGAAGCTGCAGAGAGGTGGGTTAAAATACGACTCTGCTTCCTGGTCTGGACCCTGGTTTGTCAGTGTTTTGAAGGAATAATAAATTTATCCTAATTCCTAGAAAGAAGAGCTGCTCCATCCAAAGTGGGATGACATATGCCGCACTATGTTTACTTCATATACAGGCACAGCCTCTGCACACACACACCAGGATCCTCCGGTGTATTTCTTGCCATGTGAAAGCAGCTAAAAGGAAATGTTCTGGTAAAAAAGTGATGTATTTGTAAAGACAACTACGCAGGGTTTTTTCCTGGCTCAAATTGAGGCAGAGGTGGTACCATGTCAAAGGATTACGTGTTGTTTCTCAGATGGCAGACATTAAAAATCCACATAAAGCACAAGGATGGCAAATTTATATACGTATCCCCCCCAGAAGTATCTGCGCAACCATGAAGTGTGTTATCTTTGCTGTTTTTGTCCGTTCTGTGCAGAGAAACTTCAACTTTAATTTACGGCTCAGAGTCCTGCAATAGAACAGGTACCTGTAGCTAATCTGCTGTTTCAGATGGATAAATCAAATCTCTCTCTGGGAGCGCTGGTTGCAGAGATAGTGAGAATAATCTGCATTTAGCACAAAGTTGGGGGGATTTTCAGACTCTCTCCACACAATGGAAGTGGGAGTCAACCAAAAGTATATTATTTTTCTCTAATCCACAGTAAAGAAAAAACTTCCGCCAGACCCATGACATTTAGATTATGTATCTTTTCCATCTTTAAACGGTACCTGCAGCATCGCTGAACATTTTTGGAGCAGAAAGGAGTCAGTAAAAATCTTGAAAATATTATCTGCGCAGAAAGAAAACATGACACTCTGCGCGGTAGTAGAGAGGAGTATTTAATGTTAAAATACAGATTTGTTTATCTACTCTTCACATTTAATAAATATATTTTCTCTTTCTGTTTCCCAATGAATTCAACAGGAGGAAAGCTCTCTATATAATCTCTATAATCTGTTATGATCCATAATATGATCACATTTGTAATCTGCAATACAGTAGGTCAGATGCCGAAAGGATCATTTTACGGCGGTCAGAGGCTGTTATGAACCAGGCTTCAGGTTTGGTGGAGACAAACTCGTCTTAAAAAGTGCTGTGGACATGTCCCCGGCATCCCGGGTTAAAAGGACGCAAATGCCTTAGCCAGGTAAATTGATTCAGCCCGATTGTCAAACCCCCTGGCTCTGTGTTTTTGAGAAACTGTCCTGCATTCTGGCCATGATTCTGACCCTCGCCAGTCCCTGCCTGCGAACTGTGTTTAGACTTGACACAATTTTCATGTCTTGTCCTAACCATGATTACCTTTTAACTGCCTGTTATGATAATTTGTCTGCGCTGTTTGACCTGGATTCCTGACTCTCCTCGCATGGTTGTTGTTTATTTAAGTAGTGGCTTATTTTCCCAGGTCATAACTGTAACGCTAAAATCCATTAATGTTACTCTGATACAGAGGAATTTTTTTAAAATAAACATGACATGCTTGCATGCAAAAAACAAAATAATATTTACCTGGTTGAAGAGCTGGGGGAAATTAGGATGCCGATAGCACCAACTAGCTGGAAAATCATTTTTGCACTCTGTGGAAAACCATTTTATCTTTTCTGCAGTTGCTTCAGCGCTTCCCGGCACACTGCTGCTGATACAGCGCCCCAATAGTGGCGCAACGCTGCAACTGCAGTTAAAATAACAACCATATAGCTGGGGCGGCAGAAAATTAGCTGGAGGTGGCCCCACGCAAATTTGAACGTAGGAAAAACCCTGCTACGGTTAAAGACCGGATGGAATTGTCTGGCAGTATTCCAGAATATCTATCTGAAAACGGCTCTAATGAATTATTTCTGTGACTGTCTGTGAAGACGGCTAGCTGAGCTAAATCATATGAATAAGGCTGTATGTCAGTCAGTATGTTTACATACAGCAAGAGAAAGTAGACTTATTACCTTAGTCTGATTGAAATCAGACTTTTGACATGCATGTATACACCTGGTTCAGCTAGAACTGAACTGAACTGAACTGGATTTTCAGAAGCCCAACTAAGCTGCTCAGATAATGAGATTGTGAATCAGACTTCTCTTAAACTCCACCCCCACACTCGTGCACCCCCTCAGGAAGTGGAAAGACATGGAAGTGCAACTCAGCAAAACACAGTAGTATTATATGGCGGCTAAGACAAACATAAGCGGCTGATCAGCGCATCTTTGGACTGATGTAGACACAGTGGATTGTAATTATGAATATCCTGCTTTAACTCCGTCTGCTTCACTCCCACCAGCCTCTGTACTGCCTGAGCTCAAAGAAGCTAACCGCTATAAGGCTAACACATAGGGACGCATGTCGCCATCTATCATCGAGGAGTCAAACATGATCCAGTTAATAATTAGATTTACTGAGTAACATGTAAACTGGGACCCAGCTCTCTACATGGGGTAAACCCTTACTCTGATTACTCAATGAATCTCCATTTAGATTTGCATTTAAACGCACTGAGTGAAGTCCAAGCAACTCATGGTCACAGACCTGTAGAGAACCCAATCCCATTCAAGAGCTAAGTCCAATCTGTTGTGCTCTATTAGCTTCCTGAGTTCTTTCTGGTTGGCTTTATTGGTAAAGTCTCATCAGGCATGGGCATTTATCATATTGTTACTCTTATCATGAAGTTTCTTTTTGAGATTAGAAATTATCTTGACAACAATAAATTTAAATGTCTGAAAACTCCCCCAAAACTACATGTACCCTTTTCCAGTGCTTCCCCTAGAACCTTCTCCAAAAAACTAGGATTTAGGGAAGAAGATGGTGAACAAAGATTTTTCTGGAAGGCTAATGTTTAGATTAGAACACTCCCCCTTCAAGAAGTGACGAGACTGCAGAAGCAGGAATAACAACACCTGTATGACAACACCACAGAAACAAAGAGAGTGGCAATCAAAGAGTACAGTAGGTACCAAATGTTGTTGGCTGCAGCGTTGTCGTCCATTTCTTCCCTCATTGTTCATTTCTACTTTAATTCCGTCTGCTTCACTGCTGCCAGCCTCTTTTTACTATCTGTGGGACGCTCCAGGCCAACCAATGTGAAATGATGCATGTCGCCACCTAGTGTCGCAGGGTGGAGCACACTTCATTCAATAGTTGGGTTTTCTGAGTGAAAAGTAAACCAGGATAAAGGCTCCCTTTTCAGGTCATACTGTTGATTTAGAGGTGGATGGAAAGGCACAGACAGGTGTTTACACAGTGACCACATCAGACTAGTTAATTTACTTTGTATTAAATATCTGGACTGTGTCTTGGTGATTGTTTTGGGAGAGTTTTTTTTTTTTTAACTTTTTATTTGTTTTTCTTTAAACATTATACAGGGTAGTGGGGGGAAACCAAAAAAAAAAAAAAAACGTGTGAAGAACATCATGTTGGATCACCATGTTTTTGCAGTTTGATCCTTTCTCAATATCAATGTGATGGTCTTTGTTCTGTCGATTTTTTGTATTTAGTCCATTTCTCCCACTTACGGCAAAATTGGTCCTCTTGAGTCCTTATTCGGTAGGTCAGTTGTTCCATAACATGTATTTCGTCCATAACTTTCATCCAGTCACTGTGTGATGGTGGGTCTATCTTATACCATTTCCTTGTAATTGGTTTTTTGCAGGCTGCCAACATTGTTTTGGAAGAGTTTAATTTCAGATTCCTAATGTTTAGTCTTAGTTCTGCTCTAGTGTGGCAAATTATAGGATTTTTCTAACAGTATTGATGTATTTCTCTCCTTTTGAATATTGTTACTGCAGGATCCCCAGTTGTTGACGGACTCCATTCATTCCAGCCTGCTCCTGGATGGCGAGTCAGTGTACACCCTGGTGGTCAACCCCTTCCTCCTGCTGCTAGCCAGGGTTATTCTCACCAAGTGCTCTGGAAAAATGGAACAACTTCAGGTAAAATTGAAGAAAATGTCTGCCAGATGGTTCCAGCTTGTCAGCACAGAGCAGCACAAAACATTTTGTGGTGACTGTGCAGCATGTTGTTGGTGGGCTGACGTTACCTCTGTCCTTCAGTCACTGACTAGACCATAGGTCTGAGAGCCAAAGCTTGATCCAAACCCAGTATCCCAAACAGAGCAGCAAATCTGCAACAGAATGGCTGCAAAGAAAATTTGTATTTGCAGTGGCCTAGTCAAAGTCCAAACTCAGTCTTTGGGACCTCTGATTCAGAAACGAAGGTCTGAAGATCTCAATAAAGTGACAAAACCTTATTAAAAAGAGAAAAGTAAACTTTCTCCAAGGATTTTAGCGACTGACAGACAGATATGCCACATTTCCACCAGTACCGGTACAGAACGGGCCGCTTTGGTGTGTTTCCATTACCTGCGTCCGTTCCGAGCCGACCCCTTTTTTGGGACTACCTCTGCCTTGGTTCCAAACGTTCCGAAGCGACCCTGAAACGCCCACCTATGGACTGATTGGTCCGGTAACATGATGTCCCTCTGACTCCTACCAGCAGTGGTAGCAGCTGATTGGTCTGTTTGTTTGTCTCAGAGGAAGCTATAGTTTAAAGTTTGAAATAAGCAGAACGCTAAAGTTAACTACAAGCAGCCTAAAATGATAAAGAAATCGGTGTGAGGGTTAGGGTTAGGTGGGGATCTTGTAAGTATATATAATATTGAATCTATGTATTTCATCATGTTGTCATGATGGCTGAATGGTTAGTGTTGGTGACTCCTGTTTGGTAGGTCCAGGTTCATTTCCCTGTACTGCTGTGCTTAAGGTTTTTTTCACAGTAGGTTCAGGTTCTCAGATATTCTTCCTGGTTTAAGAAAAAAAACTTTTTCTAGATTTTAAACAAAATTATTATTAATATTTTATTTTTAAACCAAGTTCGGACATCAAGACAATAGCCAGTTCTGTATGTTCAGTGCTGAACAGTGTGGACGGTCAATAAATTAATGAAGATAGAAGTAATAATAATTCTGTTGATTCATTTGCTCCCCCAAAATGCACAAGGTCTTCTCAATCTTCATTGCATTGTTAAGCATGTATCTCAGATCATCATATTTTTACCCAGATGTTGTAAAATCTGGAAGCAAAACATGCTGTGGTGGATGTTTTAGGTTTTTTATTTCAATGAATGAAACCAAAAACACAATTTTAATGGCAGAGCAGTAGGCTACTTTTAATTTTAGTTTTTTCAATGCACTATTTCTTCTATCAATTTTTTTGTGCCAAAATATGATTCCCCTGGCTAATATTATTAAATGAGGGCCAAACCTCCGTTATTTTGCAGGATTAAAGGTTCAGAATAGACGGTGAATATTTACAGAAACACTTGGAGGTAGGGCTGGGTGATATGGTTTAAAAATGTAATCCGATTTTTTTTATATATCAAATCTGATTTCAGATTTTAATACATTTTTCCTACCTTATTTTTTTTCATAAGAAGAAATTGATGATGATAAAAATATTTTCAGAAACCTTCTTTTATTTCAATCACCCTGTCCTGGAGCTGACTTGAATTTAATATCCACTAAAACAAGCTGCATAGTATCCATATTAAACAAGATGGCTAGATTAACATCACTCTGAGCCATGGAAGTCTAAGTAGTTCATTGGTTAAAAAAATCTGTTTTCCTAAAATTTAATCTTCAACAACAGAAGAGATGATATTTGCTGGCGCTTTTATTAAGATAAGCCCGCCCACGTCCTCACCCACTGCAGTTCTTTTAAGATGGTAATGGAAACACAACCTACCCGTTCCAGACAGTACTGACCCGTTCCAGACAGTACTGACCCGTTCTGTACCGTACTGACCTGTTCTGTACCGTACTGACCCGTTCTGTACCGTACTGACCCGTTCTGTACCGTACTGACCCGTTCTGTACCGTACTGACCCGTTCTGTACCGTACTGACCCGTTCTGTACCGTACTGGTCCTGGTGGAGAAGGGGTAAGACTGACTGCTGAAGGCTGTTCTACAACCTCCTTAGTCATCGTGGTTGTTTCCACACTCTGCTCTGTTAAATTATGACAGGGTGAAAGCCCTAGTGTGTTTTTGGACTCTTGAGGTCAGATCGAAAGAATTTTGGCTGTTATGACTTGAATAATGCAACATGGCTACTGTCATACAGATCAGTCTTTTCATCATCTAAACCAGTGTTTCTCCACTCGGTCCTGAGGACCCACTGTCCTTCATTTTTTAGCTGCATCTCTGCTCCAGCACAAATGATTCAAATCATAGCGGTAGCTCCTCAATGCCATCAAGTTCTACAGAAGCCTGTCAATCCCCAGTTATTCAGGTCAGGTGTGTGGCAGAAGGGAAACACCTAAGAAACCATATTTAAACCACTGTAGCTATAACACTAGAGGAGCAGTTGAGGTACTTGACCCATCATTGATGCTTTCTGAGAGCAACTGAAAGAGAAACCATATAAAGGAAAAGAAGCCAGAAGACCTTTAACCTCTGGAGCTATCTGTTCCTAGCTTTCTGTTCCCAGCATCCTGCTACCTTCTCCTAGCTATCTGCTCATAGGTATCTACTCCCAAGTATCTCCTCAGACTCCTGAGACAGACACTTAAAACTTGATGCCGCCATGCTTCAGAGGATGTGCTGCTCATATATTGGAAAACGCAGCAGACATCTGCAAGCTGACACACAAATAAGATTATCCATGCATCAGTTCAACTCGTCTAGTGCTAAACAGTAGTAGGAAGTAGGAAGTGTTTTAGTGCAACAGTACTACTGGCTCACTAACATGGTTTCTCTACTTTATTTCTTTTAATTCTAGTCTGATTGAAAAAGTGAAGCAGTCTGCTGTTTATACTGCATGATCAGCACTTTCCTGCAGTATGCATCTTTACGGGGAGTGGTGTTTGATTTTTGCTGTTGGGCCTGAAGATGAGCTTTTTCAGAGTGAATTCTGAGTGATTGTTAAGTTCCAAGAGCTGGACCACAGGCTCCTCCACAGCTCACAGCGTTTAACAGCTGTTAAACATCTTCCAGAAACGCGTTCTTTTATTCCACCTAGTTTTCAGAATACTTCAGAAAATATGAATAAAATGCGACATTCTTTGAGTAGGATTGCTTTCTCACTCCTGATAGGTTCATATAAAGCAGACATTCAGTTTTGGTATTTTAGTTGAATGCTTTGTTCTTTAGGATGACTGATGACTGATCTGAGTTCTGTCTTGGTTGCAGCTCCTGCCCTGGTGGACTCTTCGCTACATCAGCCTGCACCAGCAGATCCTGGAGGCTCGTTCTCCACAGCTTCTCAGCTTGGCCCTTAGCAGCATGGACAAAGGTCTGTAGAGGCACACTTCTGTCTGCTTAATACTGTTGAACAATGATCACGGAAATGCACAAAGACTCAAAAGCCTGCCACAACCATCTGGGGGTTTGAGAAGACAGACAATAGAGAAAGCAAGAACAAATGAACTGATGGAAGAGCATCTTGTATATTAAAGAAAGCGAAAAGTTGATAACAGGACATGGATGATGTTCTGTCACTGGGAGCATCATCTGAATCGATGTTCCCCGTCCATCAGGGGGCGTTGTAGCTGAGCAGGATACCAGACAATGAGGAGCATCTATGGAGAGAAAAACACTGAGAGATAACTGGGTTAACAATCACAATAACAGCGGAAAATACATATAGAGAGTAGTAGGAGAGAAAAGTAGAAGAGTGAAGAGAAGTGGTCAGCCTGTCCTCCAACAGTCTAAACCTATAGCAGCATAACTACAAAAAATGCTCAGGATAACCTAAGCCAGTCTAACTATAAGCTTATCAAAAAGGAAGGTTTTAAGCCTAGTCTTAAAAACAGACAGAACATATGGAACAATCAGATCTCTGATGTACGATGGAGCTGATTATTAAGGGCTTTATAAGTAAGGAGGAGGATCTTAAACTCTATTCTGGATTTAAGAGGGAGCCAATGGAGAGAAGCCACACAGAACCTCACACTGTAGCTGGCTATGAGGAGCTGAGAGGTGCAAAAGGTGTTTTTTAATGGGATAATTGGAGTTGTTTCTTGTTGGGGTTTCTTTCGACGTTCTTTCCTCTTCTTCGGTGACTCACGTCTAAGGGGATACCACGGATTCTGATGAGTGGGAAGTTCGTCCCGATAGACGCCGTCTGTTTGGAGGGGTCCTACTCTGTGTTGTTGGAATCGATCTGCCAGGCTGTTGATTGCCGTAAGCCACCAGCAAAGTTATATTGTTTTTTGCGTTCTCCTCAAGGTGTTGCATTTTCATTTCCATGTCATGCATTCTTTTTATTAGATCCTGAAAAGCTTCATCAGAGCAGAGGGCCATTTTGTAATCCTCAATTCTTAATAACGTAGTCCAAAAAAGGGGGATATTAGTCCGGTGCCCGTCTGGAACGGAGTAGTGTGTACAAAGTCACAACAGAACAACTTTAAAGAAATAGAAAGGAAAATAATGATAGAAATAGTAGGACATAAGTTGCAGGGAAGAGCGAGGGGGAGGAAAGGAAAAACACATCCTTCCTCTCAGACAGCCACTGCACAATTTTTTTTATTGCTATTGTTCAGCATCTTCCTGGATGTTTTAGGGTGAAGACCAAAGTAAAACTGCACCATATTAGCATCTGTTATCCTCCTACAGCATCTTATACAAATATTGGATTTATAGTGTCTGTGCTTAAAGCTTTCTTAAAAATGTGGCTGTGTTTCTTTTCCAGTGCTGCAAGGTCAGGCAGTGTTGTCTGGCCAGAGGAACCTGGCTATCCAGTTCCACCTGGAGTGTGCCTACATTAGTCTGACCTACTATGAGTACGGGGCTGCCAAGGAGCACATCAGCAGGGCCAAGGAGCTTTCTGGGCTCCACATCAACATGACCGGTGAGTGGAGCACTGGTTAACTTGAAAAATATGAGAAATATCTAAGAGAAATCTACTCTTGTTATATTTGGAGTTCTTGATGAGCTTAAAAATACCTGGTGGCATTGAGCTCAAACTCTTTGACATGATCCAATGTCGTTTTCTCTAGGTGCTCTTGGGAAACGGACCCGCTTCCAGGAAAAGTTTTTGGCTCAGCTGATTCTGGATGTGAAGAGGCAGGAGGATGAGGCTGATCAGAGGGTCAGTGAGACCAGTCCCACCCCCACACCAAGGGCCAGCCTACCCAAAGTAAGAACTTTCTCTACCTTAACTTGGCTTTACAACAGATGCTACCTGTTTTAGAACGTTAGTTGGTTGGTGACGACCTTCTGCAATATTTGGTTTAAAAAATAATTCTGTGAGGCAAAACGTGTACATATCGATAGGGAAAGTTGCAAAATTGATTATTTTGAACAGTGAAAAGTCGACAAACCTAAAACATACAGTTGCCGTAGATGGCTGCCTGTGTCTGCAAAGCATAAAAAAGAACTGTGCACCAGCTTGTGCAGCTACAGTGCAGAAACTACTGATTGTTTTGATGAAAGAAGAGGAAAGTGGTGTATTTCTGGCTGATAATACCGGCTTGTTGACACTCCACGGAGTGACAATCCCGGACCCACAAACACTGTTAGATGGCTGGGAAGAAGGGAATGTTGTCATACAGAAGTGGTCTCAGCTACTTTTCATCCCAGATCTCATGGAGTCAAGATGTGCTGTATCGTCCCATTGCAGGTATTTCTTGCTTGTTTAATTTGGTAACTACCATTTGTACAGCCAACCACAACACAACGAGTACTGGGTACACTTGTAAAGTCCGCAAAAACAGCCTTTAATAGGCTTTAATAGGCTCTGTATTAACGAAAACACACGCATGCATACACAGTTTACAGTCGAGCCTGGGGTTTGTTTGGGATCCAAAAGCCGTACCAATATGGCTTATAAATCCCTTTTCTGGAAAAAGGTCATATTTGCTTGTCAGGTTTTAGAACCTGGCCTGATATCAGTTAAACATGCTTTTTTCTAAAATAGTCCTGTCAGACTCTCAGAAAAAGAACCCGACCACCTTTCTTGTCTGCAGTGTTCTGATAAACACATGAAGTGCTTCTCCGCTTTCCTCCCATTAGTATAAAATGAGTCGGTGAGCTCTGGCTAATGACGGTCTTGATTGAGCCCATTTGCTCCCTTTCCTTCAGTAATGGAAGTGTGATGAATGTGAGCACTTAAAAAAAGAGGAAACTAACCAAAGCAATAAGTTGGAGACCTCTTTGGACACAGCCTGCCCATCATTAAATACAGTTAGAAAACATCTAATAGAATGCTATTAAACCATCAACCCTGAGATCTTTAACAAGAACTTTGCAGCCGATTCTACACACTACTGGCTGATTTATTAGTTTTAGTGCTAAAAGGTTGTACCCAGGGGCGTCACTAGAACTAATACTGTACTGGGGCACTCTTGGGGCACAAAGAATTCATGACGGTGTGCAAAGTGCACAGGAATAAAACATTCAGCATTATAAAAAAAACGAATGGTTCTTTAATCTATTCAATTCAACCACCGTTACCTGTGATCTCATTCGGTCACCCCCCAGAGTTCGTGACCATAGATGAGGGTAGGAACGTAGACCGACCGGTAAATTCAGAGCTTTGCCTTTTGGCTCAGCTCTCCCTTCACCACAACAGACGGGTACAGTGCCCGCATAACTGCAGATGCCTTACCAATTTTCCTCTTTTGTGAACAAGACCCCCAGATATGTAAACTCCTTGACTTGTGGAAGGACCCCATCGAAGACCCAAAGAAGGCACCCTACCCTTTTCCAGCTCAAGACCATGGTCTCGGATTTGGAGGTGCTGATCCTCATCCCAGCCGCTTCACACTCGGCTGTGAGACCGCTCCAGCGAAAGCTGTAGATCACGTTCAGATGAAGCCAACAGGACCACATCATACTGCGTTAAGCAGAGACCCGATCCTGATGACACCAAAACGGATCCCCTCAACACCTTCGCTGTGCCTAGAAATCCTGTCCATAAATGTTATGAAATAAATTGGTGACGAAGGGCTACCTTGGCGGAGTCCAACTCTCACTGGAAACGACTCCGACTGCTGGCAATGCGAACCAAACTCTGAAACTTGTCATACAGGGACCTAACAGCCTTTATCATACACCCGGAGTACCCCCCAAAGGATTCCCAGAGGGACATGGTCTAACGCCTTTTCCAAGTCCACAAAACACATGTAGACTGGTCGGGCCAACTCCCACGCACCCTGTCCGTTGGACCCTCCTCTCCAGAGCCCCTGAATAGACCTTACCAGGGAGGCTCAGGAGTGTGATCCCCCTGTAGTTGGAACACACCCTGTGGTTCCCCTTTTTAAAGAGTGGGACCACCACCCCGGTCTGCCAATCCAAGTGAACTGCCCCCTTGTCCACTCAATATTGCAGAGCCGTGTTAACCAACCCTGCAACATCCAGAGCCTTGAGGAACTCCGGGTGAATCTCATCCCCCCCCGGAGCCCTGCCACCAAGGAGCTTTTCAACCACCTCGGTGACCTAAGCACCAGAGTGTGGAGAGCCCGTCGATTACCTACCTCATGCAGTGATTCTCTCTTGTGCACGCGATCTCTCCACTTGGAGTTGACAAAGAGGTATTGGAATCTCCATTGAATCGGGAGAGTAAACCTGAATAAATGACCATATTAATTAGCCATGTGTGCATTGTTTATGTGGAGTAAACACAGTAGCAATGAATTACCATACTATATGTGCGCTGTGGTCTATGCTATGTAGATTTAAAACTCTGAAGTGGTTTTCTTTTTTTTTTAATTTGTGAAATTTTTACTGGAGTACTGCAGATCAAAACTGGGGCATGTGCCCCAGGGAAAACTGTAAGGCGACGCGGCTGGTTGTACCCTACATTTGGGTGGCTGAGGATTCCTTTAAAAAACCTGCTAAAATGATATTTATGAAATAAGACTTACTTCAGGTGTGTTTGCCCTTTCCCAGCGTCATTCTCCATGTTGATGTTCATCCCAAGCCAGTTCCATGTCCTACCTGTAAACGTATGCCATAAACCAGTATGAGATTCTGACGGTATAACCTTAGGCAAAAAATATAACGGTTTCACAGTATTATGATTACAGCTCTAAAATGTGTATTTTAAATGTTTTTTTAAAAGGAAAACAAGCTTTTCTTATATTTTTAAACAATATATAGAACATGATGGACATTAGAAATTATGTATTTAAAAGGAATAAAAATATTTCAAAGAAGAATGGAAGAAAAAAAAAGGTTTTCTAACTTCTTTTTTTTTACTGAAGCAGATACGCTAACTAGCATTCTAAATCATCATTAGTATGCTAGTTACCATATCTGCCTCAGTAAATAAAAGTTACTAAAGAATAGAGATGAGGTAAATATAAGATATAATAGTTACCATATCTTCCAAGGTAACAAGCTAATTTCACTAATGTCAGACGCTAATATGCTTGTTCATTTCAAGACTGCGTTAACTTTACCTTGAATTTAGCTTACAACGATGGGTGGCGTTCCCGAACATCATATTCGATGTATTGCCTTCTCGGGCTGCCACTCAAGCACGTTTTGCACATTGGGTGACCTCCTTTTTCTAATCAGTGACCGTCTGGATTTTTACGGTACCCAAAGTACTCCCAAACAATCCACTTGGTCCGCTTAGACGGTGGAAAATGTTCTGGGGCTCGCCTCCTTCAGTAATCACACAGCTTGCAGAGCTGCCCGTTTGTCACTCACAATAAAGGCGGGAGGGAGGGGTGCTTTACACTGCAGCTTCATACGGCTTGAGGGACCTCTACTTTCTCCCTGACGAGACGTCACATAAAAAAAAACCGCTCATCCCGCAGGAACGGTATGACGGAAAATTTGAGTGGTTTTGAAACCTTGACTTTTTTCATACTGTGGTATACCTTGAAACCGGTAAACAGCCCATGCCTACTGTAAATAAAGTATTTCCTACTAATAGGTTTAAGTATTGCACACAAGTTACTTTCTCTGGGAAATCATGTGTTTTGATGAATAGTGGAAACAACACAGGGAAACACTGAAATCTCATCCATTGTTTAGACTTCATTGATACTATACCCCATGTTACAAACTACAGTAGAAACTACCGACTATAAGCCTCTACTTTTTCCCATGCCTTGAACCCTGCGGTTTTTAAACCGGTGCGGATTATTTATGGATTTTTACAGCTAACAGCCACTAGAGGACCTCCTTGATCTATGGATTGTACAGGTTACATCCTTCACTGAAGGATACTGTTCCTTTTTAAGAGCGAGAGAGAGGGAGAGAGGGGGTTGAAAGTTTGTGTGAACAAGGAAAGCAAATATGGAACAGACATTAAGCAAGACGGTTTGCAAACAAAGAAAGTTTTCATCCACAAACCCTCATTATGGAAAACAAATGAAGACATAAATATGATACCGCTTTAAAGTTAAATGGCTTTTAAAGAAGGGAATAGAGCGGCTTCATGTACCATTGGCATCAATGGTGAGAAGTTGCAGACGCCAGCGTGAAGAACTGTCTCAGTGCAATAAGAGGAAAAAAGCTTTCAGAGGTAATAAAAGCAGATGGCTGGAACTTGAATCTTTCTTGAAGATTGGCTGAACACTCAGAGAGGACGGCTGGGGTGTTTCCATAGTGTTGAAATCCCACAATCCCCTCTGCATGAACCATTACATATGGTAATTAAATGTTAAAACACCGTTGGCTTATAATAAAGTGTGGCTTGTATATGTACATTCTTGTGTTTTTTTCCCTAAAATAGGCTGGCACTGCTTATAATCAGGTGCGCTTTATAGTCTGGAAAATTAAGATATGTTCATTTTTAAGTGAGGAGTCGTAGCATCTTCGCAAGAGAAGTCTGTTAGTTTGATGCCTTTCTACTCGCCATCCATATAAACGTGAGCAACATGCCTTAACTACATTGCTTGATTGCTTATTGTTGCTGTTTATTTTAGCATTTGCACTTGGAAGCTAATCTATGATTACGTTGTCATTTAGTTGGTCCAGTATTTGGTTATGCATGCTTAATGCCATTTACTCTTATAGAAACCACCTGATCAAATTTGGCTGTTAATGATGTCCCAATAAACTTTTATTAAACAAATCACTTTGTTGGGTATTTTGAGGAAATACAGCTATTTACCATACCAATTTATTTACAAAGCACATTTCTACACAGCCGAGGCCGACCAAAGTGCTGTACAGTATTAAAAATATATACAACCACACACACTCAAAATAAATATTAAAATTTGCTTTGAATAGTTAATGGATTGCTTATGGCAATCAATAAGATTAATCATTTATGTAAAATTATTATAAACTGATTACCACCTGACAAGTCAGGAACTATACTAAAAGCTAAATATATCAGTTTCATAGTTTAGCAACTGCCCAGATGAGGCTGAGGTGAATAAATGAGGAGTTTGTTCTAGACATTTGTTGAACATAAACCATGTTACTGTCTATGTATACTGAATAATAGACAATGACTTTCCAAAATTCAAAAATGTATTTACAAAAGAAGGAAAATAAGGCAAACATTTAATCACCCAAGCTAGAAGCAAGAACACTACTGATCAAAATAAATGAATAACCAAAATTAAAAGAACACATTGAATAGATAAATATACAATAAAAATAGAAACCATAAATTCTGATGTCACGGTTCTGGAGGAGTCTGGAATTGGATCTGCTTTAAAGTGGACCTGGCACGAAATTTGGAATTTTTGAGGTTTTTGATCATATCTTTTAGTTCCCCCAGCCTACCTAAGGGGTTTAATTTACCGAAAACAGCAAAAAACAACCCAACAGCATGTAGTCCAGACCGCATGCAAACTGCACTGTACCTGGGTGTATAAAAGAGAACATAAATATTTTTGTCCTCCCCACTTCTGAGCCACTGAAAAGCTTGATAGATTTTATGTATGCAGGGAATGTGCCTGACCGAATGCCGAACCGTGTGGTAGTTTGTGGCAAACATTTCTAGGACGACTGTTTTTCCAATTTGGAACAATACAGCAGTGGATTCACAGATCGTCTTAAACTTCTACCAGGATTAATACCAACTCTCTGTGAACCAGCAAATATCCCTGAACAAGTAAGCATATTTCCTCAATAATGTCCTTCAGCTGTTTGTAGACATTATGATATTGTTTGAGTTGTTCGTTTTTCAATTAGCTTCATAGCTAACATTCAGAATTAGCTTCACAGCTAATACCCCAGTTTGTTTATATAGCATTGGTGATAGTATGCTTTTATTTGGGGGAAAAAAGATTATATTTTATAGATGAACATTCAAAATATTGTTAGAGAAGCATTGACCACAGAAGCGCATAGCCTAGGCCCCGCCCTCCGAAACCCAGTCATTCTGTGCTAATGCTGACAGAAGGGCTACCTCGTCACACCTGCAAAACTACAACAAGGCTGAATTATGGCAAGTCATCCTTTGATATAGTATTATGGTACTAGGGGTGTGGCTAAAAAGGGCCCAAACGTTGCAGGGAATTTCATGCCAGTGCTACTTTAAGAGAACATGGCTTATTTTGGAAACTGGAATGAAAGCTAAATCAGTTTACTAATTGTGATTAGAATACTCCTTTAATCCTTTAATAGAATAATCCTTTAATAGTCCTACCAGGGGAAATTCGGTCGTAAACAGCAGCCAAAGAAACAACAAATATACAACATATGTAACAGAACAGAAAAAATATATACAAAAAAATACAATAATACACAGAATATGTACATCAATACAGAATAAGAATATGTACACCAGGTGAAAATAATGTGCAAATTATATCGGTGTGGTTGTTTAGTGCAAATGTAAGATACAGTGCAGGTGTTAAATATTTATATTTGTTGGGAGCAGTTTTGGTTGTACAGTCTGACAGCTGCAGGGAGGAAGGACCTGCGGAAACGCTCCTTTGTGCATCTAGGATGCAGCAGTCTGTCACTGAAGGAGCTCTGCAGTTCAGCAACATTTCCATGCATGGGGTGGGAGACTCTGTCCATCAGAGATGTTATTTTAGCCAGAGTCCTTCTGTCTCCCACCACCTGCACTGGATCCAGGCTGCATCCTAGAACAGAGCTGGCCTTCCTGATGAGTTTATCCAACCTCTTCCTCTCAGCTGTCGATAAACTGCTGCTCCAACATACAGTACTGTAAAAAATGACGGAGGCCACCACAGAGTCATAGAAGGTCCTTAACAGCGCTCCCTGGACTCCAAATGACCTCAGCCTCCTCAGCAGGTAGAGTCTGCTCTGACCCTTCCTGTAAAGAGCATCAGTGTTGTGGCTCCAGTCCAGTTTATTGTTTAGGTGAACACCCAGGTACCTATAAGAGTCCACTATCTCAATGTCCACTCCCTGGATGTTCACCGGTGTCAGTGTGGTGGGTCTGTGTCTCCGGAAGTCCACCACCAACTCCTTGGTTTTTCCAGCGTTGATCAGCAGGTGGTTCTGCTGGCACCAGTCCACAAAGTCCAGAGTCCTCTGTCTGTACTCTGAGTCGTCATCACCTGTAATGAGTCCAACTATGGCAGAGTCATCAGAGAACTTCTGTAGGTGGCAGCGTGGGGAGTTGATGGAGAAGTCAGCAGTGTAGAGGGTGAAGAGGAACGGTGCCAACACGGTTCCCTGTGGGGCCCCCGTACTGCAGACCAGCGTGTCAGAGACACGGCCCTGTGTCCTCACATACTGTGGGCGTCCTGTGAGGTAGTCCAGTATCCACTGGGACATGTGGTGGTCCACTCCTGACAGCTCCAGCTTGTCCCTCAGGAGTCGTGGCTGGATGGTGTTGAAAGCACTGGAGAAATCAAAGAACATGATCCTCACAGAGCTTCCAGGTTTCTCCAGGTGAGTCAGAGCTTGGTGCAGCAGGTAGATGATGGCGTCCTCCACCCCGATGCCGGGTTGGTAAGCAAACTGCAGTGGATCCAATGAAGACCCCACCAGGGGGCGCAGATGGTTAAGGACCAACCTCTCCAGGGTCTTCATCAGATGCGATGTCAAGGCTACCGGCCTGTAGCTGCTAAGGTCCTTGGGGTGGGAGGTCTTTGGTACTGGTACCACACAGGAGGTCTTCCATAGCTGTGGTACTTTCCCCAGCAACCGGCTCAGGTTGAATAAATGTCCTAAAATGCCACACAGTTCATCTGAGCAGCACCTCAGCAGCCTGGAGCTGATGCCATCTGGACCTGCAGCCTTCCGCACTTTGATCTTACGAAGCTCTTTCCTCACCTGGAGTGCTGAGAGGGACAAGAATGTTGGTGGACTGGGATGTGTGCTGGAGTCCTCAGAAGCCAGGTGTGAGTGTGATGGCTGGGAGCTGAGAGGTGTGAAATCCTGAGATGAAAGGCAGGCAGCTTCAGGAGATGAGGGAGATTGCAGCAGGGGGGACGATGCTGGGGGAGGGGTGGGTGGATGATCAAACCTATTAAAGTATTTATTCAGATCATTCACCCACCCCACGTCTCCGGCAGTCTGGGGAGTTGATGGTTTTTGTCCAGAGATGGTCCTCAGGCTGCCCCACACACCTCTGATGTTGTCCTGCTGCAGCTGATCCTCCAATTTCCTCCTGTAGTTGTCCTTCCCTTGCCTGATCTTCCATTTCAGTTTCTTCTGGCCAACTTTCAGCTCCTGTTTGTCTCCTGATCTGAAGGAGGATTAGTTTAAGTAATTAAAACCATTGATTTATCTCTACACCAATAAACAATGTAAGAAAAAATTAAACATTCTATGGATTAAGAAATGTTTAGATGAGAAGTCATTGACCTTTGGAAGATTACTTTTATTATAGATTGATCATGGTAGTAAACAATCTAATTCAAGTATTTTGATACATTAAGGTTCAAACACAGCTGATAAGATTAATTTATGTTCTTAAACAATCTACTTTAAACTGATCTCTTATTGAAAACCATTAATAGCATTTATGCATGAAATGAAGGCTTAAACCAAACACGTGGGGTTATTTTAGCATATAGCTAACTGGTAACTCACGTGGGGCTGTTTGGAGCCACTAATACATGTATTGAACATTAAACCAAGAAAAGGAAACTCCTGTCAGATTGAGTAACTCAAATTGCAGGATTTAAAAGGACTCTTGGTCTGGAAAGTCTTTAAAAAAACTGGTTACAACTTCAGGCTGAGCAGCCGAGTTTACCCAAACAGATCGCCAATGATATCTTATACACGGTAACAAAATCACAGTGAAACATAACCCTTAAAACGTAGTTATCCTAAACTAAGTTTGTGTTGGCCCAGAACAGACCTTATAGAATGATTCAAGTTATTCAGACTTTATTCAGACTGGCGAAAGGTGCCTTATATAGACTCTACCCCCCCTTTCTCTGGGAGTGGGGTTTGTTCTTCTTCTGTGGAGCTAGAATGCAGATTATTGTATGGAGACACAACAGCTGAGAGGAGATTACCACATCAGAAAAAGATTTGGTTAATTACCCTGATGTTCCGATGGTGAAAACACACCCTGTTTTTAGGAGTTCCTGTAGCTATCTGTAAATCATGGAGGGTAGGATTTTTTATTTATGAGTAGCTGTAAGCTGTGGAACGAGCTTCCCATAAGAGTCAGGCAGATATCTTCCATAGCCCTCTTCAAATCTCTCTTATAAAACATATGTTTCCTTGGCCTTTATTCATAGCTTTGGGCCTGTTTCTTTTAGACTTTTCCCCTCTAAATCATCCGTCTGTTTTATTTTGCCCTTTCATTGATCTGTAGTGTTTTGTTTTAAAAATAATAATAATACATTTTATTTAAACAGTGCCTTTCTGAACACTCAAGGTCACTTCACAGTCATAGATAAAATACACAACAATAACAGACAGAAAAATATAAAACAAACAGAGCGGGCAAAGGGAGTAGTTATTGGAATGCTTGACGGAACAGATGGGTTTTGAGTCTAGTTTTAAACAGAGGCAGGGAGTTAATGTTACGGATATCAGGGGGGACTGAGTTCCAGAGATGACCAAACGGACAGGTGGGACAGTGAGGTGGATGGAGGAGAAGGACCTGAGGGAACGGGTGGAGGGGGAGAGATGAAGGAGGTCTGATGGATACGGGGGGGCTAGGTTATGGATGGCTTTAAATGTAAAGAGAAGAATTTTGAATTGGATTCTGGAGCCAGTGGAGTTGCTGAAGGACAGGGGTGATGTGATGGAAGGAGGGAGTTCTGGTAATGATGAGGGCGGCCGAGTTCTGAAGAAGCTGGAGTTTACGGAGGGATTTCTGGGGAAGACCGAAGAGAAGGGAGTTACAGTAGTCAAGACGGGAAGTGATGAGGCTATGGACAAGGATGGCAGTAGAGTGAGTGGTGAGGGACGGGTGGAGGCGGTTATTGTTACGTAGATGGAAGTATGCAGACCGGGTAATATTGTTTATGTGGGACTGGAAGGATAGTGAAGAATCGAGGATGACACGCAGACTCTTGACCAGAGGGGAGGGGGAGACTAAGGAGATGTCGACAGGGAGATTAAAGCTATTAATTTTGGATAACAAGGATTTAGTGACGACAAATAACATTTCTGTTTTATCACTGTTAAGTTTGATAAAGTTTGAGGTAAACCAGTCTTTAATTTCAGATAAACAGTTGATGAGGGAGGAGGGGGGAGTGAAGGTGAGGGTTTGGAGGAGACATAGAGCTGGGTGTCATCCGCGTAACAAGGAAAATGGAAGTTACATTTACGGAAGATATTTCCAAGGGGAAGAAGTTAAGTGATGAAAAGAAACGGGCCGAGGACAGAACCTTGGGAGACGCCGATAGTGACAGGGGAGGGACGGGAAGTGACGGATTTGAGGTGAATGAACTGAGTACGGCCAGAGAGATATGAACGGAACCAATCAAGCGGGGTATGAAAAATGCCAAGGGATGACAGTCTATTGAGGAGAATGGTGTGAAAGATGGAATCGAAGGCCAACTCGGGTCAAGGAGGATGAGGATGGAAAGCAGTCAGGAGTCACCAGCAGTGAGGAGGTCATTGGTGATTTTTATAAGGGCTGTTTCTGTACTGTGGCCAGAGCAAAAACCAGACTGGAAGGGTTCGTGGAGGCTATTGACGGTGAGATGAGTATGACGCTTAACAGAGACGATCTTTTCTAGGATTTTTTAGATGAAGGGAAGATTTGATATGGGACGAAGATTATTGAAATTATTGGGATCAGCGCAAGGTTTTTTCACTATTGGGGTAATTGATGCAGTTTTGAAAAGTGAGGCTTTATTGTTCCAGGTTTTATTCCTGTTTTACTGTAGTAAGCACTGTGGTCAACCCTATGGTTTTGTAAAACGCGTTGTATCAATAAATGTATGTTCTTCAGAGTCACTGTAAACTCTTTTTATCAGAGCCTGTATTGCTTACTAACAGGGAGCCCACAGCCAGTGTTTAGTTTGTCTTTTTAGATAAATAGCAATCCAATGAGACTATCAGATTTATTCACCTGCTAACACTTAGACTACACTAGCTTACCAATTTCACTGTTGTATTTATTTTTATCCATGCATGTCTTTATCCTTAGTCAAATCAGTGTCTCCATTGGTCTTTGACATTTTCTGAGTTGAGTTGTGACTCTGTTAATTCTCTCATAGTTAAACTGTCTGAGCAGCAATAGGTTCCTCCTCCCCAAGAATAGGACCAACAGACTCAGAGACTCCTTTGTCCCCCAAGCCATCAAACTGTTCAACGCTGCATTTGGCAGGAGGGGGAGAGGGAGGGTCAAGAAGGGAGGAGTATATGAGGAGTACATGAACAATAATGTAAATACATGTGCAATACTTCTCTTCAGTGCAATATGCCAACCATCCATGGTAGTGTGCAATGTTGTATATTTTGTTTATTTAGTCCATTTTATTTTACTTCATTTATTTATTTATTTATTTATTACTAGCTTTACTAGTATTTTATCTTACTTGCTGTGGTGCTGTACTGATGCTGGTACCTGAATTTCCCTGAGGACTTCCCAAAGGGATTAATAACGTATCTTCTGTTGTATTCTATTCACTAAAATAGAATAGAATAGCCTTTATTATTGCACAATGGGAAGAATTCAGGTGTAAAGGCAGCAAGTTAAAGATCAGTGGAAGCGAACATACTGTACAGTAAGGGCAAATTTTAAATAAGACAATCCTGTCATAAAAATAGAGAAATTAAATTTTTTTAAACAAAATTTGCATGTATATTTTTGCCTAAAAACAAGAGAAGAGAAAAAACAGTTCCAACAGCAGAAATGATTGAGTCTGTTTGCAGCAGTGATGGTTCTAGTGTCTTGGAGCTACAGGGAGGAAGGACCTGTGATAATGATCCTTCATGTACCCAAGATGCAGCAGTCTTTCCGATACTGAAGGAGCTCTGTAGCTCAGTAACAGCTTCATCCCGGGGGTGGGAGACACTGTCAAACAGTGATGCTATTTTAACCGGAGTCCCTCGGTTTTCCAACACCTGCTATGGAAATCAAATACTCCCCCTTAAAAGCCTCTGGTTTTAAGAAAGCAATATTGGACGAGCTTCTTGGGCATTCACATTGTTAGGGCTGACCTTTCCTTTTCTGTTATGGCCAAATCTTTGGAATGGACTGCCTCTAAATATCTATTAAGGCTGGCTCTACCAGCCTGGAATCGGGTTGGATCTAGGTTCTACAAGCTCTGACTCACCTGGAGAAGCCTGGAAGCTCTGAAGATCATGTTCTTTGATTTCTCCAGTGATTTCAACACCATCCAGCCAGGACTTCTGAGGGACAAGCTGGAGCTGTCAAGAGTTGACCACCACATGTCCCAGTGGAAACTGGACGCCCACAGTATGTGAGGACACAGGACTGTCTCTGACTGATACGCTGGTCTGCAGTACGGGGACCCCACAGGGAACTGCGCCGGCACTGGTCCCCTTCACCCTCTGCACTGCAAAATACAACAAAATGCTTAATATTAAATAAAGAAATAAAACCTTGTGAACTGGGGTGATGTGTTCTACTTTGCTGGTTCTAGTGAGGATGCCAGAAGCAGCGTTTTGGATCAGCTGCAGCTGATTTTTTTTTTTAGGTAGACCTGTGAGGACACTGTTGCAGTAATCGATCTGACTAAAGATGAATGCATGGATGAGTTTTTCTAGGTCCTGTTTTGACATTAGTCCTTTAAACCTAGATATGTTCTTCAGATGATAAAAGGCTGACCTTATTGCCTTTATGTCCTCAACTGCTACTGTCAGCTGCGATGTCTCGGCTCCAAAGCAGCTGATTGAAATGTTCCAACAACCTCCTAAGCATGGCAGAGTTCTGCAGAGGCCTGCTAATGAGCCAACTTTTGATTCAGGTGCGTTGAACCAGGGAAAAAAGTAAAACCTACAGAATGGCCCTTGAGGACAGACTTTGGGTACCCCTGCTTTATGTACGGTTCAGGTCTGACTCCATTATTACACCTAGATTTTACTGAGTGTCATCTGCATAGTTATGGTAACTAATCCTATTGGTTCTTATAATCTGGGTTAGTGGGAGGATGGAAGAGGCCACAGGATGGAGCCTTGGGGGACCCCACATGTGATTTTTGTTCTGATGAAATTTTGCCCATTGACACATTCAGGTAGGACTCATACCAGCCAAGTACTGTACCAGAGAGTCCGACCCTGCTCTCCAGTTGTTCCAGTAGTACTTGTGTCAGACCATGACTAGCAGAGAGCCAATCACTCTCATCAACAAAACACTGTCCAATGTACACGGAGTCACTGTTTCTGAACAAAATAAATAGCATTTACAAATGGAACTCTTCATATACTGTATATTCCACATCACTAAAAGTAAAGCAGTCTTAGGCCCACTATGTGCTGTCTTCTGTTAATAGATGGGTAACAAATTTTTCATTTGGTTGCAAACTTTACCATCCTCTTTGGATAGATAAATGTCTCCTGAATCATAGATTGAAGCGGAGTGCACATTTGTGACTGGAGTTTTTTGTTGCCATTGTCGACAGGATTGCCATCTAGACGATGACACGGTTTTGGAGCAGATCAACTTAGCTGAGCCAGATCAGTACCAGCTGCCTGACCTAAGTGGTGAGGAGCAGGCCGTCATCCTGGGTGTCTGGTAGGTCAACATTTACCAACATGTCTGTGTGTTTAACATGATATGCTACAGTCACCATGACCTGACTTTTGGCAGTTATAGTAGCATTTGAGGTTGATTCAACGGCAGGAAGTGCATGCAGAGCCATCGGACTATAAAATAACTGTTCTGTTCAGTCGGCCGGGGAGCCTGTTCCTCATTCAGATGTTCCTTTGCGCCCTGTGTCACCCTGACGTGGACTGAGGTGGAAGAGTTGATGGCAGGATCTGTCCAAAAGGATTATTTACCAGTCAAGAATTTAATTAAATTCCGTGATGCTTTATCTGAATATTGTAGGACCCCTCATTGGTTTCATCAAATAGTTATTGATGGTTATCATAATAGGTAGGAAGTTATTGAGAAAATGATGTTGATCGCAGATGGATTCCTTGTCCACAGCAGAGCAGTCCTTTCTACACAACTTCACTGGTGCATCTCCAGTAAACATCCGGCTAGTTTTACTTCATGTCCACTTCTTCTCCTCTCACAGAGATGTTGGTTAAATCTCTCCTGCTTCTTCTACATAAAGTATAACTTATAACAGCAGTTAAAAACCAATATAAGAAGAAAAAAAATTATAAAACACAGCTTCCTCATTATTAAAACCATGATCTCATGGTCTGAGGTAAATGGCATCAAAATCAGATGATCGTTCCAGCACCATGCATTGTGCCTGTGTTTGAGGGCATCTGCACATTTCAGTTGTGCTACAGAATGGAGTCTATCATTGGCAATTGGATCCAGCGAAGCCAAAGAACTCCACCAATTTGACGAGCCGGAACAAAATTTATCATTGAATTCAGGACTAAATTCCACTGATGAATAGGGATGGGTATCGTTTAGGTATTATCCGATACCGGTGCCAAACCGGTACGTTTGAAAAGGTGCCGGTGCTTAAACGGTGCTTGATCTGGGGCTTTAAGAAATCGAAAACACACAGATTTTGTCCAAAAGCTTCATCTTTTTTTCTAGCAGTTTTTTTGCAGAAAGATAAACATGTTAGCTTTTTCTGGGGAAATACGGCATCGCTCTTGGCTGATGGTATGCCCAGCCTCAGAAAAAAACTTGTTCAGTGGGCGTTGATGAGGCTGGGACACACAATTATGTTTCTGATAGGGCAGATAAATTGGGGAGTGTATCCCTCTTACTCCACCACCAGGCCACAGGGTCTTGTCCAGATAGAATTCCTGGCAGACTTTGTATATGCTCAGCTCCTTTTGTACCTCCTCTGTGATGGAGGGACCTCTACCCGCTGTTTGAGAAGCTGCCTGGTGATGAAGCTCCCTGTCCTCATCCTCAAACAGCTTTTCAAAGGCTGACTTCTCGACATTTCTTTGCTGGAAAACAAAAAAAGAGGTGTGAGATTTCTTAAAAAAAAAAATCAATTTTAGAATATAGTGGTACATCATTCTGTTTGAAAAAATCAGAAATTCCGTATTTTTCTGGCTTGTCCATCTCCACATCATCAACCTCCCAGTCTGCTTGAGGGTCTTCTGTGGGAGGCTGTGGATACACACAAAGTAGAAGAACATTCCTTCAACATTAAAACTACATCATGATGCAACAACAGGACAAGGCTGTACACATGCAGTGAATATACCTGTGCAACTGCTGTTGTGGCATCTGCCACTGCTGCCTTCTCCAACCTGTCCCAGATGTCAGCAGCTGCCTCACCTACATCTAGCCTGCCTTTAAAAGGAGGGTCCATCAGTGTGACCTCCTTCAGAAATCTCTGAAGATTTTCATCCTGTAAGAAAAAACAAGATATAGGATCTGATACTGAAAATGTTGTGGTACCACTCTTTTTTTTTTAAGCATATCATCTGCAAAAACCTGGTATCTTTTCTGCAGACTACCCCAGACTTTCTCTTTTATTGAAGAGATGAAAATAGTGTCTTCATCACATTGCCTAAAATGTGCCTCCAGCTTGGTCAGAATTGGGATGATTTGGCTGCATGTGGGAGACTTCTCACTGGATACACACATGGTTGATGTGTACACGACTTGCATGCATTTAATAAACTTCTGCCTTCATTGAATCAGAGCGTGTGAACAGTTCAAACCTGGATAGTCATTCACAAAATCACAATGTTAAAGGTGAATGATGAACTGATGTTATAATTTAGGCTTTTACAAGTGACACTCTTGCCATTCACCTGTCTTTCTCCATTGGCTTCCTCAGGCGTTGATCCAGAGCAGCTGCCTAGATTGCATCAATCAGATTGGAAGAGAGTTCCAGTGTGTCTTAACGTCTAGAATGACATTATGCTCTGGCAAATCTAAAGCACAAACAGATAGACTCAAGCATTTGTAATTATTATAAAAATGGTTGTATGTATAACTTACAATACTTCTTGATATGTATTTGGATATGCTACTTACTCAGGAGTTGCTGCTTTTCTCTGAGCACAGTTTTGCTCAAGGATGAACGCTTGAGCCACACCACGACAGCACGGATTTTGGCACACCAGCTGGAAACTGCAGGAATGTCATACACATTTTGTGCTGCCAGATTGAGGGTATGAGCAAAGCATCCCACTTTTAAAAAATCCAAACTTTTCAAAGCAACATCCAAATTGCTGGCATTGTCTACAGTGGCAGCAATTATTTTCTCCCCCAAATGAAATTGCTCCACAACGCTGGATATTTCTTTGGCTACAACTGGTCCTGTTTGTGACTCATAAACTGCTCAGTACATTCTGCTTCATTTTGCCTTTGTAGATGTAATGAACAGTGAATGTGAGGAAATGGTTCTGAGCAACACTGGTCCATCCATAACAGGTGATGGCTACCTTATTAACCTGTGCCAACTTCTGGATGAGGTTACTTTTCTCTACTGAATACCATGCAGGTATAAGTGTGTTGGATAGGTCATCCCTGGATGGGGGCTGGTATCTCGGATTTAGAGCAGCGGACATCTCTCTGAATTAAAAAAAGAAATACATTTGAATTGTAATTTAATTTTTTTTTTCCAACCAGATAAAAGATGTAGCCCACCCCTTATTAATTAATTGATAGTTTACCTATAAACACCTAATTTCATATTTACACCAAGCTAAGCTGCTATGACCATATTAACTGTCTTGAAAGTATGTATGTAATATTATTATATATAGGCTAATTTACAGTCTGTACCAATACTATTTTTACATCACAACAATGCATCATTTTTCACCTGAATGATGGTGACTCCACCCTCGAAAATGGATGGAGATCCTTTACTATAAATTTAGTCACTGCCCTGTGAATTTCTTCCACTTTTTCTTGTGTCAAACGAGCCTTCTTGGCCAGGGTGAAGGGTGTCACTGCCGTCAAACAAAAAGACTGCTGCATGAGAGTACAACGGTGTTTGCTAGCTCACCCTACATGCATTAATTTAATAATGTGCGCACTTGACGTTAATTACATTTGGAAAACATAAAGTTATTCACCCAAAGAAGAACGGCTGCTGCAGCTGCTGCCAGCATCATCCTCCTCATCTGTCATTTCTACCACACTGGCAGGACTAGGGCTAGCACTCTCCTCTCTTAGTTCTCGGTCCGGGATGTTGCTAGCTCCGAGGGTGGCATTAGATGTGCTCGGTGTGGGGTCTTGCAAGCTTTCAAACACGGTGCATTTCTCGGCTTTTAAAAAAATGCAATGCGTCGTTAGATGCTTAATCAAATTCGATGTGTTACCTCCCTTACACAGCAACACCTTGGAGCACTTGTTGCAGGTTGCTGAATTAGCATCTTTTGGTGTGAAGTACAGCCAGACTTTCGACCGCTTAGCTTTAGGCATTTTGAAACAGTCTCTCTGCTCTCTAGGCTAACTGCTGGCGCCGGTATCTGGGCCCGCCCACTATCATTGAAAAAGTGAAATGATTGGCTTGAAACTGAAGTGTTTGATATTTTCACATACATACACAAACACACACACACACACATGCCCATAAAAAAAAAAAAAAACAGACCAAAAAAAAAAAGAACGAAATGAAGCACCGAAATCTGCGCTGCTTTTCGGTTTGGTTAGTACCGTTTATGACAGAACCGGTGCCATTATGGAACCGGGTATCGGTACCCATCCCTACTGATGAAGAATTAACACCTGTGGCCAAAGGTCGAACGCTCCTATATCCATGTGAGGAAACTGTCCAGATAAAGCTTTCCTATGCTTTCGAAGCTTACAAGGTTTATATGAAGTGGAGGACCGGGAGGGAATGGGAGAGCGCATTCAGTGTCTGCTTCTATTAACAAAGATCTAATGACAAGCTGGACACATCTCCCAAACTCATTTAACAGTCACATTATACTACATAGTGTGTTCTGAGCCATGGTTTGGGATTCATTTCAGCAGTTCAGAATGGAGCCTAATCTTCAAACGTTTCTTGGAGTTTCGTCTGTTGTTGTAATATTGTTTTAGAGATTTTCATGTGTGTGAGTGAGTATGTGAGTAAGTATGCGTTTGTGTTTGTGTATGTATGGGTTTCACGATTCTCCAAATCCTTGATTTGATTTTAGGGCCATGATCCGATTCTCAAATTATTACTTTTTACGGTACAGAGCCCTATGCCATTGTTGGGTCTGACCCATGAATGTTGGAACTAAGACAGTCTGATTGTTAAGATCAGACAAATTTCTTTTCCCCCCTGGCTACGCCATCCTAAACAATAGCTGATTGATCTCCGTTCCCCCTTTGCGTTTTTCCGTCGAAATGAGAAGTATCTTTTTCTTCTACACCTGGAAGCCACCTCTTTAAAGTAAGACTGTTCTAATTTATTTTTATTTCCCAACCTGGGTGAAATGAGTTAGAAAATTCTGTTTGTAATTTTATGCATGCATGATTCTTAACTTCAAGTGAGTCTGTGTCACTTGAGCGTTCCATGGTGGAGTTTCTGTGCTGTGTTTGTATTTTAATTTATCTGAGAAACTGAGCTTTTTGTACAATTGTGTTAGAATAGTTATTGTTAATATAAAAGCAGTGTTTGGGTTGATTGCATGTTACGGTCACTCAACCGTAGGTTTTAACAGCGTCACGGCGCTCCTCTTGAGTGGCAGGTATGCACCGAGAGTCGTTGCCGTCCTCTTTTTACTCAACCTATTTCAAGTTTCTTTGTAGCCGAAGGCTAATCTGGTAGATAAGCGCCACGTGGTCTCTTTGCCCGAAGAAACCACCAGGCTTCTTGCAGATCATAAAGATCAGCCATAAAACATCCCCCTACTTTCGGTGTTTGCCTGCTTGTAGACGTATCTCGCATCTACGCATGTGTTCCTAATTCGATGTACGTACCTACGAAGCGTCCGTGACGCGCCTAAGTGACGTCATCGCTGGTCGCCATATTGCTCAGGTAGTTGTACCGGTAGTTTTGACAGAACCGTTTGGTATAAGTAGTGTTTTTATTTTAGTTGTGTTTTTAGAATAAATTAGTTAAATTAAATCAAATCTCTGGATTCTTTTATTAAGAGTGTGTGTGTGTGGATTATTGCAAATAATTCATTTCCTTCAGATAGGATCTTTCTGGTGTTATGACTAATAATTAATCATTATAAGTGAGATTATTGGTTGAAAATCCCCCTTTGATTATATATAATATTTTGTTTCCAGCCAGAGATTGGATGGTGCCCCGATTAAATGATTTAAACATTAAACTACTAATCTACAACTATTAGTTAATATTCTTAGCATCACCAGATAGATCATAAAAATTATCAATTAGTTAATTACTTTTAATTGACAATTCCCCAACACCATTTTTAGACTAGTCTAGTCTACGATCATTGGTTTTATTCATTACATTTTGTACAGTAAATCTTATTTCAAAAGACATAAGTGATGCAATTTCCATTAATGTGTAATTTATCACATTAGGCCTTAATGGTCAAACTGAAATAAGTTATTTAGAATATTATTGTATTTACAATAAATTCTTACACTTAAAAGTGTAAAAATCTTCTTTAAATAAATAACAAATTATTCGTAACAGAGGGTGGCTGCCATCTACTGACTTTTTGTTTACTGCAGCGCAAAAACTCTATGCTCTGGCTGGTCAAGAGAAACAAACTAATGTGCAGCTGACAGTGGTCCTCTTGTTTACGACATGAATGTGGACTTAACTCAGGGGAACTCAACAATTCCTCACCGGTTATTTGAGAGTAGGAGCGGCTTTAGCTCCGCTCCCGCTGCTTCCTTCGCTGTGGTTTAACACTAGAACTACCAGAGAGCAGCCATTTGGCTTTTCTACCTATAAAGCCCACAGGTAAGCCGAAAGGCTGGATGGCCCCCTGTGAACCTTCCTTTTGTTATGTAAACGGGGCAATCACTGGGACACCACAGGGGGGGGGATATGCTGAGCCACTTCACTCAAAACACCTTGACATAAAATGGGGGAGGGGGAGAATCAGGTAGGAGCAGGATTGCTAACTGACTGTCTGAGCAGAATATATGAGCTGAATCAAAATGTAATATATGTAGAAGGATGTAGACGTTATCAGAACCCTACAACACTGGGCTTCCAACATCCCCACCAGACACATAAGAAAAGTAATAGAATAGAACCACATCAAATAAAGCACTCAAAATCTGGGGTTATCCCAACTGGGCCTTCATGATATTTACTAATAATAATAATAATAAAAAAGTATTATCAGGATACAGTGTTAGAGAGTGGAAGTGAGTGAGACTTAGAACTTAGGCTTAAAACTTTATTGATCCCTTTGGGGTGACTCCCTCAGGGAAATTTGAGTTTTCAAGCACACAGAGAAAACTAAACAGTATGTAACAATGAGTGAGGTGAGTACATTTCAATAATCACTCACAATCCATGCACTGCCAAGCCGTCTCCGGTGCATGCTTGATAGAGCACATGTGCATTCAGTGCTGCCATATCAATCATGTTATAGAACACAGCGACTGGCCAGCGCCGTGTTCCTCTGCGGACAGTGTACTCCCGCACCATCTGGTCCATCACATCAACGCCGCACTTTGTGGTGTTGTAAAGGGTGACAGTGTTTGGCTTCCGTTTGGTGGTATTCTCAGTCTGAATGACGCGGTGCATGCTGCTGAGAATGTATACTGTCTTCTTCCGTTTGGGCGCATACACCGTTAGCGTGGCACCAGTGGTTGAAAATACCTGAGTGGTGAATTCATCACGGTCCCTCTGTCTTGTTGATTGTGGAATTTCTCGCCGAATCCTGTTGACTGTGCCGAGGATGGTGGTTTTCCGGCTAAGCAGTCGTTGTGCCAGTGACAGCGATGTAAAGAAATTGTCCGTGGTAACATTTCTGCCCTTGTCCAGGAATGGTTCCATCAGCCTCATCACTACATTTTCGGACAGTCTCTCTCCACTGGAACGACTGGGGTCCTTGCCAAGATATGGGAGGACATTGCAGATGTATTTGGATTTCAAGTCACAAGCCACCCAAAACTTGATCCCAAACTTGTCAGGTTTTGTTGAAATGTATTGCAGGAAACAGCAGCGAGTCTTTGACGGGAAAAGCTGTTCATCAATGGTGATGTGTCGACCAGGGTTGTAGGATGTGATGCAGTTGGTGACAAACGAACCCCACACACCGGAAATTGCAGCAAACTTATCCGTCTTTGCTCGCTCACTGCGGGTGTCCTTGTCGTCAAAGCGTAGGTGTTGCATGATTTCTTGGAAGCGATTTCGGGACATAGTTGCCATGATCTGGGGGTTTCCCAGGTTTGCTGACCAGCAGTCATGCAGTGATGGAACCTTGGTCAGCCCCCGCAAGATAACAATAGCAATAAATGCCATTAGTTCAGGGAGGGCCATGAACCAGTCCACATGCTCCATTTGCCGTGCATGTTCAACAGTACAGTGTCGAATGGAACTTAGCATTTCCAGAGTATTTCCACTGCTCAAATACATAACTGATATTTTGAAATCAGACATATAATATCATATCTTTGACATAACATAACATCACAGTGTGGGCAAACAGCAACAGTCAGTCTGGTTTTTATGAGTTGAGACAGGGAGAGACAGGAAAAGAGAAAATAGAGGGAAAGAGCAAAACAGACAAAAACAATGTACAAATTCTTAAATATAACAAATCAAATGTGTTTCGGGTGTATCTCAGTTTGAAAAAAATGTTACATAAAATAAATCTTGTACAGATATCAACTTGATGAGCAATTCTGTAAATGACTAGTGGGGCTACCACAGATTTTGAGTGCTTTATTTGATGTGGTTCTGTTCTATTACTTTTCTTATGTGTCTGGTGGGGATGTTGGAAGCCCAGTGTTGTAGGGTTCTGATAACGTCTACATCCTTCTACATATATTACATTTTGATTCAGCTCATATGTTCTGCTCAGACAGTCAGTTAGCAATCCTGCTCCTACCTGATTGTCCCCCTCCCCCATTTTATGTCAAGGTGTTTTGAGTGAAGTGGCTCTGCATATCCCCCCTCCTGTGGTGTCCCAGTGATTGCCCCGTTTACATAACAAAAGGAGGGTTCACAGGGGGCCATCCAGCCTTTCGGCTTACCTGTGGGCTTTATAGGTAGAGCAAAAAATCCTGGGTCTTCTAGTGTTAACTGTATCTTAGCTAATAGCTAGTAGCTAGCGTCAGTTAATGTGCTCTGTAGAGCTGTGCTCTGTTCACAGGGGATGCTCTTATTGTGATACAGGCAGTTCAAATGTTACCTGGTGAGAGTTACTTGTTAGGGAAAATGCAACGAGTGGTTCCTTGTGATGAGGAAATCTGAGTGGGAGTTTGAACCAGCTGAGAGCCTGAGTCAGCCGGAATCCCTTCGTGCCAGAGGCCACATCGAGCCGCCGACACATAACTGATAAGAACAACCGAGTCGGAGAATCCAGATGTACTGTTCATGAGTGTCGGGATCAGCCGTCACACAGCTGAACCTCGAAAGGAGGGAAACTACATCCTGGTCGGAAGCTCCAGGAGCTACTAGCCTGCTAACTAGCTTAGCAACCCTTTGTTAGCCTGCTGGGCTAACGTCGTCTAAGCCCCCTCACCCCTCCACAAAGGAGAACGCTTGGAGAGCTTTAAACGTTCATAAGGTCTGTTTGGGCAGAGGCAAATTAGTTAGGATAACTAATTTTAAAGGTGTTTCCCTTTTTATTGTTGACTTTGTAAGTTTCATCTGCTATCTTTGGGTAAACCAGGCCTCGGCCTGAAGTTTTAATCAGTGTTTTCAAAAGACTTCTCCTAACAGAGTCGTTTAAATCCTGTAATTTGAGCTACTCAATCAGAAAGTTTTTCCCTTTTTTTTATTTCATGTTTAATAAGTGTACTTGAGCCACGTGTGTCGCAGACAGCTAAAGCTAAACGAGCCCACGTGTTGGTTTAGGCCGGCACTTTATAAACTAAGATCGCCATTAACGGTTCAAACAGAACTCTGTTTTAAAATAGATTGTTTAAGAACAGAAATTTATCTCATTAGCCATGTTTGAACTCTCCTTATTTAATCAAAATATGGGACTTAGATGGTCTTACTGTCGTGATCAATCCATGAATTAAGTAATCCTCCAACGGTTAATTACTCTATCCAGATATTTATTTAACATATTTCTTAATTCAATTAATGTTTTGTATTTTCTTACATTGCTTATTGGTTTAGAGGTAAACCACTGGTGCTAAATTAAACTAATTACCGTTAGTGAAAGTAATTCAGCTTTATTCCACCATCTGCAGATCAAGCCTGGGTTCCTAAAGGACCCAGATCCCTGCAGAATCATATCAGAATTCATGGTTTCTCATCTTAAATGTTCATCTTTGTGTTGTTTTATTTGTTATTAATTTATGTTAATCAGTAGTGTGTTTTTCTAGCTTGGTGATTAAAATTATATTTTTTGTCTGTAAATAAATCTTGTATTGTTGGAAAGTTATTGTTCTTGATTTAACACACACATATGGCAAAATTTAGGGTAAATAGATGGTAAAGATCGCGGCTACAGGCGGCTGAAATGAGTTTCCTCCTTAGGGTGGCTGGGCTCTCCCTTAGAGATAGGGTGAGAAGCTCGGTCATCCGGAGGGGGCTCAGAGTAGAGCCGCTGCTCCTCCACATCGAGAGGAGCCAGTTGAGGTGGCTCGGGCATCTGGTCAGGATGCCTCCTGGACGCCTCCCTGGTGAGGTGTTCTGGGCACGTCCCACCAGGAGGAGACCCAGGGGAAGATCCAGGACTCGCTGGAGGGATTATGTCTCCCAGCTGGCCTGGGAACGCCTCGGGATTCTTCCCGAGGAGCTGGCCCAAGTAGCCAGGGAGAGGGAGGTCTGGGTCTCTTTGCTTAGGCTACTGCCCCCGCGACCCGACCTCGTATAAGCGGAAGATGATGGATGGATGGATGAATGGATGGTAAAGAATTCATTCCTTTAGATTATGAGACTGACATAGATATTTGTGACCTGCAGGTTCCTTGCAGCTTTTTGTCACACACAGAAACACGTGGCAGATTTATCTATTTAAAGAACTGATCCATTTTGGATCCAAAACAGATCCGTCCTTAAAGTAGATCATCCGCCCCAACCAAAGTTATCTAAAACGGGTCACGCTACCAACGCCAACTTATTACAAGACAATAAAACGGCATCCATTATAAAGTATATCTTTGCATGAAAACTGGAGGACATTCTACATTAGCATTCTCAGGCATGATTTTCATTGTTTACATGTACATCGACATTTTAAAAAATAGGCCACCACATTTATGTAAGGGGGATACTTCCTGGACACTTTTAGTATGTAGTTATCATGCTGTTTTTTTTAAAACTAAGTAAAACATGTTTTATACTTTGGTGAACCGTAGGATGGGCTATGTTACATTTGAGCTAGCGTCACTGGCCCACATGTCTTTATTATCACTCTGGCTACACCCTACAATGTGTAAGGATGATACTTTTAAGATAATCATGTAGTTACTATTCGGCTAGATTTGTTTTGATTAAGTAGAAACGTTTTAGATTTGGTGAATCGAAGATTGGGCTAAATGTTCGCTAGACAGCAGGCATTACTAAATAGCGTGCTTACCTGGGCCCCGATATCTTTAACACTATACATTAGTCAGAGATTACATTGTTAAATAAGAAAGCAAACCATTCTACAGTATGTTTACACATGTCATCTGCAGAAACAAAGTAAATTTGAAGAGTACACTTAGCAGCTACTCACTGTGCAAGATGAGTCTGCCTTTGGGATCCAACTGGAAAACCGACGAGCAAAGAAGCCTTCTAACCTGTATGGGCTGTGGGTCCGCTTTTTGTTGGGAGGTGGGGGGGACCTATAGGCGGAGCTGAGGACTAATAGGCGGATCCGCTCCTGAGTCTTCTGCTGTAGGGGTGGTCACCGGTTATATTCACAGCCTCACCTTATTGCCTCACATGTGCATCACTATAATTCGCGTCCCAGGAAATCCTGCATAGACAAATGTTGTGCATTGATTGCAATGAAAATTGCCATTAAATGCGTAAAAAAAATGTTAACACGATAATTCTTCTGTAATTAACGCGTTAAAGTCCCCCCCCCCCCCCCCCCCCAAAAAAAATATATATATATATACACTCAGCAAAAAAAGAAACGTCCTCTGACTTTCAATTTTTTTTACTTTCAGTAAACTTAAGGTGTGTAATATTTGTATGAACACTAAAAGAGTCAACACCATAAGACATAAACTAAAAATGTTTTTTAGACATGTGACTAACAGAAATAGAATGTGTCCTTAAATGAAGGGTGGCTCAAAATCAAAAGTACCAGACCGTACCAGACCGTGTCTGGTGTGGCCACCAGCTGCTTGAAGTACTGCAGTGCATCTCCTCCTCATGGACTGGACCAGATTTGTCAGTTCTTGCAGTGAGATGTTACCCCACTCTTCAACCAAGGCACTTGCAAGTTCCTGGACATTTGTGGGGGGAATGGCCTTAGCCCTCACCCTGCGATCCAACAGGTCCCAGACGTGCTCAATGGGACTGAGATCCGGGCTCTTCGCTGGCCATGGCAGAACACTGATATTGCTGTCATGCAGAAACTAAGGCACAGAAGGAGCAGTATGGCTGGTGGCATTGTCCTGCTGGAGGATCATGTCCAGATGAGCATGCATAAAGGGTACCACATGAGGGAGGAGGATCTTCCCTGTACCACAAGGCATTGAGATTGCCTGCAATGACAAGCTCAGTCTGATGGTGATGTGATATACCGCCCCAGACCATGACGGACCCCCCACCTCTAAATTGATCCCGCTCCAGGGTACAGGCCTCGGTGTAACGCATATTCCTTCAACGATAAACACGAATCCGTCCATTACCCCTGGTGAGACAAAACCGTGACTCATCAGTGAAGAGCACTTTTTGCCACTCCTGTCTGCCCCAGCAAAGGTGGGTTGGTTCCCATAGGCGGCGTTGTTGCTGGTGATGTCTGGTAAGGACCTGCCTTCCACCAGTCCTTCAAGCCCTCATACCAGCCTCTCTCAGCCTATTGCGGACAGTCTTAGCACTGATGGAGGGATTTTCTGTTCCTGATGTGACTCGGGCAGTTGTTGTGGCCATTCTGTACCTGTAATGCAGGTGTGATATTCGGATGTACCAAACCTTTGCAGGTGTTGTTACACGTGGTCTTCCACTGAGAGGATGATCAGCTGTCCTTCCTGTCTCCCTGTAGCTCTGTCTTAGGCGTCTCACAATGCAGTAATTTATTGCCCTAGCCACATAAGCAGTCCTCATGCCTCCTTGCAGCATACCTAATGCACGTTCACGCAGATGAGCAGTAAACCCTGGGCATCTTTCTTTGGGTGTTATTCACAGTCTGTAGACAAGTTTCTATAGTGTCCTGTGTTTTTAGAACTGTGACCTTAAATGCCTACCTTCTGTAAGCTGTTAAGGTCTTAACGACCATTCCACAGGTGAATGTGAATTAATTGGTTATGGTTAATTGAACATGCATGGAAAACATTGTTTAAACCCTTTACAATGAAGATCTGTAAAGTTATTTGGATTTTTACTACATTATTGTTGAAACACACAGTCCTGAAAAAGGGATTTTTTTTTTTTTTGCTGAGTTTATATGTATACAGTGGTCTGCATAAATGTTTTTTTCTATGAGATACTATACTACAAAATACTTCCACAAATGTGGGCCATTGATTGCAAACAAGATTTGTTCATTTGCACACACAAAAAAGTGATTTGCCTAACAAATTCGTTCAAGCCGATGTTGCAAAAATGAGAACACTCCAATTATAGTCCTAGGAGAAAAGCCACACTTATGACTACAAACTTCAAATAAACAGGCATTCAACCACAGGTGAGTCTAATGATTCATTTAAATGGCGTCCAGTAGACAGGTGACTATAAAAGGGCATTACTTAACAAAGAAAAGCCCTTCCTATTTCATGCTGTCACTAATGGCTCCCCATGGAAGAGAAATCTGAGAAAGGAAATCATTCCTTTACGTAAAAAGGTGAGAGCTACAAGAAGATCAGAAAAGCTTTACATATCAGTCAAAATTCTGTAGCAAAAGTGATAATTTTTTTTGAGAAGGATGGAAGTGCAACCATCTTACAGAGACGTCCAGGTTGTCCACGGAAGTTAACTTCTCGATAGGAGCGTCTTCTGATGAGAAGGATTGAAGAACATCACCATGCAAGGTCACTGCAGTTAGCTAAAGCAGTAGAAAGCCAAACTGGAGTGACCGTTTTCCGGGACACCATACGGTGCACACTGGATGCTGGGTATCATCCATGAAGGAAGTCTCTCCTAAAGCCCATGCACAAAAAAGCATGCCCAGAATCTGCTAGAACCCATGCTGAAAAAGATTAAGACCACTGGGACTGTTTACTGTTTGTCTCCTAATTTGAACCCAATCCAACCCCTGTGGGGAATTCTGAAGAGACAAAATGAGAATGACTCTCCATCCAGCATCCAGGCTCTAAAATAGGTTATTGTTGAAGAATGGAAAAAGATAGATGTTGCCTAGATTGCCTAGACCATGCCTAGAAGTATTGGTGCTGTCCTTAAAAATCATGCTGCTCATACAAAATACTAGATGTAGTAGTTTTTGTTGCATGGTGTAGTCATTTTTGCTTCAACCAATTTGAGTAAAACTGAAGATTTTATGATCAAAATTAGAGTATTAACCTTAATTTCATGTTATGGAGTTAAATAAGTGTTTGATAAAACCCGGCCTTGTGCAAAGTTTGGAAATTGTTCTTTTGTTCATTGAGCTACTGATTAAATTAATACTTTTTAAAGGGGGTGTACTCATTTATGCAGAGCACTGTATATATATATATATATATATATATATATATTACTGGGTGCTGGATGGCTGCAAATATCGTGGGGTAGGGTGGGGTATTGAGCAGCTTCTCGTATTTAGTGGTTCAGAGGCAGTTTCTGACCACTTTTCTATCATCTGAGGGAAGCCCTTGGTGTTACTGACCTATCTGAATGACATGTTTACCGCTAGTTTCAGAAGACCCAGCATGCATAAAACTGCACTTCTCCTTCATTTTCCTCCAAGTTGCTTGTGTTTCTCATTGTTGTGAGCAGTGATGAGCAATAACTAGGGATGTTCATATCCAATAATGTGTTCATAAATCGGGTCTGATCACATGATTTTTAAATGATCACCTATGACCGCATTAAATGACACACGTGATGTTTTAAATTCATCCTGAGATAGATTGTCAAGCTACAATTTCCACTACAATAATATTCACAACACCATGATGTCACCCAGTTTTAAAGCAGCCGAGGAATTCAGACAACAGAGTGAGCTGTTAGACAGCAGCATTTTAACTGGACAGTGGGGGTAGTGCAGCAGGCTCTTTAATGTGTGGAAATTGGCCATTTGACATGGGGTGGAAAACAGTGCTGCAATCACCTTGAATCTGATATGGCACATGGGGACACCAGCCAGCTGACAGTGAAAGAGAAATTCTTTTAGGACCGTGAAAAGGTCAAAAAGATGAGAGCCAAGACAGGCAGACTGATGGATGAGCAGCCACTGTCTCTGGTTGTAGACATTGGAGTCTGTACTCTCCTGGAGCAGCTAGAGGTGCCTTCTAATCTCCCCTTTACCAACTCAAGTTTGCTGTGTGTTTACATCAAGCTACGTAACCGCCTACTAGTCTGTTTATGGCTTTATAACACAGACACATGGAGTTTGTCTGTCTGACATCAGTGCTAAGCTTTACTGCTCCATGAGTTTGAACTTACATGAAACGTTTAATGGACAGCACTTTAATATTAGTGTCATATACATAATAGATCAATTTAAGGATTTAATGCATGGTAGAAATATATTCACTCTGTATCGGCAGATCCTCAAAATCAAATGACCTGGACTTAAAATGGGTACAAATCGTAAGATCGGGACATGCCTAGCAGTAATGCATTACTTTAATCCAATTACCTTTTCAAGTAACAACTGAAGAAAGGGATTATAATTACACACAAAAAAATAATTAGATTACTGTAATTTCTGCTCAAGCAGATTGTTACTAACCTGTGAATGCTAGATTTTTGTGTTAGCATTGTGAAAGATGAGATCTGAAATATCTGGTCATAATCTATTTCTAATAGGGATGCAACAATGCAACTTTTTTCAAACCCATACTATACCGATACTTAGATCTATAAATACTTCCCGATATCAAGTACAAGTACCGATACTTGTACCATACTAGGACAGGTTTTATTTTTTCTTCTCTGCTTGTTACAACAAATGATATTGAATTAGATTAAAAAAAATAACATTTCAAGTGTAAATTTTAAAAATGACAATATTGGCCTGTATCAGTAGCATTTATTTTTCACTATAAAGTATTATTCTACCTGAGCAAAGTGAACAGAGAAGCCCCACAGCCGCCGCGAAAGCTGTAGATTGTGTTGAGATGAAGCCAACAGGACCACATCATCAGCGAAATGCAGAGACCCGATCCTGAGGCCACCAAAACTGATACCCGCAACACCTTGGCTGCACCCACAAATCCTGTCCATAAACGTTATGAACAAAATCGGTGACAAAGGGCAACCGTGGCAGAGGCCAACTCTCACTTGAAACGAGCCTGACTTACTGCCGGCAATACTGGTCATACAAGGACCTAACAGGCTGTATCAAAGGGCCTGGTACATCATACTCTTGGAGAACCCCCACCCCCCAGAGGATTCCCCGAGGGACACGGTTGAACGCCTTTTCCATTTCTATAAAACACATGTAGACCGGTTGGGCAAACTCCCACGCACCCTCCAGGACCCTGCTGAGGGTATAGAGCTGATCCAGTGTGCCACCACCAGGACGAAAACCACATTGTTCCTCCTGGATCTGAGGTTCGACTATCCGTTGCACCCTCCCCTCCAAAAGCCCTGAATAGACCTTACCAGGGAGGCTCAGAAGTGTGATCAACCTATAGTAGGAACACATTTTGTAGTCCCCCTTTTTAAAGAGGGGGACTACCAGCCTGGTCTGCCAATCCAAGGGAACTGCCCCCGATGTCCACGCAATATTGCAGAGCAGTGTTAACAAACACAGCCCAAACAGGAAGGTGTGCTGGTGGGATTGAGGAGGTCTTAAAAGTATCCCATCCACCAACCCATGATGTGCCGTGTCGAGGTCAGAAGCACACCATCCCCACTGTAAATGTGTTGGTGACAGACCGCTTCCCCCCCCTCAGGCGCCGGATGGTGGACCAGAATCACTTCGAAGCCACACGGAAGCCGTTCTCCATGGTCTCTCCAAACTCCTCCCATGCCCAAGTTTTTGTCTCAGCGACCATCTGAGCCCCACGCAGCTTGGCCTGCCGGTACCTATCAGCTGCTTCTGGGGTCCCACAGTCCTATCTGGCCTTTCTGGCCTCCTCCTTCAGCTTGACAGCATCCCTCACTGCCGGTGTCCACCAGCGGGTTCGAAGGTTGCCGCCACGACAGGCACCGGCCACCATGCGGCCACAACTACGGTCAGACGCCTCGACAATGAAAGCACGGAACATGGCCCACTCTCACTCAATATCCCCGCCTCCCCTGGGATGTGTTTGAAATTCTGCCTGAGGTGAAAGTTGAAAGTCCTTCTATCAGTCGGTGAATAGCTCTGCCCCTCTCTTTACCTGTTAAAAGATTAAAACTAATAATTGTTGAAAAGACGCTTTTTAATTAGATTGAATGTCATATGTTGTGGATTTAAGAAAAAATGCAGCTATTTGGCTATTATAGTTAAAAGAACTGCTTATGGCAGTCAATGAGATGAATAATAATTATAAAAAATATTAATATTCGGGGCACCACCTTTTATCAGGAACTATTTTAATAGCCAAATATATCAGTCGCTATAGTCTAGCACCTGTCTAGATGAGGCTGGGGTGAAACACATGGAGCGAAGTCTTATCGTATGTTGGAACATTAAACCCATAACGTGTGTGTTGAATGAAAGGGACAACAGTGACTTTCCAAACTACAAAATGTATATTTACAAAACAAGAATAAGAAACATTTAATCACTAATAACCAACACACTATTGATCAAACTAAAGGAATAACTAAAAAAGAAGAACACGAATGGATTAAAATGTAATATAAATAGAAATCATGAATTCTGATTTGCTTTGGAAGAATCTGGATGCAAACCAAATGCTGGAATGAAAGCTAAATTAGTTCACTAATCCTACTTAGTTTTCACTAATTGCCACGATTGATTTATGTTTACACCAACATAGAACATAAGGAAAATTAAAACATTATTGGATTAAGAAATGTTTGTTTAAAATGATCTGGATAAGAAGTCATTAATCTTTGGGAAATTACTTATATTTTACTGCCGTAATCAATCTAATTCCAGTATTATGTTGCATTAAGGGATTTCAAACGTGGCTAATAAGATACATTTCTGTTCTTTATTTTCTCTGAACCGATCTCTATTTGAACACCTTCAATGGTTTACGGATTGAATGCAGACCAGGGCCTGTGGCTAATCTTAGCTTTAGCTCTCTGTAACACGTGGGGCGTTTGAAGTGGCTCAAACACATTTCTTAAAAATTATACAAATAAAGGAAAACTCCTGTTTCATTGAGTAGCTCAAATTGCAGGATTTAAAACGGTTTACCCAAAGACAGCAGATGAAAACTTATACAAGTTAACAACAGTAAATCACACGCCTTTAAAAATCAGTGATCCTAAACTAATTTGCCTCTGCCCAAACGGACCTCATGAACGTTTAAAGCTCTCCAGGTTTCCGCAGTCGACGAAGGGGGTCTCCAAAGGGTGTTAGCCATCAGGCTAACAAAGGATTGCTATTCTGTGGCGGCCTTGCAGAGCTGGGAACTCATGGCTTTGGTTGCCAGCTCCCTCTGACTGTGTAGCGAATGGCCCCGGCGTTCATCTCTGGACAGTACCTTTTTCTGGAGCACTCCAGCTTGGTCATTCATCTCCTGTTGGCTCGGTGGCTTTTGGCTGGTTCAGGCCCGACTGCATGTGGCTCTCAGCTCCCGTTTTCTCAGTGGTGGGCGCTCTGAAACTCAGAACATTTCGTCTGGCTTTGAGGATGAAACAAGTCTGTTTTTCAATGTTTAAGATTCACCTGGAGGTCTTCTGAGTTCCTTGAAGCGAGTTTCTCCCAGAAACTCGGGCCTTTCTGTCATCAGCGAGGGAGGGGTGATGCCGGCCGATGCCTGCTTTGAAGAAGGAGAGGGCTTTCCCATAGTCAACCCGACCGGGAGGCTGCTTGGCGAAAAACGAACGACTGCTTGCTAGGTCCATATATAGACTCTATTCTTCTCCACTTCCTGTTGAGCGGAGTTTCTTTTCTTGTGGAGCTAGAATGTTGATTAGCGCCACCTGAGGGCTGTGTGTATGTCCCAACAATGTCTTATAGGACTAGCTTTTGTCATTTTACGTATTTTAATCCTTCAAGTGTTTCCTCTGTGGAGCCCTCTGCCTTGGGTGGGCGGCAGCGGCCTGGGCGCTCCTCAGGTAGTGCCTGGGTATGGTTGGGTTTTACCGCCTGGCCGTCCTGGTCGGTGCCTCGGTTGCTGCCATGGATCTGCTTCAGTCGAGGCAGATGGCTCCACTGATGGCGTGTCATTAGTCACCTGACCCATCTGAGCTCAGCATAGTGTTTACTCCTTTTGTTTAATGTGGTATGTGTGTGTGTCTGTGTATCAGTGTGTGTGTGTGCCTGGGAAATGGGTTATGGGCTGGGTTATCATAATTGTTTTTATGTGTTGAAAAGGAATGGAATATGGGTTATATGGGGTCATTTTAATCTGTTAAGCACTTTTAGTTGCTCTTTTTGCATGAAAAGTGCTATATAAATAAAGTTTGATTTGAAAAGCAAAGGAGTTCTCTCTGCTGTCCGTCCCCCCGTCCCCCCCCCCACTGGTTTATTCCAGTTGATCCTGCAAACTATATGATGATGATATTGATAACTTAATCTAGAGCTGGGCGATATGAGCTAAAATTAATCACTGTATCAGAGCGCTCAAGTTCGATGAAAAGTTCAGAATGATATCTTCAGGGTTCAAGGATCAAGGGATTTTCCACGTTGTGGCCTCAGTCTCCCATCAACATCATTCTCTTCCCCTGTATCAATACAACTGTCTAATTTGACTAGCTCCATACTATAAATAACTAATAGAAATAACAGGTTAGTTGAACAAAGCACACATGTTGTGAAAAACAGAAAATCAATGAAAAATACACTTTAGTTTTAGCCAACTTCAAACCTTAGAACCATTCTTCTTCCTGGTGTTCTTCGCGCTGAATTGCGCCATGCTGGAGGGGGAAGCAGAGGAATATCTTGTGATCCTGATGCACTGTTTGGCCACCAGGCTGTCAACAAAGGCCAAAGCAGCTGCGCAGAAGGCTAGGCTTATTACCCTGAGCTCTGTCAGACAGTGCAGTGAATGGATCAATCAGCTTATAGCCTGATCAATTTGGGATTTGAACGCACCAAATTAATTTTCAGCGTGAGGAATGTCGTGTGGCGTGTGAAGACACCAAGATGCGTGTGTCTTACGCTCATGGCGTGAGGCTTGAGAGCTCTGCGGTATATTGAGCATTTAACCTCGATAACGGTAAGTGGATGATAACAATGACGACCCCTTTTCTTTTTTCTTTTTTCTTAAACTGTGTCCTTTTCTGTATTTAAGGTCCAGTAGTAGCCAAAATTTGCTTAAAGTTCTTTAAAATATGCTGGCTTCTTGCTATTGAACAGCTTCAAACAGCCTTTTAATTTAGTGTTTGATTCCTACTCTATTCTGTATTTCTTAGAGTCCAGGTTAAATTCAGAAGTGATCACACAGACCAGATTAGGTGAGGAAGTGATGGGCTGATTAAAATAAGTGATTATAGTGTGCAGTCCTTTATTTTAGACAGAAAATATTATAGATCGGAGCAACTCAGCGGGTTTAATAACTGCTCTGCCCGAAGATCTGGGCAGGCGGAGCTATTGAGCTACAAACGCTCTTGTTCGGCTGTTTGAGCATACGTGCTCTACGTTAGAGTCTGAGTATCCAATAACACCATAAAAAGTAACTTTATTTCACTAGTCACTAGTCACATTTGTCTGAAAACCAGTCAGTAGATGAGTCTGAACACTTGCTAAATATAAGTACAGAGTAGCTGCATTAGCAGTACCAGAGCTTCTCTGCTGCGCTTTCCTCCTCTGTCACATGACTGTTCGTGGTCATGTGACTCAAAGCAACGGTCCTTTCTTAACCCTAGTTTATGCTTCTGCGTTTTGACTGATTGACGCAACGCCATTATCCGTCAACACAAGGGCTCTCTGTCACCTACGCAAAGACGCACGGAGTAGAGGCCCAAAGTTTAACTATCCGTCGACGGAGAGCGTATGCATCTGATTGGTCAGTTTCAGCAACAGCAAGCGATCGTTTCACCAGAACGGGGCTCTACATGCGCTGTAATCAGTAGCTAATGCAGCATTTGGACACTATATGCTTTATATTGAAAGTATAATTTATCTAATCTGTTCCTTTGGCGATTTTGAACACAAGGAGGTGTAAGAAAACAACAAAAAATGGCTGATGTGTTTGTTTCCATGTGTTTCTAGAGCATTCTATAATCCGCCCTTCTAGTAAAAAGCTTTACAGCTTTATCAAAACGTACTTTCTGTCATTCATTGCTCCTTGAGGAAGAAATGCGTTCACAAGCCTAGAAAAAAACAGAAGTGGCGCTGTGTGTAGTAGGCATAGACGGCATGAAAACTTAGCGCCCCCTGCTGTCCTGGTCGAGCAAAACAATAGAGAATGGAGTGGAAGAGCCGAGTACTATAAACAGAAAACGTCTCCTCTAATACGTCTGCGTCTGAGTGCAAATCTGCGGTCCGCGAAGTATAAACTAGGCTTTAAAGGGGCAGGAGCACTGCTAAACTAAAACACTTTTTTTTTTTTTTCCTTTTTACCGAATTTACCAGCACGGGCAAAATGACAAATGTAACAGTCATGAATTTTGGTATCGGTACATTTTCAGTTTCCTCCCAGCCCTAAAACCAGACCTGCAGAACTAAATCCTCCTCCTGTTACAATTCGGCCATTTCCTTCACTCCCGACGTTGTTCCTCCTTCCAGCTAATTTTCTTAAGCCTATCATCGTCCAATTTGTTTTCATTTTAAAGACAAACTAAACCTCTTGCTGCTATAGCAACAGCAAACATTTTGGTCACTCCATTGAGAATCAAGCCATGTCCCAGTCCCCACACTGCAGCCTATGGTCCTCTGCCAGGGACACACGAGGGTTCAGGTGCGTAGTAAACGAGTGTCATTGACCTGTGCCACAACGTCGTATCTCCATGACGACCAAAATGGTAGTGCCGGCTTATGTTATTGTTCTACTTGATATGATAAAACTGAAACAAAATCTTCCAAGTTGGATGAATGCAAAATTATATCCAGCAAATTTTATAGCATTATGGTCCAATGTTACAGAAAATATTAACTTTTAATCAGAGGCCCCAAGTGTATGTGACGTGGTTTTTATTTATTTACAGAAAATATAAACAAAAAGGAAAGACTGCTGATGAATTATTTACAAGAATGTTTTCTTTGTATTATTCAGAAACCTGCTGTGAACTGATCAGACAGAGGAATGCTGGGAGATTCCATTCATAAGCCCAAATGCACTTTTATTTGAATTGTAGAGGAATGGGCATTCTTCTTTCATTCTTAACATTTAAAACTGTTTAAGTTGGCTTTTTTATAACTTGCTTAATACATTTTTGGCATATCATGTGCCAAAAATACACACCGTTATCTGTAAACAATAATTTTCAACAGACATGTAATACATCTTTCCATCAGCCAACCATATGACTGTAATTACTCATATACACAAAGCAAAATTATTCAGCCTTTTGAGACATCAATAGCCGGGGATGTCGGGAACGTATCCCCATCGATATTTATAAATGATAGTTTTGAAACCAAGAAATAAAATAACATATAAAAGTCCCTGGTTCTAACTGAATCGCAAATCCAGCCACACAAAGTGTCTTGCTTCTGGCGCTGGACGCTCTGCTATCAGCACATATAATATCTATAAATTCTGGCTGAACTTTTTCATCCGCAACCCGCCCACATCAATGACACTTCAGGCTGTGCCTATGAAATGTATTTTTTTCAAGCGTGCGGTTGATCCACCGCAAGGCTGAACCTTTAGTATCTGGCATATTTTTAATATAGTCAGCATTTTTGTTTGTGCACTGATGCTGATTTTAATGATTCTTCCTGACCAGCAGCCTTATGAAGGTGTTAAGAGTCGTTTCTGAAACAAAACAGTTTTTTTTGATTAAGTGAAGATATGATTTTCAACATTTGATAATACACTGCAGTGCATGTTGTAATGAAACATCAATTGGATGAAATCATGGCTAATATATATATTATTATTATTAGGGATGTAAGATAATATTGATATGCCAATATATTGTGATATTTTATGTCACAATACTGTATCGATATTCAAAAGCAAAGAATTGATTTTTAGTTTTTAAGAATTTCAAAGGAATTCTGAGACATCTGTCATTTTTGCTGTAAAGTTGAAAGTAAGACTGGTGGTTGGTGGCTTTTTTACCTCCTTCGTTCCAGTGGATCAACTAGAACTAGTAAGAAAACTGTGTGTGTTATGGATGAAATGGATTGGATTGTTTAGGATCCTGTGACAGATTTTCTACAGTTATATTCAGTTTTGAAAATCACGATATATAGTATTACTCATTGTATTGTAATGTATCCTAATATATTGTATCGTTCTGTCTGTATTGTGATTACATATCGTATTGGGCCAGGGCCTCACTAGCTGATTTTTATTTCTAATGACATGACTTAGTGAGACGACGTTAAAATGGATCTGGAGACAGTGACCCGTCCCTGACCAGAACTGGGTCCGTCTAGCAACAGCACCAGCAGCTACTGAGTTTAATCTCAGAACACTCCAGCTGTCTGTGATGAATTTCATCAGTGGTGTGGAGGTCCTATGGGTCAAGTGAAGGGCAGTGAGGAGTCAGTGAGATTAAAGAGGATGATTGATAGACATCGGGTCCGTTTTAATTAAAGCCCGATGTGCACACCTGAATGTGTGTCCAAGGTAATGCCAGACAGCAGCAGATTTGAGCTCTGGAGTCCTCTAAAAAGCCAAAACATCAGATTTATTCGTTTTAATTTTCCATTCCTGGTCTAATCCGTTACTGCTGGACCAAAAGGCCTTGAGACCATAAATATATCTTATTTATCCTTATGCTGATGATGCAAAGGCCACAACAGTTCAAGCTGAAGTGAAGGTGAAGTAGAGGTGTGGTCAGGATGTGTATAGCTCTAATTCTTGTTGCCTAAACAGGAAGGTGGGAATGGATTATTCTTTGTAGTATATGGTTTGTGCATGTAGCAGAGCTGGGATGAGCTCTGCTCTAAACGTCCCTGTAGTCCTTTTGACTGCTGACTTGCAGAGCCTTTTTTAGTCCAGTGCCTCTCAGAGACATCTCTGGTCTTTGCAGTTGAAATACAATATTGTCAAACCACAGCAGAACTTTGACTAGACCCCTCCATATGCTTTACTTTGTTGTTTGCAGCCTTTTAGAGGGAAACCTGCTGCTCTACATCCAGTCTGTGTACCGCTGCTTAACTAAAGTCACTCAGATCATCTTGTTTGGCTTATGGAAGATTTTTATCATGATCATGAAGTCTGACTTTAACTGAAGCCTGCAGTAATTCAGCTCTTCTTTTGTCTTTTTGACCACCTGGATAGGGCTGAGCAGTATGTTGATCATATTTTCAAATGTTGCTATTGGAAAAGCTGAATTTTTGGAATATAGATAGTAAAAATCTAGCTGATGCACCTCTTTGGTTTCCATTGTTCAAAGTGTTGTCAGCCTGCCAAAGGGCTTATAACTTTGGGGTTCTGATTTGAAATCTAAATTCGGGTAAATTTTTCTGAAACAGATGTATAATGTTCAACTTCTGAAAATAAATCTTTAAATCAAAAGTAACCTTTTTCTCTGTCATTTAGTCTAATCTGATTCAAATAGTTAACTCATTCCTCCTGTCAGGTGTCTTTGCCAGGCTTTAAAAACAGCAATTGTCAAACCACTACTAATAAAGAACAACCTGGACAACACATTAATGCAGAACTACTGGCCAATCTCCCATTCATTTATTCATTCGATTTAATTCACTTTTATTTATATAACACCAGTTTACAACAAAAGTCATTTCAATACAATTATACAAACATTCCAATCAGTTAAAAGTTTTCTATGCAAGGAATCCCAGCAGATTGTAATGAGTCATCAACGTGAGGATCATGCGGACTCCAACCACAGCAATTCCTCAGCAATCCCTCATACTGAGCAAGCATGTAGCGACTGTGGAGAGGAAAAACTCCCCTTTAACAGGAAGAAACCTCCAGCAGAACCAGAACCTGGATCAGTACAAGTGGTCATCTGCCACGACCGTCTGGGGTTGTGAGAAGACAGAGAAGAGACAGCATGGAGGATGCTCGGTGACTTTGAGCATCATCTGGACCAATGTTTCCCATCCAGCAGGGGGCATTATAGTTGAGCAGGATACCAGACCATGTGGAGCTTCTCTGGGGAGAAAAATACTGAGAGCTAACTTTTACCAGTGCTGTTTCAGTGCTATGATGAGCTCTAGCTATGATGAGCTCTAAAACCTGACTGAAATTCTTCAAACAGGTTGTTGCTGTTTAGATGCTCACATACGTGATTAGCAACTATTTTCTCAAGAATTTTGGATAAGAAAGGAAGGTTAGATATATATCTGTAGTTAGCTAAATCATCTTGATCCAGGGAGGGTTTCTTAAAGGGACTGTAGCCCCTTCTGGGATAGACATATATATGCTAAAATGTTACTGTTGATGTTATACAGTATGAATTTGTCCTAAAATTTAACTTGTATCCTGTAGTTAATTTTGGACCATGAAGTGAAAATGCTTGTTTGTCTATAAACCCGCCCAGTAGAATAAAATCATGTAATCCATGCATCCATTTTCACAGAGAAAGTAAAAATCCAACAAAAAAGGTGTTTTATGATGCCATAAACCGAAGCAGCAATAAGTTTTGAGAGGTTGGAGGGTGTGTTTGTAACTCTACCAGAGTTAAGCCGCTCTGCCTGCAGGGGCGGTGCAGACACCTCTAGCACTCCCTTGTTTTCAACTAGTGATGTAACTAGTTGAACTCAGTTGTTTTCTATGAGAGGGAGTGGCAGCTGCTCAGAGAGCAGAATTCAGGAGGATTACTCAGACATCCGTATTTTAAGCCAAAAACCACTCTTGTTGGGGGGTTTTATGAGAAAACTGCATTACCAGATGGTTGAAAACTAAAAAAAACTGATTTTGCATGATATAGGCCCTTTAAGTAAAGGTTTAATTACAGCAAGATTAAATTCCTGAGGCACATTTCCACTTATTAAAGATACATTCATCATGTCTAGAATAAGGCCAGTAATCAGAGGGAACACTTCTGTAAATAATTTGGTTGGTATTAGGTCTAACATACAAGTTGAGGGTTTAGATGAAGCTAATACAGTCAGGTCCATAAATATTGGGACATGGACACAATGCTAACATTTTTTGCTCAATACACCACCACAATGGATATCAAATGAAACGAACAAGATGTGATTTCACTGCAGACTATCAGCTTTTATTGAGGGTATTTACTTCCAAATCAGGTGAACGGTGTAGGAATTACAACAGTTTGCATATGTGCCTCCTAATTGTTAAGGGACCAAAAGTAATGGGACAATTGGCTTCTCAACTGTTCCAGGGCCAGGTGTGTGTTATTCCCTATTATCCCAATTACAATGAGCAGATAAAAGGTCCAGAGTTCATTTCAAGTGTGCTATTTGCATTTGGAATCTGTTGCTGTCAACTGTCAAGATGAGATCCAAAGAGCTGTCACTATCAGAATCAGAATCAGCTTTAATGGCCAGGTATGACACATACAAGTATGACGCATACAAGGAATTTACAGATACAGTAAAACCTGTCCACGATCATTACAAACAACAACAACAAACAGATCCAGTTCACTGTTGGGCATGCAGCCACCGCGCGGCGCTCCCGTTTATGAAACATAGAGAGATACACATCTGGGGAGGGGAGGGTTCCACGGTGAGGAGAAAAAACGCTCAACTGTGTTGTGGGTCCGTACAGCACTCACAACGCAGGTAATAGAAAAAAACCACACCAACAAACATTTAAGCACATATTCAGACATTAACAATGACACATCAGGAAGGATGGGCGGGTATGAGCTCCAGTCCACAGGTTAACGCGCTGCCATCGAGGCGCGCTGTTATCCAGCTTCCTGTTGCAGGAGAAAGAATTTAGGATACAGCGAGACGGTGTGTGTGAATGTGAGTGTGTGTAACCATGTCAGTGTGTGCGTCAGTAGATGCACGTGTACGGGGGAGAGGAGACTCTGTTGACATTCTTCTCAGGGACGTTTGATAAAGACAAGGTTGAAGGTCTTCATGGGAGCCAAAACAGTAATTATTTGGATAGCAGGAAGAGAGCAAATATTCCTCTCTGCCCTTTCAGTCTGTCAGTGAAGCAAGCCATCGTTAGGCTGAAAAAACTAAAGAAACCTATCAGAGAGATAGCAAAAACATTAGGCGTAGCCAAAACAACAGTTTGGAACATTCTCAAAAAGAAAGAACGCACCGGTGAGCTCAGCAACACCAAAAGACCCGGAAGACCACAGAAAACATCTGTGGTGGTTGATCGAAGAATCCTTTCCCTGGTGAAGAAAACACCCTTCACAACAGTTGGCTAGATCAAGAACACTCTCCAGGAGGTAGGTGTATCTGTGTCAAAGTCAACAATCAAGAGAAGACTCCACCAGTGTGAATACAGATGGTTCACCACAAGATGTAAACCATTGATGAGCCCCCAAAACAGGAAGGCCAGATTAGAGTTTGCCAAACAACATCTAAAAAAGCCTTCACAGCTCTGGAACAACATCCTATGGACAGATGAGACCAAGATCAACTTGTACCAGAGTGATGGGAAGAGAAGAGTATGGAGACAGAAAGGAACTGCTCATGATCCTAACCATACCACCTCATCAGTGAAGCATGGTGCTGGAAGTGTCATGGCGTGGGCATGTATGGCTGCCAGTGGAACTGGTTCTCTTGTATTTATTGATGATGTGACTGCTGACAAAAGCAGCACGATGACTTCTGAAGTGTTTCGGGCAATGTTATCTGCTCATATTCAGCCAAATGCCTCAATACTCACCGGACGGCGATTCACAGTGCAGATGGACAATGACCCAAAGCATACTGCAAAAGCAACCAAAGAGTTTTTGAAGGGAAAGAAGTGGACTGTTTTGCAATGGCCAAGTCAATCACCTGACCTGAATACGATTGAGCATTTCACTTGCTGAAGACCAAACTGAAGGGAAAATGCCCCAGGGACAAGCAGGAACTGAAGACTGTAGCAGTAGAGGCCTGGCAGAGCATCACCAGGGATGAAACCCAACGTCTGGTGATGCCAATATTGAAATGTATAAGTTTGATTTATGGTTCTTATTTTGTCCCATTACTTTTGGTCCCTTAACAAGAGGGAGGCACATATGCAAACTGTTGTAATTCCTACACCGTTCACCTAATTTGGATGTAAATACCCTCAAATAAAAGCTGACAGTCTGCAGTTAAAGCACATCTTGTTCGTTTCATTTGATATCCATTGTGGTGGTGTATGGAGCTGAAAATATTAGCATTGTGTCGATGTCCCAATATTTATGGACCTGACTGTATTTGTGATAATTCCAAAAGTTAAACAGAATCAAAACAGTGCAGACATAGAGATGGTTCTATACTTCTGTCTGATACTGCCTCATTTACTGAAAGAGTTTATCAAGTTTGGGAGAATGCCAATGATTTTATTTTTAATAGAATTTATTTTATTTATGAAGAATCCCATAAAGTCATCACAACTGAGAGAAGGGGGAATAGTTGGCTCAACAGAGCTATGACTGAGTAAGTTTGGCAACTGTACTAAAAAGAAACCTAGGATTGTTTTTATTTACCTCTAATAATGACGAGAAATATGCTGTTCTAGCTTGTTGAAGGACGTTTTTATGAAGTCATAGACTATTTTTTCAGGTTAGAAAGGAATCATTTAAGTGTGTAGAGCGCCATTTTCTCTCCAGTTTCCTAGTATTCGGCTTTAAAGTACGCAACTCTGCACTAAACCAGGGAGCCAGCCTCCTATGGCTGATTACCTTCTTTTTTAAGGGGGCTACACTGTCTAGTGCCAAACGCAGTGAGGAAGTAATACTTTGAACCAGACCATCAATATCTGAAGGGTTAGTGTTGAAATTACTGCCATCCACTGTGGTATTCCGAGACGGATAGAGAAGCAAGAATGGAACAGATTCTTTAAAACTTGTTACAGCACTGTCTGATAAATAGGGATGGGTTTCGTTAAGGATCTATCGATACTACTACTCTTAACTATACTCCTTATAGATCCAGTACTTTATCGGTATCCTTATCGGTACTTTCTTTTTTGAAAGACTAAAACAAAAGGGGAAAAATACAAATAATTACAAAATAAAAAGTAAGAAATAATTAACTTAATAAAAACATTATATAAAATAACTTATTTTGTATATCAAAATTTAAATATACTATGTTGTCCATTTAAAAAAGCACAAACATTGGAACACGCCTTGGCGGTCCCTGATGACGTATCTCCTGGGCAACCAGGGCGGGACCAAGGCATCAAGGCGAGGTTCCTGGGCATTGAGAAACACCCCTTGACTCCATGAGCTCTGGGATGAAAAGTAGCTGAGACCACTTCTGCATGCTAAAATTCTTCCCAGGCATCGAACAGCGTTTGTGGGTCCGGGATTGTCATTCCGTGGAATGTCAACAATCCGGTGTAATAGGCCTGAAATACGTCACTTTCCTCTTCTTTCATCAAAAATAATCAGTAGTTTCTGCACTGTAGCAGCACACGCTGATGCACATAGTTCTTTCATATGCTTCACGGACTATGAAGGTGGAAAAGTCTCCTAATAAATAAACCCACGCAGGGTTTTTTGCAAATGCACAGCTCATTCAAAAATGCACACGGCCTGTTTCACAAATGCACACACTGTGGTTCACAAACATAAATTTGAGAAACACTTGTAATTTAAATTCACACGATTTCGTTCACAAATGCACACGATCTGTTTTAAACAAACTGTTTCACAAATATAATTTTGAAACTTCAAATATAAACTCAGTCAGATTATACAGATCGCAGAATGTCCACGTATGGACCCTTTCTCATTTGTGAACCTCTTTGCATTTGTGAGAGAATTCTGTGTAGTCACTATTGAGACTCCCCAAATGCTTGGATGTTAGGGGAGTTTCAAAAAGTCTCCATTGGCTATAGAATCTATCAATCAAATTCGTCACTACCCAGCTGTGTTCGCTTTCAGCCAATCATATGGCTCCTAACCGTTTCAATCCTCATTGCGGCCAAACATATGGACCCCACGGTTTAATATACTGAGGAAATTGATTAGTAATTAATGCCGGGGTCCATACATTCGTCCCCAATGAGGATAGAAACAGTTAGGAGCCATATGTTTGGCTAAATGTGAACACAGCTGGGCAGTGATGAATTTGATTGACAGATTCAGTAGCCAATGGAGTCTCAAAAGTCACCACACAGAATTCTCTCACAAATGCAGAGGTTCACAAATGAGAAGGGGTCCATATACCAGTATAATCTGAGTGAGTTTATATTTTAAGTTTTTCTGTTATGTTTGTGAAACAGCTTGTTTGCGTTTGTGAACCACATCGTGTGCATTCTTGAATGAGCATTTGTGAAAAACCCTGCATGAGTTTATTTATCACGAGACTTTTCCGCCTCCATAACGGACACAGGCAGCCCTCTACGGCAAATATATGATTTAGGTTTGTCAACTTTCCACCATTCAAAATAATACATTTTGCAGCTTACCCTATCTATATGTATGTTTGCTTCTGCCAGTTTGGGGTCCAAAACCCCAGAATGCATTGCGCGCATTACAATACCGAAATGGCTTATTGAGAGTAAGGACCTGGTGGACGATTTAAAACCACAAACAAAAGTGGTTTTAATGTTTTGCAGGTTGGATGAGGTTTAGATGTTCAAAAGAGCTCTAGATAATATTTGGTCTAGGGCGAATTTGTAAATCCGAATAAAAGATGGTTGCAACTCCTCCTCGTGCTTCTTGGAAGATGAACATTTTTATGATTTGAGGGACTCATTTATAATTACAAAATCCTCCTGCTGCAGCTAAGTTTCTGATCAATTTTATTATCACATATCAAGTAATTTACTAATAAAGTCTTTGAGGAGAGCAATCTTATGTTCAGTAAACCACATGTAATTGCCCTATTTTTTTGTTTGGTCAGAGTCGTATTTATTTTTATAAGATTTTCATAGTTTGCTTTTGTTAGGTTATTCATCAGCAAGATTATAGATAAAGCTGTGTTTTAATAGTTAAATAGTTTCCTAACAATGACCAACCGCTTTCATACTTATCAGTGTAGTTTCTTTGCCCATCACAGCACTGAGACTGTCCTAGTCAAAGCTTTCAATAACATCCACATAAATACAGATTGTGGAAGAACACACTTCTGGTTCCATTGGACCTCAGTGCAGCGTTTGACACTGTTGATCATAAAATATTACTGGAACGACTGGAGAGCTGGGTCGGACTCTCTGGTACATACTGGGCTGGCTTGAGTCTCACCTGATGAACAGTGATTTCTCTGTGTCAGTAGGCAGTTTAAAATCAGAGTAGGGGTGGGCGGTATGGCAAAATGTTCAAATCACGGTATTTTTAGAAAACATAACGGTATTATGGTATTTAATGGGATTTTTGGTTGCCATACAAGGGTTAGACATTCTTGATGTTCTAAGGCTGAATGTATAATTTTTTTTAAACCTCACGTTGGCGCAAACAACAAATTGTATCTTCTAATTGCTTTGCATGTAGTACTGAATACTCTCGCTAGGGGGCAGAGTATAGACTCAGACCGGATTTTTCCGAAGAAGTAAAATAAACATGGCGACCGTAGGTGATTATTAGCTGGTTAATATTCAGATAACAGAAAAAAGACAGCAGAAGTATCATAGATGGTATGTAAAACATATTTACAACTACTTTTGATTTCTGTCCTACTGGTTTTGCCGCCGTTGACCGCGTTTACCTACAGACGGTCAAATAGCGCTCCACACTTCCCCCTACTGGTTACACTCAGTAGCTATAGACGAGGCTCCTCTTTTTTGGAAACACTTCATCAGAATTGTGCGCTTTGCTCCTGTCAGCAGCTGTACTTAGTTAAAAACGTTTTGTTTTCTACACTGTGTTGAAGTGCGTGTAGCAGTGAAATTGGTCCTGCCTGAAACACTTTCCCTAATCAAACCTTCCGGAAGTTGTCTTAGCTATTCACCGGTATAGGTGTATATTAAAAATTCATATCATAACGAAAATAAACACCGGTTTTCGGTATGAACCGGTATACCGCCCAGGCCTAAAACAGAGCAAACAGAAATCACATGTTGTGTTTCCCAGGACTCCATCCTGGACCCCTTCCTTTCAATATTCATATGCTCCCACTAAACCGCATTATAACAGCCAATAAAATTAATTACTATAACTATGCAGATGAGACTCCGCTTTACATTAGTGTCGCTAAGTGACTTTGATCCCATCATGACCCTAAATTAAAGCGTTAAACAAATCAATAGATGGATGTTCCATAATTTTCTCCAACTGAACAGAAACAAAACTGCAGTAATTATTTTTCGACCTAAAGAGAAACGAGTCAGCACACCGCTTCAGTTAAGTCAGACTGATGTCACAGAAGGAGCGTGAAAAACTCATCCACATGTTCATCTTTAGTCTGATTGATTACTGCGACAGTATCTAAGAAGTCAATCAGACATCTGCAGCTGATCCAGAATGCTGCTGCTGGTGTTCTCACTAGAACCAGGAAAGTAAAACACATCATCCCAGTTCTAAAGTACTTCCTCTGGCTCCCTGTAGCTCAGAGAATAGACTTCTAAACACTCCTACTAGTTTATAAAACACTGAATGGTTTAGCACCACAGTTTGTTGAAGACCTGTTATTGCTATAGCAACCCTCCAGACCAATCAGATCCTCCAGCTCTTGTTTACTAATCAACCCTAGAATCAAAACCAAACATGGAGAAGGAGCTTTCAGCATCTATGCTCCCCGGGGCTGCACTGTGGCGCACTGTTGCCTTGCAGCAAGAAGGTTGTTGGTTCGTATCCCGGCCCAGGGTCTTTCTGCATGGAGTTTGCATGTTCTCCCCGTGCATGCGTGGGTTCCTCCCACAGTCCAAAAACTGTCAGGTTAATTGATCTCTCCAAATTGTCCTTAGGTGTGTGTGTGTGCATGGTTGTTTGTCCTGTCTGTCTCTATGTGGCCCTGTGATGGACTTGCGACCTGTCCAGGGTGTACCCCGCCTCTTGCCCGTTGACAGCTGGAGATAGGCACCAGCATTAAGGATTAAGCATTTAAGAAAATGGATGGATGGATGCTCCTGAACTTACTCCTCCTTGTTGGCGCCGTAGCCTTGTTTGCATGGGGTGGCCATCAACCAGCCATCCACCACTCCATCCATCTGGACCATCAAGGGTTGCACGGCACTCATCGGTGAACAAAACAGTTTTGAAGTCAGTCTTCATGCATTGTTTGGCCCACTGGAGCTGATTTTGCTTGTTTGCAGTGGATAGGGGAGATCGAAAGGATAGCTTACGCACAGCTGCAAACCTCTGGAGGACCCTGCATCTTGTTGTTCGGGGCACATTGGAGGCACCAGCAGCTTCAAAAACTTGTCTGCTGCTAAGACAAGGCATTTTTGCAGCTGCTCTTTTAACCCGATGTAATTGCCTGTTGGAAAGAGTCCTCCGTTTTCCCTTATCAGCACGCACACGAGCTACATACTTCTTGATTGTGCGATGATCGCGATGAATTGTCTTGGCGATCTTGATTGTTGTCGTGCCTTGACCTTTACACTCAACAATTTGTTTGCTCTCAGCGGCCGACAGGTACTTTTTCTTTCCCAATATGGGTTGAAAATGTGTGCTGCTTAATAATGTGGGACAGCCTTCTTAAGTAGTTTTGCCTTTGATTGGACACACCTGCCAAACTAATTAGCACAGGTGTCTGCAATGCTTTCAGTGATATAAAGAGCCCAGACACACAACACAATCCACAAGTTCAACTGAAATACAAAAGGAATCTTACCTTATCACTCCTGAACAGTTTTTGCATAATAATTTGGAACACAGTGTACATCATTCCATATGTGTTCATTCATAGTTTCGATGCCTTCAGTGTGAATCTACATTGTAGTCATGAAAATAAAGGAAACTCATTGAATGAGAAGGTGTCCAAACTTTTCAATAAATCAGAATCAGAATCAGCTTTAATGGCCAAGTATGACACATACAAGGAATTTGACTCCGGCAACTTTTCTCTCCAGTACAGAACTTAAATAAGTGAAATTAAAAAACGGAAAAAAAAATAAATAAATAAATAAAATAAAATAAATAAAGGATAATATATACACCAAACCAGGGTTATTGTACAGTAAGTATATACAGCAGTGCAGAGTTTTAGTTTATTGTTCATGTGAGTGGACTCAGACTCTGTGACTATTTAGAGTTCATCAGAGCGACAGCCTGGGGGAAGAAACTGTTCTTATATCGGGTGGTTTTGGCGTACAGCGCTCTGTAACGCCGGCCTGAGGGGAGGAGCCTAAACAGATTGTAGCCAGGGTGTGAGGGGTCAGTGGTGATTTTTCTGGCCCGCTTCCTGATCCTGGCCCGGAAAAGGTCCTCAATGGAGGGAAGATCAGTACATATGATCATCTCTGAGGACCTGACTGTTCTCTGCAGTCTGTCCTTGTCTTGCCTGGTGGCGGATCAGAACCAGACAGAGATGGATGAGGTCAGGACAGACTGGACTATTGCTGTGTAGAATATGGTCAGCAGTTCCTGAGGCAGGTTGAACTTTCTGAGCTGACGCAGAAAGTACAGCCTTTGCTGGGCCTTCTTCCTTATAGAGTCTATGTGGGAGGTCCACTTCAGGTCCCGTGTGATGGTGGATCCTAGGAACCTGAAAGACTCTACTGTGGGGACTGGCCTGTTGGTGATTATGAGAGGAGATGTTGATGGGGGTCTCTTCCTGAAGTCCACTGTCATCTCCACAGTTTTGAGCGGGTTTAGCTCCAGGTGGTTCTGACTGCACCAGAGGACCAGCTGTTCCACCTCCCTTCTGTATGCAGACTCGTCGCCGTCACGGATGAGTCCAATGACGGTGGTGTCATCTGCAAACTTCAGGAGTTTCACAGAAGGGTCTCTTGACGTGCAATCAGTGGTGTAAAGGGAGAAAAGCAGTGGGGAGAGAACACATCCCTGGGGGGCGCCGATGCTGAGGGACCGGGTGCTGGATGTGAAGTTACCCAGTTTCACCTGCTGCCTCCTGTCAGTCAGGAAACTGGTAATCCACTGACAGGTGGAGGGAGGCACGGTGAGCTGGGACAGTTTTTGGTGGAGGAGCTCTGGGACAATGGTGTTAAATGCAGAGCTGAAGTCCACAAACAGGACCCGAGCGTAGGTACCTGCAGAGTCTAGGTGGTGCAGGATGTAGTGGAGAGCCATGTTGACTGCATCATCCACTGACCTGTTTGCTCTATAGGCGAACTGCAGGGGGTCTAGCAGGGGATCCGTGATTTCCTTCAGGTGGGACAGCACCAGTCGCTCAAAGGATTTCATGACCACAGATGTCAGGGCAACTGGTCTGTAGTCATTTAATCCTGTGACAGGGGACTTCTTGGGAACCGGGATGATGGTGGAGCGTTTGAGGCAGGAGGGGACCTCACACAGCTCCAGGGAGTTATTGAAGATCTGGGTGAAGATGGGAGCCAGCTGGTCAGCACAGACTTTCAGACAGGACGGAGACACTCCATCAGGACCTGATGCCTTCTTAATCCTCTGTCTCTGAAATAGTTGGCGCACATCCTGTTCACAGATAGTCAGCGCAGGCAGGGGGTCAGGTACGGGGATGGTTTGGGGTGATGCTAGGCCTTTTGTGATGGAGATGGTGTCCTAAATTCAGTATCTTTTTAAAAAAATACATATTTTAAGAAATACATATATTATTATCATCAAGGACCCCTTCTAATTCCACTATGGACCACTAGGGTTCAGTGGACCTCTGGTTGAGAAACATTGGAGTGCGATATAGAATATTGAATTGTATGATGTTTAATTTGGTACATGAGGTGCTGTCATTTCCCCCAACTCATCCTCCCAATCTACCCTTACCTTTGCCACTGTCATGTTTTTAGAAGAGGCTGTACACTGACTAATTGTTGAAATAAGACCTTTGGGCTTAAATGTGGATTTTAACAGATCATCATAGCCTAACCCTGCTATGTATGGAAAGGACGTGGTAGGCTTGGAAATATCTGAATAAGCTAGTCAGAGGAAGGCCAAAATTGTTCCAGAAGTCCTCAAAGATTTTAAAAACGCAGTTCATGTACATATCATTAAATTCAGAATCTAGTCTGAATGGGAGTAAAAGCTGATCATTGTGTATGGGGCTTAGATGGAGAAGGGGTTTTAAACCACAGTTCCTTCTAAGTTGAGCACATACTTTTAACCGCTGTATTTCAATAAATTAATCAATGTTTATCTATTCAGAACTTTACTCAGCCAAAAGCAATCAAAGTGCTTCAAATCAAAAGACAAAATTAGTTTGCAAAAAGAAAATGTGTAACAAGACAAAAGTAAAAAGATAAAAAGAACATAAGCACAAGCGATAAAACAAATAAAAATAAATATATATAATTTTAAATTATCTGATTTCTTGAAGCAACAATCGTATTGGACTAAAACTAAACGGTACACATTCACACCAGGAAGGTCTGCGAGTTCGCTTGCTTGTCCAGACCAAACGTTTTTTTGCTGTGGTTCCTAATCACACTGCCCATTAAATGCAGCAGAGTTTTTCAACGAGAAGACCCGTGTGCTGAGAGTGGGTAAGCAGGGTAAAACGGGAAAGCTGTGTGTAAATAGGTCAGCAAATTTATATTTTCTGTATCTGAAGTTGACAGCATGTTTGGAGCTGATCTATGGAGGTGACAGATCGCTGCAGTGTACTGATGCCAAAAGAGCGCATCCATCGACCTCTTGTTCAGAAAGTTTTCTCATATTCTGCTCACTCCAACTGGATAAATGTTCCTAATTACAAAACTCTAGCTGAATTGGTGCTTTAGCCTCGTTACACAAAGATGGAGCTGTTCAGCTCCTTGCAGTGCAGTCGGCCCGGTGAAATTATCATACATGCAGCTTAATCTGCAATATGTGTGATGGCACATAGAGGGGCTACTGTTTTAAATCAATTTAAAAAGCATTGGTGCAAAATATTAATTTGGGGTGATAAATAAATGAAAGAGGGGTGAGTAATGCGGCAGTGTGTTCGACATAAAAAAGAAGGGGGGGGGGCGTTGTGATTTCCAGCGGGTCAGTACATCTAACCCTGGGTCCTGTAATAGGACTGCTGCATCAGCTGATCAGCCAGTCATCATCATGGGCAAGGAAATCTCTAAAATCTCCCCCATTTCAGATGTTGGCAGTAGTTTCATCTTCATCAGCGACAGCATTATGCAGGAATGTCACTGCAGTATATCTGTATATACTATTATTCACACAATTAATGAACTAAGTGCAATTGCTTTATAAAGTAAAGACATAAATATGAACATACTGTGATATTATTCTTAAATGCAACATATTTTTATTCAGATTCTCATTTTAAATCTCATTTCAGAGACTGGGGGCTGACTGTACATGTCTGAAAATCTGGCATAATTTAATCATTTTCCCATGTCACAGGCTGCACTGCCAGTGGCCTCTGAATTCATAAAAGTTAGCGTGCTTAAAGTTGCACACATTTTTCTGCCAAACTTTTTTTCTATACATTCCAAACTTGCTGGAGAAAGTGGCTTACACCGTTTTCAGAGCCCATTTTGTGTGTAAGGCAAGTCAATTTTAGTTGTATAGCACATTTTCAACACATGGCGATTCAAGGTGCTTTACATGATTTAAGACAAAGAAACAACAATACAGCATTTAAAAGCATGGAGTACAAACATTAAGAAAAAAAATGCAATAACAGTAATCAAAAATAATAAAAAGCTAAATCACATCAATTACTCATAAGCGAGTCTAAATAGGTAAGCTTTAATTTTAGATTTAATAGAGTTCAGTCTCTCTGCAGCTTTGCATTCTCCTGGTAGTTTGGTTCAGATATGAGGAGCATAGAAACTAAAAGCTGCTTCTCCATGTTTGGTTCTGGTTCTAGGGACGATCAGTAAACTAGAGCTGGAGGACCTGATTGATCTGGATGGTTTGTACCATGATAGCAGATCTCTAATGTACTCTGGTTCTAACCCATTCAATGATTTATATATATATATATATGATAATAAAAGCACTTTGAAGTTTATTCTCTGAGCTAGAGGGAGCCAGTGGAAGGACTTTAGAACTGGGGTGATGTGTTCTACTTTCTTTGTTCTGGTGAGAACACGACCAGCAACGTTCTTTTTTGGGTCCAAAGAGAAGTACTTCAGTTTTGTTTTTGTTCAGTTGGAGGAAATGATGGGACATCCAGCTGTTAATTTGCTCAATGCATTTATCGAGGATTAGTGATGAGAACTGGCTAATCGATACAAAGAAGTTCCTGTTCTTAAGGTAGGATTTGACCCAGCTCTCTAGACGTTCTAGTAATACATTATGATCAACAGTATCAAAGGCCACACTGAGGTCTAATAGTACCAGTACTGTGGTTTTACCACGCTCAGTATTTGTATGGATATCATTGAAAACGTTGACAAGGGAAGTCTCTGTCCTGTGGTGCCTATGAAAACCAGACTGATGAATATCAAAGAGGTTCTTATTTTTTAGGAAGCTATTTAATTGTTGGAACGCAACTTCTTCAGTAATTTTACAGATAAATGGGAGATTAGAGATTTGTCTGTAGTTTTTCATCAACCTGCTGTCTAGGTTCTTCTTTTTTAGTATTGGCTTGATAACTACTGTTTTTAGAGATTGGGAAAAACACCTGATAGGAGGGATCAGATCAGATCCGCCCTGATGTCTGGGAGGACCTTTTTTAAAGAAAACTTGTTAGTACGATATCCAAGCAGCAGGTGGCGGAGCTTAGTAAGCAACTTTATAAATGAGTCCCCAGATCTTTAGACCCACATCAAAACACAGGAATCAACACATTCTTTAATTGGCTTAATTAAGGCCCCTCTTCATTTTTGAACTTGCAGTGCTTGTTGTATATGAGTTTGGATTTTGTGGCATTTACTCAATTGAAACGGCCATAAGTGATTTTTTTTCTTGAAGTTAAATTTTCTTTAGATACTTATTCTTTTGTTGGTGCAGTTTTTCTTGATTTAAAATTTGATACAGTTTACCACCAAACCTTATTAACTGGATAAATAAAACTGAATTTCTCTTAACAGGCCATCCTTTGGATAAAATCATAATTATCAAACCAAACCCATTGTGTGTCTGTCAGCGGTATCAAACCCCCATATCTCAATTGTCAGGTTGGAGTACCACAAGGCTCTATTCTCTGACCCATTTTATTTTCATGATTTATTAATGATCTGCCAAATGTTTGCAAAGACATTGATTCCATAATAAATGCAGATTATATAATCTTTACAAAAAACACAATCTTTCTTGGAAGCCTCAGAGAAGTTAAGATCAGCTGTCATCTCTTACTGAGGTCTAAAAAGCTGGTCAGCATGTTATTCTCCCGGCCAGATGTCTACCATCAAAGTCTGGCTTAAATGTGTTATTAAAAGGAGAGGAGCTCTAGTTCATACTTGAATTCAGATATCTTGATATTACCTTGGACTCTATTTCAACATGTAAAAAACATCAACAACTCTTAATTTTAATATATTTACAACTTTAGGCAAATAAGATCATTGACAAAAATGCAGCTAAAATCGTTCTCCATTGCATGATTTTATTCTTACATTGAATATTTAATCACAACCGGTCACTGACAAGCAACTATATTTTAAAAGCAATAGAATCACTTTTTAAAAAAACCTCTATTTTTCCATCATTGTTTCATTCTTCAGAAATATCATCTTTTAAGTTTTTAAGGTGTAAGAAAATTTAAACCAGCCTGCTTAGAATATAAGGTTTCAAATGGGCTTGTCCACCACCCCTGGGTGAGTTAATTAAGGCCAAATCCAGTACTAGTGGTAGAGAACGAGAGTCTCTAATAGTGGGGAATGTATTATATCGTACAGACATACAACCTTTGTAAAGCGCTATACATATACAGGCCATTTACCATTCAGGCCGTTTTCACATGTGTGGTCGTACCAGAAAACGGCCAGAGAAAACGCTAATTTTTTCTGTTCATATGTCACGGATCTCTGCCCGTATTTGAATCCAGTGTTTTACTACAAATAAACAGCAGGTGGCGGTATACAAATAAGTCTGTAGTTCTCCAACAAACAAGGGAGTGAGAAGTACCGACGTCATAAAACGAGTGACAGGCTAGAATGTAAACAAACTGGTCTACTGGTCAGCTGCTACCTGAAGCCATCTACAGGGTGAGTGTTGTAGTAAACCCGCCGTTTTGTAACCTGCTGTGTTGCTGTGGGATGCTTGAATCGCGTTGTTTTGGTATTTGTATGGTCGCGAGGTGATTCCGTAGCTTCGGCCAGCGGTGTCGTCATTTCCGAATGGAGCGCGTCTATTGTCTTGAGTACGGCCAAAGTACGGGTTGTGTTCACATGATACGTGGCCGCTCGTACCTGGACTCGGATACTACCTCCAAGGCAGGTCTCTCTGGCCGTATCTACCTGGCACGGTACAGTCTGTGTTCACATGGTACGAAATAAGTGGATTTTGACCAAATACCGTACCCGAGTACGGACTCCCGTACCATGTGAAAGCGCCCTTAGTCAGCGGGTGTAGTCAGTCAGAGGTGAAAACATCTAGAAAAAGATCCCAGCTGCAATAAAAGATACCACAACATTCAAGATATTCAAAACTAATCTAAAGTGATGGCTTAAGAGGATCATTAAGATTATACTGTTATGAAAATGTTGGTTGTGTATGTCATGATTAAGTTTAATGTGTTATTTTTATTATGTTTGTCTTCTAAATCGTCATGGACGGTTTGTTCTCATGTTGTTTCTATTTCTTTGACCTGCCTGGGACAGCATATGTAAAGAAGCCTCTGGGCTAATTCTGGCATACTTACATTTGGATGTTCATGAGTATAATAATAATATGCATTGTTCCTTTTTTAAATACATAAAAAACAAAGTGTTTTTTGATCCATTCTGTTGTCTTTCAGCACCGACTTTCAGAAGAACAATCCTGTGCACAAGCTAACAGAAGAAGAACTGCTAGCCTTCACTTCTGTAAGTCTCTTCATTGTTCTTTGAACTTGAATGAACAGCTTCTCAATAGGCTCTGCAAAGTTCCCTAAAATGACTCAAAAAAGAAGTCTACTAATGCCTATGTTTTCTTTGTGTGTGTCTTTGACTATAACATGATGGGTATTCGTTAGCAATCTGACACTTGTGAGTTATGAGCTCTGACAATCTTGAACAGTGCGCTGCTTGAGGTCTGTGTCAATATGCTTTTGGCCCAAAGTCCAGTATGTACAAATATTACTGGATTTTGATCCCAATTAGGGTTTTAATAGTTTTAAAATTTTTCATTTGTTTTAGTTTTTATTTAGTTTTGACTTAAGATGTTCAGTTCTATTTTAGTTTTAAAGGGTGGTGGGGGGGATTATGCTTCTTCCAGGCACATTGTACCATTCTATAGCACACTTAAATGAAAATTTTACCCTAAACCATTCTTAAAATCCCATACATATCAAAATCCACCTTTAGAAATTTGCCTTCTCATCACTTCCGTATTTGAAGCCTTAATATTCGCCTGAGCCCCTCTAACGGTGTGTCCACACTGAACGTGATAGGAGCGACTATAGCTTCAGGTTTATATGTAAAATCAATGGAGGAGCGCGATGAAGCACAACTTGGTGTCCCGCGACACTTCAGAAGCAGATTTGCGTCGCGAAAAAGTTTTTCTGCCTGATTTGCACGAACAATTCGCGCTACAGATGCGATGGAAAATTCGCACTGCATTTTATGTGGTGCATTTTGTGCATTCGCGCTCATGGCGTCTATCGCTCGAGTTGGAAAAATCTGAACTCCAGCGTCAAATCGCGCCGCGACAACCAATCAGGGGACAGAGTTTCAGTGTTTCTGTGACTGTCATGGAGTCACAGCCTCAGCAGGACATGGAGGAAATACTGATAAACATCGTGGCTAATCACCCCGAGCTACACGACACAAGCTGTTTTCTATACAGAGACAGGAATAAAAAACTAAACTATTTAGACAGGAATGCTCTTAAGAGGTTTGTGGGTGGCTCTTAAAAGAGCCGATGTTGCTGTAAAAGCACGTCTCAGCCTAGAAGTCAGCCTTGAAACGGCATCCTCACCTGGTTTCCTGGTAGCCGATCTCGTACCACGTCCCACGCTGCTCAAATATTATAAACTTTTACGAACCGCAGACAGATGGACAGCTGCTCAGAAATGTAGTTGGTGTTTCGGCAGGTGAAGCTTGGACCTTCACGGCACAAACTGGGCGAGCAGGTCACGTTCTCCAGGCGGCGAGGAGCCGGTGTTTATGAGAGGCTCGGTGCTGTTTAAGGATCCCTCCGCCGTAGCTAGACTGTATCTGTAGCTCACCAAACCCCGGGTGCAGCAATCCTAGCTCTACCGGAGGCCAGGCCGAACACGTAATCCACTCTGTCCTCCATCAGATCGGAGACCATAGTCCATAATCCACCGGCAGCTGCACTCTAGCCCCAGCTCCGCTGAAGGCCAGTTCAGGTGTGAAAATACCATATTTGAAGCGCGACCAGTTCGCTTTGTACACGTTTCAAGGTGCGAATGTGCACGCGAACAGCTAGGCTTGTGTCGCGCCTTTTAGTCACTCCTTTCGCATTCAGTGTGGACACAGCGTAAGTCCTCATATCCTTTTTGAAACTCCCCCTGCAGAACGTCATAAACCGGCTATTATCACAGCATGCACGTAGAGTCGGACTCTGATAGTTTACAGAAGTTTTCAGTGTGTTGCATTTTAGTATTTAGGGGAAAAAAATCACATTGGTGAACAATGGCAATACTGGAGATTGTAAGACGACAAGCAAATGATCTGATATTCGACCCTGAAAGAGGGTTTTTGAAGAACCAGAGAGAATTCAAAGGATTTTATAAGACGTGTCTGCTTTGTCATATTTAACCTTCTTGGCACCCTTTTATAAATTTAATTACTATGAAGCTAAGTCTTGCATTGAAATCACAAATGTAGAAAGAAATGAAGCTATGTTTTGCATTGCAACCATATAAAGCCAGAAAATATATAGCTACATTTTGAAGTCTGAGTAATGCTAAATCAAAGTTCTTAGCTGTACAGGTTCCGATGGACGAGTCTTGACTTTAGGGCCAATCTGCTTATTATGGTTTCTGTACACCTAGAAACTTTGAAATGATTTAGAAAAGACTGTAAAAGACTATCAGCTGACATCTAAAAACTTGGGTTAAAAGTTTTTTCGTGTCAGACTAAAGATTTTATAAACACTGAATCTTGTAGGGACCCAATTTACAAAACTACACCTAGACTATTTTAGCTTCCCACCAAAATCCTCCCATTATGCTCAGCATTATATAGTTTCATTATGTGCAGGTGTTGTAGCATTCTTTGCTGAGGTTAATGTTATGTCAACTAAAACCTGCCTTTAAAGTGGGTACTGTATCAACAAGTTACTGGTTAACTCATAGCTTTTTAATGCAAGGTCTTGATGCTGCACCACTTGCTCCATGTAGATGCCCAGATAGTGCTGGTTTGTGCCTGTATTCCAGGCGGCAAGGTTGGCATCCACCTTGTGATTTATGGCCCATTTCTTGGCCATTTTTCAGCCATGTAACACATTTTGTGACTGGTTTGTCTTCAAATATTGCATTTGTCGTGTATGGACCCTGCTAGGCTCCATAGGTGGCTACAAAACTGTTATTCATAAATATGACACCAATGTTTAAAGCCTACTTTCCCTCAGGAACCAAAAACAAATTGATGTGTGGCAAGGTGTAAGACAATGGTACGAGCGAGATTCGGTAATACTGCACATTAACCACTTTGCCATAGCAGCAAAGTACAACTCCATGCAGCAAGGGCGCATTATGAAGCGGAGAGGAGCCCTTAACACGGTCACACAGTTGAATCAACGGAGGGAACTGATTACGACTCTGTGCGCACGGTTTAATAAACTGAAGGTACGGATTCTTAGGAGCGATTGTGGCTCAGTGGTAGAGTAGTTGGCTTGCAATCGGAGGGTCATAGGTTCAATTCCAGCTTCCTCCAGTCACATGTCGATGTGTCCTTGGGCAAGGCACTTAACCCCAAAAATTCTACATTGTCCTACCGAGCCATGTTGGCTATCGGTGTATGAATGTGGCTTCAATGTAAAGCGCGTTGAGTGGTCTGTATGACTAGAAAAGCGCTATATAAGTTCAGTCTATTTACCATTTATCCCTCACAAAGTATTTCTGCACCTAACCCCTGCCAGGCTCTGTAGCTTCGTGCTTCCTCTTCTGTAAGAACGGCTTTATTGGTTGTTGGTTGTTTTACGTCACTACGACAACACCAGGAATTGCGATATTAAATATTGTTTGATTCAAAAGACTAGAGAAAGATGGGCATATACTGCAGATTATCACTTTACATTTATTGATCAAGACAACAGGGGCGCTCTGAGACTCCAGCAAGATATCTAAAGTCTACCAGTCTTTGTTCTGAGACTTGAAAAATCCTTTTGTGTACGTCCATCATAAATCCACCATCAAAAAGGCTTTTGTTGAGAAAGCAGTCCTCTATGAAGTGAGCAGACGTTTCAGCACCTACAATAACTACCAAGAGACTCAGTGGATGATTCAAAGCAACAAGTCAGGCATTTTTTTAATAAGGAAATAACATGTTATCAGGATGTTACATGTCAAAGTCAATTTTTGCATAATACTCCTCTTTAATAGTTTTTACCATTTTTAAGGTGTTTAAATGTAGTTTTTTGAAAATGCTTAGTTTAAGTTTCATTTTATTGGTTTCAGTTTTCGTTTTGCTCTTTCCTTTAAACAAGATGTATACCTGGGCAAAATAAAAAAAGGAGTAGAACAAAATCTCAGAAAATTATTACTTTTTTAGAAATGTATTGACATGGGCCAGATTAAAAACAATACAAATCAGGCAAGTATAGAAGATGTATGGCAGAGTAATGTTCAAAGTTATGTAAACACACTAACAGTTCCTCTTCATTAAAAATCCCAACTATTAATTCAGATCTACAGTTCTATAAAAACACTGCCAACTTAACAAAAGAAAAGCCAAACTACCAGGAATACTATGATGGTTTTGGTCATTTTGCATATATTCTAGTGGGAAGTATTCCCAGATTGGACTCTGACGCTTTCTGTGCTTATGACGCTAGGCGGACCGCAGCAACATGGAAAACTTGACTGCCATGTTGGGATAATAGTGTATAGCCAGTAAAATCCACCATTAACCAGTATAAACCACCATCAACCAGTATAAACCACCATCAACCAGTAAAAACACCATCAACCAGTAAAAACTACCAACAACCAGTAAAAACTACCAACAACCAGTAAAAACTACCAACAAACAGTAAAAACCACCAACAACCAGTAAAAACCGCCAACAACCAGTAAAAACCGCCAACAACCAGTAAAAACCGCCATCAACCGCCAACAACCAGTAAAAACCGCCAACAACCAGTAAAAACTACCATCAACCAGTAAAAACTACCATCAACCAGTAAAAACTACCATCAACCAGTAAAAACCACCAACAACCAGTAAAACCACCGACTACCAGTAAAACCAGCAACTACCAGTAAAACCACCGACTACCAGTAAAACCAGCAACAACCTGTAAAAACCACAATCAACCAGAAAAAACCACGATCAACCAGTAAAAACCACCAACAACCAGTAAAAACCACCAACAAACAGTAAAAACCACCAACAAACAGTAAAAACCACCAACAACCAGTAAAAACCACCAACAACCAGTAAAAACCACCAACAAACAGTAAAAACCACCAACAAACAGTTAAACCACCGACTACCAGTAAAACCAGCAACTACCAGTAAAACCACCGACTACCAGTAAAACCAGCAACAACCTGTAAAAACCACAATCAACCAGAAAAAACCACGATCAACCAGTAAAAACCACCAACAACCAGTAAAAACCACCAACAAACAGTAAAAACCACCAACAAACAGTAAAAACCACCAACAACCAGTAAAAACCACCAACAACCAGTAAAAACCACCAACAAACAGTAAAAACCACCAACAAACAGTTAAACCACCGACTACCAGTAAAAACCGCCAACAACCAGTAAAAACCGCCAACAACCAGTAAAAACCACCAACAACCTGTACAAACCACAATCAACCAGTAAAAAACGACAACAACCAGTAAAAACCACCAACAACCAGAAAAAACCACGATCAACCAGTGTAAACCACCAACAACCAGTAAAAACCACCAACAACCTGTACAAACCACAATCAACCAGTAAAAACCGATCAACCAGTAAAAACCACGATCAACCAGTAAAAACCACGATCAACCAGTAAAAACCACGATCAACCAGTAAAAACCACCAACAACCAGTAAAAACCACCAAGAACCAGTAAAACCAGCAAGAACCAGTAAAACCACCGACTACCAGTAAAACCAGCAACTACCAGTAAAACCAGCAACTACCAGTAACTAGAGAGGGATTACTTGTCTATCAACACAGCGGATACACACACAACCTACATTGTTAGTTAGCAATGTTAGCTTATGTGTTAGACATAGCTCACCTGTTATGAAGTTTTTGCTGCAGACTGTTTAATCATTGTTTGAATCTCTCCTTCTGATATTATCCAATCCTAAAACGTCTTTTATTTACCTTTAAAGAAGGCGAGTCGATGGGATTGTATCAATCATTCCCGTTCTGTTGTTTTCATCAAAGCAATTTTTGCAACAAAAAAGGCACAACACATGATTGCATCTGTTTCTGGTGACAAAGCACAGTAGGCAGGAAGTGACATAGAAATTATTCTTCTAGATTTTATGACAACACTTTATGAAACAAAAACTAAGCACATTTTCTCAATATATAGTGCGTTTTAGTTCGTTTTGTTAACAATCATTACAGTTTCATTTTGTTTTCATTTTTTTGCAAAGTCTCATTTTAATTTTTATTTCTGTTAATAAAAAAAGTTTCTTCTAGTTTACGTTATGTTCGTTTTCGTTCATGATAATAACCTTGATCCCAAACCCAGAGGAGCTGAACTGGAAGCTTCATGGAGGCAGAGAGAGACGGAGGTAGTTCAAATCTCCATCTCTATCATCATCTTCATCTACATCTCAGATGGAGATTTAAAAACTAGCGGCAAAGTGAAGTGGATTAGCAGTGTGTGTCTACAACTGTTTGTCTCATCTATTACATGTATCGTCTCACTGCTTGGATATGGATCTATTAGCGTGTCATTATGGTCAGGAGATGTTAAATTGCAACAGTCTTCAGTCAGAAGCCTCTTCAGAGAAAGACTTAATGCTATTGCAGATCCTTCCTCTCCACAACATCAACATCCACAGCGACTCTTTTGTTAAAGTATTTTTGAAGTATCTTTTAGAATTGATCTGAATGTGGACAATCTTATTTTCCATGTGGAAATGAGTGTGTGGTTTTAGTTCATAAGTTAACCTTTCAAATCTTTACACTGATTGCTTATTTACATGTTGAAGAATTTTTTACAAGTTGGGTCAAGGTTAAAATCCAAAGCAAGCTGATTTAGGATGAAGGAAGTGAAGGTGTGAGGAATCAGTCAACACTTCACACTAAACTCTCTAATAAATGAGCTGTTTGAGAAAGAGGCTGGAGAAGGATTTGGAATTACTGGCCTAGTAATTGGCAGCTTCCACCAGCAATAACAGCTATTTCACAGAGCTTTGGTCAGGAGTGGTCAGCTTTTCATTCCTCTGTAACCTTCAGGCTGCAAATGCTACTAAAATGCATTAAAACAAAGACAACACACCGCTGGGCCTAAATAACTATTCTCAGGTTACCTACAGATCAATTTGGTTTAGTAATCAAAGCAAGAACTGCAATGAAATTATCTTAAAGTAACTCATTGTTCAAAGAGCCCAATCTCCTGTGTCTATACATGTTGCTGCTGCACCAAGATGTATGGAACATACGCAGTCCTCAGAGGTAGTCACAAGGCCTCAACGTCAGGGAATCAATATCTAATCAGTGAAAAGGCAAGCTCAATCTGTTATAGGAATGGAAAGCAGTGCAGTGCAACACTGGTTCACAACAAATATTACACTGGGACAATAACATGATGAAAAGTGCTTTGGACACTACTCATGAATAGTATATAGAGCTGGATAAGAAGCAGCCATTGTATCCTGAGTGTGAACATGGCACCAACTGTTTGTTACTGAGAAGTGCTTTTAACTTCAGACCATATGTATCCTGATCAGGCATAAGAGGATTACCACTGACTTATAAAAGAAAAACCCTCTATCTTTGTATTACTGCATGAACTTTCTGTATTTCGGTTTTTTTCAGTGGTTTCACTTACAGATAATGAACTTCTGTCTGGATAGATTCATTGGCTCTTTGCCTCATCTGTTTCTGAATGTTATGTCAGTAACCTCATTTGAAACACTTCTGGGTAAAAGGTGCGTGTGTTTTATACTTTCTGTGCTTTTCACGTTTAATTTTTAATTGCTGTTTTTACTTTCCATGCTTTTAGCACTTTCCAGCCATTGCGAAAAAACTCACTGAAACACAGACGTTCAACCCCCCACCCCCGAAAAAAACAACTTGAAGCTTAGCGTGAGGGTCAGAGATGTTTATGAATCGGGAGAACAGTCAGTCTATAAATTCTGTAAGCTCACGTTGATGACCAGTGTTAGTGAAGGGTCACATTAGAAACAAGAAAAAACGAGCTCTGTCAGGGGAAAAAACCGCAAACAGAGCACTGCAGGAAGTGCTAAACATAAAAACTCTGACATGTCATGCATTCATTTTACAGAAGTATGGGAAGGAGTAGGAAATAAAATTAAACAAAGGTCTTGATCAATATGGAAGTAATGAGTATTTCCTGTTTCCAGGCCTCTTTATGAGACTTGATTTGTTGGGGAGATATTTTCTATTATAATATAAAAATATGAGATTATTAGTTTTGGACATGGGATATTGTAGTTTTTTAAAAATTACAGGGAAATGCTTGATCCACAGCACTGTTAGATTTGTAGAAATACAGTACAGACCAAAAGTTTGCACACACCTTCTCATTCAATGTGGGTTCTTTATTTTCATGACTGCATTGTAGATTCTCAATTAGGGGCATCAAAACTATGAATGAACACATGGTGTATGGAATTACTGTATGTACTTAAACAGGGTGAAATAACTGAATACAGGGAAGGGAAGGGAACAGTTCTCTCTCCTGTGTTGTTCATACTGTATACGTCCGACTTCCGTCACAACACCACGACCTGCCATATGCAGAAGTTTTCGGATGATACAGTCATTGTGGCCTCCATCAAAGGGGGAGAGGAAGGGGAATACAGGCGGCTAGCGGAGAAATTTGTCACCTGGACCAGGAGGAACCAGCTGCAGGTGAATGTCCAGAAGACCAAAGAGATGGTTGTGGACTTCAGACGGAAGCCTCCAACACCTCAGCCGATGCAGATAGAGTGAGATGGTGTGAAGATTGTATCTTCCTATAAATACCTGGGTGTAGTGTTGGACAACAAGCTGGACTGGAACACTAACACCGACCATCTCTACAAGATGAGCCAGTCTAGGCGGTACTTTCTCCAGAGGCTGTACTCATTTAACATCTGCTCAAAGCTGCTGGACATGTTCTATCAGTCAGTAGTGGCGAGTGCCCTCCTCTATGCTGTGGTGTGCTGGTGTAGCACCAGTAAAATGACATTGCACGGCTGAACAAAATAATAAAAAAAAGCCAGTTCTGTGGTTGGGCTAAAGCTAGCTCAGGTGGAGGAGGTGGCTGAACAGAGGACTCTGTCCGGATTCAAGGCCATCATGGACAATGCCTTGCACTTGACTGGGGAAGTCTTTTGTCCCCCGTGCCATAAGATTGCACAACTCTGGCCTTGCTGTTGCTTCAGTTGTGCCATTTTAACTTTTATCTTTTTAAAAAAACATTTTTTTTATGCATTTTAGATTTTTCAATGGATTTAGTAATTTATTGTGTCGTGTAAATGTGAGTATCAGACCACAATTAAATTTCCTTAAGGATTATTAAAGCCTATCTGTCTGTCTGGGTTATATTTTAGATTCTTCAAAGTAGCAACCCTTTGCTCTGATTACTGCTTTGCATTCTTTTGAGCTTCCAGAGATAGTCACCAGAAATGGTTTTCCAACAGTCTTGAAGGAGTTCCCAGAGATGCTTAGTACTTGTTGGCCGTTTTGCCTTCACTCTGTGGTTCAGCTCACCCCAAATCATCTCCATTGGGTTCAGGTCCGGTGACTTTTGAGGACAGGTTATTTCACACTTTTTGGAAAAGTACTACATTATTCCATATGTGCTCATTCATAGTTTTGATGCCTTCAGTGAGAATCTACAATGTCAGTAGTCATGAAAATAAAGAAAACGGACTGAATGAAAAGGTGGGTCCAAACTTTTGGTCTCTACTGTAGTTGTGAATAACAGTTAATGTGGATTTTATTTGGTTATTTATTTGGTTATTAAAATGCAAAACACCATCAGATATCAGGAGAAATTCAATAAAGAGGTGTAAAGAACAAATTTATACAATAGAATATAGATTAAAAACAGATAAAACACAATCAGTTAAATAAGGATAAAAATCAAACCAAGAGAATCAAAGAGTCATCAAAAAACGCAATTTAAGACTCAAAGGCAGCTCTAAATTGTAGAGTTTTAATCATTGATTTAAAGGAGCTTAACGCTTCAGTTTATCTGCATTCTTCTGGAAGTTTGTTCCAGATTTGTGGAGCATAGAAGCTGAAAGCTGCCTCTCCCTGTTTAGTTCTAATTCTTGGAAAGATTAGTAAACTAGAGTTGGAGGACCCGAGTGATCTGGATGGTTTGTATTGCGACAGCAGATCTCTAATGTACTCTGGTGCTAACATATTGAATGATTTATAAACTAATAAAAGCACTTAGAAGTCTATTCTCTGAGCTACAGTGAGCCATTGTAAGGACTTAAGAACTGGGGTGATATGTTCTACTTTCCTGGTTCTAGTGAGAACAATAATAGCAGCAGCGTTCTGGATGAGCTGCAGCTGTCAGATTGCTTTTTTAGGTAGACCTGTGGGGACGCTGTTGCAGTAAATTAGACTAAAGATAAACGCATGGGTGAGTTTTTCAAGGTCTTTCTGTGACATCAGTCCTTTAATCCTAAAAATGTTCTTCAGGTGATAGAAAGCTGACCTTGTTGTTGCCTTAATGTGACCCTGGAGGTTCAGGTCTGAGTCCATTATTACACCTAGATTACGGGCCTGATCAGTAGGTTTTAGTTGTATTAGTTGAAGCTGTGTGCTGAGTCTTGATCGTTCCTCTTTATGTCCAAAAATAATTACTTCCGTTTTGTTTCTGTTTGGTTTGAGAAAGTTATGGGACATCCAGTTGTTGATTTGTTCAATGCATTCATTTCAGGTCTGGATAGAATCAAACTCACCTGGTGACAATGTAATGTATAGCAGAGTGTCGTCTACATAGTTATGGTAACTAATCTTATTGGCTGCTATAATCTTGGTTAGTGGGAGGGGACCCAGGATGGTGCCCTGGGGGACCCCAAATGTGATTTCTGTTTTTTCTGTTGAGAAATTTCCAATCGACACAAAGAACTTCCTATTCTAGAGGTAAGACTCAAACCATTGAAGTGCTGTACCAGTGAGTCCGACCCAGCTCTTCAGTCATTCCAGTAGTATTTTATGATCAACAGTGTCAAACGCTGCACTGAGCTCCAACAGAACCAGAACTGTGGTTCTGCCACTGTCTGTATTTATGTGAATGTCATTGAAAACTTTGAAGAAGGCAGTCTCAGTGCTGTGATGGGCACGGAAACCAGACTTAAAATTATCTAAGGATTCCTTCATTGTCAGAAATGTAGTTAACTGTTGAGATACAGCTTTTTCAAAAATTTTACTGATGAGTGGGAGATTATAGATTGGCCTATAATTCTGCATCAATGTATTATCTAGGTTGTTTTTCTTTAATAAGGGTTTGATAACTGCTGTTTTGAGGGCCTGGGGTAAGACACCTGACTGGAGGGATGAGTTGACTATTTGCATCAGAACGGACTTAATGACTAAAAAACGTGTAGGTAAGATATTGAGGTAGCAAGAGGAAGAGTTTAGCTGTTTAATTATTTAATCAAGATTTGATTCATTTAGTTTTTTTTAAATCAGACATTTTCTCTATATTGTTTTTACATGGGAATGAAAATGGTGGTGGGTTGGGTGCTGCTTTACAGATTGATCTTCTAATTTCTAGAATATTTTCAGTGAAGAAGTTTGCAAATTCACTCCAGGCCCTAGTGGAGTGTAGCTCAGGGACTGCTGTCACTGGAGGATTGGTTAGTCTTTCAACTGTTGCAAATAGTCTGACAGAAGTTGTTCCTAAGCGACACATCGCCATAAACTATCATCACCTCGGTCATATGTCACAGCAAGGGAGCAAGGAGGAAGTGAACTGATCACATTAAATAATAGCAAAAAGCAATAATGGAAATAAATAAAATACTACCATCAGTTGTCTTAAAGTAAGTAGCTGGTTAGCTCCAGGTTTAGCAGCTGAACTAAGTTTTAATAAGCTTTATTGACAAACTAATCCAAAGGTTTCAGCCATTAATATTATGAAGTGTTATAAAATGTGTAAAAGATTAAAAAGTGTCAAGAGAAGCCTTTAATTTAAATTACTAACATAATTCCAAATATGTATAATATAATGGTAAATAACATAACTTTTCTTTGTATTTACTGATCTTACTCGGGTCTCTGGATTTGTTTATTTCTTACAAACTTAGTTGTGATTAAAAAAAGTGTTTGAAAAATGACTTAATTCTCAGTTAAAGGAGGGGTGGCATGTAAAATCAACTGTAAAGCTTTTCATCACATTCATATTTTATTCCCTCCTTAAAAACATGCCTAAAGTCTTTCTTAGATTACTTTATGAATGCTTGACTAATCTTTAAAAACTCTCACAGCTGCCATGTTGAGCTCTGAATGCCTCAGTGTTCCCAGCCCTCACCTCCCAGCAACACCCCCTACATTTTGATTACAGCCCACGTCTCTCCACATTCGCATTCGCTGTAATACTCCACTTGATGTATATGTATGAAAAAATCTTTATTAGTGATTACTGAGGGTTCAATTTCCTGAAGTCATGGACACGAAACCGAGACAAGATGGAAGAAAGGAAGAAGGTGAAGAAAAGAAACAGGACCAGCAGAGGCACGAACCGATGACACAAGACAGGGAGGCAAACAAAAAACACAAGAAAACATCCCAGTCCTCCACCTCTGCTGGACGGCAGAGAAGCAGTAAAACAAAACAAACAAAAACAACGATCTGAACAGAACCACACCAATGGTTCAGATCCAGTAATAAAAACTAAGAATTACACATTCACTACACACAAGGATGGATTAATGAACACAATACTAATGTTTCTGGTAAGCTGCTGGTAACAACTAACTAATGACGATAACCTCAGCTCAAGATATGTCCTTCCACACCAATGTCCCCAAACCTATGTGTGTGTGCGAGCATGCACGTCTGAATAAGGTTTCCCCATGCAAATGATTGATAGCTGGTGTAAGGAACCGTCAATCCGTCCTACAGGAATCGACACAAACATGAAAGAGGCAGGAGACGCATGCATCCAGAGTCCCACAGAGCGCAGGAGCCGCAGGCGGACCAGCGCAGGGTCGATCACCCACCAAGAGAGGAACAAATGGAAGCCCCAGGGGAAAACCAAGCAGCCGCAATGCTGGGGCCCAAGAGGTTGCAGGGACGAGCCCACGGGCTCCGCCGGAAACCGGCTACACCAGGGCTGGCCCGGAACAGGACCCGGAGGCCACGTGGATCAAGGGCACCCCGCCCCCCAGCAAGCCCCCGACCAGGGACCTGCCGAAATGGGTCCCCTGCCGCTGCCGCCGCCAGGCAGAGGCGCCCGCATGCGACCGACGAACAACACAAACCGCCGCCACCCTAGACCAATACCCACCGCCAACAACCCGGCCCCCCCCACACACCCACATGCCAGGGAGCCACAGTAAAAGCCACAGCGGATGTACGCGCTTACCAGGCTGCGCCCAGCCAGCACCTGGACATCCAGATCTACCAGATCCCGCCCCATGCAGAGCGCCAAGATCTGGGGCCCAGCCAATGCCGCACAGCCCCCCCAGATGAACCGACCAGGCAGCAGAACTCATGGAACTGGCAGGAGCTTGGGCGCCGGGCACGGTCCCCACCGATCCACCGGACGGCACCAACCTACTTTACAACCCTGGCACCCCCAGAAGTGGTGCTCCAGTCAATCCAAGGAGGACGTTGGCCCGAAAAAGCGGCCGCCCGACACACCGGCCCACCCAGGACCATCCAGGCATGCACCAGGACCGAGCCGGGCCGCAACCGGGACCCCCGGCCCCAGGTATCGAGAGCCATCATCGACCAGCGGACTACAAGCTCCCACCGCCAGGTCCCTACATGTGCGTGTGTCATGTAAATGTTGCAAGTGTAAGTGTCTAAGTTGCTCAATAAAATTGGGCCGCCAGATGGCGAAGACAGTAACTCCATCCCGCACCCCAGTGACGTGCCCACGTCCCAAGGCCTTGTGAATGGTAGAATGAAAGAGCAGGTGGACAGAGGCAAATGGGGATGGGGAAGAAATAACTGGGGTGACACAATGCCAACCCCAGCGAGCCAGCTCCCCTGCTGACCCCAAAAGGCACCCCCGTTCAGCCGATCCACCAGGGTTGGGAGGCCCCAGCACGTCAAGTCGGGGCCCACGGCAGCGGCCCCTCAGAGCCCCGTGGGGTAAAAGCCTCCCCGTCCACAAGAGAGGCCCCAACCACCGCCAGCGTCCCGAGTGTCCCCGCGCTGAGGCCGGAACGTGGTGCAGCACCAAATCGGACACCCCGGACATGCCGCGCCGGGCCCGTGAGCAGACTGAAGCCCCAAGCAGCCAACCCCCCAGGTCGACACCCTCCAGCCTTGCTACTACCGCCCGATGGCCGGGAAGCAACCGAACCCAGCATCTCCACCCACCGCCCGGTCAGTCCACTGCGGAGGCTGACCAGCACTGTCGGCCACCCGCCGACACCCCAATGCGCAGGCGCGGCAAGGGGCCATCGGGGAGCCAGCGACAAGAACCAGCCCAGGGAGATGGAAAAGGCAGCAGCGCCAATCGGCCGACCACATCCCCAGCCGGCACCGGCGGCAGCGGCCCCCCCACCGGCCAAGCCCCGGCCAGGGCCACAGGCGGGGGTGCATGCTGCCCCGAGCCCCAGGCCCAGCTCAGACCCTCCCCCAGAGCAGCACAGCACCAGGCCAGTAACCAGTGTCCGCCAGCACGACCCCCCCTAAGGCGCCGCATGCAGCCACTAGGAGTCACCACACAAAGCCCCCAAAGTCCCACCCCAGGCGAGATTCACGGCACCTACCGCCCCAACCGCAAGCGGACCCAACCCCGAGGACCCCTAGCAGTCACCACCAACCCTTAAACTCCACATCGGCAACCGTGTCCCACAGAACAAAATCAAGGGCCCGACCCCACTAGGTGATGGAGCTGATCAAGGGAGACCAGAAAGATTGATCAGATGTGGAGGCAGAAGCCGTTTCTAGACCAATGTATTCCAGAAGGAGATCTCTATATTGATTAATATTCAGAGTATTTTTATTTTTCCAGTTCAAGAGGATATTTTTCTTAGCGATGCATAAGGCAATGTGAACTAATTGCATAGACTTTGTATCCATGGTAACTTCATCTAAATTTCCCAGCAAGCAAACTGTGGGAGAAGGTGTGATATTACATTTCAGACACTTTGATAGGTCTTCACATATCTGGTACCAATATTTCTTGACAGGTGGGCAGAACCAAAGAGCATGAATATAATTGTCTGGTAGATTGCTTGTACATTGTAAACTGGTATTAGATGCCGTAAAACCCATCTTGAACATCTGTTGGCCTTTATAATGCACTCTATGAAGGATTTTATATTGTATTAATCGTAGATTAGGATTTTTAAGAAATTTAAAGGTTCTTAAGGAAATCTGAGACCAGAGTTTTCGGTCAAATGAGATGGACAAGTCCATCTCCAATTTTAAAATAGGAAGGGCTATTGATTCATCTATTCTATTTAATGTTTTGTATATTTTAGATAGTAGTTTGGGAGGGTTAAGATGAAGCAAGTCTAAAACTTTTACTGGAATTTGTAAATCAACTGTATTGAGCCTAAATTTATTTTTTATAATTGATTTAATTTGTTGATATTCTAAGAATTTATTCTTGTTAATTCCGTATTGTGTAACCAATGTATTAAATGGGATAAAGTCTGTTCCATTAAACATATGCTCCAAGTATTCAATTCCTTTACAACTCCAGTTTGGAAAGTCGATCATGCATTTGTTTTGTAAGATATCCGGGTTATTCCAGATGGGTGTACGCCTGCATGGGACTAGTAAGGTCTCTGTCATTTTATGAAATTCCCACCAAGCTGTCAGAGAGGAGCTGATACTAATACTTGATACGTGGGGGTTATCTTTCCAAAGAAATTTAGAGACAGAAGAGTCCAGACATCCCTGCCTGGTACCTCTCTGAAGGGAAAACCTTGATGTTTGATTATTAGTCCTAATACATGCTGTTGGTGAGCTGTATAATATTTTTAACCAGTTTACAAAAGAATTACTGAACCCGAATTTATGTAAGGTTGCAAATAAAAATTTCCAGTTAACTCTATCAAATGCTTTTTCTGCATCTAAAGATAATATATTGGTTTGGACGTTTTTACAGTAGGAATAATCAATTAAATCTATTAATCTACGTGAATTTGTGGAAGAGAGCCTACCTTTTATAAAACTTGTTTGATCAGGATGGATTATTAGAGGTGTTATTTTCTCAATCCTTCTTGCAACAGCTTTGCAAATTTTAAGATCAACATTGATAAGAGAAATGTGATAACTTGTAGGAGACATAGGGTCTCTCCCTGGTTTTAATAGAAGATTGATGTTGGCAGAGTTCATGTTTGGTGGTAATCGACCATTTTCCTTTGTTTCCTGTAACAATTTGTAAAATGTTGTAAAAACAGATCATTGTCAACAGCAATCAGCCATCACCTGTGGAAATCAATACATACCTAGTTATTTTTCCCCAACTGCACAAAGCAGACCATTGCAGCGGTATTGTAGCTGTGAGTGTCACAAAGTCATAGCATCAGCACAACATGGAGAAAATACTGATAAACACCGTGGCTAATCAACCTGAGCTACATGACAGCAGCTGTTTTCTATAAAGACACATGAATAAAAAAATTATTATAAAGAGGTTAAACAGTTTAGACAGGAAAGCTCTTAAGAGGTTTGTTGGTAGCTCTTAAAAGAGCCGTTGTGGCCGCAAAAGGCCCCGCTCTCTGCCAAAAAGTGAGCCATGAACGGCTTCCCCACCCAGACAGCCTCTGTGGAGGAGTAAACACGACTCCCGCCTAGTAACGTCTCCTCCACAGCACATCCCGTGCCGCTTGCATAATATATTATACATTTTTACTAACCGCAGACTGATGAACAACCGCTCAGTATTGTAGTTAGTGACTCGGCGGGCGAAGCTTGGACCATACCGGGATACTGACTCCTCAATCTGGGCCTGCTGACACAGCGAGGGGCTGGTGTTTCTGGATTCCCCGCTGTAGCGGTCCCAGCTCTGCCTGAGGCCCGGCCGAATCCAGCTCGGAGACTAGAGCCCACCAGCAGCCGCGCTCCACATGCTGGGCTAGTTGGAGCTCCCCCTCTGAGAATGTTGTGATGACGTTGAAAACAGCGTGCGGAAAGGGGAACGTCCAAGGCTCTTAAATCTCTCTCCGGCCATATTGTTAGAAAGTCAGGCAGACATGTTGGAGTTTAGGATGATTATGATGATTCTTGTCACCTGGTTTGAACCATAGACTGTAAAATTGACGGATCTTCTGTGACGTTAGCAGTAGGTTGAATAAACAGCTGACGAATCTGCCAGGCTTTGTTTTATTGTTAAGCCCCCAAATCAGCCTAGGAGAGAATCAAGAAGCACAACTGAGGCGTTCATAAATGAAAGGAGAATATAAACATGGTAAAATTACGGCGTTTCGGGCAGATTAAACGTTATTACAAGCGGCATTTTGACTGCTCCAAGCACTCCCGTTCTATGTATACAGCTGATCAAGATTGGATGTATAAATATTGGTTAACGGCTCAAACTGGCTGCAAACTTCTCAGGGTGAGTGAAAAAACATAAAGATTGCTAAACAATAAGGTCCAGATTGAAAAAAGCGGAATTTTACTTTAATTGTAGCACGTCTGTTTTGATTTATAGTTGGTCTTCCAAATGTAGACATGTTCTTCAGTTATACTTTGAGTCATGTTGCTGTCGGTGTTTGGTATTGTTTGTCCATGCACCATCTTTGAGATGGCGGTGCACGAGAGTTATGACTACCTCTGCCCGCTCATGCAGGAGTTGTGTAGAATACTGCTCCCTATTGGTTGTGCAGTGCAGTTTGAGAGAAGTAGAAATCAAACTCTCTGGTGACCTCTCTGCTTGGTTCAGTCACAATGTTAATTAAAATCTTTGTACTTTTAGATTAGTTTTATAGGTTTATTATATTTACAGGTTGTTTGAACTTTATGTAACCGTATATTACCTATAATAGTCCAGATCCCACTTCATGCAGAGCGCTGAGACCAGGCACCCAACCAAGGCCAGACAAACCCACCAATGAACTGAACAGGCAAGAGACCACAAAACAAGGAATTGGATCCGAGCGCAATATCCGACCCCCACCGAGCCACCAAACAATCATCACCCAACAATTCAAAACCGGCACCCCCAAAAGAGGTGCCGGTTTTGTCCAACCAATCCACGGAGGACCTCAGCCCGACACACCGTCAAGGCCAGGCACGCACCTCGGACGAGCTGAACCGCACCAGGGACCCCGTTCCCAGACAGGGAGAGCAACCAGTGCACCAGCAGGCAGAGACATCAGTCACTAGCAGGGAGTAATGGTGGGGAAATATGCTCCCATTAGATGTAGGGCCTAAGATGCGTCAGGCGAGAACACAGCCTAGGACCCAACCTGACAGACAGACAGAGACTCATTCATACATGCCCTCCCTCTTACTCACACACATTTACACCAGCACACCAAGACACCCAAGAAATGAAGCTGTACACTCACTCATACGCCCCATATACACTCTATACTCCCAGGTCCAGGCACCAATGCCCCAGCAGAGCAACTTGTGCCTGCACCCGGGAGACGTACCCCCTACCCTCTAGAATGGAGACAAGCAGACCTCCAAAGCCCCCACCGTGGCAAGATCAGCCCACCACCCCATGCCCCCGCCCAGACAGCCTGATCTACCTCCCGGACCTCAATCCATGATGGTTGGTAGTGAACAGGGGTGTGAAAAGACACCTAGCCTCCCTCCTCCCGCTAGGATGTGGTTTTGTTGCGTGTCGTTTTAATGTGCAGTTAAAACAGAGGGGATGGACATGAGAATGCTGCTCTACACCCCCATCCCCCACCCCAGGTCCTCAGTTTCCAAATGCAGGTAAGCAGTGGGCACCGACACCAGAGGTGAGGCTCATTGAAGGGTTCCCCCTTTGGAGCCCAAAAGTGTGCCCACAGCAAGGTCCATACATGTATGTGTCTCATGAAAATATTATACTCGAGAGTGTCTAAGTTGTACAGTAAAATTGGGACCCAGGCCGCCACCGGACACCGAAGTCAGAAACCCCTCCCCGCACCCCAGTGACATGCCCACAACCCAAGACCATAGGTGAGTGGTATAATGATAGAGCAGGTGGACAAAGGTGTCCGGGGATGGGGAGGAAATGACTGGGGGACAAAATGCCTTCCCAGGGAGCCAGTTCCCTCACTGACTCCGATAGGCACCCCCGTTCAACACGATCCACCAGGGGAGGGAGGCCTTGGCACATCCAATCCAGGGCCCATAAGGAAGACGTAAACCCAACCTGACATTCAGATTACTATCAAAACAGTAGACAGCCAGGATGAGTTCAGCACCCCCCCACCCCCCAACCAAGCAGCTGTGGGGACTAGCTGTGCTAGATAGTGTCCGCCTCCCCGCCAGCAAGGGAGGCCACCAGTGCAATAAGGACCCTTGCACCGAGGCAGGAACTCAGTGCACCCACCGGCTCAAATACCCTGGCAACATACCCACCCAGACCAAGAACAAGCCGAAGCCCCAGGTGGCAGACCGACAAGTACAATGCCAATCAACCCCTTTCGTACCGCCATCCAATGGCCCAGCAAAAACTGGAACCCAGCGCCCCCACCTACCCAACCTGCACATCCACCTACTGGCCAGTCCATCGTGTAGTCCTACTGAGTCAAATGCCCCACCCCAGCGCCACGCAGAGCCCAAAGACCAAGACCCAGGAGCTATGTCCAGCTCCTAAAGACTCGCTGTACTCAGAAATGGTGCCCATCCACCACAGCCATCAGCCAAAACCCCAACATGCAATTACGAGGAAGGGAGGAAGGGCCATCTAGGAGTCGGCAACGAGAACCAGCCAGAGAGAAGGGAAAAGGCAGCAGCTCATACTGGCCGACCACGGCACACAACCCCCCCCCCCCTCCCCCCCCTCCCCCCCGCCGGAAAAAACAGCAGACCACAGCTAGGAGAGCTCAACATTGGTGGTTGAATCAAGCTATGTCTATCGATACAACTAATCTTCGACTAGTGGGCGTCACCCCTAGTAAAATGTCTTCCATGCGTTTGCTTCAGTTTTCGATAGGAATGGTTCCACCCTCCAGACAGCTGTGCTTGACAGTTTTTTGCTAATCAGTGTTGCAGAAGTATGTGGGAAGACTTTAAATAAGAAGCTGCTGTGTTATCTATCAGTGGAGAAAAGAGCTGCTGCAGGCAGTTGCTGGCTCTGTGAGCAGGCATCTTCCCAGCCTACATGTAGATCCAGGAATCTGCAGGCTGGTTAGATGGTTGTCACATGCCCAGCCATCTTCATCAGAGCTCTTTTTATGTCTCTATCTTCTCCCTAGAATACTAGCAGCCTTGATGTGTCAGTATTGAAGTTCTTGTAAGGACAAACACCTGTTCTCCTTGATTTTAACTTAGTAGAATTCAAATAATTAAGCCTCATGTATGATTTTCACAGGAAAATCTACAAGCTGAATAAAAAAAATTAGGGATATACTAACAATTTAAACAAGTTGATTGTTAGTGCTTGGTAGTGATTCAAATGTCAGTTCTGAAGATTTACAATCTATTAGGACTGCTACAAGTTGAGATGGCTTCTTCAGAAAGATATTAGCAGGACATCATAACGTAGTGCAGTTCAACTACCTTGATTAACCGCCTCAAGTTCTCATTTTCAACAACAAAATACCCTGCATATTCCTCCAAACAAAGGCTACAATCGCCTCATTTGTTTAGAAAGAAAGTTTAGAACCAGCTGGTAGTTGTAGCGTCTGCTAGACTTGAACCTGTTGTGGCCCGCTGGATGCCTTGGACATGAGACCTTGGCTGTGTTCCGACATGTGGCTCCTGAAGTTGATTTTAGTTCACCTCCAATACTTCACCTCCCTTTGGCAGGCTTTGGTAATTGCTTTGCTTTAGTCAAGGTGTGAATTATTTCATAGAAGGATGAGAGCAGTGTTGGGTAATTGACAATTAAAAATAATTGATGAAGATATGGTCTATCTGGTTATGTTAAGAATATTAACTAATAGTTGTAAATTAGTAGTTTAATTATTCATTAAATCATTTAATCCGGGCACCACTAGCCTCTGGGCTAGAAACAAGATCTTATCTCTATTCGAAGAGAAATGGAACAAAGGGATTTTCCTACAATCAGATAACTTTGCTTGTTAGTAAAGCACGAAAAGTACCACAAACATGAAACTTACACAACAATAAAAGCTCACAGTTTACCTGTAAATAAAAACAAACACAGCACAGAAACTTCAAGAGCGCTCAGATCATTAGAAACGAGAACATACATGCATCAGAATACACAGTATTCTGATGCATGTATGTTCCTGTCGGTTTCTGACTAATTCTACCCAGGTTGAGAAATAAAATGGAAAAGTCTTACTTCATAGCAGTCCCAGGATCCAGGAAAAAGGCACCGCGTTCTTGATTGCGACGGAAAACGTGAAAGAAAAAGCAGAACGCCCAACTCATCCGCCGTGCGGAAGAAAAAAAAAAAGAGAATAAACGAAAAAGTAAAAACTTTGAAGGCCAGCTTCAAAGACGGGAGACTTGTTTGCGCAAGGAAAGGATTTAGAGAAAGGAGTCTCTTCTTTGTAGTTTCGGAACAAAACCACCGCTCATGGAAGTGAGACGTGAAGAGGAAGAGGGATGGTTTCCCAGCACCTTAAACTGATGTACCTTGATCTTGGAGTTAACCTCTAATTTGATTGGAGGTTGTTCGGGACTCTTCGATTATCATTCTTATTCTGTCTCTTCAATTTTTCATCAGTTCTTCTCTTTTGGCCATTGTCAGGAAGGTTGACTACTGTACTGTTGCCCTTGAACTTGTAAATAAGATGTGCAACTACATTTTGAGGATGACCAAATAGCTTGGAGATGGTTTTATAGCCTTTGCCGTTAACATGCTTTTCTGTCCTTTTCTTTCTAGTGTCCTGCCTAGCTCTCTCCTTCGCTGTCTCCAGTCCATGTTTAGGGTGGTACAAACCATTTCCCCAAACAGTAGAGGGACTACACACGCTCTTTACATCCTTTCTTAGAGTACCTTTATTTTTGTGCAGGCATTTTCAATGGGGAGCTTAAGGCTCCTCCCCTTCTGGTCGGCCCATGGGTCCCCTGGCCAAGAAGATAATGAATGGAACTCAATGGAGCGATAAAAGTTATTTTCCGGTCCACTTTGTCTTACGTCCTGAATCCCACATATGTTGTACTTCTTTAAATAACTAATTATTTACGTTTCGACTGTGTTTGTCACGTGATTTGAGATTTATTTGATTGTTAATAGTTGCATTTTAAATGCCAAATCAGAAGTCGCATATATGACGCCATTTTGCTAACGGGAGCTAGCACTAGCTATAGCACATAAAACACTCACTTAGAGCTTGTAGAGCTTCTCCTCCATGCTGGCTCTCACTCCACCGACTGCTTTACCCCCCACATAGCTGCTTCTTTCCACATGGTCAGATTTATAGAGGTTTTCTACGTGTTTAATGCTCCTTTCTTTGTCCTGAAGTCCCTCACTCTCCTTCTTCTTCTGCAGTTGTACTCCCCTTATTTTTTTTACTCAAACCTGAAGTAACTTTTGCCGCCGTTCGAAAATCAGCGTTTTCTGTGATGGAGATGTAGTTGATGTCAAACCTTAGATATCCTTCACTGTACACAGACATATACACTCAACAAAAATATAAACGCAACACCTTTGTTTCTGCTCCCATTTTTCATGAGAGGGACTTAAAGATCTAAAATTCATTCCATATTCACAATATTACCATTTCTCTCAAACATTGTTCACAAATCAGTCTAAATGTGTGATAGTGCGCACTTCTGCTTTGCTGAGATAATCCATCCCACCTCACAGGTGTGCCACATCAAGATGCTGATCTGACATCATGATTAGTGCACAGGTGTACCTTATACTGCCCACAATAAAAGGCCACCCTGGAATGTGCAGTTTTTTGCTTTATTGGGGGTCTGGGGACTCAGAACCGGTCAGTATCTGGTGTGACCACCATTTGCCTCATGCAGTGCAACACATCTTCTTCGCATAGAGTTTATCAGATTGTCAATTGTGGCCTGTGGAATGTTGGTCCACTCCTCTTCAATGGCTGTGCGAAGTTGTTTGGGTATTAGTGTGAACTGGTACATGCTGTCGTATACGCCGGTCAAGCACATCCCAAACATGCTCAATGGGTGACATGTCCAGTGAGTATGCTGGCCATGCAAGAACTGGGACATTTTCAGCTTCCAAGAATTGTCTACAGATCCTTGCAACATGGGGCCGTGCATTATCTTGCTGAAACATGAGTTGATGTTCATGGATGTATGGCGAAACATTGGGCCTCAGGATCTCATCACGGTATCTCTGTGCATTCAAAATGCCATCAATAAAATGCACCTGTGTTCTTCGTCCATAACAGATGCCTGCCCATACCATAACCCCACCACCACCATGGCCCACTCGATCCACAACATTGACATCAGCAAAGCACTCACCCACACGAGCCACACACGCTGTCTGCCATTTGCCCTGAACAATGTAAACCGAGATTCATCCGTGAAGAGAACACCTCAACAACGTGCCAGACGCCATCGAATGTGAGCATTTGCCCACTCAAGTCTGTTACGGCGACGAGCTGGAGTCAGGTCAAGACCGCGATGAGGACAACAAGCATGCAGTTGAGCTTCCCTGAGACGCTTTCTGACAGTTTGTGCAGAAATTGTTTGGTTATGCAAACCAATTGTTTCAGCAGCTGTCTGAGTGGCTGGTCTCAGACGATCTTGGAGGTGAACCTGCTGGATGTGGAGGTCCTGGGCTGGTGTGGTTACACGTGGTCTGCGGTTGTGAGGCCGGTTAGATATACTGCCATATTCTCTGAAACGCCTTTGGAGACGGCTTATGGTGGAGAAATGAACATTCAATGCACGAGCAACAGATCTGGTTGACATTCCTGCTGTCAGCATGCCAATTGCACGCTCCCTCAATGCTTGTGGCATCTGTGGCATTTTGCTGTGAGACAAAACTGCACATTCCAGGGTGGCCTTTTATTGTGGGCAGTATAAGGTACACCTGTGCACTAATCATGATGTCAGATCAGAATCTTGATGTGGCACACCTGTGAGGTGGGATGGATTATCTCAGCAAAGCAGAAGTGCTCACTATTACACATTTAGACTGATTTGTGAACAATGTTTGAGAGAAATGGTAATATTGTGTATCTGGAATGAATTTTAGATCTTTAAGTCCCTCTCATGAAAAATGGGAGCAGAAACAAAGGTGTTGCGTTTATATTTTTGTTGAGTGTACATATGTGCAAACTCTGATTGTACAGGCATGCACTTATCATGTAAGTCTAGCAGAGACAGCTGTAGATCATTTGGTGACTTCGTAGGGGTTTTAGAAGACTTATTTTAGTGTTTTCTGAGATGACGTGACTTAGGTGGGTTACTGATTACAGATTATTTGGAGACGAATTTAAATCCCTTACCAAACTCATAATCTGTCACAGATAAGGAAACCTACAAAGAAACTTATTTTATTTTAGAACATCTTGTATTTCTTAATAATTCATTTATATTGTTTTAAAGGGGCTGTATTATGCTATTTCACATCTTTCAACTTCTGGGATAGACATATATACGATAAAATGTTACCGTTGGTGTTATGCAGTATTAATTTGTCCTGCAATTTAATTTGTATCCTGTTAGTTAGCTAGTTAATGTTAGACCACGAAAAGAAATGGCTCGTTTCTCTATAAACCCGCCTCCTGCACCCAAGCGCTATGCTCCCCCTCTCTGCTGTGCTTCAGATTGGGGGAGCAGAACAAACTGAAACAAACAGTGCCAAGCTACATAACAAACAGTATTCTCACAAGAATTTGAAAAGCACAAAGCACCACAATGAAACTGTTATATTAAGGGCTCAGATGTTTGTTTGTTTTCTTTTGTAAAAAAAAAAAATGCTGTCAAAGCCTATTTCAGTTAATATATCTCCAGGCTTTTGAGAGAGCCCAAACTAACACAGCTGAGTCCAATAAGCAAATCTTTCCAGCCCAGTTGGTGTTGGTGTGCACCCGTTTACTGAACATTCTGAGATGCTACAGATCAATTAATTAACCACACAATGCTGTTATAAGATCACATAAGCAGCTTAATAAATAAATGGCTAACACACATTAGCATTAGCATGTAGCCACTTACTTCTCTGTCCATCAGGCATCTTTGTTCTTTGATCCAGCTGCTGTTCTTTAGGAATGTAGAATAAAATCCTGTAATCCATTTACCCAAACAGGTGTTTTCAAAGAGAAAGTAAAAAATCCAACAAAAAAGCATTTTAAGCTGCCAAAAACCGAAGCAGCCATGAACTGTGAGAAGGAGGAGGGTGTGGTTTAACTCCATCAGGGGTAAGCTGCTCTGCCTGCAGTGGCGGTGCAGACACCTCTAGCATTCAACTTTAAACCAGTGATGTCACTAGTTGAACACTCAGTCGATTTGTAGGAGAGGGAGGGGCAGCTGCTCAGAGGGCAGGATTCAGGTGGATTACTCAGAAATGCGTGAATTAAACCAAAAACCACTCTGGTGGGGTTTTTATGAGAAAATTGCATTACCAGGTGGTTGAAAACTCAAAAAAACTTGATTTTGCATGATGTAGCCCCTTTAATTTATCAGCATGGTTGCCATTCATAATTATTCCCATATCCAGATTTATGACATAATACTGTCACTATTCACTTTTGTATTGTTAGCAAACTTGATGTTGAAAACTTATTTTTAAGTATTCTTGTATTTCCAAGTTTTACATTATTTTAAGCGCTACAGTAAATCAACGTTCTAATATAAAAGTTTTTTTTTTTCAAATGACCATTTACAAAGTTCTGATTGCTTTTGAAAGCTCTCTGCTCTTTTGTGTTAACAGCAGGGTGACAAATGCTGATTATGTCCCATCATTTGATTATAATCACCCTGATGTATGTTGCTATAGAAATAACTGCATAATTAGGACAGTTTACTGTTGCACTAATGACTCCTACAAGACCTGCTAAGCATTCATAAACAACATTAGTGCTTGTTCAACAATATCAATCACTTTCATGAGACATTCACATCATCATCATCAATAATCTGTGTAGACTTTCATTGTTTCAGAATTGTATCATTAGAGATGAAAAATCCCTGTCTTCAATCCTTTACTTACATATCTATCTGTGGGCAAGTCATCCTGTTGTCGAAACCCCACCTCCAATTTTTCCTGAAATCCTTTTATCATCTCATCTAAAGCTAAAATCCCATGCTGCCCAAGCTAGTATACACCAGCTTATGACTGCAGTACCAAGATGGTCTTCTGAGCTCTATAGGTTTTAAAAAGCAGGGGTTATAAATTAGGCTTGCTTGTAGATTTCACACTATAGCATGCCGGAGAAGTCTTTGATTTAAGGACAAAAGGGAGAAAGCAAATCAAAACTAGGTCCTGTGTTTTGTTAGCTACAAGATGTCAGAAGTTATCTGCCATTTTAGTTGTTTTTTTTATATGTCCTGACTACAGTTCCAGTTGAAGGGATTGTGAAAGTTCAGGAAAAACCTTTTAAAAATGTTGATGTTCAAACTCTTAACTCATCCCCCCATCAGGCTTGTTGGCATTAGTTTTTCACAATTTATACGTCCTCCCCTAACAATGACCAACTGCTTTAATGTTTATTATTCTCGTTTCTGTGCTCACCATAGCACTGAGACTGCCCTTATCAAAGTTTGTAGTGACATCCACATAAATACAGACTGTGGTAGAACCAGAGCTGGTTCTGTTGGACCTCAGTGCAGTGTTTCACATAAAATACTTTTGGAACAACTGGAGAGCTGGGTCTGACTCTCTGGTACAGTACTTGGCTGGTTTAAGTCTCACGCTAAGAATAGGGACTTCTTTGTTTCAATAGGAAACTTCTCATCAAAACAAACAGAAATGTTATGTGAGGTCCCCCACGGCTCCATCCTCGGACCTCTTCTGTTTAACATCCACATTGACTTGCTGGCCAGATTATAACAACAAGTAGGGTTAGAAAAACTGATAAAAAAGGATGGTTCAGTTCTGGGAACTATTTGAAAAGCTCTGGAGATGAAAGAAGCATGGTTTATAAAATCAAGAATATAATGTACAATGTTGAGCATTTCCATTTACAAGAGGAAAATGCAAATACAGAATGCCTTCCACTAATCATAGGGTTATGCACATAGCACACAATGTATAAATGGTATAAAGGAATACCTTTTGGTTACAAACTCTGACTGTTTATTCCTATAAAATGTTCTCAATTCTAGGTTTGCAACCGTTGATTAAATACATTATACAACAAAGAATATACTTGTACCCAGAAGGAATAATCTAGTTGTTTTAACAGTTTCTCATATTACGCTTGATAATCTTGCTTTCCTGTGAGGAACGACTAAAACTAATCCAGCCTTCTTGGGCTCTTTTTTCTTTGGAACAGTGTATTCTGACTCAGCCCAAGTTTTGGTCTGTGGAAGTCGCAGCGCTTTGCATTAGGACCAAACTGGAAAAGGGAAGATCTCGGTGTGTTGAGAGAGCCATGATGCAGACCCAGGTATGGACAGATTTGTAAAGCCATCTGAGAAACTAAAACTTTAACTCCCTCAGGGGTTGGTTATTAAACAATAAAGTTATCTTAGCCCTAAAAAGAACTTCCCTTCTGAATATTTCATCTTTGTTGTTTATATGTTGCTTTTTTTGGGGTAATAGAAACAGAAATATTTTCACAGGTGTGGATCGCACCAGGTAAGGGGTAAATTATTCAGTGTTGTGTTCAAACTGCTAAATGACCCCAGACAAAAATCTGAAAGTTCTGTCTGCAGTGGTTCAACAAATGTATTTACTAGCTTCAAGCTATAATCAGAATCATCAGATTTTCCCAGGATGGATGTTAGATAAAGGTCAGGATAGGACCCAAGACAATGTAGATCAGTTTGAGCACTGGCTCGACCTGTTCAGACTGGATCCTCAGAACACACAGCCTGCCATACGACTTTAGTGCCCAGGATAAATGTGCAAAGATGATTTGTGAATATTTCTTGTAAAAATACAATATTGTTAAACGGATTAATGAAAAACTGTGCAAATAAGGAAAGCACTAGGAGATAAGACTGTCAGGATTTTAAAGCTATTTACAGTGCATGCAGGTGTCTACTCAAAACCTAGAACCTTATGGCACCGATGAAGAGGTGGCGGTGTTACTGGACATGTGAGCGGAGGACACCATTCAGAAAAAGTTGAACAGCACTAATAGAAATGCTGAGGTTTTCTCAAATCAGCCGCATGATAATTGAGCGTGGGTTCCACCGGAAAGCCGACCAATGTCGCGACAAAGTCAAGAAAGTGAGGCTGCAGTACCTCAAAGTTCGCGACAGGCTGGGAAGGTCTGGTAGCTCAGCCGACGAAAGGGAGAAGTACCCATGGTACGACATTGTCAACGGAACAATTGGCATGAAGCCATCCACACAGCCGGTTGTTTTGGAGTCCGACTCCTCCACCCCGACATCCTCCTCAGCTAGAGTTGGAAAGCAGCACGGTGGAAAACAGTGTTATTAGTTAATAACACTGGTTATTTACTAAACACTCGATAGCGGTTACTGAATAACATTTTATAAACAAATGATTATCACTTGTTACGAAGCGGTACGTTTACGACACTCACCCTGTAGATGGCTTCAGGTAGAGGTCCACCTGTAGACATAGTAAAGCTGTCCACTGTTGCTCTTACATTGCGTGAAATCGCCGCATCCTTGCTGTACGGGTCGAGACTCGGCCCGGTTCTCTAATCTGCAGCGGGATTCGCTTGTGTGTATTAATACCTGCATACAAGGTCCAGATCAGTGTTCCAAATGAACACTGGTCCGTTTGAAGTGGACCAAACAGTGCAGGTCTAAATACACCCTAAAACACATTTTTCTTCTTCTTTTTTTTAATACCGAATTTACTGACATGGGCAAAGTGATGTTGGTAAGTCATAAATTTTGGTATCTGTGAATTGTCGGTATACCACCTAGCCCTAATTGGTAGTGAAACACAATAAAGGAAACAAAATGCTCTATATACAAGCAGTGCAATTCAATCCAGTGCTGCTCCATGTAAGTCTGTTTCCCTGGGTGTGGTGTACATGTGTGGCTGTTTCAGCTTTCTATTCAAAGAAAAGCTCCTCTCAGCTCACTTTGCCAGTGAGTTATTGATTAACATTGCTCTTTGTAAATAACCCTGCACTAGGTGTGGGCGGTATGGTAAAATTTTCACGGTATTTTAAAAAGCATAACGGTATTAAACCATATTTTTTTGCCATACAAACCGGTCATATCCACATTATCTTATAAGAATGAAGAATATAAAAATGTGCATTAAATAGCCCATTTTACTGACATATGGACTGCATCATATTGTTTTTTTTCAGACACAGGTGAATCATATGAAAATAATTAAAATGATTATGATTCTAGTAGACATTCTTGATGTTCTAAGGCTGAATGTATATTCTTTTAAAAACCTTACGTTGGCGCAAGCAACAAATTGCATCTCTTAAGTGCTTTGCATGTAGTTCTGAAGAATCCCGCTAGGGGGCAGAGTATAGACTCAAACTGGATTTTACCCAAGAAGAACTAAAATTAACAGGGCGACCGTAGGAGATTATTAGCCATAGATATTATATACGTAGACGCCTCATGGACTGACGCTGCCTATTGAAGCTGACGCTGCCTATTGAAGCTGACGTATCAGCGTGGCCGCCATCTTGGATAGGTCCCCATTCACCCCCAGTCAGTTTATTTCTAATGAGGAAGGTGTAAAGCCAACAATAAAAAAATATTTGATTGTACTTTTTAACAAAATCAGACATATGCAATGGCATATTAATACCAATATAAATGATTAAATTTTATGTTTTGATAAAAAAAGAAGTTTGATTGTTAATTTGAATTTATTTCACTCTTCCTCACTGGACTTACGGATCCAAAAGAAGAGTAAAAGATAAAAACACGTCTTCTGAACCAATCTCAGCTCCAACCAAATAGTTGGTGAAGGATTTTCTGTAGAGTTTAGACGGATCAAACGCTCTGCTGCTCTGATCACCTTCACCGTTCCCTCTGAAGGAGCCATCTGCTGGTTTTAACATGAAGCAGGTAGTAGATCGGTCAGACGATGAAGGCTTGGATCGGCTTCACGGCACATGGATAGTTTGTCCCCAAAAATGTTAGTGATAATTATAAACAATGACAGTTATAGTTCCTTCCGTTAGCATTTCTTTGATAGTAAGATAACATGAGTTACAGTTACATAGCTTTATAGTCATATAATACTGTTCATTCTTACTTAACCCCATATGAACTGGTTTCAGTAGTACACCAATTGTTGCAACCATAGGCTGCATAAAAACACAGGCATAATAAGTTACCCCCCAATTTTAGTCATAAAAATGTATTTCATTTGTACGTTAAATCTCTCATGTGATTCCCCCCCCCCCCCTGCTCTGCAAATTAATTAATTCATCTGTTTGTTCCTTGAAGATAAATAATCGATTTTGGGTCATTATTATAACTTAAGATTTATTCATCCTGCACATGTCGAATATATATGTTCTCTATACAGTATGTGTTCTTTAATTAAATCAGTAAAAATCACCAGATGGCTGCCCATTCTGTGTAGACTCTAGTTGGGTTTGTAGTGAGGAGACCCATCCAATATGGCCGCCATGCTGCAGCACAGAATGAGGCTACTATGTGTATAATGTCTGTTATTAGCTGGTTAATATTCAGATAACAACAGAAAAAAGACAGCAGAAGTATCGTAGATGGTATGTAAAACATGTTTACCTCTATTTTTGATTTCTTTCCTACTGGTTTTGCCGCCGTTAACCGTGTTTACCTACAAACGGTCAAATAACGCTCAACACTTCCCCCTACTGGTTACTCCCAGTAGCGTTTGTAAAAGATCTGCTGTTCGGTTCTCGTTTGACATTTTAATGCCAATTAACTTTTTAAACTATAGACGAGGCTCCTTTTTTGGAAACACTTCATCAGATTTGTGTGCTTCGCTCCTGTCAGCAGCTGTACTTAGTTATAATCGTTATTTTCTACAATGTGGTGAACAGCGTGTAGCAGTGAAATCGGTCCTGGCTGAAACACTTGCCCTCATTAAATGTTCCGGAAGATGTGCGAGCTATTAACCGGTATAGGGGTATGTTAAAAATTCATATAACGAAAATAAACACCAGTTTTGCGGTATGAACTCGTATACCGCCCAGGCCTACCCTGCACACAAACAAAACCATGAATCCCCAACAGCTTCAAATGTGATTTTTCATGTTGGTCAATAACATCCTAGAAATTGCAAACACAGACAGGGGATGGGATTATGTAAAAGCTGGTACATGGTTTATTATACCAGCTGAGGACTACAGTCAATGTGCTCCAGTCAAACAAATGAAACAGACTTTTTTTGCTGGTTCCTCTGGAACCTTTTCATTCTGAGGCTTAGTGCTGCTGAGAGCAGTCGGAACCACTAAAGGCTTTCATTGGCTTTAATTCTTTTTTTCAGTTTCCCTGAAATGTTCCAGGTTTAAATTAAACAATTTTTTCCAACTTACAGTTTTACTGAATTTATTGTATATTCTGTTTTGAGCTGCATTGTGAAAACTCTATCAGTATTCAGTAATCAGTTGGCTTTTTGTGTGTAGGTGGTTTTCCAAAGCTGTTTTATTTTTTACTGTATCCTGCTCAAAACTCTTCTATCCTGCTCAGTTTTAACCATAGACAGTAAAAAAGAATAGACCACGCCTCCTCACTCCTCCCCGTTTACCAGAATGACACAAATTCATGGGGGAATTCATGGCGGATTTACAGACTCCTCCTCCCCAGCTCTGACGAAGCATGTTCCTAAAAAGGGCATAGGGGCGGGATCTTCACTGTAGACTATGTCCTCGCGGGGCGTGTAGTTCGGTCGTAATCACGCCCATTCTGCTCCCGCGTCGTTAGCTCTGATGCTAAACTTGGCTCGGCCCCCTCATTAATTATGCAAGATTTCAAAAAATTATCTTACAAAAACCAGCCTGGTGCCCAGGTTTTTTATGAGCCCAGCATTATCTCAGGAAGAATATGTAGCCATAGAAAGTTTAAAACAATGGGCACCAGGCATTAAAATTGTTTTTAACGTGTCTAAAGTCCAATGCTTTTCAATGGGGGCCAAGCGGCCAAATGGAGGTACTACAGCAATGGAGGAGCAATGGCGGCCTCCTTGGCATGCGGTCAAAAAGCAGAGCAGCCAGCGGCCATTGGTTTTAACTGAGCACCAGTGAAGGCAGCATAAACCCAGCAAACCTTCCTGTTCGGGCCATCTATGGGCTTTCAGTGGGCTATGTCTGAGCTACCATGGGCAGGGCGAACCCAAACACACTCCAGGGTTCACATTAAAAGGATCTGCATGAATGTGGCCCATATAAGTTGTTCCCATGTGGGCCCTTTCAGACTCTGTTACAAATGGATCTGTCCAAATATGTCCGATGCAAGTACCTTTTGGGGTGCCCTGTGCCAGCCCGATGGATATTTGCACTTGTGTGTTAACTGTGCTTATTTCAGTGTGCAAACCCACAGTAATATCTGCCTCCAGTGGCCTCGTGGGTGTCAGCCAACATAGGGAAACCCTCATCAGCACAGAAATAGATATTTTCTAACCAGAATAATTGCTCCACATTGGGACTATAGTAAAACGCCCAAACTTTTCCACAATAAGTTAATTGTTTTAAATTTTCCCTTAGCTGAAAATTGGCTCAAATAAGAGCTTCATGTAGTTCTGCATTTCAGAGGTTTGTAAAATATGGGGAAAAAAAACATTATTGTCATTAAAGTTATCTCAAGGAATTCTCAATCGAACGCAACTGGACTTGGTAATTTGTCTTGGAAGACATTTCACCTCTTATCCAAGAGGCTTCATCAGTTCATGCTCGCCGCTGACCAGGCTGGGACTGGTCCAAGTAACTGGTGTGGAGACTCAGCTATTTAACCTCTTGGAGGGCTTTTACAAGACTGATTATGTCAATGGATCCTTTGTGCTCTACGTCTTAACGACGGTCGTTGGCGTGTCGCCTATTGGTGGTTAGGTTTCGGCTTCATTAGTGCCCTTTTGTGTTATAGCGGCAGTCGTTGGAGTCACAGTTGTTTTTCTTATTAGAGGCTAAGTTGTTGAGTCTCCTGGGTAGGGATGAAAGGGCAGCATTGTAAATTGGAGATAGGTGATGTCTCAGGCCTCCTCCTCTGTTTAGCGATGGTTTCTCTACTTTTACATAGATGGCTTCTTTTACTCCTCTTTCAAACCATCTGTCCTCTCTGTCTAATATCTGGACATTGCTATCCTCAAAGGAGTGGGCTTTATCCTTGAGATGTAAATGAACAGCAGAGTCCATGCCTGAGGAGTTTGCTCTCCTGTGTTGGGCCATGCGTTTGTACAGTGGTTGTTTGGTTTCACCAATGTAGAGGTCCTTGCATTCTTCATTGCATTGGATTGCATACACCAGGTTGCTTTTGTGTGCTTGTGGTGTTCACACAAAAGCAAGGATCCATTGACATAATCAGTCTTGTAAAAGCCCTCCAAGAGGTTAAATAGCTGAGTCTCCACACCAGTTACTTGGACCAGTCCCAGCCTGGTCAGCGGCGAGCATGAACTGATAAAGCCCATTGGATAAGAGGTGAAACGTCTTCCAAGGCAAATGACCAAGTCCAGTTGCATTCAATTGAAATTTCATTGAGATAACTTTAATGACAATAATGTTTATTTCCCCATATTTTACAAACCTCCGAAACGCAGAACTACATGAAGCTCTTATTTGAGCCTGTTAACATAATACAGTTCTAGTTCTGGATTTGCACGTTTGAGGCTGTGACTATATGCAGTCAGCGACCTCGTAACCAACTATGCAGTGACTGTTTAAAAAAAGTTATACTTTTAGCATTGGCACATAACAATAGCATGATACATTGTGAACTCCATATTTCTAATTTGTAGTTGTTGGTAAGGTTTTTAATGTCTTCTAAATATTTCCTTACCTAACCTGGAGGGAATTTGATGAATGTCTAAACATGGAAAGGTTGGCAGAAAGGTGAACCGTCTGACTTGATTTAAAGTGCAGGTTGCAGGTTAAATGCTTGCTAATATGCATATAAAATGTTGTACAAAAATTACCATTTGAAATGTTTATTGAGGTTAATTTAAATTTAACCATGCATAACTGCAAGTATGTTAATTTAAAAGCTTCATAATCTTGACCTGTGACGTAAGGTGGGGGAGTCCTATTGCTGTGCGCTGCTTTCTCAGTTTCTAGTTATCAGATCCTGTGCAATGGCGCCATCAGGGGGTGGCCTGGGGTGGCCGTGGTCACCCCTGGCCGATTTGTGGCCAGCCCACTGGCCATAATAAATTTTAGTAGCAATAGTTATGCATTTCCTCCCTACTAAACAGCCAGGCAGGTAAGCTGCGCTAGACCTTCGATGGCACACAGTAGCCAGCCCTCTTCCACGCACCTCCCTCCTTCCCGCTTTTGCGTGCTTAGACAGCAACAGCTCAGCGTATGCCCACGAATTTAATCCCTAATGCACAGCCAGGAAGGTAAACTGCTCCAGACCCTCGATCACAGTCAGCAACTTTCCTCCACCAACATTGCACCTCCCTGCTGCTGTTGCGAGCTCAGACAGATCAGTGTGCTCCTGTCGGTCAACTTGTTCAAAAGTTAAGAAAGTTGTTGAAAAAGGCTACCAGTAAGTAGTTAAGTCAAAAATATTCTTTAGTAAAACAAGATGCAACAGGAAGCGGGATAACAGCGCGCCTCGATGACTGGAGCTCATACCCGCCCATCCTTCCTGATGTGTCATTGTTAATGTCTGAATATGTGCTTAAATGTTTGTTGGTGTGTTTTTTTCTATTACCTGCGTTGTGAGTGCTGTACGGACCCACAACACCGTTGAGCGTTTTTTCCCCTCACCGTGGAACCCTCCCCTACCCAGATGTGTATTTCTCTATGTTTCATAAACGGGAGCGCCGCTCGGTGGCTGCATGCCCAACAGTGACCTGGATCTGTTTGTTGTTGTTTGTAATGATCGTGGACAGGTTGTACTGTATCTGTAAATTCCTTGTATGCGTCATACTTGTATGTGTCATACTTGGCCATTAAAGCTGATTCTGATTCTGATGTGTCGTGATGTGCTTTTTAAGTGGCAAATGGTTCAACTATACTATTAACTTTGTTGGTTGGTGCATTACATCAATTTTAAGATAATGAAGAGAAAGTCTATAGACATATCTTCCTATGTTAAGAAGAGGAGTGAGATAGATGATGGGAGAACAACAGAGGCTTAGTGAGAAGGTGGAGGCTGGATGATAGAAACAGATAAAGCAGCATTGAATTACAAATCATGACTAGCTTGGCACACCCAACTTCGGGTAGTTTTGCCCATTCCTCTTTGCAGTACCTCTCGAGTTCCATCAGGTTGGATGGAAAGTGTCGGTGCACAGCCATTTTCAGATCTCTCCAGAGATCAATTGGGTTTAGGTCTGGGCTCTGGCTGGGCCACTCAAGGACATTCACCGAGTTGTTCTGTAGCCACTCCTTCGGTGTTTTGGCTGTGTGCTTATAGGGTCATTGTCCTGCTGAAAGGTGAACCGTCGCCCCGGTCTATCAAGAGCACTTTGGAGCAGGTCAGGATGTCTCTGTACATTGCTCCATTCATCTTTCCCTCTATCCTGACTAGTCTTCCAGTTTCTGCCGCTGATGCTGCTACCATCATGCTTCACTGTAGGGATGGTACTGGCCTGGTGGTGAACAGTGCCTGATTTTCTCCAAACGTAACGCCTGGCATTCACTCCAAAGAGTTCAATTTTTGTCTCATCAGACCAGATGATTTTGTTTCTCCTGGTCTGAGAGTCCCTAAGTGCCTTTTAGCAAACTCCAGGTGGGCTGCCATGTGCCTTTTACTAAGGAGTGGCTTCCGTCTGGCCACTCTACCATACAGGCCTGATTGGTGGATTGCAGAAGAGATGGTCGTCCTTCTGGAAGGTTCTCCTCTCTCTACAGAGGAATGCTGGAGCTCTGACAAAGTGACCATCGGGTTATTGGTCACCTCCCTGACCAAGGTCCTTCTCCCCCGTTCAGTCAGCTTAGAAGTCCGGCCAGCTCTAGGAAGAGTCTTGGTGGTTCCAAACTTCTTCCACTTACTGATGATGGAGGCCATTGTGCTCATTGGAACCTTCAAAGCAGCAGAAATGTTTCTGTAACCTTCCCCAGCCTTGTGCCTCAAGACAATCCTGTGTTGGAGGTCTACACTCAATTCCTTTGTCTTCATGCCTGGTTTGTGCTTTGACATGCACTGTTAACCCATGGGCCTTATATAGACAGGTGTGTGCTTTTCCAAGTCATGTCCAATCAGCTTCATTCAATACAGGTGGACTCCAATGAATCTGCTGGAACACCTCAAGGATGATGATTGGAGACAGAATGCACCTCAGCTCAATTCTGAGCTTCACATAAGGCTGTGAATACTTATGTACATGTGATTTCTCAAGTTTTTTGTTTTTAATAAATTTGCAAAAACTTTTTTCACATTATCATTGTGGGGTGTTGTGTTTAGAATTTTATGGGAACAAATGATTTCAATCCATTTTGGAATGAGGCTGTAACATAAAAAAAAGTGGAAAAAGTGAAATGCTGTGAATACTTTCCGGATGCACTGTTACTATATGCTATTATTGCATCTATAATCGATCATTATGAGAGGGGGTTATTATTATTAGGGTTTCAAGCCCTAGATAGGATAGTTTGTTTGATATTTTACGAGAAGTTTATTATTTCTACCACACAACAAATATGACTTCAAATTAAATAATTTACGCCCCTAGGATATTTTCCAATCTACCTAACGTAACGCGTAAGTAAACCATTTTAGCGCATATACTGTACCATAATATGGATTTGACCATAATTATGAAGGTGTAAAAAATTTCAACATTTCCTTTACAGACCTAACTAAAAATATGATCATTAGAGTATATAAGTATAAAAAAGTATAAAAAATATCCCCCAAAATAATTTGTTTATCCTAATGTTTTGTTTTGAAAATACAATTCCCTACATCATGCTGAACAATCCGTACACTCTAACTTTTGCTCTATCTTGAACTCCATCACTCTACTTTTTCAAAGTCAGTTTATCTCCAACAACCCTTTGACAATTTAAAGTTTTTTTTTTCCAAGCTGGTTCATTATATTGTACGTAGTAATGCAGTAAAAGGGTTTCTGAATTGTGGCATTTTTCTGCGTATCACAGCAATTAAACTTTCAGACTGACGAGTGTTATGTATTAAAATATTTTTAATTCTTAAATTTTTCTGTAGTCAATTATAAAAAAAATATTAAGCAGACAATAGAAACAGTCTTGGTCATCAGGTATATTTTTGTTTTATTTTAAGCCAAACAGGTGATTTTCTATGATTTTTTAAAATCTTACATTATCTCTTCAATTAAAAATTACAATGGGGGGAAACTATTTTTCTCTCAAAGTATTTATAGTAAAACAAAATTTAAAAGTTCAAGCTTGTTCCTTAAGTACATTTGACTATCTGAGAATATTTTCATGATATCCGACAAAGCATGTATTTTTGGTGAATATTTTAAATCTGTAGTGAATCTGCAGGAAATGTCCTCCTTTCTGTGCAGACCATAGTTGTGATAATCATTGTGCTATTTGACGCTACTAGCACCTAAAATAGAAAGTAATAATTTGCATTTCACATAATTTTAAGTAATGATAATGTATAGGCCATAGCCTATATTTTCTTAGATATATTTTGCTCCTCGAGGAAGTTTTAATGTTATGCCAACTTTGTATACCTGGTTAAACTTCACATCCCTACCAAAAATGGCCTACGTAGTTTATCAGTATATGATGTTCAATCAGCTCAATAAGAAATAGAAAGACTGTTACTTAGTATAGAATTAGCAACAGCTTTTTGCTGGAACTGAATGAGAATGTTGATATTATTTTGTCGAATTGTGTCGCTACTAAAGTAGGCTTTTCACCTCTTACCACCCGCCTTAACTGAGCGCATATTCATCAGTTAGACTGGATCAAATAGTAAAGTTTCTGGACTGGAGTTTACATATTAAGTATTGGCCAGTGTTCACTGGAAAGCTAAATGAATGTCAAATAAATTTTCTTCTTTTTGGCACTTTTTTGCATCCGATTCGGATTTAGATTTAGAACAGCAGAAATATAACAGCCTTTTCTCCACCATATCTTCTCATACTCTGAATGGCTTTAAGTGGAGCTCTGACAGGTTCTCCCAGTATGAACAGAGTGATCCCAGTCTGAACCAGAACCTCTATAGACAGCTCAGTGTTTCCTCCTCTACAGTAGCAGTCTGTTCTAGAGAAACTGTTGAAGCCTCTGACTGAAATCATTCTGTTGTTGTAGGATAGTCCTATTAAGAGGATGATCAGGGTTGTTCAACATTAATAAGAAACAGTCAGCTTTACATATAGAAAATGTTAGCCAGTTAATTTGCCTTAGCAACTGGCTAAAAGATAAAACAATCTATTAATCGCTCCTTTATTTAATGAAAAAGAGCTATGGCAATTTGATTTGTCCCTTTACACCACAAATTGTTGTTTTTTTAGTCATATTTAGGAATGTTATTAGTCAGGATTAATTCACAGCTACCTTGTAATTAATTATGTAAAAAAAAAAAAAAATTGTTTGGCAGCTAAGATTTAACCATCATAGTCATAGCCCCCCCTAGAGAAAATTCCATCATCCGCCACTGAATTTGAATGCTTCCCATTCACTTACATTAGTTTATACTAAGCTAAAGCAAACAGACTGCTGTCAGATCAGGGTAATTACTCTGGTTACAAAATGTTTTTTTTTAGATCATTGTCATTTTGAGGAATATTGAAACAGACCTATTTTGACTTGGAGGTAGAATATCCCTTTAAAGCAGCACCTGAGTTGCTGTGGAGGTTAGCAGTAGTTACCATTACATAGTTTTGTAGTTCATTCTTACTTGATCCCATGTGATCTGGTTATAGTAGTACGATTGTCGCAACAATAGACTGTAAAAAACAATAGACTGTAAAAAACAATAGACAGCGGCTCCTCACTCCTCCCCGTTTACCAGAATGACTTTCATGGGGGAATTCATGACGGATTCACAGACTCCTCCTCCCCAGCTCTGACGAAGCATGTTCCTAAAAAGGGCATAGGGGCGGGATCTTCACTGTAGGCTCTGCCCTCGCGGGGCGTGTAGTTTGGTCTTAATCACGCCTATTCTGCTCCCGCATCTTTAGCTCTGATGCTAAACTTGGCTAGCTAAGCTAAAGGCTAATAGCCCCATGCCTGATTGCTGCCGTATCTGCACTCCTCCGACGGTTCTCCTATTTCTCAAACCTCAAAAGTTAAGAACTAGTAACTTTAAATAATTATTAAAATGTAGTGTAACTATAATTAAATTCAAACGAAACAGTCTGTCAATCAAAGTCCGGCCCCCTCATTAATTATGCAAGATTTCAAAAAATTATTTTACGAAAACCAGCCTGGTTTCTATTTTTTTGACTAACCCAGCGTTATCTAAGGAGGAATATGTAGCCATAGAAAGTTTTAAAAAATTGAAACCAGGCATTAAAGTTGTTTTTAACGTGTCTAAAGTCCAATGGTTCAATGGGGGCCTAGCGGCCAAATGGAGGTACTACAGCAATGGAGGAGCAATGGCGGCCTCCATGGTATGCGGTCACAAAGCAGAGCAGCCAGCAGCCATTGGTCGCAACCATAGGATGCACAAAAGAACCAGCATAAGAGAGCCCCTAATTTTAATTATTTTAAAAAATGTCATTCGTATGTCAAATCTCTAAGTTACGAAAGATCCCAAGCTCAGACATATTCTCTCATGTAATTTTTCCCCCACCTGTACTCAACAAACCAATTAATTCATCCTCTTTTGTTTGTTCCATGAAAATATCGTTTTTGAGTCATTTTTATAACTTGAGATTTATTTATCATGCACATGAATTTATATTCTCTATACAGTATGTGCTAGTTATTTAAATGAATAAATAAAAATTGCCAAATAGTTGACCGTTCTGCATCGACTCCAGTTTGGTTTGTAGTGAGGAGACCCATCCAAAATGGATGCCATGCTGGATCATTCTCCAGCACATAATGATGCGTCTATGTTTATAATGTCTGTGCTCCTGAGAGCATTATGACAAAAATTCTGCTGAAAGTAGAAGCAAACACACTCCACAAGCTATGCAGTGGATTGTTTGTTAGTTCCTGGGGCATCACCATGCTGCGTTACTCTTCTTTTACTGCTCGTTGCAGCATAATGTTGTGGGCCCTTTGTTGGTGCTCGGTGGAGCTGTAGGTATTTTTACAATTTTTTTCTATGAGTAGAATTCATTGGCATGGTATCTTATGACGCCAACAGGCATAATCTATTTTAGAACCAAACATTCTAGGGCTTTAAACTGTCCTTTACATTAACAACTTTATGTGAAAAAGGGTAGGGAATTTATTAGGAGGGGGCGGGGCCAGAGGTGGACTTGCATAGATGGGCGAGGAACCCTTTCATAACTCCTTGCAGTTCGAGTTATTATTATTATTACTACATCAATAACTGATTTTGCCTCTCTCAGCCTCCTTAAATTCAGAATACAATAAATTAGTGAATAGGGAGTACATTAAAGTTCTTTGTATCTGCTTTTCCCCAGTAACTATTTTATTTACAATAAATGTACACCTTACGCAAGGTCGGCCTAAAGTCATGGGGCCTTAAGTAGAATTTGACTCCGAGGGCCCCCATTTCTGTTAAAACCCCTACCCACAATGTAGCCTTTCAATCAAGATGTGGTCTAATCTGGGAGACGATCTGAAGCTCAAACAACATAGAAAGGTTAAATTAACATCAGATTGTAACAATGGTAACACAACAAACAATAAATATTAAAAAAATGTTTTACATTTTATTTTAATTGAATTAGAAAAACTTTAAATGTCATTTTTTTCTAAAATAATTGGTACAGTATATACATTTTTATTCCTTTAAATGTATTTAATTTAAATATCTTTGCAAAATTTTTCAAAGAAAATAGATTATAAAATTTATAAAATAATTAGTTAAAAAGAAAATTGCCTAGTTACTACACAAACATTTAAACAATTGACATTTATAAAAATAATCTACTGTGAAACAAGCCAAATCAAATGGAGTAATATTCACATTTTCGTAAATTGTAACATCTGTAGTCTGTTCAATTTGGGCATTTATGGGGGTTCCTGGATGGGTGTGGGGGGCCCTAAGCAACCGCTTAGTTCGGTTATGCCTTTGGTCGGCTTGGACCTGACGCCAAATATAATTGAAAATTAAAACAGAATTATTGCACAACCATAAATGTTAACTGTACTTTGTTATGAGTCTATGCACATTATATCAAAAGTAACATTTAATATAATACAATAATCCAAAGTATGTCAGTAGGAGTTTCCTTAAGTCTTTATGATGGTATTCTGCAGGCCGGTTTACTACAACAGTAGAATAAAATTCTGAAATTATGGCTTATGTTTTTGGTGTGCCACCCTAAAATTTTAAGTAGCCCCATCTGGCGACCCATATGAGAAATTTCTGGAGGTGCCACTGATCCTGTGGTTGTGTTATCAAGAGTCGGTGTGTTCATTAGCTTTGGATTGTTATCATTTTTCTTAAATATGATAAATGATTAGGTTTGCTTTAAAAACACCATTTACAAAGACAAATGCCTCCCAAAAAACAGGCAGCATCTTTACTATCTGGCTGCCTGCATTTTACGCAGCTAAACTGCCATCAGCTTGTGCTTTGGCTATGGAAAACCATTTAAATTTATGGCGCTTCTTTTTAATCAAGAAATTGCAGTTTCATACAGTTGCTGGATACATTTTCTGGTGCCAGATGTCTGAAGAACATTTTTACTGCTGTCTTCACAGGCGATAGTCGATCATTTTGAAGACAAGAGCTGTCCTGTAGGCGAGCGCCTCAAGGTGTTCTACTGCTGCCAAGTACCGCCTAGATGGGCTGTCCAGGTACCACACACACCCTGTCCTGAAGAACATCTCATGTCTCATGATTTCACTCCTTCTGTTACATCTGTTTCCTCTGGAGGAAGCTTTTCCAGGAACCAGAGTAGTTTTCTGTGTTTCCACTGTTTTTTACCAGAAAAAACAATTACCAGGGTAGAAATGTTCCTTTTGACTTTTCTCATTTACCAGGAGCACTTGGATGGAGTTTTTAGGTGTAAGACTGCTGAGTATTTCAAACTGATTTCAATTTCTTTGTTTAAAATTCAGTGTTCTCATGTTGAAATAGCTCATGTTTTCTACTAACTGAACTCTAATCGTTATCTGTGGAGAAGGACTGTTGTCTACTCTGCAGTCCAAGTAATGTTTTAATATATGAGCCTTTGTTCTAAGCTGCTGCTGCTGCTGCATGAGGTGTCTGCTCCTTAGAGGCACTAAATATCTGAGACTGTTGTGAAGTGTCTCTGACTTTGAATCAGCATAATTCAATGTTTCAATGTAAATGATTGAGTAACAAGTTTTAATCTTCCCTTCCCTTTACTTATAGAAATTGAACACAAGAGCATGCTTCTGTAAAAGGTCTTTAAGATTACAGCTACACCTTTCCAAGGACTTCATAGCAGCTCTTTAAGTTATAAAGTGTAATCATAGTAACAGATTTATTGTGTACATGATGAAGGGAGCAGTAGGAGGACTAACCTCTCCGTATCTGACCCTGTTTTGGCTGTTTTGACTGTCAAAGTAAATGAACATTATGAGAAAACTAGTTTTGAGGTCTTCTAGCCAAACCAAAGCACAGCTTGCTTCAGTGAATTTTCTGTTTTTAACCTGGAATCCTTTATAGGCCAACACTAAAGAAGGAAAAGAAGCTCCTGGGGACTGTTGCAAACTGCATATATGACATTTTGGAGAGATTTGTTGAAGAGGAATTTTATACTACCCAGAATAAAGGATGGATGTAAAAAATAGAGTAGTAAGCGGAATGTAGGAAAAATCGAATGAGGAGATTAGAAGAGGAATGTTGGATGCAGGGAGGGGGGAATCAGCTGGGGAGGAAGCATCAGTTGGCAGCATGTAAGAACTGATAAAAGAATAAAGCTGGAATGGAAGAGTACAGAGTGGTGTCTGGGGACCTGACTGTGGACGGGGAGTGGTGAAGCAATCAGCAGAAGCAGCAGTATGTGTGGAACATTGAACACAACTCCATTTCTGTTTTCATGAGATAATTTATTTCTGTACCGGTTGGCTTTCCTTTATGATGCATTAACACAGAATTCATTATTGTTGATCATTTGATAAAAGATCAGGTTTCATTGGTGCTTACTGTTAATAGTAATGTGAGTAGCCTTTAATAAGTGGAATGATCAAAAAAGCAGTGATTGAACAACATGGTAACAACTGCATGTTGTCCTCTACAGAAACTGCTGGCTAGTCTGCTCATAGATCTGGGCTGCATCAGTTCAGCTCTGCTCCTTTATGAAAAGCTGGAGCTCTGGGAGGATGCAGTTATCTGTTACGAGAAGCTTGGTCAACATGGAAAGGTATGTTCACACACAAATACTCCAAAAACATCATGATCGCTCATCCCGGTTTTAGGAAACTTCCCTTATTTACAAAATTACTTGTGCTTAAAATACTTAAAAGTACTTTAAATCTTTCCCACTTTGGAAATGTGATTCAGAGTCAGTAGTGACTATTTCACTGTGATTGTTCAGATTGCCCTTCCCTGCAGAAGACTCACATATTATAAATATCCTTTATTTCCCACGGTAAGGAAATTCAGGTGTAAGTGCAGGCAAGATGCGAGATATATATATATATATATATATATATATATATATATATATATATATATATATATATATATATATATAGGGCCGGGTTTGTAATTAAGTAATCAAAATGAATACATACATAATGAAAGCATAAGTTTCAGTTATCAGAAAAAATAAAATCCATCCTTTTGTCAGAACACCGATAAGAGAATCATGGAGAAAGCTGAAATGTCTCTCAGATAGAAATAGATAAATTAACACGGTGATAACCAGGAAGCTGCAGCGAACCACCATCATCCCTACTTGCAGAGCTGTGGAGGATAAAAATCCCTCGATGGAATGAGGTCTGAGATTCTCCAGAGGAAATAGCTCGAACCAGCGCCAGTGCAGCCGTGTGCGCCAAGTAACACGAGAGCGCACGCAGCCATAAGAGTACATCAACCCTGCTCCATCACCAAAACCTTAAATTGCATCTTTTAATTGCTTTACATGTAGTCCTGAATAATCCCGCTAGGAGGCAGAGTATAGACTCAGATCGGATTTTGCCAAAGAAGTAAAATAAATATGGCGACCGTAGGAGATTATTAGCTGGTTAATATTCAGATAACAACAGAAAAAAAGACGGCAGAAGTATCGTAGATGGTATATAAAACATATTTACTGCTATTAATAATTTCTTTTCTACTGGTTTTTCCAACTTGACCGCGTTTACCTACAGACGGTCAAATAGCGCTCAACACTTCCCCCTACTGGTTACACTCAGTAGCGTTTGTAAAAGATCTGCCGTTCGGTTCTCGTTTGACATTTTAAAGCCTATAAAAGTTTTAAACTATAGACGAGGCTCCTCTTTTTTGGAAACACTTCATCAGAATTGTGCGCTTCGCTCCTGTCAGCAGCTGTACTTAGTTAAAAACGTTTTGTTTTCTACACTGTGTTGAAGTGCGTGTAGCAGTGAAATCGGTTCTGCCTGAAACACTTTCCCTCATTAAACCTTCCGGAAGTTGTCTTAGCTATTAACCGGTATAGGGGTATATTAAAAATTTATATAACGAAAATAAACACCGGTTTTCGGTATGGACCGGTATACCACCCAGGCCTAAAATATAGGAAAAACCCTGTATATATATATATATATATATATATACATACAGGGTTTTTCCTGGCTCTAATTGAGGTAGAGGTGGTTCCGTCCTGACCATGCTCCAACACATGCATGAATTCTGTGCATTCAACTGACTCACTTTTTATAAAGGCAACATATTTTTTAGTTAAGCATTGTAATAAGAATATGACAATTATCATGTTAAAGCATTATTTTATTAAAACAATATACATACAAAAATAAGGGGCCAACTGTAAACTGAAAGTGCATCAAGTTGTAGGGATTTATCCACACTAGAGGGTGACACGGGAATCAATTGTCGCTCCCGTCCCTATCCCAAAAAAATACTCCCGTCACGTCCCGATCACGTGACAGCCCAACCCCCCCCCCCTAAGAAATCTTGTCCCCAAAAAATCCAGAGAGAAAGACCCCCATCCCGACTCGAATCCCGTAGATTAGTAATTTACCTCCTATGGCGCCAGCTCCCCCCACCCCCCTTTTAAACCATAGCCTAGCACTGTATCAAAGATCATCTATTTAGCTTTTTCCGCCATCTTTACCATATCCTGCATTCTCGTTGTTTGGCCACCTTACCACGTCATGAATGGACTCGATTAGTCTGACTACCAAACTATTAAGATACACGCATTTTCAGTCGGATATCATATGCTTACCAGTTTATCCAGGTGGTGTAGCAACAACGTAGCAGTTTCAGTTTTGGTGCGTGCAGTGTAGTAGACCCGATGGAATTGCATTTTGCAGCGGAGTTGATAACCACACACATTTGCACTGCATTGCAGCGTCATTTTTAAAGCTCATTCCCTGATTTCTGACAAGATAAATGTAAAAAAAAAAAAAATAATAAAATTTTCGGTTTCCCGTCCGATCCCATGGATTTTTTCCTGTCCCGTCCCGATCACGTTACCAGCAGTGAAATTGATTCCCGTCCCGCGGGAATCCTGCAGGAATCTCGTGACCCGTGGGAATACCGAAATCACCCTCTAATCCACACATCTGGCAGCCAGACATTAACTTTAATTATTAACTATTCATAGGATATTATGTTTAATGTTTTATCACAATAAGCACTGTAGGTGCTTATTACCTCTGAAAGAAGAGCCGGGGGGAAATCAGGACATCGATAACACCAACTAGTGGGAAAATCCCATTTTTACACTCTATGGAAAATAATTTTATCTTATTTTTCTGTGCTTCCCCGGCACACCGCTGCTGATACAGCGCCCCCATAGTGGTGCAATGCTGCAACTGCAGTTAAAATAACATCCAGATAGCTGGGGAAGAGCGATATCAGGCTGGGGCGGCAAACAAATTTGAACATAGGAAAAACCCTGATATATATATATATATATATATATATTAAATTTTATTTAATTTTTTTCCCCCAGACTATATGCCGCTAATTTTTTCCAATGCCTTGATTGCGTCTTTTAACTTAGTGCGGATATTTATGAATTTTTACAGCTAACAGCCACTAGAGGACCTCCTTGATCTATGGATTGTACAGGTTACATCCTTCACTGAAGGATTCTGTTCCTTTTTAAGAGCGACAGAGAGAAGACAGTTTGTGTGAACAAGGAAAGCAAATGTGGAACAAACAGACATTACTAGAGTGAGACAGTTTGCAGCAAACACGTTTTCATGTACAAACCCTCATTATGGAAAACAAATGAAAACATAAATATGATACCGCTTTAAAGTTAAATGGCTTTTAAAGAAGGGAATAGAGCGGCTTCACGTACCATTGGCATCAATGGTGAGAAGTTGCAGACGCCAGCGTGAAGAACTGTCTCAGTGCAATAAGAGGAAAAAAGCTTTCAGAGGTAATAAAAGCAGATGGCCGGAACTTGAATCTTTCTTGAAGATAGGCTGAACACTCAGAGAGGACGGCTGGGGTGTTTCCATAGTGTTAAAATCCCAAAATCCCCTCTGCATGAACCCTTACATATGGTAATGAAACGTTAAAACACCTGCGGCTTATAATCATGCGTGGCTTCTCTACACATCTGTGGATTATCTATATTTTGTTTGATTAGAGTTATAAGCTGCTGATGCTGAGAAATAAAATAGTCTGACAGTCTGGATCTATGCTGGTTTATCATCTGGAACGTTTTATACCGCTGGACTCTGTGTGTAATCTCCAGACTTCCTGGGTTTCCTGATGACGTGTTGTAGGATTCCACATCTGTCAGTTATCAGCATCCTGACCGAGACGAGTTGTTCCACTTTTATATAATCTAATTCTCATTCGTCTTCCTGTTTTCTAAATTCACATTGACTTTTGTTTGAGAAAAAAGCGAAACAAGTGAAAACGTTTCCTAAGGATGTTAAAGATGCCAGCATTACAGGTGAGACTCGTATCAAGCTATTGCTGCTGTTTCTAAAGCATAATTGTGCTTTCTAATCAGTCGGACCATAAACCAGGTCATCATAGGCTGCAGTGCTCCATAATCTGTCCTCTAAAAAGACAGGCTTTTACTCGGACATGCATTGATAGAAATATTCTGAAGAAGAGACGGCAGTCAGCATGTGATGAGAGGGTTCTGTCTGTTGGGACTAGGCTCAGAGTGCAGATGTGCAGACATGACTAGCAGGCTCCACTGGCTCTGGAGCTCTTGGTGCCATTCGGGTATTGTGCCAACTTTCTTATATTTAATTACACCATCCTGTCTCTCCAATTAGATTACCCAGCTTACTTCAGACTCATAATGGAAGTGTCCTTTCCCCCTTGTCCCTGCTGTGTCGGTCCTAGCCAATAGTCTGTTATGTTCTGACTGGGGTCCAAAGCAACAAGATGATCCATTTGTCTGGAGTGATTTGGTCTCTGTCCAACATAGCTTCTCGTGTTTCCACTGCTGTCCTCTTTTTCCCCTCACAGACACAATGTAACATGCAGCAATCTTCTTGCACAATAAAAATGTTCAACTTAGCTCAGTGGTGCATTTCTTGTTTATTGGATGGAGGTTTGGGTTAAGTCCAGAACAGCTGAAGAACAGTATGACCTTACTGATCAGGTTTCTGTCCTCTAGACTCCTCCCGCTCCACTCCTCCTGTTTCTCTCTGCAGTATTAAAAGATCTGTGTGCAGCATGGCCATTCATCATTTTGGCTGAACCTCTGATAAGTCCTGTAGAGCACCTGTACTGTGCACTGAATGTCTTTTTCTCTGTCTAGCATGTTATCAAAGATCTGACTGATGAGGGAGCCTCCACTAAAGTCTCCCATGTTTCCACTACTTTATTTCTGACTTAAAGTCAAATTACAAACCTTCAAAATGTGAGCTTTAAGGAACACTTAAAGCATTCGACATTCTAAGCAGGGCTATATTAAAATGTTTAAATATAGAGAAATATTTTTATGAACAAGTTAACTTCATAAAGTGAATTACTGATTGTCCAGAAACCTGTAATAAAAGTAAAGCAGAGACACATTGAAGTGAACAGTTCAAGAGCCCGAAATTTGACTTGTCACTACCACTCAAGGTGGCAAAATTGCTTTTTTAAATTTTTTTATTAAAGATCTATGCAGATGATGTTTTGGTATGATAAGTGTCCCTGAGTGGTAGCTGTATCTTAGTTATCAGTTCATGAAGCATCAATTTCAGCAGATTTATCAGTGTTGAGCATTACATCATGATAGAAAGAGGAAACGCTTTTTGGCCCCATTATCTGTACGACAGCAGCACTGATTCTTGTCTGGTTCCCTTCATAAGAGAACCAGAAAAGGATGGCCACTCTTAACTGCATTGATGGTTTCAATCTGTTAGATTTTTTTTATTGTAGTTCAGATTCTCATATATTTTCCTTCTTTTTCTTATGTGTAGAGAATGATATGATTATGCCTCTCATTGGAACGTTACCTTTTTCCCATAGAAGGGTTGGTGACATTTTTGGAGAGCCATTTATTTCCAAGGATGCCCAGTCTCATTTGAATACCTAATCAAATTCTGGGTCTTTCAGAATGGGTGTGCTTAAGCACCATCTGGTGCCTACTTTGTGTGGTATTGATAGATTCCATTTGAAAGTATTTTGTATGATTGATTCACTATTAAGAAAGAAATTAATGCATGAATGAGAACGATGAACTGTGGAAAAATAGGAAAATTCTCTTGCAGTTGGGTTTAGCAGGGCGACTGTGGCTCAGTGGTAGAGTAGTTGGCTTGCAATCGGAGGGTCGTAGGTTTGATTCCAGCTTCCTCCAGTCACATGTCGATGTGCCCCTGGGCAAGGCACTTAACCCCAAAAATTGTACATCGTCCTACCGAGCCGTGTTGGCTATCGGTGTATGAAAGTGAGTGTGAATGGGTGAATGTGGCTTCGATGTAAAGCGCTTTGAGTGGTCAGTATGACTAGAAAAGCGCTATATAAGTTCAGTCCATTTACCATTTTGTAGGTGCCAACCATCACCAAGAGGAGATAGACACAGCCCCCCCCCCCCTGAGGATTGTATTGGATTCAGGAGCAAGAAAAACCTTATGTCAAAAAGCTGTTTGCTCCTGAGACCACATTGCACGGACCCTAGATGACTGAGTGCAAGGGCGTCAGTTGGTTTTTAAAAGTGCTGGGGACAATAACCATGAACTTGCGTGTGGTTTGAAGATTGTTTGGGCCAATTATTACTAACTATTCATAGCCTATTATTACTTTGTTTCATTACAACATGCACTGGGGGGTATAAACAGGTGTTGAAAAATCGAATTTTTATTCAATTAATAACAGTTAAAAGCCAGAGGATTACGTGTTTTGTTTCTCAAATGGAAGACATTAAAATCCACATACTGCACATGGATGGCAGATATATATTTGCCCAGAAGAATATGCACAACAATGAAACGTTTTTTCTTTGCAACCTTTGCTGTTTTTTCCCATTCTGTGCAGAGAAACTTCTGCTTTAATTTACAGCTCAGAGTCCTGCAATAGAACGGGTACCTGTAGCTAATCTGCTGTTTCAGGTGGACAAATCAAATCTTTCTCTTGGAGCTCTGGATGCTGAGATAGTGAGAGTATTCTGCATTCAGCACAAAGTTGGGGGGGATTTTCAGACATGCTTTCTCCACACAATGGAAAGTGGGAGTCATAAAGGAGGAGTGGCATGTTCTTCTTAGGCAGACGGAGCAATTCTGTGGTACAGGACATTTATATTACCGTAAATTGATCTTTAAATTCAATAAGTGATATATACTACCTATTTGAAAAATTTCACTGACATGTCCAAACGAAATGCCTTGAAATTAGCTGCATGTCTCTTTAAGAGCCTAGGGCGCTCTCCCTTCGACACGCTGTCTTCAACATCATTTCATCAATTTTCCAGTTGCATGGGCTCAAAGAAGCATTACATTATGACCACTGCTTCACTCCACCGCTCTTAGCGGCAGTGGTCACCGGCATCTTGTCAACTCTCTCCCCGCTCTCAGAAGCAACGCGGCCTATCACCGGCTGGCGGCAGTTTATTGTTTACAAAGCACTGTTTTTAATGGTGGCACTTAAGGCAAATAAAAATAAAACCTCCTTTGAGACTTTGAATATTTCAATTTTTATGGAGAACATTTCTGATTTTGGTGCTTTTACTGTAATTTCACACAGCTGATTGCTGTTTACGATTTTCTGCTTCTGTGCATGGGGAGCAGGGGAGGGAGGGCTGTGGAGAGACGTGGGCGATAATCAAAATGTTGGGGCATTGCTGGGAGGTGAGGGCGTACCTATGAGGACTCAAAATGGCGGCCGCCAGAGTTTTAAAAGATTACTCAAACATACATAAATTACCCTAAGGAACACTTTATGCATGTTTTTAAGGAGGGAATGACATAAGATTGTCATGAAAAGCTTAGTGGATTTTACATGCCACCCCCCCTTTAAACAATCAAAAATATTACTTTAATATTTTTTCACCAATCCACAATAAATTAACTTCTGTCAGACCTGTGACATTGCAGAACTTATTTGGAGCAGATGGGAGTCTGTAAAAATGTTGACTGCAGCATCTGCGCAGAAAGAAAGAATGAGTGCATAAGGAAGGGAATCGGAGTCTGTTCAGATGGCCTTATGAAATTTGTATTGGGAGTACAAGTGACCAGAGTCTGTTCCTCAGTGGGGTGTGTCACTGAGTGGGGAAAATCTGTTAGAAATGCAGACAGGTTGGTGGTGTCCTTTGGGCAGAGAACCATGCTTTCTATGTACCGTCAGATCTTAGCACACCGAGAACAACCGTGTGAAACACAAAATGTTCCCAAAACATAAAGTACACCAACTGGAAATAAGTGTAGTAGTGTGCTTGTGTGTTAAAATAACTTAGAAAGACCTCAAAAAAGAGACAAATAGATAAATCGAAGAGAATCTGGGCACCAAACACCAAGCAGCTCCGAGGAGCTCAGCAGTGACAACAGGAAGTGTGACAACCACATTAGGCACCATTGTAAATTTGGATTGAGCCGTATAAAAATTTGCCCTCACAAAAAAGTCCATATTTCATGCATGTGCCTTTGAGTTGTTACAGTAGTTTTAGCCCATGGAAAAAAATATTGCTAAAAATAGCTAATGCACACAAGTGTATTACAGTTATTTGTTGGGGTTTTGTGTGTTTTAATTCACATTTCTTCATCAGAGAGGTTTTATGAGTCATATGTTGAGAACACTACATAGATCAACAATCGGGTTATAAAACGTCTTGGGAGCAGCTCATGAAAGGAAAGAGGGCTAAGAGGAATGGACATATCAGATGTTCAGGAACCAGCTATATATCCTATTGGGACCTGAGAAACCACCACATCATTTAAACCTGTGAGAATAATCAGCCAGATGATGGGTCCACTCGAACCAGCTGGTCTCACTGTGGCTGCGCATAAGACATCATCTATACGGTACCCAGTGTGGCCACAGTTACTTTGAAAAAGTAATCTGATTATTGACTACTGATTATTCCTCCCAAAAGTAACTTAGTTACTTTACAGATTCATTTATTTTAAAAGTAACTAAATTAGATTGCATTTTACTTAGTTACTTTCAGCAGCTGTCAGTAGCTCTTCCCTAACATAGAAACAATAACCAGTTTTTCCAATACTCACTTTATAGGAAGTCCATTTTAACAGTAAGACCGGAAATATACTAGCTTTTTAACCTTACGTTGAAACCAGCAACTATGAAGCTTTTATGGAATTTTAAAATAAAGGGATAGAGATATTCCTTCAGATTTATGGAGGTTTAATTAGACTTGTTTGATCAACCAAGTAGGTACAGAGTCACATAGAAACATGCAATACTGACCTGCTTTCCAACATGACACTAAGACTTTTATAGATTCAGTAATCCTAAGCACATATATCAGATACATTTCTTCAGAATGATAGCATTAGACCTGTGGGCGTCGTGGACTTGATAGAGAAGACATACTCTATGTACGGACAGAATGTCTTCAGATGTAAGAGGTTACTATGCCAACCCAGGTTATTGGAACTCAAAGCAGTACATTTAGCTCTGACCTAAATTCATAGTGTCATACAATCATGTTGGTTACCGTATCATAAAGAAAGGCACACATAACTGTCAGTATGTAAGAATACACAGAACAGCTCATTCTTAATTTTAAATTTCCCACTACAAAGCAACAAGCTGTGTATTGAGGAAGTACTTGTTTGCTCACTGCAAGTAGGGGGGCAGTTACAGACTACAGAACTCAGACTCTACTCAGGCCAAAACAAACATGGCAACTGTAAAGGATATAATCAGCTGTTTCAGATTACGTCAGAAAAAGACGGCATTAGTTTTGTTGAAGCTATGTAAGGCCATATTTACTGTTATTGCTGCTTTCTTTCCTAATGTTTTTGCCGAAGGAAAAAAAATAGTAACACTCAGTGGTTTGAACAAGTAACTGTAATCTGATTACCTGTATGGAAATAGTAACGCGTTAGATTAGTCGCTACTGAAAAAGTGGTCATATCAGGAGTCACACGCTACTAACGCATTACCGGAATCACTGACTGTACCACAGGGGACATTTTGAAGATCAACATTATGGGCCACCACTTTTTTCATAATTTCATCATGAATTCTCTTTTATTTCCTGGCGCTGAATTGTTTCCAGCAATGACGTTTTATCCTGCTGTTTTTATAATGCTGCAGTTGAAACAGAAATGTAATTCTGTCCTGTTTATCTGTCATGGCGTTGTAAAGACTTGATGGTTTTCACCATGTTCTCAGCCTTCTGTAATCAACTTAATAAGCTGCAGAGTAACTCTAAATGTGGATCTTATACATAGCATCAAAAATATGAGCAGTTGTAACTGTCCAATTTAGGAACCAATCTTTATTGTAATCTAAATGGGTTTATAAGACAAATAAATACTGAGGTATAATTATTACATAATGTCTTCATGTGAAACATCCCAGCCAGTCACAAAACAGTATACTCAGTGTCCCATCCTTCAGCACCTTACATGGAGATTCCATCAGGACCTTCAGGTTCAGTCTCAGTAAAGCCAGGATCATACTGTGTTATTACGGCCGTCCTAGACCTTTACTTTTGTCATGAAAAGAGTCGTGCTGAAAAGCAGTGAGCATGCGTGTGATTCGTCGGTATGTGGCCCTGAAATGCCCACCTATGGACTGATTGGTCCGGTAACATGATGTCCCTCTGACTCCTACCAGCAGTGGTAGCAGCTGATTGGTCTGTTTGTCTCAGAGGAAGCTATAGTTTAAAGTTTGAAATAAGCAGAACGCTAAAGTTAACTACAAGCAGCCTAAAATGATAAAGAAATCGGTGTGATTCAAAAAGTATATAACTGTTAAGCAATGTGGGGATCTTGTATGTATATATACTATTGAATCCATGTGTTTAACCATGTTGTTGTGTTGGCTGAAGAGTTGGTGTTTGTGATTCCCGTTCCGTAGGTCCGGGTTCGTGTCCTGCTACTGGTGAAGTCTTTTTCACAGTAAGTCCAGGTTCACAGATATTCTTCCTGGTTTCAGAAAAAATACTTTTTCTAAATTTTAAACAAAATCATTATTTATATTTTATTTTTAAATTGTTTTAGGTTTTTTATTTCAATGAATGAAACCAAAAACAAAATTTTAATGGCAGAGCAGTAGGCTACTTTTAATTTTAGTTTTTTCAATGCACTATTTCTTCTATCAATTTTTTTGTGTCAAAATATGATTCCCCTGGCTAATATTATTAAATGAGGGCCAAACCTCCGTTATTTTGCAGGATTAAAGGTTCAGAATAGACGGTGAATATTTACAGAAACACTTGGAGGTAGGGCTGGGTGATATGGTTTAAAAATGTAATCCGATTTTTTTTATATATCAAATCTGATTTCAGATTTTAATACATTTTTCCTACCTTATTTTTTTTCATAAGAAGAAATTGATGATGATAAAAATATTTTCAGAAACCTTCTTTTATTTCAATCACCCTGTCCTGGAGCTGACTTGAATTTAATATCCACTAAAACAAGCTGCATAGTATCCGTATTAAACAAGATGGCTAGATTAACATCACTCTGAGCCATGGAAGTCTAAGTAGTTCATTGGTTAAAAAAATCTGTTTTCCTAAAATTTAATCTTCAACAACAGAAGAGATGATATTTGCTGGCGCTTTTATTAAGATAAGCCCGCCCACGTCCTCACCCACTGCAGTTCTTTTAAGATGGTAATGGAAACACAACCTACCTGTTCCAGACAGTACTGACCCGTTCTGTACCGTACTGACCCGTTCTGTACCATACTGACCCGTTCTGTACCGTACTGACCCGTTCTGTACCGTACTGACCCGTTCTGTACCGTACTGACCCGTTCTGTACCGTACTGACCCGTTCTGTACCGTACTGACCCGTTCTGTACCGTACTGACCCGTTTTGTACCGTACTGAACCGTTCTGTACCGTACTGACCCGTTCTGTACCGTACTGACCCGTTCTGTACTGTACTGACCCGTTCTATACCGTACTGACCCGTTTTGTACCATACTGACGTACTGACCCGTTCTGTACCGTACTTACCCGTTCTGTACCGTACTTACCCGTTCTGTACCGTACTGACCCGTTCTGTACCGTACTTACCCGTTCTGTACCGTACTGACCCGTTCTGTACCGTACTGACCCGTTTTGTACCGTACTGACCCGTTCTGTACTGTACTAGTCCTAGTAGAAATGGGGCATTTTAGTGATGTGTTGGCTAGGCTAATGCTAAACAAAGTTTACCTCAAACTCATTTCAAAGAACAGGCAACCCAAACTGTCCCCTTTTTCCCATCCATCAGCGTGTCCACATTTGTCTTTTTCTTCCTCGTCGTCTACAGCTAGATGTCGTGCAGTATGACCAGTTGAAATATGCGGCCGTGCATTGTGACACATCTCTAGGACTCAGTGGAGCCCACACAGTGTGGCTTAAATCAGTCTTTTGAGATGGCTTAAAGCTTTACTGCCTCCTTGTTGTCAAACCAGCACCTTTCAAAACTGATGAGAAGACGGACTTTGAAAGTAGAAAATTATCAAATATGTAATGGGAAATGAAGACCTTCTCAGGATATGTGAGCAAGAATAAATCTAGTAATCAATAGTCAGTTATTGTTTTTGTTATTTCAAGCATTCCCAGTTCACACTCCAAAGCTCTCCTTATTTCATTGTTTCGTTTTTCTCATAAGTGGCAACTGTGGATTGATGAATAGAGTCTTCCAATTGGAAGGTTGTACGTTTGATTCTAGCATCCATTTTTCACGTTTATATGCCCCTGGGCAAGGCACAGGAATTCACCAATCTGTGTTTTACTGTATAAATGCGGTGTATATATGTGAGTAACACTGAAGCCTAGTTTTTACTTCTCAAACAGCAAATTTGCACGCTGACGTATTGACAGAGACGTTTTTCATTTACAGTTCTCCATTTCTCTCTCTCCGGCCTTACATAGTGTTGCAAAGCAATTCTTGACCAGGACAGCAGGGGGTGCTAACTTTTCATTGTGGCTAAAGCCTACTATCGCAACATTGTTTCAATTCAATTCACTTTTATTTATATAGCTCCAATCCAAAACAAATGTCATCTCAAGGCACTTTATATGAAAAGTCGTTTCAATGCAATTATACAAACATTCCAATCAGTTAAAAGTTTTTCCTGTAAATTGAGACTCATGAATTTGATTGTGTAAACTATAATTTTAGTGACTTACATTTAGGATACGACCATATGACACTTAATTTACATGATCATTTGGACTACAGAGGTAATGATTTTTGGAGTGACATAGACCCGATAAACATTTCTTTAACAACAATGGGAATGATTGTAAATATTATACCGATGAACAGTTTAAAGACGTTAAAACTGATGATGCACTCACAATAATTCACTTTAATATTTGGAGTCTGTAAAAAAATTACGAAAAAATAAAGGACAACTTGTGTCAGTTCAAGAAATTCAGTGTTGTTGCTGTGTCTGAGACTTGGTTAGAGGATGGGTTTTGATGTAGAATTGGAGGGATATGAACTATTTATGTTGAACAGAAAAAATAAGAAAGGTGGGGGGTTGCTATGTACATGGACACTGATCTCAGAACTAAGGTGAGTCACAGCAAGTCTATTACCATCGATGGTATTTTGGAATGCTTAACTGTTGAAATTATTACTGTGGAATCCAAAAAAATAACTGTTAGTTGCCTGTATAGAACACCCGGATCATGCCTGGATACATTCATTCAGAAATTAGATGGTTTGTTTAGTTATTCTGATAAGACGCACATTGTTTGTGGAGATTTTATATAAACCTATTAAATATACAAAATAGCACTAAAACAACAGACTTTATCACAACAATGTATAGTAATAGTATTTTCCCTCTTGTCCTTAAACCAACCAGAATAACAGTTGACACGGCTAAACGAATAGATAATATATTTACAAATAGAATTGGGAACAAAATTACAGCTGGATTACTTTATCTTCCCGTTTTTGAATTTTTCAATACTTAATGAAATAATTAAGAAGGGCAGGAAAACTTTTAATCTGCCCCATTTTTTTGTCAACGAAAACAAAATCATAGAAAACTGCAAATAACCTAAATATCTTTTTCACTAATGTTGGACCTACATTAGTAAACAAAATCTTAGAACCTGAAGACAGACAAAGATTGAATTGTAACGGTTCAAAACAAAGTCTAAATTCACTTTCCCTAAGAGAGGTTCAGGAAAATGAAATTATAAATATTGTAAAAAAAAAAAGAAGAATAAAAGGTCAACAGATTGTTGTAACATTGATATGATGATGCTAAAAGAAATTATGCATTATGTGGTAAAACCATTTACGTTCATTTGCAATCGGTCCTTTCATACTGGCACCTTCCCAAGAGAAATGAAAACTGCAAAAGTAGTTCCAATATATAAAAATGGAAATAAACATATATTCGACAACTACAGACCTATCTCGCTTCTGCCGCAATTCTCCAAGATCTTGGAAAAGTTATTTGTTATTCGGCTTGACAATTTTGTTGACAAATACAATTTAAGTGAACATCAATATGGTTTTCGATCAAACCGATTGACTAAAACTGCAATCATGGCTCTTGTGGAAGACCCGGCTACTGCAATTGAAAATAGTGAATATGCAGTGGGTGTTTTTATCGATCTGAGCAATGCCTTTGACACCATAGACCATACAAGGCTTTTAAAAAAGAATGAAACTTTTGGTGTCAGGGGACCTGCATATGCCTGGCTGGAAAGCTATCTTAGCAACAGATACCAATATGTACATATGCACAATGTCGACTTTGAACAAAAACTTATCATACATGGAGTTCCACAAAGCTCTATTTTGGGTCCAAAATTGTTTATAATGTACATTTATGATGTTTGTGAAGTTTTGAAAAACGTAAAATGTTTATTATATGCGGATGATACTAGCCTGTACTGCTCTGCAAAGGATCTGAAAAAAATCCTTTCTACAGTAGAAGACAAACTCACATTTCTAAAAAATGGTTTGATCTAAACAAACTTTCAATGAATCTGAGTAAAACAAAATATATTATTTTTGGAAATAGGAAAGCTAATGATCATACAACTTTAAAAATAAATGATACAGAAATTGAGCGAGTTCAAGCAAACATATTTTTAGGAGTTATCATTGATGGAAAACTTGAATGGAAATCGCATATAAGAACATTAAAAACGAAATTAGCAAAAACCATTGCCATAATCGGTAAAATGAAAACTGCACTTGATACAAAATCTCTTTTTATTGTATAACTCCCTCATACTTCCTTACCTAAATTATGGCTTAAAATATGGGGAAACAATTACAAATCCAATACTCATCCTATTTTCCTACTCCAAAAAAAGACAATAAGAAATATCACTAAAGCAGGTTTCTTTGCAACAACATCCCCTATTTTTGTAGAGCTAAATCTACTGAAAATCCATGATCTTGTTGATCTCAAGACTTTAGTAATAGTGTACGAAGCATATAATAATCTTCTCCCTTCTAACATCCAGCAGCTTTTTCAGATTCAGATTCAGAAAACTTTATTGATCCCTCGAGGGCAATTAAATCTCAGCAACCTCCAGCAGATATTGCAAAAACAAACACACACACATCACCACATTCACTGCGTGTCCCTTCCAATGGTACAGACATTAGCCAATAGTATAACAACAAAGGACACATTACAAAGAGGTCAATGCCACTTAGTAAAGTCACTCCCTTCAGAATTCAACAGTACAGTGACAGAGGGAACAAAAGAGTTAGCAAAACGATTTGTTTTCCGAAAGGGTACATAAAACCGACATCCAGAAGACATGAGCAAAAACTCAGAGGACAGAGCATGGAGAGGCTGACCCAAGATACATTTAGCCTCATTTAGAGCCTGCTCCTCCCATAGAGACTGTAGTAGGGCTGAACGATTTTGGAAAATAATCTAATTGCGATTTTTTTTTCTTCAATATTGCTATTTAATTTGCGATTATTTTAATGGGGCTTTTTTCTCATGCATTTTTTTATTAATGCAATCAAAAATATTGTGTATTATAAACAGATTTCTTCATACATAATTTATTCTATTCCATAAGATTATTTAGTTATTTTAAGACAAAGGCAAATATAAACAACTTTATCTACTTTTAATCATTACACTTGATGGTCATCGGTGTCGTTCTGAAATAAAGGTTTTCTTCCTTTTGATCCCAGCTAATAATTCCCTCCGGCTGTAATGTTTTCCTCCGTGTGGTTATCCAGGAAGTAGGATGCTTGAAGCAACAAGCTCTGATTTTTAATTCTCCATCGATCTTATGTACTTTCAGACTCTGGTAAGACTCTGTAGAGCGGTTTGATCTCAGGTCAGTTGTTGCAAAATACTCCGCTGTTTACGGTGCGGCTTTAACTTTCTGTCAGAATCAGAATCAGAATCAGAATCAGTTTATTGGCCAAGTATGTCACATACAAGGAATTTGACTCCGGCAAACTTTTTCCTCCAGTACAGAACTTGAATAAGTGAAATTAAAAAAAAGAAAAATAAGAACAAAAATAAGTAAAAATACAAATAAATATCAGATCGTAAATAATAAAGGATAATATATACACCAAGCCGGGGTTATTTTACAGTGAGTATGTACAGAAGTGCAGAGTTATAGTTTATTGTTATGTGAGTGCACTCACACACTGTGACTAGACAGAGTTCGTCAGAGCGACAGCCTGGGGGAAAAAACTGTTTTTGTGTCGGGTGGTTTTGGCGTACAACGCTCTGTAACGCCGACCTGAGGGGAGGAGCCTAAACAGATTGTGGCCAGGGTGTGAGGGGTCAGTGGTGATTTTCCTGGCCCGCTTCCTGACCCTGGCCCGGAATAGGTCCTGAATGGAGGGAAGATCGGTTCCTATGATCCTCTCTGCAGTCCTGACTGTTCTCTGCAGTCTGTCCTTGTCTTGCCTGGTGGCGGATCCGAACCAGACAGAGATGGATGAGGTCAGGACAGACTGGACTATTGCTGTGTAGAAGATGATCAGCAGCTCCTGGGGCAGGTTGAACTTCCTGAGCTGACGCAGAAAGTACAGCCTTTGCTGGGCCTTTTTCCTTATTATGTTGATGTGTGAGGTCCACTTCAGGTCCCGTGTGATGGTGGATCCTAGGAACCTGAAAGACTCCACTGTGGGGACTGGCCTGTTGGTGATTATGAGAGGAGATGTTGATGGGTGTCTCTTCCTGAAGTCCACTGTCATCTCCACAGTTTTGAGCGGGTTTAGCTCCAGGTGGTTCTGACTGCACCAGAGAACCAGCTGTTCCACTTCCTTTCGGTACACAGACTCGTCGCCGTCGCGGATGAGTCCAATGACGGTGGTGTCATCTGCAAACTTCAGGAGTTTCACAGAAGGGTCCCTCGACGTGCAGTCAGTGGTGTAAAGGGAGAAGAGCAGTGGGGAGAGAACACATCCCTGGGGGGCGCCGATGCTGTCGGCATTTTTTCTACAGCGCAGGTAAAATGTGGCTAAAATGTGTGTGAGATTGAATCCTAGCTTATTCATCATGGTTAACAAAGCAAACTTTTGGCTATAAAACCCGTTATAGCACGAGTTATTTCCATGTGCCGTTTTCGGTCAGCGATTCCTGTCGCCTGGAAGTTTATTTACTGGACATTTAAACACTGGTGGCGGTCAGTTTAGCCGTACAACTCTCATATATGGTGGTGTGATGTTCTTAGGTATTGATAAAGGTTTGTACTGTAGCCTACCTCGTGAGGTAGAAACAATACCAAGACGGGTTCTGCATAATACCTGGCGTTGCGCAGCATCAACGTTTTCATAGCAGATATAATTTCTCACAACTGATGTTCTGTTCCTCTTTGGTACCAACTATTGTGTAGTGTTGGATTCTGTTAAGCTTTAAAACATTTTATAACTGGTTAAAGTGCAGCGTTTCCTTCTCTCCCTGCGTTGTTTGCAAGTCACGTGACTTTAGCAGATAGGTTTACATCAAGTCAAATTGCAGCCTTTGCGATTAGGAAATCGCATTTTACCAAATCGCGATTTAATTGCATATGCAATAACTCATTCAGCCCTAGACTGTAGGTCTCTTTGTTCAACTCCAATAATTTTAGAGCAAATTTTGACAATATTTTGCCGTTTGTGTTTATCTTTCACAGACAAACCCTTGAACCAGCACACAAATGAAAAAGTTAATAGGCTCTCTATGAAACGGCACTAAAAGTTGCAGAGAATCCTTTTATTTACATTGAAACAGTTCAACTTCCTTAAAAGATCGATTCTCTGCTGACCACATTTACAAACTGAGTCTGTATTTGAGTCAAATTGCAACTTGTTATCCATCCAAGAACCAAGATATTTGTACTCCTCCACTACTTCCACCACTTCACCATGAATGACACTGCTGCCCAGAGAGGGCGCTGTGGAGCGTCTGAAGTCAATAACCATGTCCTTGGTTTTTGAGATGTTTAGATCAAAGTAGTTGCTGTCACATCATAGGCCAAACTCTGTCAATGCAGGGCCGTGGTTCATTTCAGATCCTGAAAGTAAGGACACTAAGACTGTGTCGTCTGAAATGTCGTCTGAAAACTTAACCAAGGATCTGTTCTTCAGAGTGACCCGGCTACTTTCCGTGTACAGAATGAACAGCAGAGGGGACCGTGAGCGTCAGGTCCTCATCCTGGTCTGATTCGCTGAGCCAGGATTCTGTGAAGACAAGGAGGCAGGCATTTTTGATCTCCTGCCTGATCGTGTTCCAGGCCTCCAGCTCGTCCAACTTATTTCTGATCGACTGTGCATTTCCAAGCAAGACTGTGGGGAAAGCCGGCAACTTGCGGGGGTCCTACAGACTCATGCGTTTAAGTCTCCGGTGTATTCCACCTCTCCTGCTTCTTTTGTGGCGCCTTGGGTTTGTCACCAGGACGCGGAGCTCCAGAGGAATCCTCGGCGGCGGCAGGACAGAGCTTTCCCCTTACGTTCGAAGTCTCATGAGCTCCTCCCGGCTAAAGGTAATCTTTGGAAAGGCCTCTTGCCAATGCGAGCTTGCTTTATTTCCAAACTCGTGGCAAGCACTGATTACAAAATACAGTCCACAGAGCAGCAATGGAAAATCCGGTTGAAACATCCACATTTTCGTCGAGTTGGGTGAAACACCAATCACACACAAAAAAAACAAACAAAAAAATCCTGCACAAACAACACCTGAGTGAGGTAGCTGCCCGAGTCGCACGCTGTGGAGCCCCCAGAACAATGATTTTTGAACACAGGAAAAGTCAGTATAACCTCCGAGGAACTGCCTTTTGTAAAAAAAAGTAAAAGCTAAAAAGATTTTAAAAAGTCTATATATTTCTGTAAGAGGTGTTAATCTGTGGAACGACTTGAAAGATGAGTTAAAACAGTCTAAAACAGTCATAGCGTTCAAAAAGTTGTATAAATCTACTATCATTCAAAAATATATAAGCTTAGGATGAATAAAGTAAGAAATTAGTGAAAAGACTTCAATAGATCCAAATAGATTAATTTAAATGATGACATCATTTAGTTTTACATAAATATACAACAAATGTATATATACACATATGTTGGAATATTTGAAATTTATGTTTGAAATCAATTATAAATACATACTTGTTTCTCTGCTGTTAGACACTTGATATTGTTTTCTATAAAGGTTTGTTTTGTTTTCTCGTGGAAGTATGTAAACTGGGTTAGGCATAATACCCGTGTCCAGTCGTGTTGTACACAAATAACGGAAAAGTTTGTTTTTTTGTTTGAAGGAATGAAATGACAGAATAAACTACTACTACTGCTATTAAATATTACAATGCTTATATCTCATTTCAGCTCGCCCTGTTTGAACAGTTTTCAGTCTGGACGCTAGACCAAGCTTTACATTGGTGGGATTCCATTGTTCCCGGCTTCACAGAAACAAAACATTGTGCAATTTTTGAAACCTTGTATTAAAAGAAAAAAAATTCAAAAATCACTAAAGTGTCACAAATGATAATTTGTCCCTCATTTGACTACAATGTATAGCTATATCTAGCTCCACATTTGCTGATACATCTGTTTACAGCTGTATGTATTGCTTTTGTTACATGTATTTACAGCTATATTTCACATTTGCTGCCACATTTATTCACTACTACATTTATCTACACATCTGCTAATTTTATCTAAACATTTGCAAAATGTATGTACAGCTATACACATTTGCTACATTTACAGCTATATCTACAAATTTGCTGCATTTATTTACAGCTATATCTAGACATTTGTTTTCTACATTTACAGCTATATTTAGCAACAAATTTGCTCCTGCATTTATTTACAACTATACACATTTGCTACTACATTAATTTAAAGCTGTATTCATCTACCCATTTGCTGCTACATTTAGTTATATTTATCTCCAAAGTTATTGCTGAAATTATCTCCACATGTAGTTATTGCAAATGAACCTGGAAATAAGTAAATGTAGCTGTAAATGAATGGTATGCCCTACAAACCTGAAAACTATCAATAGAACAGTTTACGTTGTTGCATGCAGCTCTTTTTCTTGATCATAAAGTCTCCCACATCACCCATAATTTGTAAACATACTGACCGATCCTATTATCTGCACAACAGCTCTACACCGACGTTTACAAGCATCCACGACTAACTGGTTGTACTACACACTTTTATTAAGAAATGACAGACAACAATTAGATTGTCAATGTGATGAAAAATGATGGAACATTTGCATCTTACCATAGTGGGGTTGCACTAGTAATAAAAAACTGTAGAAAATATTTTCACATGCCTAACATTTTTACATTGCACTTGTTGAATAGAAATTTTAAAAAATTACATATTGACAAAGTATTTACATGTCACTAAAGTTTTCACAGTGCACTCTTAAAAAAAATAAAGAACTTGCATGCACCCAGTGATTATACTACAAACACTTTAGGTAAGGCCAGTTCAGTAATTATTTTGCCACGGCTGAAACCAATTCCCAAAATACGTTTAAAAACGACTCCATCTCCCAGACCTGTGGCATGTCTTCCTCGAGCCATGCCTCTTTGGCTTACGCAGCAGCTGTGTGCCGTTCGTCTCCTTCCCGCATATGCTCCAGCACCGCTGCCATGTCCAGACTGGACTGTTTACGTTTACCTGCAGAGCAAAGACAAATCATAGACGTGGGTTAATAAGTACTCCAGGTTAATAAAAACAAACTACATGGCATATAGGGGAAAAAGAATCCCACCTGTGGCTGTCCGACCCTGAGACCCGGAGGCGAGTATCTTAATCACAAGTAAGTATCGGCAGTTCCTGCCTTCCTTCCCTCTGATTGGATAGAACTTCTCTCGCATGATTCGCTATTTATTTTAGGGGCTAGTCCTGCCTTTTTTTTGCCTTTGATAGGCTAGAAAGTTTCTTCAGCAACTACAAAATGTCACAGCAATAAGCTGGGAGGTTATTTTTAAATTATTAGTCCTTCAACCAGCACAACAAAAACATGTCCATATAGCAGTATTATAAGTGGGTTAGGGTTAGAGCCAGAACACATTATCAATCTGAATTTCACGTTATCAACCCAAGCTGTAAACATGAAATCAAAATATGACAACTTACACTTATAGGAGGGCTATATAGACTTGTTTTCTTTTTGTTGTTGGAAGGACTAATAATTCAAAAACGACCCCCATCTTATTGCTCTGAAGTTTTATAGTTGATGGCGAGACTTTCTAGCCAATCATAGGCAAAAAAAAGGCGGCACTAGAACTTAAAGTGTGCAGTTTTTGCAGTACATCTTTGAAAATAGCCATTAATATTATGTAATGATAATTATGTAAAGCACATTAATTGCAAAATATTGGCAATATTGTAAAATATGACTTTAAAAATCAGTTTTAAAATACATCGGTGCGGGTCCTCTTTTCAGGGGTAAGCCGTATTAGATGACATCTTTACTTCTGCAAGAGCCTGGACGGACAAAGCGCACGGAACACGCCCGCTATTTCCCCAACATTGATTTCCCCTCAAAATGCAAAAAAGTTTCGCCAAAAATACATTTTTACCTCTTTGCTAGTTCCACGCGATGAAAGAGAGACTGATGTGCTCTTCATGTTGCTGCAAATAGATAATTCTCAGGGAATTGAGCGTTTGAAAACAGCACTAGTTGCACCTCCGTAGTTGAGTTTCTTACTCGAAGACACAGATACCGCATGCTTGTGATAATTTAGGTATGCATTGCCCCCTACTGGCCGAAAATTACACACTGTGCCTTTAAAATAAATAGCCTATCATGCAAGAGAAGTGCTATCCAATCAGAGGCGAGGAAGACGGGAACTGCCGATAACTACTTATGATTAAGATACTCGCGATCCGGAGGAGGAGGGTCGGTGCAACGATGGAATTGAGGAACGGCAGGCCTCTACGAAGTCCGGCGCTTCCTCGAGATCATTTGTCTCCAACATCTGGAGAAACGATTGCTCCAGAGCAATGGTCTCTTGAAAGGAAAAACAAACATAACTGGTTTAAATTGTGAATAACAACCAACTCCCAACACAGTGGTGGGCTGCTAAAAGCTAGCCAGGAAAGCTAGAGTCTCACCACGGTAAACAAAGTGTCCCACCGTCTCATTTCACATGAGCTCCACCAATAAATGCTCTCTAAAACAGAACACAAAACCCAATCACTTCGCGAATTAAAAGAACACGAAGGCGGCCTTTGTGCTAGCCTAGAAGCTACCACTTAAAGCTAGCCTCTCTCAGTAGTGCGACAAGCTAGCCATAAAAGCTAGCGTCTCTGCACACTAAACAAAGGACTATACATGCACAACTCATTGCCGTACATTTCCACGTGCTGCATCAAAAAAAACAAAAACATTCCATGTATCACTTTCCACTTACCGTTTACTGCCGTTGCTGAGGCCAACTCTGGAGTTCCATGCTCAGCCCCGTACTTCTTCCTATTCCTTGTCACCCTTTCACCATAAATGGGGTCTAGTTCGTCAAACCACTTCCACGTCCTTTGCTCTGCATTACTCTGGCTGTTGTGGTCCTTCACGGTGCTCATTCTTGAGTTTCTTCAGCTTCTCTCTGCACTGTTTGTATGTGCGCCAGTAGCCATGCTTCTCCATGGCTTCAGAGAGTTGTTGGAAAACCTGCTCGTTACGGACTATTCTGTCAAGTTCCAGCTGGATCCTGTCCTCGGCAACCAAGGACAGAAAGGTCTTCACCTCGCTGTAGCTCCAAGGCAGATTCTTATGTCCCGACATCTTGAATGAGTTGTTTCACAAAATTAGTTGCATTTTACGGTCGGCTGTTTATTACAGCGATCAGCCACGATTCTGTGACATCACTACACCTGGCCAATCAGTTGCCACCGCTACACCGGTAGGACTGACAGTGACAATACTGTAAAAGGCCTTTCAGTCCATAGGTGGGCGTGTTGGGTCGCTTCGGCCCGCTTCAGACTCTCTCAGGAGGTAGTCCGAAAAAAGTATAAAACGCTCTTTAACAGGGCCAAACCAACCCATACCAGACCAAGCTGACCCAAGTGTAAAAGCGCAATTAGTAGTCTTATTTACAAGGTAAAGGAATAATGTCCTTTTTTCCAGTTTAAAGCTCTGAAAAGGTCCAGCACAATGCCGAAATCAACCCACACATTCCGTGCGGATGGATTCCAAATCGATACGCATGTTTTGTGGGGACATATTCTTACACCTCGAAAATCATTATTTTATCCGATCCACGCCGGGCTCTTTTCAGACAGGAAGGGAAGATTGAGTGTTTTTATCATTGTATTCCTTTCGTCTTTCAAAATTAAGTTGTTTGCGCGGAATCCCCTCTCGTGCTCTTCTGTGGTGACGGAACATGTATGCTGCCGCAAATTTTTGAAGCTGTTCGCCTATGTTGTTCAAGTCCTTTCAGCAGAAGTAGTACAGAGGTTGAAGAATTCACGTGTAGGGAAATATGTGAGTCTGATGCTACTCCGTTGGGCTGTGGTTATGGGGCGTGTTTTAACCGAACCAAGAAAAAAATGCTCTGCGCTCAATTGGATAGACTTATTACCAATCAGAGCAACAGACACTATCTGTTCCTCTTTTAAAATTCCTCTTTTTAAATGAATGCGCTGTCGATATCTTGTAGAACAGACTCATTGGCAGAAACTACACATCTCAGTTCTCCAGCAGCATCCATCGTTGTTGTAAACAAATTCAACCCAGGCGCTCTTTGGTGAAGTGGTTGATCACATTACTGTTGTTCACCTTTCAATCACCGTAAGCCCGATTCGATTGGTCCGAACAGATCTTGTTCGGGAAATATTGCTCCTCAACGAAGGAATGTCAAACCAAACTTCCAGACCATGTTGTGGGCAGGACTAAGTTCGGCTTGCAACCCAGGCTAGGGAAATCTCCCTTCCCACCAGCAAATCGCAGACTTTTTATAATATATTAGGGTAGTAAAATAGTTTAAAAAGCTTGTTTCAGCTGCTAAATCTACAAGGATTAGACGAGCCCATCCAGACTTTAGACAGAACCCAGACCAACACAGCTGAGTCCACTAAGCAGATCTTTCGAGCCCAGTATATAGAAAAGCAGTGGGTGTTGTTTGCACCCGTTTTCTGAACATTCTGAGATGCTACAGATCAATTAATTAACCACAAAATGCTTTTATAAGATCACATAAGCAACTTGATAAATGGCTAACCCACATTAGCATTAGCATGTAGCCACTTACTTTTCTGTCCATCAGGCGTCTTTGCTCTTTGATCCAGCTGCTGATCTTTAGGAATGTAGAATAAAATCCTGTAATCCGTGAAGCCAACAGGCGTTTTCACAGAGACATTTTAGAAAGTAATATTTCAACAAAAAAGTGGTTCCAGCTGCTAAAACCAGAGCAGCTATGAGAAGGGGGCGAGTGTGTTTGCAACTCTACCAGCTGTATGAGAAAATTGCACTTCCAGATGGTTGAAAACTCCAAAAATGAAAATCAGTTTTTAACATCCTGGTTCTGTGGAGCACAGCTGCTGTTCTCCTGTTTTTCATAGCGTAACTCTCTTCCCAATAAAAATGTTTTTTCTTGCCTCTCCTTCTCTTCCACTGTGTGTTTGCTCAGGCTGAGGAGATAGTGCGCAGGGAGCTGGAGAAGAAAGAGACCCCAAGTCTGTACTGTTTATTAGGAGACATCCTGAACGAGCATCAGTTTTATGACCGGGCATGGGAACTGTCGGGCCGAAGGAGTGCCAGAGCTATGCGCTCCAAAGCTCTGCTGCACCTCCGTAGCAAGGAGTTCCAGCAGTGTGTGGACTGCTTTGAGAAGTCCCTGAAAATCAACACCATGCAGGTAGAGTTTCAAAAAATGGAGTGTAAAAATATTTAGTTTAGATTTATGTTGCTGCGTATATGATTTCGCTGGAGGTTGAATGATCTGGCGATGTAGTACTGGAAAATTTTGCAAGTCAGATTTTTGGCCTTAATGGCCATCCGTTGGTAAGACTGTCACTTAAACACCAAAATAACACTTGTTTGGAATGATTTATTTATGTATTGCCCCCTATTGCCAGGAAAGTACACTGTCACCTAAACAAAACTTAGGTGCGAAAAACCTATTTATTTCAAAAGTCATGCTGACTCAAGGATCTTGTATTTATGCTCTGAAAAACAGTGTATTTATTGAAAAGAAATGTAACCTCTTTGAATGAACAGACTGAGACAGCTAGCTTTTGGAGTCCTGTTCGAAGTACCCATGCTGATGGTGATGTATCTTCTTGCTTGTAGCTTGGTGTGTGGTTTTCCCTTGGATGTGCCTACTTCGCTCTGGAAGGCTATGAAGGAGCTGCTCGGGCTTTCCAGAGGTGTGTGGGTCTAGAGCCAGATGTAAGTGGCCACATCATACACTGACTGTTCATACATCATTCTGAGGGCTGAAAATTAATATGCCTGAAACAGCAACACAGTCCTACATTTAATGTTAGAAGTATTCTGCTAACTTCTATAACTAATCCCATCCATCCATCTGTCCATCCCTCCATCCATCTTGCAGGTTGACATGTGAAGGGGCACTTTGCGGTGGGTTGTGAAATTATGACACTTGTCTTACCCTGATATCAATTATTTTATTTTTAACTCAACAATCCACTACAAACTGCAACAATACTGCACCGGCAACATAAATAAATTAAATAAAAAGCATTAAAATAAATAGAATCTCAGCCAACCAGTGTCAACTTCATTACCCTACAGTAGTGCTACAGCCAAATACATAAACATACATAGAATCGTGGGCACTGCTCATCTAAAGACAAAATTGTTGGTACCCTTCAGTCAATAAAGGAAAAACTCGTAATGGTCACAGAAATAACTTTAATCTGACAAAAGTAATAATAAATAAAAATTCTTTAAATGTTAACCAATGGAATTCAGACATTGCTTTTCAACCATGCTTCAACGGAATTATTTAAAAAATAAATGCATGAAAAAGGCCTGGACAAAAATGATGGTACCCCTAGCAAAGAATGAAAATAATGTGACCAAAGGGACATGTTAATCCAAAGTATGTCCACTAATCAGCATCCTAGGTGTCTAGATCCTGGAATCACTCAGTGAGCCTATATATATGACACCAGGTAGGTACTGTGTTGTTTGGTGACGTGGTGTGTACCACACTCAATATAAACCAGAGGAAGCAAAGGAAAGAGTTGTCTCAGGAGATGAGAAAGAAAATCATAGACAAGCATGTTAACTGTAAAGTCTCTAAGACCATCTCCAAGCAGCTAGATGTTTCTGTGACTACAGCTGCACATGTCATTCAGTAATGTACGATCCATGGGACTGTAGCCAACCTCTTTGGACGTGGCTGCAGGAGGAAAATTGATGACAGATCAAAGAGACGGATAATCCAAATGGTAACAAAAGAGCCTAGAAAGACTTCAAAATAGATCCAAGCTGAACTTTATGCTCAAGGAACATCAGTGTCAGATCGGAACATCCTTCGCTGTTTGAGCCAGAGGACAAATCATTAAAAAAAACAGACTGGAGTATGCCAAACTACATGCTGACGAGCCACAAAGCTTCTGGGAGAATGTCCTGTGGACAGATGAGACAAAAATTTAACTTTTTGCCAAGGCACATCAGCTCTATGTTCACAGACGGAAAAATGAAGCATATCTAGAAAAGAACACGGTCCCTACTGTGAAACATGGGGGAGGCTCGGTTATGTTCTGGGGCTGATTTGCTGCATCTGACACAGGGTGTCTTGAATCTGTGCAGGGTACAATGAAATCTCAAGACTATCAGGGGATTCTAGAGAGAAATGTGCTGGCCAGTGTCAGAAAGCATGGTCTCAGTCGCAGGTCACGGGTCTTACAACAGGAAAATGACCCAAAACACACAGCTAAAAACACCCAAGAAGGGCTAAGAGGAAAACACTGGCCTTCTATGAGCCCTGATCTCAATCCTATTGAGCATCTTTGGAAGAAGCTGAAACGTGCTGTCTGGAAAAGGCGCCCTTCAAACCGGAAACAACTAGAACAGTTTGCTCATGAGGAGTGGGCCAAAATACCTGCTGAGAGGTGCAGAAGTCTCATTGACAGTTACAGGAATCATTTGATTGCAGTGATTGTCTCAAAAGGTTGTGCAACCAAATATTAAGTTGTGGGTGCCATTATTTTTGTCCAGGCCTGTTTCATGCATTTATTTTTTAAATAATTCTGTTGAAGCATGGTTGAAAAGCATAGTCTGACTTTCATTGCTTAACATTTATAGAACTTTTATTTATTATTACTTTTGTCTGATTAAAGTTATTTCTGTTACCATTATGAGTTTTTCTTTTACTGACTGAAGGATACCAAAAATTTTGTCCACGTCTGTATACCTATTACCTAAGTAAGCAAACTTGAACCTATCAGGACCCCCTGCAGTTTGCTTATCGCCGTGGAGTTGGTGTTGAAGATGCCTTCATCAACCTGCTTCAACCAACTCACTGTCATCTGGACAAAGCAGGCAGCACTGTGAGAATCATGTTCTTTGATTTCTCCAGTGCATTTAACATAATTCAGCCTGATTTGCTTTGTCAGAAACTCCTGAAGACATGTGGAGGCCTCAACAATCAGCTTGATCAATGACTACCTGACAAACAGACCACAGTTTGTGAGACTGAAGGATTGTGGGTCAAACCAGCTGGTCAGCAGCACAGGAGCACCACAAGGGACTGTACTCTCACCATTCCTTTTCACTTTGTACACCTCAGACTTCCAGTATAAGACAGAGACCTGTCATCTGCAGAAATACTCAGACGACTCTACAAGTGTTGGGTGTATCAGAGATGGAGAAGAAGCTGAATACAGAGAGCTGGTGGAGAGCTTTGTGGCATGGTGTGGAAACAATCATCTTAACTTGAATCTGAACAAAATAAAGGAGATGGTTGTAGATTGTAGGGATAAGTCAAATACTCTATAAAGGGAGAAGAAGTGGTTGAGGAGTGCAGATACCTCAGAGTTCACCTGGAAAACAGACTGGACTAGAGAATCAACAGTGAAGCGTCTACAAAAAGGGACAGAGCAGACTGGACTTTCTGAGGAAGCTGAGGTCCTTCAAGGTTTACAGCAAGATGCTGCAAATCTTCTACAGTCTGTGGTGGAGAGTGTCATCATCTGTTGCATGTGAGCCAGGGACTTAAAACGGCTTAATAACCCGATGAAGAAAAGTGGTTCTGTTCTGGTTCTATTCTGGGGACAACTGTGGAACAACTGGAGATAATGATGCAAAGAAGGATTCTTCATAAAGTTAAAAAGATTATGGACAACCCTGAGCATCCTCTCCATGAGACTATCCTACAGCAACAGAGTATCTTCAGTTGGAGGCTTCTTCAGTTTCGCTGCAACACAGACCGCTACAGGAAATCCTTTCTCCCCGCAGCCATCATTGTCTACAACAACTCCTTGAAGAATGAATTAGTAACGAGCTACAATAACAGTTAATGTCCCTCTGGGATCAATAAAGTATTTTTGAATTGAATACATTTACCTTTAAAATAGGGCTGGATTGTATGGACCAAAATTTGTATCTCAATATTTTTCAGCTGAAATCCAATATTAAATATATATCTAGATATTTTTCATCCCAAAACGTATTTACAAAAAAGATAATCAGAATCTAAGCTACATGTCTTAAATGTCACAGGCATTTTTATTGACATACAGCAGCAGATGTACATTACAGTGCCCAAAATAAAATATAAGCATATATCAGTAATTGGGGTAGTCAAACAAAGCCCATTTTAATCTGATCACAGCGAAGATGTGAATTAATCACGATTAACATTCCTAAATATGACAGAAAACCTACAATTTTCGGTGTAAATGAAGAATAAAGCTGGATGCCATTGCTCTTTGATGCCCAGAAGTCAGATAAAATCTCCTGAAATTTAGAGAAAGAGGACAAGAGCGCACACAGAAACGCACGCAGGCGAGACAGACTTTTACACAACAGAAGCATTTAAAGCTTCATAAAGCTGAAAACTAAAAAAAAAAAGATTATAAATCAGCATGCCTTGAAATTGTTGTTATTCATGACTGGAATTTCAAACATTTGTCCAGTAAATTGAAAACCTGCCGGTCACTGTCTGATGCCAGATTTTTTTTTTAGAAGGAAAAATGTCGGGCTTAATCAGATTCGGGCATTAATAAGCTGTCAATCAAAATATATTCTTCGGGCTTGGGCTGAACTCTCTCTGGATCAGGTCGGGCTGAACTTTTAAGGCCCGATTACAGTCCTTGTTGTGGCGCTGCACCACAGTAACACCTATGGAAGGGAAACACTGCACAGCTGGTTCTCTGTGTACCTCAGGTTGCTACACAGGCTGGAGATAAACCAGGTTGTGATCTGAACCCCCCAGGGGAGGATGAGGAGACGGTCTATATGCCTCCTTGGTGTTGGCATAGAGTAAGTCCAATGTTTTATTGTCTCTGGTGTGGCAGGTGACATACTTGGAGAAGGTGGGGAGAGTGGAGGTCAGGGAGATGTGATTAAATTCCCCAGTGATCAGAGAAAGGGCCATGGGGAAGGAGCATACACAGCTATCAAGATAACGTGCGTAAACTCCCGCAGTAGGACCTCATGCTAACCGCAAACGTCTGTGTCTTTACAGCATAGTGTCTCTTTGATAGATAAATGCCCTGTAACACCATCTGTTCTTCATAAACACAGTCAGGCCCCTCTTCTCTTCTTAGCACTCTCCTTGGTCCTATAGGCCCGGATCAGATAAAAACCAGCCATGTTTGTGTGTAAGTCTGAAGCAGTTAGCCACGTCTCAGTCAGGCAGATTAAGTTGTGCTCCCTTTAGCATTTTTAATGCCACGTGAGAGACGCCAGCTTGTCCACTTTGTTGGTAAGAGATCTCATGTTCCCCATCATGATGGGCGCAATGACAGGCCGGTAGCGTATTCTCCAGCAGCGATGCCCGGTCCCATCATGAGTGCTGCGTCTTTCTCCTCAGCTCATGACGGAGGTTGGCTCGCTCAGTGGGAGGCAGTTTAGCGCAGCTAACCAGAGCTAGCGGGGCAATTTTATTTGTATAGCTCACATTCAACAACAAGGTAATTCAAGGTGCATTACATGATACATGATGATGAGTGGTTTAAAAAAAAAAAGATAAAAGTATGAAAGGAAAAAAATATCAATTAAGCATAAAACATTAAAACAAAGCAATTAAGCATAATAATCGTTTCCTCAAAGGCAGCTCTAAGCAGATGAGTTTTAATATTTGCTTTAAAGCAGCTCTGTGTTTCAGCAGCTTTTCAGTCAGTAGGAACATTATTCCAGATAAGTGGAGCATAGAAGCTGACAGCATCTTCTCCATGTTTGGTTCTGATTCTAGGGATGATTAGTAAACTAGAGCTAGGGGAAATTACAATGCTTCCAGGTGACTCTTAACCCATCCAAACCCTAAATGAACCCATTGTTTAAATGTGTCTTTATTATTAAGCAAAGTTTCAATACAAACCACTATACAAAAAGATTTCCATTTACATTAACTTATACAAAATTAACAAAATGTATACTTGATGTTATATAATAGTCAAGTAAAAAAAGGGCGGTGGGGGGGTGATGGGCAAAAGGAAACATTGGGCTAATCAGAAATTATAGTTGTGGGTCTAACAAAGAAATAAATAAATGGGTGCCATAATTTATAAAATTTGTTTTCAGAGCTGCAAAGTGTATATCTAATTTTTTTATAAATCCAGACAGGAAATTATGTCCTATATCCACTGTGAATGCAAAGGGGATGAAGAGTCTTTCCCCTTAAGTAGAACTGCTCATCTGGCCATCAATAATAACAAATTTAAAACTTTTAATTTGGAAATTTAATTCATACAAGGTTGATCAGGTTTAATTTGATGTTGCACCACTTCGGAGATAATATTAAATACAGATTGCCAAAAATCGAACAATGATGGACGGGACCAGTATATATGAAAGAAAGTACTGGGTGCGCTGCTACACTTTTCGCAAGTTGGGTCTACATCTGAATAAATGTGTCAACTTAGCTCTGGGCAAGTGAACATGGTGAACAGTCTTAAGTTGAAAAAGAACATGAAGAGGACATATTGATACAGTATGAACCTGGCCAAGAATGGAGTCCCACAGTTCATCCTTAAAGGTAACATTGAGATCTCGTTCCAATTTTTATTTAATGACAGATACAGAGGGGCTTTTTAAATTTAAAATTAAATTATAAAGAACTGATATCTCTACCCTAACAAGTAAGTATAACTGAGAAAAAGTCATCAACAGGATTATCAGTTTTTGAGGGAACCAAACTATCATTGCCTGTACATAGTGTCTAACCTGGAGAAAATGAAAAAAATGTGTTGAGGCAATTCCAAATTTGGTACAAAGCTGAGAAAAACGTGCAAATTGTCCATCAATATATAAATCAGCAAATTATTTTAGACTTTTTTGTTGCCATATATGAAGTGCACTATCTGTAGTTGATGGGGTAAATAAATGATTTGCGGAATTGGACTTTGAAGGGAGAAAGATTGGAGACAGAAGTTTTTCCTAATTTGAGAGCGAATTCTAAAAGATTGACAAACTACTTTGTTGTTATTAGATATGAAAATAACAGGAAGTGGTGAGCCCAAAATTGCTGGTAAGGTTTTCTTGTCTGTGTGAGCTTCTATAAAGATCCAATAGGTGCTTCGGGTTCCAATTAAAATTGTTTCCCATATAACATATTCCTAAAATTTGCAATAGTAATATTGAAAATTAGGCAATGCCTGCCGCTGGCTTAGTTCTTTGAAGAAAGGCTTTCCTCAGTCTTGGATGTTTACCATTCCAAATAAATGAGCTTATCAAGGAATCCAAAGACTTAAAAAGGGATTTAGGAATCAAAATAGGGAGACAGTGAAACAAATATAGAAACTTTGGGTGTAGAGTCATTTTTATAGAGTTGAATTACCAATTTAAGACAAAGACTTTGGAGACCATTTAGTCAATATTTGCTTACAGAGATCAAATGAGCGAAAATTATGTTCAAACAAGTGGTCAAGTTCTCTTCCTGGTGGAGGCTTCTGTGGTACAAGGACCATATAAAATGGTCAGTGACTACCTTGAGAGGAAAGTTTTCAAAATCTTGACCTTGAGCCTTCTCATTAATAAGAAATAACTCACTCTTATTAAGGTTAACTTTATATCCAGAAAGCTTACCAAAGCCATCAAAAATTTTAAGCACAGCAGGTACGGAAGTAAGTGGATTGGAGACAAACAAAAGATCATCAGCATAAAGTGAAATTCTGTGCTCGATGCCACCCCTACAAACGCCTTCTACATGCCCACTAACACAGACTGCAAATACTAACAGTTCAATTGCCGAAGCAAAGAGCAAGTGGCTCAAAGGACCGCCCTGTCCTGTACCATGGTGGAGGCTAAAATAGTCAGAATAACAATTAGTACTGAAGCCAACAGACTACCATACAGCAGTTTAATCCAGGCACAAAAGACAGGACCAAAGCAGAACTTCTCCAAAGTAAAAAATAAATAATGCTTCTCAACCCTATCGAATGCCTTCTCAGCATCCATACTAATAAAGCATTTGGGTATATTGTGGTGAGTATAAGCAACATTAAACAGCTGTCACAAGTTGAAAAAAGAATGGCGATTCTTAATGAAGCCTGTTTGGTCAGGTGAAATTATAGATGGAAAAATCTTTCCAACCTGCAAGTCAACAACTTGGACAGAATTTTGAGATGAATCCATTCAGCAACATTTTGGAATGATGTGCCCTAATTTTCTCCAGCTGAAGTGAAACAGAACTAGGATTCTGGATAGTATATGGTTTTGTCTTTTCTTGCAACATTCCTTAATGTTTCTGTTCTCTTCCCTAAACTCTATAACACCATTCCCTCCTTCCTACTCACTTCTTTTTCAGAATGCAGAGGCATGGAACAACCTTTCTACGGCTTACATTCGCCTTCAGATGAAGTGAGTATGAGTCTGGAGACTGCTGAATATGTGACCAGGCTTGTTAGCATTCATAGGAGCATAGGTGATGTTCAGGTGATAAATAACTGAATAGAATAGCATCAATGATCCTTTGTCCCACAGTAGGTAGGTATACATTACTGCTGCAGCAAAGTAGTACACAAGTAGAAAAGATAGAAGATGGAATTAAACCAATGCAGAATACAGCATGGTGTACATTCCCAGCAGTCATTGGGTGTGAGGTGGGTTACAGCCTGGATAGGTTGCAGAGAGAGAGGACAGGGCAACACAAAGAAGCTAACACCCAGGGACAGTTTTAGAGAGACCAGTCCACCTAAGCCCCTTACTCAGCTTCCTTGAACCTTTCATCTACCAACTCTATTTTTTGTGTATTTTTTAATTGTGGGGTCTGTAAGTTGGGTCATTTTTATAGATCGTTTCCCTCTTCCTGCTGGAGGCTTCTTTGATACAGGGACACTGATCTTCACCCTCCATAACAGTCCAGAATGTGTTTAAAAACAGTGAAATGGTGAAAGGAGACCAAAACAGCATTCAACTCTTATTGTTTCATGTTGGTTATTCTTTAAAGCCACAGACTGTCACTCAATGTATGGGTAGAATGAATTGTAAACTAACTATACTGAACCCTAACTCCCCACAGAGAGAGACTGGAAAAAGCAGATCTCTGATGGGGATTATACTATGCTACCTGAAGGAATACAGTGGGACACATTCATGGTGGTTAAGCCATAAAATATAATTAAAACTTGTTTTAACTCAGAAGATTTGTTTAACAATTCACAGTTCTTAATTATACCCACCATGCAATATGTGTATTATAAAAACAATAACTACATAGTGGGGCTTCTTGACCACTTCTGCTCCATACAAACCTAAAATCTGTGAATTATCATCAGACCTGGCCAGCTTTAATTGCTTTATCTGTGTCTCAGAACATGAATAATGAAAAGAATTTCAAGTAAAATAAGAAATGTTCATAATTTGTGTCTTGTAATATACAAAAAAACTTGATTTATCCTTACTTACTGTGATATGGTTTAAAACCCAGCTTAGCAAAATATTTCTTTCACGAAAAAGGTTTTTAAGACTAATTACAGATTCCAAACCCAACACACCAAGCGCACTTCTGTTTTATAATTTGCAGCTTTTGAATATTTTTCATATTAACAAACTTCTCACCTGTTTGTTTTTTTAATTTGCCACTGTATGTCAATTATTTTCATACTATTTACATACATGCATTTTTTTGCTATTTACATCCTAACACTCAATTCACATCTACTAGAAAAGCTTCAAATTTGCATCACACTAACAATTCTCAATCACATTTCATACTGCAAAGTAGGGGTGAGCGGTATGGCAATATTTTCATATCACGGTATTTAAAAAAACCAATGGTATTACAGTATTTAACAGTATTTTTTTGCCATACAGCACCGTTCATATCCACATTATCTTATAAGAATGAAGAATATAAAAATGTGCATTAAATAGCCCATTTTACTGCCATATGGACTTCATCATATGTTTTTTTCCAGACACAGGTGAATGATATGAAAATAATTAAAATTATTATTCTAGTGGGCATTCTTGATATTCTAAGGCTGAATGTATAATTTTTTTAAACCTAAAGTTAGCGCAAACAACAAATTGCGTTTTCTAATTGCTTTGCATGTAGTACTGAATAATCTCGCCAGGGGGCAGAGTATAGACTCAGACCGGATTTTGCCAAAGAAGAAGTAGAATAAACATGGCGACCGTAGCTGATTATTAGCTGGTTAATATGCAGATAACAGAAAAAAAAGGGCAGAAGTATCATAGATGGTACGTAAAACATATTTACCACTATTAATGATTTCTTTCCTACTGGTTTTGCTGCCATTGACCGCGTTTACCTACAGACGGTCACATAGCGCTCAACACTTCCCCCTACTGGTTACACTCAATAGCGTTTGTAAAAGATCTGCCGTTCGGTTCTCGTTTGACATTTTAAAGCCTATAAACGTTTTAAACTATAGACGAGGTTCCTCTTTTTTGGAAACACTTCATCAGAATTGTGTGCTTCGCTCCTGTCAGCAGCTGTACTTAGTTAAAACCTTATTTTCTACACTGTGTTGAAATCCGTGTAGCTGTGAAATCGGTCCTGCCTGAAACACTTTCCCTCATTAAACCTGCCGGAAGTTGTCTTAGCTATTCACCGGTATAGGGTATATTAAAAATTCATATCATAAAGAAAATTAACACCGGTTTTTGGTATGAACCGGTATACCGCCTAGGCCTACTGCAAAGCTTTGGAATGCAAATATTGATCTCGTGGAACCCTCTGAATATATTTCTATATAAGCCCACTCAGGCTTCTACCACTTCCGTACACATTAATTTTATGTATCTTTTTGTATATTTCATATACATACCTTATTTTGTATTTTTAATGTGTGTTGAATAAAACAAACAAAAAATACAGAGAGCTCTCCTCCTGTCTACTCACACTCGGAAATAGGAAGAGAAAATACAAATACGTGTATTTTAACAGTATAGACTCTCTATTACCGCACACTCTCTCTGTGTGTGTCTCAACCATAGACCGTATATATAAATTGACAAACCCTCATTGACGTCACCCATAGATTTTTGAAAAGCAAAAATGGAGCCAAGTGGGTGGTTCCCACCGCCGCCATCTTGTCCGTGTCACTCACCTCGTCACTCTCAGAAACTCCAAAAATGGCTAAAGAGGGTGGAGCTGAGAGTGGCGCTGTGAGGCTGGGGGTGGATGTTTAACGCTCTGAGCCGACGTAGCTACAAGCTAGTCAGGAGCTAGTCGGGAGCTAACCGAAGCCAACGTAGGCTGCAGCCAGTTTCAGCCAGAAGAACACGGTTGAGAGACTTTTATCCCGTTTTCCAACTTGATTCCCTTTAGACGCAGAAACATCTCGAGTAGAGAAAACAGATCAATATAATAAGACCCAAATGGATCGGGTCAATACTGCTTAATATGGTGTTATTTCCATTACCATCGGTGGAGGGTGAGGACATAGACGGGCTCATCTTAACAACACATCCAGCAAAAAGCAGTCACAAAGTCATCATGAAAACTCAGATCTTCTCAAAAAATAAAAGGCTTTTGACTCACCTCACATCTCATCCATTAGTTCATCCCTCCAGCTGTGTTTCTCACACCAGTACTGATCTAACCAGCGATCATCCAGTCTGTCTAGAGTCCGACTCTGTAGTCTTCCAGCCTGATGTAGCAGACTCCCGCTCTCTGATGCGGCGGCTTCTCGGTCCTGCCGACTTTGCTGCTCTGCGGTTACCCGACCGGTTGCCTGCTCCAACTCCCGTGTAGAAAGAGATAAAAGCTCCGACCAGAACAGCACTCCTCTCGGCCACCTGACAGAACCCCGCACAGCTGGTGAAGAATCAGCCGGTATGAATCCTCCCCCCAAAGCATAAACTTTTTGGACGGTCTGTTACTGTAATCAACACCACAGCAAGCCGTCTTTGTCCAATAATTGCAGATTAACATCCAAAACCGAAAGAAAACTGCAGAGGCAACTGATAGTGGAGTTCAGAAACACCAAATGACTGAAGTCTTTACGTTAGTCCCAGGATGTGAAGAGCTTCCCCGCAAGCAGAGGGGGACAGCAGACTATGGAGCAAGCTATATGGAGCCTAAGTCACGCCCTTCTACTTCCGGTCCATGGGTCCCTAATTGCCAAAAAAATGAATGTGAGTCAATGGAGCGATAAAAGCTATTTCTTGGTCCAGTTTGAAATGCGCCGTGGATCAAACATATGATGTCCGTGAATTTTAAAAACTAATTTTGATGCACAGAAAACGCTGATTTTCGACCGGAGGTAAAAGTTACTTTAGGTTTTGTGTAAAAATGCTTAGCAGACTACAACTGCAGAAGAAGGAGAGTTATGGTTGTAGCCTCCAGGACAAAGAAAGGAGCATTAAACACGGAGAAAACCTCTATAAATCTGACCATGTGGAAATAAGCAGCTATGTCGGGGATAAAGCAGTCGGTGGAGTGAGAGCCAGCATGGAAGAGAAGCTCTACAAGCTCTAGGTGAAGGTTTTACGTGCTATAGCTAGTGCTAACTCCCATAAGCAAAATAACTTAAAATATGCGACTTCAGACTTACGATTTGTTTCCATTTAAAATGCGAATATTTACAATCAAATAAATCCCAAATCACTGGACAAACACAGTCGAAATGTACATCGTTATTTATCATTTAAATCGAATTACAACATATGTGTGATTCAGAACGTAAGACAAAGTGGACCAGAAAATAACTTTTATCGCTCCATTGACTTCCATTCATTATTTTTTCGGTTTGGGGACCCTTGGGCCGACCGGAAGCGGAGGAGACTTAGGCTCCCCATTAGCTACAGTGAGCCACCATTAGCCACCTGCGTTAGCCACCTTTAGCCACCATAGACCTGTCAATCAAACGGACTCGCCCCTAATTATTCATAATTTCAAGATTAAATTACAAATAAATGAAGAAGTTAGAAAGAAATTCACCCCCCCTCAGAGTTGTCATGATGGCCAACCTGAACTATCTAACCTAAAATGTTTTTTTGAACCAGGCTGTAAACATGTTTATTTTTGGTGTAAAGTTGGCCTTTTTAACATGGGAGTCAATAGAAAATTTTCTCCTTTTTGGAGCCAGCCCCCAGTGGATGAGGGAGGAACTGCAATTTTTGCCACTTCCTGGTTGGCTTCACATTCTGCGGGCCGAGTTTGCCCCTTGGTCTCAACAGATAAATTAAAGAAGTGTACAAACTTTCTGGTCACAGAAACATGGTGTAATGATGTTATAAGGTTTTTACTTATCCATGATGAAAAAATAGCTCTGAATAAACAACAGCTGAGCAGAAGCGCTTGTCGACTGCTGCGGAGAAATACGCGTCCGGTGTGAACAGATGGAGCAGCAGATACAGCGTAATTTTTCCTGAGCGAGCTGCTACCGTGGCTGGTGGGAACCAGGCATAAGTGTCTTTTATGTACGGCTCCTGCTCCTCTTACTGGAGCCTCTGGAGTCTGTGTCTGGTTGTGTTTTGCTGCATTCAATGGAATAGGAAAAAGGAGATTCAAGCGCTTAACATTTTCTATTCCTTTTTTGCTTTATAGGTAGGTCGATCTGAATCTGTCCCCCCCTGACCCCCACCCCATCAGCACCAATGATGGAATGCTTAGCATCCTCCAACCTCAAAGCTGCCTCTGTAGTTCAGTTTCCATTTAAAAGGAACTTGATTAGCATAGCACATTTTCAACAAGAATGCAGTTTAAGTTTCTTTACATTGTTAGAAATAAAATAAAAGCAGCAGTAACACGCATAAAATGGCACTAGAGTCACAAAATATATAACACATGAAAACATGAGATTCCAGCTATTACCACTTACTGAAAGGCGACTCTAAATAGATGAGTTTTAAGTTATGATTTAAAGCAGCTCAGTGTTTAAGCAGCTTTGCAGTCTCCATGAAGTTTGTCCAAGATTTGTGAAGGATAGCAACTGAAAGCTGCTTCTCCATGTTTGGTTCTGAATTTAGGGATGATTAGTAAACTAGAGCTGGAGGATCTGATTGGTCTGGAGGGTTGCTATAGCGATAACGGGTCCATTCACTGATTTATAAACTAGTAGGATCATTTAGAAGTCTATTCTCTGAGCTACAGGGAGCCAGTGGAAGGACGTTAGAACTGGGCTGATGTGTTCTACTTTCCTGGTTCTAGGGAGGACGCCAGCTGCAGCGTTCTGGATCAGCTGCAGCTGTCTGATTGGCTTTTTAGGTAGACCTGTGAGGACGTTGTTGCAGTACTCAAGGCGACTAAAGGTGAACACGTGGATGAGTTTTTCAAGGTCCTTTTGTAACATCCATCCTTTAAGCCTAGAAATGTTCCTCAGCTGATAGAAAACTGACCTTGTTATTTCCTTTATGTGACCCTGGAGGTTCTGGTCTGAGTCCATTATTACACCTAGATTTCTGGCCTGATCAGTAGTTTCTAGCTGGATTAATTGAAGCTGTGTGCTGACTCTGGAAAGTTTCTGTTTAGGTCCAAAAATAATTACTTCAGTTTAATTTCTGTTCAGTTGGAGAAAATTATGGAATATCTAGCTATTGATTTGCTCAATACTTTCACTTAGGATTTGGATGGATTCAGAGTTCCCTTGTGACATTATAATGTCAAACTGAGTGTCATCTGCATAGTTATAATTAGTCTTATTGGTTGTTATAATCTGTGTTGACATTAGCATGTAGAAATTAAATAGGAAGGGCCCCCCACATCTGATTTAAAAAGCTCTGACTTCAACCACGACTTTTTCTAGGGTAGAGATCTACCCTGTTGTCTGATTTGGTTCTTGCTGTTGAAACACAGAGGGGAGAAAAATCCACCCTAGAAAATTACACTGGTTCCTCTCAGTGTTTAGCACCTGTTGGTGGGCTCCTAAATGTGGTCAAACGGACCACAGTCTAGATAAATCTTAACTGAATGCAACAGAATCCAAACAGTTTTGGTCACCAAACTGACCTAAATGTGACCAATGAGGGTAGCTTGTACAGGGTGATGCCAAACCAATTACTCACACAGTGGACATCAATATAAATGTAATACAAGGAAAGCTAACCAAAACTAAAACACCCGTCTTTATACCTCTTAATGACATGGCTTTGACATGTAAGCGTTGTCAACCCTTCATGCTGCCCTTTGTTCATTCAGCAAACAAGGATCATTCCACCAAGGCGGAACAAAGTTGGTATAAAAATGCATTTTAATACTCTGCAATGTTATTTCTTCACTCAAAATCATTGTTAGAAATTGAAAATTTAGGTCAAAGTGAATTGATATAGTCCATGTGGTGCCAGGGTTATGTATTGGTTATGTAATTTATTTGTAGCGACCATCTTTGCATGGCCATCACAGTCCAGAGCAGTGAGACAATGAACATCAGCCACAGACAAGCATTTATTCCGCCAGAACTGTTGTTTGCTTGTAAAAGCAAACAAACAGAACGCGCTTTAACGATGGATGATACCAGCACACCTTGGTTGCTGTGTTTGAGAGTAAACACAGGTCGCACATGCAGGGGTGGACTGGGACAAAAATTTGGCCCTGGCATTTTCTCTTGAGACCAGCCCACTACATTATCAGCGGACACTAAATAGAAGTCAACAAATTTTGCAGTGACTCCTCTCTTCATACCACAAAGGATAGTCATATTCTGTGATGGTTAACAAATAAAGAATGCAAGTGAATCCAAGGACTAAAATTCACAGCTATAGCAATCAATCACAACAGAGGTTATGTTATAGCTAAGGGTGGGGCAAGAGTAACGAGAAGAACCTTCGTGATACCCTTTCAGTTTTTAGTCTGTGACTGTAAAAATCTTGTAGTGCAAGCCCAGTGTTAGTTACACCCAGACCCGGACAATAAAAACAAAACATCCTGATAAATGATCTAAATATCCCCTGTCATATCCCCATCTAAACATGGGGATATGACAAGGGGGAGGGGGGTGTACATTTTTAACTTGTTCGTGTGGGGTGGGGTTGGGGGATATACAGTACAGTCTTATTCAATGGATTGTCTTTATTTTCATGACTACATGAAAATAAAAAAAACACACTAAATGAGAAGGTGTGTCCAAAATGTTGGCCTGTACTGTATATGTGGTGTTAAATTGTTCATTTTGTATAGAACTTTGAACATTATTTTATTGTATGAAAGGTGTTTGATAAATAAAGTTGATTGATCTAAATAGAAACAATTACAACCAGTAGCAGCATTAGAGCTGAAAAATCTTTGTTTCAGAGGTGACTTAGTCATAATGAAACCATCAATTGTGAACTGAACAAGACATGGATACATTATAAAGTCTCTAATCATCACAAATTAATATGATTTCATAAAACATTATCAACTCACCATACTAAAGGAGACTCGACAGCCAAACTGGTGCAGTGAGGGCAGAGAATGGAGGCAGAGAGAAAGCAGGTCCTCGAACATGGACGGAGGGGGAAAAAACTTTTAAGGCTTTCACGTCAAACTGTTGAACTGAGAGGGACATGGGATACATTAAGTCTGAAAAATGAAAGAAATGTTTTTCTGTATCTAGAGTTGAAAACTCTTTAGATGTGTGTTTTCTTTAAAACTTAAAAATGAGTAATTATCAAGTATGAATTTGTAACATCAAAAAACATGATAAACATACCAAATTCGAACAATGATCCCAACGGAGAAAACAAGTCCACATGCAGAACGAGGGAGAATGACTATCAGAACAGCCTGTAATAGAGAATAACTGATTTATTGTACATGATCACACAATCCATCCATCATCTTCCGCTTATCCGGGGTCGGGTCGCGGGGGCAGTAGCCTAAGCAGAGAGGCCCAGACTTCCCTCTCCCCGGCTACTTGGGCCAGCTCCTCGGGAGGAATCCTGAGGCGTTCCCAGGCCAGCTGGGAGACATAATCCCTCCAGCGAGTCCTGGGTCTTCCCCTGGGTCTCCTCCCGGTGGGACGTGCCCAGAACACCTCACCAGGGAGGCGTCCAGGAGGCATCCTGACCAGATGCTCGAGCCAACTCATCTGGCTCCTCTCGATGTGGAGGAGCAGCGGCTCTACTCTGAGCCCCCTCCGGATGACCGAGCTTCTCACCCTATCTCTAAGGGAGAGCCCAGCCACCCTACGTAGGAGGATCACACAATTAGGGATCAATACATACACACAATAAATCTGTAAAGTATCATTAAAACAGCAAATAAGGAATTACTACATCCATAATGTGTGATAACTATATTAAATATTTCCCACCTTATCAGTGGAGCAGCTCACTCATCCCTGCTAGTCTGTCGATCACAACTCTGGGCTAATATATTGTCTCGCTATTGAGTTATTTATGTAGCCTAGCTAGCCCCAGCCTAATATTACTTACCATGAATGTCTTCCCTTTTCCCGGCGCACCAGCAGCAGCTGCTGGAGTGGTGACCCCCGCTGGCCCAGCACCAAATAGGTCTCTGAGTCGTGAACATTTAGCAGCTTGCACCTCCAGAGATTTCTATTTTTTTCGGCGCGACCTGGGCGTTTCTTCGGCTTCTCCATTTTTAGATAAACAAGCCGCCTTCGAACCACTCCCGTCCTAAGACGAGTTCCCACCCCCGGTCCTAGTTTGTGCTGTGATTAACAGCTGTCACAGCTCCCTGAACCTGTCGGCCCATGACAATGAGAAACATAGACCAATAATGTATGTCAACGCGAGCAACACGCTACTAGCCCTCGGTAGGCTGGGCCAGTTCTAGGGAAATTACAGAGCGAGAGAGAGAGAATAAATGAACGAATGAATGAGTAAATAAGTGGTGGACCAGCCCAGACTACATTGGGTTTGGCCCACCAGGACAGCACCCGTCTTGTCAGACACTCAGTCCAACTCTGCGCACATGTGATGTTTGAGAATTTTTTCTCGTGGATAGTGACGTTACGGCTCTTGAAACTCTATTTTCAACTGTCCACACGCAGATACTGAAAATGGAGAAAACGCAAATCTCCACTTTGGCTGGAGTTTTTAAAAAAAATTGTTTTTGAAGCCGAAAATCTCAGTTTACATGTGGATGACGGGCCAAACCGTAGAAAAATCTCTGTTTTGTGAGATACCCAGCTATGTGTGGACAGGGCCTTAATTTGGCAGGTTTTGTCTAAACCTCTGACATCATTCTGTTGAGATTCCAAATCAGCAGCGTCAGACACACACTGACTTCACCTCAGATCTTTGCTTTGACCAGCTGTTAAGCATCTTGCTCATGTGTTGAAATATGAGTAGCCTTTTTTGGCTTTTACATCATTCAATAACCATAAATCACTGCAAATCTTTCAAATTAAATCATAAAGGCTTATAGAGGTTGAAAATAATCCATATAGGACCCTAAGGTTCTGTTCTATGGAGAATTTCAGGCAAAACTCACTTGTTGAGATTTTGTTCCTTGTTCGATGGTTGTTAAGAACTTTGGTATTAAACCTCCATTTTCAGGCCTAAACATGAAAAATATCAGGAAGGTTTTTATAATTACATGTTTAGATCAAGAAGTAGAATAAATATAAGCTGTTGGGAACCATTTCTCTTGTTCAGGTGAAGCTAAGACCCTGCGGCTTTCCTTTCTTTTTATTTCTTTTCTTTTCTTGGCTGACAGAACCAAAGCCTTTCGAACCCTGCAGGAGGCCCTGAAGTGTAACTACGAACACTGGCAGATTTGGGAGAACTTTCTGGTTGTCAGCACTGACATCGGGGATTTTGCTGAAGCCATCAAGGCATACCATCGTCTCATGGATCTGAGGGAAAACTTCAAAGATGTTCAGGTAAAGACGTTCTTCCTTACATCAATCAGCAGCAGAATGAGGAAAAACTGCAGTTGGAACTATGTGAAGGATGTAAAGTAGAGTTGTACCGCACAGAGGTTTTTGACTGAATATTGACAAATTTAACTTGCTTTTTAGAAAATGTATTATAAGAACAGCACTGAACAAAAACAATAGTTTGTGTATTCCCTAGAGTGGGAGCTTCAAATTCTAGTTCTCTCGGTTGATATACGTTTCCACTGGTTTTACACGCCTCTAGCCATTGACTGAACTCCCTCCCACAACATACCATCAGCTTCTACAACTTTCTGCTAATGACCTCATTATTTGATTGAAAATTCTGTGATTTATGAAATATGTACAACTTTAAGGCAAGGCAAGTTTATTTGAAGAGCACAATTCATACACAAGGAAATTCAAAGTGCTTCACAGTTGCATAAATTAAGAAAACAGTTAAAGAGAAAAAAACATCAACTTTCAAAATAATTAATTACAATAAAAAGCAAAAGTGCAGATAAAATACTTTCAATTTTCATATGCACGGGTAAAAATAATTGTTTTCAGCCTGGTATTTAAACATTATTAGAGTTGAGGCTTGTCTCACATCCTCATGAAGACGGTTCCATATTTTGGCTGCCTGAAACTGAAATGCAGCCTCACCTTATTTATTGTTGACTCTGGGAACCACCAGGAGACCCCTCCCTGAAGTTCTCAGGGCCCGAGATGGTTCATGTGTCTCTAACATGTCAGAGATGTACTTTGGTGCCAAACCATGAAAAGACTTGTACACAACCAGAGCTGTTTTAAATTCTATTCTCTGAGCGACAAGAAGCCAGTGCAGAGACCGGAGCACTGGACTAATATGGTTGTATTTCCTGGTTCTTGTCAGGACTCAAGCAGCAGCGTTCTGGATGTACTGCAGCTGTCTAACAGCTCGTTTAGAGAGGCCGGTGAGCAGGCCGTTACAGTAGTCTAACCTGCTGGAGACAAATGCATGGATAAGTCTCTAAGTCTGGTTTCCACACTATTCCTCTGATCTTAGCCAGGTTTGTCAGATGGTAAAAAGCTGTTGATGTTATTGCTTTGATGAATACCCCTAAATTTCTAACTTGATTTTTTGGTTGAAGACATAGAGACTCAAGATGACTGATAACACTTTCCCTTTCTGTCTGTGGGCCAAAAAAAATCTCAATTTTGTCTGAGTTTAACTGGAGAAAGTTGTTTTGCATCCACACACTGATCTGTTCAATACAGCGACAGAGTATATCTATAGGCCCATGTTCACCTGCCGTCAGTGACACGTAGATCTGAGTGTCATCTGCGTAGTTATGGTAAGACACATTATTGCTGTTAATAAGCTGACCCAATGGAAGCATGTACAAGTTGAATAAAAGTGGTCCCAAGATTGACCCCTGGGGGACTCCACAGGTCATGGGAATTTTGTCTGAGACACATTTGCCAATTTTGACAAAGTATGCCCTGTCCTAGGACTTAAACCAGTTTAGAGCAGTACCAGAGATTCCCACCTAGATTTCTAACCTGTTAAGTAAGACCCCATGGTCCACTGTATCAAAGGCAGTGCTCAGGTCCAGCAGAACTAAAACTAAGACTTTGCCTGCGTTGGTGTTCATGCGGATATCATTTGTCACCTTGATCAGAGCTGTCTCAGTGCTGTTGTGGGGCCTAAAGCCTGACTGGAAAGTATCAAACACATTGTTAGACAGGAGAAAGTAAGTGTGCTGTTGATATACTACTTTCTGTACGACTTTTCCTAAGAATAGTAGGTTTGATATGGGCCGTTAGTTGCTTAGTACTGTGGCATCAAGGCTGCTGTTATTTAGAAGAGGCTTAATGACCGCAGTTTTTAAGGCATTTGGGAATGTTCCAGTCTCAAGTGAGATGTTAACTAACTGACCAAGTTGTGGTAACAAGCTGCTCAGCACAGACTTTAGAAATCGAATTGGTAATTCATCAAAGCAGCATGTACATGAACTCAGACCAGAGATAACCTCTTCAATTGTTTTGTCACTGACGGGTGTAAAATATGTCAGCTCAAGGTGTTTATCTGGAAACAGTCTTGCTATTTGTTTTGTGGTAATTATGGCACTTTAAATGCCTTGGACTTTGTCATGAAAAAATATAGCAAACTCATTGCACTTAGATGCAGAAATTTGTTCTAAGGGCAGTAAAACTTGAGGATTAGTTAATCTGTTCACTGTGGCAAACAGAACACAAGAATTGTTTTGCAGTTTTCGATTATTTCAGATAAATCCTTCTCCCTTGCTCCACGTAAAATCTGTTTAAACACACAAGGCACTACTTAAGCTTGGTTTATGCTTGCCGCATGAACATTCCACGCGAAAACGAGACGTGCGGTACCGGCCGAGACGCCTTCTAGTAGCGTTTATACTTTTTGCAGGTTGTCCCTGCTGAGAGCCAATATTCTTGACGACTGTAGGGGGCAGCGTAGGGCTCTACAGCATGCATACAACACTACACCATAGTAGAAGTAGTAATCACTGTTGTTTACAAGACGGCGACACCCGTGAGCTTAAACAAAGCGGAACTTTTATGCTGTTTACTTAAGAAAAAAGACGAAAAAGGAGACTCTCCACTCGTCCATTAAAACACAGTTGATCACAGTGATCTCTATCGGCCGAATCATAAAGATCTCTATTTACGAACCTCCGGCAATAGGAGCTCTTGCCAGTCCGTCATGTTTTTCCGCGTAGTTACAAATTTTCCTACGTGGGCGGTGCGGACATTTTGGGGCGGGAGGAGGCGCGGTTATTGAAATGACGTAATTTGGCCCGCGTGGAGCCGTGCGGACCTCGCGGACGCGGCAAGCATAAACTAAGCTTAAGTAAACCTCATAATGAACCTGGAGCTTTGACTTGCGCCATTTCCGTTCAGCTTTCTGGCACTCCCTTTTTTTGTGCCCTGACCAAAACTTCATTTCTGCAAGGTGCCTTTTGCTTATTGTTAACCATTTTAACCTTAACAGGAGCAATAGTATCCAAAACATTTACACCCTTGAAGTGTTAGAGTGCAATAGATTATCAACATTTGAACTAGGGCTGGGACGAGCCATCGACGTAATCGATTTCGTCGACACGTAAAATACGTCGACACAAAAAATGCTCGTCGATGCATCATGACTTTCAAAAGAAACACGGCGCAATTCAAAGGTATGGAACTATTTTAAAATAAAAGGGAACGATTTTGTCGTCTGTCGGTTTGGCAAAATGGAAATGCCTTATAAAAGCACAACGGCTGTGCACTAGCACCTCAAACAGCGGCATCCAGGAGCAGTTCCAGCAAATGATTAAACACCGCAAGTTTTCAACTTTTTTACCAACACTATGTATTTTACCCTATAAATCACCCAAACATCCCCCGGTAGAGGGTATATACTCATACACAGCTGCGTCTGGTGTATGTTACTGCTATCTGTTTTGTTGGTTTTTATTTGTGACCCGTTTTGGCAGAATGAGTCGGAATCCACAAAGACAGAAATAATCGATAATCGAATCAAAATCGAATCATTTGAAAAATTTATCATCAGATTAATTGATGCATCGAAAAAATAATCACTAGATTAATCGATTACAAAAATAATCGTTTTGCCCAGCCCTAATTTGAACAAGAGGGATTTTCAAATCCGATCAATTCCATAAACTGTGTCCTTGTTGTGTCATTTATGTGTCGTCTTTGAATAACTCCAGACCCAACTACTGGTTTGGGTACAACTGATAGGTCAAAGAAGACACAAAAATGATCAGATAAAGCAACATCAACAACATTGACATTTGATATATTAACACCTTTTGTAATGACTAGAGCTAGAGTGTGGCACACTTAAGCACACTTAGGACCTTGCTTACACATATTTTGGACACAGAGGACAGTGGCAGCACAGCTGGTGAGATGGAAAGATAAACCACATTTTCATACTTGTAGACCCTCACACACACACATTCTTGTCTTTGTCTTGCTAGTTGTAGTGAGGACCTTCATTGACTTCCATTCGTTCACTAGACCCCCCCCACCCCACCCCACCCCACACACACACAACCACACGCCTGTTTTGAAGCACTAGCTACCATTCAAGTTCATGATTCAATTTAGACCACTGCTTCGCACCTTTAAAGCAATCCATAATCTCACCCCACCATTAATCCAATCTCCTGCAGGTTACTTAATCTTCGCACTCCTTCACATCATCATCCTCTCTCAATTTAGTTATTCCCATCACATGTTTTAGCACCAGGGGGCAAAACCTTTATGGAGCTCACTCCCCCTCGATATCAGGAACTTTGATTCTCTTCCTGCTTTTAAAATCTTTTAATTTCTCTTGTTTTAATGCTGTGATGCTATTGTTGTACAGTTTCCTTGAGTTCTGAAAGGTGCTTCAAATACGTTTTTTATCATTATTATTATAATACTAGTACTACGATACTACTAATACTTCGAGCCACGGATGCGACTGGAAAATTTTGTGATGACATTGAAAACAGCATGTCAAAGGGAGAACGTCCTAGACTGTTAAAGAGACATGCAGCTAATTCCAAGGCACTTTGTTTGGACATGTTGTGAGGGCAATTTTTCAAATTGTGGGTATATATCATTTATTGATCTTACAGCTCGATTTAAGGGAATATTATAAGTGTACTGTACCACAGAATTGCTCTGTCTGCCCGGGAAGAACCTGCCAGCCCTCCTTTAGGTATCTCCAGCCTAATGAGAATCCTTGACGGAGGAGGAGCAGCTCTCTGTGAGCTCTCCTAATCTGTCTGAATTTTGCCTTATTTTCGTCATTAAGATTTAGGTGTAGACTCTGTTCTTTTTAGTTTTCTGCAGTTTTCCTCACAATGTATGTGCCGAGCCTCTGGAAGTACACTATTAGAGTAGGCTTTTTCTGGTGGATTGCTTCCAAAGGACCTCTGTAAGACTGTGGATCAACATCTTGGCGTTTTACTCAGCTGAAGACTTTTGCCAGGCTACCTGCTAAACCGGATCACCTTTTCTGGACACCTTTGAAAGTATGTGATTAACAACATGGCACTTTGCTCTGTCGAGAACTTTGATAAGCTACTCCAAAGACAGAATGCCCTGGAGGAACAACTCCGGAATATGGAACAAAAACTAAGCCATTTGGAAATTAACTATGAAATCAATGCTGGATATAACAATGAGATGACAATACCGACAAAGGAACAGCAACAACAGAAATCCAACAGCCCCGTGCTTCGGTCCAGCCTCAATCAGAAAGCACCTAAAAACACCATTCCCTCACCGAGACGTGGAACGGGCAGAACGCCAAACTCGAATTTCGAGGAGAATTGGCCGCCTCTGAAACGAAACTCTGGAAATACCTCCACGCCTGTTCCCAGGAGAAGGAAAAGGCAGAGGAGGAAGCTCCCGGCATCATTCTCTCCCCCTGGAATTCCCCTAAAGAACAGATTTACAGCCTTACGCTGTGTACGCGAAAGGAGCAACTAGAGCTTCAGTTTAACATGTAAAATCAATGGAGGAGTGCGATGAAGCGCGAATTGGGGTCCCGCGACACTTCAGAAGCAGATTTGCGTAGCGAAAAAGCTTTTCTGCCTGATTTGCGCAAACAATTCACGCTACAGGTGTGATGGAAAATTTGCACTGCATTTTATGTGGTGCATTTTGTGCAGTCGCGTTCATGGCATCAACCGCTCGAGTTGGTAAAATCTGAACTCCAGCGTCAAATCGCGCCGCGAAAACCAATCAGGGGACAGAGTTTCAGTGATTCTGTGACTGTCATGGAGTCACAGCCTCAGCAGGACATGGAGGAAATACTAATAAAAATCATGGCTAATCACCCTGAGCTACATGACACAAGCTGTTTTCAATACAGAGACAGGAATAATAAAATAAAAAAATGAGGTTAAACTATTTAGACAGGAATGCTCTTAAGAGGTTTGTGGGTGGCTCTCAAGAAAGCCGTTGTTGCTGTAAAAGCACCTCTCGGCATAGAAGTCAGCCTTGAAACAGCCTCACCTGGTTTCCTGGTAGCAGCTCCCGCACCACTCTAGCCCCAGCTCCGCTGAAGCCAGGGCCAAGCACGCAGTCCTCCATCAGCTCGGTCGTTAATCCACCGGCAGATGCACTCTAGCCCCAGCTCTGCTGAAGGCCAGTTCGCGCGTGAAAATACCAAATTTGAAGCGCGTCCAGTTCGCTTTCTACACGCTTCAAGGTGCGAATGTGCACGCGAACAGCTAGGCGTGTGTCGCGGCTTTTAGTCGCTCGTATCGCGTTCAGTGTGGACACGGCGTTAGACTCCCTGCAGGACATATCCCCTGCCACCAGTCAACGCCAGCAGGAGAAATCGAGGAATACCGCTATGGATGTAAAAAAGCAAAAAGAAACAAACCTAAGATTTGAACAAACATCCTCTGTTTCCCAAAGTACACTATAAGACAAATTTTTGGAAAATATCCCCTCTATTCTTGCTCTTCACCCTGGAATACACATACTGATCATACATGCTGGCTCTTATGACATCAGCTTACGCCAGAGTGAAGTCCAGACCCACACCTCCCGCCACCTGAACAGTTTCTTCCCCTCCGCCATCAGACTCATGAACAACAACAAGACCCGATAGTTCAGTTAAAGACCCATGTAGGATAGAACCATCTGCACTACGTAACTTTATTTTACTGCACTGTGTGGTCTGATCACACTTAGATCTGCTGCTGTCATTCACCTGCACATCTGTGAATGGAACCCTGCTGCTGTTCTTATGTTAAAAGGATGTTTATCTCTTCATAGTTCTTTTATATTACATACAGATTATAATATTTATAAAGACTTTAGCCTTATGGCTCATTCTTTTTATTATATTTATTTATTTATTTATTTTTTTTTTTTTACTTATGTTAAATGTTTTATGTGCACAACTGTACCGGAAAAAAATCCTAGTTTGTGAACTTGTTCTCAAACAATGGCAATAAAACCGATTCTGATTAAGAGCTGATGTATCACAACTGCTCTTGGCCCTAAATCAGCTCAATATCTCAAACACCTGGATGTCTGGTCCAGTTCCAGAAGGTAAGGATGAACGGTTTTCTAGAATTAGGTCTCTTCACAAATGAATGAAAACAAAATGCCTGGAAACTTCTATTGCATATGTGAGCAACTTCAAAGCCTTTAGTTCGGCATCTGTTCTATTCAAAGAAAATCAGCGCTATCCCATCAGAGCTGGAATTAAACTACTGGCTGCTAATATCTTTGCACATTTGAAGAACACTCTTCCAAGACTGTCTAAACAAAGTTTACCCAAGGTCAGCGCCTCAACTCAGCCCACAGATAAGCTGCCAGACGGCGCCTCCAACTTCAAACAGCCTGAGAGAGTCTCAGAAGAAGGTTCACCGGAGGTCAGCAACTTAGCTCAGCATGTTGATAATAATAGACCGGCCTCCCACAGACCTCTGACAATGACAATGATGACTCGGCAAAACTTAATACTAGACCATTAGACAGGGCATCCAGCCTCTCACAGACCTCTGACAACGACAATGATGACTCAGCAAAACTCGGCTCACCGATAGAATTCTGCCAAAAATTACAGGAACAAATTATTAAAGGAACTCAGCTAACTCCAAGATTCTCACTCAGGTCTATTGGACATGATGATTCTCTTATCTCTGACGTTTGATGTTCGCGGCTGCCAGAAAAAAATCCAAGAAAACCCTTCAACTAGCACATGTCTGGTTACCGAGAAAATAGCATTCCTCTGATTATAAGCAGAACAACTTACACATGCAAATCCCCCTCCATCATGTCAAATCTCATAAATATCACCTGTCAGAATAATTTAAAAACTACCAATGAATCTCTTAAATTGGCATTACTCAATATTCGGTCACTATCAAATAAATATTGTCTAATCAATGACTTTATTACTAATCATAATTTACAGGCTCTGTTTTTATCTGAAACTTGGTTGGATGAAAATAATTAAAGTTCCTCAATGTCGGAAGCCACTCATCCTAATTATAGCTTTCTAGCTGAAAGCAGGAAAGAAAGGGGGGGGGACTGGGTACAATTTTTAAAAAAAACCCACTGAACTTCAAAAAGATATGTCTGGGCACAATTCACTCCTTCGAATACCTTGCTTCAGAGATAAAAGAGCCAAACAAGGTCTTAGTCATAAATATATGTACAAAACCCCCAAAGCTAGCTCAAACTTCATTAATGACCTAAATTGCCTTCTTTCTGTAATATGTGTTGAATATGAACAACTAATTATTGTGGGAGATCTGAAAATTCATACTGACAACGGATAGACCGACTAAAACACTAAGTGATACTCTCCATAACTTTGGTCTAACCCAACATGTCAATCAGACAACACACAAACAAGGTCACACTTTAGACCTAATCTTAGCAAAGGACTGAAAATCTCTAACATCTCCATAGTTGATGTTGCATTATCTGACCACTTCTGCATCTTCCTTGGAAGCATGATCCCAGCTAGACTATCTAATCAAAATAAAACCATTGTAAAAAAATGCCCCCTTGTTGACAGCTCAGCTAAAATCTTTAAACAAATTTACTGCTCTCACTCACCCACCCAACACCCCCCACCCCCCAACAAACACGCTGTTAACAAGCTGGTAGATAACTTTTTCCATAAAGTCTCAGACATCATTGATAACATTGCTCCAACTAAGGTTAAAGTAGTCTCAGGTAGAAACATGTCTCCATGGACCAACAATCCTCTGGTATGTAGTGAAAAAAAGGAGTGCCGTCAGGCCGAAAGAAAATGTAGGAAAACTCAACTACAGGTTCACTATGAGATCTACAAAAACAAGCCGAACAAATATAACTTAACTTTGAAAACTGCAAGAGAAACATTCTTCTCTGAAATCATTAACAGAGACAATAACACTCGGACTGTATTCGCAACAGATGAAAGACTAGCCAAACTTCCAGTGACAGCAGCTCCTGAGCTACACTCCACTAGGGCCTGTAGTGAATTTGCCAACTTCTTCACTGAAAATATCCTAGAAATCAGAAGGTTAATCTGTAAAGCAGCACCCAACCCACCACCATTTTCATTCCCATATAAAAATAATGCAGGTAAAATGTCAAATTTCAAAAAACTAAATCAATCACATCTTGATAAAATTATTAAACAGCTTAACTCCTCATCTTGCTGCCTGAATATCTTACCCACACCTTTTTTAAAGAAAGTCCTCCCTGTCATTAAGTCCGATCTGATGCTAATAGTTACCTCATCCCCCCAGTCAGGTGTTTTCCCCCAGGCCTTCAAAACAGCAGTTATCAAACCCCTATTAAAGAAAAACAACCTAGATAATACATTGATGCAGAATTATAGGCCAATCTCTAATCTACCGTTCATCGGTCAGATTATTGAAAAAGCTGTATCTCAACAGCTCACTACATTCCTGACAATGAACGACTCCTTAGATAATTTTCAGTCTGGTTACCTTTAGGGTTGTGCCGATGAATGATGTCATCGTCCATCGTGATGGTTGACCAACACATGGTTGATAGGTAAAAGTTAGAAATGTTAAATTATGTCTTTCTTTGCGACAGTGAGACATATTTCACCCATGTCTCTCTCACACACACATACACAGACACACAGATGCAGATGTTTAGACTTTTGACAGGAACTGTTTGTTCTCGCAGAAAAACTCCACACACGTTCAGTAGACACTCAACAGGGGAGGCGCAAAACATAACCGATTCTCTTCATGGGGGTTCTACCAGCATTACACTCTGTCAGGCAGACCTGTATAACATGAACAGCCGAAGTAAAAGAATAACAGTCCAAGAGGCTCTGTAAGTAATCATTGATCATGACAATCAGATAGAGGAGAGGAAGAATATCTTGAGCTACATTCTGATTCTAATGATTCTGGTTCTGAACCAGATGATGGCATTGCTATTCCTATTCATCCAAGCAAGATATTCATGGGAAAAATGGTGAAATACAGTGGTCTCAATCCCCAAATACTCGTCTGACAAAACTGTCTGCAGAAAACATAATAAAGACGGTGCCAGTGCCTACTAGGAGGGCACGGAGTCGTGTGACTGACATCAAGTCCGATTTTGAGCTGGTCTCAGTATAGAAAATTATTCTGAAAATTACTAATCTAGAATGGAGGTGTGTTTCTGGGGAAAAGTGGAAGAAGCTGGACAAAACACATTTAGACGCGTATTAGGAGCTCCTCATCTTGGCTGGTGTCTATAAGTCGAAGGATGAATCGACAGCTAGTCTGTGGGATGCAGAAACAGTCAGGGCTATATTTCTAACCACAATGTCTCCGAACATGCTTCAAAGTTTCTCCAGACCAATCTGATTTGGTAATCGAGAGACGGGCTTGTTGACGGGAGATAGACAAGCTGGCAGCTATTAGGACAGTGTGGGACAGTAGGGTACACCAACTTCCACTACTCTATCCCAGGCCCTTATTTCACAGTGGATGAAAGGCTGCTGCCATTCAGAGGTTGTTGCCCATTTAGTTGATACATGGCTTCTAAACAGGGTAAATGTGGGATAAAAATTTGGGCAGTATGCGATGCAAATACCAGCTATGCACTGAACATTTGGTTTATGCTGGAAAGCCGGTTGGAGGAGCCCCAGAGAAGAATCAGGGCAGAAGGGTCGATCTCAACAGGGCACAGGGTCTCAGAGGGCACAACATAACCTGTTACAATTTTTTCACAAACTATAATTTGTTATAGGTAAGGATCACCATTGCACTAAATAGTGATTCATTAGTAATTGAGTTAGTAATGAAATATTCATACTGCTTGTTAGATGTTTTTTGGTTTTCGACATCATTTGGATAATTTAAAATACACAGGGTCAAATTTACCTTAGAACACCATTGCTGTTCCTGATAAATGAACATAACAGGATGGTTTTAATCAGATAAGAATGACACTTGAAAAATAACTAAAATAATTCTTTTTTGGGTTGAGAGTAATCATCTTATCTTAAATGTTGAAAAAAGAAGTGGACAAGTGGAGGAAGTGATGCTCCTCGGAGTATGGATAGACGGCCAGTTGACGCAGCACGGCAACCAATCAGAGCGACTCACTGTAGTGACGTTGCCCGACGTCAACGCTGCCAATTGGTGCAAAACGAAGCTGCATGTTTGGCTCTGAAATATGCTTTTAGAACTAAAATGCATCTGCAACTTGTTTGGCTTCTGGTGAAGGACAGATGGATGTATGCAAAAATTAACTTTAAATACTAATTTTACAACTCGAACACCAGCCATGTTCTACCTAGATTTGCCATTTAGTAAGAATATTCATTGCTACTCAAGGCATTCTAAAGGAGAGTGGTTCATGCTGCTAAAAACTACAACTAGTAAGAGCTTAGAGTTAAGGGATGTTTTTAACCATGAGAGAATGGAATCATTTATCAGAGACTTTAAGTGGACAAATAAACTCATAACATAACTTCAAAAAAACTAGTCAAAACCTTTTATATTCAAAAAATGTATCAATCTGACCTACTGGTCTAATTATCATATTTACACGAATGTCAGAATCTTTGTGTTGGTTAATTGCATTACTGGATTTGAATCTGTTTTATACTATGTAATTTCATATTGTTTGTATATGCTTGATAGCTAAAATGACCCCAGGAAGAGTAGCTGACGCAGCATGCCTCAGAGGCTAATGGGGCTCAAAAACAAAGAAATATAAGTAATGTAAAAAAGTCATGTTATTAAAGTAAAAACTAGGACTGATAATTCCGATTTTACATTCTACACTCTATCCCTAACCCAATATTGAATGTAGGCCGATAATATGGAACAACCTTAGTGTAAGGCTTCAAATGAACTGTCCTGGGAAAATGCGTTTTTTTAGTGGTCTCAGTGTGGCTAGATGGGAAGCATCCAGCATCATGCCTGTGAATATTCTCATTCGTCCAGGTCATGGTTATCTCAAGGAAATTTCAATCAAACGCAACTGGACTTGGTCATTTGTCTTGGAAGACGTTTCACCTCTTATCCAAGAGGCTTCATCAGTTCATTTGAGGAGGCCTCCTCCTCCTCCTCTGAGACATCACCTATCTGCAATTTACAATGCTGCACTTTCATCCCTCCCTAGGAGACTCAAACAAATTAGCCTCTAATAACAGAAACAACTGTGACTCCAATGACTGTCGTTATAACACAATAGGGCACTAATGAAGCCGAAACCTAACCTCCACCAATAGGCGGCACGCCAACGACCGTCGTAAAGACATGGAGCACAAAGGATCCAATGACATAATGATTCTTGTTCAAGAGGTTAAATAGCTGAGTCTCCACACCAGTTAGTTGGACCAGTCCCAGCCTGGTCAGCGGCGAGCATGAACTGATGAAGCCTCTTGGATAAGAGGTGAAACGTCTTCCAAGACAAATTACCAAGTCCAGTTGCGTTTGATTGAAATTTCCTTGAGACATCCAGCATCATGAAGATCATAGAAGATCTTAACCCTGCTTTATACTGGCTCAGTATAAAGCAGGGTTATGTTCTACAACAACATCCCTATCTTTGAACATCTCCCAAAGCTCTCTTCAACCCATCATGTGGACATGGAGAGAAGATGGACCACCTACAGACCTACCAAGACATGGACATTCACCTAGACTGGAAGGAGAGCATGAATCAGAGAGGCAGCTAGGTCGCCATGGTAACTTTGGACGAGTTGCAGGAGATCCACAGTTCAGGAAGGAGAATCAGTCTACAGGACAGCTATGTTGTGGCTCTACTTGTGGAATTGCACAATGTGCACACAATTTGTCTGGTTGACGTCAACAAGGGTAATCGTGAATAATAACTTAATATTAACACGGCTATTAATGAGGTTCAATTGATTAATTTATTAATTAAATCTCATGGGGAACCACTCCTGGAAATCCAGGAGAACGTTAATATAAGCCAGACAAATTCAGTCCCTTTTCTAAAGGGTGAACTCAGACCCAGTAATAATAATTCTACAGGCACTGAATAAAACAGGGCATCTTCTCTTTAAAATATAACAGGAATTATTAACATGGTTTTTTAATCTTACAGATAAACACTGTGACAACAGCCGATCTACTCTAAGTCATGCAGTCTACAAACTATTTAAAAAAGGAATAATCTATGCAACCAAAAAAACAGAATTAGGGAAAACCACTTCAGAGCATCAGTAGGAGGTGTGTGTGTGTTGGACAGAGTCCGCAGAGGGTGAGTCAGTGAACCTGAGTCAGGACACAGGGTGAATACTATTCACCCTTAGCATGACATGCAACCACACCATACCAACAAAATGAAAGGATATTAAAAGATAGGATATATAATAACCCTTTAGCAAGAATCGGTGAACACAAAAACAAGCCTACAACAGCTCAAACAGCGTGCGGCGACGCTACCAACAACGAGCAAATGGTGGGTTAACAATTACAGAAGAATCAATTAAACCATTTCACACAAATCTAAACTTGTGTTTTAAAACCTCCTACAGAAGCCTAAACCCCACCCAGAAAAGCTAAATTTATCCTACTGGTGATTGCTTTGTCCATGCTGCTAGTCCAAGGCGAACAATGAAGGGAGAAGGAGGAACAATCCAAGCGGGCATAGTCCATTGAGGAACAGCAGCAAAAAGCTGATTTTAAAAGAACGCGTTCAGATGCAGGCAGCAACTTCAATGGATCCTTTCTTTAGAGAGCTATCTTGATATAGCTCAGATGCCAAGCAGACCTCCTGGCTGCAGAAACGGGACGTCGGGTAACTTGGCAGAAATAATGCTCTGGAGGTTTAGAGAAGTGGTCCCGTCCTGGCCTGAAGGTTGGAACCAAAAGGGGAGATTTTGCTAGCAAAGATTTGAGTGTCCCCATCGCCCAATAGGCTTGGAAAGACAATGGCTTCTTTGAGCACAGTCCTTTTAAGAGCTTTGCCTGTGATCACCGGCCAAAGACCAATGAAAATACACTGAGGGCAGTCTGAGCTCTGTTGTAATCACTGCTCACAGACCAATTAGAATGAGTTGAGTGTGTGTAAAAAGGTGCTGGAGACGACATATAATTTATGGAAAATGAATCCCAACAGCTATTAGTCATGGACTGTTAAAATTTGGCCTTTAATTAAGATTGCTATGAACAAAGTAACAATGGATTTTTAAAAATATTTTTTTTGCAGTTTGCCACAAACCATTTGGGGAACTAAGCAAACGTCTGAGTTGCTTTGGTCAAATGAGACCAAAAGAAACTATGACCATACAAAAAGGACACCCTGTCATGTATGATATGCTGGACTGAATAAATGACTAGGGTGTAGACTCTGGGTAAAGATTTTTCAAAATCATTTTGACCAATACTCCCTCAGTTCCATTTTGTTGAGTGAAAAAGTGAACAACAGTTACTAGTAGTGTAATGCCATTTTATATTATTCTCAAATCCAGAGAAAACAGCCTAGAATTTAAGATGATCAGAATCCTTTCTGGACCGTTCTCCTTCATCATATTCATAGAAACTCAGGTTCGCTTTCTGTCTACATTAAGCATTAAGATCTCTGAGTCATTATTTGGTTTTTACCCTCAATATGTCACTCTGTACCCAAGCGAAGGAGAGAAATAGGACAGAGAATGTACTGAATTATGTATTTCTAGATTAGACAAATGTTTCAGATGGATTCTCTGCATTTTGCTTTTTTCCCTTAGAAATTCATAATCTGAGCACAAAAAGGGATACAAAAAAATAAAAGAAAGCGAGAGGTTAAGCGGACTGCGCAAATAGTTTTGGGGCCAGCTAAACTATTGTTCGGGCTTTGTTGCAGAAAGGAAAAAAAAAAAAAAAACACGTCTTAGGAAATGAGGTCTCTCCTTTGACGTTCTGAAAGAACTTGCCCACTTGTAGAAGCGAACTGGAAGAGGTAGAACAATGGTTCCCAGCAGCTTTATGCTGGGTGTGGGCGCTTCGCCCCCCCCTTTCCCCGTATCGGTCTCCAATCAGGCTGCGGGCAGTAGCGGCGGTTTTGAGGGATTGGCATTCCAGCCGAGTTATGGAATGCTGGGTCATTTTTGTAGACTTCTTTTGATATCATATTCATGGTTCAGACCCAACACAGAGTACTATAGAACAGACGAGAGAAAATGAGTGCTGGCTTCATTCCAGGCGTCCAGACAGAGGTGGACTCATAGATCCATTAGACAACATTAGCAGGTAGCACAGAGGTGCAGAGTCCTCTAAAAATGCCATGATTCAGGCCATGATTCATGGCTTCTCCATTGGTTAAGCTCTGGCTGCTTCCAGCTTCTTCTGATAGCGTCTTATTTGGTTTCTTTGGATCTCCCATGTCTGAAGTCTCTAAACTGCAGGTTTGTTTATATCATTAGGTAGTGCGTAAAGCGAAACTCACATGGACAACAGGTGAAAAGTTGTATAGTGCGGTTTTCAGCAGCGGGACCCTCCCACGCAGTGACAGCTCTGAAAATGAACATCATAAATGCTGTTGTGTTGCCAAAACATTTCGAAAACGTGTTTTTATGTTGAAACGTTACGGAGTGGGTCTTTAATTTGTACTCAAATTCTTTTCTCATTTGTAGATTCTACAGATCCTGGTAAGAGCAGTTGTGGAGAATCTGACTGACAGCCAGGGGGCGCAGGCAGGATCCTTGACACCCAAACTGAAGGAGCTTTTTGGCCGTGTCAGTGCACGCCACAGCAGCGACGCTGAAATATGGTGGCAGTACGCTGTGGTGTATGGTGGAGGACGCAGCTCAGATCCAGACGACAACAAGAAGGTTGGTTTCATGCTTCACCCAGTCAAAGGCAAACTTGTTCTATTTTTAAAATTATTAGAAAAGTAAAAAAGAAATCTGCAGGTAAATAAGACCGATCATCCGTTTATAAGCCACACAAACATCGTTCTCCACTTTGAAGAAAGTTGTCTGTAACTACCCTGCATCCGTGCATATGTGGTGCATTTAACAAAATGTTGAAATGTATGGTGAGATCAAAAACATAGGACACTTGGCACTTATAACAAAAAAAAACTAAACATAAGCCATAAATTTCAGTTTGGCAATGATCGATGCATACTAAATATGCCCTAATAATTTTTTTTTTTTTTTACAAACCATTAAAAAACAAATATACGGAGTAGGGGTGTGCGATTTGACGTTTTAATACCGTGAAACGATCTACACGTTTGCTGATCTGATTTTAGAGATCGTTTTATCCTGATTCACAGTTCTGCTGCTGTATTTCTGCCTCTGTGTGCTAAAGGTAGCCTCCGCTCTCTGTCCCTGCTCCAAGCGAACCCCTCCCCTCTTCCCTTGCGTGTGTACAACCTGTAAAAAAGCATAGCGCTGCTGCGACGGAGAGCGTGAATCAGGGTTTCATTCCGAAATAAAAGTCCTCATCCATTGTATCGAACTGGTTTGGTTTTTTTAACCAAACTTCAAAGTGCAAACAAACATTATTTGCAAAGTTTGCAAGGAGAGCATCAAGGCAAGTGATCGCAACACTAGTGCTTCTTCCTCTTACGGTGTGTCCACACAAAACGCGATAGTAGCAGCTGGAGCTTCAGGTTAAAATGTAAAATCAATGGAGGAGCGCGATGAAGCACGACTTGGGGTCCCGCGACACTTCAGAAGGAGATTTGCGTTGCGAAAAAGCTTTTCATCCTGATTTGCGCAAACAATTCGCGCTACAGATGCGATGGAAAATTCGCGCTGCATTTTATTTGGTGCATTCGCGCTCATGGCGTCTATCGCTCGAGTTAGAAAAAAATCTGAACTCCAGCGTCAAATCGCGCCGGGACAACCTGTCAGGGGACAGAGGTTCAGTGATTCTGTGACTGTCATGGAGTCACAGCCTCAGCAGGACATGGAGGAAATACTGATAAACGCCGTGGCTAATCACCCCGAGCTACATGACACAAGCAGTTTTCATACAGAGACAGGAATAAAAAATATAGATATTGTTGGCTTCAAAAACCCATGTGCTCGGCAACTCGCTTCAGGAAGGTGAGGGGCGCCAACATCCAAAACCCCGGCGGGAAGTTTCTCAAGATAAAACCCAGAACTGAGAGACAGATGGAGTAAATAAGACACAAACAACAGATATCTGTTTCACACTGGACGCACCTGCAGGTGGGGTCAGCAAGATCTGAACCGCTTCTCTACAAGGGTGTACCATTTTTATTAAAGAAGAACAAAGAAGATATCACATGACTTATTCTCCTCCCCTACATTTTTATCAGACCAAACGTTTTCTCAAGGTTTCCTGACCTGATTTATAGCCGTACCATGAAGTAGATCTTTATGGCCCGTCCTCCCGACTTCTAGCTTACTAATCTACAGACATCCTGTTTTTACAACATGCAGTAAATTATTACCCAAGAGTTTTATTGCTTAAAACCTTACCCCAATTAAAAAACTGGTAAAGAATGTGTTTTACAACCATGAATAATATAAAACAGACTTTTACGTCTGAATGCTTACTAAAGATATTTAAAACATATGTACTACGAAACTGTATATAAAAATAGCCCCAAAAAAGTAAAATACAACAATATATAAATAGGTTAAACAATTTAGACAGGAATGCTCTTAAGAGGTTTGTGGGTGGCTCTCAAGAAAGCCGTTGTTGCTGTAAAAGCACCTCTCGGCATAGAAGTCAGCCTTGAAACAGCCTCACCTGGTTTCCTGGTAGCAGCTCCCGCACCACTCTAGCCCCAGCTCCGCTGAAGCCCGGGCCGAGCACGCAGTCCTCCATCAGCTCGGTCCATAATCCACCTGCAGATGCACTCTAGCCCCAGCTCTGCTGAAGGCCAGTTCGCGCGTGAAAATACCATATTTGAAGCGCGTCCAGTTCGCTTTCTACGCGCTTCAAGGTGCGAATGTGCACGCGAACAGCTAGGCGTGTGTCGCACTTTTTAGTCGCTCGTATCGCGTTCAGTGTGGACACAGCATTAGACTCCCTGCAGGACATATCCCCTGCCACCAGTCAACGCCAGCAGGAGAAATCGAGGAATACCGCTATGGATGTAAAAAAGCAAAAAGAAACAAAGCTAAGATTAAAAACTTCTGTAGCCACAACACAAACATGCACTGTTTCCCAAAGCACACTATAAGACAAATTTTGGAAAATATCCCCTCTATTCTTGCTCTTCACCCTGGAATACACATACTGATCATACATGCTGGCTCTTATGACATCAGCCTACACCAGATTGAAGTCTTAAGAGCTGATGTATCCCAACTGCTCTTGGCCCTAAATCAGCTCAATATCTCAAACACCTGGATGTCTGGTCCAGTTCCAGAAGGTAAGGATGAACGGTTTTCTAGAATTAGGTTTCTTCACAAATGGATGAAAACAAAATGCCTGGAAACTTCTATTGCATATGTGAGCAACTTCAAAGCCTTTAGTTCGGCATCTGTTCTATTCAAAGAAAATCAGCGCTATCCCATCAGAGCTGGAATTAAACTACTGGCTGCTAATATCTTTGCACATTTGAAGAACACTCTTCCAAGACTGTCTAAACAAAGTTTACCCAAGGTCAGCGCCTCAACTCAGCCCACAGATAAGCTGCCAGACGGCGCCTCCAACTTCAAACAGCCTGAGAGAGTCTCAGAAGAAGGTTCACCGGAGGTCAGCAACTTAGCTCAGCATGTTGATAATAATAGACCGGCCTCCCACAGACCTCTGACAATGACAATGATGACTCAGCTAAACTTAATACTAGACCATTAGACAGGGCATCCAGCCTCTCACAGACCTCTGACAACGACAATGATGACTCAGCAAAACTCGGCTCACCGATAGAATTCTGCCAAAAATTACAGGAACAAATTATTAAAGGAACTCAGCTAACTCCAAGATTCTCACTCAGGTCTATTGGACATGATGATTCTCTTATCTCTGACGTTTGATGCTCTCGGCTGCCAGAAAAAGTCCAAGAAAACCCTTCAACCAGCACGTCTGGTTACAGAGAAAATAGCATTCCTTTGATTATACGCAGAACAACTTACACATGCAAATCCCCCCCCACGCTGCTCAAATATTATAAACTTTTACGTACAGACAGATGGACAGCTGCTCAGAAATGTAATTGGTGTGTCGGCAGGCGACGCTTGGACCTTCACGGCACAAACTGGGCGAGGAGCCGGTGTTTATCAGAGGGTGCTCGCTGGTGTATATGGATCCCTCTGCCGTAGCTAGACTGTATGTGTAGCTCACCAAACCCCCAGTCCCAGCTCTACCGGAGGCCAGGCCAAAAACGTAATCTACTGTTCTCCGTCAGCTCTGAGACCATATTCAATAATCCACCGGCAGCTGCACTCTGGCCCCAGCTTTGCTAAAGGCCAGGTCGCGCGTGAAAATGCCAGATTTTAAGCAGATCCAATTTGCGTTGTACAAGCTTCAAGGTGCGAATGTGCACGTGAACAGCTAGGCGAGTGTCACACTTTTTTGATCGCTTTTTTTGCGTTTGGTGTGGACACCGCATTTGTTCTTCTTAGTGCAGCAAACTCTAGAAAAAATGATAATAAAACTTACTCCCTACGACACAGACGGCAGTCTACGCTACCAGTTGCCCAGCTGCCTTTTTTCCCCCAAACTCTGTATTTGAATGTGTGCTTTTATTGAGCAGCTTTATGTGTGCCTGTTTATAATAAGCAGTCTACAAAAAATATTTGAACCAGTTAAAGCTTCATTTACCCCTTTGTATGAGGATTATTAATTGGCGTATTATAGATTGCATAATCATACAACTTGCACTATATTTGCAGCTGCATAGTCTTTATTTTAGCAGCATTAGACTTATTAAGATTTGATATTTTATTGTATTTGTTTTATAACATATTTTTAAACTAAAGTAAGTTCATGTTCGCTTTCTGTTTTATTAAACAAGTCAAGATTAGAATTTTATATAATTAATGTAAATACATTTATGATTTAATTTAGTTTTCAATGAGGTTATCTGAAAAATATTTTTATATATACTGCATATACATACAGTGTATAGTTTCATTCAGAACTTTCCACGATTTCTATCATCTCTGGTGTGAGAAAGACAAGTATTTTATCCCTGTGTTGGTTATTTCTAATTTGAATTAATTTATTGATTTATTGTTTCTCTTCTTTTAATGTGTAATTTAAGTTTTGTTTGTAAAAAAAAAAAAAAAAAAAAATCAGGATGAAATCGTGTTAATATAATTGAAAAATCGTGATATTCTATTTTGTCATATCGCCCATCCATAATACGGAGCCCCTCGAGGGACAAGGGGAGAAAAAAGCTTTTGTGAGATCAAAAAGAACAAATCAAGCCATCAAAAGAAGAGAGAGAGTGAAGGAAAAGAAAGAAGGCAGAATCAGCAGACATTTTTTTTTAATAGTTGAACTAGTTTGCTTGTTGTTATTCAAAGTCTCATATAATTTAATATGTGTACCCTACACGTGCGAAGTCTTTAGCTTATCTAGCTACCAACCAAGCTTTGCAAATGTAAGCATAAAGAAAATCGAACTATTGGCCAGCTAATGTTTAGTTGTCGTCTTCATAGACATGAATCAGAAGGTCCGTTGAGTTATATTAGGCTATGTTAGCCAATGGAATTAGCCTGCTAGTAGGGACATCATTTCCTAAGTAAAAACCATGAGATGAAATGTAGCTTAATGTGTTATGTATGTAAGAACAAGTTAGTAAATGCCTATTCAGGGTGTGAATGACTGAAATACTCAATACATTCAGATGTTATTGTTGCATAAAACCTTATTTATGCTTTTTCATTTTTTTAAGTACCCCTCTTTTTCTCAAGCTTTAGTAGCTTGGACAGTAAGCTTCAAGGTGTTTTTAATATTTGGCTAAAGGCAAACTATAAAAACCTCCCATTTTCATTTTATTTAAAATAAGCACCAAAACTTTTTCCCACTATCGGAGGATCCTTAAAAGTGACAAGATTCAATAAAATGAAGATTCACAACTTCCATTAGAATCTTTATTGATTTTTTTTTTAATTGCAAAAGCTTAAAAGGGGCATAACCAAAATTAGGATTCAACAGCCGAAGTAGCAGATAAATGTTGAAGTTTTCAAATCAAGTTAAAACAGTCTTTCCCTAAAAACTGAGTCTGAGTGAGCTTTAGGTGTAGGGTTTGAGAGGTGACAGAAAGAGAGGGTCTCGGGTCTACTCCGCTTTGGTTGACGTCTATAGTCTTGGTGAAATCAAACAGTCCCCACTCTGACAGAGTTGATGGAAAGGGGTCCCCCAACGGGACAGGACTCATGGGCCAAAAAATTATGAGTCCAAAATGGTACATCATTCAAAAATTATTATTCAAAACTGGTGTTTCAGTCAAAACTAATTCAAAAATTGGTGAATATAACCCTCCTGAATTAAGATCCTGTCCAGGGGGCCTTGATCTATTCTCCCGCAGTAATAAAACCCCAAGTGTGAGCTGTTTGTTTGATAAATTCAAATTTAAAAGCCTCTACTATAGCCCATGGATTGCCACCGATTCAATCTCAGAATCAGAGACACTCTTAAATCAAGGCTCACTCTCCCAAAACTCTGAGATGTAATGCCCTCACATCTTCTGCAACTTGTGATTGACTTAAAGCATCACTAAGGAACAACTAAGTTTTTCCACTTACATGATTATTAAATTAATATTTCCTAAAGAATTATCTAAAGTAGTGGTTCCCAAACTTTCCAGTCCCTGACCCACCAAATAAACATTTAAGAGGCCCGTGACCCCAACTCTTGATGGAATATACTAGCACTTTTTCTGAGTCACTTAAAAAGTGTTACATTGACAACAAAAACAAATATCAAACTCCAATATATTGGGAAATATATACATTGTTTTTATCAATTCAAATTTCAATTTTTTTCTATCTTTTATTCAAATTATAGAATGAAGATGCTTGCTCATTGATATTTCTGGTATTGACATATTTTCTCAAGAGAATGTCAAGATCCCACACTAGGGCTGCATGATTATGACCAGAATTATAATCACGATTATTTTGAACAATAATGTAATCACAGTTATTATCACAGTTATTAATCACAATCATTCCTCCAGTCCTGTAAAATATCTATTTTTATTGCACCAATTATAAACATACAATGTTGCAACATTTTTTGTGAAAAATAAAACTTTAGATTAGAATAGATGATTAATAATGTAAAAAAAAACTAACAATGACAAACTCCAATATATATATATATATATATATATATATATATATATATATTTTTTTTTTTTTTTTTTTTTAAGTACAAGCTAAATATGTTATTGCAGAGTACAATCTCAAAGTGCAATTTATGGGAAACAATTACAGCTTATACAGAAAAGGCCTTTGACATTCGCTGCATCCAAATCCTTAGTATTTACTATATGCTACTTAGCAACTATTACTCGCCCGTTAATGTATTAAATACTGCATAGCAAACGATCGCGTAATAGGCATGAAATCAGACGTACTGCTCCACTTTTTGTCCTTTGACCCGTATGACTGTTCTGTTGACCCAGATGTTTATGTTACGTTCGCCTGTGGTCCCGCCTCCTCTAGCTGTTATTTTGTCTGGTATGACTTAACAACTTAAATGTTTAATCAGTCAAAAAACAATTACAGTAATCAGTAACATCGCTACATGTACATTTATCTGCCGAAACTGCGGCGGTATCAATGGTTGACAGTTCGTCTGTAGCCATTTTTAGCTGGGTCATTCTTCTTTTATGATTTCGGGGCGTCCGCTGCATTGTGGGATAGCGTAGCATCCACCGGCTGCTTACTGTGGCGGTAGTACACGTTCGGGAACATTCTGCTTACTAGTCAGATCCATAATGGAGATTTGGATCTACTACATTGCTCAAATAATCCTTTTCACCTGCTACGTAGCAAGTGTAGTGGAGCCATTATGAGTGCTGAGTTGCATAGGTGTGGTTTTTATTTGGGCAGCTCAATGAAGCTTTAGCCAAGCGTTTGCCCCCTGATGGTTGGCAGACTATTGGTTGAGGCAGTGTATGATAAAGACGCACGCAGTGAAGCTCACATTTTGAACATAAAAATCGTTGACGATCAGGTTAATTTAATTTTGGCCACCAAAATCATGATCACGATCAAAATCCGATTAATTGTGCAGCCCTACCCCACACTTAAATGTTTGTGACCCCAAGTGGGGTCACGACCCCAACTTTGGGAACTGCTTATGTAAATCATAAAGCTGAAATTAAACATCAACTTTTCTTCATTTTTATACCTGCAATTGTTCACCCTTATTGCTTAGGTCTCTCCTCTTTTAATAAAGTAAATAATAAAATAAAAAAATGTATATATTTAAACTTTTTTGGCAGCTACTAGGATTACAAATCTACCTGACTGATCTCCACTTCTACTTTCTCCAAGTTACATCCAGTCTTGCACCTCAGTACTTCCCTATTTTCTCTATAACTGGGACATTTCTTCCTTATACAACAGTTATTACACATTTCTCTGCTAAGAAGGCCTCTTTTAAGATATGTCCAAAAGAATTTAGATTTTATTGCCATTTGAAAATTGCTATAAATGTTTCTAAAGTCCATTGTACAATCTGTTTTGAAGTCCTTATGTCACTAAACACCCTTTTAACTAACCTACCACAAGGTTTCTGAAAATATTTAAAGGACAGTAATGTTGGCCAGTAATGTTATTGTTATTTCTATAAGGAGGAAAAATGAATCCAGAAGAAAGTGTGGTCAGCAGAGCTGCTTGTTTGTTTCCAGGCCCTGCAGTTCCTGTCCAAAGCTCATCGATGTGAGATTCAAGCTAGTGGCTGGGAGAAAGACCCTGGTCTTTTCAAGGAAGTGATCAGAAGGGCCATCACTATGGGAGAGGGTGAGGACAAAATACATGAGCACCATTCTCACTAGGCACACTCCTTTTTTATTTATGAACACCAAATCATATTTTGCAGAGATAATACTTTTTAAAAGTAGACTTACAAGGCATATTTTCCTGTCATGTTTTAAATATCTTGAAGTGCTGAAACTTATTACATTCTGTTGTAATTTAGTTTTTGTTTCAATTAGCTTTTATTCCAATCTTAATGTTGCACAAAGAAGTAATCAGAGGTGGGAAGAGTACTAAAATATTCTCCTTATGCTGCTCCGATGGTCCTGGTCCCAAAGAAACAGGATTCAAAACCCAGATTCTGCGTGGATTATGTAAGGATTAAACAACAAGGATCCGTGCATTAGACGGTTATAATGCACAACGCAGAGTCAAGAACACTCCGCGAAGTGCACTCCGCGAAGTGCATTATAACCGTCTAATGACCGGCTCCGAGTTGTTTAACCGCTTATACCATGGTCCCACAAACTTAACATTTTATAACAAATGTTTATTTCATGTACTGAACTCGTCAAATATCCCACACTACAGGGACTATTTTATGTGGGTCTTTAGTCGGTCTACTGTCTGAATGCTCGTCACATCGCACCAGCGAGAGAGCCAATCTGCGATGATCTTCGTCAGGTGCAACAAAACACATCAGCACACGCTGCATCGCCAGAATCACAACACATTATGACCATTCCTGCACTTTTACGAGGAAATAAACACCGGTAGTATGCGGCAGTCCTGGGCAGGAGCTAACCTGAAGCTAGTTGCTCAATTGCTTATCGTTACTATGGAAACAGCTGTACTGGAGTGCTTAAGTGCAGGGATGTAGGTCCTTTACGTTTATTCAGCTGTTGCGTGTTGCTATGGCGACGTCTGCATCGGAGTGAGCCTAGAGATTTAAGTACCGTACTACGTGTCCGGTTATACGAAAATAATGCACGCTTGTCAGCACCCACCAGCCATTCAGAATCGAGTATTCACCCACACTATGGTATGAAGAAAATTAAATGCTGCCCCACATACAGATGCTACCCTATTCGTAACATACAGGAAATACTGGGATCACTGGCTGGAGCATTCTTTTTCAACAACCCTGCACCTCAACAGTGGTTACTGGCAAGTCCAAATGGATGACGAAAGTCTGGAGAAGACTGCTTTCATTTGTCCACTTGGTTTATAACAATTTAAAGTAATGCCATTTGAACTTAAGAATGCACCCTACATCTTTCCAGTGATTAATTGAAGTTGTTCTAGGTTAATTAAAAGGAACGTTTTGAGGAATTTGTTTTGTCTACCTAGACGACATCATTATTTATTCCACCACACCAGAGCAGCACATGTACGATCTACAAGCTGTTTTGAATAAGCTGAGAGAGGCTAACCTTACAGTGAACATGAAGAAAAGTAAATTCTCCCATTACCCCGTGAAATTTCTGGGCCACGTCATCTATTCTGCTGGAATAGAGGTAGACACAGAAAAAACAAAGGCTCTACAGGAGTTCCCAACACCACAAAACATTAAAGAGCTGCAGCGTTTCCTCGGTATGGCTGGCTGGTACCACCAGTTTGTGCCCAGGTTCCCTCAACTAACCGAATCCTTGAACGCTCTGAAGAGAAAAGGAGCTAAGTTTAACTGGACACCCAGGTGACAGATGGCTTTGGAGAGGCTCAAACATTTAGTCTCACCACTGATCCTTGGCCATCCTGACTTCAATCTGCCATTTATTGTTTACACGGATGCCAGCGAAGTTGGGTTGGGAGCTGCCTTAGCTCAACAAACAGGCCTTTGGACAGAACAGGTTCTCGTCTTTGCCAGTCGAACCTTAAACTAAGCAGAAAGAAATGATTCCACCACAGAACAAGAATGTCTTGCTGTGGTATGGGCTCTTGAGAAATGTTACTACGTTGAACGAAGACACTTTACGCTTGTAACTGACCATTCTTCTCTTGTATGGGTCTTTAAAACCCCCCAGCACCAGATTGATCCAGTGGGCTCTGCGACTTCAACAATTCACATTTACAGTGGAATACCGTAAAGGCAAATATACACTGTCCTAGACGCCCTATCAAGAGCACCTATGGACCTCCTTCTCTTACCCATTTGTGCTGCTGTGCTGCGATCCATGAAGGATACGTCCCCATACCTTCAAAAAACAGATGAGGAAATCTGGAGAGCACAACAGATGGATCCAGATGTGCAGAATCTGTACAGCAAGATAATTGAAACTGGAGAAATTATTGAAAGTCCCACCAGTAAGCCTTTGAATATTCTCATTCATCCAGGTCATGGTTATCTCAAGGAAATTTCAATCAAACGCAACTGGACTTGGTAATTTGTCTTGGAAGACGTTTCACCTCTTATCCAAGAGGCTTCATCAGTTCATGCTCGCCGCTGACCAGGCTGGGACTGGTCCAACTAACTGGTGTGGAGACTCAGCTATTTAACCTCTTGAACAAGAATCATTATGTCATTGGATCCTTTGTGCTCCATGTCTTAACGACGGTCGTTGGCGTGCCGCCTATTGGTGGAGGTTAGGTTTCGGCTTCGTTAGTGCCCTATTGTGTTATAACGACAGTCATTGGAGTCACAGTTGTTTCTGTTATTAGAGGCTAATTTGTTTGAGTTTCCTAGGGAGGGATGAAAGGGCAGCATTGTAAATTGGAGATAGGTGATGTCTCAGGCCTCCTCCTCTGTTTAGCGATGGTTTCTCTACTTTTACATAGATGGCTTCTTTTACTCCTCTTTCAAACCATCTGTCCTCTCTGTCTAATATCTGGACATTGCTGTCCTCAAAGGAGTGGGCTTTCTCCTTGAGATGTGAAATGAACAGCAGAGTCCATGCCTGAGGAGTTAGCTCTCCTGTGTTGGGCCATGCGTTTGTACAGTGGTTGTTTGGTTTCACCAATGTAGAGGTCCTTGCATTCTTCATTGCATTGGATTGCATACACCAGGTTGCTTTTGTGTGTGTGTGGTGTTCTGTCCTTGGGATGTACTAGTCTCTGTCTGAGTGTGTTGCTGGGTTTGAAATACACAGGGATACTGTGTTTGTTAAAAATCCTCCTGAGTTTTTCAGAAATCCCAGACACATATGGAATGACTACATTGTTTCGTTTGTTTTCTTTTTCTTTTTCCACCACTTTGTTGGCTTTCCTTCTGGAATTAGCTGCAGTTTTCACAAAAGTCCAGCTGGGGTAACCACAAGTTGTGAGGGTGTCTCTCACGTGCTTGCGTTCTTCCCCTTGGGCCTGTGAGCTGGTGGGTATGTTATCAGCTCTGTGTTGCAGGGTCCTGATAACACTAAGCTTGTGTTCCAGTGGGTGGTGTGAGTCAAAAAGTAGGTATTGGTCTGTGTGTGTGGGTTTTCTGTATACCCCAATGTGGAGCCTTCTGTCCTTTCTCCTCTGGACGACACAATCTAAAAAGGGCAAACTATTGTCCTTGACATCTTCTCTGGTGAATTTGATGTTTCTGTCCACTGAGTTTATGTGTTCAGTAAAGGCTTGCACCTCTTTGGTTTTGATTTTAACCCATGTGTCATCTACGTATCTGAACCAGTGGCTAGGTGTTATTCCTTCAAAGGAGTTCAAAGCTCTGCACTCTACCTCCTCCATGTATAAATTTGCCACAATTGGAGAAACTGGTGAGCCCATGGCACAGCCGTGTTTCTGTCTATAAAACTTGCCATTGAACTGGAAATATGTGGTATTCAGGCACAATTCCAGGAGTTGGCAAATTTGTTCTGGTTTGAGTTTTGTTCTGTTTTGGAGGGAGTTGTCCTGTGTAAGTCGTTCTCTTACTGTGACCAAAGCCTCCATGGTAGGAATACAGGTGAACAATGGAGTCACGTCATAGGAAACCATTGTCTCATCTGGATCCATTTTTAGATTCCGGACTTTGTTCACAAAGTCTATGGAGTTTTGGATATGGTGTGTTGCCTACCAGAGGTGCCAGGATATTAGCTATGTGTTTGGCTATATTGTACGTGACAGAAATTCACTACAGAAACTGATGTCAATATTACCTGGTCCTATCTTAGAGTTGTGGTTTTCACCCAGACAGCACAACTATCTCAACACACCAAGAGCAAAGTAAGACAAACCAGGAAATTACAACCTACAATCTCGAAACATCGACAAAAACACTGAAACACTCACTTGGAGGCAAAAAACTGACATCCCAACACAAAATGAAACACAAAACAGGTGGGTAAAGAACTTGTCAGACAGAGAACTTACCCAACCGGAGAAAGAGGTCCTAGCCAAGGGTTTGAACTTTGCCATGACACCAAAAAAGTTACCCATAGTGGACTGGATTACAGCCACAGAATCCGCTATAAAGAAAAACAACTTAAGTGGAACCGAGGCAGACCAACTTCGGTTAAAAGTGTCGGCAGCTTTGTCTGAGGCTAAGGTCCCCCCCTCTAACCTCACCATTGGGGAGAGAAAAGCAGTATCAGCACTGAGCAAGGAGCACAACATCACAATCCTTCCAGCAGACAAAGGTAGATGCACAGTTGTGCTCAATACAACTGATTACCACACCAAGATCTTTGCACTACTGAATGACTCTAACACGTATGAAACTCTGAAACGAGACCCCACGAGTGGGTACAAAAAGAAGGTGATAGAATGTCTACAACAACTACAAAAAGAAGGCATGATTGACAAAACACAATACTACCGGCTTTACCCCCAGGACTCAATTCCTTGCCTATATGGACTCCCCAAGATCCATAAAGAAGGGGCCCCGCTCAGGCCCATTGTCAGCAGTATAAACTCTGTCACGTACAATATAGCCAAACACATAGCTAATATCCTGGCACCTCTGGTAGGCAACACCCCACACCACATCCAAAACTCCATAGACTTTGTGAACAAAGTCCGGAATCTAAAAATGGATCCAGATGAGACAATGGTTTCCTATGACGTGACTTCATTGTTCACCTGTATTCCTACCATGGAGGCTTTGGTCACAGTAAGAGAACGACTTACACAGGACAACTCCCTCCAAAACAGAACAAAACTCAAACCAGAACACATTTGCCAACTCCTGGAATTGTGCCTGAATACCACATATTTCCAGTTCAATGGCAAGTTTTATAGACAGAAACACGGCTGTGCCATGGGCTCACCAGTTTCTCCAATTGTGGCAAATTTATACATGGAGGAGGTAGAGTGCAGAGCTTTGAACTCCTTTGAAGGAATAACACCTAGCCACTGGTTCAGATACGTAGATGACACATGGGTTAAAATCAAAACCAAAGAGGTGCAAGCCTTTACTGAACACATAAACTCAGTGGACAGAAACATCAAATTCACCAGAGAAGATGTCAAGGACAATAGTTTGCCCTTTTTAGATTGTGTCGTCCAGAGGAGAAAGGACAGAAGGCTCCACATTGGGGTATACAGAAAACCCACACACACAGACCAATACCTACTTTTTGACTCACACCACCCACTGGAACACAAGCTTAGTGTTATCAGGACCCTGCAACACAGAGCTGATAACATACCCACCAGCTCACAGGCCCAAGGGGAAGAACGCAAGCACGTGAGAGACACCCTCACAACTTGTGGTTACCCCAGCTGGACTTTTGTGAAAACTGCAGCTAATTCCAGAAGGAAAGCCAACAAAGTGGTTGAAAAAGAAAAAGAAAACAAACGAAACAATGTAGTCATTCCATATGTGTCTGGGATTTCTGAAAAACTCAGGAGGATTTTTAACAAACACAGTATCCCTGTGCATTTCAAACCCAGCAACACACTCAGACAGAGACTAGTACATCCCAAGGACAGAACACCACACACACACAAAAGCAACCTGGTGTATGCAATCCAATGCAATGAAGAATGCAAGGACCTCTACATTGGTGAAACCAAACAACCACTGTACAAACGCATGGCCCAACACAGGAGAGCTAACTCCTCAGGCATGGACTCTGCTGTTCATTTACATCTCAAGGAGAAAGCCCACTCCTTTGAGGACAGCAATGTCCAGATATTAGACAGAGAGGACAGATGGTTTGAAAGAGGAGTAAAAGAAGCCATCTATGTAAAAGTAGAGAAACCATCGCTAAACAGAGGAGGAGGCCTGAGACATCACCTATCTCCAATTTACAATGCTGCCCTTTCATCCCTCCCTAGGAAACTCAAACAAATTAGCCTCTAATAACAGAAACAACTGTGACTCCAATGACTGTCGTTATAACACAATAGGGCACTAACGAAGCCGAAACCTAACCTCCACCAATAGGCGGCACGCCAACGACCGTCGTTAAGACATGGAGCACAAAGGATCCAATGACATAATGATTCTTGTTCAAGAGGTTAAATAGCTGAGTCTCCACACCAGTTAGTTGGACCAGTCCCAGCCTGGTCAGCGGCGAGCATGAACTGATGAAGCCTCTTGGATAAGAGGTGAAACGTCTTCCAAGACAAATTACCAAGTCCAGTTACGTTTGATTGAAATTTCCTTGAGAATCCCACCAGTAAGTACACCATTGTGGAAGATAAAGTGTACAGAGTGACCCAACTACCTCAAAAAACCTATCTACATCCCAGCCTCCCACCGTTAGCAACTGCTCCACCAGTATCACGACAATCCTCGGGACTGTTCACTTGGGTCGCTACAAATCATATAAGCAGTTACGAGTCATCAGGAGTGACACCAGCCAAACTCAATCTGGGACGTTCTTTAAAAGGACCTCTGGACCGTGAGCTCCAACCATGGTTTTTGTGGTCCTGATTCACCTGCATAGCCGACAGCCAAAGAGTTGGCAGAACCCAAACTACGATAAAAGGAGAAGACAAGCAGACTTCAAACCCCTAGATCGAGTCTGGCTTTGCACTCACCCAAGTTCAAAAGTAGATGAATCACCTAAACTTGCACCCTTGTGGAAGGATGCCTACCAGATAGTCCAGAAAGTAGGACCGTTAAACTATGAAGTGGTCTTGAAAGACTCTAGGGAGCACCTGCACATTGTGCCTGTGGCTCAACTAAAACCTTGCTATCCTACAGCAGAAGAGGTTGATAGAGAACACCACAAAAGACTGGTTAAAATCTTTGAAAATCACAGTGATGAAGACGAATTTCTCTCATCCAAACATGAGTAAATCGCCCCAGTTTAGCTTCGGCTTTCTTCATGGGAGGGTGTGTGTGACATTCCTCCTGTCCTGATTAAATAATGGGTTTTTTTTGTTGTTTTATTTTGGTTATATTGTAAACAACTCACCACCACGTTTTTTTTTTTTCTTCTGGAGAATGTCATATAAGTCTCTCTGACGTGGGCATGCTCCAGTGGGCTCGGTTCTGGAAGATTACGTACACTACTGGAGTTTTTGTTATTAAAAGATGAACTCCAGTCCTTCTGGGGGAGTGAAGGAGAGGTGATCAGGCTGGTGGGAAGCTCCTGTAGCAGACGTGGCTCGTCTGGCTCACAAACTGAAGCTATCTGGCAGCCCTTTGGAGGACAGAGCATCAGGAGAGTGGTGGGAATCCTCAAAGCAAAGGTTTTATTTACTACATCAGAACCGTGAGTAAAGAACATCACCCCTACCCTGACGGATATTGGACGGATTTGCTTTGTGTGCGGCTGAGCATGGCACTGGATGTGCAGCTGCACACCTGAATTTGTTTTGGAGATTCCCTTCGTGGAGAATTAAAGAAAACCCGGACTGGAATTTTGGTTTCATATTTTATTTTGGACTCTTGCTGCTCTCTGCTGGACTGAGATTGCTGTAAATAAAACCAGGACTGGACTTTCTCATTTTTGGATTATATTGAACATAAATTGTGTAAATAATATATAGTGTATATATTATTATTGGGGCATACATTTTATTTTAATCTCTTAATTCTGACTTTTTTCAGAATTCTGACTTTTTTTCTTCAGTAGCCCTAATCCTCTTCTGTAGTTTAAAAATAGTTCAAGGATAAATTTCTGTTTGTGTTTTTTCTCTTATATATCAGGAAGGAGACCTAACTTCCACCCTGCTTTAAAACTTTAGCTGCTAAACCGTCACAAGCTGACTCACTTTTACACAGGCAACATGTTTTTTGGTTAAGCATAATAAGAATATGACAATTATCATGTTAAAGCATAATTTTATTAAAATAATATACATACAAAAAAAAGTTGCTAACTTTAAACTGAACGTGCGTTGAGTTGTGGGGATTTATACATTATTCAATTAACAGTTAAAAGCCAGAGGATTACGTGTTTTGTTTCTCAAATGGAAGACATTAAAATCCACATACTGCACAATGATGGCAGATATATATTTGCCCAAAAGAATATGCACAACAATGAAATGTTTTTTCTTTGCAACCTTTGCTGTTTTTGCCCATTCTGTGCAGAGAAACTTCTGCTTTAATTTACAGCTCAGTCCTGCAATAGAACGGGTACCTGTAGCTAATCTGCTGTTTCAGGTGGACAAATCAAATCTTTCTCTGACCATATAATGTAAATGTAAGTAACAGCATGATATTCATGTGCATTTATTAACTTTGTCGTAAACAACAGAATATGTATACAAATAAAATAAAAATACTCTTAAGTAAAAGACGTTTCCAACATAAATGATAAACTTAATGGTTTCATATCTCCATTCTGCTCTTTAATCAATTTCACTGTGTCACTATATTCCCATTCAGGATCAGAGTCCATGCCCAACAAAAATTTTTGCAGCAGCAACAATATAACACTTGTAGGTGTACATTAAAATGCCACCATTAAAATAAAAAAATCTGAAAATATTTTGATTTGAACAATGAATGTCCCTTTTAGGATGAATACAGAATCTTAATTCTACTCTGAAGAACTTAAACTGACCACTTTTCTTTTTTAAGAAGCCTTCCAGAGTCTTCTCATTGGATTTTCTTTTTGGTGGCATGTTTTTCTCACCTCTGGGCAGGAAGAAACCATGAACAGTAGAAGATTACTAATACTTTTTATTATTATTATTATTACAACTACTACTATCATGTGACTTGGAGCGCTGCTCTGGCGGCTGCAAGCACTTCAGTGACCGGATCAATAAAGTATCTTTGAATTGAATAATTAGCAGGCTATATTATTTTCTCAGACATTTGCTCAAATATAATAATACTTTACTACTACTATTATCACTAAATTATTATCATAATTATACAACATATAAAGTAGCAATAAAAACTGATTTGCACAGCTAAAAATACAAAACAGGCAATACAAGCTGGCATAGTATGGCATCAACGGGCCTTCTGTGGTTGTAAATCTCTTATTTTCAGTTCATGACACGTTCACAGTGCAGTGGTGGCTACACAAATGAACACAAAATAATTCTGCCTTATAAACAAACGAAAACACACTCTTAGGAATCCGTTTGTTTTTATTAATTGAACGCTTGAAGGGAGGACTGAATTACCAAGATGGCGCTCTGCTTCTCGTCTATGACGGCTCCCACAGCCTGGTTTAACAACAACGCCGCCGTGGACATTGCCTTTCCGCATCTTCCATTTAGCTAGACCTGAGTCAAGAGCCCCATGATAACACTGGGTACAACTTAAGCGGGCGGAAGGATATTAGTTCAGTGCGACCGGCCAAAAGTATATTAAAGGACCGGGCGGAGCAGCGGAGGTTGAAAGCTAACCCAGTTCACATCGCATTCTGGCAGAGAATAGAGCCGTGTCACAGCGGGACTCATGCTGAAGTATGGAAGGGAAAATACGATGGGCGTGCTAACGTCGTGCACAGCATTGCGCGGAATCACATCCTGGTCATAAATTAGTAGCCGGCTGGACTTCATTGAGTAGTCGGCTATATAGCCGGCGCTTATGGAAAGCCCTGGCAATGGAAAGCGGGAGTCTTAAACAACCAAAAATATTGTATTTATTCTGCAATATTTTGTATTTTATTCTTTAAACTTCTGCCAGACCCATGACATTTAGAATATGTATATTTTCCCTCTTGAAACGGTACCTGCAGCATTACAGAACGCATTTGGAGCAGATAGGAGTCTCTAAAAATCTTGACAGCAGCATCTGCGCAGAAAGAAAATGTAAATGCATAAGGAAGTGGATCCGGGTCTGTTCAGATGGGCTATGTTGAAATTGTGTTGGGAGCACAAGTGGCTGTTAGATCGGTTCTGAGAAAGAAATTCCACCTGGTTCATACCGGCTGCGCTCAGAAAAATCACACTCTATCTGCTGCTTCACCTGTTCACACCGATGCATATTTCTCCTTGGCAGTCGACAAGAGCTTCTGCTCAGCTGTTGTTTGTTCAGAGATATTATTTTTTTTCATAATGGGTATGTAAATTATCTCATTAAATAATTACACAATGTTTCTGTGACCAGGAAGTTTGTACACTTCTTGAATTTATCCGTTGAGACACACACACAGCCAGAGATTGTGCGACGTAGTAGAGCGGAGTGTATACTGTTGAAATACACAAATTTATCTACTCTTCATATTTAATAAATACATTTCCTCTCTGTTTCCCAGGGCGATTAGACATGAGGAGAGCTATCTGTATCATATCTATAATCTGTTTAGATCCACTAATATCACATTTGTAATCTGCAGTACTTTAATTAGAAAAATTGCCTTTAGCTTCACAATTGAGTGGATCGCTCGCAGCCTGTTCAAAAAATGGGTCCGATGCCATGATGAACACTTCACGGCACGAGCCGGCCGCTTCGCTCCGCAGCTGGTGTGAACTAGGCTTTAGGTTTGGTGGAGACAAACCTGTCGGTAATAAAAAGTGCTTGGGACATGACTGCGGCATCCCCGGTTAAAATGACTCCTATACTTGAGCCATGTAAATTGATTCAGCAGCTGCTTTGACAAACCGACTGGCTGTGTGTGTTTGAGAAGATCTGGAAAGATGAATAAAAAACAATGTTTAAAAAAATCATGCTTAAATACTCTAAATCACGTACACGTTGGCTTTGCTTAGTTACGCTCTTAATGATTGGAAACGGACTAACGTACCCTCGCCGTCTCGTCCCGTCCTGCATTCTGGCCATGATTCTGACCCTCGCCAGTCCCTCACCGCGAACTACGTTCAGACCTGACACAATTTTCACATTTTGTCACAACCATGATTACCTTTTAACTACCTGTTACGATAATTTGTCTGCACTGTTTTACCTGGATTCCTGACTCTCTTTCGCTTGAGTTCGCTTTTTAAAGTAGTGGCTGATTTTCCCAACCATATATATGCAACGCTAAAATCCCAGTTACACAAATTTGAATGCAGGAAAAACCCTGTACTCAGAGTAAAAGTTACTTAGTTACTTTGTTACAGTCACTCCTGAATAGTACAAAAAGGCAATAAAACTTAAATCTCAAAGTAGTTGCTTTTTCATAAAATCTTTTTTTTTCAAAGCGTAATTGCAGGTTAACTAGAACATTATAAATCAAAATGGGTAACAATAACAGTTACAACTGCTGTGACATTCCCCAATGACCCAAAGAAGACAAAACTCTTGGGTACCATAAAAATGTGAGATATTTAAGACAAAAACAATGAAATTTTTCATTGAGACAGCTGTCAGAGATTTAAATATTTTGCACAAACTTAAAACTTGTCAAATATCGCAGCTGCTAAAAAACTTTGATTTTCTCTAAATAGCCCTGCCCTAACGATAAGCGTTCCTTAGTGTTACCATCAAGACGTTTACTCGCATCATTCACTGATGTCTTTCATTAAGCTGAGCACAACCTTTTATTAAACTATAAATTTACAGTGGTGGTAGTTCAGTTTGGCTTAACTCTACGTGTTTGTGCAGGTTTGATGTGGAGTTGGTAAAAGCTGCAACCTTGGTCTCTGGTCAAACACAATGCAGTCGCCTTTCTTGAACTGAAGCCAAAGTGGTCACTTACTGTACATATGACCAGGGGTTAACATCGTTTTGAGTCAAATTTTATTCCAAGGGGTCTCTTTGTTAGCTGGAACCATACCAATGTCAGATGCTTCCATCTTTATTCTTATTAGCGCAATTTCTCATATCCATCATGCCCTGCAGTATTTCCAGGCGCAATATTTTTAAGGGGGAGTGACACGTTCTTCTCCGGCAGACAGCACTTCTGTTGTACAGTACAGCTATAATATTACCCTAAAATCAATCTGTTAGTTCAATAAATGATATATACTACTACTACTACCACAAAACAAATTGCAAAACTGTTTCCAGATTAACACCTTGAGCTGACACATTTTACACTTGTCAGTCACAAAACAATCGAAGAGGTTATCTCTGGTCTGAGTTCATGTACATGCTGCCTTGATGAATTACCAATTCGATTTCTAAAGTCTGTGCTGAGCAGCTTGTTACCACAACTTGGTCAGTTAGTTAGCATCTTACTTGAGACTGGAAAATGCCCAAATGCCTTAAAAACTGCGGTCACTAAGCCTCTTCTAAAAAAGAGCAGCCTTGATGCCACAGTACTGAGCAACTACCGGAACATATCAAACCTACTATTCTTAGGAAAAGTCTTAGAGAAAGTAGTATATCAACAGCTCACTTACTTTCTCCTGTCTAACAATGTGTTTGATACTTTCCAGTCAGGCTTTAGGCCCCACAACAGCACTGAGACAGCTCTGATCACCTGTGGAGTCCCCCAGGGGTCAATCTTGGGACCACTTTTATTCAACTTGTACATGCTTCCATTGGGTCAGCTTATTAACAGCAATAATGTGTCTTACCATAACTACGGAGATGACACTCAGATCTACATGTCACTGACGGCAGGTGAACATGGGCCTATAGATGCACTCTGTCACTGTATTGAACAGATCAGTGTTTGGATGCAAAACAACTTTCTCCAGTTAAACTCAGACAAAACTAAGATCATTGTTTTTGGCCAACAGACACAAAGAGAAAGTGTTATCAGTCATCTTGAGTCTCTCTGTCTTCAACCAAAAAATCAAGTTAGAAATTTAGGGGTATTCATCAAAGCAATAACATCAACAGCTTTTTACCATCTGACAAATATTGCTAAGATCAGAGGAGTAGTGTGGAAACCAGACTTAGAGAGACTTATCCATGCATTTGTCTCCAGCAGGTTAGACTACTGTAACGGCCTGCTCATTGGCCTCTCTAAACGAGCTGTTAGACAGCTGCAGTACATCCAGAACGCTGCTGCTTGAGTCCTGACAAGAACCAGGAAATACAACCATATTAGTCCAGTGCTCCGGTCTCTGCACTGGCTTCCTGTCGCTCAGAGAATAGAATTTAAAACAGCTCTGGTTGTGTACAAGTGTTTTCATGGTTTGGCACCAAAGTACATCTCTGACATGTTAGAGACATATGAACCATCTCAGGCTCTGAGAACTTCAGGGAGGGGTCTCCTGGTGGTTCCCAGAGTCAACAATAAATAAGGTGAGGCTGCATTTCAGTTTCAGGCAGCTAAAATCTGGAACCGTCTTCATGAGGATGTGAGACAAGCCTCAACTCTAACAATGTTTAAATCCAGGCTGAAAACAATTATTTTTACCCGTGCATATGACAAGTGAAAGTATTTTATCTGCACTCTCTCTTTTTATTGTAATTAATTCTTTTGAAAGTTGATGTTTTTTTCTGTTAAACTGTTTTCTTAATTTATGCAACTGTGAAGCACTTTGAATTGCCTTGTGTATGAATTGTGCTCTACAAATAAACTTGCCTTGCCTTACCTATTTGAAATATTGCACTCATAACATGCCCAAACTGAATGCCTTAAAATTAGCTGCATGTCTCTTTAAGAGCCTAGGACATTCCCCCTTCGACACACAACAATTTCAGAGCGACGTCTCCATCAAGCCCAGCATGTGGACCGCTACAGCGTTCGCTACAGCGATCCATAAACCCCAGCCCCTGGCTGTGTCGGCAGGCACAGTTGGAGGAGTCAGTTTTCCAAATTTGGTCCACATTTCGCCCGTCGAGTCACTAACTACAATGCTGAGCGGTTGTTCATCTGTCTGCGGTTAGTAAAAGTGTATAATATATTATGTAAGCGGCACGGAATGTGCTGTGGTGGAGACATTACCAGGCCTAGGTCGAGTTTACTCCTCCAGAGAAGCTATCCGGATGAGGAAGGTGTTCATGGCTCAATTTTCAGCGGAGAGAGCGGGGCCTTTGCAGCCGCAATAGCTCTTTTAAGAGCCACCTACAAACCTCTTAAGAGCTTTCCTGTCTAAATAGTTTAACCTCTTTATATTGTTACATTTTTTTATTCATTTTTCTGTATAGAAAACAGCTGGTGTCATATAGCTCGAGGCGATTAGCCACAGTATCAGTATTTCCTCCATGTCCTGCTGTATCATTTTCAGTGAGCCGTTGGTGCCGTCTTTCTTTTTTTCAAGAAGGCATTGCACAATTAGGGTTGCGTGAGAGTTTTAAAAAGATAATCAAACATACATAGATTAACCTATGAAACACTTTAGCATGTATTTAAGGATGGGATGACATAAGAATGCGATGAAACGCTTTAAAGAGTGGTATATTATCTAAAAAAACATACTTAAGTACAACTAAAATTAAAGTAAAAAGTACAATTACACAAAAAAACTACAATTAAAGTAATGCAAGTAAATGTAATTCATTACTAAATGTAATTCATTAAGTAGTCACATAATTCAAACCTTATATTTATTGTTCTTGATCACTTGTTCCGCTGCTTTGATTTTTCTATTTATCTTTTTTTCTGATGTCTTGTTGAATATTTTCTTATTGGTAACTATATATATTTTTTTACTGTGAAGCACTTTGGTGGCTTTTTGGCTGAGTAATGTTTTATATAGATAAACATTCATTGATTGACTGAAATAAAATGTTTTTCCATCTCTCCACGTCACCCATAAATACCTTGATTTAAGTCTCAGTGGAATCCTCTTACAACATTTCTGTTGTCATGGTTTTGTGTAAAACAGCCCATATCCGCCGTCTTAAGTCTATAAAGAATATTCACTTGGTATTTTGTGTCAGGCAAGGACAGGCCCATATTTGGGTGGTTCCAGGGCTGGAAAAAAATATACAATTAACATTTATAATGAACTTTATCAAATGTGAGGGCCCATTGGATGTTTGTTTTGAAGGAAAATGGGCTAATCCAATGAGAACTCCCAGTCCTCTACACCCCGCCCCTTTTGATCAATTATTTATCTTTTAACAAAGATAAATAAGATAAAGAAAAAAGAAAAATATTTAACCATGAATACAAAATTAACTTATTTACTATGTTGTGGATTTAAAGGTTATTGTCAATCTGGCTATAGAAGGAATATTAGTTTAATAATTCATGAATTATTCATTCTATTATTTCTTTAAATTTATTTATCGGGGCACCAACCAGGAATTAACCCGGTAAATGTATGTATTCCTCAGAATAAGATTCTACTGGTCAAATAGCTGGTTGCTATGGTTACCAAATATCCAATTTATCTGAAGGGTGAGCCATTTAGCAATGAATCAAACACGCTCATTAATGGAAGCAGAGAGAGTTGCTTAATTTCAAAAATGTATTAACTATTTCTATCACACAGCAAACAGTATTTTTAATGCTTTGCTAAGATGCTAAACTAGATGCTAAGCTGACTAGCGGCTACAAACAAAGCTAAGGACTACAAAGATGGCGACCACCGGAAGCAACAATCAGCACATCACGGGGAACTTCCTGAATGTACTTATGCCGTAACATGTACCTGCACGTGTACATGGCGTACGCACGCGGGCAAGCAAATGTCAGAACGCTGGGGGTGTTTAATGATCAGGGCAATTTAGGCCACGTGTCTCTCTGGAACAAAGAGACTGCATATTTCTTATCACTAGCTTAGCTTTTGGCTAACAAAGAGACTATGGATTGAACAAAGGATGGGGCCAGTCTACGTCCGGCTTCGCTCGTATCTCGGAAATTCTCTGGTATGTGGCTTAACACAGAGATCGAACCAAACTCCAACACACAATCAACACACTGCTTGTATACTAATAAAAGAAACACAGTAATTTCAGCACAACACCAATTAACAAAACATTCAAAGAAGCATGCATGCACAGAAATATTCACGATATTTGCTCCATACTCAGATCTTAATAACAAATGGAACGTTCTTACTTGAAAGTTCCGTATCGAGGGCAACTGCAGAAGAAAAGTTAGTCCTTTTCGAGGGCGATGGAAAAACACAAGGCAAAAAAGAAAAAAAGACGGGAAAAGTTAATGCATTGGTTTGGATGGGGAAACAGATAAACCCTGATGGACGACCAGAGCTCGGATGAGATTTTGCTAGCAATGAACGGGGTTCTGAGAGGGGTCAGGGAGTTTCTCTCCTTGATCACGACTGGGAACTGCCAGTGACTAGAGTGAGAGGGGTCAAAGAGTTTCTCTCCTTAAGCATGACCTGGAGTTGCCGAACTTGAGAGATCGAAGCAGCTTCCTGCTGGTGGTTTTAAATATCGCGGGGCCCTCCTGCACTCCCAGGTGTCCAATCAGGTTGGAGGGAGACCGCAATGGTGTTGATCAGATGGTGTTCTGACCATTCGATATAGATGGTCACCTTTTTGGTGAGAGAGAGAACAGCTCTCGTTTGACCAAGGTGTGGCACCGTAATCCGACCAAAGAGGTTTCCTTCAGAGCAAAGTTCCGCTCTGATAACAGCAGTAAACCAGCGCTGGGAATACGATTATTATTATAGAAATCCTTTGATATGGTTTTCATATATTCAGGGCTAGACCCAAGAAGTATATTTTTCGATCAATGACGGTAATCAAATGTACCCATTTGAGTGGGCAGTGAATGTCAGATAACTTCTCTGAAATATGAATGGAAATGGACAAACTAAAAAAGTGTAATGGGTGTAGAGTCTGACAGCTGCAGGGAGGAAGGTAGAGCTTTAGTCCAGGTCTTGGAGGTCATCCCTCCTGAGACCATCCGCCACCTCATCAGGAGGATGCCCAGCTGTTTGTACAGATGTCAATCAGCCATGTTGAGGCCACACACACAACTAAGCCTCCTTTTGATTTGTCAAGAACATTACACGAAAGTTGGATCATCCTGAAATGTTTTTCCGCTTTAATTTTGAGCATGACCCCAAATCTTTGGGTTGATAAATTTGATTTCCATTCATAATTTTTGTGTGAATTTGTTGTTGGAATATTCAAGAATAAAAAGAATTTACGAGTATTTCATTTATTCAGATCTAGGATGTGTTATATTAGTGCTCCCTTTATTTTGAGCAGTGTTGTCCATGGGCAAAACGTTTTATGCTACCGCCTTACTCATACCATGATGAGTGACAATGAAACACATGTCTGAGATGTCTGCTCAGATGTCGCCCGGCCAAATAAGGTCTGCATTAGGTGGTCAGGAAACAGAGTACGTTGATGAATAATGGGCTACTGGATTAAGGTGGATATGAGCGAGATGTGAGAATAAGGCTCTGATGGAATGCTACCACTCAAGTAACCCCTAGTCAGAGAGGTTAAAGTGTGGACAGGATGGTTACTTCAAAACCCACAGTCATGGTTGACCGCAAAACAACTAGAACCTCAGTGTTCCAAAACCCACAGACGGCAACTGCTATCACATCTTGAGATTGATGAGCTATAACACAAATATTCTGAAAAAATCTTCAGAAAGCTGACCTTGTTATTGCCTTTATGTAACTCTGGAGGTTCAGGTCTGAGTCCATTATTACACCGAGATTTCTGGCCTGATCAGTAGTTTCTAGCTGGATTAACTGAAGCTGGATCGTTCCTCTTTAGGTCCAAAAATAACTATTAGTTTTGTTTCTGTGCAGCTGGAGAAAGTTATGGGACATCCAGCTGCTGATTTGTTCATTTGCATTCATTTAGGGTCATATAGGATGGGATCAAAGTCACTTGGAGACATTATAATGTACAGCTGAGTGTCATCTGCATAGTTATGGTAACTAATCTTATTGGACGTTACAGTGTTTTCCACAGATTTGAAGTTAATGTGTGGTGGTTGCCCGCCCCACCAGGTGGGGGGGGGGGGCTGAGGGGTATGTGCATGAGGACTGCCCTGTGTCTGACCGGGGGGGTTATTCCTAAAGGTTAATAATTTTTTTTAAAGTTAATAGTTGGTTGGTGAGTAAGAGAGAAAAAGAGGCGGAGGAGTGTGTAAAATAACATAAAGAAATACGAAATGCAATATGCGACGGTCGGTGTTTATTTTTTTGGGTCAGTGTTGAATCTGTGGCGCACCGCCACACATTTGTCTAATGCCCCCCTTTTCACTAGGGCCAGTACGGTACGGTCTTGAATGGGTAGGTTGTGTTTCCATTACCATCTCAAAAGAACTGCAGTGGGTGAGGATGTGGGCAGGCTTATTTAAGCAAAAATCATCTCTCTTCTGTTGTTGAAGATTAAATTTTTGGAAAACAGATTTTTTTAACCAATGAACTACTTAGACTTCCATGGCTCAGAGTGATGTTAATCTAGCCATCTTGTTTAATAAGGATACTATGCAGCTTGTTTTAGTGGATATTAAATTCAAGTCAGCTCCAGGACAGGGTGATTGAAATAAAAGGTTTCTGAAAATATTTTTATCATCATCAATTTCTTCTTATGAAAAAAAATAAGGTAGGAAAAATGTATTAAAATCTGAAATCAGATTTGATATTAAAAAATCAGAGATTAAATTTTTAAACCATATCTCCTAGCCCTACCTCCAAGTGTTTCTGTAAATATTCACCCTCTATTCTGAACCTCATCAAAATTTCTGAAATAATTATTACACAGTAAATATAAATTTAAAAATTAAAAGTCATTACATATTCTGTTCAGCGTTCACTCTTACAATGGGTCTTATTTTATTTTTTTAAAGCCTTTACATTCCATATTGGCTTTATTTGGGGTTGTTTTATATGTTTTAATAGCAGGGGCGCCGGAAAAATGAGTGTGTATGTATGTTCCAAACTTGTGGCTACCATGTGACTTCATGCTGATCTCTAATTGGTCACTTAAAGATTCTCCTCGGGGTGCAGAGAGCTGCGCCCGTGGCGAATCAACGCATTGGGGTAATTTTTCCTGCAATCTGATTGATTGATGATACGTGGCTGTCAATCAAGGTTACTGGCAGCGCGCTTGTCACTCAAACACCAACACTCCCGCTTGCGGGTTTACGGAGGTGAGGAAGGATACAGACAGACAACAAAACAGGAGACATGGCTAAACTAAATTTGGTTGTTTCTTTACAACACAATCCTTTGACAAGATGTTCGCTGGAGGAAAAAAGAAAGGATAAAGGAGCTTGAACCGGACCAACCCGATGTAAAGATCCAGCAGCAGGCAAGTGACCGAGGGCGGAGTTACACCCGGGGCTTCTCCCGTCTGTGTTATGCTAAACACAGTTGGCTAGCTGGATGTGAAAGTAATTAAAAAGTCTACCTGAGATTACTTACACTTTAGTTGAAGCAATTGAATCAGTGATGTCTGATATGATGTCTGAAATACCTTCAAGAGGCACAGCATTGTTGCACAGGTGTGAATGCAGCAATGAGCTATGAATGCTGGGAGTGTGTGTGAGAGCTCTGTGTCACACATAAAAAACAAGTGGTTCAATCTGAAGATTGAGGCAAAAGAGGATGATGACATGGCACCACCACAGTGCATCTGCCATTGGTGGGGGCATCCATTGTTAATTATGCACAAGTGTCAATGTGCAGTATTTATCTTTCTACTCAGATATCAAATTATATTTAGGGCTCACATAGCATATTGGTTGGTGCAGCACACAGTGTCCAGAGGCCTCAGCCCTCGACACGTATGTCCCGAGTTGGAGTCCTGTCCTCTTGGACCTTTACCGGGTGCTTTCCCCCACTTCTCTCCCTCTTTCTGTGCTATCCACTGCCAAAAAAGGCTACTATGGCCACAAACCCTAATTGTTAAACACCTTATTAATATTAATACGCTAATAAGTGTCATTGCTATATAATTAGAAAACGTATGCATCAATATACTGTGCTATTATTAAATGCAATATATTTTCATTCAGATTCTCATTTTTATTCTCAGTTTGGAGATGAGGGGCTGAATGTTGTTTTTTTGTGTGTGTTCGTCTACAAGTCTGAAAATGTGACTATAATTCACCATATTTTCATGGCACCAGCTACACACTTATTTTCTTTCTTCCATGAGGATCAGTCTGAGGTCCATATGAGCGTTTAATATATTATTTTATCAGTGTAGGTGAAAGGCCTCTTCACTGACTCAAATATTTATGCCATAATCTGAAAACCTTATAAGCAGGAAAGATCTTTTTCTAAGCGACATATATCAATCCCCATGCCTGACGCCCTTTCTTTGTTTGCATGCTTATCATGGTAGATGGTAAATTTAAAAAAGTTTCCGATTATTTTTCATTATAGCCCATCAGGTAGCTTAATACAACAGTCGTTGCTTACTCCAAACCAATCATAAGCATAGACCCTGGCAGCTCTATCATGGAGAACTCTCTCCTCTTAAACAACAAAAAGTAGCAAATGACTTGAAGTACAACAGATATCACAGCAGGAAGCGGCAGAGGAAACTGTCCCGGAAAAAGGTTTCAGGAGTTCAGCAAAATGTTGTCCTGTTTTGAACTGATCCCCAACGCACAAAAACACTAAACATAGCAATAATTAGCTAAATAAAATACATAAAATCATCATTGTTGTGTTAAACAATAACAATGGATGTGCTGCTTGCTGACATCTGCCCTAACAGTTGATACATATCAGAACAATACACTCATCTGATATTATATTATGTTAATTTTCAAAAGGAAAGCATCATACCTGCTGGTGTAAAGTGTTCCCCAGTAATAAACCATGCTTAAATGGGGATGTGATTAAAGCACTACATGGGAAGCACACGGCCTTTTTGTTGGGTGAACCTAACAAAAAGTAAGAGGCAAATAAGGATGTCAGGTCTAAAGTTAGGGAAGCTAAATGTCGATATAAAAAGAATATTTAAGAGGAGATTCATTGCAGCGACTTTAAAGTCGTTTGAGCCAAAACAAAGGTCAAATCAGATGTTTCTCTAATATGGTTCAACCTCCCGTTTTCTGTTCCAAATTATTGAATGATTTCAACCTTGATCATGGTCTGTTAAAATTAATCTATGAAATGTTATCATGTATACACTGCAGCGTTAACAAAACGAACTAAAACGCACTGTATATATTGAGAAAATGTGCTTAGTTTTTGTTTCATAAAGTGTTGTCATAAAATCTAGAATAATAATTTCTATGTCACTTCCTGCCTACTGTGCTTTGTCACCAGAAACAGATGCAATCATGTTTTGTGCCTTTTTTGTTGCAAAAATTGCTTTGATAAAAACAACAGAACGGGAAATTTACCTTTAAAGGTAAATAAAAGACGTTTTAGGATTGAAAAATATCAGAAGGAGAGATTCAAACAATGATTAAACAGTCTGCAGCAAAAACTTCATAACAGGTGAGCTATGTCTAACACATAAGCTAACATTGCTAACTAACAATGTAGGTTGTGTGTGTATCCGCTGTGTTGATAGACAAGTAATCCCTCTCTAGTTACTGGTAGTTGCTGGTTTTACTGGTAGTCGGTGGTTTTACTGGTTGTTGGTGGTTTTTACTGGTTGTTGGTGGTTTTTACTGGTTGTTGGTGGTTTTTTCTGGTTGATGGTGTTTTTTTCTGGTTGATGGTGGTTTTTTCTGGTTGTTGGTGTTTTTTACTGGTTGTTGGTAGTTTTTACTGGTTGTTGGCGGTTTTTACTGGTTGATCGTGGTTTTTACTGGTTGATTGTGGTTTGTACAGGTTGTTGGTGGTTTTTACTGGTTGTTGGTGGTTTTTACTGGTTGTTGGTGGTTTTTACTGGTTGATTGTGGTTTGTACAGGTTGTTGGTGGTTTTTACTGGTTGTTGGTGGTTTTACTGGTTGTTGGTGGTTTTTACTGGTTGATGGTAGTTTTTACTGTTTGATCTTGGTTTTTACTGGTTGTTTGTGGTTTTTACTGGTTGATGGTAGTTTTTACTAGTTGATGGCGGTTTTTACCGGTTCATGGTAGTTTTTACTGGCTATACAGCATTATCCCGACATGTCAGTCAAGTTGTCCATGTTACTGCGGTTCGCCTAGCGTCATAGGCACTGAAAGCGCCAGAGTCCAATCTGGGAATACCTCCCACTAGAATATATGCAAAATGACCAAAACCATCAGAGTACTCATGGTAGCTTGGCTTTTGTTTTGTTAAGTTGGCACTTAGTGTATTCATAGAACTGTAGATCTACATTAATAGTTGGGGTTTTGAATGTACAGGAGCTCTTAGTGTGTTTACAGAACTTTGAACATTACTCTACCATACATCTTCTATGCTTGCCTGATTTGTATGGTTGTTAATCTGTTCCATGTCAATACATTTTTAAAAAAGCAATCATTTTCTGAGATTTTGTTCTACATTTTTCCTTTTCTTTAGCCTTGCCCCGGTATACAACTTGTTTAAAGAAAAAACATAAACCAAAAAAAACTAAACTGAAACCAAGCATTTTCAAAAAACTAAAATTAAACTACCTTACAAATGGTAAAATCAATTAAAACTAAAATAGAATTTAAAATCCTGAGTCAAAACTAAATAAAGAATAAAACTAATGTAATTTTAAAACCATTATAACCCTGATACAGTGGTCCTCAATTCAATTCAGTTTATTTATATAGCGCCGTTTCACAACAGATGTCATCTCAAGGCACTTTACAAGAAGAGTTATTACAATACAATGTTTAATGTAGAAATTAGAGAACCACAGAAGATTGCGTCGTGTCTTCTCAGTAATCCCTCACACTGAGCAAGCATGAAGCGACAGTGGAGAGGAAAAACTCCCTTTTAACAGGAAGAAACCTCTAGCAGAACTAGGGGTGCAACGGTACATGTAGCCCACGGTACGGTCCGTACCTGGGTACTTGGGCCACGGTCCACGGTACAGTTCGTTACATGTTTTGTGCAGAAAGAGACTACTTTTTTTAATCCCAAAACATATATTTCATTTTTTTGGGAACAAAAGCAGAATGTCACAGTTAACTTAACCCACCACCAGTTACAGGTGTGGGCGGGTGAAAGCCGTGAGAATACAACATAAACAAGCTGTATCTCTCTGGGATTATGGTTCACAAACAGGGCCGCAGAAACAGAATGTTTTCTGTATTTTACCGGTTCTTTAAACGAGAGCGCATCTGACCACACTGACACAGGTGGCAGATAAATATTCTCCGTGTGCCCGCTGCTCAAAGGGCATTTGTGTGTGCATCAATAAATGGAGCGCAGCACATCTCCTCATTGCTTCGTGCTCCGGCGCACCGCAAAGAGGAGATTAACACAGTGCAACCCGGCGCCCCTGAATGCTGGCGCTCGCCCGGGCAGAAAGCGCTCAAGTCGGGAAAAGAATTGTGTACATTTTTTCGTTCCTCACGGTGCTCCGTGATGCACACATTGTGGAGAGGAGGACGTGTCTCTATGCTAATCAGCTGCTGGAGCGGGGAACAGCGAGCTGGTTGTTGCACCTGTGTCTGGGAGCACGGCGCAGTTTGGTAATGTCGGGGCGACGGTAACTACTTACCAGCACAAAATCAATGGCAGTACCGGTACAGGAAGACGGATTGTCCTGTGCAGGGCGTACCAAACTGTCCGGTACTTTACCCTGTCCCGTTGCATCCCTAAGCACAACCAGGCTCAGCATAAGCGGTCATCTGCCGAGACAGTCTGGGGTTTGGAGAAGGCAGCAGAGACACAGAAAGAGCAACAGAACTGATGCAGAAGCAGAAGTGGGTAGCAGGACTGGAGAACGTTTCTCCACTGGAATGCCATCTTAGTCTGGGACGTCAAGCAGGGCTGGTCGGGAGCACCTACTGTAGGAAGAGACTAAGAGAAAACAGGTTAGCGCTTGAACTGAATGCACATCATGCAGTTGGGGAGAAGTAGGAGAGAAAGTAGGAACAGACCCTAATAATGTCCTCCAACAGCCTAGCCTAAAGCAGCATAGCTACTAACATTAACCTGTCTCCTAGCTACTAGGAGACCTGGCTACCAACACTCTACCTGGCATACATTAATCTATCTCTACCTAGCTACTCTACCTCTTCCTATCTCTTCCTAGCTTTTGACACTCTACCTGACTACTAACATTAACCTGTCTCTTTCTAGCGACCTGTCTAACCTGTCTCTAACTGTAAGCTTTGTCAAAGAGGAAGGTTTTAAAGACTACAAATTGAACCAACCATGGAAGCTGGTTCCATAGGAGGGGAGCCTGATAGCTGAAAGATCTGCCACCCATTCTACTTTGAAAAAAGGTACAAATCAACTCAACTGGACTTATTTTTAAAAAGAGCTGACAGTTTCGCTGTCCATCCAGACAGCTTCCTCAGAGCTGTAGTCCGTGGTGAAGACGCCCACCAGATATAGATGTGGTGGGCGTAGATGGTGAATACCCAGTGACTGCTAATGACGCCACTGGCGGGGGGGCCCAGACAAGGCCCAGGTCCAAGCCGTGTCTGGGGCATCCTCTGGATGGCTCGGTCCCAGGTGTTGGACAGCTGGCACCTAAGTCCCCCTCGTCTGTTGATGCCCGGGCGCATGGCTCTCTCTTATGGCTTCCTTGACTCCTCTCTCAAACCACCTGTCTCTGTCCTCAAAGAAGTGGCCCGTCTCCTCCATGTGTAAGAACACAGCACAAGTTGGGCCAGACGATGTTTTCCTCCGGTGCTGAGAGAAGCGCTTCTCCAAGGGCTGAGCTGTTTCCCCAATGTACATCTGATTACATCCCTCTGTGCCGCACGTGATACCATAAACCACCACTGCTGTCCTACCCTTGGGTATCTTGTCCTTAGCGTGTACCAACCGAGAGCGTAAGGTGTTGAAGGGTTTAAGTGATGTACGGACGCAGTGTTTTGGAGAAAATGCGTTCGAGTTGTTCTGACTAGTTAGCCACATACGGGAGGGTGATCTGAGCCTTGTGTTTAGTCAGTTTTCTGCTTTTGGGCTTCATGCCTTGACTTCTGTTTGATACCCGAGTGAAAGTCCAATCTGCATACCCACATTTCTGCAAAGCCTCACGCACATGATGGTATTCAGCCACTCTGTCCACCTCTGAGGTCGTGATGGAATCCGCTCTGTACAACAAAGTGCTGAATACCCCTAACTTGTGGACTAGTGGGTGGTGTGAGAAGTGCAGGTACTGGTCCGTGTGAGTCTTTTTACGGTAGACAGAGACTGTCTGGATGGACAGCAAAACTGTAAGCTTTTTTTATAAGCAAGTCCAGTTGTGTTGATTTATCCCTTTTTTCGGGTTTAATTAACTACCTGGATGACTGAGAAACTACATTGTCTTACCAGTAAACCTGCAGTCTGAGAGCAAAGTGCTCTGTTAGGAACATATGGAACAATCAGGTCTCTTATGTATGATGGATCTTGAATATTAAGAGCTTTATATGTCAGAAGGAGGATCTTGAATTCTATTCTAGATTTTACTGGGAGCCAGTGAAGAGAAGCTAAAACAGGGGAAATGTGATCTCTTCTTCTTGTATTCATTAGAACTAGGGATGTTCGATATTGGCTTTTTTACCGATATCCGATATACCGAAATAGCCTAACTCATAATTTTCGATACAGATATAAACCGATACCGATATGTGGGGACCCCCTCACTCATAAAAAATAAAAACTACTAAACCCTTTTAGGTAACCACAATGAAATATCTTGTATCATGCATACTTGAGCTTTAAAAATTTTGAAAATGTAATAAGTACTAGAATTTTATTTAGGCAATTGAAAAAGGTGCCATTTTTATTTAGTCTTCAAAAGTAGCTGGAACATTTTCTCACACAGAGCATACTGACAAAGGGCCAGCACTCGGGACAAATTTCTAATTTTAGAAAATGTAAACAACATTATACTTTTATAGCAGTGAGGTAAAGTGGAAAAAACTAAAACAAGAATAAAAAATAAAAAAACAGCAAACATTTAAGCAGGGCCAATAATTAACCTACCTTTAGATATATTGAAAGTTGCCTCAAACAAATATCTCAAAAACTAAACCTTGTCATATTTTCAGATTCTGAGAGAGAAAAGACCTAGCTGAAGGGTTTGATATATAATATGTGTATGGTGTGAAAAACTAATCTTATTAAAAAAATAAAACCGATACCGATAATTTCCGATATGACATTTTAATGCCAATATCAGCCATAATGACTTTAGGCCGATGATATCGGACATCCCTAATTAGAACCCTTGCAGCAGCATTTTGGACTAACTGAAGTCTTTTAATTGTTTTCTGTGGACTACCTGATAATAAAGAGTTACAGTAATCCAGCCTTGAAGTAACAAAGGCATGGACTAGTTTTTCAGCATCACTCCTAGACAGGATGGGTCTAATTTTTGCAATATTCCTAAGGTGAAAAAAGGAAATCCTAGAGACATCTTTAATGTGAGATTTAAATGACATATCTTGCTCAAAAATAACACCGAGGTTCTTTGCTTTATTACTGGAGGCTAATTTAATGCCGTCTAGGTGAAGAGGTTGACTTAGTAGTTTCTTTTTCAGAGCTTCTGGTCCAAAGATGACAACTTCTGTTTTATCAGAATTCAGAATCAAGAAGTTTAGAGTCATCCAATTTTTTATATCTTCCAGACATGCCTGTAGTCTACCTAACTGATTGGATTCATCAGGATTTATGGATAGATATAGTTGTGTATCATCTGCGTAACTATGGAATTTTATCCCATGCTGCCTAATGATTTTACCAATAGGAAGCATATATATATAGTAAAAAGGATCGGCCCAAGCACTGAACCCTGTGGTACTCCGCAAGTAACTATTGAGGTTGAGGAAGATTTATCATTTACATGAACAAACTGAAATCTGTGGGACAAATAAGATTTAAACCAACCCAGTGCTGTTCCTATTATACCGACACTTTGAAGCCTTTCTGTGAGAATATTGTGATCAACAGCGTCAAAGGCAGCACTGAGATCTAACAGGACCAGAATGGTCACCAGTCCATTGTCTGAGGCTATGAGAATATCATTAGTGACCTTCACCAGAGCTGTTTCAGTGCTATGATGAGCTCTAAAGCCTGACTGTAACTTATCAAACAGTTCATTATTGTTTAAATGATCACATATCTGGTCTGCAACTATTTTCTCAAGAATTTTAGATAAGAAGGGAAGATTAGATATCGGTCTATAGTTAATTAAGTCGTTTTGATCAAGAGATGGTTTCTTAAGTAGAGGTTTAATTACAGCAATCTTAAAGTCCTGTGGTACATATCCATTGACTAAGGATAGATTCATTATATCTAAAATTGGAGCAGCGATCAGAGGAAAAACCTCTTTTAAAAGTTTAGTTGGGATTGGGTCTAACATGCAAGTTGAAGGTTTAGATGAAGCTAATAATTTTAGTACATCAGAAGGTTCGGCTGCATTAAAGCAGTTTAAGCATATATTAGGTTCAACCATTTTTGATGTTGCCTCATTAACTAGGGAGGGAGCAAGCATATTGGTAAGATTCCCAATTATCTTATTTTTTATAGAGCCTATTTTATTTATAAAGAATTGCATGAAGTCGTCACTACTTAGAGCTTGGGGAATGGTTGGCTCGACAGAGCTATGATCCTGTGTGAGTTTGGCAACTGTGTTAAAAAGAAACCTAGGATTATTTTTATTCTCCTCGATTAAAGATGAATAATATGCTGCTCTAGCTGTTCGAAGGCTCTTTTTATATAGCAATAGACTATTTTTCCACACTAAATAGGAATCCTGTAAATGCGTGGAGCGCCATTTTCTCTCTAGTTTTCTAACGTTCTTCTTCAGGGTACGTAACTCTAAATTAAACCAGGGAGCTAATCTTCTATGGCTAGCCACCTTCCTTTTCAAGGGGGCAACTTTGTCTATTGCCAGACTCAGGGAGGAATTAACGCTATGAACTAGAACGTCAAGTTGTGAGGGGTCACGAGTTAAATCACTGTTTTCTATTGTACTTTTATATATTGAGGGCATTAAAGTTGGAAGAGCTTCTTTAAAACTTGCTACAGCGTTGTCTGATAATGTTTTGGTATAATTTTTCTTTCAGGTTTGATATGATCTGTTAGAGTAAGTTTAAAAGTGACGAGGAAATGATCAGACAGGATAGGGTTATGTGGAAAGACTGTTATTTCTTCATAGTCAATGCCATAAGTCAGCACAAGATCTAAGGTGTGGTGACCGTGATGGGTTGGTCCCTGCACATTTTGAGTAAAGCCTATTGAGTCTAAGATAATGTTAAAAGCTGTATTTAGACTATCACTTTCACTATCAACATGAATATTGAAGTCTCCGACTATAATAACTTTATCAGTGCTTAAAACTAAGTCACATAGAAAATCTGAGATCTGATCTAAAAATTGAGAATAAGGGCCTGGTGGACGATACAAGACCACGAATAAAAGTGGCTTTACTGCTTTGTTATGTGTATGAGGAAGGTTTAAGATTAAATGCTCAAAGGAACTGTAACTATTATTTTTGGGGGATTAATTAGTAAATCTGAATGAAAGCTGGTGTCTCCTTGACCAGTACTTCGAGGGATACTAAAGTTTAAGTAGCTACGGGGAGTTGACTCGCTGTTTCACAGATTGTTTGGTTTTTTATAATACAAGCTTGCATGCTTTATTTACAGTATACCAATTGGGATGCATTGTGTTCTGTGTCCTGATTGATGGGAATTAGTTGACAATCTCCTCTGTGTCGTGTGTCCTGAGCTTGCCAGATTTTTTCGTGTCTGGTTATAAGAATCTTCTTGTCCAACAGCACAAAAAACTACTTCTAACTTTGTTCCTCAATCAGAAAATAAGACACCTGGACCGAGACCTTCAGTGGAAAAAGACGCATCAGAGCAGTGCGCTGACAGCGAAACTACAGCATATTAATCCTTTTTTTTTTTATTCTACAAAGGTTTGATCTTTGAGAACTTTGGTAAGTATTTAAACTAGTGAGAAAAGTGAGTTAAATGTGCTGCAAGGGGTCTTCCAGCCTTAAAGCATATATAATAATAAAGATTACTAATTTTTGCATTTCGCCTGTTGCCTGTAGTTTTTAGAGCATAGCTACAGCGATAAACAAGGGGCCGCTGTACCGGTCACTCATTTATTTCGGTCTTCTGATATTGGAAGCTGTCACTCAAAGGGTGTGTCCTCTCTCCCCTCTTTTACAGTATGTTCACAAATGATTGCTGTAATAGTTATCCTGACAGACATTTAATTAAATTTGCAGGCAACACAGTGTTGCTCAGCCTGCTGCAGGAGGGTGAGGCACATACTTTTGTAAAAGTCACTCACTCAAATTGAATGCTGATAAAATGAAAGGGGTGTCCCTGGATTTTAGGAGGTTCACTGGTGATATCATTCCAACTATTATTGTAGGCACCACTGTTGAGGTTGTTGAGCCATACAAATATTTAGGAACTGTTGTCAATAAACGGTTGAACTTTAATCAAAATGTATTCCAGTTTTGGAAGAGGATATGGCGGCATGGCAAAGCTTGCCGTGACGCTGTGGAATTACGTTTGGCACTCATTGCCTCATGCATCGTCTGGTCTACACCAAATTCAAGAACATGGATATTAGCCCAACCCCCAGTACATATGTATGCAAATATTTGGTGCGTATGGCGTACTGCCTGTATAGTACCTAGGGATAGGTATGGTTTAGGTTTTATCCGATACCAGAGCCAAAACGATACTTTTGAAACAGTGCTGGTGCTTAAACTGTGCTTGAAACGGTGCTTCAACAATGGAAAAAATGCTTCGTCCAAAAACCCTCTTAATTAGTTATTTTAAGTAGGGCTGTCAAAAAAAATTTGTGATCTAATTAAAGGGTAGCTGTAAATTAATTACCATTCCTAAATATGACAAAAAACACTACAGTTTTCAGTGTAAATAAAAGGACAAATCTTGATGCTGTTGCTCTTTTAAAAAGATAAAATATAAGAGAAATCAAGTAACTTTTTGTTTTGAACTCCACAGTCACATTCACAATGTTTGTGTGATCCCATATTAAAAATAATAGTAAAAAGAAGTAGAACTAACCAAAATATATGAATAAACTTAACTTTTGGATATCAGCAGACTCTATTAAATATCAGAAAATCAAATGTAATATAGACTAATCTAATGTCACAATTGACCAACTACTTCTGTTAATAGTTAGCACTAATTTAAAGAGTAACTCACCCCCCTACCAGAGTATAACCCCGCCTTCATTTATTTTTGAAAAACTGTTCAAAAGAAGGCGTTGCCTGGCGGACCAGGAAAAGCACCTGGGAATGAAGGGCTGGGCGTGGTCTGGGCTGTGACTGACATGTTGCTGCGGCGCGGTCACAGACGGCGCTAGAAAGATGGAGGAGAGCCACAGCAACGCGAGCTCCTTTGCCTCAATGGGATATAATTTGTAGGTTGAGTTTTTCTCCACTTCCGTCTCCAGTTCTGTGGAGTAGTTGAGTGGCTCAGAGTCATATCATTACGGGCCGATGTCTCGTCCTCTGCCCGGAGCAGCAGCAGATGCCAAGCCTGTAGCGGCATCGCAGCATAGAATGAGCGCCGTCTCGGAATGGTACATTGTTGTTACCAAATCTAATGCTAAATATTGATTAGCTCGAGTAATTTTGTGTAATTCTACCTCGCCAGGCGCACCTGCAGCAACTGTATCATAGTCTGCAGCAGAAAATGCGTTACAGAGATGCCCGGTATAAAGTATCCAAGCATGACGAGAAAATCATTCAGGAATGTGCAAAAAAAACAACAAAAAAAACTCCACACTATCACAATTATTCCATTAAAAATTCACTCTTAGCCCAGATGTTATTTTCCATTCACTGATATATCAGTTATTCCCTTTATCACAGGTAATGAGCAAATGTCAGCAAGCAGGTAGCCTCCTGCATAACGGAGCACTCAGGTTTTGTGCTGCAAGCAGTTCATAGCACCTCGCTACGGAGGTGTGGCCGAGTTCGCCGGTCTTATATACCCCATCACGGCCAGACTGCTGTCGTCATTATTCCAAGCCTACGTAGATAACCCGAGATTAGCCGTTAGGAATGCAGGATTTAAATTTCAGTGAATTGCCGTTCAGTGTAATCGTTTAACCACTTGAGGCACTAAACTAACAGTTTTTCGGTACAAAATTAATATTTTCACTAAAATGTACTAAAATACATAAAATGGTTACTGCAAATGTAGATAGTGATATTATAGACTCAGTTATAAAGTTTATCAACAAAACAAATTTGATTTTGGTGTGAGTTACTCTTTAAGTCCGAAAACATCACTTTAAAGGAATAATTTTGTATTTTTAACGCAGCAGTATCTCACTATAAAATGTAATGAAGCTATACAGTGAGCCAACAGGCATAAATCAACTTAAATACGGAGCGTTTAAACTCTGCACCGCACACAGCGGAGCTGTTAAACCGAAGCGAAAGGATAATTCTCACAGACAACTTATGAACTTATATCAACACAAAGCCAATATGGCAATAATAAACTCCCATGTCATTTAGGATCACAAACACCTGCTGCTGCACAACAATCCGCAGTTTGGCTGGTTAGGAAGAAGACCTGATGTGGTGCGACCTGAATTATAAAAGGCGCTGTTCTGGGTGTGCGTTTTTCATTGCATGAAAAAAGGGGGCGGGGGGGTTAGTTCTAGGAATTAATCGATCCGTGTTGGTTTGTTAATTTTGACTGCCCTAACTTTTAGCAGTTTTTACACAAAGATAGTTATGTTTACCTTTTCCAGTGATATAGGGAATCGCTATTGTTTGATGGTATGCCCAGAATCCATAATGTTTGACATCTCCGGGAAAATGAGAACCGAAAAAAGGCACCAAAATGTGCGCTGCTTTTTGGTCTGGTTACTACTGTGTATGTCAGAACTGCACAGGCCGCTGCTTGTAGTTTTTATTCATTTTGTCTTCAGGCTTATGTATTTAAGGTCATAAAGTTAACATGTCCCACATTCTTTAATGTAGATATATAAAATTTGGTACAAAGCTAGGACTCTCCAAGACAAACAAAAAAGTCTCATTATTCATATTTCACATGCATCAAACTTTAACAAACTCCTAGAGATTTGAAGGTATCTTCAAAATTGGTCAGGATTGCATTCAGGCATGGGAATTTAAAGGTTGAAAAAATACTTTTCTTATATGTTGAAGGGGCGGGGCTTCATATACGGACCAAATGCCAAAAATATAAAAGCTGTTATATCTCCTATTCATAAAGTCAAAGACAGATGAAACCTGTTATGATGGATGGACATCAAGTCCCTGATGAATCCAAATGGTTAAATTCTGACATCACTTAAGCCACCCATCAGAACAGGAAGTGTAATGTTTTATTGTGAAAGGTCTATAACACCCTTGACCTAATCAACATAAAACACTGCACAGTGATTGTTAACCAGGTGGGGTAACTTTGTCCAATACTGAGAATTTTTGAAAGAGGGTGGGGCTTTGGTGGTGTGGCAAAGTCTGGCGTTACGCACTGGTTATACGTTTGATTCTAATTTCAACAAAAAAAAGGATTGATCTGCACCATATTACATTGGATGGTTATTAATCAAAGCTCTAAAATATATTTACGCAATTTCCAGTGGGAAAACATCTCTGAACTAAAACGAAAGGCCCCTAGCCATTCTTTATTTTAGGATTATGAGATTTGGCACACCTACAGTACAGAACAAAAAATGTCAAAAAAACCTTCTCATTCAATGCGTGTTCTTTATTTTCATGACTACATTGTAGATTCTTAATTAAGGGCATCCAAACTATGAATGAACACATGATGTATGGAATTACTGTATGTACTTAAACAAAAAGGGTGAAATAACTGAACACATGTGTTATGCTTTAACACATGTGGGCGACTGTGGCTCAGTGGTAGAGTAGTTGGCTTGCAATCGGAGGGTCGTAGGTTCGATTCCAGCTTCCTCCAGTCACATGTCGATGTGCCCCTGGGCAAGGCACTTAACCCCCAAATTCTACATTGTCCTACCGAGCCATGTTGGTTGTCGGTGTATGAATGCGAGTGTGAATGGGTTAATGTGGCTTCAATGTAAAGCGCTTTGAGTGGTCAGTAAGACTAGAAAAGCGCTATATAAGTTCAGTCCATTTACCATTTACCATTTAGATTCCTCAAAGTAGCCACCCTTACTCTGATTGCTGCTTTGCATTCTCTAAAGCTTCCAGTCACCAGAAATGCTTTTCCAACAGTCTTGGAGTTCCCAGAGAGGCTTAGTACTTGTTGGTCCTTTTGCCTTCACTCTGTGGTTCAGCTCAGCCCAAATAATCTCCATTGGGTTCAGGTCCGGTGAATTTGGTGTAAAACAAGAAAGAAAACATTTACAATTAAAAATGTTAAATGAGATTTTAGTAGCGGCTGTGCTTGAGCTCTGCGGTCGCTGTACAGGCCGCTGCTTGTAGTTTTGATTCATTTTGTCTTCAGGCTTATGTATTTAAGGTCATATAAAGCAAACTTGAAAAATAAATATCTAATCACTAACATTAATTAGAACCAACAGTTGCTTCGGTTTTATACTGCAGACATTATATAACTCCCTTTTCTGCTTCTGTCTCTCAGTGAGCATCAGCTGTAGTGAGAAGAGCAATCCAACTGAAGCTTTCCAGATGCTCTCCTCAAGCCGTCTCAGCCTCAGGAGTCTGGCTAGCAAAGCCAAGGTACACTTTCTGACATTACTGGAAAAGGTGTTTTGTGCTGAACATGGGAACCTAAATTATGCATACCTGCAAACTCGTTGCTTTCCTCTCAGACTACATCAGAACACTAACTTACATGTTAAAAGGAAAAATAATTTCCAGGGGAGGATACCCCCAGACCCCCTACAGTATTTTACTTGTCACATTTTTCACACCTCATTTTGCAGGTATGGGTAAGAGTTTTAAGGGTATGATACAGCAGACAACTTGAAGTAGCTTTGTGTGGATACTGACTTTAGAAATGTTGCTGTGGTTGAAATTACATTAACACAGTGCAGGCTTCATCTACTCCTCTGACCAGTTGTTTAACAACCCTACCACAGGGTCTCAGTTTTTGAGCAGGGGAAGCTCAAATCATCCATCTAGCTGCAGGTGTCAACATGTACACAGCAATGACGTTTTTCTTTCATGGAACAAGGAAAATTACATTTTTTGATATCTTCTGTATTTCTTACAGCAAATCCACACAGACGTAGCATCAGGTGAGGTCATTGCTGATCTCCAAGATGCCGTTGCTGCTCTGGATCGGCTTATTACCGAGCTGCAGAATCTGAGTGGGAGATTACGGAACCAATCCCAGTGACCGCTCTGTCACGTCAGCCCTTCTTTCCGCATACAAACCTCTGAGTGGTGATCAGTGTTGGATTGAAACTATGCTTTCTGTTATCTTCATGTTTATCATGATTTTATACCATTCTGTCCATAATATAATGTACATGGTTGTAAAGCATCAAGAAGAAAACTTAGTGAAATGTCTCATGTGTAATTCTTCATTTTGTAAAAAAATAAATAAAAATAATAATGGTGAAATCACATATTGGCATGTTGAAACCAATGGCTGCTGGCTGCTCTGCTTTGTGACCGCATACCATGGAGGCCGCCATTGCTCCTCCATTGCTGTAGTACCTCCATTTGGCCGCTAGGCCCCCATTGAAAAGCATTGGACTTTAGACACGTTAAAAACAACTTTAATGCCTGGTGCCCATTTTTGACAAACTTTCTATGGCTACATATTCTTCCTCAGATAACGCTGGGCTCATTAAAAACCTGGGCACCAGGCTGGTTCTCATAAGATAATTTTTTAAAATCTTGCATAATTAATGAGGGGACGGAGCCAAGTTTAGCATCAGAGCTAAAGACGCGGGAGCAGAATGGGCGTGATTACGACCAAACTACACGCCCCGCAAGGGCAGAGTCTACAGTGAAGATCCCGCCCCTATGACCTTTTTAGGAACATGCTTCATCAGACCTGGGGAGGAGGAGTCTGTGAATCCGCCATGAATTCCCCCATGAAAGTCATTTTGGTAAACGGGGAGGAGTGAGGAGGCGCTGTCTATTCTTTTTTACAGTCTGTGGTTGAAACGGTTCCTTTTTTAGGCCTCAGCAGCGAAGCCCTGCGAAGGCCTATTGTGTCTGTTTATTTCTCCAGCGAAATTAAGTGCTTTTTTGGAGGCCTATAGATATATGAAAACTCACCAAACTTGGCATCCATGTCAAGTGTATGAAATTCAACTATTTTAATAGAATTAACAGATGAGTTATCAAATGGCTCGACATCGCTTCATAAAGTTAACATGTCCCACATTCTTTAATGTAGATATATAAAATTTGGTACAAAGCTAGGACTCTCCAAGACAAACAAAAAAGTCTCATTATTCATATTTCACATGCATCAAACTTTAACAAACTCCTAGAGATTTGAAGGTATCTTCAAAATTGGTCAGGATTGCATTCAGGCATGGGAATTTAAAGGTTGAAAAAAATACTTTTCTTATATGTTGAAGGGGCGGGGCTTCATATACGGACCAAATACCAAAAATATAAAAGCTGTTATATCTCCTATTCATAAAGTCAAAGACAGATGAAACCTGTTATGTTGGATGGACATCAAGTCCCTGATGAATCCAAATGGTTAAATTATGACATCACTTAAGCCACCCATCAGAACAGGAAGTGTAATGTTTTATTGTGAAAGGTCTATAACACCCTTGACCTAATCAACATAAAACACTGCACAGTGATTGTTAACCAGGTGGGGTAACTTTGTCCAATACTGAGAATTTTTGAAAGAGGGTGGGGCTTTGGTGGTGTGGCAAAGTCTGGCGTTACGCTCTGGTTATACGTTTGATTCTAATTTCCACAAAAATGTATTGATCTGCACCATATTACATTGGATGGTTATTAATCAAAGCTCTAAAATAAACTGCTCACAAAAATTAAAGGAACACTTTTTTTATTGGGCCTGGCATGAAATCAATTAAACCTGTCTGATAATTTTCTGGTTGGTTAAGCAGCTGAGGGCATCGTTAATCATTTTCAGCTGTATTGGTGTTCATGGACCTAACAACAGGTGCACTACAGTGGCAACAATTAGAAAACCCTCAAAACAGGACTGGTTTTACTTGTGGAGGTCATTTCAAGTTTCTCCCTCTTGATCTTTTTTGGCTGGTTTTGGCTTGAGTAATTATCTCTACTGGTAGTATGAGGCAATGCCTTAACCCTACAGAAGTTGCACAGGTTGTCCAACTTCTCCAGGATGGCACATCCACATGTGCTGCAGCAAGAAGGTTTAATGTGTCTCCCAGCACAATCTCCAGAACATGGAGATTTCAGGAGACTGGTGGTTATTCTCTGAGACCTGGACAGAGTTGTAGAAGGTCCTCAACCCATCACCAGGACCGATACCTGCTCCTTTGTGCAAGTCTCTCCAATATTATGTATTGATGTATTGTATTGATGCACAGTTGTGCTCAATAAAACTGATTACCACACCAAGATCTTTGCACTACTGAATGACTCTAACACGTATGAAACTCTGAAACTAGACCCCACGAGTGGGTACAAAAAGAAGGTGATAGAATATTAACAACTACAAAAAGAAGGCATGATTGACAGAACACAATACTACCAACTTTACCCCCAGGACTCAATTCCTTACCTATATGGACTCCCCAAGATCCATAAAGAAGGGGCCCCGATCAGGCTCATTGTCAGCAGCATAAACTCTGTCACGTACAATATAGCCAAACACATAGCTAATATCCTGGCACCTCTGGTAGGCAACACCCCACACCACATCCGAAACTCCATAAACTTTGTGAACAAAGTCCGGAATCTAAAAATGGATCCAGATGAGACAATGGTTTCCTATGACGTGACTTCACTGTTCACCTGTATTCCTACCATGGAGGCCTTGGCCACAGTAAGAGAACGACTTAAACAGGACAACTCCCTCCAAAACAGAACAAAACTCAAACCAGAACACATTTGCCAACTTCTGGAAATTTGCCTGAACACCACATATTTCCACTTCAATTGCAAGTTTTATAGACAGCCTCACAACTTGTGGTTACCCCAGCTGAAGTTTTGTGAAAACTGCAGCTAGTTCCAGAAGGAAAGCCAACAAAGTGGTTGAAAAAGAAAACAAAAACAATGTAGTCATTCCACATGTGTCTGCGATTTCTGAAAAACTCAGGAGGATTTTTAACAAACACAGTATCCCTGTGTATTTCAAACCCAGCAACACACTCAGACAGAGACTAGTACATCCCAAGGACAGAACACTACATGCACACAAAAGCAACCTGATGTATGCAATCCAATGCAATGAAGAATGCAATGACCTCTACATTGGTGAAACCAAACAACCACTGTACAAACGCATGGTCCAACACAGGAGAGCTAACTACTCAGGCATTGACTCTGCTGTTCATTTACATCTCAAGGATAAAGCCCACTCCTTTGAGGACAGCAATGTCTAGATATTAGACAGAGAGGACAGATGGTTTTAAAGAGGAGTAAAAGAAGCCATCCATGTAAAAGTAGAGAAACCATCGCTTAACAGAGGAGGAGGCCTGAGACATCACCTATCTCCAATTTACAATGCTGTCCTTTCATCCCTACCCAGGAGACTCAACAATTTAACCTCTAATAAGAAAAACAACTGTGACTCCAACAACTGTCGTTATAACACAATAGGGCACTAATGAAGCCGAAACCTAACCTCCACCAATAGGCGACACGCCAACGACCGTCGTTAAGACGTAGAGCACAAAGGATCCATTGACATAATCAGTCTTGTAAAAGCCCTCCAAGAGGTTAAATAGCTGAGTCTCCACACCAGTTAGTTGGACCAGTCCCAGCCTGGTTAGCGGCGAGCATGAACTGATGAAGCCTCTTGGATAAGAGGTGAAACGTTTCCAAGACAAATTACCAAGTCCAGTTGCATTCGATTGAAATTTCATTGAGACAGTGGAGAGGAGAAACTCCCCTTTAATAGTCCATGGACCAGAGCAAAAAATTTCACTTGTTGGTACCACAAGGTGACAGAACTTGCATATGATTTTTTTTTAAAAGCTCTATGTCTGTATTTATTTTGCTATGATAACTGTTCGTGAGTGGCAGCTGTCTTAGTTATCAGCTCATGAAGTTACCCACCCCCTTTAGAAAACTACATTTTTCATGCTGTTGCATATCCTGGTTTGGACTCATGTACAAGACATCTATCGATTTTTTTACACTGTTGGGTTTGGTATCATTTTAAGGAACGTTTTAAGGTTTCATTTAACCTAAGATGTGAATCTGTGTGACCAATATAGAAGCCACTGTAGCTCTTTAAATAATCAACAACACAGTTTCATACCATTTTTGCTTAAATGATATATTATCTTTTAGCCCTGTGTCATCTGGGAACAACAGTGACATAAAATATAATAGGAGGAATACTCACAGGGCCATAAGGATTCAGGAAATATATAACATGCCAATATTCATTCATTGTAAAGAGGGTTTCTGAACATTTAATTCAAGTCTTATGGTTGCAAATAAATTTTAACAAAGATAGAAAAGGTAGGAAGGACAAGACATATTTTTACCTGTGTTCTAGTAAAACTGCTGTGATCAAGCAAGGTAATGTAAGTAAAAAATGATCATTTCAAATAAATTTCAATTCAAATATATTATGAAATTGTTATGAATAGGATTGTAGAACCGATATATTTAGCTCATAGATATATATTTAGGATGTCCCATATTGCTAAATGCGTTTTCTCAATATGAGTTCATTACCACACTCAGTAAACAATCTCTCAACACCAGTTTGACCTATATCAAACAGTATCAAATACAAGAAAAAAAACTGCAGAATATCAGCTTAAAATACATTTATCCAAGACTGTTTTACAAACAGAGCAAAACTCTCTTTTTGAGCTATTTACAGAGATTCCTTTTATTTACAATCTAATTAGCAGAGATGTGGGCTGGTTGTCCCATTGGTTGCTTGTCACATTAGTTAGTACAGCCACACTAGAGGTCTCTGTGGTTTGATTTTTATATCATATATTTTGCTTTTTAATTTTGTTATTTTAAACTTTTCATCTTTTGATTTGAATATACAAAACTGAATTGTATTTTTTATGGGTCAGAGTAATTTTTCTATTTTTATTTTTGTATTAAAAGTTTTTAGCTTTTAAAAATACAAATGAGAGCTTTGATTTAAGATAACATTTATTAAGCAAGTTAAAGGCATGTGTTAGCTAGATCAATCTTTCCATCAGGAGGTCACTTAGGGTTGGTTGTCTCCACCAACTATCTCTACCATCTAACCTATGCATGGTTGGGGGGTGGGGTAAGTTCACCAGTTCATCGCAGGGCAACACTGAGACACACAGAACAGACAATTATGTACATACACACTCATACCCAAGGGCAATTTAGAAAGACCAATTAACCTAACAGTCATGTTTTTGGACTGTGGGAGGAAGCCGAGGGAATTCACACATGCACAGAGAACATGCAAATACCATGCAGAAAGACCCCAGGTCGGGATTCAAACCCAGGGCCATCATCCATTGTTCTGATGAGTATGATAATCCTTCGGCCATGATATTGTATATACAGTGACGTGGGAAAAAAAAAAATCAAATCTATCAAGCACATTTTTCTACCATTCAGTGTCAAGTCTTTGACAGGGAATGCAGAGCTCATAAACATCAGCACGACATGGTAGCTGGTATTTTGGCCCATTACTGCATGCAGATCTTCACTAGAGTAGTGATGTTTTGGGACTGTCGCTGGGCAACACAGACTTTCAACTCCATGTATAAATTCTCAATAGGATTGAGCTCTGGATACTGGATATCTATATAAGGACCCTTCCAGCCGGGATTTAGTCTCTTCTCAGCTAGCTTTTAGCCAAGGGTTGCTAAAAGGGGAAAAGCGTCATCAAATTACCTTTCCTTTAGTGGGGAAGAAGGACAAAGTCATTGAGTTTCTGAGAGAATCTCACAACAAGGGATGCAAAGACTGCTGATATTAGGTTAATTAAAAACACTGATGAAACAAACCGATTGTTTTACACTCAAACCCGAACCAACTGAAGCCGAATTCACACTGCAGCGGAGCCGATAAGAGGTGAATGCCATGCTGGAGAAGTTGCAAAGAGGTACTGTTTCAATGAAGAAAAGTTGGAGCTAATGTCTGGGCAGAGGAAAGATTAGTATAGGATAAATTAGATTTAAGGGTTATGTTTTTCACTGTGATTTCCTTACTGTGTATAAGATATCATCTGCTATCTGTTTGGGTCAAACCCGGCAGTTCGGCCTGAAGTTTTTTTTTTTAAAGTTCTCCTTCACTGAAAGTCTTGAAAAACTGAGTTTTCTTTCATTAAAATCAGTCACTCAATGTTCTGAAAGAATGCTGCATATGAACATGTTATATAAATTCCAATCCCTGAATAAGTTACATAAAGAAAAGAGATCAGAAAATGCCAGAATTTGAAAAAGCCCAACAACCAGACGTCATAATGCTTACTTAGCATTCATGGCCTCGCCTACCTAGCTTTGGACTGGCCACAGGAATGTTGTTTTTGGCCAGGTGAAATCCGAGCGTCTTGCAGCTGCTAGAGGCTACAGAGCAGGACTCCACCAACGGCCATGATGGGCATTCAGAGGAGACCTATCATCTCTGATATTCCAAATATGGGACTCTAACCCAACAACAAACAGTTGAGTTTGTTAGTAACCCAAAACAATCAACAATTGGCTTTGTGCACAATATGACGGCCACTAACTTCCCCTCGAAGTGTGTAATGGACGGGACTTCCAGTCGCTTCCCAGTCCTGTCAATCTGGTTTGTTGTCAGGGAAAGCTAGCGAACAGAGGAAAAATTAGTTTGTTCGGTGTCCACTAAAGGAGATTCGCCTATCAATGGGTTGGAGGATCGTCACTACACTGCTGCGTTCCTAAATGTACATGTTCTTCACGGTACAATTCTTGCCTTAGCTTCCACTGCTTCCCTGCTGATAATGCCACACGTCAGCTCTGGCTAGCTAAAATCCGGAGGGATAACTTCACTCCAAGTAGGGACTAAAGGGTGTGTAGACGGCATTTTCTACCCGCTGATATTGTTATTGCACCACGGGGAAAGAGGCTGCTTAAAAAGGGGCTGTTCCTCTTCTTTTTGAGCGGAACAACTACGAATTGCCTGAGCTAAGAGTGTGTGGGAATGTAGGCCAGGACCGGAGGAGAGCCTTGCTGTTGCAGGTCCAACTGAGGACTCTTCGGGGTCGGAGATGGACGTGGTGGCTCCCGTCCACGATTAATGTCTATATGTAATGATGATATGTAGATGTAATGTTCTAGAAGGCAGTTATAGAACATATAAGACAGACAAATGTGGGTAAATTTTAATTAAAAATCTGTCTATTAAGTTTAGCCAATCTCTGTATCTCTAATATTACATAGTAAACAGCACAATCCACAGATGTATCTATTTTAAAAAGTGACAAACACATAAACAAAAAGCAAAAACATGATTTTAAAAAAGCAAAAAAATTGACAAACCATGACAAAAAAGCAACTAGAAAAAGATGAAAAAGCTTAAAAAATGTAACCAAAATGCAATGACAACATGACAATAAAGTTATCATTTTTGCAAGTCCTAGCAGGGAGTAAGAGGTTAACCACAGAGGACTGCCTACTCATTATGTTTATTCTTAATTTTTATCTAAATATTTATTATTATTTTTACAGATTTGCCTCATACAGACATTTCCAATATTTTTGGAAGTTGATTGAGTCTGCATCCAAGACCAAGATGATCCAGATCACCAACACCAAGGCATCTGCTGCTGACTCGGAAAGGTTTCAAACATCCACGGTATGATTCTTTTATTTTAATAAATCATTGTATGACAGACAAATTTAACAGACTGGCTAGCCCTATCTTAGTGTATCCATGGTTTATTCCAGTAAAGTTGCCGTTACTTTCTCATTTACACCTACTAGCCTACTGCAGGAGGATGTCTTAAATATTTATACATATTTCTGTTTCTGTGTTTGACACGTGCATATAAAACAGTGTCCATAACAGAGCTGATAAGTTATGATGGCAGATAATTTTTTCTTTTTTTTTGTGTGTGTGTGAATTTTTAATCTAAGGCAATTGTAAACAGTGGCTTTTCTTTTACAGAAACTTCCTACTATTGATAAGCTGCTCCTGTTCCTGATTTGTCACTGGGACTGTCTCTTCAGGATCTAGCCGAAAGGTTTGACATTCATCGGACAACGGTAAGCTGGATCATTACCAAGTGGGCCAACTTCCTGTACCATCTGCTTGGAAGCCAACGCCTTTGGTTGCCACGTGAGGTTGTGCATGCTCGCCTTCCACACGAGTTTGCTGCATTCCCTGACACACAAGTAGTACTTGATTGTACGGAGATCTACTGCCAGACGCCATCGGATCTTCTGTTGCAGAGTGAGGTGTTTTCAACATACAAGTCCCACTCTACACTCAAGGCCACAATCGGTATGGCACCTCACGGAGCTATCACATTTGTGTCAGCCTTGTATGCAGGATTCATGAGCGATCGTGAGATCTTCAATGCACTACAGCCAGATATGGCCATAATGGTTGACAAGGGATTTCTAATTAACAATTTGGTTCCCTGCAAAGTGTATCGACCTGCCTTCCTTTCAGGGAAATAGTAGATGATCCCTGACGATGCTCTGTGTACTCAGTCAATTGCACACTTGAGGGTCCATGTGGAGCGCTACATCAGGAGAGTGTAAGAGAACAAATTGTTTGACAAAGTTATCCCAATGTCTTTGTGTGGGATCATTGATGAACTGTTCAATGTAGCCTGTTGCCTGGTAATTTACCAGAATGGTCCACTCATTAAAGCATCGGCTACTTAATCTTTCCAAAGCCCTTAATAAAATGTAAATACCTGAGTTTGATGTTTTTAATGACATTGTGTAAATACGTTATGCAACTATTAAATGTTGGTGTTTGTTTACTCAACTAGAACTTTTTATATTTGAAGGTGGTTTAACAATATTTTACTTGTTTTTATTTATGAATTGTTTTAGCAAACCTTAAATTAATCTTTATTGAGGTTTCACGAATCAAACATGTTCGACAACTCAAACAGAAACCAACTTTAGCCTAGTGTCAAACAGTAGGATTACTCACTTATCAGCCATTCTTTCAGCAAAGGCATGGCCAGTCATTCAGATACTCATTTATGTTAGATTGTTTCATTGTGGCATGGTTATACCAGGAGTCTCCAACGTTTTATTAAGACCTGGCGGCTACAGTTAAGATGGTTTTGTTATGCAACAAGGAACTTCTTATGTTTGAAACATATTTATGTAGCTGTAACTTGAAGTTCACCCTGGAGAGGTAGTAGCCAATATGATATTTAACATGATTTCAGATAGTGAATACTATTTTATCCTAACACTTTACTTTTATTTAACTAAATGTTAGATTGTGTTCCAATGTTCTATCTGTCAAAAAATTCCTCTAAAATGTGAACGTGTAGAACTGTAAAAAGTTACTGATAAGCTACCAATAATGTGCTGGAGAGCTACTTTTATTGATCCATGCAGTACAGTAGTAAGATTTGCTCTGAATTCCTTTCATTTGCATAACTTTGTTGTGTTCAATGCTTTTACTAACTTTGCAAGTAAAACACTTTAAACTACTTTTTCTTTCATTCTTCATTGTTCAATGAATTTATAAATTGGGGAAAGGAATTCACAAACAATTTAATTGAAAGATCTGTACAACACAAATCCATGAAATATGCACATAAATTAATTTCAATTATTTACAATATGCATAAAACAACCTCAAAAAGCTAATCAGATATTTGTTTTCATTATAAATATGTACATCACATGGTCCATCAGTACCTGTTTTTAGATATCTACACACCTTGCAGGTACACATAAAAGTAAAAGTGGTCCACCTATTCCCTAATAATTTTAAACATGCCATGATCTCTATGAATGAGTTGGATGAGAATGTCATCCTCGGTATAAAACACAAAGTCGCACCATCTCATTCCTGTGATCAGGAGCAGCCCTTGCATCTGCCAGTAGTAGCTGTGACTTGACACCAGTTTCATTGTACCACTACACTTTTTTAAATTATTACAATCTACGTAACTTTTCACATTTGGGCATTTTATTTCTAATAAACCAAATGCTGGTCTCTCGGTTGGATCAAACACCAAACCATCTGGAGAAGAGCCTAACCATGGAGAATCTGGATGAATAACAAAACCACAGGGTCAATAGTTGGTGCTCTTGACCCTGCAGTGTTCCTGGATAGCAACCGACTCTTGTGCAAGGCCCCTCATCATGGCTTGTGTGGCAGCTGTCCCCTTCCTCATCTGCTGGGCTAAAGCCAGACTGGACCCTCTATCGTGGCACACTTCCCGAAACCGCGAGGATATAATGCGTGGCTTCCTTACATTGTGCCACTCCACTTTGTCACCCTGCTTTCTTGTGGCACATTCAACTTGGCTGCAAACAAACTGGACACAGGTGGACTCGAGGTGGTAATCGTCCAGTGGCAGCAGCGGTGGTGGAGGGGCATCCGGATGGCGAGTGATGACTCTGCTGACTGGGAGTGGGTGTTGGAAAGCAATAGGGCTACACTCCTGCACTTTTCCAAAAGCTTAGTCAATGAGAGGGACATCAGCGCTGATAGCAATGGTGGTTATGAGAGACGCTAGGTTAGTTGGAAAGTCGTCATACACCACTGCCACTTGGAGGACATCAGTCCGGCATTTCTCCCCGCACTGCTTGTAACTTTTGCTCCTAAAAATAAAATACAACTAAATATAAAAATTCTACATTGGTAAAAAAAAAAAAAAAACAGGAACAACATTTTTAACTAGAATTACCTCACACCATTTCCAACAGTCCACTGCTTCGGCCTTGCGGAGACAAAAACCATGTCGCGTACCCGGCCTGGTTTCACACCCTGTCAGCAAATAAAAAGTACAATACGCCATTAATTACACCACATACTTAGAGAGGAGGGATGATAGGCCTGTATGTAAATTTACATCACACAAATAGTAGTGTCATATACATAAAGTTAACAAACAGGTCTAAATAATGTTATTGACAACTAATGTCTTTGTATTTGATGTGTATAATAAAATCAGCAATAGTTTGTGTCGCTCACATTGTGCTGTCCCTCACTGTTGGTTAAAATAGAACTAGATGGCATCCTAATATATGTCACAGAAGTGGAAAAAAATCTGCTATTTTATTATTTCATAGGACAATACCAAGCAATGTCTAGTAGCAAAAAAGTGAGCACATCCAAGCCACAGCCTAGGGATACAAAAAAATATGAGAATCCAGTAAATAGCCTCGGCCCGATAACCAGCGCAGAACCAACAGAACCCATGCAGCTGGGATCTCAGGCCGGCTGGGTGACGGTACGTAGAAAGCATAGTTCTCTGCCCAAAGGGAACCACCAACCTTTCTGCGTTTCTAACAGATTTTTCCCACTCAGTGACACACCCACTGAGGAACAGACTCTGGTAATTGGCCGTTCGATAGTCCGAAACGTGGCTTTAGAGATACCATCGACCATAGTCAAATGTTTTCCAGGGGCCAGAACAGGCGATATAAAATCCCACCTGAAACTGCTGGCGAGGGATAAGCGTAAATACAGTAAGATTGTTATTCACGCTGGCGGTAATGACACCCGGTTACGCCAATCGGAGGTTACTAAAATTAGTGTTGCTTCGGTCTGTAAGTTTGGTAAAAAAATGTCGGACTGTGTAATCTTTTCTGGACCCTTGCCCGATCGGACCAGTGACGACATGTTTAGCCGGATGCTGTCATTTCATCGACAGTTGTCTGAGAGGTGTCCAGCAAACAACGTAGGCTACATTGATTATTGGAAAACTTTTTGGGGAAAACCTGGTCTGATCCGTAGAGACGGCATCCATCCCACTTGGGATGGAGCAGCTCTTCTTTCTAGGAATCTGGATAAATTTACACTACCGTTCAAAAGTTTGGGGTCACCCAAACAATTTTGTGTTTTCCATGAAAAGTCACACTTATTCACCACCATACGTTGTGAAATGAATAAAAAATAGAGTCAAGACATTGACAAGGTTAGAAATAATGATTTTTATTTGAAATAAGATTGTTTTTACATCAAACTTTGCTTTCATCAAAGAATCCTCCATTTGCAGCAATTACAGCATTGCAGACCTTTGGCATTCTAGCTGTTAATTTGTTGAGGTAATCTGGAGAAATTGCACCCCACGCTTCTAGAAGCAGCTCCCACAATTTGGATTGGTTGGATGGGCACTTCTTGCGTACCATACGGTCAAGCTGCTCCAACAACAGCTCAACGGGGTTCAAATCTGGTGACTGCGCTGGCCACTCCATTACCGACAGAATACCAGCTGCCTGCTTCTTCTCTAAATAGTTCTTGCACAATTTCGAGGTGTGTTTTGGGTCATTGTCCTGTTGTAGGATGAAATTGGCTCCAATCAAGCGCTGTCCACTGGGTATGGCATGGCGTTGCAAAATGGAGTGATAGCCTTCCTTATTCAGAATCCCTTTTACCCTGTACAAATCTCCCACCTTACCAGCACCAAAGCAACCCCAGACCATCACATTACCTCCACCATGCTTAACAGATGGCGTCAGGCATTCTTCCAGCATCTTTTCAGTTGTTCTGCGTCTCACAAACGTTCTTCTTTGTGATCCAAACACCTCAAACTTGGATTCATCCGTCCACAGCACTTTTTTCCAGTCTTCCTCTGTCCAATGTCTGTGTTCTTTTGCCCATCTTAATCTTTTTCTTTTATTGGCCAGTCTCAGATATGGCTTTTTCTTTGCCACTCTGCCCTGAAGCCCAGAATCCCGCAGCCGCCTCTTCACTGTAGATGTTGACACTGGTGTTTTGCGGGTACTATTTAATGAAGATGCCAGTTGGGGACCTGTGAGGCGTCTGTTTCTCAAACTAGAGACTCTAATGTACTTATCTTCTTGCTCAGTTGTGCAACGCGGCCTCCCACTTCTTTTTCTACTCTGGTTAGAGCCTGTTTGTGCTGTCCTCTGAAGGGAGTAGTACACACCGTTGTAGGAAATATTCAATTTCTCGCATGGAGTAGCCTTCATTTCTAAGAACAAGAATAGACTGTCGAGTTTCAGATGAAAGTTCTCTTTTTCTGGCCATTTTTAACGTTTAATTGACCCCACAAATGTGATGCTCCAGAAACTCAATCTGCTCAAAGGAAGGTCAGTTTTGTAGCTTCTGTACCGAGCTAAACTGTTTTCAGATGTGTGAACATGATTGCACAAGGGTTTTCTAATCATCAATTAGCCTTCTGAGCCAATGAGCAAACACATTGTACCATTAGAACACTGGAGTGATAGTTGCTGGAAATGGGCCTCTATACACCTATGTAGATATTGCACCAAAAACCAGACATTTGCAGCTAGAATAGTCATTTACCACATTAGCAATGTATAGCGTGTGTTTCTTTAAAGTTAAGACTAGTTTAAAGTTATCTTCATTGAAAAGTACAGTGCTTTTCCTTCGAAAATAAGGACATTTCAATGTGACCCCAAACTTTTGAACGGTAGTGTATTAGTTCTTCAAAACACTGACAAACCAGGGTCCAGACCAGGAAGCAGAGTCGTAGTTTAACCCACCTCTCTGCAGCTTCTGTACTGTTACCCACTCAATACCCCATTGAGACTGTGTTTTACCCACGGCCAAAATCAAATAGACAAAATGTTAACCTGACAAAAGCAAACTATGAAAACCTCATTCAAATAAATACGACTCGGACCAAACAAGAAAATAGAGTAATTAGATGTGGTTTTCTAAACATAAGATCCCTCTCCTCAAAGACTTTATTAGTAAATGACTTGATATGTGATAATAAAATGTATTCATTTTGCCTATCAGAAACCTGACTGCAGCAGGAGTATATTGTAAATATAAATGAGTCAACTCCTACCAATTATCAACAATTTCTCATTCCTAGAAGTACTGGGCGAGGAGGAGGAGTTGCAACCATCTTTCATTCAGATTTGCAAATTTGCCCTAGACCAATTATTAACTACAGCTCTTTTGAACATCTAATCCTTAGTTTTCCTCATCCAAGCTGCAAAACATTAAAACCACTTTTGTTTGTGGTTTTGTGTCGTCCACCAGGCCCTTACTCTCAATTCTTGGACCAGATCTCAGATTTTTTATCTGATTTAGTTTTAAACACTGATCAGGTAATTATAGTAGGGGATTTTAATATTCACCTTGACACTGAAAGTGATAGCTTAACTGCAGCATTTAATATTATCTTAGACTCAATTGGCTTTACTCAGAAAGTGAAGGGACCCACACACTCTGGTCGGCACACTTTAGACATTGTACTGACATACGGCATTGAGTGTGATGAACTAATAGTCCTCCCACATAACCCAGTCCTATCTGACCATTTTTTGATAACCTTTGAATTTACTTTACTCAACGTTCCAAAATCTGAAAGAAAATTTCATTACAGTAGAATACTGTAACAAGTTTTAAAGAATCTGTTCTATTCTTGTTTCCGTATGTGTCTCTGAATACCACAGTGGATGGCAGTAATTCAAACACTAACCCTTCAGAAATTGATAGTCTGGTTCAAAGTATTACTTCCTCCCTGCGTTTGGCACTAGACAGTGTAGCCCCATTAAAAAAGAAGGTAATCAGCCATAGGAGGCTGGCTCCCGGGTTTAGTGCAGAGTTACGTACTTTAAAGCAGAACACTAGGAAACTGGAGAGAAAATGGGACTCTACATACTTAAATGATTTCTTTCTAACTTGGAAAAAGAGTCTACTACTTTATAAAAACGCCCTTCAAAAAGCTAGAACAGTATATTTTTCATTATTAATAGAGGTAAATAAAATAATCCAAGGTTTCTTTTGACTACAGTTGCCAAACTTACACAGAGTCAAAGCTCTGTTCAAGTCAATTCAATTCAATTTATTTATATAGCACCATTTCACAACAGATGTCATCTCAAGGCACTTTACAAAAAGAGTTATTACAATACAATGTTTAATGTAGAAATTACAGAACCACAGAAGATTGCGTCGTGTAATTCTCAGCAATCCCTCATACTGAGCAAGCATGAAGCGACAGTGGGAAGGAAAAACTCCCTTTTAACAGGAAGAAACCTCCGGCAGAACCAGGCTCAGCACAAGCGGTTATCTGCCGCGACCGTCTGTGGCTTGGAGAATACATAACAGAGACACAAAAGAAAGAGCAATAGAACTGATGCAGAAGTTTGTTGCAGGACGTGGAGAATTTTCCGTCACTGCAATGCCATCTTAGTCAGGGTCGTCAAGCAGGGCTAATCCGGAGCACCTACTATAATAGAAAACAGGTTAGTGCTTGAATTGACAGCACATCATGCAGTTGGGGAGAAGTAGGAGAGAAAGTAGGAACAGACCCTAATAATGTCCTCCAACAGCCTAGCCTAAAGCAGCATAGCTACTAACATTAACCTGTCTCCTAGCTACTAGGAGACCTGGCTACCAACACTCTGTCTGAGTCCTCCTGATCGAGGCTCAGCCCGTGGACGGTGTAGGGCCGGTAACGGCCCCCGTCATGCCGGGGTCTTCTCGGAGTCGGGTTGTTTGAGAATGCAGCCCAAAGTGGGTGGTAAACTCCATCTAAGGCTAAATACCGGCACGAGACCGATAGTCGACAACTATCTTAAGGAAAAATAGACAGAACTGAGAGGACAGAGTTGAAGAGGGCGAGAAACGTTTAAGAGATAAACGGGTGGGGTCCGCACAGTCTGCCCGGGGGATTCAACCCGGCAGGTAATGGGCGGCCGCACTGTGCGGGAGGATCCCCTTGAGGGACCTCTCTCCGGCGCTGGCTGGCCCCCGTGGGGCGCATTTCTTCCGCGGCGGTAAGCCGCGACCGGCTCCGGATCTTTACCTGGCTTACATTAATCTATCTCTACCTAGCTACTCTACCTCTTCCTATCTCTTCCTAACTTTTGACACTCTGCCTGACTACTAACATTAACCTGTCTCTTCCTATCTACCTGTCTGACCTGACTCTAACTACCTATAAACATATCTCTAACTGTAAGCTTTGTCAAAGAGGAAAGTTTTTAGCCTAGTTTTAAAGATAGACAAATTGTCTGCTTCACGAACCAACCCTGGGAGCCGGTTCCATAGGAGGGGAGCCTGATAGCTGAAAGATCTGCCACCCATTCTACTTTTAGAAATCCTAGGAACTACCAGTAAACCTGCAGTCTGAGAGCGAAGGTCTCTGTTGGGAACATATGGAACAATCAGGTCTCTTATGTATGATGGAGCTAGATTATTAAGGGCTTTATATGTCAGAAGGAGGATCTTGAATTCTATTCTAGATTTTACTGGGAGCCAGTGAAGAGAAGCTAAAACAGGGGAAATGTGATCTCTTCTTTTAATATTCATCAGAATCCTAGCAGCAGCATTTTGAACTAACTGAAGACTTTTAATTGTATTCTGTGGACTACCTGATAATAGACAGTTACAGTAATCCAGCCTTGAAGTAACAAAGGCATGGACTAGTTTTTCAGCATCACTCCTGGACAGGATGGTTCGAATTTTTGCAATATTCCTAAGGTGAAAAAAGGAAATCCTACAGACTTCTTTAATGTGAGATCTAAATGACATATATTGGTCAAAAATGACACCGAGGTTTTTTGCTTTATTACTGGAGGCTAATTTACCGTTGAGCCAACTATTCCCCCTTCTCTCAGTTGTGATGACTTTATGGGCTTCTTCATAAGTAAAATAAATTCTATTAAAAATAAAATCATTGGCATTCTCCCAAACATGACTAACTCTCTCTCAGTAACTGAGGCAGTATCAGAGAGAACTGCAGAACCATGTTTAAGTCTGTACCATTTTGATTCTGTTGAACTTTCGGAATTATCACAAATATTAGTTTCATCTAAACCCTCAACTTGTTTGTTAGACCCAATACCAACCAAATTATTTAAGGAAGTGTTCCCTCTGGTTACTGGCCCTATCCTAGACATGATGAATCTATCTTTAATAAATGGATATGTGCCTCAGGAATTTAAGGTTGCTGTAATTAAACCTTTACTTAAGAAACCCTCCCTGGATCAAGATGATTTAGCTAACTACAGACCTATATCTAACCTTCCTTTCTTATCCAAAATTCTTGAGAAAATAGTTGCTAATCAAGTATGTGAGCATCTAAACAGCAACAACCTGTTTGAGGAATTTCAGTCAGGTTTTAGAGCTCATCATAGCACTGAAACAGCACTGGTAAAAGTTACTAATGATATTCTAATGGCCTCAGATAATGGATTTGTGACTGTTCTGGTCTTGTTAGATCTCAGTGCTGCTTTTGACACAGTCGATCATAATATTCTCTTAGAAAGGCTTGAACATGTTGTAGGGATAAAGGGAACAGCACTAGGTTGGTTTAAATCATATCTGTCCAAAAGATTCCAGTTTGCTCATGTCAATGATAAATCGTCTTCACACTCAAAGGTTACTTGTGGAGTACCACAGGGTTCTGTGCTTGGACCGATTCTCTTTACTATATATATGCTTCCAATTGGTAAAATAATTAGACAACATGGTATGAATTTCCACAGTTATGCTGATGATACACAATTATATTTATCCATAAAACCTGATGAAACCAATCAGTTAGGTAGATTACAAGCATGTCTGGAAGACATAAAAACTTGGATGACTCTGAATTTTCTGCTCCTAAATTCAGACAAGACAGAGGTTGTTTAACCTTTAAAAAGGAAACTGCTAGGTCAATCACTTCATCTGGATGGCATTAATTTGGCCTCTGGTAATAATGTAAAGAACCTCGGTGTAATTTTTGACCAAGACATGACATTTAAATCTCATATTAAACAGGTTTCTAAGATTTCTTTCTTTCACCTCCAGAATATTGCTAAAATTAGAAACATCCTGTCCAGGAGTGATGCAGAGAAACTAGTCCATGCATTTGTTACTTCAAGGCTGGACTACTGTAATTCCTTATTATCAGGAAGTCCACAAAATGCAATAAAAGCCTTCAGTTGATCCAAAATGCTGCAGCAAGAGTTCTGATGAATATTAAAAAGAGAGATCACATTTCTCCTGTTTTGGCTTCTCTCCATTGGCTCCCTGTTAAATCCAGAATAGAGTTTAAGATCCTCCTCCTTACTTATAAAGCCCTTAATAATCAGCTCCATCATACATCAGAGATCTGATTGTTCCATATGTTCCTAACGGAGCACTTCATTCTCAGAATGCAGGTCTACTGTTAGTTCCTAGGATTTCTAAAAGTAGAATAGGAGGCAAATCTTTTAGTTATGAGGCTCCTCTCCTGTGGAACCAGCTCCCAGTTTTAGTCCATGAGACAGATACTCTGTCTGTTTTTAAGACTAGGCTTAAAACCTTCCTTTTTGATAAAGCTTATAGTTACTCATATAGACACTAGACCTTATAATCCCTCCCTGATTTCTAACAGTAATGTATTAATTTACCAGAATAAAATGATTAGAGAATTTAACAAAGGTTGAATCATTAATCAGGACAGAAACAGATTTACACCAGGTTTTAAGGCTAGAAAGTGATGGACAAAGATAATGCCAGAGTCTTCGGAAGAGCGGGCCTTTATCTACTCCAGTTATATCACTTACCAATAATATTATCTCTCTAATACATAGATTCTGGAGAGGGCGCGTCCTATGAGCAAAGAGAGATGCATAAGCACTACAATACTTACCCACTTACCTCCTCCTTTCCTCCTGGATTTCCAGGCAGGGAGTAGAGGGAGATGGAGTGTTCAGCCCGATCCGGCGAGGGGAGGATGCAGCCCGGTCCGGCAGCCCTCCTCAGCTCCATCTCCCTCACACTGTACATTGCTAATAGACTTAAGAATTAGGAAAAAAAATATCATTTTTCAGACTCAACTGACCCTAAAACACCTTCCACTTTTCTTTTCTACTACTCTCCGGATCTATATTTTTCCTAATGTTAATGCAATTGTTAACCCAGTTTTCTCTCAGTGTTTTTCTCCCCATAGAAGCTCTACCCCGGTCTGGTACCCTGCTCAGCTATAATGCCCCCTGCTGGATGGGGAGCGTTGGTCCAGATGATGCTCAAAGTCACCGAGCATCCTCCCTGCTCTCTCTTTTCTGTCTTCTCAAACCCCCAGACGGTTGTGGCAGATGACCGCTTGTACTGAGCCAGGTTCTGGTTCTGGTTCTGCTGCAGGTTTCTTCCTGTTAAAGGGGAGTTTTTACTCTCCACTGTCGCTACATGCTTGGTCAGTATGAGGGTTTGCTGATGAATTGCTGTGGTTGGAGTCTGCATGATCCGGGCACAACCTCACGCCGATGACTCAACGTAATCTGCTGGGATTCCTTACATAGAAAACTTAACTGATTGGAATGTTTGTATAATTGTAATGAAATGACTTTTGTTGTAAAGTACCTTGAGGTGACATTTGTTGTGAACTGGCGCTATATATATATATAAAAAAAAAAAAAAGTGAATTGAACATAAGTCTAACATTAGTGACACAAGAACCCCAAAACATAGTCCGACTGGCATGGAACAACAGATGAACGTTTTTGTTGTTGTTTCACCCTACTCTGAGTTCATGGGGCTTGTCATGCTTTCGCATTGATCTGTAACAGACTGCCCTGACGCTCACCCTGCCTAACAAGTCTTTGTTAGAAACTGTGGAAAATTGAGACTGTAAGACAAGTGAAACTGTACAGCTTGAGGTTACTTTGTAAGATAAACTGACTGAAGAAAGACTATTAAAAAAAGTTCTGTGGTTCCTTGGTGGTTTTGGCATCGAATTTCATAAGCCCTTCTGCACAAGCAGAAAAAGACAAATTATTATGTATGGAGGTGGAAAAGTCTCATAATAAATAAACTAACGCAGGGTTTTTCACGAATGCATATGCCCATTCGGAAATGCACATGGTCTGTTTCAAAAATGCACATGCTCAGGTTCACAAATATAATTGTCAGAAACACTTGTGATATAAATTCACATATGCACACGATGAGGTTAAAAAATGCACACGATCTGTTGCAGAAATGCACAAGCTGTTTCACGACGATTTTGGTTCCTGCTGTCGCCAAAAAAAGAAAAATCTACTGGGATTTGAACCCACAATAACAAAGTTAAGAAACCTGCATCCTACTCACTAAGCTACAGTCACATTATGAACATCACAGGCAGTCAGGACCTCTGATCAAGCAAACAGAATACCACATGTTCACACAGCTTATTAAACCGCGGGAATATATTGCGAGTCCGTGCGCACAGTTTAACAAACCAAGGAAACGGGTTAGTAATTCATGCCCACTGTTTAATAAACTGAGGAAATGGATTAGTAATTAGTAATTAATGCCGGGGTCCATATGTTCAGCCCACAATGAGGACAGGACATGTTAGGAGCCATGCGACTGGCTGAATGCAAACACGGCTGGGTAGTGATGAATTTGATTGACATATTCCTTAGCCACATTTGTTTCTTCATGCTAGGCGAGTCTCAGAACTCACCACATGGAATTCTTTCACGAATGCAGCGAGGTCCACAAATGGGAAGTGGTGGGCTCATGCACATTCAGGGATTTGTATGATCTGTGAGTATATATTTGTAGCCTCTCTCAAAATTATATTTGTGAAACAGCTTGTGTGCATTTCTGAAACAGTCCGTGTGCATTTTTGAAACAGGTTGTGTGCATTTTTTAAGGAGATTGTGTGCATTTTTGAAACAGATCATGAGTTTGTGAAACAGACATTGTGCATTTTTGAACTTTATCGTGTGCATTTGTGAATTTATATCACAAGTGTTTCTGAAAATTATATTTGTGAACCTGAGCATGTGCATTTTTGAAACAGACCATGTGCATTTCCGAATGGGCATATGCATTTGTGAAAAACCCTGTGTTGGTTTATTATGAGACTTTTCCACCTCCATAATTATACAAAGGCAATCTGCGGTCATACACCCAAGTCCCCAAATTTATAGGCAAAAATATGTTTCCTGTGCATCTTTACCAATACTGGATTAATACAAAACCATCTAAGCAACTACTAACTAACACTAAGGCTGTCTACAAAAAGGGACTACACAGACTGTACTTTTTGAGAAAGCTTAGATCCTTTAAATCATAACTCTCGCCATAATGCAACTTGGCATCTTTTTGTAAATGTACGCAAGTCAAACATTTGCTTAAAAGCACAATTACGACGAAAGCACCACTTGAGATATTACCTATTGTCATTTTCAGGTTTAATAGCATTTTAAATGGGAGTGAAAAGGGGCACTACCATTTTAATGTGATCATACTATAGTACATACTATGCATTGCTTTTAGAAATAGACTGGCCAACATGAAACTTGGGCTTACCTTGTATTGCTCTATAAACCTCTGTTCCCTCTAAAGGATGTTTCCCCTTTTTCCCCATTCCCTTCAAATTAAATTGGGCCATGAGATTGTTGGTCAACAGCCTAAAGAAAAGACATTTCAATAAATGAATGTGAAGGATATACAGCCGTGGCCAAAAGTTGAGAATGACACAAATATTAGTTTTCACAAAGTTTGCTGCTAAACTGCTTTTATATCTTTGTGTCTGTTGTTTCTATGATGTACTGAGATCATTATGTCAGGCTGATTGTGTTAGAATGGCAGACTTGACATGTTAAAAGGAGGGTGATGCTTGAAATTGTTGTTCTTCCATTGTTAAACATGGTGACCTGCAAAGAAACATGTGCAGCCATCATTGCGTTGCATAAAAATGGCATCACGGGCAAGGATATTGTGGCTACTAAGATTGTACCTAAATCATCAATTTATAAGATTATCAAGAACTTCAAGGAAAGAGGTTCAGTTCTTGTTAAGAAGGCTTCAGGGCATCCAAGAAAGTCCAGCAAGGGCCAGGATCGTCTCCTTAAGAGGATTCAGCTGCAGGAGTGCCACCAGTGCAGAGCTTGCTCAGGAATGGCAGCAGGGAGGTTTGAGCGCATCTGCACGCACAGTGAGGCAAAGACTTTTGGAAGATGGTCTGGTGTCAAGAAGGGCAGCAAAGAAGCCACTTCTCTCCAAAAAAACCATCAGGGACAGATTGATGTTCTGCAGAAAGTTTGGTGAATGGACTGCTGAGGACTGGGGCAAAGTCAGATTCTCCCATGATGCATCATTCTGATTGTTTGGGGCATCTGGAAAAAGGCTTGTCCGGAGAAGAAAAGGTGAGCGCTACCATCAGTCCTGTATCATGCCAACAGTAAAGCATCCTGAGACCATTCATCTGTGGGGTTGCTTCTCATCCAAGGGAGTGGGCTCACTTACAATTTGGCCCAAAAACAAAGCCATGAATAAAGAATGGTACCAAAACACCCTCCAACAGCAACTTCTTCCAAAAAAAGTTTGGTGAAGAACGATGCATTTTCAAGCACCATGGAGCCCCGTGTCATAAGGCAAAAGTGATAACTAAGTGGCTCGGGGACCAACAGGTTGACATTTTGGGTCCATGGCCTGGAAACTCCCCAGATCTTAATCCCATTGAGAATTTGTAGTCAATCCTCAGGAGACAGGTGGACAAACAAAAATCCACTAATTCTGACAAACACCAAGAAGTGATTATGAAAGAATGGGTTGCTATCAGTCAGGATTTGGCCCAGAAGTTGATTGAGAGCATGCCCAGTTGAATTGCAGAGGTCCTGAAAAAGAAGGGCCAACACTGCAAATACTGACTCTTTGTATAAATGTCATGTAATTGTCAATAAAAGCCTTTAAAACGTATGAAGTTCTTGTAATTATATTTCAGTTCATCACAGAAACAACTGAAACAAAGATTTAAAAGCAGTTTAGCAGCAAACTTTGTGAAAACTAATGTTTGTGTCATTCTTAAAACTTTTGGCCACAACTAATCCTTTACACTAGTTGATCAGTGTTGCAATGCGCTACGAGGAAGAACCAGAAATTAAACCACAACACAGGAGTGAGCAAAAACTTAGCAGGAGATTTTATTTTACAACAGAGTGGAAACGTACAAATACAGTTCTAAAGACTGGATCTCTGGTTCTGGTATTTCAAAAAGAAGGACAACGGTTAGTGACTCCGGGGGAAGAATTGTGGATAGTGATCTGTCATTCTCACCAACCTGCAGCGGGGATGCAAGCGGGGGATTCCCCGGGGCGGTGACGCCAGAGGAACAGAGGCTGCAGCAGCGCTTTGTAAACACAGACGTGTGACAGGGTGTGGGCTCCGTTTGCTCCTCATCCTGAGAAGTGATATTTAGAGTCTTAAATAAATCACCGTTGTTTCTTGGGGCTGATCTGACATCCAGAACCGGGGGACAGACACAGGTCATGCATGGACGGGCGGTGATCGGTTAATCAGCAGGAGGCAGTGGACAGGATCCGTAGCAGGCTTTGGTGTTAGGAGGTCAGAAAGGCGATCGTGGTTTGTCAGGGGCTTGGCAAAGGCAAAAAATGGTAGGAACGTGAAACAGGTCGGCGTTGGAGATGGAGATCAGAGTAATAAGGCTGGATATCTACAGGCGTGAGCGTTCAAAAATCTGGCAAGGAAGCAGGGGCAAGGAGACGTTTAAATAGTGAGAGAGACAGGTGGCCCTACTCACATAGGGGTGGCCATAAGTACATACATGCATACATACAGTATACGCACATTACATTGTTCTTGGTGTAGGGAAACAACAAAACGAGGGTTTGCCTGTAGCCTAAACTGTGTCCGTTACTATCAATGGCAATAACCTTCTTATTGTTGGTATACCATTTTTACATATATGGTAGATAGACAAAATGTCTAGATGACTGTTCTTTATTATGATGGCTACTGTACTTAACATTTTTATTATATCATGGTTGGGGTGAATACTCGATTCTGATTGGCTGGAGGGTGTACATTAAAAAGTGATAATGCACACCTAGGAAAGGCGTCCCGTCAAATTGCCTGATGACAGTTCTAAATTATTGCGCTGGCTCAAATTGCAACGGAGTCTCAACGTTATTAGCATCATCCTCTGGACACACACAAGCAGTAAGTAGTGCACTGGCCTTCTGAATATGATATTTTGTATCACGTAACGTAAGGTAAAGCCATCATCTCACTTCCCATCATGATAAATCGCTGCGGTCGGCTGGCCACGTTGCTTGGCAACACCTGTATATGGGAGATATTAAATAGTGCGCTCAACTTATGTAAAAAAAAAAACAACTCGCGATTTTAACTCATTAAAGTATTATTAATTGATTAAATATGTCTTTCTTTCGTAAGTGACCATGGTATAAGCAGGACAATGCCCTTCGAGTTGACCATTATCAGAAAACAATGGACTTGGCGGAAGCTACCGTCCGACGCGAAGCCTCCGCGTGGTCCATTACTTTCTGATAATGAACACCTCGTCGGGCATTATCCCTTACTTGTTTTAGTCTGACATAACCAGAGGTGGAAGTAATTAAAAATACTCAGATTACTGTAATGAAGTAGTTTTTGGGGTACTTTTATGAGTAGATTTTCAATTCTGTACGTTTACTTGTACTTAAGTATTCATTAATCCGTGTAATCTACTAAATCACTTTTAAAATCATAGTTGAGTACTGAGTACAATTTTAATTCATATCCATACCTTTTATCTGCATTTTGTAGCCAGGGAAAACACTTGTTTTGTATCTTATCAATTATTAATGATTAACAGATTGTTGGTGTTTTAACTTTTGGTAAAGGAAAACACAATTTCCAGCCCTAGTCTGGAGAAGTGACGGTGACATCAGCCGTTAAAAGGAACTAATACTATGAGGAGATTTTTTATGAATACTTTGTACTTTTACTTGAGTATTTCTCCAACACCAGTTCTCTTACTTGTAACTGAGTAAAATTTTAGCAATGTAAGAGTACTTGTACAAGAGTACAGCTTTTCAGGACTCTAACACTAGACATTATTGTAGGCAGATTGTCACCATTCCCATGAATTACATGACAGGAAATACCCACAAATGTAAATCTAAATAAAAACAAGTGCCTCAGCTTTGAGGAGCTCATCCTGTCTCTTCTTTCTGTTATCTGCTGCTCACTTTTTCATCCTCTTTCCCTGCTTGTCCCAGTCAGAGTGCATGTGTTTGTGTGTGACCCTCCCTGTTCCCGGGCCCTACTGCTCTGTGTGTGGAACGGACACGCAGTTGCTGTTACACATTTTGACCAATCAACTGTGGCTTTCACCAAAACAAGCGCGAAAAATACCCCAGGCCGGCTCGTTCTCGACCAACACATCACTACTCTCAGGGGTTTGTGAAGTTTAAGTGCATCTCTTGAAGATGATGTGGAGTTGTATGACTACAATGTCCCCTATATTGTCAAATACAGTATGATCCATCTCTGCCAACCACCCTTCACAGAATACTTTCACGTTATCTGATCCAGAACGTCGGTAAACTCAATTTAAACAGCGCAAAATGACCGCCTGTGGACATTATAGGCCGAAATGATCATATTTCCGTTTTTATTTACACAATCATAATAATAATCAAACTAGCTTTAATGAAAATTCATGTAGTTTTAGGAAAAGTCAGAGACCAGCAAGGCTTTTTGATTTAACTTGACGAAGTTATTGAATATACACATTTTAAAATGGTAACTTGCCGTTCTAGTGTTAAGACACAGGCGTGCACACACACAATGTATGCTTGCCTGACTGAGGGCGTTTTTGATTTATTAGTCCTTCCACTAACAGAACGAAAACAAGTCTATACAGAACTCTTACAGGTGTGTACTGTCATATTTAGATGTTTACAGCTCTAGTTGATGATGTGAAATTCCGATTGATCATGTGTTCTGGCTCTTTGTCCATTACTTTGACATGGTGGCTCACTGGCAAAGATGATGGTTGTGGACTAAAGCCATGAGTTCAAATCCAGGCTGGGTATTTTATATTATCACTTTTTCCATGCAATCAAAACTATTTTTGAGAGTTTTATGATGAAGATGTAAACCAATAAAAATCTCACACTTATTGCATTGTTAAATTTACTTGGTTTGTTTCTGTTTGCTCTCAACACTGAAATGTTTCAATATTATAGGAGAAATGCTAAACAGACGTACTTTAGGTTGATGCAAGATGTATGAAATATAAGATAACTGTACTATCTTACACAGCTTTGTGCGGGTCAGTTCCTAGCAGCAGGACAATTAACAAAAATCAAGAAGAAGGGCGACCTGACCAGACGCACCTAACTCTGCTCTATTGACAAAGTTCCCAATTCAAAAAAAAAAACTAAACTTCCTAATCGAACCCCCCCCCCCGCCAAAAACCAAAACAAACGAACCACTTTGATTTTAGATCTTATTTCACCAACAAAAAAAGAGAAGACGAGCTCTGCAAAGAAACCACTTGACGTGCACGATTATGCTAGCTCAAGCATGGGGACAAGCGCTAGCACGGTGAAGGACTAAAGAACGCGACGAAACCCCAACGAAAATCCCGGAGCCGACCAGAAAAAACAAGAAAGATGAGAGCTCTCCCTCCTTTCACGGCGGCGGAGAAAATGAGGTATCAAACAATGACATCTTAAAGGCTATTAAAGGTCTAACATCCATGGTAGAAAGTTTTAACTCCAGGCTGACAGAAAACCCACTTACAATTGCCAACCTGGCCAAAAGTCTGGATTTCACTTAAAAGAAATCAAAGACTGCAAAGAAAAAGTGTCAGTCCTAGACAAACAAATCTCTACAGTCACAACTGAAAATAAAGACCTCAAGATGAGACTACTGGAATGTGAAAGGTACAAGAAAGCTTGAACCTCCTTGTCCATGGTCTGAAAGAGATAGAGGGAGAAAACACCAGGGTGAGAGTGATCAAAATCTAAAATCACACCGCAGGGGTCTGAGAAGGTGGAGGACATCGTCAACTCTGCACACCGCCTTGGGAGAAGGGTTGATGGAAAAAAATTGTCAGATCATTGGGCAATTCACCATGAGGATCCACCGTGACACAACCTGGCGAGCATCCAAGAACCACGCAGCATGCAAGGAGCACGGAATTCGCTTTGCGGAGGACCTGACCAAAGCTGACAAGGAGGTGCGAGACGCAGTTTGGCTGAAAATAAAGGAAGCAAGGCCCCGCGGCCAGCCAGCCTTTTTCCGTGGTCCCGTAGGTTTCATCAACAACCACCCTATTCCAGTGCCATAATCTTGGGTAAATCGGTCTTGTTTCAATGCGCCTCCATATGTAAACAACTTTCTTTAAAAGTTGGATTACTGATGACTGTTTCACCAACATGGCAGTTCAGGTATTGAGTGACTGTTAATTGTTCAGGTTATGGTGCCCATTTAAAGCCACAACGAATTAATTTAGTACCAGGCCATTTCACATGCCAGAATATACACATGCTGGGCGAATTATAATCTAAAAGGTTCAAGTAATAGTTGGTTTACTCAGGTTATTGAGTTATTATAGTAATAAAAAATTAAAAAAATTCAGGAAGTCCTGATCAGAATTTGTCACCATGGCATACTGCCTTTTTCTAAAATATACTTTATTCTAGAGTTAAGCTAGAAACACTAGAATCTACACACACTTACATCTCTTTGTCTGTAAAAATATATATATTTTTTCCCTTTCTTTTTTCATGTCTTCTCTTACATGTCAGATAACACTGAACAGTCTAAATACTAGAGGTCTACAAAACAAAGGAAAAGGAAAAGCAATATTTTTGGTCTGCAAGGGCTTAAAAGCACATAACATTCCTATAGGAAACCCATTCTGAAAAAAATTATGAGAAGTTCTGGTCTAATCAATGGGGAGATAAAATTGTATTCAGCCATGGTTCCTCTCGCTCAAGTGGAGTTGCTGTTATACTTAACTGCCCAGGAAAATTCATATCTCAGAGTAGATACAAATAGTCATTGGATAGTAATAGTCATAAACATAGGACAATTTTCTTATCATTTGCATCTGTATGGTTATTATGTAAGTTCCCGAAACCAGGATTTGATGAAAATTGTTTGCACTGAAATTGAAGACTCGAAAAGCACATCCTATTCATCATATCCTTGTTGGAGGTGACTTTAATGTGTCTATGTTAAAATAGATGTGCGTCGAGATATAATACTCATCACTTTAACAACACAGTCATGGATTTCTGTAACACATTACTATTGGAAGATATCTGGAGTCAAGAACCCTGATACATTACAATAATCCTGGTTTAAACCAGACCAAACATGTAAGTCTAGAATTGATTATTGGTTACTTACACATGATTTATCGCAAAATGTCTCAGAAACATCAATGGATGTCGCTCCTTTAACAGATCACAGTCTAATTCCTTTAGAGCTGAAGCCTAATATTAATAGTAAAATGAATAAAGGTTTCTGGAAATTGAACTCCCATTTACTAATAGATGAAGAATACTGTGGGAAAATCAGAGCCATGGCAGAGGCGTCTATTAAAGACCCTGAAATTCAACCCTATGCAAACAAGTGGGAATTTTTTAAATACAATGTCAGAAAATTCTCTATATCCTATAGTAAAGAAAAAGCTTCTACGGCAAGAAAAGAAGATAAAGACCTTATTAAAAACCTAAACACACTGTGGTGGAAAGAATTTAATGTTATGTACTTTCTGTACTTTGTAATCAACTGTGACCTGGCTTACTTAATGTTGTAGTATCAGTTTGAATGACAAGTCTTAAGTGACTTTTTTTACCCAGGACAGGGACAGAGAGTTTTTGATAATGATAGTCCATATCCAGTGTTACCATGGAGATGATTCTTCCACCGGGCATCCTTAAAGATACACAAAGTTCTCAGCTTTCTAATCTAAGAGAAAGGCACCACAAATTCTGTTATTCATCTTGAGAGTTGTACTTTATCGAATAGATAGACCAAGATTGCTAGTAATAATATAAGCTGCTTGTTGTAAGACCGAGACGGGTCAGTATTCCACATTTGATGTGATGTGTTGCTGTCCTCCTGCACAATCAAATCAAATCATATTACAACCTCCAAACGCTTAAAGGAATCTCTCTCATTTATTAAGAGTCTCAAAAATCCGACTACATTCTTGCCGTCCAAACGTTTTTTCCAGGTTCCAACGGCGGATCGGGTTTCCAGCGAAGAATCAAATCAAGGACACCCGGGGAACGACTGACTTGACCGGCCTGTGACTTCCCATCTTCGGAGAAGGAGGGATTTGGTCCTCCTTGGACATATGCTGTCTGGAAGGACCCATCGCCCGGTGAGAGACATTTCCTCTTTTATAATTACATTTTCATTAATCTGGCAAAGTGTAAAAATTGTGCAGTATTATGGTTTTTGTGAACACAATGCTGTGCTGCGTTTCAACGTCATTTCACTCAAAAAAAGTTAATTAACAAGAGTTTTTGCTTGGTTTCATTCTCTTTACATAATGCGAACAGCAAAGTCCAAATTTTTGGCTCTGGAGAGTGCTGTCTGCCGGTCAATGCGAGATAAATACGGTCAAGAAGGCTTGGAATATGTTCAATCCTGGATTTAAAAAAATGGGATTTCCCGATTGGAGGTAGTCCTGACGTTACAGAAATTGAGAAAATAGAGCAGAAATTAATCTAAGAGGGGGAGAAATTACAATCTAAGGTTTTTTTGCAGGGAGCTTCATATAAACAGATTGAAAAACAAAGAAAGGTGTTGAAGGTGTGGCGAGATGAAGCCGTTCGCTGTGAGCGGAAAACCAGCTTTAAGGAGCTGGTTGGTGGTTTAGATAATTCCGGTACTATTGCTGGACGTTGTGACAATGCATCGGTAGAACCCAAACAAAAAAGGATTAAGATTCGTTCTGTTAAGTTTCCTACACACACAGACACTCAGCCGACAGCTCCACTCTTAGACACTTTACGTAGTGACGTCACTCCACACGACACGGACGTCAAACCTTCTCCTCCTAGCACGGAGCAAAAGTGTAGATCTACAAGAGAAATGCAAGACCCACCACCATATTTTTCAGCCAAACAGTCATTGATAGATTTGCAGGCCCTGAAATTACCCAATCCTGACCCGGACCTGGACTCTGCCCCCCTGAGGAGCCAACAAGCAATGGCTACTCTAAAACAGATGGGAGAAGCAGTCTATCAAGAACGAGCAGAGGCGGGCCCCAGTGAACAGCAGTCAGCGGTACCTGCAAAGACTCCGCCGAAAGCACAGATGACAAAGGAGCAAAAAACTGATGTCGAATTAGCTAGTCCTACTCTCGAGAGGGCCAGACACCACATTGAATGTCTGAAGCAGGTGTTGGACGAAGCAAAAATGAAAAGACTAACAGAGTCTGCAGAATGACTGTTGCCTCCAACGCCATTGCCGGACCCAGCTAGAGCGGCTTATCGCAATTCAGACCAGCGGGTGAAGAAACCGCCTCAGCAGCCATCATCTCCGCCGGCATGTAGGACGCGGAAAGCCGCCGAGTGCAACAGCTGTAAGGTGAAAGACACTGAAATTGATAAGGATTTTGTTCAGACTTTCCCGATGCTTGAGGTAGCTGGAGCGAGTGGAACAATGCTTGTTTTCCGAGCCTGGAGCAATTCGGAATGGGACCAGGCTGTGTCAGGCCTGCTGCCAATCACCGGCAACGGGCGTGACTTCGCGAGGGAATTCGAAGAGATTTGTCTGTCACACAAGCCCACCGGTGCAGAGATCGGTCGGATTCTGAAACGCAAACTCAAAGCCGCCAATGCTGCGAAGCTGAAAGACAGTTTGGCTGCAGCGGATCTGCGTGCAAAGCTCGAGCACGGGGACGGGAACGAACCAGAGGTAAGCTCTGATTACGCTGCGATTCACTGTGAGAGTCATTTGAAAAGAAAACACAGCGAGACCTGCAGCACAAGAGAGAAACATTCATGCATAAAGCAGCATTAACAATGCACTCTGCAGTCACAAAAAAATGAATGGATTGGACCGCCCCGACGTCAGCCTACAGGTCCTCGTGAGCACCAAAGAGGAGGCAGACAACAGCAGCAAAACTCAAACACACGGCGACGCCATTTTTCCCCAGTACGGTGCAACAACGACAACAGAATCAGGTGATGACGATGATCGTCGTTTTGCCTGCGGGGGGCGTGGCCACTGGAGAGACCAATTTACCAGGAGGCAGAGTCAAGGCTCATGCAGAGGACGTCAACAAGCTGAATGATCAGGGGTGCGGACCTCCAGTTCTGAGCTAGAAGGAGATTTCTCCATTTCACCAGCAGATGGAGTTGGATGTCTGACGCACACTCAAACACACACCGACACACGTGTTCACTTTGAAAGTGATAGTCAATCTGATTTAGGTGATGATACACATTCTGAGAGCGACAATCTGATTTTTGTGATGATTTTGTTGATGAAAATGTTTCCTGTAATGAACAACCTGTTGATGAAGAACTTGTTTTTTGTGATACAAATCCTGATGCCAGCAATGAAAATGCAATTTCAAACGTGACTGCCAGCAATGAAGAACTTGCTTCCTGCACTAACCATTTAGATCAGAGTTCTAACCCGCACACTTTGATTACAGAAGCCATTGCACATTTAGAACATCAACAAACGCCACTGTCAGGTACGTACGCACAGCTGACTTCTGATGCGTACTAAGCCTTACGTTTCCTGTCTCTCTCCGTCTCAGGTACACCTGTGAAATTCATGATTGATAGCGGCGCAAACAGTCAGTTTTGGCGGTGGACGCAGAGCTGTGTGCTTCAACACGAAGTGGGAACCATGTCTTCTCAATTTCAGCATCTGTGAAACAACGATTTCAGGTTGTGAAACAACGATTCAGTTACCCACTCCGTTGTCAATTGGGAGATGGGCCAGCTTTTAAACATGGATTCTTAATCTCTGAGCAATGTCCGTGTGAATGTATTAGGCAGAGATTTAATGTGCAAGCTTAACATTTCTCTTTTTTCATTGCCCCAAGGCATTGAGGTTGTTCCTGCACAGGAGAACCCAATCCTGACAGCAGTGAAACACACACCTCCTTATCTCACAATTCAATACCAGTGGAAGCTGTTAACAGGTACCACGACCAAAACCCTCCTCGAGACGGCTCAGAACCTGGTAAATCCAGCTTCAGTTTTTATGCCAAAGGAGGAACTACATTGCACAACACACGTTTCTGCAGGACCAGACATTGAATATGAGCAGGCATGGTTCACCTCTGACACAGACACTTTGAACATAACTTCTGTTTTGTGGGATACACATTCATCATCAGTTACCGTCTGTCTTACACCTGAACAAAAACCGCTCCACCGATTCCAAAAATGTGATCCATTAATTTCTATAAACCTGAGGGTGAAGAGTGGGAAATGGTGTCAGACCTTGTTCATCGCGCTCAGTTGGCTCCTGATTGGGAGCGAAATGAAAATGTCCATTCGATCCTCTACTCCAGGGGCCGTATTCAAAAAGAATCTTAGGGCTAAACGTAAGTCCTAACTGCCGAATTTAGTAACTCCTAAAAAATGTAGCTGTCTCACTCCTAAATTTAGGACTCAGTTTCTTAAGATAAAAGTCATTCACAACCACTTTTAGGCCTAAAAGTAGCTCCTAAGTCTGGGAGTCCTTAAAAGAAGTCAAGAAGACTCCTAACTTCCTAAGACCTATTCACAAAGAAAATGGCTGCAGTATGTACTTTCTGTACTTTGTAATCAACTGTGACCTGGTTTACTTAATGTTGTAGTATCAGTTTGAATGACTAGTCTTATTAAGTGACGTTTTTACCCAGGACAGGGATAGAGAGTTTTTGATAATGATAGTCCATATCCTGTGTTACCATGGAGATGGTTCGTCAACCGGGCATCCTTAAAGATACACAAAGTTCTCAGCTTTCTAATCTAAGAGAAAGGCGCCACAAATTCTGTTATTCATCTTGAGAGTTGTACTTTCTCAAATAGAATAGATCAGAATAGACCAAGATTGCTAGTAATAATATAAGCTTGTTGTTGTAAGACCGAGACGGGGCAGTATTCCACATTTGATGTGATGTGTTGCTGTCCTCCTGTACAATCAAATCATATTAAAACCTCCAAACGCTTAAAGGAATGTCACTCATTTATTAAGAGTCTCAAAAAACCCGACTACACACACTTTGTAATAAAAGTAATCACACAGGAGAAGAAAAACAGAAAATGATGGAACTTCAGAGCAAACTTGGTCCCATCTTTATACACAAAGCCAAACGAGCTTATATACGTTCAAAGGCCAAATGGATAGGAGAGAAAAACACCTCATATTTTTGTAGACTAGAAAAAAGACGCCAAGAAAAAAACACTGTTAAGACATTACTGATTGAAAATGAAGTGTTCAGACCCAAAAATGATCTCTAATGAAATCTTCTCCTTCTGTAATTACTTATATAAAAAAATCATACTCTAAACAAGATCGCTTAATCGATTAAAGAAAAAATTCAAACATTAACCAAGACTACAAACATTTTTGTGATGCAGAAATAACAATTAAGGAATTAGACAAGGCACTTCATCGTCTTCACCTGGACAAATCCCCAGGATCTGTTGGTTTGACAGCCAAATTTTAAAGGCATTTCTGAGTCATAAATGTACCGTATTTTTTGGATTATTAGTCGCACTGGAGTATAAGTCGCATTTCTTTGGGAAATTTGATAAAATCCATCCCAGCTGGGTGGAAAACCACTCACTCAAACCGACCGCAGCTCCTCCTGCAGCTGACTGGACGCCTAGAAAAATAGGAGAAGCCGCAGCACCGAACCGAGCTGGATGAAAAATCCACGCACAGCTGCCAGCTGGGCTCTCTGCCGCTACCGATCGAAGCGTGAGCTCCTACGCTGACTTTGTACAGAGAGAAGCTGTTCCTTCGTTCTAAGACTGTGCTGGACACTTTTTGAACTCCCCTCCTCGCAATCCCTGAATTTGATTGACGATCGAACTCTGCCTTTCCTTAGTTTTTTTTGGATGTGTTAATAATTTCACACATAAGTCGCTCCTGAGTATAAGTCGCAACCCCGGCCAAACTATGAAAAAAATTGCAACTAAAAATCCGAAAAATACAGTAAGTTAATATGTTAACTTAGGTTTGTGAGCTGGACCACGCAGGCCCGGCCCTAACCAATTTGCTGCCCTAGGCAAGATTTTAAGTGGCGCCCCCTTGCATCGCAGTACAGCACTTGCACTGCTAGTGTACATATACGCACAAGAAACGTAATGGCTTTGTTTTTATTTAAATAAAACAATTTCACATTCAAAATACAAATTATGATAATAATGACAATTAAAGAAGCAAATGAAAGAAAATTAACTCAACATATCAAATACAATATAGATAGCTTACATAAAATGTTAGATTTAAATACTCCTAAAATGAAAAGTGTAAACAAGTGACATTAACTTAAATACAATAGAAATACAGCACTGTACAAAATAAGATATTAGTATCTTATCTATCTATCTATCTATCTTATCTTATCTATATTATCTTATCTATATTATCTTATATATTTTATTAGTATCTTTAAGTAGGCACAAAAATACAAGGATTTGGATAAAAAAATGAAATGATCTCAAAAAGAGCTCTATTGGTGTTTTTGGTTCTGCCTTAAATTACTTCAGAACCTACACCACCTCCTTAATCTCACATGACTTGCTACAGCTTGACTTTCCAGGATTTTCTTGAGGCAAAGTCATCTACAACATCATCATATGACAACTGATTGGAGACCACATGGTTGATGCTTATGATGGCAAGTCCACTGAGACGTTCTTGCATCATAGTAGATCTCAGGTAAGTTTTAATCAGCTTGAGCTTTGAGAAGCTTCTTTCAGCAGCAGCCACTGTAACAGGAAGAGTGGCAGAGATTCTCAAAGCAACCCACATGTTGGGGTATATTTCTGCCAGCTTCTTCACATGCAGGAAGGTCAAAAGTTCCATGTTTGTCATGTTCTTTGATGGCAATGGTGGAAAATTCTGCATTTCCCTTGCAAGTTCAATGCCATCAATGTCTGGCTGGCTGTCATGGGTCAGAGCAGTACTTAGGGTTTTACAACTCTGTAGCAGGTCCTCTTCTGCTAAGTTGGGGAAATCAAGGAGCACGCCAAATATGCTATTCACCTCTCCAAGATTCTGAAATCTCTCATCAATTGAAGAGATGGCAGTATCTATGACCACATTAAAAAATGTGGTTTCCATTTTTCGTAGTGCATCTTGTATGGGCTCATCTGGAGACTCCTAGCCAAAGTGTGTCTTTGTGGTTCTCAAGCGCTTTTGTTTGAGTTCAGCCTCCACGTTCATCTCTTCACACATATCCTTTGCCACTGTCTGTGCATCAGAAAATCCAGTGTTTCGGTAACTGGTGAAGGAATCTCTTGTTTTCTTCCGCAAGTTGACAGCTACATCGAGCTGCATGGATGGTGACTGCATCAGTTTACTGACATGCTGGATCTTGCAGAGAATTTCATACCATATGGCTGTACAAATGCAAAAGCGATGGGATCCAATCTCCTCAGCCAAAGACTGGGTTTCAACTCTCACCACAGGGTCTGCAGTTTTTTCCCTCACCTCCAGAAGAGCCTCTCGGATTTGCCCAGCCTGATACCTTACTGCCTCAATGCTTTTCACCCTGCTTTCCCATCTGGTCTCAGCCCATGATTTCAGAGAGATTTTTGCATATTTTAAGAGGACATCCCACCTTTGGGTGGAGGCTGAGAAGAGCTTGAATAATTTTGTCAAATGCCCAAAGTAGCCAAGGGCATCTGGTGAGCTTTTTGCAGCATCAGCAACTACCAGATTTAAAGTGTGGGCACCACATGGGACGTAAAAAGCTCTTGAGTTCAGCTGAAGCAACTTTGCCTGAACACCTTTATTTTTTCCCTTCATATTGGCGCCGTTGTCGTAGGACTGGCCTCTGCAGTCCTCAAATGGGATTAAAAAGGCTAGAGTTCCTCTAGCCTTTTTAAGATTAGAGATGACAAATGTTCTCCTGTTGACTGCTCTGCCACAAGAAAGCCTAAGAAATGCTCTTTTACTTGTGGAATGTCTTCTTGTGACACTATCCTAACTATGACAGAGAGCTGTTCCTTATGACTCAGATCTGGGGTGCAGTCTAAAATGATGGAGAAATATTTGGATATTTTGATCTCTGTAACAATGTGTTGTATTATTTTAGAACTGATGGAGTCTATCAGTTCATTTTGAATTGTTTTGCCAAGATAATGTACATGACTGCCAGCTCCACTTTCCACCCTACTGACATGCTGCTTCATCACTGGATCAAATTTGGCCATGAGCTCCACCTCTTTCAGAAAATTTCCATTGTCTGGTTTATGTAATGTGTCTGTGGAACCCCTGAAAGCTATGTTTCTTTCAGCTAAGGACTGAATTATTGCCACCAATCGATGTAGAACATCACGCCACCTTTTTCTCTCAGCCTCAACAAGTGCCATCTCTTGTCCATCTATTGTGATCCCTTTTGCAAAACGGACCTCCAATTCCTTCCATGTTGCCATGTGAGCATTATGCTCCTGGCTATCCTCATGGACCTTGAGCAAGTGACTTGCATTTTTACAGTCCTTCAGTCCTTCCCTATTAAGTTTGTACTCTCTTTTAGAAAAAAATTTGCAGCAGAAGCAGTGCAAGCTATCATCTTTTTTAGAGTACATAAGCCAGCTTCTTCGGACTTTTTCTCCATTGATTAAGAGTCTGTTAAAATAGTCATGCTGACATCTTCGTCCGTCTTTTGCTTTAGGGAATGTGGAGCTGTTTTCTATTTGAAATGGACCTCTGTGAACCAACTCTGTTCGTACCTTATCAGTTAGAGGAGCTGGCCAGTCAGCTGGGTCTATTGGAGCAACAGAAGGTCCGATTGATGTTGCTGCATACCTGCTAGGTTGTGCTGCTGAAGTGGAGGCGACAGAAGGAGCACTTGATGCTGGTGAGATGGAGGAGACACAAGGAGTGCTTGATGCTGGTGAGATGGAGGAGACACAAGGAGCGCTTAATGCTGATGAGATGGAGGAGACAGAAGGAGCGCTTAATGCTGATGAGATGGAGGAGACAAAAGGAGCGCTTAATGCTGATGAGATGGAGGAGACAGGAGGAGCGCTTGATGCTGGTGAGATGGAGGCGACAGGAGGAGCGCTTAATGCTGATGAGATGGAGGAGACAGAAGGAGCGCTTAATGCTGATGAGATGGAGGAGACAGGAGGAGCGCTTGATGCTGGTGAGATGGAGGCGACAGGAGGAGCGCTTAATGCTGATGAGATGGAGGAGACAGAAGGAGCGCTTGATGCTGCTGCATCACTGCTGGTTTCTGCTGAGGTGGAGGCAACAGAGGGATTGACAAGGGTGGGACTGAGAAACCTCAGCAGCGCATCTGAAGACAGAAGAGGAGTAGGTGACACATAATTAAAAAAAAATGAAATAAAATGAAATAATATAAATGAGAAACCTAGATATACATGCATGATGTATACCAGTGGTTTTCAAAGTGTGGGATAGTGGACCTCCCCTAAGAGAACTCAAAAGCAGCCGTGCCCCCCCCCCTTTATTAGATAGATACATAGATAGATACTTTATTCATCTCCAAGAGAAATTCACAGTTCTAGCAGCTTACGGGAACACAGGGGCATGCAGGGAAAATACAATATAAAAATTTAAAAGAAGAACTAAGGTAAAATATAATGGTATAAAAAAGTATAATGTCTGCCAGTCCAGTTCAGTGCAGTTGTGCAGATGTCAGTATGCAAAAACAGTTGAGTAATGGTCAGTTTGTACATACTTAGAGTCCAACTTGTAGATGTATGTGTATGATAAAGTGCATGTGTGACTGAAGATGCATGGTGTGATTAGCATTAAGTCCAGTGTTCTATGGTTGATTTTATCGCCCTCCCCCTAGAGTTGTTGAAGAGCCGCATGGCGTGGGGGAGGAACGATTTCTTCAGTCTGTCAGTGGAGCACGACAATGACAGCAGTCTGTCACTGAAGCTGCTCCTCTGCCTGGAGATGGCGTTGTGCAGTGGATGGTGTGGACTGTCTATGATGGACAGTAGCCTGTTCAGAGTCCGTTTGTCTGCCATAGATGTAAGGCTGTCCAGCTCTGTGCCAACAACAGTACCTGCCTTCCTCACCAGTTTGTTCAGGCGTCCAGCGTCTTTCTTCTTGAGGCTGCCCCCCCAACACACCACTGAGTACATGAGTGAGTATTATTACTTTTATTAGTGTTATTGATGTTGCTTTGCAAACTTCAAATAAGATTTCAACAATAAATGCCATGCACATCTTTATTTAACATCTTAAACATGTATGTTCATAAACATATTAACATATAACATTTTTAATCACAATCTCTGTTTGTTTTTAGCATTTTTAATCACATTTAAATCCTCTTTAACATTATTTAAACACATTTATACAGAAGTTTAAAAAAAAAACATTCATACATATGTGTTTAACATTTCTATATTTACATCCAGTTTTTAACATTTATTTTAACATTTACATCCTTTTTTAACATTTTTAAACACATTTATGTTAAAAACATATACAAATGTGTTTAAAAAATGTTAAACAAGGATGTAAATATACATTTAAATTTAACATTTATATTCATATATCATATATATTTAAATCAATATATAGGCTACAGTCTATGGTTAGAACCATTGACTTGACTATTAATATTTCGGTTAGAAGCAGAACTAACAGATAGCGCTGGATCATTTATAAATTAGCTAACCATATTATGCTAATGGCTAATGGCATTATTGATCATCGTTCTGTAACGTAAAAATAATCTCACATATCATCTTTACTGTAGATAGATAGACTGAGTAGCCTCGCAGTTTCCCAAGCTGCTTTGTGGCGCCTCATGCTAAATATGAAACTTTTTAACTGATTGGAACGTTGGGATAATGTTTTGCAATTATTACACTTTGTTAAGTGCCTTGAGTCTTGAGATGACATCTGTTGTGAATTGGCGCTATATAAATAAATTGAATTGAATTGATGATTTTTTTGTGCACCGTGAGCAAAGTGTGTCTGTGATTCCTTGAAATCCCCCCTCCACGGTCGCGTGGTAGAGGGCGCTTGGAAGAAATGTTTATCTTGCATTTGCGACCTTGGCGCCCCCTAGGTGCATGGCGCCCCTAGCATTTGCCTATACTGCCTATGCTACGGGCCGGCCCTGGGACCACGCCTCATTCAGTATTCTCTCACTTATCTACTCGGATCCGACTCACCTGGCATCTCACACCTGAATTCCATTCCTAATTACTCTGATCTATTTAAACCCGAGCACCTAGCCATCAGCGTCGCTCAGACTGTGGTCTCGTAAACCCCACCCTCCCTCCCCCTGATCCTTTATCTCGTCCCAGTATTACAACCCATTTTACTATTCCCCCATCCCTTCATGCCCCCCCTCATCCCTATCATCCTTTCATCCCCTCATCCCTTCATCCCCTCCCTCATCCCTTCCATCCCCGTCCTCATCCCCTCAACCCCCCCTCATCCCTTCATCCCCATCATCATTCCATCCCCTCATCCTTTTATCTCCCTCATCCCCTCATCCCTTTCATTCCTCGCTTTCTCCTTCATTCCCTCCTTCATCCCTTCATCCTCTCATCCCTTCATCCGCTTATCTGCTCTTTCAAACTCCAGCACTAATATCTGTTTCTTTCAGGTTCTTCGTCTGGGGGGGTCCTGAGCAGGCTCGAGAAGAAGACTGACTTCCAAAGACTGCACCCCCACACAGTCTTCAAGCCTCCATTAGTACATCCTTCCAGACATACCATCTATCGAACCTTTTTGTCAATAAATGTTCAAATCTAATCCTACCTTTCAGGACCCCAATTTTCATTTTGAATGAATAATGTATAGTAAATAAATAAATGTTCTTCCTTAAAATACAGGGAGCATAAGTACACAACCCGTATTTTAAATTCCCTTAGAGGCAAATTTGTATGTTTAAAGGTTATTTTATGCATCCAGGATACTGTGCATCCTGATAAAGGTCCATTGGCGTTTGGAATTAAAATAGCCCCACATGTTCACATGTCCTTAAACATACCTAGAGATTGAATGTTAATAGGTAGTTAGAAACAGCTTAGACAGGTAGGTAGGAAGAGACAGGTTAATGTTAGTAGTCAGGTAGAGTGTCAAAAGCTAGGAAGAGATAGGAAGAGGTAGAGTAGCTAGGTAGAGCTAGATTAATGTATACCAGGTAGAGAGTGTTAGTAGCTAGGTCTCCTAGTAGCTAGGAGACAGGATAATGTTAGTGTCTATGCTGCTTTAGGCTAGGCTGTTGGAGGACATTATTAGGGTCAGTTCCTACTTTCTCTCCTACTTCTCCCCAACTGCATGATGTGCTGTCAATTCAAGCACTAACCTGTTTTCTCTTAGTCTCTTCCTACAGTAGGTGCTCCTGACCCGCCCTGCTTGACGACCCTGACTAAGATGGCATTGCAGTGACCGAAAGTTCTCCACGTCCTGCTCCCAACTTCTGCATCAGTTCTGTTGCCCTTTCTGTGTCTCTGTTATGTATTCTCCAAACCCCAGACGGTCTCTGCAGATGACCGCTTATGCTGAGCCTGGTTCTGCTGGAGGTTTCTTCTTGTTAAAAGGGAGTTTTTCCTCTCCACTGTCGCTTCATGCTTGCTCAGTGTGAGGGATTGCTGAGAAGTCATGACGCAATCTTCTGTGGTTCTCTAATTCCTAGATTAAACATTGTATTGTAATAACTTTTCTTGTAAAGTGCCTTGAGATGATATCTGTTGGGAAATGGTGCTATATAAATAAACTGAATTGAATTGAAAAATTTAGTTTTATTTTCTTTTAGCTGGTTTGATTTGTATTGAAAGATGATCTTATGGAAAGCACCCCATGTCAATTTCTAGGTATGGTGAAGGGTATCTGATGTGTGTATGTGGGGCAATTTTCATTTTTAATTCCTCTTTTTAGTCAACTTTAGCATGGGTGTGTAAACTAATGAGCACAACTGTATAAACGTCACCTATTCTGACATGCTCATGTAGATACCTGTCCAACACTTTGTAGGCACAGTCCAGACCCAGGGTCATGGGCGGGCCTGGGCGGGCCCGGCCCGCCCATCTGGAGGACGGGCCCGCCCAGGAAAAGATTACACTTCATGTGAATATATTGGCTCAAAACGAACAATAGATGGCGCTCTAGATTACTAATTAGGAGTTTTAGTTTCGGTAAAAGAAGATCCTTTGGCAGTTTGGCACAGCAGCTTGCTAAAATGGACATTAGAGCTTGGTTTAGCAAACAGAAAAGCAATCCCAGCACAAGTAGGGATAATACATCAAGAGGGCAAGTGCAGCCAGAAATTGCTTCAACAAGCACTTCTGCTAGAGCGCTTCTGCACCTGAAGCAACAGTAATTCTGCCACCGGGTGGCAGCAGCACCAGCATAAATTACTGTTCAGACGACCTCGGGGTGGATAAGCCGTTTAGAAAAAACTGTGGTGCATACTTCTTTCCAGCAGGTGGCGAGAATACATGAAGTCATTTTTTACCAGCAGTGATAAAGAAAAAGAAGCACACAGCTAATGCAGCAGCATGCTAACTAGTATTTTTGATGTAAAAATTACGAGAAATGCGGCAAAAAGAAGAATTTACTAAAGTTTTAAGCGGCAGGGCAGGATACAGAGGAAGACTTATGGACTAAGTACTTTATTAAAGACCATTAACTGGACATAAGAATTGTTTTTGTTTGAGATGACTCGGTGATGTGCAGGTGCAGCTAAGAACGGTGAGTTGGACATATTTTTCTTAGAGACTCAGTAAAAATGGTTAGCCTACTGTGTCTTAATTTTTGTTTGCATCTTTAATTGGTATACATAATTTGAATCAAACAATGAATACTCTTAGCTTTCCAGTAAGGTATGTAGAACAAGTTAGTGACACAAAACGGTAGATTTGACGCGGAAGTATGTGTATGTAACGTCCACCAGATATATTTATAAACATGCAAAAGGGTTAATTAAAAGACAGTTTACTGAGCCCCCCCAGAAAAACCCACTGCCCCCCCCAGGTAATGCCCTCTGGCGCCGGGTCTGGCACAGTCCTTGGTGTTCCACCCACCAATTCTTGAAATTTGCAGCACCTGTTGAGATAAGTTCATAACGAAGTTGACTGAAACTCCACAGAGTAATCTAAGTGTGTGAGTGCACTGTATTAGTTTATTCTAGACAATCCATTATTATGAGACTTGTAAAACCTACTAGGGTATCAAAGGTCTGCACATCAGAGAGGCGTTAGTTCGTGCATCTCAAAGTCCTCCATGGTGTCAAACATCTCAATATGGACAGTTGAGGAGGCAGACTGTTTCCTTCAGGCGATAGTAGATGTCAACCAGTAGGCTCAGGACCCTTTTCTGGAACACTGAAATAAATAAACACATTTATTGAAAATAACCAAATCAAATACAATAAAAAGGTTAGCTAGCTCAGAATTGTTTTTGTAATCAGCGTCAATATTAGTAGAGCAGTGTTGACAAAATTAACAAAAGTCCAAAGAAATGTCATCATCTGTCATTAAGGAAACAAAGCCACAGCTGTAATTGAAAACCAGTTTCTTTGGACAGAGAAAACAGTGAAGGCAGAGAAGGTGGTAAAATTAAAAGTGTCCTCTCCACCTTCTTTTGAACCTCAATTGAACCTTCAGGATGACTTTGTCCCTACAGGCAGTGAGGCTTCTGGCTTTTCCTGATGGACTCAGATTTCACTGTGAGTTCTCCTGTTTAAAGCTGAGATTAACATAGAAGTTAGGGTGTTTTTAAAAAAAATGCACAAATACTCATCCGGTAATCTATCACTGTGCTAAATTTGCTTAAGAGTTAGCATATCATCATTCAGCAGCTCTGAACAGAGGCTTAACTTACCTTCTCAGTTGTAGCTGGACATTTTTATAAAACCTTTTAGTGATGCTGGCGTTTATGTGACCAGGATAATACAATATTATTGCTCACCGCTCACCGTTTTCCTCTGCAGGTCCTGCAGCCATCAGGTTAAAAACACCAGAGCTAATGCTAACGTTACTATGCACATGAAGTACTACAGCTGCCTGAAAAGTCCAAAAACGTTCAACCGTAGAGTTTGTACTAGTAACAACTTAATTCTAACTATCTAAAATTAGAATTGTCCTGGTAATAATTCAGTTGGTCCTATCCACAATGTTACTTCTGGATAGGAATAATATGCTTGTGATAGGAGCCGCTGCAAATCCGACAAACATGGGAAATCTGTCGTCATTTGTCCCAGGAAGAATTACATTTTACACTTTTTATTTTACATTTTTGCAATTTTACAGTTACACAATTTTTTTTTCAATTATCTGTATTGTTCATTTCTACTAAGACAAATTGATTTATGGATATATAGAATGTTATTTTCTCCTAGGAAGAATTGATTTGTACTGTAGATATCTGGAATACATATCCGGTCTCCCTATTAAATGTTAAATCAGACTGCAATTCCTCCCCGGCGGTTCCCTGCCTGCAGGTGCTGTATCCTCCTCTCTGCTTGGTGTGTAAGACGATGGACAGAAATACTTACAAGTAATAAAACAATGTTTTTTTTGTTTTGTTTTTTACCTGCAATGATAGGCCCCCTAAACGTCATAGGCCCCTGGCCACCGCCCCGGTTGGCCCATGCATTAAGGCGGCCTTGGCCGTGATCTGTCATGTCTGGACCTGGCCGCAGGACTGAAGGCATCCCCATGGGATCAGTCATCTTGTCTGGAGCTGTGCTTTGACCAGTCATTGCTGGACCTGACTGTACAAGATCAATTTATTAATCATATATGTTTATACAAAGAAATATAGCAATGATATGAAGACTGTGTGCCTTGCACTATCACTGTTCTGTGACTGATTATGTCTGGACCTGAAGGTGGGCCTCGAACAATCAATGTTCCAGGAACTGATGCTGGATCCACTGCTGGACCTTCTGCTAAACCACACACATTGAACTTGAATCAAGCATTATTCAGAACGTAGCTGATCAATCCATCTACTTTAACTTTGAGTAAAATCCACTAGTGAACATACTAGGGTACTTGCAGCGTAATATTCTGAAAGATGTGTAGCACAAAACCCAATGGTCTGTCTTATAAAAATATAGCGACAGACCCCCCCCCCCCCAAAAAAAAAACAAAAAAAAACCCAGCAGATCTTTATGAATTGTCCGGGTCTCATTTTCAGGTCGAATTCCGGATCAAATCGGAAGAATCATACCCCTGAAGCGTGTACTATATTTTCTGGACTACAAGTCGCACGGAGTATAAGTCGCATCAGTCAAAAAATGTGTCATGAAGAGGAAAAAAACTAATATATATATATAAATATATTTATGTTGCACCTGTGTCTGAGAACCAGCCAAACTATTAAAAATTGCTACTTATAGTCCAGAAAATACAGTAAATTGAATCACTTGGCCATACATTTATAACTGACAATAACGTGCCATGTTTTAACACTGAAACAGACTAAACCCTACTGGTGGTCCAACCACTAGAAGCCAGCCACTACTGATATTGTGCCCTGTCCTGTTTTTTTACCTGGAGCGATAGCCATCCCTCGCATGACCTCTTGGTGCATGTCAAGAGCCTGAAAAACACAGAATATTCTCACATTTCAGAAGGCCTGACAAAATACAAAAGTAACTTTTTAAAGTGTGTTGTGATGAATACTAACTGAGCGTCGGCTAAGCTCTACTCCGAGGTACTGTGCTTGCATCTTGAGAGTGAAGAAAACAAATAATATTCAAAGATGATTTTTAAATGAAACAGGTAAGAATTGGTACACTTTGCTCCTCTAAGCCAGAAAAGTCTGAAGCATTTGATTAAGCCTATAAAAGAAATCATTGCCAAACTTGATTCCAAGCAGTAACACTTTGTCCTGAATAACTTTTGGTTGGTGCAACGGATAAAGTGAATACTCACTGGACATGTCCTTGTGCCGAGATCTGACATATTTATCTGGGCCAGAGAAAACTTCCACATGGCCATCTAAGACTTGACTTACAGAGTCTGAAACACACAAGTCAGCCTGTAAGTACAGTCATGTTGCATAAATTTTAATGACTTACTTGAGTAATTACTATGCTTAATTCACAAGAAGTAAGAAATTCTCATCTTGAATGGACTATGATTTTGTGCAGTGGGATGGTTGAGACAGGGGAGCATTTCCCTATCCTGAGAGCTGTCGGCACGCCCCACTTGGCCAGACATGGCTCCACCTTCTTGGGTCGGTAACCACTTACATCATGTTCATTTAAAATATTTTTACCATATTTAATTCAACAAGCAGTGAACCAACACCTTGTCCTAAATGGACTTAAACTTTGTCCATTGTGAGGGGAAAAGTACAGTAAATACTCACGAGGAGTGGACATTTCACCGCCCAAGGGACCGTCCGCACTCTCCACTTGACCAGACATGACTCCACCTTCATTGGCTAAACCACATAAATGAGCCTTTGATTCATTTTGTACACAACACATTTTCATGCTTCTAAAGTTGCCATCAGTACTCACAAGTATTGAGCAACACGTTTGTGTTCTCAGTGGGCTGCAGCCTCCTTGGTGGAGTAAGGAAAGGGAGTAGCTTGACCGCTATACAGAGGTAATCATGTCAAACTAAGCATATCAATCTCCAAAAATATATAATGTAAAGTCATTTTATTCGTTTTGAAACTGGAAGAGAAAACCATTACTGTGAAAATAATATTGATTTGTCTTGCAAAGACATGGTTGCAGGAAGTGGACTATGTCACAATAAATGAGTCAACTCCCCCTAGCTACTTAAACTTTAGTGTCCCTCGAAGTACTGGTCGAGGAGTTGGAGTAGCCACCATCTTTCATTCAGATTTACTAATTAATCTCCAAAAAAATAATAGTTACAGTTCCTTTGAACATTTAATCTTTAGCCTTCCTCATACACATAACAAAGCAGTAAAGCCACTTTTGTTTGTGGTCTTGTATCGTCCACCAGGCCCTTATTCTCAATTTTTAGATCAGATAACAGATTTTCTATCAGACTTATTTTTAAACACTGATAAAGTTATTATAGTCGGAGACTTCAATATTCATGTTGATAATGAAAGTGATAGTCTAAATACAGATTTTAACATTATCTTAGACTCAATAGGCTTTACTCAAAATGTGCAGGGAGAAACCCATAGCGGTCACCACACCTTAGATCTTGTGCTGTCTTATGGCATTGACTGTGAAGAAATAACAGTCTTTCCACATAACCCTATCCTGTCTGATCATTTCCTCATCACTTTTAAACTTACTCTAACAGATCATATCAAACCTGAAAGAAAAATTATACCAGAACGTTATCAGACATGCTTTAGCAAGTTTTAAAGAAGCTCTTCTAACTTTAATTTCCTCAGTACATAAAAGTACAATAGAAAACAGTGATTTAACTCGTGACCCCTCACAACTTGACGTTCTAGTTCATAGCGTTAATTCCTCCCTGAGTCTGGCAATAGACAAAGTTGCCCCCTTGAAAAGGAGGGTGGCTAGCAATAGAAGATTAGCTCCCTGGTTTAATTTAGAGCTACATACCCTGAAGAAGAACGTTAGAAAACGGCGCTCCATGCATTTACAGGATTCCTATTTAGTGTGGAAAAATAGTCTATTGCTATATAAAAAGAGCCTTCGAACAGCTAGAACAGCATATTATTCATCTTTAATCGAGGAGAATAAAAATAATCCTAGGTTTCTTTTTAATACAGTTGCCAAACTCACACATGATCATAGCTCTATCGAGCTAAACATTCCCCAAGCTCTTAGTAGTGACGACTTCATGCAATTCTTTATAAATAAAATAGACTCTATAAAAAATAAGATAATTGGGAACCTTCCCAATATGCTTGCTTCTTCCTTAGTTAATGAGGCAGCATCAAAAATGGTTGAACCTAATATATGCTTAAACTGCTTTAATGCAGCCGACCCTTCTGATGTACTAAAATTATTAGCTTCATCTAAACCTTCAACTTGCGTTTTAGACCCAATCCCAACTAAACTCTTAAAAGAAGTTTTCCCTCTGATCGCTGCTCCAATTTTAGATATAATGAACCTATCCTTAGTCAATGGATATGTACCACAGGAGTTTAAGATTGCTGTAATTAAACTTCTACTTAAGAAACCATCTCTTGATCAAAATGACTTAATTAACTATAGACCGATATCTAATCTTCTCTTATAACGGATTTTAGAGGTGTCAGTCAGGTCTCCCTCCTAACTTATAGAATGTTTTAATTTTTAAAGAAAATATTTTAATAAACCTGTTACACAAGGATATACATTACTTGACATATACCCTTCTAAAACTTAAAAAACCCTGATTAATTCAAAAATAAATTCCACCAACAAATCAAACATTCATGAAGACATTCTTAAGGGGAATAATTCATAAGTCCATTTATTTTGTTCTTCATCCAGGGGTCAGGTGTGGTATACAATTTGTACACACCATACAAAAAGAGCTATAACACAGAATAAGAATTATTTACAATATGTACATTTTACGTCAAAAGTAAAGAAATCAAAAATAAATAAACTTACTCGACAGGGTGGCTTTGAAGTAGCCTACCCAATGAGGAGTAGTCGGATTCAAACAATGATTTCACACCAAAAAAAACAAACAAAAAAAAACTTCTCATTATTTTAGAATTATTTCTCTCATATTCGCAAGCCTTTGTGGGTTTAGACTCACGTTTTAGTAGATCTGGTTGCGCGGAATGAGGATTTTTTCAGCTGGCGATCCAGTGAAAGCAAGTTCCCCGTCGGGCTGATCACATGAAGCGGCGTCCCAGTGCCGACAACTTCCAACAACGAAAGCCAAACCCAGTTTTAAGTTTCCTTCCGTTACTAAGGTCTGGATTCCATCAAGGAGGGATTAACAACCTCGGTGCTTGGTAAGACAGCCTTTTAAATATTCGATTTTTCTTTGTTTTCCAGCTCCTTCGCAAACGCTGCTGTTCGCAGGGATTTGAGAGAGAAAAAGAGCGGAACATGACGGTAGTAAATTGGCAGATGGATTAGTGTGCACAGGTGCCCAGGGAACTGCAATCACGGCGGAGATAGAGAGAATATGTTGTGAACCATGGGGTGGGGTGACAATCACAGGTTGTTACACTCTTCTTACCTAAAATTCTTGAGAAAATAGTGGCACACCAGTTATGTGAGCATTTAAACAAAAATGAGCTGTTTGAGGGGTTTCAGTCAGGCTTTAGAGCTCATCATAGCACTGAAACAGCTCTGGTGAAGGTTACTAATGATATTCTCATAGCCTCAGACAATGGACTGGTGACCATTCTGGTCCTGTTAGATCTCAGTGCTGCCTTTGACACTGTTGATCACAATATTCTCATAGAAAGGCTTCAAAGTGTCGTCGGTATAATAGGAACAGTACAAGGTTGGTTTAAATCTTATTTGTCTAATAGATTTCCGTTTGTTCAGGTAAATTATAAATCTTCCTCAACCTCAAAAGTTACTTGCGGAGTACCACAGGGTTCGGTGCTTGGGCCGATTCTTTTTACTATATATATGCTTCCTATTGGTAAAATAATTAGGCAGCATGGGATACATTTCCATAGTTACGCAGATGATACACAGCTATATCTATCCATAAATCCTAATGAATCCAATCAGTTAGGTAGACTACAGGCATGTCTGGAAGACATAAAAATTTGGATGACTCTAAACTTCTTGATTCTTTAAATTCTGATAAAACAGAAGTTGTCGTCTTTGGACAAGAAGCTCTGAAAAAGAAACTACTTAGTCAACCCCTTCACCTAGACAGCATTAAATTAGCCTCCAGTAATAAAGCAAAGAACCTCTGCGTTATTTTTGACTGAGATATGTCATTTAGATCTCACATTAAAGAAGTCTCTAGGATTTCCTTTTTTCACCTTAGGAATATTACAAAAATTAGAACCATCCTGTCCAGGAGTGATGCTGAAAAACTAGTCCATGCCTTTGTTACTTCAAGGCTGGACTACTGTGACTCTTTATTATCAGGTAGTCCACAGAAAACAATTAAAAGTCTTCAGTTAGTCCAAAATGCTGCTGCTAGGATTCTGCTGAATATTAAAAGAAGAGATCACATTTCCCCTGTTTTAGCTTCTCTTCACTGGCTCCCAATAAAATCTAGAATAGAATTCAAAATCCTCCTTCTGACATATAAAGCTCTTAATAATCAAGCTCCATCATACATAAGAGACCTGATTGTTCCATATGTTCCCAACAGAGACCTTCGCTCTCAGACTGCAGGTTTACTGGTAGTTCCTACGATTTCTAAAAGTAGAATGGGTGGCAGATCTTTGAGCTATCAGGCTCCCCTCCTATGGAACCAGCCCCCAGGGTTGGTTCGTGAAGCAGACAATTTGTCTATCTTTAAAACTAGGCTTAAAACTTTCCTCTTTGACAAAGCTCACAGTTAGAGACAGGTTAGACAGGTAGCTAGGAAGAGATGGGTTAATGTTAGTAGTCAGGTAGAGTGTCAAAAGCTAGGAAGAGATAGGAAGAGGTAGAGTAGCTAGGTAGAGATAGATTAATGTAAGCCAGGTAGAAAGTGTTAGTAGCTAGGTCTCCTAGTAGCTAGGAGACTGGTTAATGTTAGTAGCTATGCTGCTTTAGGCTAGGCTGTTGGAGGACATTATTAGAGTCTGTTCCTACTTTCTCTCCTACTTCTCCCCAACTGCATGATGAGCTGTCAATTCAAGCGCTAACCTGTTTTCTCTTAGTCTCTTCCTACAGTAGGTGCTCCACACCAGCCCTGCTTGATGACCCTGACTAAGATGGCATTCCAGTGGAGGAACGTTCTCCAGTCCTGCTACCCACTTCTGCTTCTGCATCAGTTCTGTTGCTCTTTCCGTGTCTCTGTTCTGTATCTCTGTTCTGTATTCTCCAAACCACAGACGGTCTCGGAAGATGACCGCTTGTGCTGAGCCTGGTTCTGCCAGAGGCTTCTTCCTGTTAAAAGGGAGTTTTTCCTTCCCACTGTCGCTTCATGCTTGCTCAGTGTGAGGGATTGCTGAGAATTACAAGACGCAATCTTCTGTGGTTCTCTAATTTCTACATTAAACATTGTATTGTAATAACTCTTCTTGTAAAGTGCCTTGAGATGATATCTGTTGTGAAACGGCGCTATATAAATAAACTGAATTGAATTGAATTACCCATGACACTCTCTTCATCTGAATCTGTTAATCCTGCAATTTTTTAATAAACATTGTCTTAAATTTGAGGCCCAATTTGTATCAACCTATTTCATATTACAAATTTATAAAGTATTTCAGTATGAGTAACATACAATTTCTAACAAAATCTTCCGGAATTCCTTTTTTTAGTTCGCCTCCTCATTGATCTAATCACCTCATCGTCCTCCTCCTCTACCTGGCTGGTCAGGTTGTAGTTGTCACATTCACGCCACTTATCTAAAAGTTAGACAATTTACTTACAACAAAGAAACAAAAAAAATCAACAATATTTTTACTTTGAAATGTATCGAATGTTCTATTCATCTACGCAACACATGCCTAAAGTAATTTTTCTTTTGATTAAAGTAAATGTCATCCAGTCCATCCAGTTAATTTTGTACTTCACAGCTTTTTCTGTTTTTGTTGCACTCATTTTACGTGGCCACCTGACAGTTTTGCTTTCTCTGTCGATCCAACTGTCAGGAACTATACCTGCCTACTTTCGTGTACCCTCCCTCCAAACAGCCATGGTGTAAATAACCTGGAAAGGAAAGCATAGGGATGTTACTTTAAGTTTTTAACATTTTAGTCCAAAACTCAAAAAGTTTGAGAGGGTTTGGGTATCCACTGAAGAGCGAGGAGGGTTACACATTGGGAGTAGGATATTGTGGCAAGAGAACAGAGAGAGGTCCATGGAAGTTTATGAATGAGAAGGACATGCAGGAGTCACCAAGGAAGATAGAGAAAAAAACAGATGGAAACAGGTGATCAGGTATGATGATTCCTGATGGAATTTAGTAAAAAGGATAAGACCATTCAACCTTAATATGTGTGTTCCCGACCATGGCAAAAAGGTATTAGGACAAAACCACCAGCTTCTTGTGGGAGGCAGGTCACCTTCCGGAACAGATCTCTTTCTTGCAGTCGAGCATTTTTCACCCTGGCCATTTCCTATGCACACTATTGTCAGAAGTATAGAGCTACACGGTTCATGAAGTTATAGTGAAGAGTGATGCTAGCGCAGAATTTCACAGGCAAAGGTCCTATCAGCGTTTTTCTGTCGAACAAAACAAAATCTGTTGTCCCTCAAAAGAAAACAACTGTCCTCATTTTTAACAAAGGCAAACCCGTTAAGGTGTCTCTGGCTATTGTCCCCTTTTGAATGCTCAATTTTAGCCAAACGTCTGGTTACTTGCTCTAAGGGACTTCTCCCACTCCTCACACGTTTCTTGAGTTGTTGTAGGTAGTTTTCCGATGGAAAACAAGAACAGCTGAAGTTGGTGACATCCTCTTGGAGAAGAATTAGTCCATGTACATTGTATACATGAAAGGTCTTGCCCTACAGGCCAGCACAGCATATGACAAAATGTTTGATTAGCTCATGAGCATATTGGAGATTCCGAATCAAGTCATCTGACTCCAGCATTATCGACATGGATACGTTCAAGGAATAGAAATGCTTGTATTTTTCAGGGAACAACAAGTTTTCAAAACCACAGGACCTGTGTACAGCAAAAACTGCCGTAGTTCAATAGCTTTCCACCAATCAATTTCATGCAAACCCTACGGTTGTCATGCAAATTCACTTAATTTTGACAGACTTTTTGGCCTTGAGTCAAGTAAATTAACAGGAGCCTAACTACTCTCAAGCAGACTTTACTCCATTCTGGAGAAACCGTCATCTGTTCGTAAAGTGCTTTCCTGTCCACCGAAAACTATTCTTCCCTCAACACGAGTACCTCTGACTAAACATCGTTCACAACTCTCATAGGCCGTATGACCCTTAATACATTTCAGATATGCCCATGCTGGTGCATCACAAATCAGAGCATCAATATTGACAGTGTAAGTCAGGCCTTTAAAGAGTAAACCAGTAGTTTTGAGATGTTTGTATTCACTCAAAAAGTCTATTAAATAGTCTTGAAGAGGACTTGGCTTACTTTGTCCACTAAACATGGCTACAAATAATGGATCAAAACAGCCACACTTCACCAGTATTGGCCAGAATTGGACAACACTACTTCGGAAAGGTGGGATGCCATCAACATTTATGCTGAGGTGCACATCTTTACTCTCCATCTGACTTAAATAACGGTCACTTCAGCTTAATTTGGTTTCTGTTCTGAGTCAGTAGACCAATATTCCACATCAGTGTCAAAGTCATCTGATATCTCAATAGCACTGTCACTCATTAAATTATCTGGGTTCCCAGGCACATTGTCAATGCTGGGACTACTTGGAGTCCAAGGCACACTGTTGCCCTCTTTCACCATCACTGTCACAATAGCATAGCAGTTGATCGAGTTCTCTTTTGTGTTTTCGCCATTGTCTTACTCTCAAAGTCATCTGTAAACACAGGCGTTAATCCAAATTAATTCCGTTTTACTGTTTATTTGTCTGAGGCCTATAGTTAGAGAAGTGAGCAAAACATTTGCCCAACAGTAAAGTGTTGCAGTGATTGCCTAGCCTACAAGCACATTATGGGCTTTGAGTTTATGACCCTGACCATGGTCGCTGCCCATTGCATATAGCCAGAGACTTTCATGGACTTCAAATATATCTCTTTTTTCACAACTGACATGTAATATATGTAAGGTTTAACATGTAAGCTAATCATGAAAGTTGGCCAACATGGAAATAATCTCTATGAATACATAAAAAAAGGAGCAGAAACCAGTGAGTGCTGTGCAGTTATTTACTGGCACATACGAGCATGAATGAATAAATTACACGCCATTGTGTTGTCCACGTGAGACAATGTCTTTACTTCATTTATTGCAATTTTCACATTATTAATCAGCGTCTGGACTAGCATAGCTAAGGCTTAGCTTAGCTCTGCCTAATAATCACGCTGAAAGCAGGAAGGCATACAGCTTTGCGTTTACACTTGCGTGCATGGCAGGGTTTAAAATATGACTGCCAAAGTCTAAGTAGCCTGTTTAACATCCACAACCAGTCATTGGACTTCTCAAGAGTGAATAACAGAGTTATTATCTTTACACCGAGCCGTTTCATACGGGAGACCAGAAATAAATAAGTGATCAATACGACTAGTCCACTAAACTGCCATCGAGTAATTTTCATGTTCGATAACGTTGACTAATAGCTGTTTAGTGTCTCAAATTCCCCAGAAAGATTCTACATGCTGTGTCCTAAATTTCCTATATGTCATGTTCCTGTCTAACCTCCTGACCCACATGCAGAACCACACTCGGACAACAGGACAAAGTTGAACATGTTTATTGAGGAAAAACAAAGAAAATGATCAGCTGGGAACAGTGGGGATCGCTGGGCGTCTGGAAAGGGAGAGATGAGGTTAGAAGAGGTTATTGGTTGATGGGAACGAATTGTATTCTTGGAAGCTGTGGTACTCAGGTCCGAGGTGACTTCCAGTTTCAGGGGGAATCAGTGAGATCTGCTGAGCGGCGTGAGTGGCTGCAGACTTCCGGTGGATCAAATCAGAGAGGAGACTGCGTTGCAGAGAGCGGGCAGGCAGGTGGAAACGTTGCACAAGGAGCTGGTTGCAATCGGGATAACCATCCACTCGAGAGGGTAACTCGGGACACGAAGGCTTCACTAGAAACTGGCTGGATCAAAGGTTCACGGAAGAATCCTGGGAAACACAGAGAACGCAGGGGATCTCCGGAGAACACTGGGAACGATCTCGGAGAACTACCTGAGGATCAGAGACTTGGAGGTACTGGTATGGTAACCATCAGGCGTCAGATGGTTGTCAGCCAGCTCCTTAAGAAGCCCAGGAACACAAAAGGCCTGATTGACAACAGGTGAGTGCAATCAGGCTGTGCAGCAGCTCTCCACCACAGATCCTCCCTGAAAACAGATGACTCACTGCAGACGCACAAACACAGAACCTCACACTATAACGATGAGGCTGAAGGTGGTTTCCATTTCTAGCTTCCGATTTAGGAAATGGCTAAAGCGCAATTACACCAAATTTTTCTCTACTCTGAGCGTCTTTAATCTGCTGTAGTTAAAAAATTACAATACTTAGACATTTCAAACCTGGACAAGATTATTCTACACTACCAGCAGAACAATTAAAACCAACTCTGGTATTTGTGAAACCTTTTTGTGATTTGTGAAACTTCAATAAAGGATTTCAGCACATTTGCTGCTTATTGACCACATTACTTAACTGTAGCTTGAAAGATACAATACTCAGACATTGCAAAACAAGAACTAGATTATTCTACACTGATGGCAGAATAATTAAAACCAACTCTGGGAATTGTGAAACCTTTTTGTGATTTGTGAAACTTCGATAATTAAGAATTTTAGCAATTTTTCTGCGTCTTGGATTTTGGTCAAGAAGCAGAAAAAGTGCTGAAATCATTCGTTATTGAAGTTTCACAAATCACAAAAAGGTTTCAGAAATCCCACAGTCCAGGTTTGAAATGTCTGAGTATTGCATGTTTGTTTTACGTTAACATAAAACAAAAGTGTGTTAAGGCATGCTTGTCCATTCACTGCTGTGACCAGAGCAGGCTTGGGAAGTTTAAGGCTAAACTACCTAAAACTATAAGTACTCTGGGACAATTTATTAGGCTTATCAAACTTACCTTCAATTAATATGTCCAGAATTGGTCATGGACAGATGAAGCCAATATAGACATGATCTGCACATTTATCCGACGTCCAATATTTAGTGGGTTCAGCTTAGTCTGGTTTGTGGAACTGAATGTTTGGAATTAATCTAGAGTTGTTAAAGTAAACTTGACTTTTGAGATTGGCTCGCTTCATGGAACACCCCCTGCTGGAATCCCTGTTGCCTTACCTGTTTTTTTTTGCATTCCACATTTTAGATACACAACGACTCCCATGTAAGTTATTTTTATTAATTATTAAAGATTCATGATCTTTACTTTCTCCCTTTGGTTTTGCTGGCCCTTGGATCCTACCTAAACCTGTAACAAGACAGATCCTGTGGATTTAAGCCTCTCTGTATTGACAAAATACAAATGAAAAAATGTTCTACAGGGTACATCAGATTCACTTTTTGTGAGAAGAAGCAGAAAATAATAAATGAAAGCATCAATCTGTGTGTAAGCCTATGATGGGTTTTACTTATTGAATTAGGTTACTAAATGAAAAAAACTCTTAATGCGTTGAGTTTGACTACATATTAGAGCTATAGGTGTACAAGGTAACATATATTGATCATTATTATTATCGCAATATCTGTTCAGGTATGGCCCAGTAAACTTTTTCATTGTTTTTATTTTTCCTCCTCTGGTGTGTTTTGGCCCAATAATGGAAGTCGGTATCACATTACAGAGACATGGATGCATGAGTAGCCTATCTGGGTTGGTGCTTGGATGGGGTGGGTCCGGTCTGTGTGTTGTCGGCTTCGGTTCAGCTCCCCTGACACTCCTGGGCCCCTAAGAACCTCCCCCTCCTGACGTCATGTCTGCTGCTTCCCCCGTTCATCTCCAACTGAGGAACTTTGCTGGAGTCCGCCTCTCCTCTCCACCCAGCTCCTCTCACTGCACGCCGACCCAGGCAGTATTTCTATATGTCCTGCTTGAAACTTTTTGGCTTCTTAGGAAACATTTTTGCTTAGAGGAACATAACTTGGACTGGAGGTCGCGGCTTATCTTGAAGTTGTTTTGTTGTCGCTTTTTTTGTTTGTTTTAGGAATTCCTAAGTTTTCCTTGTTCTCCACAAGTGAAAGGAATGGGACAAGGACTTAAATTTGGAGACATGATTTGGGTTAGATGGGGCCTTCTCCTCTGTTTCAGCTCGTTTCTCTGCCCTGGCTGTGAGTCGGTGGAGCGGCAGCTGAGCCGGGGCGGCTTCAGGAGGTTCTACGTGCTGCAGCCCGGTCCGGGGCCGGGGGCCGGTTCGGCTGCTGCGGAAGGCCGAATACGGGTCAGTTCCATCTCTACACGCCATGACCCGTCTGGACAGCCCTTGGGTTATAATGTAGATATGTCAGGAAACGTTGGCAGCCAGGTTCGGAACCGCAGGATGGGGAACCCAGTGGTTGCAGCTCCACAACAGGACCAGAACCAGCTAATGAAGCTATCCGGGTAAGTGGAAAAAACGTGGAACTACAGGACCGCCTGTTAGCTTTTAAACTAAAATATACAGACCCATGAGGACGGTACTGATCAGGTTTAAACGTTTTCTATGTAAGGAATCCCAGCAGATTGTGTTGAGTCATTGACCTGAGGTAGGGCCCCATTGATGCAGACTCCAATTTAGCAATCCTCTCAGTAATCCCTCAAACTGAGCAAGCATGTAGTGCCAGTGGAGAGGAAAAACTCCCCTTTAACAGGAAAAAACCTCCAGAACCAGATACTGGCTCAGTAAGCGGTCATCTGGCACGATCAGCTGGAGGTTTGAGAAGACAGAGAAGAGACACAAAAAGAACAGACGGAGCTGATGCAAGAGTACTTTATCAAACACTGACAAAAGGACATGGAGGATGTTCATCTGAACCGATGCTCCTCATCCAGCAGGGGGCGTTGTAGCTGAGCAGGATACCAAACCAGGTGGAGCTTCTATGGGGAGAAAAATACTGAGAGAATAACAAGGTTAAGAATCACAGTAACAGCAAAAAATACAACTGGAGAGTAGAGAAAAGAGAAAAGTAGAAGAGTGAAGAAAAGTGGTCAGTCTGTCCTCCAAACAGTCTAAACCTATAGCAGCATAACTACAAAAAATGCTCAGGATAACCTAAGCCACCCTAAGTATAAGCTTTATTAAAAAGGACGATTTTAAGCCTCCTGACCATTGAGCGCATAGACCTGACAGACAGCAGTGCTGAAAGTATTTATTTATTTGTATCCCCATCGTGAGCCGGTAATAAATAAGATAGTGGCGGTCGCCACTGAGCTTACTATATATGAAAAAGCAAGCAGCCACCTTGTTACAAACACCACTGTAGCTCTCTGAGTTTTTTCTTCTTAAGCGACGCTAACTGTTAAATTATGGCACTTATGTGACACACAGTCTGTTTATGACAGTACAATGGTGACAAAATCACTATTGGGGATTCATTTTACTGCTTTCACTCATACTTCACGAAACCACATGGATAATTTTAATATTTATGATGGTCCACTTCTAGCCTGACATAGCCATACTCAATTCAATCAGAATGTGAGTCTGATGCTGCTCCATTGGGCTGTGATTATGGGGTGAGTTTTAACCGAACCAGGAAAAAAATGCTCTCCACTCAATTGGATAGACATATAACCTATCAGAGCAACGGACACTATCTGTTCCTCTTTTAAAATTCCTCTTTTTAAATGAATGCGCTGTCGATATCTTCTAGAACAGACTCATTGGCAGAAACTACACATCTCAGTTCTCCAGCAGCATCCATCGTTGTTGTAAACAAATTCAACCCAGGCGCTCTTTGGTGAAGTGGTTGATCACATTACTGTTGTTCACCTTTCAATCACCGTAAGCCCGATTCGATTGGTCCGAACAGATCTTGTTCGGGAAATATTGCTCCTCAACGAGGTAATGTCAGACCGAACTTCGAGACCATGTTGTGGGCGGGACTAAGTTCGGCTGGCACACAGGCTAGTCCGCTTCAGTGTCATTGTTACTTTACGTCACATATGACTAAAGTGAGACTTAAAGGGTGCATTCTGATGCTGCTGCTACAGCAGTTTTTTGTTTGTTTTGTTTTTTAAGGTGAAGAAACATTTGATACATTATTTAATATAACGCACAAGTTAAGATATGAACTTAAGGAGTTACATTTATGCCGTTTAATTGTACAAATCTAAGTCTTAGCAAGGTAACACGCAGGTTATCAAAACCTTTTATACGCTAACTTTTCAACATAAAGCAACGACCAGGCACACATTAACCTTATGAAGGAAGTGGGGGAAACACATTTTTGTCATTACTTGTTTCAAAGTTCAACTTACCACTGACAACAAATATACTCAGGATTTTGTTTTTACTAACCTCTGCCGTTTCTTCTGCCGTCCCCCTTGAAAAAAAAGTAAAGAAAAAAGAAGCAATTTTTTTAGACAATAGCCGATAATATCGCGTCAATACTGTTAAAGGATAACTAAGCACCAAATAAACTTTTTGTAGCTCATAAACTGCAAAAATATGCTTCTTATAGTGCTCTCTACACGTCCTTGTCCCCTTTTGACATTTTAGTGCAAATTAGATACACTCTCACTTTTGAGCCTAACGTCCGCTGTGTGGCGCCATCTGTGCATTTTTGCGGTTGCATTACATTTGAATTTCATTCCTGTCCTCCCCATTTGCTCAGGAGTTTGTGTGACGTGATTTGGTGATATGTGATGTCCGTCGCTCTCCGCTGGGGTATAAAAGCAGTCAAGGCTCGCACACGCCCTGTAGCGAGTTGGAGTTGGAATAGTGAGCGAGTGTTTTACATCGATTTTCAGGTTTCATGGTTTACCATCCAGAGAAATTTCTGAAGTGACTTATCTTATCTCATGTAAGAGATGTGTTGGAAAATTTTTCTGTTTTTGAAACGTTTTAAACCTGTTACTAGCTGCAACCAAGGCCAGCAGAGTTCTTACACACTGTCTTAGTAACAATCTGAAAAGTGAGTCCATGTAGCGTTTAGGTTGTCGCATCACTTATGACAGCTACATTTGGTAAATAGAACTGAGGAGGACTGAGAAACAACATCTTTGAGACGGTGTCCAAAATCTGGTAATGAGCCTGTGCTGCAGCTGCTGGCTTCTGTGGTGGTTGGTGCTCCAAGTCTGGCTGCTGCTGTGGTTCAGTCTGTGGTACTGAGGGTATGCACTAATACTACTGTACTAATTTAAAACTTGTTGCCTATTAAAGTTGGGCTGCCATTTTAATTTCTACAGATTTCTAAAAACAAAGCATACAGTATATGGCAGGTTTTTATGGACTCGTTTATGGCTTCTAGCAATGGTGCTTCAGAGGTTGCTGGGTTTGTCGCACAGACAAAAAAACTTGTAGCATCAACACAAAATATATTTTACAATCTCTTAAAACTTTTCTCCAAGAAGAGACTGTGGAATGTGAGGGTATGCTGCTGAGAGAAGGGACTGGTTCAAAGTGTACAAGATGTCAAGCTACAACTGGACATTCAAGACCTTTTAAACAGTATTTATAGTTCTGAAAAAATCTACATTTGCTGAGATATGTTCAGAAGACCAAATTAATAGACTTTGTAAAAAATACTTAGTAAAAATAATTCAAGCATATTTACTATCCACCAAACATTTTTTTTTTCTTTTTTTTTACTTTATTTGATTGGGACTGTGCATGTTAATGAGCAAAACCTGTAGAACATGCATGTAAACATGCCGGATTATAGCCAAGGGCTAATTTCCATCCATAGTCCCACGGGCTAGAATCACACAGCTCACAACAAAATGTCACAAAAACATTGCAGAATAAAATGTACATTTACAGTCAATTTATAAAATAGCTAAATCCTATATACAATATTCACACAAGACTATATTCAACTTTACAACACTCATCCATGTACTCATTACAAAATAAAACAATTTAAAAAAGGATAAAACATACTTGCCAACTGCCATTAAACAGAAGTACGTTATTGAACTCCATATATATTTTTAACATTCCTTGAATGCGCCACAGGTGTGCAGCGCTACATAGTACAGACAAGCTTCTGCCTGATGATCTTGTGTGGATTATAGATAATTATCGGTCTTATACACTTGCAAGATTTATTATATACTTTTGAATTAATTTAAGACACAAACCAACTTTGATTGTGAGTGGGTGAAATGAACCTAGAAAGCTTCATGATTGATCAGTTGATGTAGTATGATAATGGTGCATGACAGTCAGAGATGGTTCCCTTTCTGAGCATCTGGAGCAGAGCCGGTCTCTAATCTGCAGGGAATATCAGTGACAAAGAGAGTAGCTATCATTTCCCATCATTTGTTGTAAGAAACAGAAAATAAAATAAACCTGTCTGACTTAGTCGTTGAAACTCACACTTAAGGGGCCGGGAGAGACCCCATATACCCAAATATACATAGTAATGAAAAATTGGGTTTTACATAATATGTCTCCTCCCCTACCTGCTGGCCCATGTGTCCCCTTGCCAAAAAAATAAATAAATAATGAAGATTAATGAAGCGATCAAAGTTATTTTCTGGTCCACTTAGCCATTAAGCCCTGCATCACACATATGCTGTACCATTTGAGTGTGTTTGTAATTAGATTTTTTAGTTTGTAAAAATATTTGATTAGAAAAACTATGAATCAGAAGTCTCATATCTAGCACTAACTAGTACTTAGAATCGTCCCAGAGATCTTGTACAGCTTGTCCTGCTCTAACTGACAGACTATTTCTCCTCCACTATAGTTGTCACTTTCCACACGGCCAGATTCATAAATGGTTATCTTCATGTTTAATCATGTTCCATCATTAAAGGATTATTCTAGTCTAAGACAATGCCCTGTTGGCCCCTCTTTTTGGCTATCGGCCAAGTAATCAACTAGCTGCTATCAACTATCTGCCTTTTTAAGAATAACTAGCAACTGTCGGCACTTGTTCTCTACTATCAGCCCCTCTTTTTTACTATCACCCGAGTAATCAATTGTCTGCCCATTTTGGCTACCAGTCAATCGGTTGTTCTCTACTTTTTACTCAAAGAAAAACTGGGGTTTTGTCCCGCTTGATGCAAAGATGCCTGCCTTTTAGATCCTGTTCTCAAATCACTTATTAAGACATTTTATGGTATCTTTGAGGGTGAACTTCTAAACGTTGTGAATTACTCCGATCTGATGGGTGTTTTCCTAACTGCTTTTACAACACAAGTCATGAAAGCCCTTCTGAAAAAGAAGAATTCATATACTAACATTCTTTATAACTATTAACCAGTATCCAATTGACCCTTTTTAAGTAAGATTATAGAAAAAGGTTTGCTTAATGAGTTTTTTTAATGAACACAGTATTTAAAGAAATAGCTCAGGTACAACTTGGTTTCATGGAATTTCAGTTTTGTTTCAACTGGATTTAAGTGCACCTTTTGATAAAGTTGACCACCATATTTTTTTTTGCAAAGACTCAAAAGTCTGGTGGGTCACTCATGTACTGTTTTAGAACGGTTTTATTATGGGGTCAGAGAATTATCATCTTAAAATGAAACTGAAAATAAAAATTGCCATTGAAAAATATATTTGAAACTGAAAATCTTAATTTTAAATCTGAAATAAATGTGAACATTTCCGTATTGAAATTTAAACAAAAATGTGAAGTTAAAAAAAATTCAATGAGACGGAAAATATATATATATATTTATAATACAAAACAATTTACTCGCAATCAAGTTTTCACACTTTCATCCTTTTTCAGTGCTTCTTTTCAGCTGATACTAATTTCAGAGCCACATTGCACTAGCTTTCAGCTGTTAGTTAATCGGGCCGTTTTACTACCTGTTCTCTAACCCAGCAAATAAAGGTCACTTGTAGTTCTTTTATATATCTTTGATTCTAAAATGTCCATGCACTGCTGCAAAATCCATTGCTATAATATTGTATATATATGTTTAATTTGATATCACTTCTAAGTGAATTACTGTTGGCTTCCTTTCTTTAGGCTTAGATAGACAAAACAGAGCTATGAAGTCCGGACTGTAGGTGTTGAATCTCTTAAAGATTAGTAATGGGGTTTTATACCCATCATTTCCGCCTATAGAATGAATTAATCTTTTGGCACTCAGGTTGGGGGATAATAAATTTCTTTTTGTTTAATGTCTTTCTTATAAACTGCATTTATTAATGTTTTGTATATATATAAAATCCTGTGTGCTTATAAAATGTGTGTGCTTTAGAATGTATGATCAGTATTAGGCAATTTTCTGTATATCTACATGACGGACACAGACTCATGGTGAGGGGTCTTTCCATTATTATAGCCCTCACCTCTGGAACAGGCTGCCAGAGGATCTCGGGGCCGCAGAGAATGTTCATGTTTTTAAGGGCAGGCTCAAGACTCACCTTTTTAGCTTAGCCTTTAACTAATTATTATTTACTAATATATTTTTAACCGCTCAGCATGTTTTACCTGATTTAATTTTTAGTTTAGCTTTTAACTGTTTATTTATTAATCTGCTTTGCATTTTTATTATTTGTTTCACACTTATTGTTTTATACTTTATATACTTTATATTTTATAAACTTTATATTTTAACGTATTTTAATCTTTCTTTCCAGTGTTTCCTCTCTGGGGGGCCCCCTGTATCGGGGGCGGTGGTCGGCTGTGGCTGCCCGGGTGCCCCCCAGGTAGCGCTTGGGTGGAGGTGGGGGTACCTGCCCTCCCTCCTCTGGGCGCCCTGGGTCGGAGCCTTGGCTGCTGCTGTTGATCTGCTGCTGCCGATGCAGATTGCTCCCATGATGGCATTTCCTGGCTCATCTGTACTCAGCCCGCTTTTTGTAGCTTCTAAGTGTGTGTGTGTGTGTGAGTAGACTTGTATCTTCTACGTTGTTCGTTGTTGTTCGAGACTTTGTCCTTCAGTTGTACTTAGACTTAGTTCGGTTTTCTAGCTGTTTCTATTGTAAGCTTTTGAACTTTGTATTGTAATCCTTTTTTAGTTAAGATTAAAGTTACCTTACTTTCTAAGCAAGTCTTTTAAAGGGTATTAACTTAATTCTGTAGGGAAGTCTCATAAAGAACCCCTGTTTGGGGTCTCTAACAGGAATAGCGGCCTAGGGGTTGATTGATAGTCCAGCTACCGACTTACTGAACAGCAGCACTAGCAGCAGTTAGTGGTCACAGTGGGTCAGGAATGCTCAAATTCGAGGACAAGTAGACAGAAGCGCTACTTGACTTGTGGGCCTGGCTGTGTTCAGGTGAAAAGAAGCCCACCTCGCGAAGTAAGTTGCCTGCATCCCGAATCTGTGACACGGGATTGGAAAGTCCAGGATTTTAAATTAGCTTAACTATGTGCGGGCCCTGGTTCTGAGGAGATTGCGGGCATTCGTCTTCACATTGTGACCGTGAGATTGATGCCTGAATCTTTGTAATCACCCTGGGAGACGCGGCGCGACCACAAAAACCCGACTCAGATCTCCTCAGTGGAATCTCCCTAAACAAAACATCTGTGATGAATAGAAGCATGGTTATATAGAAGGTTGTTAAATCATCTTTGAGTTCAGTGACATGAATTGGACAATTTCTGAAAAGATCGATCGGATGAGCAGAACTCAGGGTAGTTTCTTGGCTCAATCTATTGTATCTGCATATATATAAATGTAAAATGTATGTATTACTTAGAAAGTTGTAAGACTAGGCTGTTTCCAGTATCCGGAGCTGAAACGAGTCGTAGCAAGCTCTATAAGTAATCAGAATAGAGAAGTTTTTACTATGTTAGAGCAGAGAGGGATGTAAGTCAATAGACCGAAAGATCTGGGGAGTATTTACGCACATTTTCCAATTAAGTAAGTTGAGACCGAAGGCTCTGTTTCTATATACGGCATATGCAAAATTAGATTCGTTATAGAATTTAAAATATACGCTTGAACCTAAATTAGAGGCGACCCTAAGTGACTGGGCGCACGGATAAGAGTGGCTTTTACTCGGTGACCGGCGGAGGGGAGGTAAGCCAATGTAGATTACAGAAAGAGTCAGGGGGTATTTACGCATATTCGCTGATTAAGTACACTGAGGCTAAATTACTCCATGTGGTTATGGGGACTCGAGGTGCATAAGTAGGGCCATTGTGAGAGCTGAAAGATCTTCTAGTGAAATAGACGCGCAAACCTAAACAGCCGACTGATTATCGCCTATTAAAGGTTAACTCCAAATAGTTTCACCTTATAATAGTGGCGTTTAATTACCGGAACTGTTTTTCTCCCTAAATAATAAAAGCCATCATTTAAAAACTGCATTTTTTTGTTTACTTGTGTTATCTTTGACTAATGGTTAAATGTGTTTGATGATCTGAAACATTTTGTGTGACAAACATGCAAAGTTTTTCACACTACTGTAATTGTGATGGTCTGAAAAGGTTTTTATGCACATACCTGAAGGATTTTCTCATAACGATTGGATACTTTATACATTGGGGCATCTTTCGACAGCACACATTTTCTGTTTCTGACAATGACGTACAGTGACACAAACTTACTCAAGCTAATCTGCATTTAGCATTAGATTTGGCCAACAACAATGTACCACTAAGAGACGGTGCTCATTCTATGCCGAGATGCCGCTACAGACTCGGTATCTGCTGCTGCCCCGGGCAGAGAACGAGACAACGACTCGAAACGATACGGCTCAGGGCCGCTCGCCTTCTCCACAGAACCTCTATCTCCCTGCACTCTGGTCTCTCTGGAGAAGGAAGTGTAGAAAAAAACCTCAACCTCCAGATTATTTCCCTCTGAGGCAATGGAGCTCGCATTACTATGGCTCTCTCCATCTTGCTGGCCATCATTGACTCTGTGCTGCTGCAACATGTCAGTCACAGACCACGTCAAGGCCTTCATCCTCCCGCTTTTTCCCTGGTCCGCCAGGAAACCCCTCGTTCTGACCCCATATTTTACACCCATCTCAAAAATTGAAAATTTTTTGTAGACATAAATTGGGCGATGTCCACCAAATTGAGAGTTAACGATGTTGACAGTAAAACATCGTGATTGACAATGAAGCTCTCATTCCCCATTTCAGCCAAAAGCAGCTGGAAAACAAAGGGCAGGCACCGATATCCGCGCAGCCTTGACTCATAGTGCGCATAGTGCAACTTTTGTGACCATCTTTGCTCGTTTCTCAAAACAGGTGAAACGGTAATTATCTGCCTTGCTCTGACTGTCTGCCGCCGGAGACTTGTTAGACCTGTAATTGGGCCTTTAAAGTTGGCCCCGAACCGACCTGAACCAGAGAGAGTTCAAGACTATATTTGGATTGGCAGCTTATCATAGCGCAAACCGATTAAACCCCACATTTTCCGCTAGGAAAAAAAACTGGCACCTTGATGGTCACATTGTCCGGTTTTCAATTTATTGAACAAATGTTTGGAACTCCGGTCAAATAGGCCTGTTAACTGAAGCTTAAAATGATAAATGGATAACAATAATTTCAAGGCATGTTGATTTATAACTTTTTGTTTAGTCAGCAGGTATAAAAATCTTTAAACGCTTGGTTCTGCTAGTCTTTCTCGCCTGCGTGCGTTTCTGTCTGCGCTCTTGACTGCTTTAGATTTCAGGAGATTTTATCTGACTTTGGATATCTGGGAGATGCTATAAAAATGCAGTAAACTTCTGCTACTTGAAACTTGGGATAATAGTGCATTTATCCTTCAGCATTTTCTGAGTTTATCTGAGAGGAGTGGGTCTTTACCATCATGACATGCTGTGTGCCAGTAACATCTTGACAGGTAGATTGGGAATAATGCAGCGCTAAAGAGGCGGACGGATTTGCAAAGATCTTCAGCTCTAGTGCGCGGTAAACGCTCGTGGTGTTCGGCCATTGGGTTCCGTCTTTGCCGTCCTGCCTCGGCGCTTTTTATGTTCTGCTTAACAAATTTTGCACAGCTGTAACAAAGCAGCTGGTTGCTGCGCTCCTTGTCCTAAATCATCCAGATCAATTCTTGTTTTTTTTTTTGCTTTTTTTGGAGCTTCACAGAGGGAAACAAATGCAAACAAAACGCACCAAATCCACTCACTCAAACCACGCAAAATAAATAAAAAAAAATATACAAATATTTTCCACTGTGCTACACTAGTTAGTTATATTCTCAATGTTTACAGAGCGGTCCATGTAAAGCTTTTAGTTAAACTATAGAAGAGACTAAAGGAATAGTGTGTGTCTGACAGGGTGGGGGCGTGGCAGCACGATGGTGGCTTTCCATCGTGATGTTGGTCAACCATCACGATGGACGATGACATCATTCATCGGCCAAACCCTACCCTTTGTGTTTCAAACGGTTGTTCTCGGTGTACTAAGATCTTGCTAGCTCCTTAGCTTCATAGCAGCTACGGCTACATCTCTTCCATCTCTTTCTCCCTCTGTGGCTCCTCTCTCCTGTTCTCTGTATCAGGTGTTTAGTTACTCCCCCGCCTCCTTTAGTGATAATGGTAAGTGGAATAAATGTAGCATTTTTTTTTAGCTTGGTAGGCGAGGGTTTCAGAGTTAGAGGCCCGGCTCCGCGCTGTTGAGAATCCAGTTAATAGTCGAGGCCCGTTAGCCAGCGCGGAGCCAACAAGGATAAAATCACCTAACGGTCCTCTAACAGAACCTAGCAGCTGGGATCTCAGGCCGACTGGGTGACTGTATGTAGAAAGCATAGTTCCCAGCCCAAAGGACACCACCAACCTGTCCGCGTTTCTAACAGATTTTCCCCACTCGGTGACACACCCACTGAGGAACAGACTCTGGTAATTGGCAGTTCGATAGTCCGAAACGTGGCTTTAGAGACACCATCGACCATAGTCAAATGTTTTCCAGGGGCCAGAACAGGCGATATAAAATCCCACCTGAAACTGCTGGCTAAGGATAAGCGTAAATACAGTAAGATTGTTATTCACGCTGGCGGTAATGACACCCGGTTACGCCAATCGGAGGTCACTAAAATTAGCGTTGCTTCGGTCTGTAAGTTTGGTAAAAAAATGTCTGACTGTGTAATCTTTTCTGGACCCCTGCCCAATCGGACCAATGACGACATGTTTAGCCGCATGCTGTCATTTCATCGACAGTTGTCTGAGTGGTGTCCAGTCAACAACGTGGGCTACATTGATAATTGGAAAACTTTTCGGGGAAAACCTGGTCTGGTTCGGAGAGACGGCATCCATCCCACTTTGGATGGAACAGCTCTTCTTTCTAGGAATCTGGATAAATGTATTAGTCCTTCAAAAACCAGACAAACCAGGGTCCAGACCAGGAAGCAGAGTCGTAGTTTAACCCACCTCTCTGCAGCTTCTGTACTGTTACCCACTCAATACCCCATTGAGACAGTGTTTTGCCCACAGCCAAAATCAAATAAGCTAAAAGTTAACCTGACAAAAGCAAACTATTAAAATCTCATTAAAATAAATACGACTCGGACCAAACAAGGAAATGGAGCAATTAGATGTGGTTTAATAAACAAGATCATTCTCCTCAAAGACTTTATTAGTAAATGACTTGATATGTGATAATAAAATTGATCTATTTTGCCTATCAGAAACCTGGTTATCAGACAATGCTGTAACAAGTTTTAAAGAATCTGTTCCATTCTTGCTTCTCTATCCGTCTCAGAATACCACAGTGGATGGCAGTAATTTCAACACTAACCCTTCAGATATTGATGGTCTGCTTCAAAGTATTACTTCCTCACTGAGTTTGGCACTAGACAGTGTAGCCCCCTTAAAAAAGAAGGTAATCAGCCATAGGAGGCTGGCTCCCTGGTTTAGTGCAGGGTTACGTTCTTTAAAGCAGAATACTAGGAAACTGGAGATAAAATGGCGCTCTACACACTTAAATGATTCCTTTCTAACCTGAAAAAATAGTCTACTACTTTATAAAAACGCCCTTCGAAAAGCTAGAAGAGCATTTTTCTCGTCATTAATAGAGGTAAATAAAAACAATCCTAGGTTTCTTTTTAGTACAGTTGCCAAAATTTCACAGAGTCATAGCTCTGTTGAGCCAACTATTCCCCCTTCTCTCAGTAGTGATGACTTTATGGGAATCTTCATAAATAAAATAAATTCTATTAAAAATAAAATCATTGGCATTGTCCCAAAACATGATTAACTCTTTCAGTAACTGAGGCAGTATCAGAGAGAACTGTAGAACCATGTTTATGTCTGTACCGTTATGATTCTGTTGAACTTTCTGAATTATCACAAATATTAGCTTCATCTAAACCCTCAACTTGTATGTTAGACTCAATACCAACCAAATTATTTAAGGAAGTGTTCCCTCTGGTTACTGGCCCTGTTCTAGACATGATGAATCCATCTTTCATAAATGGATATGTGCCTCAGGAATTTAAGGTTGCTGTAATTAACCCTTTACTTAAGAAACCCTCCCTCGATCAAGATAATTTAGCTAACTACAGACCTATATCTAACCTTCCTTTCTTATCCAAAATTCTTAATACAATAGTTGCTAATCAAGTATGTGAGCATCTAAACAGCAACAACCTGTTTGAGGAATTTCAGTCAGGCTTTAGAGCTCATCATAGCACTGAAACAGACCTGGTAAAAGTTATCAATGATATTCTAATGGCCTCAGATAATGGATTTGTGATTGTTCTGGTCTTGTTAGATCTTAGGGCTGCTTTTGACACAGTCGATCATAATATTCTCTTAGAAAGGCTTGAACATGTTGTAGGGATCAAGGGAACAGCACTAGGTTGGTTTAAATCATATCTGTCCAACAGATTCCAATTGGTTCATGTTAATGATAAATCATCTTCACACTCAAGGGTTACTTGTGGAGTACCACAGGGTTCTGTGCTTGGACCGATTCTCTTTACTATATATATGCTTCCAATTGGTAAAATAATTAGACAACAAGGTATGAATTTCCACAGTTATGCTGATGATACACAATTATATTTATCCATAAAACCTGATGAAACCAATCAGTTAGGTAGATTACAAGCATGTCTTGATGACATAAAAACCTGGATGACTATGAATTTTCTACTTTTAAATTCAGACAAGACAGAAGTTTTTGTCTTTGGACCAGAACCTTTAAAAAGGAAACTGCTAAATCAATCACTTCATCTGGATGGCATTCATTTGGCCTCTGGCGATAATGTAAAGAACCTCAGTGTAATTTTTGACCAAGACATGACATTTAAATCCCATACTACACAGGTTACTAAGATTTCTTTCTTTCACCTGTGGAATATTGCTAAAATTAGAAACATCCTGTCCAGGAGTGATGCAGAGAAACTAGTCCATGCATTTTTTACTTCCAGGCTGGACTACTGTAATTCCTTATTATCAGGAAGTCCACAAAATGCAGTTAAAAGCCTTCAGTTGATCCAAAATTCTGTAGAAAGAGTTCTGATGAATATGAAAAAGAGAGATCACATTTCTCCTTTTTTGGCTTCGCTCCATTGGCTCCCTGTTAAATCAAGAATAGAGTTTAAGATCCTCCTCCTTACGTATAAAGCCCTTAATAACCAGTTCCATCATACATCAGAGATCTGATGTTCCATATGTTCCTAACAGAGCACTTTGTTCTCAGAATGTAGGTCTACTGGTAGTTCCTAGGATTTCTAAAAGTAGAATGGGAGGCAGATCTTTTAGTTATCAGGCTCCTCTCCTGTGGAACCAGCTCCCAGTTTTAATTTGTGAGGCAGATACTCTGTTTTTAAGACTAGACTTAAAACCTTCCTTTTCTTTTTTTTTTTTTTTTTAACGTGTCCTGTCTAGCAGTATGCTACTCAGAATTGGTGTCTGAGTACCAAGTACAAGCCCAACAGTTTTACTTTCCCAAGCAGAGTATTACAACTTCGCTGTAGTACGCCACTTGATGTATATGTATGAAAAATCTTTATTAGTGATTACTGTGGGTTCAATTTCCTGACGTCATGGACATTAAACTGAGACAAGAAGGGAGAAAGGAAGAAGGTGAAGAAAAGAAACCGGACCAACAGAGGTAGAGGTGCGTACCGACGACACAAGACAGGGAGGCAAACAAAGAACACAAGAAAACATCCCAGTCCTCCACCTCTGCCGGACGGCAGAGAAACAGTAATACAAAACAAAAACAACAAACTGTACAGAACCAAACCAATAGTTCGGATCTAGTAGAATAAACTAAGAATTACACATTCACTACACACAAGCATTGATTAATGAACATAATACAAATGTTTCTGGTAAGCTCCTGTGAACAACTAACTAATGATGATAACCTCAGCTTAAGATATGTCCGTCCTCACCAATGTCCCCACACCCATGTGTGTGCGAGCATGCAGGTCGGAATAAGGTTTCCCCACGCAAGTGATTGATAGCTGGTGTAAGGAACCGTCAATCCGTCCTACAGGAATCGGCACAGACATGGAGGAGGCAAGAGATGTATGCATCCAGGGTCCCATAGAGTACAGAGGCCACAGGCGGATCAGCGCAGGGTCGATCACCCACCAAGAGGGGAACAGATGGAAGCCCCAGGGGAACACCCACCAGCCGCAATGCTGGGGCCCGAGAGATCGCAGTGACGAGCCCACGGGCTCCGCCGGTAACCGGCTACGCCAGGGCGGGCCCGGATCAGGAACCGGAGGCCACGGGGACCAGGGGCACCCCGCCCCCCAGCGGGGCCCCAACCAGGGACCAGCCGACAAGGGCCCCCCGCCGCCACCGCAGGCAAGGAGGATCCGCAGCCAACCGACGGACAACACACGCCGCCGCCACCCCGGACCAATACCCACCGCCAACAACCCGGCCCGCCTCCACACACCCACACGCCAGGGAGCCACAGCAAGAGCCACAGCGGATGTACGCCCTCCCCAGGCCGCGCCCAGCCGGCACCTGGACATCCAGATCTTCCAGCTCCCGGGTCCAGATCCCGCCCCACGTAGGGCGCCAAGATCAGGGGCCCAGCCAATGCCGGACAGCCCCACCAGGCGAACAGACCAGCCAGCAGAAGTCCTGGAACCGGCAGGAGGACTGGGCGCCAGGCACGGTCCCCACCGATCCACCGGACGGCACCAACCTGTTCTACAACCCCGGCACCCCCAGAAGAGGTGCCCCAGTCAATCCAAGGAGGACGTCGGCCCGAAACAGCGGCCGCCCGACACACCGGACCACCCAGGACCCGCCCGACATGCACCAGGAGCAACCATCACCGACGGGGAGTGACGGGGAGGGAAGAAGATGCATCAGGCCAGAGAGCAGCCAAACACCCAACCTGACAGGTAGACATAGACAGACAGAGACACTCATACGTACCCTCCCTCTCATGCGTACACATTCTTACAAATACAGGACATACGAAAAAAGGACGCTATACACTCATTCATACCCCCCATACGTACACTATACTCCATACTCCCAGGCCCAGGGACAGACGCCCCAATAGAGAACCCTGCCCCTGGACCCAGGAGAAAGACCCCTTTGCCCACCAGGACGTGGACAAGCAGACCGCCAAGGCCCTCACACCGGCGAGAGCAGCCCACCAGCCCAGGACCCCGACCAGACGGCGTGATGTTCTATCCGGGCTCCGACCCCTGATGGTCCAACGAACAGGGGTGTGGAAAGACCCCCCACCCTCTCTCCCCCAGCTCAATGTGGTGTTGTTGCGTGTTGTCCTAATGTGCACTTAAAACAGAGGGGGGGGACATGGGAATACTGCCGGGTACCCCCATCTCCCCCCCCGGGCCCTCGGTGTCTAGATGCGTTTAACCAGTGGGTGCCGGCACCACAGGCGAGGCCCCCACAACGGGCCCCTATAGGGGGCCCCCCATGAGGGGTCCCGCCCCCAGCGCCAAGGTCCCTACATGTGCGTTCCATGTAAATGTTGCAAGTGTAAGTGTCTAAGTTGCTCAATAAAATCGGGACCCAGGCCGCCACCGGGTAGCGAAGACGGAAGCTCCATCCCGCACCCCAGTGACGTGCCCACGTCCCAAGGCCTTGTGAATGGTAGAATGAAGGAGCAGGTGGACAGAGGCATGGGGATGGGGAGAAAATAACTGGGGTGACCATTGCCAACCCCAGGGAGCCAGCTCCCCTGCTGACTCCAATAGGCACCCCCGTTCGGCCCGATCCACCAGGGGTGGGAGGCCCCAGCACGTCAAGTCGGGGCCCACGGCAGCGGCACCCCCGAGCCCCATGGGGGCCCCGGCAATCCACCAGCCCCCATGCCAGGGGCATACCTAAATCCTTCCCAACATTCACACTGCTAACAAAACACATGTCACTAGACACCCAGGTTGAGTTTAGCCCCCCCCCCCCCCCCCCTCCCGTCCCAAGCGCACCCCGTTAAAAAGAGCGCCTGTGCTAGATGGTAAAAAGCCTCCCCAGCAATAAGAGACGCCCCAGGCACCGCCAGCGTCCGAGGGCCTCTGCGCCGAGGCCGGACCCCGGCGCACCACCGACTCGGGTACCCCGGACATGCCGCTCCAGGCCCGTGGGCAGACCGAAGTCCCGGGCGGCCAATCCCCAGGCCGACATCCTCCAGCCTTGCTACTACCGCCCGATGGCCGTGAATTTGGGCCCCCCCCCCCCAGCCTGCACCGACGGCAGTGGCCCCCCCTCGGCCAAGCCCCAGCCAGGGCCCCAGCCGGGGGGCACGCCGCCCCAGAACCCCGAGCCCCAGGCCCAGCCCAGACCCCCCCAGAGCAGCACAGCACCAGGCCAGTAACCCGTGTCCGCCAGCACGACCCCTCTAAGGCGCCGCATGCAGCCACTAGGAGTCACCACACAAAGCCCCCAAAGTCCCACCCCAGGCGAGGGTCACGGCACCTACCGCCGAACCGCAAGCGGACCCACCCCCAAGGACCTCCCCGCAGTCACCACCAACCCTTAAGCTCCACATCGGCAACCGTGTCCCTCAGAACGGAATCAAGGGCCCGACCCCACTAGGTGATGGAACTGATCATTGTGACCAGAAAGATTGATCAGATGTGGAGGCAGATGCCGTTTCTAAACCAATGTAATCCAGAAGGTGATCTCTATATTGATTAATATTCAGAGTATTTTTATTTTTCCAGTTCAAGAGGATATTTTTCTTAGCGATGCATAAGGCGATGTAAAATAATTGCATAGACTTTGTATCCATGGTAACTTCATCTATATTTCCCAGCAAGCAAACTCTGGGAGCAGGGGTGATATTACATTTCAGACACTTTGATAGATCTTCACATATCTGGTACCAATATTTCTTAACAGGTGGGCAGAACCAAAGAGCATGAATATAATTGTCTGGTAGATTGCTTGTACATTGTAAACAGGTATCAGACGGCGTATAACCCATCTTGAACATCCGTTGCCCTGTATAATGCACTCTATTAAGGATTTTATATTGTATTAATCGTAGATTAGGATTCTTAAGAAATTTGAAGGTTCTTAATGAAATTTGAGACCAGAGGTTTTGGTCTATTGAGATGGACAAGTCCATCTCCCATTTTGAAATCGGAAGGGCTATTGATTCATCTATTCTATTTAATGTTTTGTATATTTTAGATAGCAGTTTGGGAGGGTTTAGATTAAGGAAGTCTAAAACTTTTCCTGGAATTTGTAAATCAACTGTATTGAGCCTAAATTTATTTTTTATAATTGATTTAATTTGTTGGTATTCTAAGAATTTATTCTTGTTAATTCCGAATTGTGTAACCAATGTATTAAATTGGAAAAAGTCTGTTCCATCAAATATATGCTCCAGGTATTCAATTCCTTTACAACTCCAGCCTGGAAAGTTGATCATGCATTTTTTTTGTAAGATATCCGGGTTATTCCAGATGGGTGTACGCCTGCATGGGAGTAGTGAGGTCTTTGTCATTTTAAGAAATTCCCACCAAGCTGTCAGAGAGGAGCTGATATTAATACTTTTAAAACATTCATTTTGTTTTATATTTGAGCTAACAAAAGGTAGATCTGAAAGTTTTATCTTATTGCATAGTGTCTGTTCTACATCTACCCAGCACTCATTGATATAACTGTGTTTTACCCATCTTGATGTGTATTGGAATCTGTTGGCTAAGAAATAATGACGAATGTTTGGTAGGTCTAGACCTCCTTTATCTTTGGACTTCTGTAGTGTTTTTAAGCTGATACGTGGGGGTTTATCTTTCCAAAGAAATTTAGAAACAGAAGAGTCCAGAGATCTAAACCAATTAGGTGATGGTTTAATTGGGATCATTGAGAATAAATAATTGATTCTAGGCAAAACCATCATTTTTATTGTAGCTACCCTTCCAATAAGTGATATTGGAAGGGATTTCCATCTTGCCAGATCATCTTCCACTTTTTTTAAAAGTGGGACGTAATTTAGCTTAGATAAGTCTGACAGTCTTGGTGAGATATGGATACCTAGATATGTAAAATTTCCCGACCGGAGCTGTAAAGCAACAGGACTCTGGTAAGAACAGTTGATTGGAAGGACTGTAGATTTTAACCAATTTATGGAATAGTCTGAAACTCTTGAGTAAGATTTTATTAACTCAATTACCTGAGAGAAGGAAGTTTGTGAATGCTGTAGAAAAAGTAGTACATCATCTGCGTATAAACTGATTTTATGTTCTATTTTGTTGCATTGTATACCTTTAACATTATTATTTTGCCTGATTGCTGCTGCTAATGGTTCCACAAAAATAGCAAAGAGGGAGGGAGAAAGTGGACATCCCTGCCTGGTACCTCTCTGAAGAAAGAACCTTGATGATGTTTGATTATTGGTCCTAATATATGCTGTTGGTGAGCTGTATAATATTTTTAACCAGTTTACAAAAGAATTACTGAATCCGAATTTATTCAAGGCTGCAAATAAAAATTTCCAGTTAACTCTATCAAATGCTTTTTCTGCATCTAAAGATAATATATTGGTTTGGACGTTTTTACAGTGGGAATAATCTATTAAATCTATTAATCTACGTGAATTTGTTGAAGAGAGCCTACCTTTTATAAAACCTGTTTGATCAGAATGGATTATTAGAGGTGTTATTTTCTCTATCCTTCTTGCAAGAGCTTTGCAAATTATTTTCAGATCCACATTGATAAGAGAAATGGGACGATAACTGGTAGGAGACATAGGGTCTTTTCCTGGTTTTAATAGAAGATTGATGTAGGCAGAATTCATGTTTGGTGGTATTCGACCATTTTCCTTTGTTTCCTGCAACATTTGTTAAAATGTTGGTGCTAGAATATTCCAGAATTCTTTATAGAACTCTACTGGAAATCCATCTGGACCTGGAGCTTTATTATTAGGCATGGATTGGAGGGCCTCCTGGAGTTCAGTGTACACTGTTAGCGGTGAATCCAGGGCCATTGCTTGACTGTCTGAAAGTTTAGGAAGAGTTATTTTATCCAGAAATTGTACAATATCATTATTTGAAGGGTTTATCTCTGGTGTGTATAACGTCTCATAAAATTCTTTGAAAGTGTTGTTTATTTTTTCAGGATCATATATTATATTCCCAATTTTGTCTTTGATTGCAGATATAGTTGTTTTTTCTTTATTTATTTTTAACTGATTAGCTAAGAAGCTACCTGATTTATTACTATGTTCAAAGTTTTCTATTCTAAGTCTTTGGATTAAGAACTGCGTCCTTTTATTAATAATTTCATTTAACTCTAATTTTGCTTTCCTTATTTTACTTAAGCTCTCTTTATCCAGGGAAGGTTCTAATGATTTAATAGTTTCTTTTAATTCCTGAACATGTTTAATTTCTGTTCTCTTTTTATTTGATGAGAATGAAATTATTTTACCTCTAATCACAGCTTTCCCTGCTTCCCATAGAGTGGATGGCGACATACCAGGGAGATCATTAAATTCCATGTATGAAGCCCATTCTTTTTCAATATATTTAATAAATTCTTTATCCTTAAGTAATGATGTATTAAATCTCCAATTTTTATATTGAAGTGTTGCAATTTTATTTGCTAAATTTAAAGAAACAGGAGCGTGATCGCTGATCACTATAGGATGTATCTCAGTGTCTGAAATGTCATTCAACAGTGAGCTGCTGACTAACAAATAGTCCAATCTAGAATAAGAATGATGTACGTTTGAGTAAAAAGTGTATTTTCTGTCGTTGGGATGAAGCGATCGCCATGCATCGCAGAGTCCATAATCGCTCATGTACTGTTTAACTATATCTATGGATTGCCAGCTGCGCTGAGTCCCTGCTGTACTGAGCCTGTCTATTTCTTCATTTAGTCCAAAGTTGAAATCTCCCCCAAGAACAAGTGAGCAATCCATGTGATTAGCCAAAACCGAGAAGAAAGAATGAGGGGTCGTCAACATTTGGACCATATACACTAACTATACATAACTTTTGGTTATGTATAAATAGTTTTAATATTATAAATCTGCCTTATGGATCTGTAGCTGTGTCTATTACTTTAAAATTAGTATTTCTATTTATTAATATTGCTACTCCTCATTGTCTAGAGTTATAGCATGAAGAAAATATATTAGGATACTCCGGTGTTTTTAAATCATTAGTAGCTGAGCTTGATTTATGAGTCTCCTGTAGTAAGACGACATCTGCCTTCAATCTTGTAAGATGGTTGAAAATCTTAATCCTTTTATCTCTGGAGCTAGCGGCGCGAATATACCATGTTATAAATTTTACAGGATTCATAGAGCTAAGATAAACCTTAGACATGTACTATCGCCAAGAATGAATATAGGTGTAATTTTGGTTTGTCCATGGGGTTGCCAGATTGAAAAAAAAACAGAAGCAGAGATAAAGCGAGGCAAATAATGCACCATACAGGTGTGTACAGAATGAAAGTATGACGGAAAAAACATGAATATGCCATGATAAAAGTCTGTGTGTGTGTGAGAGAGAAAAAGGAAAAAAGGTGATAAAGAGATTTGTTGGTACAAATGTGAGAAAGAAAATAGAGAAAAAGAAAAAAGAAGAAAAAAAAGAAAAAGCAATCTAGTGCACAGCCCTGCCCCTACCCACATTAACAAACAAAAACAGCCTGCTGAGCTGTGCTTTTTTTAAAACTATAGTTGTCTGATAAAGCTAATTCTGTCTTGGTTCTGTTAAATATGACTAATAAAGCCAAGGAGTAACCTGAGGGTCCCTAAACAGCTGACCGTTAACATACAGTTTATCCACACTAACCGTAGCCCTACTGCCCTCACTAATATGTTTTTTTCTTATTGAAAATAACACGCGTCTTCTGTCCTGTTCTGTCTTCTTTCGGAAACTGATCATTAACGCTGTAATTCGTCCCCCGTAGCTCTTTCCCGCGTCCTTTGACTTGTTCTTTTTGTTTAAAATGTTCAAATTTTGCAACAATTGGTCGCGGGCGGGTGTTGTTGTGTTTCTTACCTCCGAGTCGGTGAACCCGATGGAAGGTTATGCTTTTAACCGTGTCGTCTGGCAGTTTCAGCTGGTGTTGAATGAACTTTCGCACGGCTACTTCAGCATCTTCCTCAGCCTGCTCTGGTATCCCCGAAAAAACAAGATTGTCCCTCATTGATCGGGCCTGGATGTCTAGGATAGACTCCTTGAAGCTTTTGTTTTCTCCCGACAGCTGCTTCATCCCCTCGGTGAGTTTCTTAACATCTTCTTTTAGTGTTTGGTTTTCTGTAAGTAGTGAAGCTACTTGTTGTTGGCTGAACTCCAGCAATTCCCTCAGAGCCTGAAATTCTTTATGCAGAACCTCCACCAGCGCGAGACGGGCGTCCAGGCTGGTTAGCTTCTTGTCTATTGAGTCTAGGATGTCGCCGTAGCTTCTATCTGGCGAGTCGGTGGATGTGCTAGCCTCGGAACGAGTGCGCTTTTGCGACGGTGTGCTCGTTGTTGTATCCGAAGCAGGTTTCCGTGACTTACCCATAACGATGTTATCAAAGCACTCGTCTAGGTAGCACTCCAGCAAATCCAATGTTTCCTCGTCCAGGTTGTTTAGAGGGAAAAAAAAAAGTAACCTGATGGTTAGTTTAGAAGCTGCGTTTGGTTCAAAATGATTTTCTTATTTTACCTGACTGATTGTATATTTTACCACATAACCGCCATGTTCACCTATGGACAGCTCTCGCGAGAACTCAGCAGCTCATCCTGCGCCCTCCTTCTCTCTCACACATTATCACTCAAAAATTGCCTTCCAAAAAACCTTCCTTTTCAATAAAGCTTATGGTTAGAATGGCTTAGGTTATCCTAAGTTATTTTTGTAGTTATGCTGCTATAGGCTTAGACTGTTGGAGGACAGACTGACCACTTTTCTTCTCTCTTCTACTTTTTTCTTCTACTACTCTCCAGATATTTTTTTTCTGCTGTTATTGTTCACCCAGTTTTCTATCAGTATTTTTCTCCCCATATAAGCTCCACATGGTCTGGTACCCTGCTCAACTATAATGCCCCCTGCTGGATGGGAAACATTGGTACAGATGATGCTCAAAGTCACTGAGCATCCTCAATGCTGTCTCTTCTGTCTTGTCAGACCCCCAGACGGTCGTGGCAGATGACTGCTTAAATGGAGCCAGGTTCTGGTTCTGCCGGAGGTTTCTTCCTGTTAAAGGGGAGTTTTTCCTCGCCACTGTCGCTACATGCTGGGTCAATATGAGGGATTGCTGAGGAATAGCTCTGGTTGGACTCTGCATGATCAGGGTACAACCTCACGTTGATGACTCAGCACAATCTGCTGGGATTCCTTACATAGAAAACTTAATTGATTGGAATGTTTGTATAATTGTACGGAAATTACTTTTGTTGTAAAGTGCCTTGAGATGACATTTGTTGTGAATTGGCGCTATGTAAATAAAAGTGAATTGAATATAAAATAAAATAAGATTTCATCATATTATAAACATAGCCAGAGTCTGTCCATTTCTCTCTCCTGCCACCACAGAGGTGTTGATGTATGCTTCTATTTCAGTGGATTAGGTTATTTTAATATGGTGCTCTCTGGTGTTCTAAAAAAAAGAGTTTTTCTTTACATGAAAAGTCATTTCAATACAATTATACAAAGGTTCCATTCTGTCAAAAAAGTTTTCCATTGAACAAATCCATTTTCTATTCCTTAAATAGAAAACTTTTCAGTAATTTTAATGTTTGTATAATTGTGTTGAAATGACTTTTCTTGTAAAGTGACTTGAGATGACATTTGTTGGGAATTGGTGGTATATAAATAAACTGAACTAAATCTCTCCAGCATGCTCGGTTGTTTAGATTGTATTTACCCCTGATGCCCTGCACAATAGTCCACTTCCTGCTTTTGGTGGGGTTCCGATCCGTTTGCCATTCACACATGCAATCGAAGTGCAGCAGAGTTTGTTACAATTGAACCAAAACCTACATTTTTAGGTGGACTAGAGTTTGCTTATTTGGTTCAAATCGAAGTTCGATGACAAATTCCCACTACCCCAAACGAACCAGACTTTCCGGGTAAAGGAAGTGAAGTATGATACCAGCGGACTAAACAGGGCTGATGTGAACGCACCCTATGTGGCTAAGCCTCATTCTACCACTATGCCCCTTATCTTTGGTACAGTCTGCTGGAGAACCTCAGGGTTGCAGAAACTGTTGATGTTTTTAACAAGAGGCTCAAGAACTGCCAATTTGTATTTCTTTGTTTATAAATTATTTTTCTTTTTCTTGTGTTTATCTATATTATTATTATTATTATTTATTATTATTTATTGCTGCTGAACTGTTTTTACAAATTGCTTTGTACAGACTACTTCCAGTGTTTCTTTCTTGGGGATTCTTTGCCTTGGGAGCCATGCACATTGCTGCTGGTGGAAACTCTTTCGTTGTGGTGGGAGGGGCTCTGGTGGTGTGCGGGGTTCTGTCCTGCAGCTTTCTGGCTGTGTTGAGGATACCTGCCTGCCCTGATCATGGCGGCCCATGTGATGACACCTGTGTAGCTCGGGGGTTGGGGCATCGTGTGGATGGATCTCCTAAATATTGTTCTTATGTCACAATATTATCATTGCAGGTGTTTACTTTTATTGTATGTTCACTTAAACAGGTCAAGAAAGGTTAGTGGTGGTACCCACTGGTGAACTTGAGAGCATGTGTAATTTTTTTTTTTTTTCAGCTTGCCTGTATGAATTTAGTAACTTATACCATGATTTTGATGAGTTGTAATTGCAGTCTGTGGCTCTGATCCGGTGTTCACTCCTCACTCCAGCTATTGAACACATGTATGGCAAAACCTTCATGCTCATACACTCACACACACACACACACACTGGGATTCTGGTGTTTACAGATACATTATTGGGCTGAGGTTACCAAAAGTAAATCTAGTAATAATCAGTCCCCTGAGTGATGCTGTTGTATTTATATATCTATCTGTGTGCTTGGGGTTGTGTAGTTCTCAGTTCTGATTGTTTGCTTTGTTTTGTCCTTATCTTTCCCTCTCTCTGCCATCCTGCGGTTATGGTAGGAGATTGAGATGTTTCCTTGGGTTTTCATTGTTCTCATTCCCCTCTTGTATCTTTAACTCACACTCTCTCTTAACATTTTTCCCTAGCTCTCTACATCCCCTCTCTTTGCCCTCTTATTTTTCCACTTGCCATAATAGACCCACAGCAATTTCTTATAAAGATTTATCCCCCATATTTCAAGTGGAGTAATGCAGCATTAGCTGTAATGCTCCACTTTTTTAAAGTAAACCTGTTGGGCTTCTACTTGGCACTCAGTAATCTATTCGGAGTGTCACACTGCTAGACACTTAAAACATGTAATGTTTTATTTTCTGTTTTTATCATGTAAAGCACTTTGTGCTATTTTGTCAATGAAAAGTGCTCTACAAATCAAATTTGATTGATAGGCTGATCTTAAGTAGTGTCATATCCTACTTCCTGACTCACCAACAGCCCTAGAGGGTGAAAAGGCAGTGAGACATGTCTTTAGATTCAGCACTGTACTTTTTGCGTTCCATTAGCAGGTGGTAGCAGTCTTCTGTCAGAGTGAGATAAAGGAAATGAGCAGCAGCCAGCTGTGTGTGGTCTACCAGTCTGGTCCCAGCTGCTCAGTCTGGGGAAATTTTTAGGTGTATGATAAGTGAAATAGTTCCAGCTGGGAGTTTCTCTTGTTGAGGTCATTACCAGTTTTCACAATGCTTCAAAGGTCTGGAAATGTGTGTACATGTAGTTCCTGTTGAACAGTAAACTCCCAATAAGTATTGGTAGTACTGGAATGATGCTGCCTATCAGTTTCTTGTTGCTGGGCTTTTCCCTCTGCATGTGGGTATTTTATGATCTGATCTTTTAAAAACTATTTGTTTTCATGTCATATTTTAATTAAATGCTTTAATTAGTCTATAAATCATTGAATGGGATAGCACCAGAGTACATTAGAGATCTGCTATCGTGGTACAAACCATCCAGATCACTCAGGTCCTCCATCTTTAGTTTACTAATCATCCCTAGAACCAGAACCAAACATGGAGAAGAAGCTTCTAGTTTCTATGCTCCTCATATCTGGAACAAACTGCCGGATGAATGCAAAGCTGCAGAGACACTGAACTCTTTTAAATCTAAAATAAAAACGCACCTATTTAGACTTCCTAATGAGTAATTGATGCTATTATTGCCAATACTATTATTAAATGTTTTTATCCCAATTTATATATTTTTTTTATTAAATACTAAATGTTGTCTTTATTATTTCTTTTGTAAATGTCCGTTCATGCTTTGTCTTAGTGACTCCAAGTTTTAATTTTCACATTTTTATAATTATGTAAAGCACCTTGAATTGCCTTGTGTTGAAAGTGTGCTATATATAAAATTGCCTTGCCTTGCGTAATGTACACTCAGAAGATTGGTTTATGATATTTATAACAACCGTGTTGCAGTCCAGGTATACTTGCTTAAAGATAAGAAACTAGCAGTCTTGGACACATTAAACCTGACTTTGATGGCCTGAGGATATTTATAGCTGCTGGACAAGCCCTATTAATGGTTTTTAATGACGGATGCCTTTTATAAGTAAGGATTAGGCATTTGTTTAAGTATCCTGCTGATCAGAATCTGGTGCTAGAATACTTCTATTTAGTTTGTAGTTGTTTTTTTTAGTTGTCTAAATTATATAAATATCCAACAAAAGGTGGGAAACTTGAACTGAAGTTCCTTGCTGTTATTGAGTCAATCATAAAGTTCAAATTACTGCTTTTTTAAATCAGCCATCCTGATGGTCCACAGTGTGCTACCAATCAGATGAAGGAGTTCTGGTTCTGTATGGAGGTAGATTTTTGTCTTTATTATTCAATAAAAAAAAAAAGTTTATTCAATCACAAAATTATATTTTCATTTAAAAAAAAACTTAACTTCAATTAAAGATAAGATTTTCAATCAAAGATAAAAAGTGTTGGAATGCAAAAATATAGTTGAGATTAAAAAAATGGTATCTGAAAAAAGTTTTCTTTGATTGAAAATGTTTTTTTTTATGATTGAAGTTAAGCTTTTTTTTTTGAACCAACTTTTTTGATTTAAGTAATTTTGTTTTGTGTTTGGGCCATATTAATGGGTAGGACATTTGTGTCTTTATTATTCAATCAAAAAAAAGTTTTTTTCAAACAAATAAATATATTTTTCAATAAAAGAAGAATCACTTGAAGAATCACTTCAATCAAAAGAAAAGATATTTCAATCATAGAAAAAAAGTTTTTGAAAGCAAAAAACAATTAGAGACTCCAAAAATTGCATTTGAACCTTCTTTTTTGATTGAAAATGTTTCCTCTGATTGCAGTAATATTTTTTGCGGTTGGGCTATATTATGGGTAGGACATTTGTGTCTTTATTATTCAATCAAAAAAGAAGTCGCTTCAAACAAAAAACATGTTTTCAATAAATAAATAAAAAACACTTCAAAAAGACGACCATTTTCAATCATAGAAAAAAGTTTTGAATGCAAAAATTATTTGAGACAAAAAAATAGCATTTGAACAATTGATTGAAAATATTTTTTTTCCCCGATTTGAATTGCTTTTTTTTTTTAACTGAAGTCACTCTAGCCCGCAAGCCAGGGACCAGTGGTGGAGTTGTTGGTAAGTAGATAAAACAATATTGAAATGATTGGTGTCAATTAGCCTAACCTGCCTGATAATTCGATCAAACATTAGCCTTGCTAACTTATTTTATGTTGACTAATTTGTGTGAATGTGTTAGATATCTGTAATCTAACGCCGTCATTTGTCAGGCAGGGTACGCTAACGGCTAGCTGATAGCATTAGGATGGCACACTGAATGAATTGTTTATTTCACTTAAGTATGGAGGATTTCTTTGTGCTTTTGCCATGTTATGTTATAATAACTAACGTAATTTGTGGTCATACAGTCCACAGACCAACTGTTGCCCAGAGCGCTGCCTGTTTAGCAGCAACAGGTCATGCACAGCCTCTATCTTCAGCCCACAGGAGGAGCTATTCCGCGACCATTCCGCGCGCTCTCAACTCACCATCACTCACACAGTCAAACGCTCATATAGGCAAATGCTTTTATTTTGAAAGTTAGATATGCATATGTGCGGGACGTCCCCGTGGAGGTATTGTCTCCACTGACGTCCCGGTGGCCAAAACGGGACAGTTTGTAACACTTGGCGGTAAATATGATGAATTCACCGGGGATGAAAGAGGCCATCCCGGGGTTTGGCATTCTCTGGAATAACGTTATAATCAGGCAGGTTAGGCTAATTGACACCAATCATTTCAATACTGTTTTATCTACTTACTAACAACTCCACCACTGGTCCCTGGCTTGCTGGCTAGCGTGACTTGCCTGCTGCCTGTCAGAAAAACGTCATTGGTGTAGACACTTGTCAATCAAACATGTCTGACCAATGGGGAAGCACCCGCCTACTGTGGGATGTTTGTGTCAAAAGGCTTCGATCAAACAAAAGGAATTCAAAACTTTTTTCAGTTCATAAAAAAAGCTATTCAAATCGAAAAATGTTTTTATTTTCAATGAAGTGTTCAAATGCAATTTTTTTGTCTCAAATAATTTTTGCATTCAAAACTTTTTTCTGACTGAAAATGGTCGTCTTTATTGAAGTGTTATTTATTTATTTCTTGAAAACATGTTTTTTGTTTGAAGCGACTTCTTTTTTGATTGAATAATAAAGACACAAATGTCCTACCCATAATATAGCCCAAACGCAAAAAATATTACTTCAATCAGAGGAAACATTTTCAATCAAAAAAGAAGGTTCAAATGCAATTTTTGGAGTCTCTAATTGTTTTTTGCTTTCAAAAACTTATTTCTATGATTGAAATATCTTTTTTTTTGATTGAAGTCATTCTTTTTATTAAAAAATATATTTATTTGTTTGAAAAAAATTTTTTTGATAGAATAATAAAGACACAAATGTCCTACCCATTAATATGGCCCAAACATAAAACAAAATTACTTAAATCAAAAAAGTTGCTTCAAACAAATAAGCTAAACTTCAATCATAAAAAAACATTTTCAATCAAAGAAAACTTTGTTCAGATACAATTTTTTTTAAATCTCAACTATATTTTTGCATTCCAACACTTTTTATCTTTGATTGAAAATCTTCTCTTTATTTGACGTTAAGCTTTTTTTTAATGAAAATATATTTTGTGATTGAATAAACTTTTTTTAAAATTGAATAATAAAGACACAAATCTACCTCCATAGTTCTGCCGGAGGTTTCTTCCTGTTAAAGTGGAGTTTTTCCTCTCCACTGTCGCTACATGCTTGCTCAGTATGAAGGATTGCTGAGGAATTGCTGTGGTTGGAATCTGCATGATCAGCGCACAACCTCACGTCAATGACTCATCATAATCTGCTGGGATTCCTAGAAAACTTTTCACTGATTGGAATGTTTGTATAATTTTGTTTAAATGATTTTTGTTTTAAAGTGCCTTGAGATTACATTTGTTGTGATCTGGCGTTATATAAATAAAAGTGAATTGAATTGAATACCAAGGTGAGGTCTGAACTCCCTAAGCCAAATATTCAGGAATGGGGCTAAAATCAGCCACCTCCTCTACATGGAGCTGTATGCTAAGAGAAGTTGGGACATGCATTCCCTCATCCACACCACCAGGATCTACAGCAATGACATCGGGATGTCATTCTGGCTTTACAAATGAAGTAGAATGATGGCTGGATAGTTCTTTTGATTGATTGATTGATTTATTGATTGATTGATTGGAGCACCATAGCCATAGTTCACCCCTTGTAAAAGTTAATCCGTTGGGCTTCTCCTTGGCCCTTGACACAGCTAGATTTGACTCGTAAAAAAAAAAGAAAATACAAAATACATCATTATATAGCTAAAACATTACACAACCAGACTGAGGTAAAGTATTAGACTTAAAACACAAGCTGCTGCTTGTTAAAGGATGTCCTACGAATTAATACACATTTCTGTTTGACTAAGCTCATGTTCCCGTGTGCTGCTTTTTTTTGTACTAGTGTGACTTTCTTTGCTTGTTTTCATGTGCAGGGTAAATGTCTGTGGAGGGCAGTGCTGTCATGGATGGAGTAAAACTCAGGGATCACAGCGGTGCACCAGGCGTAAGTCTACACTAAATCCGTTGGTTGACATGCAAATACTGTTTTATAGATACATAACAGGTAAAACTATTTTCTTTCTATATGTATTTTAAATATTGATTTAATTGCGGCAGAAACTGCAAATTGCGATGTAATTTGATTCACGATTTTCTTTAAATTGAGAGTGAGCAAAAATATCCAGTCACATGACCTAAAATGACATAGTGGAGCCCCCTGGTGGTCCGCCACAACATCATATAATACAAACTTTGAAAGCTTTTATTCTAATGCAAGGTGATTCAACAATATATGTGAAGTAAACAATCATATTGAACATGTTGGAAAAAAATGGATGTATCCTAATAAACCGATTGTGATGTCACTGTTCAGTATAAATGTATGCTTAAAGACCAAGGGTTGTATTGAAGAGTTTGGAAGTGAAGACAAAAGAAAACACTCTTTGAGGGTAGTAATGGTTCATTAAATGATTTGCTGAATAAGAAATCAAAAATCTTTGTAGAATAGATTATATTGTATAGATCGGTCACCGCAGTGATTGACCTAATTTTAGTATTTTGGCATTCAAAAAAAGCTCATAAGATAAGTTTTCTGTGTTTAAACTATTTTAAAGCGGTCTGTATTTTATATACTGTAAATAGCAGTCTTTATTGTTTAAGAACACTGGCGGTCTGCTAAAAAGCATTCCACACTAATTAGATTGGGCACACAGAGCTAATCTAAGGTTGCACAGGTTAGAGCCCCTCTGTTTTAGCTATTAGCACCAAAGAACCAAGCAAAAATGCTGGTTAGACAGAATAGTCCATGATGCTTTAAATAACTCTTATCAGTCATAAACCTTTAAAAACACTGTTATACACAAATTGAAGAATGAAATCTTAAAAATGTAGTGAAAACAGTAAAATAGACAATAAAAATAACTCTTAAATTCTTTTACTTAAACATATTAAACTCTGACCAGAGAACCATTACATTGAACAATTTTTAGACATAAGTTAAAGGTTGATTATTTTGTCTAAAAAGACCCGCAATAAAGCAGAGACTTCAGCTGTTCTAATATCTCAGCTAGCTATGTGAGGCACAAACAGTGAAGCTTTGGGTGTGGCTGCTAGCCACTATTAGCTAAAACTCAGGTCCTCCAGTTCATCAGCCTCAATTCAGCTCAACTTAGCTACCTTCTCCCACTGATGGGTCCCTGTCCACGAGATGCCACCTGCGCTGCGTCAGGGGAGTAGCTCTAGGCTGGTTCAGCTTGCTGTTTCTGTAGCATGCAGCAACGTGTCATCGGCTCACTCTCCCTCTTTGGTAGAATCTGTCATTCAAAGGATTCGTTCAATTAAATTCCAAATAGTTTATTTATACAGCGCTGATTCACAGAGATGTCATCAGAAGGCACCTTACAAGAAAACACATTTCGATTCAACCATGCCAACATTCCAATCAGTTAAAAGTTTTTTTATTTAAGGAATCCTAACAGATTGCATCAAATCATTGATTGGTAGTTGTGCACCTCTGATGCAGACACCAACGACAACAATCCCTTATACTAAGCAAACGTAGCAACAGTGGAGAGGAAGCACTCGACTTTAACAGGTAGAAACCTCCAGCAGAACCAGAACCCCTAACCCTAACCCTCAGTAAAAGCTGCCATCTGCCACGAATGTCTGAGGGTTTGAAAAGACAGAGAAGAGACACAGCAAGAACAAAGACACTGATTTAAGAGTACTTTCTACACTTACTGGCCACTTTACTAAGCACACCAGTCCAACTGCTCATTAACGTATATTTCGAATCAGCCAATCACATGGTGGCAACTAACTGCATTTAATTCAATTCACATTTATTTATATAGCGCCAATTCACAACAAATGTAATTTCAATACAATTATACAAACATTCCAATCAGTTAAAAGTTTTCTATATAAGGAATCCCAGCAGATTGTGCTGAGTCATCAACAGGAGGTTGTGCCCGGATCATGCAGACTCCAACCACAGCAATTCCTCAGCAACCCCTCATATTGACCAAGCATGTAGCGACAATGGAGAGGAAAAACTCCCCTTTAACAGGAAGAAACCTCCGGCAGAACCAGAACCTGGATCAGTACAAGCGGTCATCTGCCACGACCGTCTGGGGTTCTGAGAAGACAGAGAAGAGACAGCATGGAGGATGCTCGGGGATTTTGAGAATCATCTGGACTGATGTTCCCCATCCAGCAGGGGCCATTGTAGTTTAGCAGGATACCAGACCAGGTGGAGCTTCTATGGGGAGAAAAATACTGAGAAAACTGGGTTAAAATGAGAAGAAGAGAAGAGTGACGAAAAGTGGTCAGTCTGTCCTCCAACAATCTAAGCCTATAGCAGCATAACTACAAAAATAGCTCAGGATAACCTAAGCCACTAACTATAAGCTTTATCAATAAGGAAGGTTTTAAAGGCCCAGTGTGTAACAAATTTGGCTTTTTATTAATAAAAATCAAGTACTACTTTCATAAATACGTATTTTACTGAGGTCTAATCACAATCGCATTATCATGAAAGCGTTCCTGTGTCTGAGAATACGTTGTTTATATAGTGAGGTGAAGAGAAGAAACAAGCATAGAGGACCGTGGTTCATAGGTTTCTATTTCAATGGAGGACCATCTGTACTCTTTGCCCTGTGAGAGGGAGGAAACCATACCACAGAAAAGAAAAAGAAAAAAGAATAACCGGGAGAAAACAAGAATCTACATCGGTGGAGTGTTTACCAGATGGAGAATATTCATTATGAAAACAAAATTAAATCGGACGTGGAGGTTGCAGGCTTTCTGCTGGACAGGTAAGTTAATTACATGAAACAATGAAGTTTATGTTAGCGTTATGTTTGACACAGGACAGGTTAGTCCAGCAAATACTTATATATCTTCTGTTTAACTCGGACAATTTACTCCGCGGCATCCGTAGTAGTAATGACGTGTTATAACGACGAGAAGCCAGAAAACACTCCTCAGTTGCTTGCATTCACTGAGCGCACCCCTAGGGGGAGGTAATTCTTACACATGGGGACTTTAAGCCTAGTCTTAAAAACAGACAGAGTATCTGCCTCATGGACTAAAACTGGGAGCACATTCCACAGGAGAGGAGCCTGATAACTAAAAGATCTGCCTCCTATTCTACTTTTAGAAATCCTAGGAACTACCAGTAGACCTGCATTCTGAGAACAAAGTTCTCTGTTACTTCCTGATAATAAGGAATTACAGTAGTCCAGCCTTGAAGTAACAAATGCATGGACTAGTTTCTCTGCATCACTCCTGGATAGGATGTTTCTAATTTTAGCAATATTCCAGAGGTGAAAGAAATCTTAGTAACCTGTTTGTATGGGATTTAAATGTCATGTCTTGGTCAAAAATTACACTGAGGTTCTTTACATTATTACCAGAGGCCAAATTAATGCCATCCAGATGAAGTGATTGCTGTGTATCATCAGCATAACTGTGGAAAATCATTCCATGTTGTCTAATTATTTTACTAATTGGAAGCATGTGAAGATTTATCATTAACATGAACCAATTGGAATCTGTCGGACAGATATGATGTAATCCAACCTAGTGCTGTTCCCTTGATCCCTACAACATGTTCAAGCCTTTCTAAGAGAATATTATGATCGACTGTGTCAAAAGCAGCCCTAAGATCTAACAAGACCAGAACCGTCACAAATCCATTATCTGAGGCCATTAGAATATCAATAGTAACTTTTATCAGTGCTGTTTCAGTGCTATGATGAGCTCTAAAACCTGACGCAAATTCTTCAAACAGGTTGTTGCTGTTTAGATGCTCATAAACTTGATTAGAAATAACTTTTTAGGAATTTAAAGAAGAAAGGAAGGTTATGTATAGGTCTGTAATTAAGTAATCTTGATCGAGGGAAGTTTTTTTGAATGAAGGTTTAATTACAGGAAATTGAAGTTTTTTTGGTATGTATCTATTTCCTAAATAAAATAGGGCCAGTAACCAGAGAGAAAACTTCCTTAAACAATTTGGTTCGGTTTCGAATCAAAACGCGTGTTGAATATTTAGATGAGGTTAATATTTTTGATAATTCCAAATGTTTGGCTGAATCAAAACAGTCCAAACACAGATAAGTTTTTGTTTTTAATAGAATACATTTAAAAAAAAATTAAGAATTCTGTGAAGACATGTTTACTGAGAGTTGTGGAACTAGTTGGCTCAACAGAGCTATGACTCCGTGTAAGTTTGGCAACTGTATTAAAAAGAAACCTTGGATTGTTTTTATATTTTATCTAATGAAAAATATTCTGTTCTAGCTTTATGAAAGGTCTTTTTATACAACAGTAGACTTTTTTTTTACAGGTCAAACAAGAATCCTCTGTGTGTAGAGCGCCATTTTCTCTCCAGTTTTCTTGTATTTAAAGTATGCAGCTCTTGACTTGAAAAGATGTCAACTGTGGAAGATTCCGTTAAGATACTCCAAACCAAAGTGGCTGAAATGGAAACACAATTGAAAACAGCAAACGATAAAGTGATCGACTTGGAAAGTCGAAGTTGTCGGGACCATAGGCGTCATTTTAACCGGGGACGCCGGGGACATGTCCCCAGCAATATTTATGATTGACAGGTTTGTCCCCACCAAGCCTGATGCGGAAATTTTTACTGCCCTAACAACCACTTCTGCTCCCAGCAAAGTTTCTTTCTGGTACCCGTTTCAAGATGGAATAACTACAGTTCTACAGTTCCTTTGCTGATAACGAAGGTCCATCCTTTTCTGATTCGCTGTTTGGTGGATTTTTAAATAGCACAAATTAAATGCTTTCTTTATAGCGCACTAACGCGCATTGTTTTCTGCATCTTAAATGATTCGAGGCAACCATTAATCTACTCCTGTTATGTCTCCCGTGCTTGCCAAATTTATCATGTCTGGTTTTAATAATTTTCTCATCCAGATGAAAAAAAGACGCACAAACTGCCTATAATTATGTTCACACTCGGAAACGACACCTGGCTGCTCAGAAACTTTCAGGGGTGAAAAAATGCATCGAGCGGCGCAACAGCAGAGAGACCGTACTGCGTAATACTTTGTTTTAATTCTACGAAGGTTTGCGTGTTAACACTAGTGAGCAGAAGCAGCAACGGAGAACCAGGGAGTGGACAACATTTCCATCACAGTTGAAAATAAAAAATAAAAATAACATGATCCATTATTTAAAGTAGATTATAATGCAGTTAATTATTAGTCTTTCTTTATACTGCAGCTGAAATGTATATTCAGAAATCACTGTGCAGAAACCAAACGCTGTGTCCAGTCTGGCTTTACCTAGATTTTTCATTCCTGAATCGCCAACTCATCCTCACTCCCAATTCGTCACATATGGACGCAAGATCAGACTCCTGACCATGCGTCCATATGTGACGAGTTAGGAGTGAGGATGAGTTGGAATCGCTGGAAGCGCTGCATGGATAGCAACAGCATTGCATCATCAGCGCGAAAAATTCCCTCCTGCTCCCAACATCAAAACAACATATGAACATTTTCCTCTTTGAGACTCTGAAACAAAACATCAGTAATGTCCGCTCACATTAAATAAACTTCGTCCCGCGGAGCCGTGAAATTCAATTTCGTTTTTTTCGCCACCTGAAACAACTTTACGCGGATCACCTACAGGTAGCTGCCCTATTGCAGGACAGTCAGCTGTAAGTTAAATTTAAAGTTTATCCACTGTTGGCTCCTAGTTACCATGCGATCGGCCACTCGCTTCCGGAGAGTGTAGGGGCGCCAACATTCAAACCCCGGCGGGAAGATTTTCACAATAAAAGTCAGAGCTGAGAGACAGAGAGAGTAAATATGCACAGACACAGAATTTCTGTTTCACACTTGTACGCACCTTCAGATGGGGTTCAGTCAGAACTGAACCATGGTCTGCGGGGTTGTACCATTTTTATTAAAGAAGAACAAAGAAAAGTATTCACATGACTTATTCTCCTCCCACCAGACTTTTTATTACCAAGGTCTCCCTGAGTTATAGCTTATAGTTTATGGCCATCCTCCCAGAGCTGTTTTTTATCTAAACATCCTGCTTTTACAACATGCCATAAACTTTAGCCAAAAGTTTTACGACTTAAAAGCTTAGCCCCATAAACAATACTGACAAACATATCTTTACCATCATGCAAGCTAATTAAAACAGACTTTTACTTTCTGAATACTAACTAAAGATTATATAAACATATTTAATACGAGACTGTTATATAAAGTAGCCCCAAAAAAATATGAGTTTCGACACCACACAGAACGATGTTGGGGTTTCAAAAGCAGCGTGTTTTATTGTTGCGCATTCTTCTGGTGCGAGTATATCTGATTTTCAACATTGTTCTTTGTGCTATGGTGTGGATTTTAATCAGTCTTCCCAACCAACAGCATAATGTTGGTGCTGTTTAAAAAGGAAAACAGTTAAACCTATGGCTTTTACCTTGTATTGATTTACTAAAGATACAATTTTCACCACGTTTATAGCCTATACCCTGCAGTACAAATTGTAATGAGACATGAAACCGATGAATACTTAGAGGCTATATAAATATTTAATAAGTGTCCCCACCAATCATCAATCCGCATTCAAGTTAATAATTACGTCCCCACCAATTTTAAAAACAAACTGACGCCCTTGGTCGGGACAATCTCAAAATACTGAACCTGAAAGAAGGAATTGAAGGGACTGACCCGAAAATATTCCTTGAATCTATGCTCCCGAAAATATTGGGCCTCTAGACTGGAAAGAACAAGGTGAAGATTGATCGGGCTCACCGCGTCGGACCCAGGCGAGATGACAGACCACGAGTGATGATCCTAAAACTCCACAATCCCAGCGACAAAGACAGGATTATGCGCGCTGTGAAAGTCAAGGGGTCACTGATGTTTGATAACAAGAAGCTGTCCATCTATCAGGATCTATCCCCAGCTGTCCGCGAACAACGACGTGGTTTCAACGAGGTGTGCGAGGCGCTAATTAAAAAGAATATCAGATTCAACATGAAATTCCCCGCAACTCTGTGCCTGACACATGGAGAAGTTCGCCGTTCATTTAGAAGCCCAGCTGATACACGCGAATATCTGACTACACTTAAGGACTAATCATTCGGATAAACACCATTTTCTTCATCTGCCTGGAGTCTACAACGAGCATGTTTTTTGTTATTGTTTTGGTTTCTTTTTCCCCGCCGTTAGGGCTGACTTTTACACACGTTGGATTAGACACATTTCATTAACAGATCCAGCCGAACTGAAGGGGGACGTCTTTGCTGGAAAGGTAGGACCCTCTGTTTGGGTTAACTAGCTTTTTATGCATACACTTTGCAACACTGCAATGCTCCTCTCTCTAGCAAAGGATAAATACGTCTGGATTCGTGAAAATACCTCTATCTCTTGCTAATTAATGTAGACTATTATGTCGGAATATGGCTGTAAAGCTTCTGATCATTACTTGTTTTGTTTGGACATTTATGGAAATGTTGACTGATTTATCTCATCTTGCCAACTAATTATCTTAAGGAAGTAATGACGGGCGGGTGCCTGGAGCGCTCTTTTTTCCCCCCCTTTATTCTAATGCCTCTCATAAAGAGGCCTTACCCTCCCACTGTTTGTCTTGTACGCCTGTTTTGTGTGTGGCCCTGTGTATGTGTATGTGTATGTATGTGTATGTGCGTGTGTGTGATTGTCTGTCTCTGAGATCTTGGGAAAATGCTTTTATTTAATCTTTCATGGGATTTAACGACTTGACATATGATGGAGATGACATGCATCACTGTATTGATGTTGATAACAATATAACCTGTAAATACTACGACCCTGAACATGTCAAATGTTTGAACATGGAAAACAACTTTTCACTTTTGCACCTAAACATAAGAAGCTTGAATAAACATCATGATGAACTTGCCTCCCTACTCTTAAATACTGAATGCTGCTTCAACATAATTGGTTGTAGTGAGACGTGGCTAAATGACAAATCGTACATAGATGCTCTAAATCTTGATGGCTATAGATTATATCATAAGAACAGATTTGGCAGATCTGGTGGTGGGGTATGCCTCTATGTACGTTCAGATATGCATGCCAATATCTGCGATCTTGCTGTAAATGACAATCACACAGACACCATTGTGGGTGTAATTTACCGTCCCCCAGACTCTGATTTAAACATTTTTAATAACAAACTTGAGGAAATTCTTCTACACATAAATAAATTAAACAAAGACTGCGTCCTCCTTGGAGACTTCAACATTGATGTCTCCAAGGACGATACAGTCAAAAATGAGTTTATTAACACACTGCACTCCTCCTCTTTCTTTCCAACTATAAATATATTTACTAGAGTCACAAATACCTCTAAAACAACCATAGATAACATCATCACAAATATACGAAATGTCAAGCTTTAATCAGGAGCCTTACTTTCTGATATATCTGATCATTATCCAAAAATATTGTGCTTTAAGTTTGATTACAAATGTTTACCTTCACGTGACTCGATAAAAACCAGAGTAGTAAACGACAGAACACTATACCAACTGAAGGCAAGTCTGCAAGCTAAAGCATGGAACACTGTCTATTGCTGCTGTGATCCTGACACTGCATATGATGCTCTGGTGAATGAAATTACTGATTCCATTCATAGCTCCATTCCTACAAAAACTGTCACACTCAGTAGGACAGAACATAAACCCTGGCTAACAAGGGCAATATTGAACTCCATAAAACAAAAAAATAAACTTTACCAAACATATGTTAAAAAAACTAATTTAGGAAATAAAACTAAATATAACAACTATAAGAATAAACTGACACACATAATCAGGAAAAGTAAACATAGTCACTATTCTGAACTCGTAAAAGCATCACAGGGAGATTCCAAGAAAGTATGGAAAGTGCTGAACAATGTTCTAAACCGGGGCCATAAAGACACCGTGCTCCCAGACACAAAAAATGATACTGATCTAGCAAATACTTTCAATAATTACTTTGTATCAATAGGTGCTAATCTCTCAAAAAATATTACTCAACCACACAGTGTCTCTTATAAACAATACATGCCAGGCAACTATCCAATCTCTTGAAGAGCTCAAACTCTGCTGGAGAAGATAAGATTAGCAGCAAAATACTAAAAAGTATTGCCAAAGAAATAATTGAACCACTTGCGCACTGCATTAATTTATCATTGCTCACAGGAACTGTTCCAAAAAAGACAAAAATTGCAAAAATAATTCCGATTTTCAAATCTGGTGAAAAAAACGACACAACAAATTATCGTCCCATATCTATTTTACCCACACTTTCCAAAATATTTGAAAGAGTAGTCTACAACAGACTTATTAATTATCTCAATAAACTGAAAATACTCAACCCATCCCAATATGGCTTTAGGAAAAAACACACCACTTGTATGGCGATCCTTGATCTTATTGAAGAGATCAATGACGCCATTGAAAAGGGGGAATATGGTATTGGTGTATTTTTAGACCTTTCAAAGGCCTTCGACACCATCAATTTCACCATACTACTGTACAAATTGTACCATTATGGAATTAGAGGCCAAACATTGAACTGGTTCAAGAGCTACTTACACCTGAGGCAACAATACGTAACTATTCGCGAACAGCAATCAGAAAATAAACAGATCAAATACGGCGTCCCACAGGGATCCATATTAGGTCCCCTCCTCTTTATTATTTACATCAATGACCTGGAAAATTCCTCAAAGATCCTCCACAAAGTCATTTTTGCCGATGACACAAACCTGTTCTTATCCCGCAAAAATGAATTAGAACTTCAACAACTACCCAACAAAGAGCTTCAGAATGTGGATAACTGGTTCAAAGCAAATAAGTTATCCCTTAATACTAGTAAAACTAACTACATAATATTTAGTCCAAATAAAAAACAATCTAATTTTGAGGACTCAAATTTCCAAATTAAGATAAAAGGAGAGGAGCTAAAGAGAGTGAAGACGACTAAATTCTTGGGTGTTTTTATAGATGATCATCTGAACTTCAAACACCACATTGACTATCTTGTTAAACAACTATCCAAATATGTTCGTCTCTTCCTTAAGCTTAGACTCCTGCTCCCTCACGCAACATTACTTATTCTCTACAAAACCCTCTTTGAGCCCCACCTAAATTACTGTAACATTATATGGTGCAACACTTATCCTACTCACCTAAAAAAATTAGAAATTCTACAAAAAAAAAATAATACGCACCATATCCTGGAATGATTTTAATGCTCCAACCCGTTCTATTTTTTCTAGGTACGGTCTTCTAAGACTTATGGAATACAATGTATATCACAATGCATGTACTATGTATCAGGTGGTCTTTGGCCTAAATAGCAGACTATGTGAGCTCGTTCCCATCTGCTATCCCAGGCACAACTACCTCACCAGAAATACACACATTACTATAGGAAAAAAACGAAGACTAAAATGCACCGGTATGAGTGTGGTGTGCCGGGGACCGCAGATTTGGAACGAGCTGGATGAAAACTTGAAAAGCTCAAGTTCTATTTTTTCTTTTAAACAATCTCAAGAAACAAATGCTAAGCATGTATACATCTTCATAATGTACCTATCATTTCTCACTCTGTATGTATCTCTATACTAAACTCTCAAGGTAAACGATAAACACAACTATAATTGTAAACTCGGATCGACCACTATTTGTTGGATGAATGAGATGTATGTAATGTACTATATGTTTGGCCACACATCTTTCTCTGTATTGTCTGTCATGGCCCCCTAACATAAGCTTTAGATAGCTTCTCTGGGGACCAGTTCACATGCACGGACCTCTCTTTATTCTCTTCATTTATCTCAAATGTATATGTACATGTATGTGAATAAATAAATCAAAATCAAATAAAAAACAACAACCAAGGAATCAGCCTCCTATGGCTGATTACTTTCTTTTTCAAGAGGGCTACACTGTCTAATACAAAACGCAATGAGGAAATTGCACTATGAAACAAACCATCAATTTCTGAAGGGTTACAGATTGCTGCCTTCCACTTTGTTATTCTGGCATACTGAGGAAGGCAATAATTAAACAGATTCTTTAAAACATGTCACAGGATTGTCTGAGAAAGCTCTACTGTAATGACATTTTCTTCCAGGTTTGGGATGGTCAGTTGAAATAAACTCAACAGGTATAAAAAAATGGTCAGACAGGACTAGGTTCTGTGGTAGGACTGTTATTTTTTCACACTCAATGCCCTATGTCAGTACAAGATCCAAAGTGTGCTGACCCAAGTGGGTGGGTCCTTCTACCATCCGAGTAAAGCCAATTGAGTCTAAGATAACATTAAACGGAAAATACTGTTTTTTGCAACCTGGACCTTATTTTTAAGCACACATTACGTTCATTCACACAACCAGACAAGTTTGAAGCCACTCGGAGAAGCCACAGGAGAAGTTTTTATCCATTTGTTATCAGCGTATATATCCACATAATAGCAATTAACGGGGCAACAGACTGTGCAGCAAATAAATAAGGCACTATCCGCCACAAAACTTTTTAATTTCGCCACTGTTTTATCAATCGTTGGCACTATTCCCCAATGAGTTTGGAGCGTCTCCGAGGTGCTTTGTTGTTGTCGGCAGGGGTTTTTACAGGCTTTGAATCCAACAATTTCTAAATTTCAATAACTGTCCGCTATTGCAGCTTTAGTCTGCGTAGGTTGCAGAAAGGGGGCCTATGGAAGCTGAATTTAGTCGACCTGGCAATTTTGTTTTTGCAATTTGGAGACATTCAAACATGAACCATGTTGATGTCTGCAGTAGCAAGTTCTGTTTCTAACCGACTGCCATCAAGCATAGAGTGAAAGTCCTGCTCAGACTACAACCGGGATGCCACACGACAGTGACACCATTCAATCATTCATTCATTCATTTTTTCATTCATTTTCTCTTTATTCCTTTCATGAAAATGCATTTTTTTGTACAAGGCACATACAATTTTCCTGTTTACCTTTACATTTCCATGATCAGAAAGGAGCAGATAGAAGAATAATATTCTTATATTTATCTGCCCCCTTTTTAAACATAAATAGTAGATGACATTAGTATTTTTCCCTCCACCATCACCCAAACTCCAACATATCTGGTATTTGTTTTAAACGTTTTACAATGATCACATACAAACAAAATCAAAATTCAGTTTGATATAATTGAAGTTGTTTCCTTTTATAACTCCTTCTAAATTCCAAAATATTTTTGCAAATTTTTAAATCTTTCCTTAGAGAATTCCATGCTTTTACTCAGAAAAACAGACAAACACATTTGTTTCAGGTTTGTTCGTGCTATTGGTTGTTTAAAGTCATAATGCCGTCTGTGATTTCCATCTTCAGAAGTAAAAATAATAACTTTTGTAAGTCCTGTGGAAGAGCTTTGCTTCTAGCCTTAAACATCACTAATAGTTTGTTATTCTACAATTTATTTAGATTTTAATAACCTGACCTAACAAAGAGTTATTTTGTGTGGTCTCTATATCCTCCTTTGAACATAATGCGAATGGCTCTTTTCTGTAAAATAAATAAAGGCATACTGTTACTATGATATGTATTTCCCCATATTTCTACACAATAGTTTAAATGAGGCAAAATAATCAAACAATATAACATTTTCATTGTATTATACGGTCACTGTATTTAACCTTATTCAAAATAAATACACTTTTTGCCATCTTATTTTTTACATGCAATACATGACTTTTCCATGTCAATTTTTTATCTAAGGTAACTCCTAGAGCATCATTGAATTTTTTTGCTAGTGTAGTTGGATTAGAAGCCTTTAAAACTTGTATTACAACAATGCACCACCTCTGAGACGCTCAGAACTCACAGTGGAATAGTGCTAGTGATTCAATTCAATTTTATTTATAATATTTATAATCATAACATAACATTGGCTAAATGAAGGAGATTTGGTGCAGATGATACCTTATTTGAAAGCTGCACATCTGTTGCACCATTAACTCCCATTATTTGGATAAATGCTGATCGTAAATGGATATAAAGTTCTCCCGAAGGCTTCCAAGTGGCTCTAAACTTGTCAGAGTCAGTAAATAAATGTAATACATGCTGAAAATAAGGTCCAGGTTGCAAAGAAATGTACTTTCCCTTAAAAGGCTGCAGTTGAGCTATAACCTTTAGTGTCTGCATGAATATTGAAATGCTCTACTATAAATGCCTTATGAGAATTTAATACTCTATCAGATATAACATTTCTGATCTGATCCAATAATTGAGATTAAGGGCCTGGTGGACGATACAAAATCACAAACATAAGTGGTATTAATTTGGGCTGTCAAAACTAATGCGTTACCGCCAGTTGATTAATTCATAGAATTAACTGGATTATTTTTTAAAGCGTGGGTTCCCTCCGGGTACTCCAGCTTCCTCCCACAGTCCAAAAACATGACTGTCAGGTTAATTGATCTCTCTAAAATTGTCCTTAAGTGTGAGTGTGTGGATGGTTGTTTGTCCTGTTTGTCCTGTCCTGTGATGGACTGGCAACCTGTCCAGGGTGTACCCCGCCTCTCGCCCTTTGACAGCTGGAGATAGGCACCAGCCCCCCCACGACACATTATGGATTAAGCGGTTAAGAAAATGGATGGATGGATTTTTTTAAAGGCATGTACAGAATACCGCCCTCTTTAGCTTATAATTTAGTCCATACCACATCAGCTCTCCTTCCTTACCAACTGCGCATTGTTGTGCAGCAGCGTGTGTGTACGTAAATGATGTAAGTATATATAATTGACGTGTTGGCTTTGAGTTGATATGATTATGTTTATACGTTTTCTGTGGGCATTATCCTTTACGATCCTTTTTTTCATCCACTTCGGCTGTTAGCTGGGTCTTGCTATTAGCCACTTAGCCCCCTTGTGTGCTAGGCAGAGTATAAATGCGCTGTATTTATGTTGATTTATGCATTGTGGCTCACTGTATAGCTTCAGTGCATTTCATAGTGAGTTAACGCTTCTTTAAAATGGGCCTATTTCAGTTAAGGTGATGTTTTCAAACATAAATTAGTGCTAAGTCATTAGCAGAAGTAGCCGTTTAGACCTTCACAATAAGTCATTAATTTCCTGATGTAGCATTGAATGAACCAGAGAGGCATATCTGTTAAGTGTTTACTTATGGGAAAAAGGTAAATTGTGACATTTGATTAATAAGTCTATATTACATTTAATTTATATGATGTCTAACATACTGGTGATATACTATACTATACTGGTGATATCCAAATGTTAAGAATATTCATATATTTTGGTTAGCTCTACATTAATGTATTTATTATTTTTTAGGAGACCACACATAAACTACATTAATCTCCATCCTCACATGTACACAGTCCAAAATTGTATCAGCAGCTGTTTGGAAATAAGGAAGAGCAGGAGAAATATATCATTATACCATTTAAATAGATCATAAAAAATGTCATCTGGATTTGTCATTTTCCACCGAAAATGCTAGTTTTTTTAGTCATGTTTAGGAATGTTATTTAATCGTGATTAATTCACAGATATCCTGTGATTTAGATTAGAATTTTTCATCGCCTGACAGCCCTAGTTTTTAGATTTTGAAACTTTATAGGAGGAAAACTAACGAATAGATCATAGTTCATCTTCTCTGCTCAGCTCTCAGCGAGGACGGTTGCTTTTTTCCCTCCCTCCTCCTCCTGTGTCTTATCCCACAGCTCTCTGTCTCCTGTGCCTCTATCTGGAGTATCTTTTGGCAATTTTCTCCGAAACCAAACTGAATAAGCGAAGATGGAAATGGTCAGCTGGTCTCTGAATGCTATTGATAAAATCTACTCAACTCTACGAAGCACCGGTAAGGGTCAACCGGGGTGTCAATCATGGTGATCGGGTTTCTGCTGATTGGAATGGGCAGTTACTGGAACTACCGAAAAATGGAGCAACAAAGATCTGAAACACGGTCGAGATTGGTCACTGTTCTGGAAGCGATTGGACGGCTGAAGGAACAGCTGGATGCGTTGATTCGTACTGATGGGACTCAGAACCAAATGCTGGGGGAGCTGGGACGCAGAACAGACGCTATAAGAGGCGATCTGGCCGGCGCTCTGGGACTCATCTGCAATTTGTCATCGGACTTGGAGAAACTGTCGGTGCGGATTGGGGCAACTGGAAATTAATTGGATTTGGAACTATTAATCTGGGAATTAATTTGGATTTGGAACTTTAATTTGAACTACAATTTGGCTGAATTAGACTAAAAAAGAAACCACTGACAGACTGAAGGGACAGAGAGGAATATTTGATCTCTCCCTGAAATCCAAACAATTTTATATTTTGGCTCCCATGAAGACCTTCAACCTGGTCCTAATCAAATGTCCCTGAGAAGAATGTCAACAGAGTCTCCTCTCCCCCGTACACCTGCATCTACTGACGCACACACTGACATGGTTACACACACTCACATTCACACACACCGTCTCGCTGTCTCCTCATTTTCTCTCCTGCAACAGGAAGCTGGATAACAGCGCGCCTCGATGGCAGCGCGTTAACCTGTGGACTGGAGCTCATACCTGCCCATCCTTCCTGATGTGTCATTGTTATTGTCTGAATATGTGCTTAAATGTTTGTTGGTGTGGTTTTTTTCTATTACCTGCGTTGTGAGTGCTGTACGGACCCACAACACAGTTGAGCGTTTTTTCCCCCTCACCGTGGAACCCTCCCCTACCAGATGTTTACTTCTCTATGTTTCATAAACGGGAGCGCCGCTCGGTGGCTGCATGCCCAACAGTGACCTGGATCTGTTTGTTGTTGTTGTTGTTTGTAATGATCTTGGACAGGTTGTACTGTATCTGTAAATTCCTTGTATGCATCATACTTGTATGTGTCATACTTGGCCATTAAAGCTGATTCTGATTCTGATTTGATTCAAAGATAACAGAAAAGGCTGCATTTAATGTATTTATGGTAAAGCTCTTTGAGGAGTGTGATCAAATACGATCCATCCATCCATCTTCTTCCGCTTATCCAGGGTCGGGTCGCGGGGGAAGTAGCTTAAGCAGGGAGACCCAGACTTCCCTCTCCCCGGCCACTTTGGTCAGCTCCTCGTTAGGAATCCCGAGGCGCTCCCAGGCAAGCAGGGAGACATAGTACCTCCAGCGAGTCCTGGGTCTTCCTCTGGGCCTCCTCCCGGTGGGACATGCCGGGAACACCTCACCAGGGAGGCGTCCAGGAGGTATCCTGACCAGATGCCCGAGCCACCTCAACTGGCTCCTCTCAATGTGGAGGAGCAGCGGCTCTACTCTGAACCCCCTCCAGATGACGGAGCTTCTCACCCTATCTCTAAGGGAGAGCCCAGCCACCCTAAGGAGGAAACTCATTTCAGCCGCCTGTAGCTCGGATTTGGAGTTGCTGATCCTCATCCCAGCCGCTTCACACTCGGCTGCGAACTGTTCCAGCGAAAGCTGTAGATCACGTTTCCGATGAAGCCAACAGGACCATATCCATATCATCTGCGAAAAGCAGAGACCCGATCCTGATGCTACCAAAACCGATCCCCTCAACACCTTGGCTGCGCCTAGAAATCTTGTCCATAAATGTTATAAGCAGGATCGTTGACAAAGGGCAACCTTGGAGGAGTCCAGCTCTCACTGGAAACGAATCCAACTTACTGCCGGCAATGCGAACCAAACTCTGACACCGGTCATACAGGGACCTAACAGCCCTTATCATAGGGCCCGGTACCCCATACTCCCAGAGTACCCCCCACAGGATTCCCCAAGGGACACGGTCGAACGTCTTGTCCAAGTCCATAAAACACATCGCCGGTTGGCCGAACTCCCACGCACCCCGCAGGACCCCGCTGAGGGTGTAGAGCTGGTCCAGTGTTCCACGGCCATGCAAAAACCGCATTGTTCCTCTTGAATCTGAGGTATACCATGGAGGCTCAGGAGTGTGATCCCCCTGTAGTTGGAACACACCCCGTGGTCCCCCTTTTTAAAGAGGGGGACCACCACCCCGGTCTGCCAATCAAAGGGAACTGCCCCCGATGTCCACGCAATATTGTTAACCAACAAAGCCCTACAACATCCAGAGCCTTGAGGAACTCCAGGCGAATCTCATCCACCCCCAGAGCCCTGCCACCAAGGAGCTTTTTAATAACCTTGGTGACCTCAGCACCAGATATATTGGACAGCCCGTCCCAAAGTCCCCAGACCCTGCTTCCAAACAGGGTTGGGGACTGTGTGTCGGTGGGATTGAGGAGGTCTTCGAAGTATTTCACCCACCGACCCAAGATGTCCTGTGTTGAGGTCAGCAGCACACCACCCCAACTGTAAACGGAGTTGGTGGCAGACCGCTCCCCCCCGAGACGCTGGATGGTGAACTAGAATCGCTTCAAAGCCATACGGAAGTCATTCCAAGTAGTCTCTCCAAACTCCTCCCTCGCCCGAGTTTTTGCACTCCGCTTGGCCTAACAGCTGCTTCCTGAGGACTCCTTCTTCAGCTTGACAGCATCCCTCACCGTAGGTGTCCACCAGTGGATTCGAGGGTTGCCGCCGCGACAGGCACCGACCACCTTGCGGCCACAACTACGGTCAGCCGCCTCGACAATGTAGGCACGGAACACGGCCCACTCGGACCCAATGTCCTCCGCCTCCCCCGGGACGTGTTCAAAGTTCTGCCGGAGGTGGGAGTGATCAAATACGATGTCTATAAATGGCACAAAATGCTGTGTTTGATTGAAAATGGCCGACTTCCTGTTGTGTTTGGACAATGGCCCCAAGAGACTGTTTTGTAGTTCCTGAGGCACTACATATATGCGTTGAATGACATTTTGCTCGGATAAAGTATGACTTGGGGCTGGCGTTGTTAAGACTTCTAGGGGGCTGTGGAGAAATTTCGCCATGCCCACGAGATATTAGCATACACAACTGTCAGGGGATGGACTTACATTCATCATGTTGAATCTGGTCTGGATTGAATGAGTTTTCAGGAAATTGAAGCCAAACATTTGGCCATGGCGTGTAACCGCATTTCGCAACGCTGCCACAGCCACATCCACATCTGTTTTTAAAAACCCTAAGTACTGGACACCCCAACTGGTTTCCTGCAGCTGTGCAGCATTATTATGCTAATTTGCTCAACTGTGTAAATTCTGGGCCTTTCACAGAATAACATGACACTTATTATTCTTTGGGGGGTGTGGCTTAGGTTATGTTAGCATGTGACCATCTAAGATTGTCAGGGACCTGATGAACATCCACCTCAGAAGTTTTCATCCCTCTGTGACTTTCTGAAGAGGATTTATACCTGTTTTATTGTTTTTTGGTGTGTAGTCCAACTTTGAGGCCTGGCCATGCCCATTCAACATGTACAAAATGTCAATTTTTAAAATAACTTTTGATCCCCCATTCCTGAAGGCCAACCTCACCAGTTTACAAGCTGATTGGTCATAATTCAAGGGAGGAGTTTGTCCACGTTCGACATGTGTGAAATGGTCAACTTGTAGATAAAGTTTAAGGGGCACTTATTGAGCTAATTGGCCATGCTCCTTTGAAATTCCATTACAATATATAAGCATATTCTAATGGAAACGTTCGCACACGTTTTTTTTAACGATTTTTTTTATGTATTTAGGCCTCCAAAAAGCCAATTCATTTGGGAGAAAAAAGAAACCATACAGATACAATATGTCATGGTTTTGAAGTAGGTTGCAGACTCAGTGGGCGACAGGATGAGATAAACACTCACTTTATTGTTGGTCAGGAGAATAGGAGCACAGACACACGGGAATGAAAACTAGAACCCAGAAGAGGATCTGATGTTTAACTGACGATTACGACACCGCAAGTACGCTAGGGGAGCATGGAACATAAATACACTGGGGAGTAATCAGAGGAACTAGACACACCTGGGATCAATCAAACACCGACACAGGGAAACAAGCACAGATCCTGACACTTTAGGCCTTTGCAGCGCTTAGCTGCTCAGGCCTAATTAAGTAATTAATTAGGCGGGAAATGGGGCTATTAATTACTGAAACAGCCAAGACGGTCCATGCTTTACAGAGATTTGCTGCTGAGGTTGGAAAATACAGAAATTCAATTTAAAGCTGAACCCAAACCATATAAGAGACATGGCAAATGTATTTAAAAACGTTATTTATTTATTTTTTTAAATTAAAATCTAACTTTCTTGGCTTCCAGTTTTGAATAAACTGTGGTGATGCTTCTCGTCAGCAGGATGATATTTGGTTGGAAGATGAAAATTGACAAAGGATACAAAAGACCTAAAATGGAGGCAGGGGTTAAGTTTCCAGCATGAAACTGAGCCTGAACCATCAGATAAAAAATGGAACGTTTTGATTTGTAAAAAATGGACAAAAACCTAACACTGTAGATGTAGTTGAAGTTGGTAGAGGCATACCCCGAAAGGCTTGCTGCTGTAAGTGCAGCTAAAGCTGGGGACTCAAATTACTTGGGCCTCAAGATTCCTGATAACCGAAAAATTGCATGCACTGACAACACTTTTTGACAGTGGATAGGCCTGGGCGGTATACCGGTTCCTGCCGAAATCCGGTGTTTATTTTCGTTATGATATGAATTTTTTATATACCCCTATACCGGTGAATTGCTCAGACAACGTCTGGAATGTTTAGTGTGGGGAAGTGTTGTAGCCAGGACCGATTTCACTGCTACACGCTCTTCACCACAGTGTAAAAAATTACTTTTTTTAAGTAAGTACAGCTGCTGGCAGGAGCTGGCAGAACGAAGGACACAATGCTGATGAAGTAATTCCAAAAAAGAGGAGCCTCGTCTATAGTTGAAAAAGTTTATTGGCTTTAAAAGGTCAGACGAGAACCAGACCAGCATACCTTTTCAATTCAATTGAATTCAGTTTATTTATATAGCGCCATTTCACAACAGATGTCATCTCAAGGCACTTTACAAAAAGAGTTATTACAATACAATGTTTAGTGTAGAAATTACAGAACCACAGAAGATTGCGTCGTGGAATTCTCAGCAATCCCTCATACTGAGCAAGCATGCAGCGACAGTGGGAAGGAAAAACTCCCTTTTAACAGGAAGAAACCTCCGGCAGAACCAGGCTCAGCACAAGCGGTTATCTGCCGCGACCGTCTGTGGCTTGGAGAATACATAACAGAGACACAGAAGCAGAAGTATGCAAAGTTTGTTGCAGGACGTGGAGAATTTTCCGTCACTGCAATGCCATCTTAGTCAGGGTCGTCAAGCAGGGCTAATCCGGAGCACCTACTATAATAGAAAACAGGTTAGTGCTTGAATTGACAGCACATCATGCAGTTGGGGAGAAGTAGGAGAGAAAGTAGGAACAGACCCTAATAATGTCCTCCAACAGCCTAGCCTAAAGCAGCATAGCTACTAACATTAACCTGTCTCCTAGCTACTAGGAGACCTGGCTACCAACACTCTGTCTGAGTCCTCCTGATCGAGGCTCAGCCCGTGGACGGTGTAGGGCCGGCCCTACACCTTCTCGGTCTTCTCGGAGTCGGGTTGTTTGAGAATGCAGCCCAAAGTGGGTGGTAAACTCCATGTAAGGCTAAATACCGGCACGAGACCGATAGTCGACAACTATCTTAAGGAAAAATAGACAGAACTATCTTAAGGAAAAATAGACAGAACTGAGAGGACAGAGTTGAAGAGGGCGAGAAACGTTTAAGAGATAAACGGGTGGGGTCCGCACAGTCTGCCCGGGGGATTCAACCCGGCAGGTAATGGGCGGCCGCACTGTGCGGGAGGATCCCCTTGAGGGACCTCTCTCCGGCGCTGGCTGGCCCCCGTGGGGCGCATTTCTTCCGCGGCGGTAAGCCGCGACCGGCTCCGGATCTTTACCTGGCTTACATTAATCTATCTCTACCTAGCTACTCTACCTCTTCCTATCTCTTCCTAACTTTTGACACTCTGCCTGACTACTAACATTAACCTGTCTCTTCCTATCTACCTGTCTGACCTGACTCTAACTACCTATAAACATATCTCTAACTGTAAGCTTTGTCAAAGAGGAAAGTTTTTAGCCTAGTTTTAAAGATAGACAAATTGTCTGCTTCACGAACCAACCCTGGGAGCCGGTTCCATAGGAGGGGAGCCTGATAGCTGAAAGATCTGCCACCCATTCTACTTTTAGAAATCCTAGGAACTACCAGTAAACCTGCAGTCTGAGAGCGAAGGTCTCTGTTAGGAACATATGGAACAATCAGGTCTCTTATGTATGATGGAGCTAGATTATTAAGGGCTTTATATGTCAGAAGGAGGATCTTGAATTCTATTCTAGATTTTACTGGGAGCCAGTGAAGAGAAGCTAAAACAGGGGAAATGTGATCTCTTCTTTTAATATTCATCAGAATCCTAGCAGCAGCATTTTGAACTAACTGAAGACTTTTAATTGTATTCTGTGGACTACCTGATAATAGACAGTTACAGTAATCCAGCCTTGAAGTAACAAAGGCATGGACTAGTTTTTCAGCATCATTCCTGGACAGGATGGTTCTAATTTTTGCAATATTCCTAAGGTGAAAAAAGGAAATCCTACAGACTTCTTTAATGTGAGTTCTAAATGACATATCTTGGTCAAAAATGACACCGAGGTTTTTTGCTTTATTACTGGAGGCTAATTTAATGCCGTCCAGGTGAAGGGGCTGACTAAGTAGTTTCTTTTTCAGAGCTTCTGGTCCAAAGACGACAACTTCTGTTTTATCAGAATTTAGAAGCAAGAAGTTTAGAGTCATCCAAGTTTTTATGTCTTCCAGACATGCCTGTAGTCTACCTAACTGATTGGATTCATCAGGATTTATGGATAGATATAGCTGTGTATCATCTGCGTAACTATGGAATTTTATCCCATGCTGCCTAATTATTTTACCAATAGGAAGCATATATATAGTAAAGAGAATCGGCCCAAGCACTGAACCCTGTGGTACTCCGCAAGTAACTATTGAGGTTGAGGAAGATCTATTGTTTACCTGAACAAACTGAAATCTGTTAGACAAATAAGATTTAAACCAACCTAGTGCTGTTCCTATTATACCGACACTTTGAAGCCTTTCTATGAGAATATTGTGATCAACAGTGTCAAAGGCAGCACTGAGATCTAACAGGACCAGAATGGTCACCAGTCCATTGTCTGAGGCTATGAGAATATCATTAGTAACCTTCACCAGAGCTGTTTCAGTGCTGTGATGAGCTCTAAAGCCTGACTGAAACTTCTCAAACAGCTCATTATTGTTTAAATGCTCACATATCTGGTGTGCAACTATTTTCTCAAGAATTTTAGATAAGAAGGGAAGATTAGATATCGGTCTATAGTTAATTAAGTCGTTTTGATCAAGAGAGGGTTTCTTAAGTAGAGGTTTAATTACAGCAATCTTAAACTCCTGTGGTACATATCCATTGACTAAGGATAGATTCATTATATTTAAAATTGGAGCAGCGATCAGAGGGAAAACTTCTTTTAAGAGTTTAGTTGGGATTGGGTCTAAAACGCAAGTTGAAGGTTTAGATGAAGCTAATAATTTTAGTACATCACAAAGTTCGGCTGCATTAAAGCAGTTTAAGCATATATTAGGTTCCACCATTTTTGAGGCTGCCTCATTAACTAAGGAGGAAGCAAGCATATTGGGAAGGTTCCCAATTATCTTATTCTTTATGGAGTCTATTTTATTTATAAAGAATTGCATGAAGTCGTCACTGCTTAGAGCTTGGGGAATGGTTGGCTCGATAGAGCTATGATCCTGTGTGAGTTTGGCAACTGTATTAAAAAGAAACCTAGGATTATTTTTATTCTCCTCGATTAAAGATGAATAATATGCTGTTCTAGCTGTGTGAAGGCTCTTTTTATATAGCAATAAACTATTTTTCCATATTAAAAAGGAATCATGTAAATGCGTGGAGCGCCATTTTCTCTCTAGTTTTCTAACATTCTGCTTTAGGGTACGTAGCTCTAAATTAAACCAGGGAGTTAATCTTCTATGGCTAGCCACCTTCCTTTTCAAGGGGGCAACTTTGTCTATTGCCCGACGCAGGGAGGAATTAACGCTATGAACTAAAATGTCAAGTTGTGAGGGGTCACGAGTTAAATCACTGTTTTCTGTTCTGCATTTATAAACTGAGGAAATTAAAGTTGGAAGAGCTTCTTTAAAATTTGCTACAGCGTTGTCTGATAACGTTCTGGTATAATGAAGTTTTCTTTCAGGTTTGATATGATCCATTAGAGTAAGTTTAAAAGTGATAAGGAAATGATCAGACAGGATAGGGTTATGTGGAAAGACTGTTATTTCTTCACAGTCAATGCCATAAGACAGCACAAGATCTAAAGTGTGGTGACAAGAATGTGTTGGACCCTGCACATTTTGAGTAAAGCCTATTGAGTCTAGGATAGTCTTAAAAGCTGTATTTAGACTATCACTTTCATTATCAACATGAATATTGAAGTCTCCGACTATAATGACTTTATCAGTGTTTAAAACTAAGTCAGATAGAAAATCTGAAATCTGATCTAAAAATTGAGAATAAGGTCCTGGTGGACGATATAAGACCACAAACAAAAGTGGCTTTACTGCTTTATGTGTATGAGGAAAGCTAAAAACTAGATGCTCAAAGGAACTGTAACTATTATTTTTTTGGAGATTAATTAGTAAATCGGAATGAAAGATAGTTGCTACTTTTACTTTTACAAACACTATTGGGAGTAACCAGTAGGGGAAAGTGTTGAGTGCTGCCAAATGCGTCCACACCTACTCCCCGTCTTTTTCGACCTGCTGTTGACATTTTCCTCGGTTTCTTCTCATGCATTTGCTTCAGTTGGCTTGGCTTCCCGGGAGCTTGTTTAAAAAGGTTAACCTAATGTCATCTCTTAACAAGGTGGACTCTGATTGGTTCTCTTTTCACCTAGTCCCGCCTGTTCAATTTGTTGAGTGGTCTTTTTGTCTATTTCTTGCATCTTTCCTGTCTTCTGATTGGATATTCGTCATTGTGGGTTTTCGTCTCGTCTTTTATTCGTTGACAAAAATGTCAATCAATTTAATTACATTCTTCGTCTTTTTCCACGCTTTTATTTGAAATTTTCGTTTCGTTTTTCGTCTGCAAACATATTTTCGTGACGAAAAAAAGACGAAAATATTTCGTCAACAAAATTAACACTGGTTGGTGGTAGGATGAGGCACGTGTTGGAGGACAAGTGAGCACCAAAATAAAATCACTTGAATAAGGTAATGCCTTCTTGGCTCCTGGCCCTTCTTCTAGGATGTTTGCTTCCACAGCCGCTCCACCAAACTGACACCCCACCACAGTGGTTTTTGGTTTAATTCACGCATGTCTGAGTAATCCTCCTAAATCCTGCTCTCTGAGTAGCTGCACTGCCCTCTCCTAGAAAATGACTGAGTGGTAACATAGTGATGTATACGTCACTATGTTACCAACAGAAAGTGCCAGAGGTGTCTGCACCGCCCTGGCAGAGAGAGCAGCCTACCTCTGGTAGAGCTGCAAACACACCCTACCCCTTCTCAAAGCTCATAGCTGCTCCATTTTTAGCAGTTGGAACCACTTTTTTGTTGGAATTTTACTTTCTAAAATATCTCTGTGTAAACGCCTGTTTGGCTGCATGGATTACAAGACTTTATTCTACATTCCAAAAGAACAGCAGCTGGATCATTTCCAACAACAAAGACACATGATGGAAAGAGAAGTAAGTAAGGCAAGGCAAGGCAATTTTATTTGTAAAGCACACTTTCAACACAGGCACAAATGAGCAGTTACAATAAGAAAAATTATCAAGAAAATACAACAATGGAGGGACAAGTGAGTAAAAAACAGGTCTAGTTCATTAACTGATCTTGCTGAAGAAAACTGACAGTTTTTAACACAAGGCATTTACAGTAATTAAGACAATGATTTGTGTGACAATTAAAAATAAGCAAGTAAAAACAGTTACTCATAAGCGAGTCTAAATAGGTAAGTATTAATTTTAGACTTAAAAGAGTTCAGTGTCTCTGCAGCTTTGCATTCTCCTGGAAGTTTGTTCCAGATATTAGGAGAATAGAAACTAGTAGCTACATGCTATTGCTAATGTGTGTTAGCCATTTATCAAGTTGCTTATGTGATCTTATAACAGCATTGTGTGGTTATTAATTTATCTGTAGCATCTCTGAATGTTCAGTAAACGGGTGCAAACAACACCCATGGCTTTTTTTATATACTGTGCTGGGAAAGATCTGCTCACTGGGGTAAGCTGTAGTGGTTTGGGCTCCGTCTAAAGCCTGCATGGGCTCTGTCTAAACCTTGTAGATTTAGCAGCTGAAATAAGCTTTATTGACTCTGATTTTTATAATAATAATAATAATACACTTTATTTAAAAGGGGCCTTTCTGACACTCAAGGTCACCGTACATGAATACATAAGAATTAATATATAAAACAAACGATAAAATAATATAAAAATAGATAGAATCTATTAAAATCAAATAGAATTACAGATGAATGGATGTTACAATGACAGATAGGTTTTGAGTCCAGATTTGAAATGAGGGAATGAGTCCATGTTTCTTTTACATAAAATTAATAAATAAACCAAACGTCTGAGCCCTTAATATAGGGCTGGGCGATATGAGCAATTAATATCACGGCATATTGAGCATTTAACCTCGATAACAGTAAATGGACGATAACAATGACTACATAACCCCCCCTCCTTAAAAAAAATATATACATTGTGTCCTTTTCTGTATTCAGTTTTCATTTGTGGCCAAATTAGCTTAATGTTCTTTAAAATATTATGGCTTCTTACTATTGAACGGCTTCAGCCTTTTAATTCATTGTCTGATCCCAGTCCTTTCTGTATTTCTTAAGAGTCCAGTTTAAACTCAGAATCAAAGCAAATCAAAATGTGTTTATAAAGCGCTGTGCTCCGATGTAAAATATTTTCTAAAATAAACGTGATCACACAGACTAGATGAGATGAGGAAGTGGCAGGGGATGAGTGAAATCAGTGATTTTAGAGTGCAGTCGTTTATTTTAGAAAATATTGTACATTGGAGCACAGGTGTTAATAGGCGGTGGCTTCAAGCAGCGACAAGGCGTGGTTAATCTCTGCTCCGCCTGAGCTGGACCTGTGTGGTCAAAGCTTTTGGGCTAGAAACTCTCTGGTTAGGCAGAAGCTCCGTTGCTGCAGTAACAAACATACATGCTCCACTTTAGAGTCCAAGTATTAAGTAACACCATAAAGTCACCTTATTTGTTGCTAGTCAAATTTTTATGATAAACAGTCAGTAGACGATTCTAAACTTGCTAAATAGAGCTACACATCAGCTTCATTAGCAGCACGTCCCTGCTCTGGATGTCACATGACTGTGTGTAGTCATGTGACACAAGGACACGCTCATTTCTTAAAGGGGCAGGAGCACCTCTAAACTAAAACACATCTTTTCTTTTTTTTTTATTTACCGAATTTACCGGCACGGGCAAAATTACGTTGGTAACAGTTAGGACTGGACGGTATGGCAAAATTTTCATATCACGGTATTTTAAAAAAAGCAAACATTACGGTATTTAACGGTATTTTTTTCCATACAAAACCGTTCATATCCACATTATCTTATAAGAATGAAGAGTATAAAAATGTGCATTAAATACCCCATTTTACTGCCATATGGACTGCTTCATTTTTTTTTCAAGGCAGAAGTATCGTAGATGGTATGTAAAACATTTTTACCGCTATTAATGATTTCTTTCCTACTGGTTTTGCCGCCATCAGAATTGTGTGCTTCGCTCCTGCCAGCAGCTGTACTTAGTTTTAAATGTTATTTTTCTACACTGTGTTGAAGAGCGTGTAGCAGTCAGTAGCAGTCAAATCGTTCCTGGCTGAAACACTTCCGCTCATTAAACGTTCTGGAAGTTGTCAGAGGTATTCACCGGTAGAGGGGTATATTAATAATTCATATCGTAACGAAAATAAACACTGGTTTTCGGTATGAACCGGTATACCGCCTAGGCCTAGTAACAGTCATAAATTTCGGTATCAGTAAATTTTCCGTATACCACCCAGCCTTACCTTAGTATAACACAGTTTCATTGTGATTCTTGGTACACTTCAAATTCACTGTCAGATTCCAGGTCGAGATAAGGCTCAACCTGTTTTTCTCAGTCAGAGCAGTGCTGCACTCACAGTGAGGGGAGAGGAGGGGAGCTGGGGGAGGGAGGGGCAGGAAGTGGGATTATAGAGAAACAAGACGTCTTACTTCCTGGTCAAACATTAACTCCAGGACACGAGTTACATTTCAGGAAAAATTCATACTAGGCTATATATCACGAATGATAACACTTTATCATATGTATATCCATCCCAGACTTTGAAAGCTGGAAAATAGAATGATATAGGCCCTTTAATGCGTGTAATGTAAGCTGCTGCATGTCCGGAACAAGGTCGCTAAGATGTCCATATTATGCTAATGTTGAAATATACTGTAATGTGTGTAATGACTTCTATTAAAATGTGAAGTTGCCGTAGAAATATTTTTTATTTTAAAATTTGTAATTAGAACTTTGTTAATTTTGTTTTTAAAATGTCATATATGTAGCCTAATCATCATTATGGTATTGTACATCATTACTGATACATGATTATTTTATTTAGTCGAACCCAGGAAGATTAGAACCACTCCAGTGGAAATTAATGAGTATCCATGAGGATCATAACTACCTTGGACGCTCAGCATGTCTGCAGAAGGTGAAGAGAAAGGTAGTTATGATGCATTTGTGGTAAGAAAAAAAAAGGAAAATATCGACATAACTGTTAGGTTTCTTGCCTTTAGAGTGTTTATTACTAATAGGTTATATTGTGTATGAATAACATTTTTGGTTTGTCAGTAATAAACTTATGTTGAATGTGGTGGTGCAAAGTTAATACATTCCTTCCAGGAGTAAAATAACTGGTGCAAACATTTTGATGTTTAGTAAATCAGTGTGCCCACTTATTTGCCTGTTCTCCTCCCAATATTTTGCGTTTTCAGAAAGAAAAATGTAATGGAATAGAGCAGTGGTTCCCAAACATTTTCTTCTGGGCCCCCCTTTTGGTTTACATAACACCAAACGCCCCCCCCCCCCCCCCCGCGCAAATTCTCTCACTCACACACCTTGTCCAATCAGAGTACACTGCAGTTTATTTCACTTTCACCCTTTTATTAAGAAAATTGGACGAATTAAGGGCTGACTGCAATAAACAACGGGTTGCATAACAATAAAATACAACCTCAAGTAACAAAACAACAAACAGTCTTACCAGTGTAAAAAATGTAAGGGTAAATTTTTAATTGTAGTCTGTACAACAGTATTTTTGCTGTCAGTGTAATTTTTTCAAGCATCTTAACAACGTAATGCTTTTCTTTTTTAAATTTGTTGTAACAAAATTCCACACTGTGATCCATTCATTCTTTTAAAAGAAAGGTTCTCTGTTCAAAAAGGGATAATAATTATGAACAACTCCCTGAGAGGAAAATAAATTAAAATAAAGGTTTGTCATAAAAAATGACTTAAATCCTGCCATCTTCTCAGTGACTGGTGTGAGCCTGCTTGTTGCTGCAGATCTTCTCAAATCTGGGTTTTAGTTGTGAGACTGCCACCCTGAGTTCAGTTTCAATGTCCAGCTTTGACCATTTTGCTAGCTGTCAAGTAGTGATTTTGTTATTTTGTTTATCATTCATTTGTCTCGCGCCCCCCCTGCAATGGCACGACGCCCCCCCTAGGGGGCGCGCCCCACACTTTGGGAACCACTGGAATAGAGGCTTTGGCGACTCTTTGAAGCGTAGGGAAACAACTTTATTCATAGACCGACGTGATTCGGCATGTGGCCTTCATCAAGGTCATTTAAAGGCCACATGCCGAAGTGCATCAGTCAATTAATAAATTTGTTTCCCTACGCTTCCAAGAGTCACTAGAGCCTCTATTCCATTCAACTTTTGATTTTCTCTGTGCACCTTGCTAGTGGGTGAAGTTGTGCCAGCCAGTGTTTGATTTCTGACAGAAACGCCCAAATGGCATATTCAGCAAGGGGGAAAGTGTTAATTGATTGCGTGCATCTGGCTCTGGATTAACAGGCGCAATGCTCTCTGTGCTATGTACGGAGATCAGCTAGATTGCGAGGCTTTGTGGTTTGCGCTGCTTTTATCAAACACAAACTGTTGATAAGTAAGGCCCTTGGAGTTCATTTTAACACACTAGTATCAGAAGATTTTGGTTTCATGATTTAAAGATTGGGGATCAGACACATAACTTCAACTAGTGTAAATTGACAGATTACAGGGCTCATCAAACTAACTAAAGAAACTAAATGCATCAGTCGTAGAAACTCTCTGCAACAATTTGAAGATATACACAAAAGCCTCTTTCCCAAGACATTGCTGGCATCAGTGAGCCTTTTGGTCATTCCTAAATTCTCAGCCTGTGAGATGTTTTGCTGTAATCAGATGCTTTTCACAAAATTTTATGTCATGCCGGGATAAAGTGGGTATGGGGCTGGTGTCCAGGCAGCGATGTACAGGGCGGTATATGAACCAGAGGTTGCACTAGATGTTTTTTATCCATTGTTTTGAGCGGCAGGGACAAACAGTTCTGGTCATAATCTATTTTTACCTGTCACTTTTTACATCCTGTGCAACAAGGGGTGGTGTCTTTCTTCCTTCAGTAGCCTAGTATTTATTTTTTATTTTCTATTTTTAAATAGTAGTCTTTGTCAGCATCAAGCAACGCTCATAAAGCAACTAGTTCGACGCATAAACACAGAAGATACATTTTTAAGCTGAGGCTTGCAAAGCATGTAGCAAGCCTTTCTCTGCTGGATGTTTTAAACACTTGTGAATCGTGGTTGGTTAGGCAGCGGCGGCGTTGGGCAACGTCACTACAGTGAGATGCTCTGATTCATTGCCATGCTGCGTCAAGATCGTTTGGACTAGGCATGCACCGATCCGACTTTTTCAGACCCGATACTGACGGCTGGATTTTGTGTATCTGTCGATACCCGATACCGATCCGATACTATTTGTGACAGTGTGGCGGTCCTGTCACTATGGCTCCGATAGATCATGTGCCCTGGCTGCTTGGCTACATGGATATCCCTTTGGTTGACTGGTTAACGCACATGACCTTCACCTGGGAGTCGTGGGATCGAATCCCACCTCGGCCCTCGTTGTGTACCTAGCCACATATTGTTCAATTAATAAACTGTATAACTTCTGCTGCCTTTCTTGAAGAAAATAAAGGCACCAGACTTTACAAACTAAATATAACTGAGACAAAATAACAGATGTAAAATATAAAATTACCACAAAAATAAAATCCAAGTGAAAAATTTATCTTTTTTGGTGAATTTGTTGCAGATTTTCCCCATTTTGAGTATCGGTTCATGGTATCGGTTAAGTTTAACCAATACCGATACCAGTATTAGGCAGTATCGAGGCCGATACCAGTATCGGTGCATCCCTAGTCACGTCCGTCAAAAGTTGAACTAGCTGAACTTTTGCATTGCTACTGTTATGAGCTTTGAAGCTTGAAACGCACAAAAAGCTTGAAAAGTTGACGGAGCCAACGCTCACAAAGCGCTGCAGAGACAGCGACGCTCCTGCAACAGCCTCAACCGTAGACTTAACATGTAATCTTGACGTTGCTGACGCTGACGAAGCTTGCGGTCTGAACACAGCATAAGTACATCGCTGCTTAGGCACTTTTGGACACGAAGGACACTGACAGTGCAGCAGGAGAGATACCAAAATAGGGAATTTCAGCCACATTTACAGACTTGTAAAGTTTTGCACACACAAACAAAAACAACTAACAACTCCCCCATACCTATATCTATGATCTGAGAATAAAAATGAAAATACGTTGCATTTAAGAATTATGTTCATATGTATGTCTTCAGATTATATAGCAGTTGTACTTATTGGTGCATTAATTGTTTGAAGTAAAAATATGAATACTGCAGCAACACTGCTACATAATGATGCAGAATTGGATGCTTGCGCAGCATCTGGATGGAAGAGCAGATGTAGATTCCTTAAAGCGCTTCTATAGATCTATGAGATTAACTGGTGCCGGTGTTAGATTTACGGACCTGCTGGAACTGTTCATCCCGTCCTCCACTCTTCTTTTTAATATCATACACTAGGGCTGGGCAATATCGCAAAATGTTCATTTCAAGGTATTTTGAAAAATAACATCCGGTATTACAGTATTTTTATCCATACAAGACCTTCATATCCACATTATCTTATAAGAATGAATAATATAAAAATGTGCTATAAATAGCCCATTTTACTGTCATAGATTGCATCATGTTTTTTTCCAGACAGGTGAATGATATGAAAAGAATTAAAATGATTATTATCTAGAAGACATTTTTGATGTTCTAAGGCTGAAAGTGAACTTGTTTTTTAACCTCATGTTGACGCAAGTAGCGAATTGTTTCTTTTACTGGCTTTGTGTGTACTGAAGAATCCCGCTAGGGGGAAGAGTACAGACTCGGACCGGACTTTGCCAAAGAAGTAAAATAAATATGACAACCGTAGGAGATTATTAGCTGATTAATTTTCAGATAACAGAAAAAAGATGGCAGAATTATCGTAGATGGTATATAAAACATATTTACCGCTATTTTTGATTTCTTTTCTACTAGTTTTGCTGCCGTTGACCGCGTGTACCTACAGACAGTCAAATAGCGCTCAGCACTCTCCCCTACTGGTTCCTCGCAATAGCACTTGTTAAAGATCTGCTGTTCGGTTCTCGTCTGACCTTTTAAAGCTGATTAACTTCTAAACTACAGACATGACTCCTTTCATCAGCATTGTCTGCTTCGCTCTGGTAGCTACTGGCCCTTACGATGGCCAAGAAGGGTTACGACACAACAGACAAAAGTCACAACACGGCAGAAAAACTCACAACACAAAATGACAGAAAAATTCACAACAGAACACAAAAACTCCCAATACAACACAAAAGACAAACTCCCAACACAAAACAAAAAGCCACAACACAAAAGAAAAACTCACAACACAACACAAAAGAAAAACTAACAACACAACATGAAAGAAAAACTCAACACAACACAAAAGAAAAATTCACAACTCAACACAAAAGAAAAACTCACAACACAAAAGAAAAACGCAGAGCACAAAACAAAAAGCCACAACACAAAACAAAAACTTACAACACAAAAGAAAAAGCCACAACAGAAGTTATGTCAAAATTGAAGTTCTACTTAAATGGCCATTTGATGGCGGTAGTGCGCTACAACTGAAGATATTGGAAGAGGGTCCATGTACATTCGGGCAGTTTTTTTTTTTTTTCATTTGAAACAAAAAAATGAAAAAACAAAAACTCTCGTTTTTTGTTTTTTCAATTTGTTTCAGACGAAAAAAAATGGTTCGCAAACCTTTATCTGATAAATGCTCTTTTCTGATTTTTGTTTTTTTTTGTTTTGAGCCAAGTGGCCTGACCCGGAAGTTCTCTCTGATCTTAACATGCCGCGTAGAGAGCTGTTCATTTACACACACACACTGCCACAACAGCCGGACAGCTTGATTTTTCATATATGGATTAAGGACGACACAAGAAGAGATACGCGTTTAAGATCGGTGTTATTGTACTGATAGCCAGGTTGCTAGGCAACACATTTATAGGGGCAGGGGGCTGGATTTGTAAAATAAGTTATATTCATGTTCAGTTTTGCAATTTTATTGGGTAATGAAGCATTTTAAACTAAGTAAAATGAGCCCCCTCATGTGTAATCCCATTATATTGAACAGCCTGTGTGTTGCAAAATAGTCTGCGATTTTGTGGCCGAATTTCCTGCGCTTACACGCGGATACAACATCTATCTACAATTCTTGCTCGTTCTTGATTTAAAGTGGACCTGGCATAGAATTTGCACTCACAAACGGGCTGTTTGGCAGTTTGGTATATGACGACACGTTTCGGCATATTACGTGTTGAGTTACAGCCAATTACCCCCTTCCCCGACCTACACCCTGAAAGTCTTTTCCTCTGCGGCGAGCTACGGTAACAGGCAAAAAACAACCCAACAGCATGTAGTCCAGACCGCATCCAAACTGCACTGTACCTGGGTGTAAAAAAGAGAGCATAAATCTTTTTCTCCTCCCCACTTCTGAGCCACTGAAAAGATTGATAGATTTTATGTATGCAGGGAATGTGCCTGACCGAATGCCGAAGCGTGTGGTAGTTTGTGGCAAACATTTCTAGGACGACTGTTTTTCCAAGTTGGATCAATACAGCAGTGGATTTACAGATCATCTTAAACTTCTACCAGGATTAATACCAACTCTCTGTGAACCAGCAAATATCCCAGTACAAGTAAGGATATTTCCTCAATAATGTCCTTCAGCTGATTGTAGACATTATGGTATTGTTTGAGTTGTTCGTTTTTCAATTAGCATCATAGCTAACGTTCAGAATTAGCTTCACAGCTAATACCCCAGTTTGTTTATTCAGCATTGGTGCTAGTATGCATTTATTTGGTGGAAAAAGATTATATATTATAGTTGAACATTCCAAATATTGTTAGAGACTCATTGACCACAGAAGCGCAAAGCCTATGCCCCGCCCTCCGAAACCCAGTTGTTCTGTGCTAATGCTCACAGAAGGGCTACTTCGTCACACCTGCAATTTTACACAAGGCTGAATTATGGCAAGCAATCCTTTGATATAGTATTAAGGTACTTAGGGTGTGGCTAAAAAGGGCCCAAACGTTGCAGGGAATTTCCGGCCAGTTCTACTTCAACAGGAAGAGAAAGAACCCGTACTTCAGACGCGGTCAATTAAACAATACTTACTTCGTTGCTAGACGTACAGCTAGCCATGTGCGCAATGTGCGGGGACGTGAAACTATGCTACGTCACTGATTTATTTACTTTTTGTGCTCACTCCTGTGGCGGCTGCAGGTACTCGCAGCGCCGGCCACTGCAGTCGCAAGTAAAAAAATTTCTGTCCGGCCCCCTGTTCCTTTAACAATGGATGACACGACCGAGATGTTCAACATACTGCTTAGTCTGCGGCTTTTGTCAGACTCCGAAACCAACACACCATGAAACGGAGACATATTCTGCAGAAGTGCAGGAGAGTGGACACCATAAAGTCAAAGATGGGAGACCAGTTAGACCATTTATAGGGTAAGCTAATGCTAGCCTGTAAATGCTGACCTATTAAAGTTTAGTCATATGTATGCTGTGTGTGTTTCAGATAATTTTTTTGTAAAGTCATCGCAGCAGTTGTCTGTGTTTAACCAGCCTCTCTGTGGTACAAGCTTGTCCCTGCATTTTCAGAAAATGATATTTTTTGTCATCTTGTAAATCTGTCTATTCTGCAGTCTTCTTATTTTATTTTCGTTTTATTTTTTGATAAAATTTTCATTTATATTCCTTAATTTAAATTCTTCAAAGTGCATGCTTTAAAATGCATTAAGAGTATAATTCAAAATACTTCCAATGTAACATCAGCACATTTAAGTCTGTTCAGAATCATAAAATTGCTCCTACAACCTACAAATCATTCATGTTATTCATGCACAATACATGCAAATCCTGTAAGTATTTTAGTCACTTTTTTATTTTTGTTTAGGCAGGAAGAAGTGGGTCGTCATTGATCCACCCATCTATTATTTATACCCAGAGGTGTCTTACAAAAGTAGAAATTTTAAGTATTTATACCTTACTGAAGTAATTAAACCTTGGCCTGCTTTTTACTTCTACTCCTTACATTTTCATTCAATTATTTGTACTTTCTACTACTTAAATTTTAAAAATAGCCTTGTTACTTCTGTTTCAATTAGTCTTGTTTTATAAAAAAAAAATCAAACACTCCAAATCAAAATGCACTAAGTGGATAGAGTTTGACTGCGATCTGATAATGATTTTAATCATCTTTCTTTCTCACAGCATACATCAATTGTATACTGCACACAAAGGGGTGGAAGTGGGGTCCCGGCCCCGCCTCCTTTTAGCACCCTGGGTTGGGGCCTCGGCTGCCACTGTTGATTTGCTGCTGCCGGTGCAGATGACTCCCCTGATAGCATTTCCTGTTCTAACCTCAGCGACCTTAAGAGTTTTGAAAGGCGCTCACAAATAAAATGTATTATTGTTATTATTATTATTATCATAACTTGGCTCATCTGTACTCAGCTCAGTGTCCATTATATTGTTTATTTTTAGCACCCATTTTTATTGTATATTTTAATGTCATTATCATGTTGCTTCGTAGTGTACTTGGCGATATGATTGGGGGGACGTTGGAATAAATGTTTAACTTGTTTGGGTCTATAGGGGATGGGGTGGGGGAGGGGGGATATATATGTGGGGATCATTTTTTACTTTTGTATAGCACTTTGAACTACATTTTATTGTATGAAAGGTGCTTTCTAAATAAATTTGATTGATTGACCAGTGAAACACCCCATATCAGCCGTCTTAAGTCGATGCAGAATTTTCACTAGACCCTTTACATTGACTGTTTAGGCGGAAAGTGGGTGTGTAGGAGGCAGATATGATCCAGATACAGCTGAGAACAATTCTACTATGAGTCATAATTCATAAAGCGGAGATTGCGTTCAGCTGTGTGTACTCCAAGTTTCATAGATCAGAAACTAACCAGGCGTGAGTAAAATAAATTGCAGAGCTTAAGTACGGTGTTAGTGAGGATTCTACACCAAGTTTTAGAAATAAGAGCTCTGCTATTCAGCTCTAAAGGCAAGAAGCTCCCTGACCTCTGCATCACTCTAGTTAACCATTTCAGCTGCTACAGTTTAGAAATCCTAAATGAACTCCCCAGGTTTACTTGGATTGCACATACTGTTATTTAAGTATGGGGCTCAGCGCACACACCCTCTGTTTCAGCGAGGCATGATCTTCATTCATAAGTCCAGCTTTGCAACAGCATTACAGTAATATTACTATAAATATTGCCAGCATGAATGCCATAATATTGAAACTTCACCTGTTGCCTACTGGTGGTGGTCAAAGTGCCCCCGTGGCGCCAGTGTTCGGCAGCCTTGCCTCTGTCAGTACGCCCCAATGTAGTTTGCCATCACCAGTGCATGACTGGGTGAATAACTGAATGTAGTGTAGCTTTGGGGTCCGTAGGGACTTAGTAAAGCGCAATACAAATGCAAACCACTTAATGTTTAATATGCTGCCATGTGTATATTTTGAAAACATCTTTAGTTTTCTTCACTCATTAAAATAAAAGGTTATGACAAAAATATAATTGAGTAATGACTGTATTCTTAATTAAACTCATGTTTAAGGGTTTGGAAATTTTTTTTTTTTCATGGGACGTTTGAGAGTTTTTTCATGATTCCCAATATTCACTTTCATCCAATTTATCATCTGTTTTTTTATCATCAAGTGATTGTAATGGTTTTAGTAATGGTTGAGTGAGTCTATATGTGTTGTAGCCCTGTAGCTGGCCAAATCTGGTCCCAGAAGGCGAGTTATTAGAGAAACCTGATAAAAAGCCAGACCATTGCAACTACAATCAGTCCATAGGTATTTTTAGACCATTTTAAACTGAGTCAAAGCACCCCCTAAAGTAGCAGAATTATTATTTTAGAATTTTTATTTTTTTAAAGGAACTAGAAAGGTGTAAACAAAAACTCAATTCATTTTTATTTATATAGCGCCAATTCACAACAAATGTCATCTTAAGGCACTTTATAACAAAAGTAATTTCTTTAAAATACTGTGCTTGCTTGAAATGTATGTATAAAAAATACAGAAAATAATTATTTTTTTAAAATCAGTTTTTATGTGGTAATGTATTGTCCAACCTGTCTTTATATGCATCATACCCATACTTGTGTCAGGTGAATCTCCGGCCAGTAGTAGTCAGCTGCAGAGAGCTGCATGCTCAGCAAACTAGCAGAAGGCAAGAACCTTTGCTGTTTTTACCAAACAAACTGTAACTTGACTTGTGCTGTTGCATGCAGATGTTAGCTTAATGACTAGTTAATACATATCTTAAGCTAGTTCACCTGTTGCATTCTACTGGAGCATTTTTTTTTTACGAAGCAATCTATTTTTTCTGAATTAACCAGATAAATGTTACATATACAAGAAAATCTGTTTACATAGTTTAGAGATGAGTATTTCTCAGCATCTGATTCCCAAAGAAAGTAAAAGTAAATGTAACTAAAAAGGACATGTCTGAGTTCCTGTTTCTTTGAGAGATATCTATAGAGCTTTAGTTTAACCTAAAAAACGTTTAATCAGAACACTGCATTAATATTTATTAGTATATTGTGTTGGGTATTTATCAATAAAAAATGTATTAAATTAGGTTATGGTCTATCTGGTTAGTCTAAGTATATTAAATCAATAATTCATGAATTATTAATTTAATATCTCTTCAAATTATTAACGAGGCACAATCCAGTTTTTCATAAAAAATCTGGCAAAAACATCGATATCTTATTAATAGGTTATCAACCAATAATCTCACTTATAATTATTAATAATTACTGATTATCAGAAAGACCTTATCTGAAGGAAGTTAATTATTTGCAATAATTCACACACATACTCAGAATAATAGAAACCCGAGATTTGATTGAATTTAACTAATTTATTCTAAAAACACAACTAAAATAAAAACACTACTTACACCAGGATGGTTCTGTCAAGGCTAACGGGATACCATAGCAAGATGGCGACCAGTAGTGACATCACTTAGGCGCGTCACGGAGCGCTTCCTGCTGACGTTTGTGCACGGCCCCTCGCGTGCACTCGTAGAGGCGGCGTACGGACGTGAACGCGCATCTTGCCGAAAGGGGGGGGGAGAAGTAATTGTTTTATTGCAGGCAAGGCGCCGCCCGGCTTTCTTTAACAAAGATAGGCCTCTTGGTCCTTAAAAGTGGGGCAACTTTTGGTAGCAAAGGCTCTGGTTCAGAAACACAGGACAAATAAGGATTTTGCAGGTTTACTCTCAGCACCGCACTTCTTGGAAACACTCCGTGTATTCGCAACAGAACTCCTGTGTCGTTAAACACTCACTATGGTACATGAAAAAAAACAACAAAGGGATTTCTTACAATCAGATAACTTTGCTTATTACTGAAGGATAATAAGCACGAATAAGGACGAAAGGTACTTCAAACATGAAACTTACACAACAATTAAGCTCACAGTTTACCCGTAAATACGAACAAAACACAGCACAGGGCGCTCATTAGAAATGAGAACATGCATGCATCAAAATACAGGATTCCTAAATAACTCCACCCAGGTCAAAAAATAAAATTTAACAGTCTTACTTCATAGAAGTCCCAGATGCAGGAGAAAGGCACTGGGTCCTTGATTGCGACGAAAACACGCAAAAGAAAAAAGGAAACGTCCAACTCATCTGCCATGCGGAAGAGAGAAAAAGGTAAAACTTTGAAGACCATCCTCAAAGACAGGAGAAGTTGTTTATGCAAGGGAAAGGGGTCAGAACACGTGTTGAGATTGGAGTCTCTTCTTTGTAGTTTCAGGGCAAAACCATCGCTCATAGGGATGAAAGCGTGAAGAGAGGGGGTCTCCTTTAGTCCGGAAGCCGAACAAGAGAGGATGCGAAATTCTGAGATTCAGAGCTTTAAACAAGGCGCCCGTGCTGTTCCCTCCTACTTTGTGAGGATGGTCCACTCACACTGCATGGAACGTCAGCGGGTCTGATGGATTGGCGCTCGTGCCAAATCTCGTGGCAGATTCTCCAGTGCTCTGCTGGGGAGGGGAAAGAGGGAAACGCACGGGGCTGCCATTGGCCCATTGGAATGCTGCCATCATATTTCTATGGCCCTTTTCATATGGCATACATGGCTAAGACTCCAACAATCGACAATTCAGAAAACACGTCCTGTAATTAATTTATATTTAGTTATCAAATTTCAGAAGAACAAACCTTTTTATTAATTGAATGTCAATATTGCGACCTGATACACGGATAGTATTGTGTGCGATTGAGACCCAAACGCAGTGATGACAGCAGCACGCGGTTTAATCTAGTTATCCCTGAACGTGAGGACAGATCTATCAAGAAGACTGATCTGCAGCTAAGTCAACCTTATCTCAGTTAGATAGAATTTAGTCAGGACCATTAAGGATATGTTTAGGGGTAGTAAGAACAACACCGGTGAGTGCCATCCAGGTAGAAGCAGGAGAAATGCCGCTGTCCATTACAAGAAGGCAAATGGCAGCAGGGTACTGGCTAAATGTGAAAGGATATGAAGGGGATCATCCAGTGAAGAATGTTTTAGAAGATTGTTGGGAGAGAGGCAAAGGAAAGAAGAGTAGCTTTGGATGGATTGGGAATGAGGTGGCAGAACAAATGAAAGTAAATAATATAGAGTGTAGTCCAACAGTATTGTGTCCTGTGATTCCTGAATGGGTGTTATATAGTGCAGACAAGGATTTACAATTAGCAAATCATAAAAAGGGAAACAGAGGTACAGATATGGTGCAGAGTTATTACAGTCATGTCGACAAAATGTACAGGAATTGCATACAAATTTTTACAGATGGTTCAAAAGATCCAAGAACTGAAGCAACAGCAGCAGCAATTTACATTCCCAAATATCAGATAGGCTTAGGAAAAAGAACACCTGATAGTATGAGTGTGTATACAGTAGAAATGTGTGCAATTCTGTTAGCGGTTGAGTGGGCAGAGGGAATAACAGAAGATAAGATCCTCATATGTAGTGATTCTAGGTCATGTTTAGAATCAATTTGGTCAGGAACAACCGTAAATCACCAGGAAATAATATATGAAATAAAGGTGATAAACTCAAGATTGGTCAGGATAGTAAAGAAAATAACTTACATGTGAATTACAGCACATACAAGCATACTAGGAAATTTAAAAGTAGATAAATTAGCAAAAAAATCAGTTAAAAGAGAAAATATAGACATTGATATTAAACTATCCAAATCAGAGGGAAAACATAAGATATGGAGGATGGCAATGAGTGAATTGCAAAAAAGTTGGGATGATGAAATGAAGGGACGATCATTATATGAAATTCAAAAAAACAGTGGGGAAAATGGGAAAAGAAGGGAGCAAGTTATTATTAGTAGGTTGAGAACAGGTCATACAAAGCTTAACAGTTCATTATATTTGGTGTGGAAACATCCAGACGGGAAGTGCAGGTGGTGCCAGGAGAGGGAGACAGCAGAACATGTAGTATTAAATTTGAGAAAGTATGAGGAGGAGAGGAGACAGTTGAAGGCAGATATGATGAAGGTAGGGATAAGGATAAGCACATATGGGGAGGTTATGGTTGGTGTAGGTTCTGAGGAAGGGAGAAAGGTTTTATTTGTCTTTTTGTTTTTTATTGGAATGTTAATGAGGATTTGAAATAGTGGGGATGGAAGTGATATGATTTGCTGGATAACCGGAAGGAAGCAAAAATGGATGCAGGCTGCCGTTAAAATCTAAAAAGAAGATGAAGCAGCACTGCACCTTCTATGGCTGTGCTGAACTCTTTGCAGGTAGACTCATGGGTGAACTTTGTTGTCTGTTACTGTTTCCTCTTGTTAGTTAATTGTATTTCATTGAGTTTCACTGATCTTCTATGGCTGTGCTGAAGTCTCTGCAGATGTACCAAAGGGAGACCTAGAGTCATTGACTAGAAAGGCCAAGCATTGATGTCAGACAGCTGGAGGCACGGGGCAGATTGGGGGAAAATCAAGTTGCTGTTACCTGGCTTCATGCATGCCGCTTTGAAGAAACAATTCAACTTCCCCCTGCTTGTAGCTGGTCTTGCATTTTAGGCACTACCCTGCACAAAGACAGATAATTTATATGGACTTTTAATATTTTATTTATCCTTAATAAATTGTCTGTTTTCTGAAACTGTCCTGATTTTATGCATTCTTGTCCATGTAAATACTGGTTGGTCAGATTCACCTCTGTAACATCATGGGTGTTGATCTGCAGATGTTACAGAAGTGAATCTGACCAACCAGTATTTACGTGGACGAGAATGCACAAAATCAGGACAGTTTCCGAAAATAGGCAAGTTTTAGATCTATATATAAAACACCCGTATTCAAGTCTTGACCTAATCAATGCCACATATATTTGTTTTAATGTCTTTAACTCAGCTCCCCAATCTATCCCTTTTAAACATCTCATAACATTGATGACCGATTTACATTTCTTTGCTACATTGCCAATGTGTTCCTTCTAGGGATGCACCGATACCAATAATGGTATCAGGTATCGGCCCCAATACTGCCTAATGTACTGGTATCGGTATCTGTTAAACTTAACCGATACCATGAACCGATACTCAAAATGGGGAAAATCTGTAACAAATTCACCAAAAAAGATACATTTTTCACTTGAAATTTTATTTTTGTGGTAATTTTATATTCTACATCTGTTATTTTGTCGCAGTTATGTTTAGTTTGTAAAGTCTGGTGCCTTTAGTCTCTTCAAGAAAGGCACCAGAAGTTATACAGTTTATTAATTCAACACTATGTGGGAAGGTACACAACGAGGGCCCAGGCGGGCTTCGATCCCACCACTCCCAGATGAAGGTCATGTGCGCTAACCAGTCACCCAAAGGGATATCCCTGTGACAGCGATAGATCATGTGCCAGGGCACATGATCTATCGGAGCCACAGTGACAGGACCTCCACACTGTCACAAATAGTATTGGATCGGTATCGGGTATCGACAGATACACAAAATCCAGCCATCGGTATCAGGACTGAAAAAGTCGGATCGGTGCATCCTTAGTTCTTTCCATGTTAACTTTGTGTCAAATTGAATTCCTAAAAATCAAAAACGTCTTACTTCCTCGAACTCTTTCCCATATACAGTAGCCTTAGCTTACTTTGTTCTATCTGTTTCTTATTAGAAAATACCATAACTTTGTTTTTTTCTACCGAAAACCTCACACCCCACTTCAAACCCCATTTTTCCACCTCCTCTATTCCCCTCTGCAACTTTTTACCTATAACTCCACTATTTTGGCCTCTCTTCCAAATGGCTCCATCATCTCCAAACAACGATTTCCCCATATCTGCTGGTAACTCACAAAATGTTGTTTATCATGATGGTGAACAATGTTGGGCTCATCACTCTCCCTTGATGTGTCCCATTTTCCACCAGTTTCTTTTCTGATATATCCTGTCCAATTTTTACTTGTATTGTTCTTTCACTTAGAAAATCCTTAATCCAATTAAAATGTTTTCCTTTTATCCAAATATTGTGTAACTTTATTACTAAACCATCTTTCCATAGCATCTCATACGCCTTTTGTACATCAGAAAATACAGCCATAACAATTTATTTATTTACCTGAGCCTTCCTTACTTCATCCTCCAAACATGCAACTGGATTTATTGTAGATCTCCACCTTCTAAACCCACTCTAACACTTTATCAACTTTCTTTCCTTAAAAAAATACACGAACCTTTCATTAATCATTCTTTCCATTAACTTACCCAAATGCAAAGTAAGAGCAATGGGTCTGTAGTTACCTGATATGCTGTGATCCTTTCCTGGTTCTTTGAATGGAATTATTATTGCATCCTTCCATCCCTCTGGTATTTTATCATTTTCCCATATTTTATTATATAACTTCAATACCTTATCTACTCTTCCATCACACATTTGCTCTATCATTTTAAAACAGACCTCATCCTCTCCTGGAGCACTGTTCTTAGTTTCATCCAACCCTTTTTTTAGTTCAAATTTAGTAAAAGGAACATCTAACTCAACTTCACTATTCTGTTTATGACTTAATTTCTCAATATTTTCACTCTTTGTTTTCTCTATGCCTCGTTTTTCCTCCTCAAGCAAGTTATTGGAACTATGTACCCCTGCAAATGTTTTGGCGCTAAGTGTTGCCGTTTCTTCATTCATTGTTGCTACCTTATCCCCATTAATAAGTGCTGGATAGTTCCATTCTCTCCTATCTCCTCTCATTTTTTTATAACCTTCCATACCTCTCCCACGAGTATTGCTTCCAATTTTCTCACAAAATTCTGTCCAGTATTCCCTCTTTGCTTCTCTAATAGTTTTTTTTCTAACCACTGCTTGCGCCTGCTTGTACTGAATTAAATGTTGATAATTATGAGTCCTCTTTACTGCTTTAAACGCTTTGTTTCTCTCTCTTATTGCTTGTTTACATTTTTCATTCCACCATGGAAGCACCTTTTCCCTACTTACCAATTGAAAAACATCAACCAATTCTTCCACCACCTGGTATTACTATCAGTTTTATCACTTCCCCATAATGAGCTACGTATGTGCATTGAAATCACCACACCATATGAAATTATCTTTCCCTGACTCTTTAAGTACATTAAACTTACTCAACTCTAACTTCTTACAAGGATTATAAAAATGTACAATCGCCATACTTTTCTTTTCTATCCACACTTCTACTACCACCCATTCTAACTCTGTTGTACTTCTGATTATCCTATACAGAATTCCTTCTTTGATAAATGTAACACACCCTCCCCTTATTCCTTCTGTCCTATCACATCTAACTGCAATATAGCCTTTAACCACAAACTCTAAATATGGTTTAAGCCAAGTTTCCTGAATGCAAATCATATCTGGTTTATCCCTTTGACAATACACATTATTCTTACATTCTTGACCATTCACTATTAAACTTCTAGCATTCCACTGAAGAATAATCATTAATAAAACTATCCAACACATTGCTGCTCTTGACTAGCTTGTGTACTTAAGTCCTCCCTAACCTCTTCCCATTTTATTTCTCTTAAATCTAAGTGGTGTACTAATGCTTTCGCAATAATTTGTATCCTCTCTGTCTTTGAGTTAACCCCAGCTGTAGCATTTATAACTCCTGCTATAAATGTCACCATTCTCTTCTTCTCAATGTGAATCCTCTCTTCTGCTTTCTTCATGACGATATTATTTACTTGACCATTTCCTCTTTCTGCCTTATCTGTTAAATTCTCCTGCATAAGTCACTTTTTCTTGAACTTTATAGTCTGAATTTTAACTTCACGCTGTATTATTTCACATCCCCAAAACGCAACACTATGCCCTCGACCACAATTAGAACACTTTGGTTTGACACCTTCCACACACTTTCCATACTCATGATCTTCCCCACAGCTTGCACACTTTCTCATGCCATTACACATTTTAGCTAAATGTCCAAACTCTTGACAGTTATAACATCTCATTGGTTTTGGAATATACTCTCTCACACCATATCTTACGAATCCATAATAAACCTCCTTTGGAACATTTTGCTCTGCAAACTCAACTAATACTGTTTCTGTTTCTTTCTTCTCCTTTCAGTTAGTCATCCTTTTTACTCCTTTGACTGCATTATTATAAACAGTTAACTTCTCCCTTAGCCCCCCCTTTCTTACACTAATTGGCACACCTGTTTTCCCTCCTTTACTCCCCCACGATTTCTTTTCCCCAACCCTTGCTGCTTTATATACTTTAACTTCACCCACACAAGTTTTTTAGCTTTCTCCATCTGACTTACTGAATTGCGTCCAATCAATAAGTTTCCATCTCTCAAAAACCTGGCATGTTTTATTTCACAACTTGAGTTTTAATAATCTCAGTCATTTTCGGAGGATCCATTTTCTTTACCCCCTCCGCTCCTTCAAATCTAATCACTACATTATATGTTTCTACTTTGTTTATTCCTCTCATTCCTTCTTGACTATCACTTTCTGACCCCTCTTGACTATTTTCCTCTTGTTTCTTCCTTTTCCTCTCATTTGCTCTTTTGCCTCCTTCACCTACCTTTTCTCATCCCTATTACCTCCATTATTACTTTCCTCCTCACTATACTCCATGTTTGGACACATCCAGAGCAAGTAGAAGATCGTTACCGGACCTATACAGGCCGTAAGGCTGACTCCCCACACCTTACTTCACCCCCAAAAACCTACTATATCTTACACCTTTCCCTATCTTGTCCAAATCCACCAAATATACTCACATAAAGAACAGACACCCAACCGCTTTTCCTCTCACCAAAAACTGCCTTGAACTTTTCAGCTCATGGGTATTAGATGCTTATCTCACCTCCTTCCTTCTCACCTCAAAATGCAGTGCTGTGTGTGCCTTTCCCTTAAGTATAGCAGTGCCTCATTAGTTTTAATTGAGTACAATTGTGTTGCTGCAGCTACACAGTTTACACACATTAACACACAAAGAGTGATACACCTCTACGAGGTTACAGTGGTATTACAAGATCTGGAGAAACTTTTGGATTGAGTGATTGTGAGGATTGGGAAAATCCACTACAACGGGGAAGTAGTGACGCCTGAAAGGCAAGGCAATTTTATTTATATATATACACAAAGGCAATTAAAGGTGCTTTACATGATTCAGTGGTAGAGAAAACAAATACATGATGAAAAAAAGAAAATTATAACAGACAATTACTAAAAGAAATCCATTTAGTAACTGAAGCATGAAATATTAAATGTATGTGAGAGTACGAAAGTTAAAAACAAATATAACATAAAAATAAAAAGAGAAGGTATAAAGAACAAATTTATATTTGTATAAAAGAATATAGATTAAGAACAGATAAAACACAATCAATTAATCCATCCATTAATCCAGATTTATGCAAAATAATATAATTAAAAACAGATGAGACACAATCGGTTAAAAAATAATAAAAATCACATCACGAGAACCAAAGAGAGATCAAAAACGCAATTCAGGACTCAAAGGAAGCTTTCAATAGTAGAGTTTTAATCTTTGATTTAAAAGAGCCTAACGAGTCAGCATTTTTGCATTCTTCTGGAAATTTGTTCCAGATTTGTGGAGCATAGAAGCTGAAAGCTGCCTCTCCCTCTTTAGTTCTAATTCTAGAAATGTTTAGTAAGCTAGAGTTGGAGGATCTGAGTGGTCTCCTGGGTTGGTATAGTGACAATTCAATTCAGTTTATTTATATAGCGCCATTTCACAACAGTTGTCATCTCGAGACAACATACATCTCCAACATAATTTGGTGCTAAACCGTTCAGTGATTTATAAACTATTAGGAGTGTGATGCTCTGAGTAAATGTTTTTATTCACTTTAATGTGATTGGTTGAGTTGTGGCAGTCTGGAAGCAGTGCATGGTGGGTAACAGGAAGAGAATCAGACATTCAGTCACCAGCTCCAGTCATGAGAGCACATGCTGCTGCTAGCTCTTCAGTTTGAGCTATTATTTCCCTCTCCTTGCTGAAGCAACGTCTGTGAGTAATGTTCATTTTGCAACAATAAGATTGTCAGTATTTCAAGCCTGTGCATATGTCAGACTGAAAAGATGCTAACTCTGTTCTTAAGCTAAGTTAGCTTCAGCTTTGGCTATAGATTTAGCTGCTTGTCGGCTAACTAGCTTTGTGTTTTGCCACATGAAATGTAGCTTGCCCAGCTAACTTTGTTTGTTTATACTGTGTTTATCTGATTAATAATTCAAATATCCCATGTATTGTGTTACAGTTTCACAAGTTCTCAGTAAACTTTTTTTGGAATGAATTAACTGACTCATGGAGTTCTCTGAGAGTGTTTAAACTGATTGGAGATTTGGTCCATGACAGTGAAAAGACGGCAATACAGCCAATGGGGGACATAAGAATTGCCATCAAACGGAGCTATTCAGTATCAAGAGATAAGTGGCTAAAACTACAGCTTGCGGACAGCTTCACGCCAGCTTTTTCTCCTGACATCGGAAATGCACTGAGTCATAATGTCACAACGCAACAAAGGAAATGGAGATTCTCAGTCTGAGTCTATGTCCTCAAGTAGCAGTCGATCTTCTGGCACATCATCCAGCTCAAAGATTAGTATGGCTATCGCCAAGGCAAAAGCTGAAGCAGCACAAGCAAGAGCGTCACATTCAAAAAAGGAAATTGAACTTAAGGTTGAGCAGGCATGTATCCAAGCTAACCTTAATGCTTTAAAGGAAGAAAAAGAAAAAGTTGCTGCCATTGCAGAGGCAAATACTCTCATGGCTGGTTTGCAAGATATGGGCTTTGAAGTACGGAGCGAAGCTAATAGCCTGGTTCCCCAAGCTATTAAAGATCAGCGCACAGCGGCCTTCATATCAGCACAAGCCAGCCTGCACAGTGATGGTCCAGCCGCCATGATTGAGACCAAAAATGCCCTGTCAGCACCGAATCATTCATGTCCTCAACCAATTAAAGTTTCTCCTTCGTCACCCCACCCACTTAATACAGGCCAAAAACAAGCTGCTGCCTCTTATGCTATTACACCACCTCCTCAGGCCCCTCAGATGAGGGGGACACAGCACAGATACTTCCCTCCAGCTCCTCAGCTTTGTGGAACTCTTCCACAACCGAACTACAGCCATGACTCCCCGTCTCCTGCTCACCCTCCTGTTAATGTGATGGCTTATGGAGCTAGCCATGAACATTCTACAACCACCGGAGATCTCATTAAATATCTAGCCCGCAACCGCCTGGTGACGTCAGGTCTGACTACATATGATGATCAGCCAATTAACTATTGGTCCTGGAAGGCGTCATTCGAAAATGCTATTACTGACCTAGATCTGTCTGCTGCAGAAGAACTCGACCTCCTAGCCAAATATCTGGGAAAGGAGTCAGCAGAGCAGGTTAGAAGAATAAGATAAGTCAACATCAGAAATCCGCTTACAGGACTGTGCATGGCATGGGACCGCCTCGAAGGGATATATGGTCCACCAGAGGCAGTTGAACAGGCTCTTTTTAACAAACTGGAAAAGTTTCCAAAGGTCACAACAAAGGAGCCACACAGACTCAGGGATCTAGCCGATCTGTTAACAGAGCTACAAGCAGCCAAGGAAGAAGGCTACCTTGCAGGCTTATCATACTTAGATACCTCAAGAGGAATTAAGCCTATTATTGAGAAACTCCCTTACAACTTACAAGAAAAATGGTTATACTATGGGACAAGATACAAACAGGAAAATTTGGTCAGTTTTCCACCTTTCTCTGTGTTCGTAGACTTCATCTGGACAGAGGCACGGGCTCGCACAGAGCCCGTGCCCAAGTTTTAACCTCTTCATTCCAGCTCCACCAGAGAGGAAAGGTAAGTGGGACAGGCCCACAAAAACATCTGTGTATGTTCAAAAGACACAGGTCTCAGGAGCTGCCAAGCATGAGTCTAAGGGAGGTTGGGGACAAATTGATCTAAACAAACATTGTCCAATGCACGATAAACCGCACCCTCTGAGGAAATGCAGAGCATTTCGTGGAAAAACTATAGATGATCGCAAACAGCTCTTGAAAGAACATTATATCTGCTTCCGCTGTTGTTCCTCCACCGAACACCTTGCAAAGGATTGTACCGTTGAGGTAAAATGCACAGAGTGTGGGAGCACCGCTCATGTGTCAGCACTTCACCCCAACCAACCTTCCTGGAAATCTAAGTCGTCATCCCCCTCTTCAGAGGATGGCGGGGAGACGGACAAAGCGGACAGCCAGGAGGTCAAGTCAACATGCACACAAGTATGCGGAGAAGGTATGAGTGCCAAAGCATGTGCAAAGATATGCCTTGTAAGCGTGTTTCCAAATGGACGCAGAGAAGAGTCTAAGAGAATGTACGCCATATTGGATGAGCAGAGTAATCGATCCCTCGCACGATCAGAGTTCTTTGATGACTTTCAGATCGCTGGATGTTCCTACTCTTATACACTTAAGACCTGTGCAGGACGTACAGAGACAGCGGGGAGGAGAGCCAATGGTTACACTGTGGAGCCAGTGGATAAGAGACTGAGCATTCCCCTGCCAACTCTGCTTGAGTGTAACCAAATCCCTAATGTTCGTGCTGAGATTCCTACACCAGATGCAGCCTGTCATCATGCCCACCTGAAAGACATTGCAGACAAGATACCACCTCTGGATCCGCACGCCAACATACTCCTATTGCTTGGCAGAGACATCTTACGGGTGCACAAAGTCCGAAAGCAGATAAGTGGCCCAGGAGACTCCCAATTTGCTCAAAGGCTCGACCTAGGGTGGGTCGTTGTCGGTGATGTGTGCCTAGGAGGTGCTCACAGACCACTGGAGGTGAGAAGTTATAAGACGACTATCCTGGAGAATGGTCGTACAAGTCATCTTCAGCCATGTGATAACCACATCAGAGTAAAAGAGGTATTTGGTCAAACCCATAAACAGCAACATATAGCATCAACGTCCGCATGCAGCCCAATGACCCCTAAAGGAGACAGCTTGGGGCAAACTGTCTTCACTCGTTCTCCTGATGATCACAGACTTGCTCCATCCATGGAAGATCTGGAGTTTCTGAAGGTAATGGAAGCTGAGTGCTATCAGGATAGTTCCAAAAGTTGGGTTGCACCATTACCTTTTCGGTCGCCAAGACAGCGGCTGCCTAACAACCGGAAAAAGGCTCTCGACCGCCTTTTTTCACTTCGGCGCTCATTGGAAAAACGGCCGCAAATGAAAGCCGACTTCTTGGAGTTTATGGAGAGGATGTTCAAGAAGGCACACGCAGAAGTTGCCCAACCAATGCAACCTGGAAAAGAGTCCTGGTACCTGCCCCTGTTTGGTGTGTATCATCCCAGGAAGCCAGATAAGATCCATGTGGTCTTCGACAGCAGTGCATCATATCAAGGAGTGTCACTTAATGATGTTTTGCTCAATGGACCTGACCTTAACAATAGCCTAGTAGGTGTCCTCATGAGGTTCAGGAAGGAACAGGTGGCAATCACTGCTGACATCGAGCACATGTTCCACAGTTTTGTTGTGAAGGAGGACCACTGGGATTCTCTCTGCTTCCTGTGGTACAGGAACAATGACCCTTCCTCAGACATCGTGGACTACAGAATGCGAGTTCATCTTTTTGGGAACAGTCCTTCACCTGCTGTTGCCGTGTATGGTATACGACGGGCAGCTAAGGAAGCAGAGGCCGAATATGGCAGCGATGCGAAAAGGTTAATCGACCGTGAGTTCTATGTTGATGATGCTCTAAAGTCCTTCAGCACTGAAGAAGACGCCATCAGTGTTCTCAGGCGAGCACAGAAGATGCTTGCGGCTTCTAACCTCAAGTTACACAAAATCGCATCTAATCGACCTGCAGTTATTGAGGCATTCCCATCCGAAGATCGCTCTAGGGACATCAACAGCCTAGATCTCTTTGTTGATGATCTGCCTATCCAACGCAGCCTTGGATTGTTTTGGAACATGCGTACAGACACCTTCATGTTTCAGATTGTTGATGACCAGAAGCCGTACACACGTAGAGGGGTACTCTCCACTGTGAATAGTCTCTACGATCCCCTAGGGTTCCTTGCACCCATCACAGTTCATGGAAGACTGATACTCAGGCAACTCACCACACAAGCAGATGATTGGGACTCACCTCTTCCTAAAGACATGGAGATTGAGTGGACCAGATGGAAACAGTCCCTCCAAGACCTAGGGGGGCTTCAGATACCACGCCCTTACACATCCATCTCGCCCTAGGAAGGGCTAAGGAGTATTTTAAAGTCTATTGTCTGAGCTAGAGGGAGTGTAAGGACTTAAGAACTGTGTTGATGTGTTTTACTTTCCTGGTTCTAGTAAGGACACGAGCAGCCGCATTCTGGATCAACTGCAGCTGTCTGATTGACTTTTTAGGTAGACCTGTGAGGACGCTGTTGCAGTAATCAATCCAACTAAAGATGAACGCATGGATGAGTTTTTCTAGGTCTCCTTGTGTCATCAGTCCTTTAATCCTAGAAATGTTCTTCAGGTGATAGAAAGCTGACCTTGCTATTGCCTTTATGTGACCCTGAAGGTTCAGTTCTGAGTCCATTATTACACCTAGATTACGGGCTTGATCAGTAGATTTTAGTTGTATTAGCTGAAGCTGTGTGCTGACTCTTGATCGTTCCTCCTTAGGTCCAAAAATAATTACTTCTGTTTTGTTTCTGTTTAGCTGGAGAAAGTTATGGGAAATCCAGTCATTAATTCGTCCAATGCATTCATTTAAGGTCTGGATAGAATCAAAGTCACCTGGTGACAAAGTAATGTATAGCTGAGTGTCGTCTGCAAAGTTATTGTAACTAATCTTATTGGCTGTTATAATTTTGGTTATTGGGAGCATATCAATATTAAATAGGAGTAGACCCAGGATGGAGCCCTGGGGGACCCCACATGTGATTTCTGTTTTTTTCTGATGAGAAATTTCTAATGGACACAAAGAACTTCCTATTCTTGAGGTAAAACTCAAACCATTGAAGTGCTGTACCAGTGAGTCCGACCCAGCTCTCCTGTCATTCGAGTAACATTTTATGATCAACAATGTCAAATGCTGCACTGAGGTCCAACAGAACCAGAACTGTGGTCTGCCGCTGTCTGTATTTATGCAGATGTCATTCAAACCTTTGATGAGGGCAGTCTCAGTGCTGAAAGCACGGCTGGAAAGGAGCTTTGGACATGAAGAAAGTTATGTAAGAGCGGTGGGTGGGTGAGTAGCTCCTCCTTAAAAGGGAAATCCTAACGGTGCTTACACACCGAACAAGATAGATGCGACCAGAGAGTCCGATTTACATGTAAAGTCAATGAAGAAGCGCGAATATGTGCGACTTGGGATCCCGCGACACTTCAGAGGCAGATTTGCTTTGCGAAAAATCTTTTCTGCCTGATTTATGCGACCAAGTTGTGCGGCTGATGTGTTTCAGTTGCAATCCAAAATACATGCTGCATTTAATGTGGTCAGCTCATAGACCAGAGTCCACTGGGAGCTCCCGGAGGGAGAAGCCTGTGTGGCTTCACACACACAGGCATTCCTTTTTAAGGTACTGACTTGAAAGTGTGTTTTCCTGTTATAATCTTTTTTAAGCTATTTCATTGTAGACTTTGGGTGGTCCTGAATCCCTGCTGGGCTAAATCAGGGGGGCGGATTTTAGTTATAAATAACTGCAATTTACAAATTTGCAGTAAATATTCAGAAGACTGTACATATGTGTAGCTGCTGTCTTTTATCACCTTCCTTTGTGTAGTTTACCCAACAGATGTTTGTGTGTGTGTGTGTATGAGTACAATGTGTAAATGCTGCTTCCATGACGTCTGTGAGATATGCTTTGTAGTTGAAAAATGGATGCCCCTATAATCTTCCTGGGGAGAGTAGAGCTGCTGGTAATTACAGACTCTGTTCTAGTCTCCCGAGACACACAGATCCACACAGATCCGCACATAAGCCCAAAATTTCACAACAGGTACTTCATGACTACAATCAGGTAATCATAGCTGTTATGATTTCCTGTATGAGTGGGTTTGAAGTTGTGTGATCCATACTCAGTATTAATCACTACATAAGGACAATTTTAGAGGTGCAACTTTGCTTGTTTTCAGAAAAGATTTGACTATATATTTTTAATACTCAGATTTTAGCACGTTTTTATTCTCTTTCAGTGATAAATCATAAAACACAGTAGATAAAAGAGAATGTCTCATATCCAATCATATTCAGGAAATGAGACTATTGCTTAATAGTATTTATTACACTAACTTGATTCACTAAGTGAAGCACATTGTTATATATGTTCATCATATTGAACATTCCAGAGATAAATATAAACTCGCACTGTTTTCAAAATTTTTTTCTGTTATGTTAAGTTGTTATGGTGATGAGTGTTTTATTCCATCTATAATGGAATAGTGGAAAAAGCAGAGTTTTGTTTTTTAAACTTTGCATTCGTGAAAATAATAATAGGTTTGTTTATGCTGAATGCAGGGCATCTAACCCTAACCCTAACAGACAGAAAAATGATAAAAATTAACTTGCTTTATCAAGTCATACCATATGAGATTACTTTTTCCCCATGGCAGCATCAGCAGCACCTTGTCCGCCATCCCAGACTCACAGCTCTGGAAGATTTTTCTGTTGGGGAAAAAAGTCCACCTTTGGACGAGAGGATCCCAGCCAGGGTCAGGTGCAGAAAGTGTTTTCAGGTGTAAGAATCCGTACCCTTGGTTTATTAGTCAGGCAGAGTGTCAAAAGTTAGGAAGAGATAGGAAGAGGTAGAGTAGCTAGGTAGAGACAGATTAATGTAAGCCAGGTAAAGATCCGGAGCCGGTCGCGGCTTACCGCCGCGGAAGAAATGCGCCCCACGGGGGCCAGCCAGCGCCGGAGAGAGGTCCCTCAAGGGGATCCTCCCGCACAGTGCGGCCGCCCATTACCTGCCGGGTTGAATCCCCCGGGCAGACTGTGCGGACCCCACCCGTTTATCTCTTAAACGTTTCTCGCCCTCTTCAACTCTGTCCTCTCAGTTCTGTCTATTTTTCCTTAAAGTTCTGTCTATTTTTCCTTAAGATAGTTCTGTCTATTTTTCCTTAAGATAGTTGTCGACTATCGGTCTCGTGCCGGTATTTAGCCTTACATGGAGTTTACCACCCACTTTGGGCTGCATTCTCAAACAACCCGACTCCGAGAAGACCTCGGCATGACTGGGGGCTTTACCGGCCCTACACCGTCCACGGGCTGAGCCTCGATCAGGAGGACTCAGACAGAGTGTTGGTAGCCAGGTCTCCTAGGAGCTAGGAGACAGGTTAATGTTAGTAGCTATGCTGCTTTAGGCTAGGCTGTTGGAGGACATTATTAGGGTCTGTTCCTACTTTCTCTCCTACTTCTCCCCAACTGCATGATGTGCTGTCAATTCAAGCACTAACCTGTTTTCTATTATAGTAGGTGCTCCGGATTAGCCCTGCTTGACGACCCTAAGATGGCATTGCAGTGACGGAAAATTCTCCACGTCCTGCAACAAACTTCTGCATCAGTTCTATTGCTCTTTCTGTGTCTCTGTTATGTATTCTCCAAGCCACAGACGGTCGCGGCAGATAACCGCTTGTGCTGAGCCTGGTTCTGCCGGAGGTTTCTTCCTGTTAAAAGGGAGTTTTTCCTTCCCACTTTCGCTTCATGCTTGCTGAATATGAGGGATTGCTGAGAATTACACGACGCAATCTTCTGTGGTTCTGTAATTTCTACATTAAACATTGTATTGTAATAACTCTTCTTGTGAAGTGCCTTGAGATGACATCTGTTGTGAAATGGCGCTATATAAATAAACTGAATTGGGAGGACAAAAAGTTAAAAGGTAAAGCGTGAATTGAAGTTATAAGAGAGGAAGGGAAATAAAGAACTACAAGAAAACAATCCTAGTCTGCTTCTACTCCGGGGGCCTATTGAACAAAAGTAGGATTAAGGCATCCAGGATGAAGGACTGAGCCTAGCTCATTAAATCCAAGGCAAAGCAACCAGGCTTAATCGGTTGCAAAAAGACCAAGCATGGATGAGCAGAGATGGATTCTTTCAACCAGATGTAACCTATCCTGGATAAGTGCGTGTTAACGCTCCCCCAACTAGACACCACCACTGTTCCCAGATCCACTGATACACCATGGCAACCAGAGGGCGTATTTTACCCTGTTGGAGGCAGAAGTCCTCATGAAGACATATGAGGAGGTAAAAGACATAAATAAAAAGAAAGACAACACTACAACAGTGATAAAGCAAAGAAAAAAACTAGGGATATACCGATACTGGTATCAGGTGTCGGGGCCAATACCGTTCATATGTACTGTATCTCAATCGGTTACAGTTAACTGATACCATAAACTAATAGTTAAAATGTGGAAACTGCAGTAATTGCACAGAAAATTTTTATTTTTTAATTAAAATGTTAGTTTTGTGGTCGTTATTCATATATCTAGGTCTTGAGTGCTTTACATTATTACCAGAGGCCAAATGAATGCCATCCAGATAAAGTGATTGATTTAGCAATCTCCTTATTAAAGGTTCTGGTCCAAAGACAATAACCTCTGTCTTGTCTGAATTTAAAAGTAGAAAATTCAGAGTCATTCAGGTTTTTATGTCTTCCAGACATGCTTGTAATCTACCTAACTGATTGGGTTCATCAGGTTGTACGGATAAATATAATTGTGCATCATAAGCATAACTGTGGAAATTAATTCCATGTTGTCTAATTATTTTACCAAATGGAAACATATATATATATAGTAAAATGAATCGGTCCAAGCACAAAACCCTGTGGTACCCCATAAGTAACCCTTGAGTGTGAATTAGAATCAGAATCAGCTTTAATGGCCAAGTATGACACATACAAGGAATTTGACTCTGGCAACTTTTCTCTCCAGTACAGAACTTAAATAAGTGAAATAAAAAAATAAATACAAATAAATAATAAAGGATAACATATACACCAAACCGGGGTTATTGTACAGTGAGTATATACAGCAGTGCAGAGTTATAGTTTATTGGTATGTGAATGGACTCACACTCTGTGACTACACAGAGTTCATCAGAGCGACAGCCTGGGGGAAGAAACTGTTCTTGTGTCGGGTGGTTTTGGAGTACAAAGATCTGTAACGCCGGCCTGAGCAGAGGCGCCTAAACAGATTGTGGCCAGGGTGTGGGGGGTCTGTGGGGATTTTTCTGGCCTGCTTCCTGACCCTGGCCCGGAATAGGTCCTGAATGGAGAGAAGATCATTACCTATGATCCTCTCTAAGGACCTGACTGTTCTCTGCAGTCTGTCCTTGTCTTGCCTGGTGGCGGATCCGAACCAGACAGAGATGGATGAGGTCAGGACAGACTGGACTATTGCTGTGTAGAATATGGTCAGCAGTTCCTGAGGCAGGTTGAACTTTCTGAGCTGACGCAGAAAGTACAGCCTTTGCTGGGCCTTCTTTCTTATAGCGTCTATGTGGGAGGTCCACTTCAGGTCCCGTGTGATGGTGGATCCTAGGAACCTGAAAGACTCTACTGTGGGGACTGGCCTGTTGGTGATTATGAGAGGAGATGTTGATGGGGGTCTCTTCCTGAAGTCCACTGTCATCTCCACAGTTTTGAGCGGGTTTAGCTCCAGGTGGTTCTGACTGCACCAGAGGACCAGCTGTTCCACCCCCCTTCTGTATGCAGACTCGTCGCCGTCACGGATGAGTCCAATGACGGCGGTGTCATCTGCAAACTTCAGGAGTTTCACAGAAGGGTCCCTTGACGTGCAATCAGTGGTGTAAAGGGAGAAGAGCAGTGGGGAGAGAATGCATCCCTGAGGGGCGCTGATGCTGAGGGACCGGGTGCTGGATATGAAGTTACCCAGTTTCACCTGCTGCCTCCTGTCAGTCAGGAAACTGGTAATCCACTGGCTGGTGGAGGGAGGCACGGTGAGCTGGGACAGTTTTTGGTGGAGGAGCTCTGGGACGATGGTGTTGAAGGCAGAGCTGAAGTCCACAAACAGGACCCGAGCGTAGGTACCTGCAGAGTCTAGGTGGTGCAGGATGTAGCGGAGAGCCATGTAGACTGCAGCTAAATTATCTTGATCCAAGGAGGGTTTCTTAAGTAAAGGTTTAATTAAGGCAGCCTTAAATTCCTGAGGCACATATCCATTTATTAAAGATAGATTCATCATGTCTAGAATATGACCAGTAACCAGAGGGAACACTTCCTTAAATAATATGGTTGGTATTGGGTCTAACATACAAGTTGAGGGTTTAGATGAAGCTAATATTTGTGATAATTCTGAAAGTTCAACATAATCAAAACGATACAGACATAAACATGGTTCTACAATTCTCACTGATACTGCCTCATTTACTGAAAGAGAGTTAATTTAGTCCTGATTTTATTTTTAATAGAATTTATTTTATTTATGAAGAATCCCATAAAGTAATCACTACTGAGAGAAGGGGGGATAGTTGGCTCAACAGAGCTATGACTCTGTAAGTTTGGCAACTGTACTAAAAGAAACCTAGGATTGTTTTTATTTACTGTTGGGAAAATGGATATAGTTAAATGCAGGTTTTCTTACAGAAAGGTTTGAACTTTAAGCATCTAAATGTCTCATAAGAACAGAATGTTCTAGCCTTGAAAAAGTTAATTTTTGCTTAGCTTGCAAGTAACTGCAAGCCTCTCTTAGATACTTATTATCATTCATGCTCAGCTTTGTGAAACTTGCCACACGCATGCATGCTTTGAAGGGAGAGGGAACAATGCTGAGACCTTTTGTGAAAACTTTGTGTGAACACTTTTCTCTCTGTTCTGATGGGTGTGGTACCTAAATTAAAAGAGACTGCAGTGGACAGAATCTTTGAGATTTGCTGAATGCCAAACTTGACTCGGTTGGTTTGTTCTGTTGGTATTTGACAGTATCTCCCTCTGCATAGTTTAACAAAAGATAAACCATTCCTGTTCGTTTGTGGTTCTCTCTAGGTGACCTGCTTATTAATAACCTAACATTTACCTCTATTAATGATGAGAAATTTGGTGTTCTAGCTTGTCGAAGCGCGTTTTTAAAAAGTATTAGACTATTTTTCCAGGTTAGAAAGGAATCATTTAAGTGTGTAGCGCACCATTTTCTCTCCAGTTTCCTAGTATTCTGCTTTAAAGTACGCTACTCTTCACTAAACCAGGGAGCCAACCTCCTATGGCTGATTACCTTCTTTTTTAAGGGGGCTACACTGTCTAGTGCCAAACACAGTGAGGAAGTAATACTTTGAACCAGACCATCAATATCTGAAGGGTTAGTGTTGGAATTACTGCCATCCACTGTGGTATTCTGAGACGGATAGAGAAGCAAAAATGGAACAGATTCTTTAAAACTTGTTACAGCACTGTCTGATAAAGTTGTATTGTAATGAAATGTTCTATCAGATTTTGGAACGTTGGGTAAATTAAATAAAAGGTTATCAAAAAATGGTCAGATAGGACTGGGTTATGTGGGAGGACTATTAGTTCATCACACTCAATGACGTATGTCAGTACAATGTCTAAAGTGTGCCGACCAGAGTGTGTGGGTCCCTTCACTTTCTGAGTAAAGCCAATTGAGTCTAAGATAATATTAAAGGCTGCAGTTAGGCTATAACTTTCAATGTCCATGTGAATATTGAAGTCCCCTACTATAATTACCTGATCAGTGTTTAAAACTAAATTAGATAAAAATCTGAGATCTGGTCCAAGAATTGAGAGTAAGGACCTGGTGGACGACACAAAACCACAAACAAAAGTGGTTTTAATGTTTTGCAGCTTGGATGAGGAAAACTAAGGATTAGATGTTCAAAAGAGCTGTAGTTAATAATTGGTCTAGAGCGAATTTGCAAATGTGAATGAAAGATGGTTGCAACTCCTCCTCGCCCAGTACTTCTAGGAATGTGAAAATGTTGATAATTGGAAGGAGTTGATTCATTTATAATTACAAAATCCTCCTGCTGCAACCAGGTTCCTGATAGGCAAAATAGATCAATTTTCACCTTGCTCTGGCTCGTTTCCTCATTGAATGCAGTGCTGTGGGCTAAAATACTGAGCACATAGCACTAACATAAGCAGAAGTTCAGATACTAATGCTATCAAATTAATGGCTAAGATGTAATAAATAAATGTCTGAAATAAAGTTTAGCATCATTCTAGTGTTATCTGAAGCTGACCGCTTTGTTCTGTCTTTCCTTTCCATTTCAAAAAGAACTGACCCCATCAATAAAACAAAGTATTTCAGTAAATTCTTCTTGATGAAGGCGGAGGTTACTGAAGCTCTCATCCTTCTCACAAACAAAAAATACTTTCCCCACAGATGAAGGTAAACTACCATGAAAAATAAAACTTAAACGGGAACTTCATAGAGGTTCTGGTGCTGGAGAACGGTGTAAAGAATTTTGTAGGTTAATAATCCGACAACCGGGCATTTTAACTCTTCCACTTGTAACTTCGGCATTCCTGAACGAGAATTTCAAACTCGCAGCGAAAAATAAAGATGGTGGATTCACTTAATGTTTAGCCGTAAGTACATGACCTTGTTCTACACTTCCAGAGCAAGTACTTTGATGTAATCATTCAAAAAACATAATAGAAAAAAACTTAACGGCCAAAAACAATATGAACAAAACATCTCCACAATACCTAGAGTGATTAATTTATGCTTGTTTGCATGCCTACTGTCTCTAAACCCACAACACACTGCATTTGTTGGCTCAGCAGTTAGGAGTTCGGCTTGTAATCTGAGGGTTACCGGTTTGAGCCCCAGCCCTGACTGTCTTGGTCATTGTGTCCTCTGGCAAAACACTTCACCCGTTGCCTACTGGTGGTGGTCAGAGGGTTGTGCTAGTGTCCGTCATCCTTTCCTCTGTCAGTGCGCCCAAGGGCAGCTGTGGCTACAACGTGGCTTGCCATCATCAGTGTGTGAATATGGAATGTAGAGTAAAGCGCTTTGGGGTCCATACGGACTAAGTAAAGGGCTATACAAATACAGGCCATTTTACCATTTACCATATTTCCCTTTAATGCTGGAGGTCTGTGATCACCATGGTTGTGGCACTACATTAACATCTGTCAAAGAGGTGACTGTCAAGGAAATCTGGGTGTCTGAGGGGCCTTGGATGAGAGAATAAAAAAAAAGTGTCAGCCATATTCGTACATATTTTATTTTACGTGCACGGAGGGTCTCGTACTGAGAACCTCAAAGCTTCAGACAGAAGCATGAGGTTATATACCGTTAGCCACACCCTAAGAATCAGCTTCTGTCTGATCATTACATGATAGGATAACCACAAGACCAATCACAGAACAACATGGAATAAGTAAACACAGGATGTGGATGTTTCACTTCAGCCGTCAGCAGTAAACAATCAGGAGAAAGATAACAATAAGGGACACTTAGTATAATGCTGAGAAAGACATTCACAGGAGCTGTCATAAGTGTAATACCAGATAATAACAAGATTTGTCATAAGTCAAGATGAGACGTTTACATACAATTGGTTCTTGTTTGTACCTTAGAACAGCTGAGTAAGAGGATTGTACCTTTCTAATGTCCCAGCATAATAAAATGTTCTGTCACAGCGACCACATGCTGGACAAAGTGAATAAGTCACTGATTTATTAAGTGTACAGTGCTTTATTTGAAACAAAGATTTTTACATTTACATCTAATCGTGGATAGGTTCAGCCAGTGGCACCTGCTCTGACTGAGCAGGACATGGAAGGAGCTGCAGCACGCAGGCTGGCTGCTTGCTGTATGCACTCCACTGCAGCACTTCTGCTCAGCAAGAACAGTAATAATTATATGTGCTTTAAATCTGTGTCTACAAAGTTGTCCTATAACTCCGTGAAAAAGAGTCCCTCGAGGGAACTTAAAACTTGCAACATATGGCTACAAAGTCCCTATGTTGGCAACACTGTTCCCTTCTTGTTACAGACTGGATGGGGTGTAGTCACATGACTTTAATTAGTGATGTAACTACACCCTCATCCATTCTGTAAGGTACAGTTGGCAGCTTAAAGGGACATACGTGTCACAAAACTAAAAAAACATTTTTCTTTTTTTTTAAATACCAAAAATACCGACATGGGCAAACAATGTCGGTCACAGTCATTAATTTTGATATTTGTAAATTCTTACTACAGTATATCACCCCACCCTAGTGGAAGGATTTAAATAGTCTTTCCCTTCCTGAATGGAATGATCAGATCGAAAATTTGGTTAACTTTTTTGAAAATTCAGGCTGAAATGCAGGGATTTCAGATGTTTTTTGTCAACTAACTTTGCTGTATCAGGAGAAATCCCAGCTCGAGAGTGAAATATATAATTTCCCTAGGCAATTATGCATAGCCTAAACAAACCTATCGTTGGGGGACAGTACACATTGAAAGTTCTTGATAGAAAGGTAGAATAGCTTTAAAACATAAATGTTTAAATTTATTAACTCAAACCATCATCCAGGCTACAACAGAGGAATTGGACTACATGATTCAGGGATGGTGCATTAAAAAACGGATAGGGTATGAGTTGGAGTTTTTTCAGTTCTTAGGACAGTTCTTATTTCATATTTATATATATTTGAATCAAACAAACTTATTTTTTAGCAAATATATGTTGCCTGTGCAGTCAAACTGGTTTCACCTGAAGAAAGTTGCACACATATCTGCAATTTATTGCTGTTGCAGAAAGTCCAACAACATACTTTATGACTGAAATATAAAGCTGTGCATCTATATGGATTGTATAAAATTGCTGTGATTGTCTGTTATTATATAAAGTTTTAGTGGCTAATATTACCATTCTAATTTAATCTTGTTCTTTTTTTTTTCTCTCTGTTTCTGCTCTGTTTTATTCTGTATTGAAGCCAACTGCTTCCCTCCGTGCCAGAATGGAGGAATGTGCCTTAGGCCTCAGCTCTGTGTCTGCAAGCCGGGCTCAAAGGGGAAAGCATGTGAACAGACAGTGCCGGCACACTCCAGTCCAGTGGTGCCGGTGAGCAAACCCACCAACGGCTACACCAACAGTCACACAAATGGAAACAATCTGGTTCCACAGAGGCCCATACCTCAGCGAGTGCCACCTAACGGTTACACCTCTACTAATAACTTGGCCCAGATGAAGTTAACTGTAAAGGCGGCCCCCCAGTTTGTGAGACCCCATTACATCCATCAGCATATACAACAACAGTAAGTTTGGGACTTTTATTTAAGCTTTAAAGTAATAATATTTTTGCTTCAATTTTAAATGTTTTCTCAGTATTTCGAAAATTCAATCTGTAGTAGTGTTGTTTTTTGTGGCGTTGAGATGTCTCTTCAACTTTGTTGTACTTTTCCCTGCGATTTTGTGGCCACACTTCTCCCATGCATCTTTCACGAGACATTCAGTTTTATTTTCCACTTCAATTTTTTTCAGTATTTAAAGTTTTTCCAAATGTCTTCTTTTACTACCAAAGACCCCAGGCTGACAGATGTTATGCCGAGAACGGCATGCAGTCAAATTTAAAGTTGTCAAAATACATTTCCTCTCTCTTTTAAAGCCAAATATTTTCCTACAGAGCTAGGATTTACACCAGTAGCTCAGAGGACATGTGGAATGATGTTCAAAACAATGAGTTATTCATAATTTTATCATTCTCTTTAAAAACTATGCCATATTTTTTTTTGTGTTAAAAGAGGGGTGCATACAAACAACCAGTTAGGAGTTTTTCGTATTCTATTGATAAATAAAATACTACATCAACATAATAAACTTCATAACAAAAATTCCAGACCCCCACCCCCAACAAGAGTCTTTATGAAGACAGTTTTTAGACAAATCAATAACAAAATTGTGCGCTCTGCCATTACAAGAGGATAGATCATTTACTTACTCATACTCTGTTTCCTGTTTGTTTATAAAATGCTTAAATTGTCATGCTATTTGTGGAAAAAATGGGAGAATCTTGCACATAAACAGCAGAGCACTGAAAAATACATCTGAGACACACTAACGTTAAAACGGTAACGTCAAACGTGTTTGGATAAAAGCCAGGATTTTTTTTTTACACATTCATCTGAAATAAGTTACTTTATTGCATGAGAAACATGGTAATATTATGAGTATATTTAAAAGCTGTTGTGTTGCTGGTATTTTAATCAGTTTTCTCATCATTATCAGTGAGTTTACAACGCGGTAGGGGATACAATTTTCGTCAAGCATGCCGTTCTCGGCATAACACCTGTTATTGTTCCCTTTCTCTGTCACGGTACTCAGTTCTCAGGCAGGGTTGCAGATTCACTGGTACAGCTACAGCTTCTAAATAATGCCGCGAGTGGAGTTTGAGGAAGTGACGATGCCTGCGAGAGAAACAGGCTCTGGACACAGGGAACAGAAAAACTTCAAAATAATAACGCAACTAAACGAGACGAAGTGTTACAACGTTTAGTTGTAACACTTCGTCTCGCGTCTCATTTTGGTCAACAAAAATGGAGAGACCTTTTAGCATAGTCTTTATTTTGTAAACCACATTTAGTTTTGTTTTTATTCGTCAACAATATTGCATTATACATTTAGTTATATTCTTTGTCGCATGACCAGCATTCACGTTACGTCTCGTCTCGTTTTAGTCACGTGATAAAGGTTTGTTGATAACTATTTTTAGTCATAGTTTTCATTGACGAAAGCAACACTAATCTGAAGACACCTTAATTGAATTAGATTTGGCATGTACTCTTGGTAACTTACCGCTAGTATAAGAAAGCAGATATTAAAGGCAGGACTTGGATTAATTTTCCTTGCTGTGTTTTGCAGATTTATTTGGCTTTTCACGATGTGTTTAACTGAAAATCTTACACTTTGTGCTTAAGATCATGATTAGGGTGGTATTGACTTCAAACACGGCTGATAAGATTAGTTTCTGTTCTTAAACAATCTATTTTAAACCGATCTCTGTCTTGAACACCATCAATAGCATTTATTTCTTGGAGTACAGGCCTAAACATACTTGGACCAATCGTAGTATGTAGCTAATCTCTAACCGATGTTGTGTTGTTTAGAGCCACTCTCAGATATTTATTCAACATTAATCAAAGAAAAGAAGTCGTTAGCCGCCTAGCAAGCTAACAATAAGCTATGGTAGCTAGTTAGCAGTGAACCTCACGGCCATTGAAGATGCAAGTAGCTCGTCCTCCAGTTGAGCTAAGCAGCGATCAGCTCCAACTTTCCTTCATTGAACAGTACCTTTTCGCAGCCTTCTCAAGCACGGCATTTAACTCTTATCAGCTCTGGGGTGGCGAACAAATGCAGCTTCTGGCTGGTTCAAATCAGTCCACTGCATGCGTGGGTTGGCTCCCGTTTCTCCTCTCACTGAATTCTGTAACTCAGGGAAGGTTTCGGCAGGGGTTGAGAGTAAAACAATGGGTTTGTTTCATCACTGTTTGTGTTTTATTATGCGACTCTACCCTATATCCTTTTAGCAAGCCCCGGCCGATTGCTAGCTGAGAAAAGAGTTAACTTCCGACGGAAGGATTCTTAAATAGATTATGGTCCCCCTACATCTCCTGTGGAGCTAGAATGCAGATTAGCGCCACCCAACGGCTGTGTGTGACCCACAGTGGGCAGTATTTTTCTGGGTCTACGAGGCAAATAACATTTTATCATTCAGCGATGCATGGTCAGACAACAATAAAATATAGTTGGGCTACACATGAAAAATGTCTATAATGGTTTACACTTACTGTGCCATAAGGACACCAAATAATTAATTTTGTCTCCTTGATTTGTGACTTTGAATGTGGCATGGTTGGTGCCATTGGTGCCAGATGGGCTCGTCTGGCAAACCAATATGAAAACGAAGAACCTAGACAGCACATTGATGCAAAACTTAAACCAATCTCTTACATTTATTGGTAAAATTATTGAAAAAGCTGTGTTCCAACAGTAAAACAGCTTTCTAACAATAAACAACTGCTTTGATATTTATCAGTCTGGTTTTCGTAGGCACCACAGCACTGAGAAAACCCTTGTCAAATTTTTCAATGACAAACACTAACTGTGGTAAAACCACAGTACTGGTACTATTAGACCTCAGTGCAGTGTTTAACACTGTTGATCTAATGTTGATATATTACTGGAACGTCTAGAGAGCTGGGTCGGACTCTCTGGTATGGCACTCGACTGGTTAAAATTCTACCTTAAGAACAAGAACTTCTTTGTGTCAATTAGCCAATTTTCATCACAAAACACAGAAATCAAATACAGGGTCCCACAGGGCTACATCCTCGGGCCCCTCATATTTAGCATTTACATGCTCCCATTAAAACAGATTATAACAAAAAATAATATCAACTATCAAAACTATGCTGAAGACACTCAGCTCTATATCTCAATGTCACCAGGGGATGTTGAACCCATCCAAATCCTCAATAAATACATTGGGCAAATTAACAGCTGAATGTCCCATAATTTCCAAAACTGAAGTACTTATCTTCGGACCCAAAAAATATCAGTAAACAACTTCAGTTGGTCCAACTAGAAACTACGAACCAGGCCAGAAATCTAGGTGTAATAATGAACTCAGACCTAAACCTCCAGGGTCACATAAATGCAATAACAAGGTCAGCTTTCTGTCACCTGAGAAACATTTCTAGGGTTAAAGGACTAATGACACAAAGAGACCTAGAAAAACTAATTGATTCATTGGTGTCTCATCAGCCAATAAGTTGAAGACAATTTTAAGCCTAGTCTTCAAAATATACATAGTGTCTGCCTCGCGGACTAAAACTGGGAGCTGGTTCCACAGGAGAGGAGCCTGATAATTAAGGCCACGTCCACACTAAGCCGGATAATGCCTTAAACGTATCATTATTTAGTCTACACCCCCCTATCGTCCACACTAACCCGGCGTCGTTTAAGGTCTGTGGCCGGATAACTATTAGCCGGGAAAGAGAGCCGTGTAAATCTTAATTCAACGGCTAAACGAGCTAGTGTGGACAGCTTCCCCGGATAATGAAAGGAAGTGGCGTCAATGAATGCTGCGTCAATAAAAAATACGACAGTACAGACAAAGACAACAGCGAAGAGTAATAAATCGATCTCGTCGTCTGTCCACACCAAAAACTCTCTCTTCTTCTGAGCAACTATTGTTCTCTTCGGTTAACAGGACAAGCAGATATGTACTGTGCTGTAGAGCTTCTTGTATATATTATGTAGGCGCTGGCGTCACGTAGATTATACGCGTTTTTCGTGCGTCTTTTCGCGCATGCCCAGTATTTGCACAGGTCGGTATGGGATTGCACAATCACTGGACCATAAACGGACCTTAAACAGGCCGTAAATGCTCGTGTTGAGTGGATAACATTAGGCGTCTAACTCCCCGTATAACCTTATCGGCTTAGTGTGGACGTAGCCTAAAAGCACTGCCTCCCATTCTACCTTTAGAAATCCTAGGAACTACCAGTAAACCTGCATTCTGAGAACAAAGTGCTCTGTTAGGAACATATGGAACAATCAGATCTCTGATGTACGATGGAGCTGATTATTAAGGGCTTTACAAGTAAGGAGGAGGATCTTAAACTCTATTCTGGAATTAACAGGGAGCCAATGGAGAGAAGCTAAAACAGGATATGCAAATAAGGAAGGGTGACGAAAGGGATCAGGGAAAAAAAAAGGCATCTTAGCCCCAAACAGAGGTACAAAAGAAATGTGATCTCTCTTTTTAAAATTCATCAGAACTCTTGCTGCAGCATTTTGGATCAACTGAAGGCTTGTATCGTCCATTGGCTGGCCGGCCTTGTTGCGGCAGTCGGGACCCTGCTAGGGGGTGGGGTTTCTTACATTTCTATTAAACTCTATACTGGATTTAACAGGGAGCCAATGCACAGAAGCGAAAACAGGAGAAATATGATGACTCTTTTATTCTTTTTCGTCAGAACTCTTGCTGCAGCATTTCGGATCCTGCACCACTCTAACATACTTCTCTCCCACTGCAGACCATCTTGTGGAAAACCACAGCTCTTTTCTCGGCACTCTGTCTTACACTTTCTCGTAATCTGCAACGACACAATGCGGCTCCCTCTTACCTTCTCTATACTTCTGCATCACCATCCTTAAATTGTAAATGGCCTGTATTTGTATAGCGCTTTAACTAGCCCAGAGGACCCCAAAGCAGAACTTGCATCTGCAGTTCTTTCTTGGCATAAAACCGTACTGCTGCTTACAAATGCTCTTTCAGGGGTGTAGCACCTGAATGAAGCTAACTACTGAATAATTGCTGAGATTAGACTAAATTCCCCAGTTCAACCTCCAATTCAATTATCCGATTATCTCCCTTTAACAATCTAATATGCAGTTTAAAGCCCTGTTCCTGATTGCTACTAGCTAGGGAGAGAAAAAGTAAAAACTACAAACAAATGTAATTCATCTGCTCCTCCTGAACCTTTGGAAAGAAATTCTTAAAACAAACATTTTAATCATTCTACCAGAACTACTAATAATAATAACAAGAAAAAAAATAAAGAAAAAAATTTAAGGGTCATGAATGTGACTTCAGACGTTACTATTAATCACCATTGAATTGTAGTTCTGCCGCTGGAACGCCTTTGACCCATCTTACACTCATAATTTCCTTAGAATCTTATTTTAGAGCTTGTCATTTTGACCATATTTATTAAAAATCCTTAGATTAAAACCTGGGTTCCAGACTTTACCTCAGCCCCCATTTTTAGAACTACCTGCTGTTTGCGTTGATTTTCAGAACGTGCTTGAAGTTCATGAGACACTCAAAACCTTATCTTTGTTTACCCCAATCACCTCAGAATCAGTCCAGAATAATCCTACCAGATATCCTTAGAGTATTTTACTCTGTAGCAGATGTAATCTCCAAAATGTATTAATCATTCCGCAGTTTCGTTTCAAAAGTTCTCAAATTGTGGCTCGTGGGCCAGAAATGAACAGTTCTTATGGTGTGTGAAGAAATGGAAAACACTCAGTTCCCAAAACTCTGATCCTGGTGATCAATTTTGAAGGTTTTAGTCTTTCAATTTTCCATTTGACAATTTCTAGATATCCTATCCAATTTAGTATGTCAATGATTCTCATAAAGATCTGCTCAGCAGCTGAAGTACAGCCAAAATACCACAGCCAAAGCCTGACAATATGGTTCTCTGTACCTCATTCTCATTATTGCTATTTCATCTTTTTTACTAACCCTCCCTCCTCAAACTTAGGTTTTGATTAAGTTAAGTTAGATCCTAGCCTCTTCAGTATTTTTAACCTCGTATGCAGCTACGGTTTTATCAAGTAACTCTTTAATCTCCTAGTTCCTTCCATTTTATTCTTTAGTAAATTGCGCAACTAACTCTTGGTATTCTAGTTTCGTCTTTTTTGGCGCAAATACGGCTAGCAGGTTGAGACATCCTACCCCAGCATGCGCCAGTATCCATAACCAGTACATCTCAAAACGGTTGTCTCAACAACAGACGGACACAACCATAGCGTCAGTTTTTCTGACCTAAGAACAGATTACAGGTTTATTTTTGCTCAGGCAAAAAAAAAAATAAAATAAAAAAAAAACAGAAAAAAAAACTTGCACAACAGCAAAAGAGTCTAGTGCAGGCCTCGCAACTAAACTCAAGGCTTATATTTTAGGTGAAAAGCTGGATAAATACCCACAAGAGACATCGTTTAAAAGACGTCCCCATCTGATAAACCTCTTAAAAATTTTCTAAGAAGACCAACCCTTCCCTCAGCTGATTCATATTAGGAAGTGTTGTGTCTTGAAATCCCATCCGGTGGCAGACATGGGCCAAGGGAACAAGTCCTCCCACTTGTGAATCATTCCTAGAGGCTGAAGCTGTCCCTCAGGTTGGCCAAACCCCTGACCTCCTAGCCAGTCCCCCATTCGCTGGGATTCCCATAATTCATTAGGATTCCTCCCAAATTTCTTTCTGTTTGTGTTTTTTCCATTTTTATTCTTTTCCTGTTTTCTATTTTTTATAATTTATTGTTAATTTAATTTTACTTAATCTTATTCACCATCTTTTAATTCAAGTGATAGCCTGATTCATCCAGTTGAACCAATTAACCCCAAGATTTTATTCAAGACCATTACATTTCCTACATTATAAATTCTCCCTTTTGTCTCTGTTCCGACCTTCATAAGGAGGATCTTTAAAATAAGCAATTTGCCTCTGTTGCTCATGTTTTGCTATGTTGTGTTCAGCCTGGTTTTAAAGCTCTTCTCAATACCTAAACTGCTCTCATAAGAGCTTTTAATGATTTGTCACTGGCCACTGACTCTGGAGACTCCGTCAGAGTCTCAGAGGCCCGTGAAGCTTTGTGCAGCATGCAACTCCATGCATCAGGTTCTCAGTGCTTGGGCGACCGGGATTGTGATCTGCTGGTCAGTGATCGTAGATAAAATCTCCTTCAATTGCCAGAGCAGGAATAAATCTGTGTTAAAGGCCACCCATGTTCCGTCGTGTGATTGCTTGTTGGAGGCTCTTTGCATCACACTGTCCCACCGTAATAAGCAGTGCAGTGTTGGATTTAATTCTATAAGATTGTAAATAAGGTTGTCTACCTGGTTATCTAGGGACTACTAAATTAATGATTTGTGAATTATTAAATTAATTATTCCTTTGAGTTCTTAAACGGGGCACCAGCTAGGCTTAACCCAGCAAATATATGTTTTCAGTGCTAACTCTAATAACAGCAGTCCGTAGATACCAGGTAGACCCTTACAGCAAGCGGACCCCGGAACGGATCCGCGCCAGACCTACCCTAGGCTCTGCACGGACCAGCAAAACGGATCCGGAGCGGGGTCTACTTAAATGTCCGGGATGGATCCGTTACGGATCCGGGTCGCGGATTTAGTCGGGGTCCAAAACGAATACGTTCCGGATCCAGTACGGGTCCGTCCTTAAAGTAGATCACCTTCCCGCCCTACCCCCATATCAGAGTCTGTATGGCTCAAATCATACCGTGATCTAATCTACACTAAATTTGTCAAGCCTCTAAAACTAAATACTTACCACCTTTTAACTTTTAATGCAATAACATTAATATACAATTATCCATTAGTATTCCACAGTGGGGAAATATGGTCACAGCAACACCAGCATGATAAGTACATGTACCATTTAGCACATTTAGAAGAAAAACGAAGTACTTCATACCTGAGAATAATAACACGAAGCTACTCAAGATTCAAAGATTTATTCACATGCATGTAAAAAAATAAAAAAAATAAAAGGGATACATACAACATATAGCAAATGACAGCAGCAGGAGCAAATACAAAATATTTCCATATAATGAGTAAATTGGTAGATCAAGACATGAAAATTGTGCCAGTTGCGTAAAGCATACATACTGATCAACAAGATAACTCAGTCCACTGTGCAAATATAATAGCATGATTATAAATATTTAAATAAGGTGACTCCAAGGTACGAGTCCGATGTCCAAGTTTTGTTCCAACTCAGCACAGTGGTTACTCTCAGGATTGTAAACAGTTATTTGGTTTTAGTTTGCTGGGAAAAGTGATGGCTTAGCAGGGATGATTGAAAAATGAGAGCTCCATGAAGGTTCCTAAAATGATGCGTTGTAGTCAGCTCGTTGAACGTATCCTTGCGATGCCCCTATCTGCAGCCAGGTTGAACCAGCGGATTGCGTGTGTGAAGATCTCAGAGTCTGTGCATGCACGGCAAAGGGGATTCTTTCGTACAGAATCTGCAAACAAAAAGCATTCTTTTAACAACTCAGACATAGGACACCCAGCACTGTCTGCCTTTTGGCAACTATTGCCAGCCAAAGTCTAATTCATATTAATCTATTCTGTTGTCAACATTTAAATATATACTTACGCAGGAGCAAGCTCTTTGTCGTCATCTGGCTGAACGACTTCTTGTCATTGACGCCTTTCCAGTTGATCCGCTTCCCAACATCATCATGGAATATGTCGGCCAGGACAGTCCATGTGACATGTTTGATATCATGGCCCCCGATCGCTGCCTGAGAGGAAATCTAAAAAAGATTAGAATGGAAAAGAGTGTCAACAACTTGTATGTACTAAGTAAAGAACAACATATAAGTTATATGGGAGAGAAAACCCACCAATCTCTGCTTCAGTCGGATATTTGCAGGATCTTTGAGCCAGTTCTCAAAACTGTCAACTTTCTCCATCGTTGTCAATGGAAACGGGACAGGGATCTGCGTTTCTGCTTCAGGGTCAGGTGTGTTGTTTTGCTTCCTCTGCAAGTTACTGAGCATCGCGACAACCTGCTTCATGTCATTCTTCATTTCATTCTTCAATGACTCTATCATGCGCAACATACTCAGTTGTCTGTCTGGCTGTTGGGAAGAATATCAGAAAATGTAAGTCATTCGTAAGATGCCCTCATCAAAGATTTGCCAAAAAAAAAGATCTGGTCAACTTACTCCAAGCTTCTGAAAGCACTTCTCGGCCAGTGGCTGGTTGCACTTCATTAAAGTTGCTCGAGTCAAAGCACCTCCCACGCCAGATGGGTGTGTGCATCTGGCTGGCTGAATGGGTTGGTTCTGTTGGATGTCTACCATCTATCAGCAGCAGTAGAGTTGGTGATGAGAACAGAGCTTTGCTGCAACTTGGCATAGGGCTGGGCGGTGGTGGGACAGAAGGAGCCGTTAACTTTGAGGGTTTGGGTCGACCCTTAAATTTTTTACTTGGAGGATATTCTTCATCGCTGTCATCCGTATCACCCAACCGATGACTGATGATTTTAAAATAATTTTTTTTTTTAAACTTTAGTCATTGACATAACTGTTATAACCTGTCTTTGTGTCACAGGTAAGAGCTTTCTTCGGTTTTATAAGTGTTGAAGGTACAAAATCGAAATTTACAGAATCAAAATAGAAGACACTTACACAGCCTTTGGCTGTCGTTTGGTTCGAACATAATCTTCTTCCTCTTCTGTCTGCAAATCGGATGTGTTGCATGACAGCAATTTGCGCAGGTGTTGCTGTGCTTCAAACTACTGATCTAAAAATAAAAGAGAAGACAATATATTAAAAGATTACAGGAACTTCCACTGGAGACTGCGTTGGTAAGACGTATCGCGTCATTTCCTGTTTGTTGACTCACTCGGTTGTAGCAAGTCGGGGTTTCTCTATCTCTTGAATTAATCTAATTTTCTCTGTCCAAAAGTTTTTCTGAGTTGCTTTACCACACAAACACATTAAAACATTTATTTTCTCTTACGTTCTGGGACTCATTAAGCGTTACACTGGTTTTCTGGGCTCGGTAAGGTACGGCTAGGTTAGCTTAGCTTCATGGCTAGCATGGCTTCGGCAGCTTTGTCTCCTGTTCCTCTGTCTCTCTCTGAACCTCCTACTCTCTCCTGCTCTCTCTGTCAGATGTTTAGTTATTTCTCCGCCTCATTTATTGAAGGTAGTAGGTGTAATAAGTGCATCATTTTTGTAGCCTTGGAGGCGAGGGTTTCTGAGCTAGAGGCCCGGAGTCAATTAGGACAGGACCCCTTAGCCGTCCTCCAACAGCTCCCGTGCAGCCGGGATCTAAGGCGAGCTGGGTGATGGTTCGTAGGAAGCCTAGCGCCAGACCCCAGCCCGCAGCCAACCTCCATCCCCTTTCTCTGAACAATAGGTTTGCCCCGCTCAGCAACGCATCCGCCGAGCAGGAGAGGCCGATTCTTGTAATTGGCAGCTCTATAGTTAGGAACGTGGCTCTAGAGACATGAAAGACCACCGTCAAATGCCTTCCAGGGGCCAGAGCTGCGGACATTAGGTCCCATCTGAAGCTTTTGGCCAAGGACAAACGGCGGTATAGCAGGATCGTTATCCATGCTGGTGGCAATGACACCCGACGACAGCAATTGGAGGTCACTAAAATTAGCGTAGCTTCGGTGTGTAGGGCTGCCAAAAGATGTCTGACTCTGTAATTTTTTTCTGGTCCCCTGCCTGATCGTACTAGCGATGACATGTACAACCGTGTGCTGTCGTTTCACCTTTGGTTGTCAAGGTGGTGACCAGAAAACGATGTGGGCTACATGGATAACTGGGGGGCCTTCTGGGGAAAACCTGGATTGTTACGTAGAGACGGCATCCATCCCACCGCGGACGGAGCTTCGCTTCTTTCCAGGAACATTGATAGGGTTATCTCTAGTTCCCCAAAGCCGTGACAACCCAGAGTCCAGCTCAGGGATCAGGGACTGCCACCCACCCACTACCCTATAGAGACAGTTTCCCATCCACTGCCCAAAACTAATGAATTAAAAGTTAATGCTACTAGAGCAAAGTATAAAAATCTCATAAAGATAATTACAACTCCGACTGAACAGAAAAATAAATCAATTAAATGTGGTTTACTAAACATAAGATCTCTCTCCTCAAAAACACTCCTGGTAAATCTGAAATGTGAAAATAATATTGATTTGTTTTGTCTTGCAGAGACATGGTTGCAGGAAGAGGACCATGTCACAATAAATGAGTCAACTCCCCCTAGCCACCTAAACTTTAGTGTCCCTGGAAGTACTGGTCGAGGAGGTGGTGTAGCCACCATCTTTCATTCAGATTTACTAATTAATCTCCACAAAAATAATAGTTACAGTTCCTTTGAGCATTTAATCTTTAGCCTTCCTCATACACATAACGCAGTAAGGCCACTCTTATTCGTGGTCTTGTCTCGTCCACCAGGCCCTTATTCATAATTTTTAGATGAGATAACAGATTTTCTATCTGACTTATTTTTAAACACTGATAAAGTTATTATAGTCGGAGACTTCAATATTCATGTTGATAGTGAAAGTGATAGTCTAAATACAGCTTTTAACATTATCTTAGACTCAATAGGCTTTACTCAAAATGTGCAGGGACCAACCCATCGCGGTCACCACACTTTAGATCTTGTGCTGACTTATGGCATTGACTGTGAAGAAATAACAGTCTTTCCACATAACCCTATCCTGTCTGATCATTTCCTCATCACTTTTAAACTTACTCTAACAGATCATATCAAACCTGAAAGAAAACTTCATTATACCAGAACATTATCAGACAACGCTGTAGCAAGTTTTAAAGAAGCTCTTCCTACTTTAATTTCCTCAGTACATAAAAGTACAATAGAAAACAGTGATTTAACTCGTAACCCCTCACAATTTGACGTTCTAGTTCTTAACGTTAATTCCTCCCTGCGTCTGGCAATTGACAAAGTTGCCCACTGAAAAAGAAGGTGGCCAGTCTTAGAAGATTAGCTCCCTGGTTTAATTCAGAGCTACGTACCCTGAAGAAGAACGTTAGAAAACTAGAGAGAAAATGGCGCTCCACGCATTTACAGGATTCCTATTTAGTGTGGAAAAATAGTCTATTGCTATATAAAAAGAGCCTTCGAACAGCTAGAACAGCATATTATTCATCTTTAATCGAGGAGAATAAAAATAATCCTAGGTTTCTTTTTAACACAGTTGCCAAACTCACACAGGATCATAGCTCTGTCGAGCCAACCATTCCCCAAGCTCTTAGTAGTGACGACTTCGTGCAATTCTTTATAAATAAAATAGACTCTATAAAAAATAAGATAATTGGGAACCTTACCAATATGCTTGCTTCCTCCCTAGTTAATGAGGCAACATAAAAAATGGTTGAACCTAATATATGCTTAAAATGCTTTAATGCAGCTGAACTTTCTGATGTACTAAAATTATTAGCTTCATCTAAACCTTCAACTTGCGTTTTAGACCCAATCCCAACTAAACTCTTAAAATAAGTTTTCCCTCTGATCGCTGCTCCAATTTTAGATATAATGAATCTATCCTTAGTCAATGGATATGTACCACAGGAGTTTAAGATAGCTGTAATTAAACCTCTACTTAAGAAACCATCTCTTGATCAAAACGACTTAATTAACTATAGACCGATATCTAATCTTCCCTTCTTATCTAAAATTCTTGAGAAAATAGTTGCACACCAGATATGTGAGCATTTAAACAATAATGAGCTGTTTGAGAAGTTTCAGTCAGGCTTTAGAGCTCATCATAGCACTGAAACAGCTCTGGTGAAGGTTACTAATGATATTCTCATAGTCTCAGACAATGGACTGGTGACCATTCTGGTCCTGTTAGATCTCAGTGCTGCCTTTGACACTGTTGATCACAATATTCTCATAGAAAGGCTTCAAAGTGTTGGTATAATAGGAACAGCACTAGGTTGGTTTAAATCTTATTTGTCTAACAGATTTCAGTTTGTTCAGGTAAATGATAAATCTTCCTCAACCTCAATAGTTACTTGCGGAGTACCACAGGGTTCAGTGCTTGGGCCGATTCTTTTTACTATATATATGCTTCCTATTGGTAAAATAATTAGGCAGCATGGGATAAATTTCCATAGTTACGCAGATGATACACAGCTATATCTATCCATAAATCCTGATGAATCCAATCAGTTAGGTAGACTACAGGCATGTCTGGAAGACATAAAAACTTGGATGACTCTAAACAGAAGTTGTCGTCTTTGGACCAGAAGCTCTGAAAAAGAAACTACTTAGTCAACCCCTTCACCTGGACGGCATTAAATTAGCCTCCAGTAATAAAGCAAAGAACCTCGGTGTTATTTTTGACCAAGATATGTCATTTAGATCTCACATTAAAGAAGTCTCTAGGATTTCCTTTTTTCACCTTAGGAATATTGCAAAAATTAGAACCATCCTGTCCAGGAGTGATGCTGAAAAACTAGTCCATGCCTTTGTTACTTCAAGGCTGGATTACTGTAACTCTTTATTATCAGGTAGTCCACAGAATACAATTAAAAGTCTTCAGTTAGTCCAAAATGCTGCTGCTAGGATTCTGATGAATATTAAAAGAAGAGATCACATTTCCCCTGTTTTAGCTTCTCTTCACTGGCTCCCAGTGAGATCTAGAATAGAATTCAAGATCCTCCTTCTGACATATAAAGCTCTTAATAATCTAGCTCCATCATACATAAGAGACCTGATTGTTCCATATGTTCCTAACAGGGCCCTTCGCTCTCAGACTGCAGGTTTACTGGTAGTTCCTAGGATTTCTAAAAGTAGAATTGGTGGCAGATCTTTCAGCTATCAGGCTCCCCTCCTATGGAACAGGCTCCCAGGGTTGGTTGGTGAAGCAGACAATTTGTCTATCTTTAAAACTAGGCTTAAAACTTTCCTCTTTGACAAAGCTTACAGTTAGAGATATGTTAATAGGCAATTAGAGACAGGTTAGACAGGTAGCTATAAAGAGATAGGTTAATGTTAGTAGGTAGGTAGAGTGTCAAAAGCTAGGAAGGGATATGAGGAGGTAGAGTAGCTAGGTAGAGATAGGTTAATGTAAACCAAGTAGAGAGTGTTAGTAGCTAGGTCTCCTAGTAGCTAGGAGACTGGTTAATGTTAGTAGGTATGCTGCTTTAGGCTAGGCTGTTGGAGGACATTATTAGGGTCTGTTCCTACTTTCTCTCCTACTTCTCCCCAACTGCATGATGTGCTATCATTTCAAGCGCTAACCTGCTTTCTCTTAGTCTCTTCTTATAGTAGGTGCTCCTGACCCGCCCTGCTTGACGACCCTGACTAAGATGGCATTGCAGTGACTGAAAGTTCTCCACGTCCTGCAACAAACTTTTGCATCAGTTCTGTTGCTCTTTCTGTGTCTCTGTTCTGTGTCTCTGTTCTGTATTCTCCAAACCACAGACAGTCTCGGCAGATGACCGCTTGTGCTGAGCCTCGTTCTGCCGGAGGTTTCTTGCTGTTAAAAGGGAGTTTTTCCTTTCCACTGTCGCTTCGTGCTTGCTCAGTGTGAGGGATTGCTGAGAATTATACGACGCAATCTTCTGTGGTTCTCTAATTTCTACATTAAACATTGTATTGTAATAACTCTTCTTGTAAAGTGCCTTGAGATGACATCTGTTGTGAAACGGCGCTATATAAATTAACTGAACTGAATTAACATATTGTGACACAAAGAAGTTAAAGATTATGTTAAATACACTTATAAGAACAACTTACTACAGGTTTTGAGAACTCTGACATCAAATGTCTCCCAGTATGGTCCTGGCTCCTCCACACGTTTTGCTGCCCTTTCCAGTCTGTCACTATTCTTGTAGTTTGGCCAATACACCATGCCATCACTTTACCAGTTTTGAGGCAAAACAGCTACGATCTTGTTGATGCTAAACTCAAGATGGAACATGTTGACCTATGATGATAAACACAAAAACCATTAACCAGCAACTTGAACCTTCAAGAAAACTGCCACAGTCAGGTCGGGGGCCATTGTTTGACAGAAAGGCAGTCAACTCTGCAGCGTCGACACTGTTCGAGTCGTTTAGCAAAATCTATGCGGGTCCTCCGTCTTAAGGTGGAGCTGCTGACAGGCCCAGTTTTTCTATTCATCTAGAAGAAGTAAAGAAAAAATCATTTGTGAGGTGTGCTAGAAAAAAAATTGTTAGTGGATCGTGTGGAACTAAAGGTTATATTCCACATACAAAAAAAAAATCGTTAAAATTGTGTTTTTTATTAAGGGACGGCCCAATGCAATGCATGGAGGCAGTGCAAATCCATTGCAAAGCAATGTATTGCACTGCCTCCATGCAATTGCATGGGCAGCCCTTATTACTCTTCACTTCTAAACTGGACTCTTATTTATTAAGGGACGGCCCAATGCAATGCATGGAGGCAGTGCAAATCCATTGCCAAGCAAATGTATTGCACTGCCTCCAAGCAATTGCATTGGCAGTCTATTAATCTTCCCTCCTAGACTGGACTCTTATAAGGACGGCCCAATGCAATGCATGGAGGCAGTGCAAATCCATTGCAAAGCAATGTATTGCACTGCCTCCCTGCAATTGCATGGGCAGTCCCTTATTATTCTTCACTCCTAAACGGACTCTTATTCTTCTTATTTATTTTTCTTCCGTCTCCGTTAATGCGGGTCGTACCGCAGCGTGTACCCCCACAATATATACATCAAAACGACCGGCTCGATCCCGAGATGTGTGCTATTACTTTTATTGGCGATTGGAGTTACCATGGCGACGTAATTAGCGAAAAACCACGCCCAAAAAGCCCCATAGAAAATGAATGGAAAAATGAGTCAAAAATCATGAAAAACCACTAATTTCCAGCATTTACTGTGTCACCATACAATAACCTAAAAAATCCATTAAAAATTCTGATTGTAGCCACGTCCGTGCTGTGTTCAGCATTGAAGACCGCATGTCGATAGCTGTTACGGTTTTGTCGCAATCTGACTTTGTTCGACCCAAAGTTTTCCCAAATGCTGATTTTTAGAGTGGAGCAGCTCGTTAAGCAGAGTGTGGAGTGATGAACTTTTGGAAGGTCCTCATCAAAATTTAACTCGACGTCACGGCCACATATTTCGCACTAGTGACATGATTTTCGGTCATGAAATAGAGCCGCCCTTTGTGATTCTCAGGAACATTTCAAAATTTCCCTATGTCGCACGGTTTTCTCTCAGCGAGCTCTAGATCGCTCAAAGTGGAACCCAGTTTTAGGGCTTTTCGCCTATACTTTATCATTGTGGCTGGTCAGGATTATCTCAGCCAGAGAGATGTTCTTAGTCATTTTTCTCTCGCTCCCTCTCGGACTGTGAATAAGGTAGAGACTTCTTCTTTGGCATGAACGAAGAGAAATGATATATCTCGCTCACACTTCAAGAATTTTTCCGATACCTTGTACGGTTTTCGAATGGGAACGATTTGTTCGGCGCACTTTTGAATGAAAAAGTCTAAATCTAAGCTGTTAATCATTCTAAAGTGTCTGCAGCTGCTGCAGTTTTCACTCACACTTGTTGCTGGGGAAACGGAGCACCTTTGAGTCAGAGTCCACAAAAGTTTCATTCCAGAAAAAATGGGGACATCTATATACATTTAAAAACCCCCCCTGTGTTTAAACCCCACTAAAAACACATGGTTTATGCTATGCAGTACTATAGAGAGAAGTACTACAAACAAGTCCATGTGTCAGTCCATCTGTCTTTGTCTTTCTGACCATGTCTGTGTCTTTCTCAGTCCCCCTGACTGCCTGTACCATTTCATCTGTGAATAAGATAGAGAGTTGTGCTTTGAAATAATTGAACACAAAGGATAAATATCGCTAACACTCCAATAATTTTCCTGATAGCTGCTATAGTTTTCGAATGGGAAAGGTTCGTTCGCAGCTGTTTAACACTCTGAACATGGAGAGGAGACAACAGATCATATTGCCTAAAACTCAATGTTATATGTATGTCTGTGATGGCGTAGTGGTTAAGAAAGAGGGTTTGCATCCCAGAGATACTGGGTTCAAATCCAGGAGTGAGCAGCAAATAATTTTTCTTTGCTGAAAGCTGAACTGGGAGACGAGACAACAGATCATATCGCCTAAAACTCAATGTTGTAAAACTGATGTTGTAGTGTGACTGCGAAGGAACAGGAATACAATGCAAGAGGTAGTGGGGTTCCGAAATCCAGTGGATCAAAATTTTTTATTTACTTGTTGAAAGCTGGAACCGAAAATCCCTATGTTATACACAGTACTACATTGCACTTGTATGCATTTTAGTTGATTTCAGCTTTTTCAGTATATTTTCATACTAATCCTATTAATACTAAAGCCAACATCTTAGCTAGCATTAGCATGCTAGTTAGCATTACCATGCTAGCTGTTGCTAGCATTTTAGCTAATTTTAGCTTTTTGACTATATTTTTGTACTGAATGGGATTATAGTAATGCCAACATGTTAGCTAGCATTAGCATGCTAGTTAGCATTAGCATGCTAGCTGTTGTTAGTATTTTAGCTAATTTTAGCTTCTTGAACTATATTTTTTACTGAAATGGGTTTTATAGTATATGTTATGCCAACATGTTAGCTAGGCATTTACATGCTAGTTAGCATTAGCATGAGCTAGTCTCTTGTTAGCATTTTAGCTAATTTAGCTTTTTGACTATATTTTGGTACTGAATGGGTTTATAGTAATGCCAACATGTTAGCTAGCATTAGCATGCTAGTTAGCATTAGCATGCTAACTGTTCAGCATGCACACCGTGGCCGTCCCTTCTCTAAATTTCCTGAAATTTTCTAGTTATTATTTATTATTCTTCCGCCACCGTTAATGCGGGTCGTACCGTAGCGTGCACCCCCACAATATATACATCAAAATGACCGGCTCGATCGCGACATCCGGGCTATTACTTTTATAAGCGATTGGAGTTACCATGGCGACGTAATAAGCGAAAAACCACGCCAAAAAATGCCCAAAATCCCCATAGGAAATGAATGGAAAAACGGCCAAAAATCATGAAAATCCACTATTTTTGAAGATTTACTGTGTAGCCATACAATAACCTAAAAAATCCATTAAAAAGTCAGATTATAGCCACGTCCGTGCTGTGTTCAGCATTGAAGACCGCATGTCGATAGCTGTTACGGTTTTGTCGCAATCTGACTTTGTTCGACCCAAAGTTTTCCCAAATGATGATTTTTAGAGTGGAGCAGCTCGTTAAGCAGAGTGTGGAGTGATGAACCTTTGGAAGGTCCTCATAAAAATTTAACTCGACGTCACGGCCACATATTTCGCACTAGTGACATGATTTTCGGTCATGAAATAGAGCCGCCCTTTGTGATTCTCAGGATCATTTCAAAATTTCCCTATGTCGCACGGTTTTCTCTCAGCGAGCTCTAGATCGCTCAACGTGGAACCCAGTTTTAGGGCTTTTCGCCTATAGTTTATCATTGTGGCTGGTCAGGATGATCTCAGCCAGAGAGATGTTCTTAGTCATTTTTCTCTCGCTCCCTCTCGGACTGTGAATAAGGTAGAGACTTCTGCTTTGGCATGAACGAAGAGAAATGATATATCTCGCTCACACTTCAAGAATTTTTCCGATACCTTGTACGGTTTTTGAATGGGAACGATTTGTTGGGCGCACTTTTGAATGAAAAAGTCTAAATCTAAGCTGTTAATCATTCTAAAGTGTCTGCAGCTGCTGCAGTTTTCACTCACACTTGTTGCTGGGGAAACGGAGCACCTTTGATCAGAGTTCACTAAAGTTCATTCCACAGTCTATATACATTTAAACCTGTGTTTATCCCCACTTAAACACAGGTTATGCTATGCAGTACTATAGAGAGAAGTACTACAAACAAGTCCATGTGTCTGTCCATCTGTCTTTGTCTTTCTGACCATGTCTTTCTCAGTCCCCCTCTCTGCCTGTACCATTTCATCTGTGAATAAGATAGAGAGTTGTGCTTTGAAATAATTGAACACAAAGGATAAATATCGCTAACACTCCAATAATTTTCCTGATAGCTGCTATAGTTTTCGAATGGGAAAGGTTCGTTCGCAGCTGTTTAACACTCTGAACATTTAGAGGAGACAACAGAACATATAGCCTAAAAGTCAATGTTATATGTATGTTCGGATGGCGTAGTGGTTAAGGAAGAGGGTTTGCATCCCAGAGGTACTGGGTTCAAATCCAGGAGCGAGCAGCAAATAATTTTTCTTTGCTGAAAGCTGAACTGGGAGACGAGACAACAGATCATATGGCCTAAAACTCAATGTTGTATAACTGATGTTGTAGTGTGACTGTGAAGGAACAGGAATACAATGCAAGAGGTAGTGGGTTCGAATCCCAGGGGGAGCAAAAATTTTTTTTTTTCTTGTTTGAAAGCTGGAACCAAAATCCCTATGTTATACACAGTACTACATTGCACTTGTATGCATTTTAGTTGATTTCAGCTTTTTCAGTATATTTTCATACTAATCCTATTAATACTAATGCCAACATCTTAGCTAGCATTAGCATGCTATTTAGCATTACCATGCTAGCTGTTGCTAGCATTTTAGCTAATTTTAGCTTTTTGACTATATTTTTGTACTGAATGGGATTATAGTAATGCCAACATGTTAGCTAGCATTAGCATGCTAGTTAGCATTAGCATGCAAGCTGTTGTTAGCATTTTAGGCTAATTTTAGCTTTTGACTATATTTTGGTACTGAAATGGTTTATAGTATTGCCAACGAATGGTTAGCTAGCATTATCCGGCAAGCTATTTTAGCATTAGCATGCTATCTTTGTTACATTTTAGCTATTTTAGCTTTTTGACTATATTTTGGTACAGAATGGGTTTATAGTAATGCCAACATGTTAGCTAACATTAGCATTAGCATGCTAGTTAGCATTAGCATGCACACCGTGGCCGTCCCTTCTCTAAATTTCCTGAAATTTTCTAGTTTATATTACAATATTAATTTCAACAACACAAATTACTTGATTGTGGAATTTGGGGAAACAATACAGGTGGTGGAATAAAAACTAATGGAATTAAATAATCAAAATTAATGTGTTTCAGCTAGGGATGTCCGATATTATCGCCCTTAAGTCATTATCGGCCGATATTGGCATTAAAATGTAATATCAGAAATTATCGGTATCGGTTTTTCATTTTTTTAATAAGATGAGTTTTTCACACCACACACATATTATATATCAAACTATTCAGCTACTTTTTTTTCCAGAATGTAAAAATATGACAGATTTAAGGTTTAGTTTTTGAGAAAATGTTACAGCTACTTTTGAAGACAAAATAAAAATGGCACCTTTTTCAATTGCCTAACTAAAATTCTAGTACTTATTACATTTTCAAAATTTTTAAAGCTCAAGTATGCATGATACAACATATTTCAATGTGGTTACCTAAAAGGGTGTAATAGTTTTTGTTTTTTATGAGGGAGGGTCCCCACATATCGGTATCAGTTTATATCGGTATCAGAAATTATGAGTTAGGCTATATCGGTATATCGGTAGAAAAGACAATATCGAACATCCCTAGTTTCAGCATAATGGTTTTTACAGTGAAATACAAATGTCATTACTTTACATATGTACAAAAATGTAATGAAAATCTTGCAAAACTCTCGGACACTTGAGCTGTAATTAAATTCAGGTATTCACAGTTATATATTTGATACTAAATCAGGTTAACATTGTTCTACTGTTGAGTAAAATTTATTTGTGCCTTGTACAATAAAGATTTTTCCACTGTGACCTTACTGTTAATGAGAAGAGCAGCCATTTTGAAACTGAACTCCCAAAACAACAGCTCACCCCCCCCCCCCCCCCCAGACACAGAAACTGCCCCTTATCCCCCTTTCAACAGGACTGCGGCCTAGTGTCAGTAAGTGTCCTTACCACCCAACTTAATTTCACTTATTGAAGTTACCACTTTGACCATAGGCCTAGCTAAAACTGATAAAGCTAACAACGGCAACATATTACAAGACAATAAAACTGCATCCATTATATAGTGTATCTTTACATGAAAACCAGAGGACATTCTACGTTAGCATTCTCTGGCATTGTTTTTCTTGTTTACATGTACACCAGCATTTTAAACAATAGGGCACCTCATTTATGTAAGGGTGATACTTTTATTCAGTTATTATCATGCTGGGTATTTTAAACTGAGTGAGTAAAACATATTCTACAATTTTACAAACCGAAGGATGGGCTAGTAGCTATGTTACATGAGCTAGCTAGCTAGCATAACTGGGCGTCACTGGGCCACGTGTCATCTTTATCAAGCTGGCTACACCATACAATGTGTAAAGATGATACTTTTCAGACCATTATGTAGTTACTTTTATGCTAGATTTGTTTAGATTAAGTAAAAACTTTAGTGAACCGAAGGTTCAAATTGGGCTAAATGTGAGCTAGATAGCAGGCTTCGCAAGCCACGATGAGCCACGATGTCTTTATCAACATGCAATTGTCAGGTTTGGGTTAAAGGAGGACCCAGATGCGGAGCGGCGTTTGTGGCTCTTATGGCCCATGTTCATTAGAAGTCCAGACAAAGGTGACGAGAAGCACAGGGAAGGTAACGACGAGAACCAAGGGAGATCAACAACGACTAAGATAACACAACAACGACCCAACGAGGACAGACAGACACAGAAGGGCATATATACTGTGGGAAGGGTAATCAGAAAAACAGAGAACACCTGAGAGCAGAGTAGGGAAACACAGGGAGGACTAATAGGACAACAGGTGAAACGAACTAGGACTAATTAACTCAAACAGACTGGGAGGAAACAAACAGGAAGGAATGAACGACACAGACAGTGACGGATCATGACAGCATTAGTCAGAGATTACATCGCTAAATAAGATTTTAAACTATTCTACAGAATGTTTACACATTTCATCTGTAGAAACCAAGTACATCTGAAGATTTTTACCAACTACTCAGTGCAAGATGAAGGATCCAACCGGAAAACAACGACAATCAAAGTCTGCCCTGTATGCGCGCTAGCTCTGCTGTGGGTCCGGATTTTGTTGGGTGGTGGGGTGGGAGGTGGTTGGAACTAGAGGCGGAACTGAGGACTGAAGGGCAGATCCGAGGTCTGATCTGTATGCGCGCTGGCTCCGCTGTGGGTCCGGATTTTGTCGCGTGGTGGGGTGGGAGGTGGGGGGAACTATAGGCGGAACTGAGGACTGAAGGGTGGATCCACTCCGGAGTCTTCTGCTGTAGGGGGAGCTTTTCTGAAGGGTGATGTTCATGACGAGTCAAATTCACTCAAAATAAAAAAGAAGCAAGGAGATTTGATTCAGTTTAACAACTTTAACAACTAAAAATGATCCACACAAAACAAACTGATTTCACTATCGGCTAATTAGGTCTGCGCTAACGGCTAAGCTAAATGGCTAGGCTACATGCTACGTTAACAAACATCAAAGATGGCGGACAAACTGACATCATAAAGGCCACGTGACGGGGAGCTTCCTGAACACCCGTGCGTTGTGGTTATTACCTGGGCAATTTACCTTGTAGTCACTCTGAAACAAAGAGACCATGTGGCGCTTATCACTGACCTAGCTTTTGGCTAACAAAGAGCCACAAATTGACTGATCACTGATTGAACAAAGGGTTAAACGGACATCGTTCGGGTCTGTACTAATACCAGAAGCTCTCTGGTTCATGGCTCAACCTGAATGAAAGCAAAATTACACACACACCATCAACACTGTTTGTCTACTAATAAAGAAAACACAGTAACTTCGAACACAACACTGATTAATGGAATGTTTACAGAAAGCATGCATGCATACATAATGAAAATCCTAGATTCGCTTCACCCAGACTTTTGAATAGTAAGGCAAGGCATGCAAGGAGATTTTATTTGTTTAGCACACTTTCAACACACGGCAATTCAAGGCGCTTTACATGATTAAAATTGGAACACAGCATGAATCAATTTGATTGATCAAAATACAAGAAAGCAATTACAATTAAACAATAGTCAATACAACAATTTAAGGACAAGCAAGTAAAAAAACAGTGTGTATTCACTAACTGATCTCACTGAAAAGCTCACAGTTCTTGATAAAAATAAAAAAAAACACAAAAAAGCATTTACAGTAATCAAGACAATAATTCATTTGAAAATTAAAAACAAGTAGGTGAAAACAGTTACTTATAGGCGAGTCAAAATAGGTAAGTTTTAGTTTTAGACTTAAAAGAATTCAGTGTCTCTTAGGTATGGGTGGTATACTGGTTCATACCGAAAACCGGTGTTTATTTTCGTTATGATGTGAATTTTTAATATACCCCTATACCGTTGAATAACTCTGACAACTTCCGGAAAGTTAAATGAGCGGAAGTGTTTCAGCCAGGACCGATTTCACTGCTATACACTCTTCAACACAGTGTAGAAAAATAACGTTTTTAACTAAGTACAGCTGCTGACAGGAAGCGAAGCACACAATTCTTATGAAGTATTTCCAAATAAGAGGAGCCTCGTCTATAGTTTAAAAAGTTTATCGGCTTTAAAATGTCAAACGAGAACCGAACGGCATACCTTTTACAAACGCTATTGAGAGTAACCAGTAGGGGGAAGTGTTGAGCGCTATTTGACCATCTATAGGTAAAATGCAGTCAACGCTGGCAAAACCAGTAGGAAAGAAATCATTAATAGCGGTAAATATGTTTTAAATACCATCTACGATACTTCTGCCGTCTTTTTTTCTGTTATCTGAATATTAACCAGCTAATAATCATCTACGGTCGCCATGTTTATTTTACTTCTTCTTTGGAAAAATCCGATCTGAGTCTATACTCTGCCCCCTAGCGGGGTTCTTCAGTACTACATGCAAAGCAATTAGAAGATGCAATTTGTTGCTTGTGCCAATGTGAGGTTTAAAAAAATTATACTTTCAGCCTTAAAACATCAAGAATGTCTACTAGAATCAGAATCATTCTAATTATTTTCATATATTCCAGCTGAGGCTTGAAAAGGAAAAGGCCTTTAAGAGTGGCAACAGAGCAGAGTACAAGGAGGCCAAGGTTTAGCAGGGCGGTGAGCGAGGCTAAACGACTGTACTCAGAGAAGCTTCAACACCAGTTCTCCTCAAACGACTCTGCCTCTGTCTGGAGAGGGCTCAGGCAGATCACTAACTACAAGCCAAGAGCCCCCATCTCTGCTAACGATCGTCGCCTTGCCAACGACCTGAACAACTTCTACTGCCGCTTTGAAGACAATCTGGTTAGTGCTTACACTATCCCCCACCCCACTTCCAACCAACACCAGACCCCCAGCTTTACTCCCCCCACCAACACAACTGAAGTGGAACAGCTCCCATCATCACATCTACCCTCCCCCCATCCACCACCGACACCTCTATCTGTCCTGGAGAGACAGAATCCTCACAAAGCTGCTGGGCCGGACTCCGTGTCTCCATCCTGCCTAAAGCAGTGTGCGGATCAGCTGTCTCCAGTGTTCAAGGACATCTTCAACTCCTCACTGGAGACATGCCACGTCCCAGCATGCTTCCAAGCCTCCACCATCATCCCAGTTCCCAAGAAAACAGGACCCACAGGATTAAATGACTACAGACCTGTCGCCCTGATCTCTGTGGTCATGAAATCTTTTTAGCACCTGGTACTGTCTCACCTTAAATCCATCACTGACTCCCTCCTGGACCCCCTGCAGTTTGCCTACAGAGCAAACAGGTCTGTTGATGATGCTGTCAATTCAGCCATCCGTTTCATCCTCCAGCACCTAGACTCCCCGGGATCCTACGTCAGGATTCTGTTTGTGGACTTCAGCTCTGCATTTAATACAATCATCCCAGCTCTTCTAGAGGACAAGCTTTCTTAGCTCAACGTGCCGGGCCCACCTGCCAGTGGATCATAGACTTCCTGACAAACAGAAGGCAGCATATGAGGCTGGGAAAGCACATCTCGGACACCAGGACGATCAGCACCGGCTCCCCCCAAGGCTGCATTCTTTCTCCCCTAGTCTTCTCCCTGTACACCAACAACTGCACCTCCAGCCACCAGTCCGTCAAACTCCTGAAGTTTGCAGACAACACCACCCTCATTGGTCTCATCTCTGGTGGGGATGAGTCTGCATCAGGTGGGAGATTGACCACTTGGTGACCTGGTGCAGGGAGAACAACCTGGAGCTCAACGCTTCCAAAACAGTGGAGATGATAGTAGACTTCAGGAAGAGCGCAGCCCCCCCACCCTCACCCATCATCCTGCGTGACTCCCCAGTAGACACAGTGGAGTCCTACCGCTTCCTGGGCTCCATCGTCTCCCAGGACCTCAGGTGGGAGCTGAACATCAGCTCCCTTGTCAAGAAGGCACAACAGCGGATGTACTTCCTGAGGCAGTTAAAGAAGTTTCAGCTTCCACAAACAATGCTGATCCACTTCTACATTGCCATCATAGAGTCCATCCCCACCTGTTCCATCACCGTCTGGTACCCTGCTGCCTCTGCCAGAGACAGGTGCAGACTGCAACGCATCATTCACTCAGCAGAGAGGGTGATTGGCTGTAACCTTCCTTCTCTTCAAGAACTGTACTCCTCCGGGACATTGAAGAGAGCTAGGAAAATAGCTGCTGACCCCTCTCCCCCCGGAAACAGAGTGTTTAAAACCCCTCCCCTCTGACCGAAGGCTGCGGTCCATTAGGACCAAAACCTCCCGCCACAAGGACAGTTTTTACCCCTCTGCCATCAGGCTTTGGAAATCAGCCAAAGCTCTGACTGACACTTATGGACCATACAACTGTCACATGTGCTTTATCACTTCACTTTAAGATTAACCGCACACTACCTCCTGCACAACATGTGTAAATAAATATATAAATATATATATATGTATATAACTTCTATTTATGGTTAAAAGTTTATTATGTCTACGTTTTTATTTCTCATGCTTATGTTTGTTTCTAGTTTCTATGTCAGCACCGTCAAATTACGTCAAATTCCTTGTAATGTAAATTACTTGGCCATAAATCTGATTCTGATTCTGTGTCTGGAAAAACAATTTGATGCAGTCCATATGGCAGTAAAATGGGCTATTTAAAGCCCATTTTTAAATATTTAATTCTTATAAGATAATGTGGATATGAACGTCTTGTATGGAAAAAAAATACAGTTCATTACCGTAATACCGTTATGTTTTTTAAAAATACCGTGATATGAAAATTTTGCCATACCATCCAGCCCTAGTATCTCTGCAGTTTTGCATTCTTCTGGTAGTTTGTTTCAGATATGAGCATAGAAACTGAAAGCTGCTTCTCCTTGTTTGGTTCTGGTTCTGGGGATGATCAGTAAACTAGCGTTGTAGGACCTGAGTGATCTGGATGGTTTTTACCATGATAGCAGATCTCCAATGTTTTTCACTGTTAACCCATTCAATGATTTATAGACTAATAAAAGCACTTTGAAGTCTATTCTCTGAGCTACAGGGAGACAGTGTAGTGACTTTAGAACTTGGGCGATGTGTTCTATCTTCTTGGTTCCAGTGAGAACACGAGCATCAGCATTCTGAATCAGCTGCAGCTGTCTGATTGATTTTTTTTAGGTAAACCTGTGAAGATACTGTTACAGTAATCAAGGTGGCTAGAGATAAATGCATGGATGAGTTTTTCTAGGTCTCCTTGTGTCATCAGTCCTTTAATCCTAGAAATGTTAATCAGGTGATAGAAAGCTGACCTTGTTATTGCCTTTATGTGACCCTGGAGGTTCAGGTCTGAGTCCATTATTACAACTAGATTTCGGGCCTGGTTGGTATTTCTAGTTGGACCAGTTTAAGCTGATTACTGATATGTAGTCAATCTTTTTTGGATCCAAAGATAAGTACTTTGGTTTTGGCTTTGTTCAGTTGGAGGAAATTATGGGACATGCAGTTGTTAAATTGCTCAATTGCTTATTAAGGGTTTGAACGGGTGCAACATCACCTGGTGAAATTCAGATATAAAGCTGAGTGTCATCGGCATAGTTGTAGTAGTTATAATTTGTCTTAATGGGAGAATGTAGGGGCTGCACGGTGGCAGGAAATATTTATTCAGTCTCTCTTTGTATATGTCTCAATGATCCTGGAGTCGAGTTTGCTGCCATTTCCTCTCTGGGCGCTGGCACTTCCTTCTTTCATTACATACCATTGGATCGCTTCTCTACAGAGACTTCTTTTTACTACAGTTTTAACCTTAAATGGCACAATTTTATCCATTGTATCTAAGATTTTGGATAGAAAACCATTTGTCAGTTTGTTTACTGAATGTGTGTTGGTGGATGTTGTTGATTTAGACAAGGTTGGAGTGTACATTAGTTTAAAGTCTTCAGCTGAGTTTTTTTTAAGGCAGCGTTTTTTTTTTCAGTGGTCTGGCTCTGATTAGATATTTTGGCTAAGATGGTGCTTCCAAATGAGATGCAGAAATGGTCAGATAATGCGAGATCGGTTACGGCAATGTTAGAGATATTTAAATCTAGGGCTGGACGATAATTCGATAGCAATATATATCGATCGATAGACGTGTGGTACGATAGAAAAAAAAAGGGGTTGATAGAAAAAAAAAGTTCCCCCTCATTTTTTCATTATACCCTATCAGGCAGCTTAATAAAACAATCCTTATTTATTCCAAACGAATCATTAACAATGTCAGCCACCCTCTCTCCTTTCAAACCACAAAAAAGATAAAATGATTTTAGCTGAAACAGAATTTTTTAATAGTCCTTAAGCGAACCATCACCAACGTTGTTCCGGATAAAGGTTTCAGTGGCTCAGGTAAATTTGTGTCTTGTTTTCAACAGATTCTCCACGCACTTAAAAACTGAACGTAGCAATAATGAATGAAATATAAAACTACGATCAGCTGTTTTTAGCAGGACTCCCCTCTCCCAGCTTGCTATGAATCTTTTACAGGGAGACACAGCAAACTTAACCAGGTCGCGTTGCTAACATCTGTGGCTGTTAAAATCTCCGCTCGGTTCTGCTCCTGGTCCTCAGATGCGGAAAAAAATGCTTTGAAAAACGCAACAGGGGATGGATAGACCTGCTCGCTTCGGCTCTCACTGACTGAGCTGCAGTTTTCTGGGCTCCATCAACACTGGTGAGTAGCTTGTTAGCTTTAGCCTACAGCTGAAGAGCTGAAGTGAATTTGAATAAGCTTAATTGACAAACTAAACCAAGGGTTTCAGCCATTAATATTATAGTGTCATAAAATGTTAAAAAAATTAAAAAGCATAAAAATAAGCCTTTAATTTAAACTACTAACATGATAAAAAATATATATATATATATATATATATATATATATTGGCTCATTAATGTGTTGGGTTAGGTCAAAGTTATGGAGGCCTTCATTTAGTGCTTTTGTTCTGCTATCTTGGGGCTTGTCAGCATGGATGTTGAAATCTCCCACAATTTCTATCTGGTCATAGTCTAGACATATTGCAGAGCAAAAGTCATTGAAGTCAGTGCCAAAGTTTGTTTTAGGTTTTCGTGGTCTATATATGTTTAGAAATAGGACTTTGTTTGGTTCATTTGTCTCAGTACCTAAATATTCAAAGGTGCTGAACTCACCTGGCAATACCTTTTCGAAGTTTTGTGATTGGTGAAAGATTGCAGTAAGAACACCACCTCTTTTGTTGTTCCTGGTCTCACTAATGAACTGATACTCAGTTGGGCAAGTCTCTATTAGTACGGTTTGTACGGCATTTTCATATAGGCAAGTTTCTGAGAGAAATAGAGCATGTATATCATGTGTAACGACATAATCATTGATTAGGGTAGACTTCCCTGATAGAGATCTAACATTTAGTGCAGCTGCTTTAATATTTCTTTCAGTGAGTAGAGGTTATTTTTGCACATTATTATATTCAGATTTCTTTCAGTGACTGAGAGATTATTTTTACAAGGTATTATTTTTAAATCCTGTACTGCTTGTCATTTTAGTGTTTGAACATCTATTGTTTATGATAACCGGGATTTTACTTTCAGATTGAGAATGACCGATCACTCCTTCCTGGTGGGTACTGTGTCTGGTGACAGTGTCCGGTCGATATCAGATGTCTCATGTAAGTTGGGCGTGAAGTTAAAAGCAGAATTCCCTTGTTCACCTAAGTCTGGAGGGCATCAGAAAAGTTCCAGAATGGTGAACCTGTCGAGATAGTTGAGGATGTTGAAGACAGGGTTGTGTTGGATCTGTTGTTGGTCTTTCTGTTGGTTGGTGTGTTAGCTGAATCTGCTGAAATCGCTGAGGGGTGACATAGCTCACCTGATTGAGCTGATGTGTTTCTGCATAGAGCAAAATAAGTGAGGTCAGCTGACAATGTTGTAATCACTGGTTTGGGTGATTTAGTTGTTGTTGGAACTCTTGGTGCTTTTCCAGGGTCAGCTTGCACTGCTGTAACCTGTGTTTGAGAACAGAGAGTCTTGGAATTCACATGAGAAAACAGACTCGAAAGGAAGATATTCTGTCCTTTTCAAATAAAGCTGTGTTGATCTCTAGTAAATAGGTGCTTTGTTCCCTGAAAGATCTTAAAATTATCAATAAATATAATAAAGTGCTCTGTACAGACAGACTTCAGAAACCTATGTAATACATATCATCTGCTAAATAATTTTTTCGATCGACATGCACAGATTGGGCCAGAAACAAATAGCTGTTGCTTGAGGTAGCTCGGTTTTTGTAGAAAGTTTAGAAAATCTTGCTTAAGAATTTCAGATTGTCTAAGACAGATGTCATGATTCCCAGCATGAACAATCCGCTTCTCTAGCCCTGGATGTTCCTCAATGATTGATGGAATAGTCTCAGAGATTTCTTTGACTGTCATCCTTGACCAGTTAATCACATCAGTGTTGTGGCATAAGTGTTCAATACCTTTAATTGATCCATCGTGAATAACAATCATTCTCTCTCTCGGCTTTGAATGGGTAGTTCTTCCTGATAAATGCTCTGTGTTCGTAGGGGTCTGACTCTGCCTTGTGGGCAGACTGCCAGTCTGTTGTTTGCCGTCTGTAACCAGCAGAGTTTAATTATTTTAGGTGGCCTGGTCAAGGCGTTGGATTTTTATTTCCATCTCACCCATTCTTCTTAGTAGAGCCTGAAGAGCGTCATCAGAGCAGAGGATCATTTTTATCCTTGGTTTTTTATGGTAGTCCAAAAAGAAAAAAAGAGAGGAGAGATCTGTCCCAGGGAAATCCGTCTGGTATCCATATAAAATTAAGTAATGTGCACAAAGTCACTCTAATTAACAGGAAAATAAAGGAAAATAAAGCAGGAAAATGGCAAGCAGGGGGGAGGAGGGGAAGCAGGAGGAGAAGCAGGAGGAGAGGAAAAACACCTCCTTCCTCTCCGACAGTCAGGCAAGTCATTCACTAGCCTTAAATGTTACGTTTGCAAACAGTAATGTTAACGATAGGGACATATTATTATAAGACCTAACATAACTAGCCAATGTTACTGACCTTCTCCATCAAGGTCCTGCTGAGCTCCAGATGGTTGAGTTTCTTCTTTATTATTACCCTGCAACTGGGGCTTGTTGATCGACTGCCAGACAGATCATGTCATAGGTACTATTCCAGTGGGTGAGGCAGTCATTGATGAGCTGGACTGGTTTGAGACCAAGGAGCTTCTACGTGGCCTCCAGGAGGTAGCTGTCTGTAGGGGAGTGCTTGAAACGCTGAGTGGCAGCCTTCAGGCGACTGACTGTTGTTGCAACAGAACGCCGTGCAAGCCCTTTTCTCGCTGCCAGGTTAATTGAGTCATGCACGGGATATCCGTTATCCCCAAGTGCCTCTCTACAACATTGACATAGTTGATTGCATTGTCTGTTGTGATGGCAAGCACAGACTCTTGCTCTATGTGGTAATCTCATAGAATACTGTTGATGCATGTGGAGAAATTCGCTGCTGTGTGAGTGGTTTGAAGCTCAGCCGTGATCAGGACATTTCTCATCTCCCAGTCCTCGTTGATGAATTGGGCTGTGACCGTAACATAGGACTCAATAGCCAAAGAACTCCATCCGTCAGTCGTCAGTGCGAGTTTTTCCCCATGTAGAATTTCCCTGATGCCACATTTGGTTGTGTCATACAACTTCTTTATTTTACCATTCATGGTCCTGTAAGAGGGGATTTTGAAGCTTTATTTTGACGGGCATATGGTTGGCCTTGTGAAGGTGATAGCATGGAGTCGATTGTGGGGATCCTCATCCTTGATCCCTCCCCCTCCTCCTCCTCCTCCAACTTGCTGGGATGTAGTGTTGTCAGGTGTGCTGTCAAGATGCTTGTCGTCACGTGGTATACAAGTTTGGTCCTACATACTTTATACATCACTTTGTTCTTACTCCTGATTTTCCCCTCTTGCTTTGGGAACCCACAGTAGTACCATACCGTGCTTTTCAAATTTTCAGGAGTGTAGATTTTGAACTCTGTGTCAGACTGGTCAGGCGTGCTTGTTATTGGCGCGGCCATTGTTTTAGGATAGGCTACAAAATAAGAGGAACCAGAACGCTAACCTAAAGGAGCCAAGATGACCTACAATAGCCTTGCTAACGAGCTTGTGATTTTACTTCACTAGGTGTGGGGGAAAGAACTCGGAATCTGAATTGTAAAAAACATGTACAAGCATACACATTTACAAAGAATAATTCCCATACAAGATTGAATATTGATAGATCCTTAGAATTTGTTAAAATACCTTAATTTTTATAATATTGTAATTATATTCGAATAACGAAGTTCGAAGTCAAAGCCCTAGTTTGAGCCTTGTGTATAAAATTACAGTCCATGTAGATGTCTTTTTGCTATAAATAGATTTGTCAGAGGTAGAAAATAATTTCATTTTTTAAAAACATGTATTTTTGTTGCCTAAAATTGATTACCATTTTAGTCGACTAAATTAGACTAAAATAAAACTAAACCCAATCACTAAATCTTGACCAAAACAAATTCATTCAAAAGACTAAGGCTAAAATTAGATTCAAATTTTTGGTCAAAATTAACACTGCTTGTGACTGCTTGTTATCATGGGGCTGTCATAATAATAAGATAAAAATATCCAATTAATGACAGAGATGTTCATGTGTGGTTAGATCAAATACTCAGATAATAAAGATAAAAGATAATTAAAGGAATTAGCACTCGGATGTAAACATATTATTTCATAACCTTTGTGAAGTGAGTGGATTTATGGAGGTTTTCGAGATCCTAGTTGCCAAAGAATCTCTAAACTCTGTGTTGTTTGTTTAAAAAAGTGATGATGCATACAGTATGGGAAATCACTGTTCAGATCTTCATTGGTAACTGCAAAAGCTCCCCTGTATACGTACCAACACTCTTTCCCACCATTCATACTGGGAAAGTTCTCTGTAACTAAGTTGAGATAAGCTGCTTATCTCTATTAATGTCATGAGTTCATGATCGCAATTATGAGCACATGCGTGGTTTGGCTGAGCAAAGCCCTTGCTTACATTGTGCAGCTAATATACTAGCTATAAAGGTCTGTCTGACCTGACTGAGAACAGGAATGGAAAACATCTTAAAGGTCCACATGGGCTCTATGTTTAATGTTAGACGAGAATGAACTGAGTTGTTGCTTGTAGCTACAAATAGGGGGTCTAATAATCATTTCAAAAAATTACTGAATGGAATCCTTCTTTTAGGGGAATGCGGGTATATTTAAATTATGTTTATAAAATTAAACCTGGTCCCTAAAGGCTTGTAAAATATGATCAAAACAAGCCAGAAGTATAACTTAAAAACACCCCCTCTTACTGCTTTACGTTCCTCCCTGATATAGTCAGATTCCACAGTGTTGGAGAAATTCCTGGGGTGTCATTTATGAAACTTTGCGTAAAATCCCCACTAAAATCGTACTTAAGCCTCAGCAACTTTTTTTTTAACTTATGCCTAGTAGGTTTCTGATCAATGAAAGTTGGAGTACGCACAGCTGGATGCAATCTCCGCTTTATAAATCAGACTCTTCGTAGAAATGTGCTCAGCTGTTTATGGATCGTATCCCGCCTCCTACACACCCACTTTCTGCCATAAATGGTCAATGCAAAGTGCCCAGTGAATATTCTGCATCCACTTAAGACAACTAAGATGGGGCGTTTCAAGGGTAACCATGGCAAACAAGGGGCGGAGAAAGACACAGCTGTTGGCATGCGTAGGCAGAGAAGACTGTTTTATTTCAATCAATCAATGTTGATCAATATAGAGATTTACTCAGCCAATGGCTTCACATAAACAGACAAAAAGGTAGTTACAAAAAAATGTGTTAGAAGACAAGAGTAAAAAAACAACATAAAAAAAATAAAATAAAAGCAGCAGCACAAGATGAAACAAATAAGAACATTAAAAATAAAGTTTCAAATATATGCTATAATTTTCTCTTGTAGCGACAGTCAGATTGGAATCAAAGAATAATTAAAACAAATGATAATAAATCACACTAGAACATAAATTTAAGCACTGCTAGATATAAGCTGCGTTTCAAAACTACTTTTAAATAATACAATCCATGCAAAATATTGATTAAAAATAATGTTAAAAAGAATCTTCAATGAGTACCAGCGCATCCATTGTGCAGAGTTATGTTGGGACGCTGCAGCATATTTGTTCTTCACACATGCACCAATACATGCAAATGCTATAAAATCACATATATGAACATAATTCTTAAATAAAACATATTTTTAATCAAATTCTCATTTTTATTCTCAGTTCCTATAGATGGGATGGGGGAGAAGTTTGAGTGTTGGTTGTGTGTTCATCTGTGTGCAAGGCTCTACAAGTCTGAAAATGTGGCTCAAATTCACAGTTTTGGCATCTCTACTGGTGCGCTGTCAGTGTTCTCCGTGTCCAAAAAGTGCGTAAGCAAGCTCCTTAGTGTGCTTAAAGTTGCGCACATTTTTCCGCCACATTTTCTTCTATAAACGCCAAACGTTGCGTATAAAGTTGCTTACGTAGTTTTCAGACCCCGTTTTGTGCGTAAGCAAGCTTTATAAATGAGATCCCTGGTCATGTCAGTACCTGGAGCGCTCTGAGAAAATAAGTTTGTATATCAAAACTTCTGTCCCTGTCTTGTCTGTGATCTAAAAGGCCTATTTAGATCATGAAAGTTAAAAACAACAACATGAGATAAAAGGAATAAAAAGACACATCTGCTGGACCTGCAGTGAATGTTTGTGTACTCAGTACTACGATGGAGTTAATAGTATCGTGAAAACCTGCGGAAAAAAGGAGAACGCTATTAGAATATTGCATCTTCTTTAACTATGAGTTGGTTGTTTGAATTTTTAAAGTATCATTTTAGCAAAGCTATTGATTTCATTCTATTTATGATAAAGGACAAATCGAAATGCAAAGAATGTTTTTTGTGTGTAAGATGTTGTATAAGCAACTAACATGACTCTGTTGACCAGTTTTATCATTCAGATGGGGATGACTGTCCATGGGACTGTCTGTATGTCAAATAAGATCATGTTGGGTGCTGATTTTGAACTGTCTAGCATCAAATACAGACGCTGGTTCTCCTTTTTAGATCAGAGGATAAAGTGGTTATAATATTGTAAGCTAAAAGTATTATGCACTAACTAAATGCAGTATGTGAAGTCTGAACTGTAACATACATGGGAAGGATTTTTAATATTTAACATGACTCGTCAGCTGTACCTTAATAACTGCCAGCTCATGTCATTTTAAGGTACCCTTCATATTAATTATTGCTGAGGCTCTATTTGCTGAATGTTGTCAGGTTTCTCATTGTCAGTCTCTCTTGACTACCTCATGTTGACTTTCATCTAACTTCATATTCTTGTAAAGTACCTTGAGATGACATCTGTTGTGAATTGGCGCTATATAAATAAAAGTGAATTGAATTTGAATTGAATTGAATTAATAAAGCCCAGTGGACCAACGCCAGTAGATGACTGGTTTTCATGAAGCCAGATGGACCAACATCAGTAGATGACTCTGGACCAAATAAAGCCCAGTAGAGCAACACCAGTAGATGACTGGACTAAATAAAGCCCAGTGCACTAATACTAGTAGATGACTCTACACTTAATAAAGCTCAGTGGACCAACACCAGTAGATGACTCTATACTTAATAAAGCCAGTGGACCAATACCAGTAGATGACTCTGGACTAAATAAAGCCCAGTGGACTAACACTAGTAGATGACTCCGTACTTAACAAAGCCCAGCGGACCAACACCAGCAGAATACTGGACTTAATAATAAATCCCAGTGGACTAATGCAAGTAGATGACTGAACTTCATAAAGCCCACTGGACCAACACCAGTAGATGACTCTGGACTTAACAAAGCCTACTGGACCAACATCAGCGGAAGACTCTGGACTTAATAAATCCCAGTGGACCAAAGTTAGTTATTTAGTGTATTTGACATATGCATCCAGTACAAAGTACACAAAAGCAATGAAAAGAGTTCTGCCATGGCGCTTTCTCCACTGAACAAGAACTAATCTACATATAAAAACATCAATACAACACAACACAATAAAACATTCCAGCAATTCCAGCAAATCTCAGCTCTCCTTAAGGCTGATGTTCATGAGCCTTACCGCCTGAGGATAAAAACTATCTGTGAACCGGGATTTCTGAATTTTGAGGCTCCGCAGACGTCTCCCTGAAGGTAGGTAGGAGAAGAGGTAATGTGCGGGATAGCTCGGGTCCTCCATAATACTGTGAGCCTTTTTCTCACAGCGCTTATCGTACAAGTCTTTTATCTGAGGCAGAGAAGATCCAATAATCCGAGATGCCGTTTTAACTGTCCTTTTCAGGAGAATGTGGTCATGTGATGTGACAATACCGAACCACACCAACATACTTCCTGTCAAAACACTTTCAATCGTACATCTGTAAAACTTGATGATTATATTTTTTTGACAATCCAAATTTCTTGAGACACCTTAAAAAATAAAGTCTCTGCTGAGCGTTTTTAATTGCACAGCTGATGTGAAGAGACAAAGAGAGAGTTTCACAAATGTGAATACCCAGAAACTTAAAATTCCTCACCATTTCAACAGGAGTGCTATTTATTTGGACAGGCATGTGAAATGATTTCTTTTTCCTGAAGTCTATAATGAGCTCTTTAGTTTTTTCAGCAGATGATTGGACTTCATAAAGCCCATTGGACCAACACTGGTAGATTACATGGCTCCCCAAATGAACAAATATTGTGGAAACTTTACTCTGGACTTGAGCCATCATGGATTGTGTTCCTCTCCATCCCTTCTCCAGACTCTGGGACCTTGTTTGGAAATGAGATGCAACATTTGTTCTCATCGGAAAATAGGACTTTGGACCCCTAAGCAACAAACCAACAGCTTCTTGTCCGGAGGAATAGGACATTTGAAACCCCTGTCCAGGATCCGTCTGTGTGTGGTGGCTCTTCATTCCCTAAATCCAGCCTCAGTCCATTTCTTGTTAAGGTCCCAAACACTTCTGAATAGCCTGTTCCTGACAAGCCTCTCCAGACTGAGTTCATCCCTGCTGCTTCTTCTCGTTTTTTTCCTTCCATCTAACTTTCTATTATTGTGCTTTGATGCAGCACTCTGGGAACATCCAACTTCTTTTGCAATGACCCTTTGAGACTCTCCCTCCTAATTGGAGGGAGTCAGTGATAGTTTTCTTCCCAGCTGTATGGTCAGCAGATTTCTCCATGATTAGGATTTCTACTAAACCATACAGAAAGACAATTTAAAGGCTTAGGAACCCTTTGTTGGTGTTTTGGATTCATTAGTTAATTAGATTGTGGCACGTTTAACCTAAAAATTTAACCTTTTTTTACGCTATTCTAATTTTCTGAGATTTAGAATTAGTTTTTTTGTATAAGCTGTAAACCATAATCATCAACATTATCACAAATAAGGCATGAAATATCTTGCTTTGCCTGTAATGAGTCTATATCATATATTAGGATCAGCTTTTAAGTTGAATTACTGAAAAAAATGAACTTTTGCAAGATGTTCTAGTGTTTCGAGTTTCACCTTTAGACATCGAACTATATCTGTGGACTGAGTTCTTATGTCCTAGTCCATGTTTTTCCAGGACAGAAAACTGATAATCCAAATCCTAGGCCAAAAAGCAAATAAAAGATCAGGCTACTGTTTAAAAAACAAGAGGAGTTTATCAACTCTTGAAAAACTACTAGATGAGAGCATCAATCTCTTGGTGAAGAATTGTGTTGTGAAAATGGGGGGAAGTCACGCTAAATGACAGAAGTTAAAATGTTGCCACCTTACTGCGAAATGCAGTGAGTGCTGCTGCTTTCTGTCCACTGTTACAAAAGAAACAACTGCTTTATCATTCAGCGCACAGGCATATCTTTTCATTGCTAATATGAATAATGTATTTTAACATCACTTTATTTGTGCTCTCAATTTTTCTCCAGAATCCGGCCTGTGCCGATACACCCTGGACAAAGCCAGCAGTACATCATCAAGCCCAAATATTACCACTCACACACAACACACACACAGATGCATGTTCAGCCCCAACCTGAGCGACCACTCCCTTTAACAATGGGACACAACTCCATCCATGGTGAGTAAGTCTCATTCTTTCTGCTTTTGGGTTTTAGATTAAACACAATGGTTTGTCAGACCCTGCACCACTATGAGCATGATTCGTCACATAAAACAATTTTTTTTAAAGAATTTATCGTTTGTTCTAAGTTTATGCTCTTTAGGCATCCTGGACACAGTTGAATGTCTATAATTTTTTAACTTTCAAAAACAATTGACGATCGACAGATAATCCTCACATTCTTTTTTAGAATCCTTGGTATACACTGGTAGTCATAGCAGATTAGTTGACTGAAACGTATCCAGACCTTGAGCTGCAAGACTCAAAACATCACTCCTTTGCCACTGGGCTTCACAGTTTCGTAAAAGGCTTGAGCTGAAAGGTTGTACTTGTTTTCAGTTTCAGCTTAGCTGCCATATTCTTTTCAGAGAGATTTCAAAACAATATATCAAAGAAGCCAGACGTAAATATCCATTCATCCATTGTCTATACCCAACTTCTCCTTTCAGGCCCACTTCCAGTGATCAATTCAATTCACTTTTATTTACATAGCGCCAATTCACAACAAATGTCATCTCAAGGAACTTTACAACAAAAGTCATTTCATTACAATCATACAAACATTCCAATCAGTTAATACATTTTCCATTTAAGGAATCCCAGCAGATTGCATGAACTCATTTACATGGGGTTAAATTGGACTCTTAGCTGTTAGAATGACATCATTACACCATCACAAAAAATGTCTTCAATCTTACTTAACCCAGACCTAGTCCAACTTTGAAATTCAGAAATTCATAAAAATGACCTTTAACCTATGTAGACCTTTGAACTAGATTTCAGCTCCCCTGAGTACAGAGCTGTCTCTTCATTTCAGGGATTCTTTTACTTTAAATGGCTTATTCTTCTTTGAAAAACTACAATACATGACAAGAAATATCGACATACAGTACAGACCAAAAGTTTGGACAAACCTTCTCATTCAATGAGTTTCCTTTATTTTCATCACTACATTGTAGATTCTCAATGAAGGGCATCAAAACTATGAATGAACACTTGATTTATGGAATTACTGTATGTACTTTAACAAAACGGGTGAAATAACTGAATACATGTGTTATATTTTAGATTCCTCAAAGTAGCCACCCTTTGCTCTGATTACTGCTTTGCATTCTCTTGAGCTTCAAGAGGTAGCACCAGAAATGGTTTTCCAACATTTTTGAAGTCTCAAGGAAATTTCAATCGAACGCAACTGGACTTGGTAATTTGTCTTGGAAACGTTTCACCTCTTATCCAAGAGGCTTCATCAGTTCATGCTCGCCGCTAACCAGGCTGGGACTGGTCCAACTAACTGGTGTGGAGACTCAGCTATTTGACCTCTTGGAGGGCTTTTACCAGACTGATTATGTCAATGGATCCTTTGTGCTCTACGTCTTAACGACGGTCGTTGGCGTGTCGCCTATTGGTGGAGGTTAGGTTTCGGCTTCATTAGTGCCCTATTGTGTTATAACGACAGTCGTCGGAGTCGCAGTTGTTTTTCTTATTAGAGGTTAAATTGTTGAATCTCCTGGGTAGGGATGAAAGGGTAGGGCTGGATTAATGAAGCAATCCTGTAAAATTTCTAACATGGAATATTCACGGATCTAGTTCCAGAGAAAAAAGAATCAAGATTTTCAACCATCTTAAAAGATTGAAGGCAGATGTCGTCTTACTACAGGAGACTCATAAATCAAGCTCAACTGCTAATGATTTAAAAACACCGGAGTATCCTAATATATTTTCTTCATGCTATAACTCTAGACAACGAGGAGTAGCAATATTAATAAATAAAAATACAAATTTTAAAGTAATAGACACAGTTACAGATCCAGAGGGTAGATTTATAATATTAAAACTATTTATACATAACCAAACGTTATGTATAGTTAGTGTATATGGTCCAAATGTTGACGACCCCTCATTCTTTCATACTTTCTTCTCGGTTTTGGCTAATCACATGGATTGCTCACTTGTTCTTGGGGGAGATTTCAACTTTGGACTAAATGAAGAAATAGACAGGCTCAGTACAGCAGGGACTCAGCGCAGCTGGCAATCAATAGATAGTTAAACAGTACATGAGCGATTAGGGACTCTGCGATGCATGGCGATCGCTTCATCGCAACGACAGAAAATACACTTTTTACTCAAATGTCCATCATTGTTATTCTAGATTGGACTATTTCTTAGTCAGCAGCTCACTGTTGAATGACATTTCAGACACTGAGATACATCCTATAGTTATTAGCGATCACGCTCCTGTTTCTTTAAATTAAGCAAATAGAATAGCAACCCTTCAATATAAAAATTGGAGATTTAATACATCATTACTTAAGGATAGAGAATTTATTAAATATATTGAAAAAGAATGGGCTTCATACATGGAATTTAATGATCTCCCTGGTATGTCGCCATCAACTCTCTGGGAGTCAGGGAAAGCTGTGATTAGAGGTAAAATAATTTCATTCTCATCAAATAAAAAGAGAACAGAAAATAAACATATTCAGGAATTAAAAGAAACTATCAAATCATTAGAAGCTTCCCTGAATAAAGAGAGCTTAAGCAGAATACGGAAATCAAAATTAGAATTAAATGAAATTATTAATAAACGGACACAGTTCTTAATCCAAAGACTTCGAATAGAAAACCAGTTATCGTCCCATTTCTCTTATCAATGTTGATCTTAAAATAATTTGCAAAGCTCTTGCAAGAAGGATTGAGAAAAGAACACCTCTAATAATCCATCCTGATGAAACAGGTTTTATAAAAGGTAGGCTCTCTTCCACAAATTCACGTAGATTAATAGATTTAATAGATTATTCCTACTGTAAAAACGTCCAAACCAATATATTATCTTTAGATGCAGAAAAAGCATTTGATAGAGTTAACTGGAAATTTTTATTTGCAACCTTACATAAATTCGGGTTCAGTAATTCTTTTGTAAACTGGTTAAAAATATTATACAGCTAACCAACAGCATGTATTAGAGCTAATAATCAAACATCATCAAGGTTTTTCCTTCAGAGAGGTACCAGGCAGGGATGTCCACTTTCTCCCTCCCTCTTTGCTATTTTTATTGAACCATTAGCAGCAGCAATCAGGGAAAATAATAATGTTAAAGGTATACAATGCAACAAAATAGAACATAAAATCAGTTTATACGCAGATGATGTACTAATCTTTCTACAGCATTCACAAACTTCCTTCTCTCAGGTAATTGAGTTAATAAAATCTTATTCAAGAGTTTCAGACTATTCCATAAATTGGTTAAAATCTACAGTCCTTCCAATCAACTCTTCTTTCCAGGGTCCCGTTGCTGTGCAACTCTGGTCGGGAAATATTACATATCTAGGTATCCATATCTCACCAAGACTGGCAGACTTATCAAAGCTAAACTACGTCCCACTTTTAAAAAAAGTGGAAGATGATCTGGCAAGATGGAAAACCCTTCCAATATCACTTATTGGAAGGGTAGCTACAATAAAAATGATGGTTTTGCCTATAAATCAATTATTTATTCTCAATGATCCCAAGCAAACCATCACCTGATTGGTTTAGATCTCTGGACTCTTCTGTCTCTAAATTTCTTTGGAAAGATAAACCCCCATGTATCAGCTTAAAAACACTGCAGAAGTCCAAAGATAAAGGAGGTCTAGACCTACCAAACTTTCGTCATTATTTCTTAGCCAACAGGCTCCAATACACATCAAGATGGGTAAAACACAGTTATATCGATGAGTGCTGGGTAGATGTAGAACAGACACTATGCAATAAGATAAAACTTTCAGATCTACCTTTTGTTAGCTCAAATATAAAACAAAATGAATGTTTTAAAAGTATTAGTATCAGCTCCTCTCTGACAGCTTGGTGGGAATTTCTTAAAATGACAGAGACCTTACTAGTCCCATGCAGGCGTACACCCATCTGGAACAACCCGGATATCTTACAAAAAAAATGCATGATCAACTTTCCAAACTGGAGTTGTAAAGGAATTGAATACCTGGAGCATATATTTGATGGAACAGACTTTATCCCATTTAATACATTGGTTACACAATACGGAATTAACAAGAATAAATTCTTAGAATATCAACAAATTAAATCAATTATAAAAAATAAATTTAGGCTCAATACAGTTGATTTACAAATTCCAGGAAAAGTTTTAGACTTTCTTAATCTTAACCCTCCCAAACTGCTAACTAAAATATACAAAACATTAAATAGAATAGATGAATCTATAGCCCTTACTATTTTAAAATGGGAGATGGACTTGTCCATCTCATTTGACCGAAACCTCTGGTCTCAGATTTCCTTAAGAACCTTTAAATTTCTTAAAAATCCTAATCTACGATTAATACAATATAAAATCCTTCATAGAGTGCATTATACAGGCCAACGGATGTTCAAGATGGGTTTTACGCCATCTAATACCTGTTTACAATGTACAAGCAATCTACCAGACAATTATATTCATGCTCTTTGGTTCTGCCCACCTGTCAAGAAATATTGGTACCAGATATGTGAAGACCTATCAAAGTGTCTGAAATGTAATATCACACCTTCTCCCACAGTTTGCTTGCTGGGAAATTTAGATGAAGTTACCATGGATACAAAGTCTATGCAATTAATTCACATTGCCTTATGCATCGCTAAGAAAAATATCCTCTTGAACTGGAAAAATAAAAATACTCTGAATATTAATCAATATAGAGATCTCCTTCTGGATTACATTGGTCTAGAAACGGCTTCTGCCTCCACATCTGATCAATCTTTCTGGTCTCCCTTGATCAGCTCCATCACCTAGTGGGGTCGGGCCCTTGATTTTGTTCTGTGGGACACGATTGCCGATGTGGAGTTTAAGGTTTGTTGGTGACTGCTAGGGGTCCTCGGGGTTGGGTCCGCTTGCGGTTGGGGCGGTAGGTGCCGTGAATCTCGCCTGGGGTTGGACTTTGGGGGCTTTGTGTGGTGACTCCTAGTGGCTGCATGCGGCGCCTTAGGGGGGTCGTGCTGGTGGACAGTGGTTACTGGCCTGGTGCTGTGCTGCTCTGGGGGGGGTCTGGGCTGGGCCTGGGGGCTCTGGGGCGGCGTGCCCCCCGGCCTGTGGCCCTGGCCGGGGCTTGGCCGGTGGGGGGGCCGCTGTCGCCGGTGCCGGCTGGGGAGGGGGCTGTGGTCGGCCGGTGGACGGTGGGCGCTGCTGCCTTTTCCATCTCCCTGGGCTGGTTCTTGTCGCTGGCTCCCCGATGGTCCCTTGCCTCGCCTGCGCAACGGGGTGTCAGCGGGTGGCCTTGGCGGGTGGCCGGCATCTCTGGGCCCGATCAGTCAAAGTGGCACTGGACATGGCTCCTGGGTCTCGGTCCAAGCACTCTGCGGGGTGCTGGGGTGTGGGCCCTTTGACCGGTGCTGGTCGGCCTCTGCGGTGGACTGACCGGGTGGTGGGGTTTGGGCTGGTGGTTGGGGATGCTGGGTTCGGTTGCCTCCTGGCCATCGGGCGGTAGTAGCAAGGCTGGAGGGTGTCGGCCTGGGGTGTTGGCCGCCTGGGGCTTCGGTCTGCTCACCTGCCAGGCACGGCATGTCCGGGGTATCCGAGTTAATGCTGTGCCGGGTTCCGGCCTCAGCGCGGGGGCCCTCGGGCGCTGGCGGTGCTTGGGGCCTCTCTTGTTGACGGGGAGGCTTTTACCATCTAGCACGGGCATTCTCCCGAACGGGGTGCGCTTGGGACGGCGGGTGGGTACGGGGGGAGGGTGGCCTAAACTCAGCCTGGGTGTCTAGTGTCCTGTGTTTTATTAGTAGTTTGAATGTTGGGAGGGATATAGGTCTGCCCCTGGGGTGGGCGGATGGCCTGGGCCCTCATGGGGCTCGGAGGGGCCGCTGCCGTGGGCCCTGACTTGATGTGCTGGGGCCTCCCGCCCATGGTGGATCGGCTGAACGGGGGTGCCTATTGGGGTCAGCAGGGGAGCTGGCTCCCTGGGGTTGGCATCGTGTCACCCCAGTTATTTCCTCCCCATCCCCATTTGCCTCTGTCCACCTGCTCCTTCATTCTACCATTCACAAGGCCTTGGGACGTGGGCACGTCACTGGGGTGCGGGATGGAGTTTCCGTCTTCTCTACCCTGTGGCGGCCTGGGTCCCAATTTTATTGAGCAACTTAGATACTTACACTTGCAACATTTACAAGACACACACACATGTAGGGACCTGGCGGTGGGTGCGCCTCGGCACTAGAGGCGGGGCCCCTTATATGGGGCCTCGCCTGTGTCGCCGGTACCCACTGTTTAAATGCATCTAGACACTGAGGGCCCGGGGAGGGAGATGGGGGTACCTGGCAGTATCCCCATGTCCCACCCCTCTGTTTTAAGTGCACATTAGAACAACACGCAACAACACCACAATTGAGCAGGGGGAGAGAGGCAGGGGGTCTTTCCACACCCCTGTTCGTTGGACCATCAGGGGTTGGAGCCCGGGGAGATTATCAGGTCGTCTGGTCGGGGACCTAGGCTAGTGGGCTACTCTTGCTGGGGTGGGGGCCTTGGCGGTCTGCTTGTCCCCGTCCTGGTCGGCAAGGGGTCCGTCTCCCGGGTGCAGGGGCAGGGTGCTCTATCGGGGCGTCTGTCCCTGGGCCTGGGAGTATAGAGTTTGTATGGGGTGTATGAATGAGTGTACAGCGTCCTTTTTTCATGTGTCCTGTATATGTAAGAATGTGTGCGCACGAGAGGGAGGGTACCTATGAGTGTCTCTGTCTATGTCTACTTGTCAGGTTGGGTGTTTGGCTGCCCTCTGGCCTGATGCATCTTCTTCCCCTCCGTCACTCCCCGTCGGTGATGGATGGTCCTGCCCACTGGTCGATGATGGCTTTCGATGCCTGGGGCCGGGGGTCCCGGTTGCGGTCCGGCTCGGTCCTGGTGCATGCCTAGCTGGTCCTGGGTGGGCCGGTGTGTCGGGCGGCCGACATCCTCCTTGGATTGACTGGGGCACCTCTTATGGGGGTGCCGGGTTTGTAAGTAGGTTGGTGCCGTCCGGATGATCGGTGGGGACAGTGCCCGGCGCCCAAGCTCCTGCCAGTTCCATGAGTTCTACTGCTTGGTCGTACATCCGCTGTGGCTTTACTGTGGCTCCCTGGCGTGTGGGTGTGTGTGTGTGGGGGGGGGCGGGTTGTTGACGGTGGGTATTGGTCTGGGGTGGCGGCGGTGGCGTGTATTGTCCGTCGATCGGCTGCAGGGGACCCCTCTCGGCGGGTCCCTGCTCAGGGCCCTGCTGGGGGACGGGGTGCCCCTGATCCCCGTGGCCTCCGGGTCCTGTTCCGGGCCCGCCCTGGCGTAGCCGGTTTCCAGCGGAGCCCGTGGGATCGTCCCTGCGATCTCTCGGGGCCCCAGCATTGCGGCTGCTTGGTGTTCCCCTGGGGCTTCCATCTGTTCCTCTCGATCGGCCCTGCGCTGGTCCGCCTGCGGCTCCTGCGCTCTGTGGGACTCTTGATGCATTCGTCTACTGCCTCCTTCATGTCTGTGTCCATACCTGTAGGACGGATTGACGGTTCCTTACACCAGCGATCAATCACTTGCATGGGGACACCTTATTCAGACCTGCATGCTCGCACACACACATAGGTGTTGGGACATTGGTGTGGACGGACATATCTAGAGTTGAGGTTATTGTCATTAGTTAGCTTTTACCAGGAGCTTAACAGAAACATTAGTATTGTGTTTATTAATCCATGCTTTTGTGTAGTGATTGTGTAATTCTTTATTTTTATTACTGGATCTGAACTATTGGTGTGGTTCTGTTCAGTTCGTTGTTTTTGTTTGTTTTGTTTTACCCCTTCTCTGGCATCCGGCAGAGGTGGAGGACTGGGATGTTATCTTATGTTCTTTGTTTGCCTCCTGTCTTGTGTCGTCAATTCGCGCCTCTGCTGGTGCGGTTTCTTTTCTTCCCCTAAATCTGTTGAGCTTTTACTTGGTACTCAGACACCAATTCTGAGTGGCAAACTGCTAGACAGGACACGTAAAAAAAAAATTATAAAAAAATGAAGCAATGCGGCATGGAGTTGATCAGTCTGTGGCTTTGTTCAGGTTTTATGAGAGCCCATGCTGCTCTGACAGAGGCCTTCAGCTCTTCTGAATTGTTTGGTCTGGCAAATTACATCTTCACAATTAGCCCTATCGATTTTTTATGGAGCATTGAGCCTGGGCCATGGTTCTTAAACCAGGTACTGGTAGCTTTGGCAGTGTGTGCAGGTGCCAAGTCCTGTTGGAAAATCAAATCTGCATCTCCATAAAGTTGGTCTGCAGCAGGAAGCATGAAGTGCTCTAAAACTTCCTGGTAGACGGCTGTGTTGATCTTTGACCTCAGAAGACACAATGGACCAACAACAGCAGATGACATCAACACCAGCAGATGACATTCAGGCCACGTCCACACTAAGCCGGGTAATGCCTTAAGCGTATAATTATTTAGTCTACAGCCCCCTATCGTCTAATCTAACCCGGCGTCATTTAAGGTCTGTGGCCGGATAACTATTAGCCGGGTAAGAGGGCCGTGTAAATCTTAATTCAACGGCTACACGAGCTAGTGTGGACAGCTTCCCCGGATAATGAAAGGAAGTGGCGTCAATGAATGCTGCGTCAATAACAATACGACAGTACAGACAAAGACAACAGCGAAGAGTAATAAATCGATCTCGTCGTCTGTCCACACCAAAAACTCTCTCCTCTTCTGAGCAGCTATTGTTCTCTTTGGTTAACGGGACAAGCAGATATGTACTGTGCTGTAGAGCTTCTTGTATATTATGTAGGCGCTGGCGTCACGTAGATTATACGCGTTTTTTGTGCGTCTTTTCGCGCATGCGCAGTATTTGCACAGGTCGGTATGGGATTGCCCAATCATGGGACCTTAAACGGGGCGTAAATGCTCGTGTTGAGTGGATAATGTTAGGAGTCTAACTCCCCATATAACCTTATCGGCTTAGTGTGGACGTAGCTTCAGTTCAATTCACTTTTATTTATATTGTACCAATTCACAACAAATGTCATCTCAGGGCACTTTAGTACAAAAGTAATTTCAATACAATTATACAAACATTCCAATTAGTCAAGAGTTTTCTATGTAAGGAATCCCAGTAGCTTGCATTAAGAAGTTGACATGGGTTTGGGTCCCATTGATGCAGACCTGTAACCACAGCAATCCATTCAGCAATCCCTCATACTGACTGGATGAGGGATGAGGCACCTGTGGCTGTAAACCATCACTGACTGAGGAAACTTTAGACTGGACCTCAAGCAACATGGATTATTTGTCCATCCTCTCTTCCTCCAGACTCTGGTACCTGAACTTCCAAAGGAAATGCAAAATTTACTCTAATCAGAGAACATAACTTTGGACCACTCAGCAGCAGTCTAGTCTTATTTGTCTTTAGTCCATTTAGTCTCTTGGTCTAGAGTGGCTTGACACAAGGAATGCGACAGCTGAAACCCATGTCTTGCGTCTGTGTGTGTGGTTCTTGAGGCACTGACTCCAGCTGCAGTCCACTCTTTGTGAATCCCACCTTGTGCAAGGTGTCAATGGTCGTCATTTTGAAAACTGTCAGTCTTTGAAATGATTGTTTAGCCTACAAAACTAGACTGACCATTTAAAGGCTTTTGCAGGTGTTTTGAGTTAATTACCTGGTTAAAGCGTGGCACCAGGTGTCTTCAGTATAAAACATTTTCACAATATTCTAATTTTCTGAGATACTGAAGTTGTCAGTTATAATTATAAAACTTAAAATAAATAAATTTGAAATATTTTGGGCTGTGTGTAATGAATAAATTTAATACACTCTTTACTTTTTGAATGTAATTACTGAAATAAATACAAGTTTTAATGATATTGTAATTTCATGACCAGCACCTGTAGGCATTCTCGGCGCAGTGTGATTTAGGAAATGCATTCTATATTAGTTTATCACTGAAAAAAAAAAAAAATTCTCAGAAATTCTAACCTAACGGTAATTAACACTCTAATAGCCATAAACCTGACAGGTATGCTGATTTCGCCTTTTTGTCCAGAGACACATCATAATTGACTACACACTCAAAACATCTGCACCTGCTGTTTATTTATTTACAATGGAGTGGGTACTAATCTTACTGGAGTGCAGTTGATAAAATACAATAATGTACAATACCCCAATGATAATTACATAAATAACATAAAAAAAAAGAAATTGATGTAATTCAAAATACATACAAAAGACAGCTGTATTTAACTTGTAAATTTCCAGCCCTCGATCAGATACCTAAAACATTAAGAATCCATTCGAAGCTAGAATTAGATTTTAATGGGTTTGCCAGTTGTCTAATATTTTTAGAATCAATTCAATTCAGTTTATTTATATAGCCCCAATTCACAACAGATGTCATCTCAAGGCACTTTACAAGAAAAATCATTTCAGTACAATTCCAATAGGTTAAGTTTTCTATGTAAGGAATCCCAGCAGATTGCGCTGAGTCATCGATGTGAGGTTGTGCCCGGATCATGCAGACTCCAACCAAAGCTATTCCTTAGCAATCCCTCATACTGAGCAAGCATGTAGCGACAGTGGAGAGGAAAAACTCCCCTTTGACAGGAAGAAACCTCCAGGAAGAACCAGAACCAGATCCTGGCTCAGTACACGCGGTCATCTGCCATGACCGTCTGGGGATCTGAGAAGACAGAGAACTGACACAAATTAAGATGATTTATTCCATTTCTGAGAGGCTCTGTAGACATCAGATTTTTGCAGGAAGTGCTTGTAAGATCATTTTACCATTATTTTAATACATTTAATAGAGGCCGTGAAAAATGGTGGTGTATTTCAACAATATCAGTAGAACATGGACATTAGAGGGTGACGCGGGAATCAATTGTCGCTCCCGTCCCGTCCCGATCCCAAAAAAATACTCCCGTCATGTCCCGATCACGTGACAGCCCCCCAAAAAAAATCTTGTCCCGAAAAAATTCCGAGAGAAAGACTATCGTCCCGACCCGAATCCCGGAGATTAGTAACTTACCTCCTATGGCGCTAGCTCCCCCCGCCCCCCTTTAGACCATAGCCTAGCACAGTATCAAAGATCATCTATTTAGCTTTATCCACCATCTTTAACCATATCCTAGTTTTTCTTTTTTTTTCTTTCTTTAACCATATCCTGCATTCTCGTTGTTTTGCCACCTTACCATGTCATGAATGGACTCGATTCGTCTGACTACCAAACTGTTAAGATACACGCATTTTCAGTCGGATATCATATGCTTACCAGTTTATCCAGGTGGTGTAGCAACAACGTAGCAGTTTCAGTTTTGGTGCGTGCAGTGTAGTAGACCCGATGGAATTGCATTTTGCAGCGGAGTTAATAACCACACACATTGGCACTGCATCGCAGCGTCATTTTTTAAAGCTAATTCCCTGATATCTGACAATATAAATGTAAAAAACCAAAAAAAATAATAATAATAATTTCCGGTTTCCCGTCCGATCCCGTGGATTATTTCCTGTCCCGTCCCGATCACGTTACCAGCAGTGAAATTGACTCCCGTCCCGCGGGAATCCTGCAGGAATCTCGTGACCCATGGGAATCCCGAAAAATTGTCACCCTCTAATGGACATCTCAGGACTGCGAGCAGCCTTATTTTTGGACAAACTGCACCTTTAGCCAGTTAGACTCTGGAATATGCTTGCATTGAGCAGGAGCAACATAAGCACAACGCACACATTACGTGTATTAATGATAACCAAAAAATATTATTCACACACATTCTAGCCTGATAGTAGCCATAGATTTGACCATCGTTTCCTTTCCTTTCCTTTTTTTTTTGCCAAGGACGCACCATGAATCCACTGCACTTATTCCCTCTCTCTCTTTGACTGTAACACAGTGCATGGGGACAAAGGCTGGCACACACAGACGCAATTGCAAAGTCCTAATTTGAATACTGATCCTTGTGTCTTATGAATTGCTCAAGCAATCTTAGTAGACTACCCACAAATGAAAGACAACCTATGTTGCAATTTTTTTGCAGTGCGTGCAATATTGCTCTCTTTATTTGGAATTGTGATGCATCTGGCCCCTGAGCTTTAACAAAGCTAATTTAAGTAATTTCATAATAAATAGCTGAACTTTCTAACAGATCAATTTGAGATTTGGTTTCAAATGTAACCAAATGTTTGGTTTTAGCTTTTTGTTTTCTGCTGATCATTAGAACTGGAATTTAAATTTGATGGAGGCCAGGCAACTTCTGGGAGATGATGGGAGTAGAATTACTGTCTGGTTCCCTTCTACATCAGATGTCTGTGACTACCAGTTAGGAGTCAATGGGCAGCATACATCCAGTATGAGTCCATGTCCAAGTACAGTTGTCCAAGTTTTGGTTTTAATCTGTGTCCCAAACCTAATTTGTGCCTTTCGCTTGTCAGAGAAGTTACCAAAGGGAGAATAATTTGCTGTAGTCTAGTCAGTTAAATTGAAGAACAATGTGGTGAGCGCTGTACGTCTCTGCTCGAAGCTGGGCTTGACCGGTGTTTTCTAAGAACCAGTTTCTTCCCCGCCTATAATGTGATGCAACCAAGATGTTGGGCGGGATACAGTGTTAGTACTTGGGAGAAACAATCAACCAACGTTTTGATTTGAAACAAAGGAAGCCAGAAATGAGCAGAGTTGGTCCATCCTGGTCAGAGCCTGTGTTTTCTAGCTTTCTTGTCATTATCCCAGCTGCAGAACAAATTGGAGTGATCAAATCAAACAAAGCTGTGTTTCTACAGCTGAGTCATCAACGAAGTAGGAAAGGAACGCCACAGATCGGGTAAGTGTATAGGCTACAGCCTACCGCCTTATTCATGTATAAACTTGAGATTATAGTCCCCTTCTAGTGGATATGTATTGCTACATGTTAGATAACATGTGTGATGTGTTACACAACTATAAGTTGCTAAAACAAGCATGACACTATTTGTAATGTACCGAACCGTTTGTCTGTCTAAAATCAGCTGTTATAGTGTTATGTGAAAAGGAATATAATAATATTATTGTGTTATTATTAACAGAATTGATAGGTAATCGAAAGCCTGCAGTGTCCCATGGCAGCACATGTATGGAGTAATTTACGCTTTCATCTAGGCTATATATAATAATTAAGTTGATTCATTATTAACTACATTTAGTCTTTTCTCACTTTACACAGGTGTGTGGAGGTGGTACGCTGGAATATCTGCAGAAGTGCGTGGAAAGGCTGCAGGAAGACGGTGAAACGAGGAGCGACTGACATCAGTTTTTGTTTAAGTTTCCAAAGAAATTAGGAATAAAGCACAGCAATAATAGTAATTGCTTAACATATAATCATAGTTTTTTTTTTTATTAAGTCTTTCCATGTTGAGAACAGTGTTTTTGTTTCCATTTCAAAAGAATTGCATTCTGCTCCGCAACACACTGTAATATCCGACTGGGAAAAATATGGATGCAACCATATAGAGATAACTGATAATCAGTTACATTTTCATCAGTAACTTTTGGGCAGAAATGTAATTTAAAAGCTTCAACACACTTGCACTTGAGATTATTGAAGAATTAACTTATTCTTCATACCACAAATAATTTTTTGTTCTAGCTCATTTGTACTTTCTTGGTGAAAAAAAATCAGATCAGTTATTTTGCTCATTTCTTAAAATAATGACATTAAGTTGTATTTATTTTCATCCATCTTATTTAATGCCAATGTGGAGCTGTGCTTCATGCCTCTGTCAGCTCCCAGTGCAGTTCAGAGTTCAGAGCAGACTCTACTTGCTTAGGAGGCTGAGGTCATTTGGACTCCAAGGGGCGCTGAAATGACATTCTATGACTCTATGGTGGTTTCAGTCATTTTTTACAGTGATGTAATTCGGAGGAGTAGTTCATCTCCAGCTGATAGGATAGGAGGTTGTATAAACTCATCGGGAAGGCCAGCTCTGCTCTAGAGCGCCCCCTGGATCCAATGCAGGTGGTGGGAGTTGGAAGGCCTCTAGTGAAAATAACATCTCTACTGGACAGCCCCCCCCCCCCCCCAAGCATGGAAATGTTGCTAAACTGCAGAGCTCCTTCAGTGACAGACTGCTGCATCCTAGATGCTTGAAGGAACGTTTCCGCAGGTCCTTCCTCCTTGCAGCTATTAGACTGTACAATCAAAACTGCTCCCAACAAATATAGAATCTTTACATCAGCACTAATCAGAAGAACAACACTACTGCTATAACTCGCACATTATTTTTCATAGACTATATACACTTAATTATTGGAAGTTAGACGTTTACTTTTTAATGCACAGACCTTTTTGTAGCTATCCTAATTATTTAAACTTCTTACAGTATCCTGCTCTCTTTGCACACTACAATCTGGAATTACCACTTTATCTGTACCTCACCTTAACTGTACAGTACTCTGTATTTGTAACTATTGTACGGTAAATATTTTTTCTTCTGTAAAAATTGTTTGTTTCTGTTCTGCGTTCTGTTCTGCTTATGTCTTTTTTTGCGCTGCTGATACCACCAAACTTCCCCCTGTGGGAAAATTAAAGGATTGTTCTATTCTATTCTGTTTATTTTATTATATATATATATATATATTCTCGCATCTAATACTTACATGCTTGGGGCAGTGACCCCCAAACTGGAGGAATGGGCCAGACCCTCAAGCTCCCAGGCCGAGCTTGGAACAGGAAAACACCGCCCACACAAAATGATTATTATCTAGTAGACATTCTCGATGTTCTAAGGCTGAACGTAAACTTGTTTTTTAACCTCATGTTGACGCAAGCAGCGAATTGCATCTTTTATCTGCTTTGCATGTAGTACTGAAGAATCCCGCTAGGGGGCAGAGTACAGACTCAGACCAGATAATAACAGAATAAAGGATGACAGAAGTATCATAGATGGTATGTAAAACATATGTACCGTTTTTTAAAAATGTCTTTTCTACTAGGTTTGCTGCCGTTGACCGCGTTTACCTACAGCTTGTCAAATAGCGCTCAACACCTCACCCCCCACCCCCCCACTGGTTCCTCACAGTAGCGCTTGTAAAAGATCTGCTGTTCGGTTCTCGTCTGACCTTTTAAAGCTGATAAACTTCTAAACTACAGACGTGACTACTCTTTTTGGAATTATTTCATCAGCATTGTGTGTTTCGCTCTGATTACTCCTGGCAACAGCTGCACTTAGTTAAAAACGTTACTTTTTACCGCTGAAACACTTATCTACATTAAACGTTCCAGCAATTGTCTGAACTATTCAAGGGCATAGCATTATATTAAAAATTTATATCACGAAAGTAATTACCGGTTTTCGGAGAGGGCGGTATACCGCCCAGGCCTAGCGGGCACTCCATGTGCGGGGGCCAAAAGCTTGGTTTATGCTTGCCGCATGAACATTCCGCGCGAAAACGAGACGTGCGGAACCGGACGAGACGCCTTCGAGCAGCGTTTGTACTTTCTGTAGCTTTTCCCTGCTGAGAACCAATATTCTTGATGACTGTAGGGGGCGGCGTAGGGCTCTACGGCATGCATACAACACTACACCATAGTAGAAGTAGTAATCACTGTTGTTTACAAGATGGTGACACCCGTGAGCTTAAACAGAGCTGAGCTTTTATGGTATTTACTTAGGAAAAAGGACGAAAAAGGAGGGTGTCCACTCGTCCATTAAAACACAGTTCAATACAGTGCTCTCTATCGGCCGAATCAAAAAGATCTCTATTTAAGAACCTCCGGCAATATGAGCTCTTGCCAGTCTGCCATGTTTTTCCGCCCGGGACCGTCCACGTACTTACAATTTTTCCTAGGTGCGCAGTGCGGAAATTGTGGGGCGGGAGGAGGCCGCGTGGAGAGAAGCGGTTAATGAAATGACGTAATTTGGCCGCATGGAGCTGTGCGGACCTCGCGGACGCGGCAAGCATAAACCAAGCTTTAGTCCTCGACGTGGTTGTCCCAGATTTGAGTCCCATCCCCGACCTTTGCTACTTGTCTGCCCCAACTTCTCTCCCCCTAAACAAATCTGTCCACTTTCAAATAAAGGCTGCTGTGGCCCAAAAAAACTTGCCAGGCATTTACAGCACATCACAGTGGAAATCCTCCATTGGCCTGGAGGAGGAAGCGAACACCACATTGATATCCACCATACCAGCATCTAATAAAACAAATAATTGTCAGAAACAAATATAACTAGTGCTAAGGAAGGCATTGTCTCTGCAAACTAGTCACTGCTCTTTGTACCTTCTTGCTGTTGATGGAGCAGCAAGATCATGTTCTGTGCACATATTTTCAAATCCAGAAAAGTGTGGAAGCACGGAAGAAGCATTTGAAGGGTATAATGAACTACTCTCTTGTTAAAATCTGTTCACGATGCCTCCTTTCCTCTACACAGTTTGGCGTAGCCTTTACAGTTGCATTAGAATTCTTTAGATGATGATGATGATGATGATGATGATGATGATGATGATTATAAGGCATTGTAACTGAGCAGGATAACAGACCAGGTGGAGCTTCTATGGAGAGAAAAAACAAGGTTAACAGCCAAAATAACAGCAAGAAATACAACTGAAGAGTAGTAGACGAGTAGACAATCTGTCCTCCACCAGTTGTATTCCATATGCTGATACAATTTTTTTTTGAAGTAGTGTGCTCAACTGCACCTTTAAAATCATTTTAAAACAAAAAGCCTCTGTTAATTGATAATAATAATAATCGCTTTCCAGCTTTACACGTAACAGAATTTTGAAATTAACCAAATCCCTTAGTTTTAAGATATTTGATTTAATAAAAAAATTATGTGTATATTGTTATGGAAATCAATATCAAAATTAAATTGCAATGTTGTTTAGAAAAAAGGACTCAAAATGACTTGAAATTTTACAATCAAGACTTGAGACTTGCAAAGCAATGACTTGGTCCCACCTTTGCCTAGATCATGAAATTATAACATATGATCATAAAAGTATTTTCAGAAACAGATCCTGTAGGAATCCTCCTGTAAATGCTACATCATATTAGGTCCTGTTTTGTTCAAATGTTCTTATGTTGGTGATATTGAGGTTAACTTGAAGCGTGTTACCAAGTTACATTTTCTACCTCTGATGTTTAGAAAATCCCCCTTTATTCCATAATGGTGCTGACAGTATTCAGCTGACAGGCACAGAGACAGACACAGCAGCGCTCTGTGGAGACACGGCTTTAGAGAAGCCAGCAATCAGCACAGATCAGAGAAACCATGTTTAATAATGCTGAGAGGTGAAGAAAACAGAGATATCGAAAGACAAACCTTCCCCTTACTTGAAGATCCTTTGTTGTTAATATGGATTAAAGGGCTAGCTGTGAACTGACTCAGATCTGATGTGGGGTTTTTGGGGAGGTGTTTCTCTTTTGTTTTGTGGTTTGGTTCAGGAAAAGATGCTGCAGACGGAGAATGGAGTTGATAAGCTCTTTCAGGTCTTATTTCAGGCTTTCAGCAGTGGATTACATGAGTGAAGAAGTTCTGAGGATAGATTAACCTGAACTAAAAATCCAAATGAAAGAGGAAGAAGGGACCAGATGAATGAGAAGTGTGTGCACTGTGGCAGAAATTGTTTAGTCTACCTTGAAATATGTTCTGAAGAATTGGACAACATCCCAGGCATTTGTTTGCTAATCTCCCCCACATATTTAATTTTTTCCCTTTATTTCTCATTCACATTCAGAGGTGCTGTTGGATTGAGAGGGAGGAGTAACAGATAGGCACAAGCGCTTTGAAGGAGGATCTACACTCCAACGTTTTCTAGAAATGTTAATGACAGCATAGTCTCAGCAGTCCTGCGTGACAGGATTCTACCTGAGAATAATTAACCTTGTAATGGACCTAACAAGATTCTTTCTGCTCTTTGTCCTCTTGTTTTATGGCATTTTTTCACCAGCGTTGGGGAACCAAACAGGAAGGATCAAGGTGGTCTTCACACCCACTATCTGTAAAGTGACCTGCATAGGAAGCAGATGTCACAACAACTGTGAGAAGGGAAACACCACCACCATCATCAGTGAGAATGGCCACACCACAGACACGCTAACAGCTCCCAACTTCAGAGTCGGTAAGTCATCCCAACTCACACACACCCACACTATGTTTTGCTATTAGTAGCGAAGACCTTCATTGACTTTAGTGACTGTACTATGCCCAATCCAGCAAGACTACCCCCTTTCCTAGGCACACACGTACAATTACAATAGCTAACTGAATGCTCTTCATGTAGCAACAACTGTCCAACTAAGTGAAACTGATCATAAAGGAAGATTGAAGTTTGTACTTTACACTACAGGTTCTAGTGTAAGATTTTCCTATTCAGGTCACCAGTTAAGTCTTGGTGCATCTCTATTTGAATTAATTCATTTTCTATCCCAAAAGAATTAGCTTTCAGAAGAATTAATCTTAAAGGAGTCATGACTATTCCACTACCTGAAAGCCTAAGCAGCAAGTGTCCTGGGTGCAGAGAGCCATGCTCCATCACAAATGTAAGATAGCCAGTAAAAGAGCAGCTGCAGTTCACCTGTGTTTTTACGTTGCAGAAGTCAACATACATGCACATGTCAGATTTCTGCACAGTAATGAATTCAAGGAGTATAACAAGTATATCAAGAAGTAGAAAAGGGGTGGCACATTTACAGAGTAGTTCAGTACATATCTTATTGTCTGGCTGGTTGTTCTGTAAATCTGATTGTCTTTCTGTCCATCAACATTCCAAACATTTGGAAACAGAGTGCTGTAGATACTAGCTTTATCTATACATTATTTTGTGGCACTGAGCACAAAAGAAAGAGCATGTTTTTGATTCTTGGTGGGAGTTGTGATTAGATCTTTCTGCTCTCTTTCCATCCATCGTGCCTTGTACCTTGACAGGTTGGGATAGATATATTTACAATTACACACCCACTTCAGTAGGTGTTGAGACCTTTAATGTTTAGTGTTGGCACCAGGGGTCATGTCAGCTGAATTTTTTTCTGTATTTGACTGGTGTTTTACAACACTGACCGAAAAATCTGAAGGCTCCCCATTATTTTTACAGATCAATTTTCACACTTCTGACCACTTGGTCCAAATGTTCAGATATTTTCAACTTTAAGCACGCAGTCCAGATAAATAAATCAATTAAAGATATGTTCATATGTTCAATGTATCTCACTGACCAGGAGCTAAATGCAGGCTGAAAAGTTTGAGCAGGAGCTTTGGAGCAGGACTGTCTGGTGAGGCAGGTTAGCCCGATGTGCTGGCATAAAATAAAGATCTGAATCTGCTCCAAACACCAGCACCTGCTGCTGCTTTCATCCCGCAGTCTCTCCTCCGATAGTTTATGGGTCAGGAAATGTTTGTTTCAGATAATTTTCTCGACTTCTGATTGGTTTAACTGGAGAAACCTTTCCTCATAAATTTTTTTTTTTTGGTAAAAGCGTGCTTAATCTCAGTTTCCAGTGTGGCAGCAGACAGGATTCAGACTCTAGATCAACATCTAATCCCCAATTAGAAATCGTCTGTCTAAGGCAAAAATCTACCCCCTCATGACAATAACCTCTGCAGAAATCACAAACAACGCCACACAGCTGGACGGAGCCGCAAGCCAGGAGCACTGCAGCTAACCGGATTAGAGCCATTGTTAATGGCAACTCGGAGGACTTTAAACGTTCATAAGGTCTGTTTGGGCAGAGGCAATTAGTTAAAGTAACTAATTTTAAAGGTTTTCCCTTTTGTGTTTAATGTTTAATAAATCTGTTTGAGTCACTCTAAGCGCCCCACGTGCGATGCAGAGGGCTACCTGAAAGCCGACGAGCTCAGGTGTTCGTCCACTTCATAACAAAGGTTGCTAATAATTGTTGAAACAGAATTAGGTTTAAATAGGTTGTTTAAGAACAGAAACTGATCTTATTAACTGTGTTTGAAGTTGTTTTTTTAATCAAATACTGGAACTAAACTGTTTACTTCGGTGACCAGTCCATGAATAGAAGTAATTCACTTGTACATTATTTAAATAGCGCCAGTTCACAACAAATGTCATCTCAAGGCACTTCACAGCAAAAGTCATCTCAATGCAATAATACAAACATTACAATAAGTTAAGTTTTGCATGTAAGGAATCCCAGCAGATTGTGTAGAGTCATCGGTGTGAGGTTGTGGCCGGATCATGCAGACTCCAACCATAGCAATTCCTCAGCAATCCCTCATGTAGCGACAGTGGACAGCGAAAACTCCCCTTTAACAGGAAGAAACCTCCGGCAAAACCTGGCTCAGTACGAGCGGTCATCTGCCACGACCGTCTGGGGGTCTGAGAAGACAGAAAGGAGACAGCATGGAGGATGCTCGGTGACTTTGAGCATCATCTGGACCAACGCTCCCCATCCAGCAGGGGGCATTATAGCTGAGCAGAGTACCAGACCGGGGTAGAGCTTCTATGGGGAGAAAAACACTGAGAGAAAACTGGGTTAACAATTGCATTAACATCAGGAAAAATATATCTGGAGAGTAGTAGAAAAGAAAAGTAGAAGGTGTGTTAGGGTCAGTTGAGTCTGAAAAAGGATATTTTTCCCCTAATTCTTAAGTCTATTAGCAATGTACGGTGTGAGGGAGATGGCGTTGAGGAGGGCTGCATCCTCCCCTCGCCGGATCGGGCTGAACACTCCATCTCCCTCTACTCCCTGCCTGGAAATCCAGGAGGAAAGATGGAGGTAAGTGTGTAAGTATTGTAGTGCTTATGCATCTCTCCTTGGTCATAGGACTGCACCCTCTCCAAAATCTATGTATTAGAGAGATAATATTATTGGTAAGTGATATAACTGGAGTAGATAAAGACCCGCTCCTCCGAAGACTCTGGCATTATTTACCTCGACGACCCCCCCGGCCGGTCCATTGACCGGCCAGTTTGGAATAGGGAGACGAAGGCAGTGCACTAACCAACGCACGTTGTCAGTAGCCTCTTTGTCCATCACTTTCTATCCTTAAAACCTGGTGTAAATCTGTTTCTGTCCAGATTCATGATTTGACCTTTGTTCAATTCTCTAATCATTTTATTCTGGTAAATTAATACATTACTGTTAGAAATTGGAGAGGGATTATAAGGTCTTGTGTCTATATAAGTACCTATAAGCTTTATCAAAAAGGAAGGTTTTAAGCCTAGTCTTAAAAACAGACAGAGTATCTGCCTCATGGACTAAAACTGGGAGCTGGTTCCACAGGAGAGGAGCCTGATAACTAAAAGATCTGCCTCCTATTCTACTTTTAGAAATCCTAGGAACTACCAGTAGACCTGCATTCTGAGAACGAAGTGCTCTGTTAGGAACATATGGAACAATCAGGTCTCTGATGTACGATACAGCTGATTATTAAGGGCTTTATACGTAGGGAGGAGGATCTTATTCTCTATTCTGGATTTAACAGGGAGCCAGTGGAGAGAAGCCAAAACAGGAGAAATGTGATCTCTCTTTTTAATATTTATCAGAACTCTTGCTGCAGCATTTTGGATCAACTGAAGGCTTTCCATTGCATTGCAACTTGTCAGACAGTTGCTTGAGATAGGCAATTTTTGAGTTCAGAGTTGGAGGGGTTGGAGTAGAGTGACTTCTTCATACCTGATGATGTTTTTTTTCTTGTTTTTGGTTGAAATTACTTCAGGTATGGTTCATGTATGTTTAGTGAACATCTTGAAGGTGACTGTGTACTGAAAGTTGGAAACTGAATCTGAACATCCCTTGAAACCACTTCAGCCATGTGGATGCCATGCATGGGTGTACTGTTGCATGGATTCAGCAAACTCTGTTTGAACCTGCCCGTGTTTTAACAAAGGATAGCTGAATATCAGAGCAGAACACACTGAATTCTGCTCTGACTCACCCAAAGTAATTATTGGGACTGGATATTTCTAGCTTTAAAATTGTTGTTTAACATGCATGAAAAGGGAGTTAATCTCTTTCTTGGATTGCTCCCTTAATAAATCATTTATACATTTTACATGACAAATGTATTACATTACTAGTGTCATTAACAAAAGATCTGTGACTCTGGATGTCACTATCACTTTATGGGTTTGCATCTTAATACATATGAAATGTATTGGCATCAAGAACTGAAAAATAAACAGTGAGAGATAAATTTGAAATTTATTTAAAGGATAACCCTTTGATATGTATCATCTTGTTTCTGAGGGGGGCCTTAAAACAAACAACAATAGAGACAACAAAATTACAATGTAGAACACATGACAATACTTCACATTCATACCAACATTCAGAAAGCGCACCATATCTATCTACTCTCATACCAGCCTTCTAAATACATTGATACAGGAAATATAGTTACAACACGTAACATACAAGTTCAGTACAGTTCAGTAAAATTAAGTTAAATGACAGCTAAAAGTGAATATAGTCAAAAGCAAGAGAATATTTTCTTCAAATAATCATATAATGATGCTCTGAAGTGATTAACTGAAGTAATAGATCTGATTACATTTGGTAAATTATTCCAATCTGATGGAGCTTTAAAGTGGAGCTTTAAAAATGAAAAACATATTACTTTGTTAATTTTAGGAACATTAAAAAAAATTGATTAGTGTTCCTCAAATAATATAAAGAGCTTAATTGAATTAAATATTGTTTTAGATATGAAGGATCATTTAAGAAATTGCATTTAAATATGAACTGAAGCCAGTTAAAATGTCTTCTTGAATTTTTTGGTAGGCAATTTAGGGATACATATGACAGTGGTTCAATTCACTTTTATTTATACACAGCCAATTCACAACAAATGTAATCTCAAGGTACTTTACAACGAAAGTAATTTCAATACAATTATACAAAAATTCCAATCAGTTAAGTTTTCTATTTAAGGAATCCCAGCAGATTGTGCTGAGTCATTGATGTGAGGTTGTACCCGGATCATGCAGACTCCAACCACAGCTATTCCTCAGCAATCCCTCATACTGAGCAAGCATGTAGCGACAGTGGAGAGAGAAAACTCCCCTTTAACAGGAAGAAACCTCCGGCAAAACCTGGCTCAGTACGAGCGGTCATCTGCCACGACCGTCTGGGGGTCTGAGAAGACAGAAAAGAGACAGCATGGAGGATGCTCGGTGACTTTGAGAATCATCTGGACCGATGTTCCCCATCCAGCAGGGGATTTTATAGCTGAGCAGGGTACCAGACCATGTGGAGCTTCTAGGGGAGAAAAATACTGAGAGAAAAAGGGGTTAACAATCGCAATAACAGCAGAAAAAATATATCTGGAGAGTAGTAGAAGAGAAAAGTAGAAGAGAGAAGAAAATTGGTTAGTCTGTCCTCCAACAGTGTAAACCTATAGCAGCATAACTAAGCCATTCTAACTATAAGCTTTATCAAAAAGGAAGGTTTTAAGTCTAGTCTTAAAAACAGACAGAGTATCTGCCTCACTAATTAAAACTGGGAGCTTGTTCCACAGGAGAGGAGTCTGATAACTAAAAGATCTGCCTCCCATTCTACTTTTAGAAATCTTAGGAACTACCAGTAGACCTGCATTCTGAGAACAAAGTGCTCTGTTAGGAACATATGGAACAATCAGATCTCTGATGTATGATGGAGCTTGGTTATTAAGGGCTTTATACATAAGGAGGAGGATCTTAAACTCTATTTTGGATTTAACAAGGAGCCAGTGGAGAGAAACCAAAACAGGAGAAATGTGATCTCTCTTTTTAATATTTATCAGAACTCTTGCTGCAGGATTTTGGATCAACTGAAGGCTTTCCATTGCATTTTATGGACTTCCTTGTAACAATGAATTAGTCTCAGCTCACTCGGCTTACTTAAACAGTAGATATGCGTAAAGACCTCCGGATCCTTCAGCAATCTTGATTTACAATCCCCTCTGCTTTTATATAGTGAAAACTCTCTGTTCTGAATACTATAGTTTGCTAAGGTACATTCAGCCCCGGACGCTTACTTGACCTCGTCTTACAGCTTTAAGTAATACATATATTTTTATGTGCAGATCAATGGATAGAGCTAAGTAGCTATCCTCAGCTCGCTCATCTAATTGATCTCTTCAGAGATTGTCCAATTCGTGTCACTGGACTTAATGATGGATACATGATGTACCCTGTAATTAACAACCTTTCCGTAACCATATAGCCATTCACAAGAGACAACAGAAAATGATACACCACTGAGATGTACCGGAGTACGTGTTATTCTATGGATCCTCCTGGTTTCCTGAACTGCATGCAGAACGCAAACATCAGACTCATGGTCACAGTGTGAAAACCGATGCTTGCAATTCTCCCAGCATCAGGACCAACCGGAGCTGAGCAGTTTAAGATGGTTGAACTGACCGTAACTTGTCAAGGTTACGAAAACAAGCTACTCACGTTTCAAGATTGATTTCCCATTAATCAATCGCGCAGCCGAAGAAGAGGTTAGAGGCACCTCTGTCCGTCACTTATTGAGGTCTGAAATTCTTGATGATCTCTCGATCACTGGACCCTGCGGTGCTGCTCACGGTCAACCAGTAGTAGCTATCTACTCAACCCCCAGGACCTTAAATAATGAGAGAGACCCCCCTTATCAGTTCTTTATGTGACTCCCCTCACAGAATTGAGTTAGCACTCTTCAGAAGAAAGAACTTCAAATAGAAGAAGAAAATTTTAAAAATGTAATCTTAACTCAAAAAGGAATTACAATATACAATCGAGAAGAGTACAGCCTCAGTAAAAGTCTTAACAACCTTTTAGCAAAAGCCCCCAAAACCTCTCAACTCAACACAAGAAAGCTGTGAAGCTATAAAAACCGTGTCTGAGTGTGTAAACTTTGTAACATCAAGCACATATATATAGATATATAGGGAAGTGGGATGTGTCTTATTCATTTGACAATTGAATATTAGCATATTGTTCTTGCAGTCTGTATATAAACAGTACATGATAACTGAAAAGCCCCCCCCCCCCCCTTTTCTCCAAAGCTATGAAAATGCTACATTTATTACACTTACCAGTATCACTAAAGGAGCCAGGGCAGTAACTAAACATCTGACACAGAGAACAGCAGAAAGGAGCCACAGAGGGAGAGGAGGGAGAGAAAGACAGAAGAGAGGTAGCCAAAGTTGCTACGAAGCTCAGCTGACGAGCTGGCGAGATCTTAGCACACCAAGAACAACCGTGTGAAACAAAAACGTTTCCCAAAACACAGTACACCGACTGGAAATGAGTATAGTAGTGTGCTTGTGTGTTAAAATAACGTAGAAAGACCTCAACACAGAGAAAAATAGTTCAATCGAAGAGAGTCTGGCCACCAAACACCAAGCAGGTCTGAAGAGCTTAGCAGTGACAACAGGAAATGATGCAGTGATGCAGCAAGTGTTGCAATCCTCACAATGCACCATCAGAGGAAGGTTGCTTTGATTTAGGAATTGAAAGCAATGAAAGCACATTAAACCGTTTAATACCAGTTCCTCTTTCATTTTTTAAACAACATAGGTAGAGTTCGCAAGTTTAAGCTACTGTCCTGGTATTATACAATTGTTTTTATTTCTCTAGTCCTTTAGGGTGCATCTTAAAGTAGCCCTTAGAAGCTATTTTTGTTATTTTTTGTTAAATTGAAAGCTCCAAGGTATTACATTATCTTGGTATTGCCCTTTAAAGCCAGACAGACATATTTTCTTATCCCTCAGGCTGGCTTATACTTTGACCATGTCTCATGCAATCACCTTTCCCTTAAAAAAACTCACTTTTTATTTCATATAAGCATTATTATGATGCATAAAAATTACAATTATTCCATTCCTGTGGAAAACAATTAAATTAATATTTAAGACACATATAACAGAAATGACACAGACATGCACATCACACACAACCAGCAGTTGAACAATAAGTCAGTCTTGGTACCCTCCGGTCAGTCATTCCACATCTGTTTTTGTAACTTTCACCAAATCAAATTAAACAATTCTGTTTTTTTTTTGTTTTTTGTTTTTTTGCTTCGGAGTTAGGTTATGCCCAGGAAATTATGTAAAAGGGTCCCTCAGAGAACATGTTTATAAACTATTTTCCAACTGCAGCCTGCTCTCGCCTCGCAGAAGCTCACAGAAGTCAAAACAATTGTTGGAGACATTCAGCAGGAGACTTGTTGGAGAATTGTTGGAGACTTCCCCATGGTGTAATTGTGCACAGGGAAAACTAAAATATCTGTATTTTCTCGATATTAACTCCATAAGATGGAAACGTATCTGTTGCAGTAACCTACAGTGTGGTCACATTCTCGATCTCGACTATTCTCCTCCTGCTCTAGGAAAAAAAAAACAGTATTATTTTAAAATCTGCATCAACTGCTTTGAAAGAAAAAACTATTCTAGTTCTAATAATGCACGGACCTCTGAAGAAAATATTTTAAATATGTATCAGCCAGCAAGCGATCTCTACATTGCGTGAGTGTGCGTGTTTATGAAACTGATGTTTTAAATATTCCAAAAGCCGGTTGTGCACAACATTTTCCCCCTTAAATGAGTGTCTTAATCCCTAACCAAATCATCTTTAAACCCTAGAGCTTTCTTTCCCTCATTTATGGTGATTTTTGTAAGTTACCCTCTCCATCAAGATGGGCCATAGCTCTCTCACCCTAAGAGTGTGTCTCTGACGGCCTGTGTGTGTGTTATAGTAGCACTACGCTAGCAATAACAAAGCACAGAGGAGTCCTTCAGTTACATTAGAGTAGGTAAAAAGGCAACTTAGTCACAAGCATTATGCTATATTCCTCGGCTGCCTTTACTGTTAATCACTAATCACTAAACAGAAATAATCTTGAAATCTAGAGTTTAAATGCAGTTACACTTCTGTCTGGTGGACATTGTGAGTATTGCGACATTTGCTGCCTCACTTCGTATTGTCACTGCTGAGCTCTTCAGAGCTGCTTGGTGCTCAGATTATCTTCGATTGATCTATTTTTCTCTTTGTTGAGGTCTTTCTAAGTTATTTTAACATACAATAGCACACTATTATACTTATTTCCAGTTGGCGCACTTTAAGTTTTGGGAACAGTTTGAGTTTCACACAGTTGTCGGTGTGCTAAGATCTTGCTAGCTCGTTAGCTTAATTTCGTAGCAACTATGGCTACATATCTTCCGTCCAGCTCTCTTTCTCCCTCTGTGGCTCCTCGCTCCTATACTCTATGTCAGATGTTTAGTTACATCCCCGCCTCCTTTAGTGATAATGGTAAATGTAACAAATATAGCATTTTTGTTGCTTTGGAGGCGAGGATTTAAGAGTTAGAAGCCCGGCTCCGCGCTGTTGAGAATCCAGTTAATAGTCGAGGCCCGTTAGCCAGCGCGGAGCCAACAAGGATAAAATCACCTAGCGGTCCTCCAACAGAACCCACGCAGCTGGGATCTCAGGCCGACTGGGTGACGGCACATAGAAAGCATGGTTCCCAGCCCAAAGGACACCACCAACCTGTCTGCGCTTCTAACAGATTTTCCACACTCAGTGACACACCCACTGAGAAACAGACTCTGGTAATTGGCAGTTCCATAGTCCGAAACTTGGCATTAGAGACACCATTGACCACAGTCAAATGTTTTTTGACTGTCAAATGTTTAGAGCTGGCAGCTTGGAAACAACGATGGCTGCGCCCATAGTTGAGATGTATTTTCTTTTTATTTGTACTATGTTGGTAATTTCTATGTCATTTTTAAATGCTCTTACACACTTGACTACATTTCCGCTTGAATCTGGTTGATAATTTTTACATTGCACGGCTCTGCTGTACGTGCAATACATTGTACAGCTTTGTTTTTCATGCTTGTCTGGTGAAGATGCTATGTCGCTAACAACAATAACAATGACTGTCTTGCCCCTCCACAGCTGCTGCCCTCAAAGCGTCCATGTTCTTTCCGACCCTGAGTGTAACTGGAATGCTTTAAATGGGCAGTTACGTCACATTCTTGTGTACAGCAACTTGGACGCCCGAGTATCCGAGACAAATGGAATGCAGTATTATTCACGCTGGCGGTAATGACACCCAGTTACGCCAATCGGAGGTCACTAAAATTAGTGTTGCTTCGGTGTGTAAGTTTGCTAAAAAAATGTCGGACTGTGTAATCTTTTCTGGACCCCTGCCCGATCGGACCAGTGATGACATGTTTAGCCACATGCTGTCAATTCATCGATGGATGTCTGAGTGGTGTCCAGCAAACAACGTGGACTATATTGATAATTGGAAAAACTTTTTGGGGAAAACCTGGTCTGATCCGGAGAGACTGCATCCATCCCACTTTGGACGGAGCAGCTCTTCTTTCTGAAAATCTGGACAGATTTATTGGTCCTTCAAAACACTGACAAACAAGGGTCCAGACCAGGAACTAGAGTCGTAGTTTAACCCACCTCTCTGCAGCTTCTATACAGTTATCCACTCAATAGCCCATTGAGACAGTGTCTTGCCCACGGCCAAAATCAAATAGACTAAAAGTTAACCTGACAAAAGCAAACTATAAAAACATAATTAAAATAATTACAAAAAAGGAACTACGGCAATTAGATCTAGCTTACTGAACATAAGATTGCTCTCCTCAAAGACTTTATTGGTAAACGACTTGATATGTGATAATAAAATTGATTAAAATCAATTTTGCCCATCAGAAACGTGGTTGCAGCAGGAGGATTTTGTCATTAAAAAGGAGTCAACTCCTTCTAATTATCAAAATTTTCACATTCCTAGAAGTACTGGGTGAGGTTGAGGAGTTGCAACCATCTGTCATTTGAATTTGCAAATTCGCCCTAGACCAATTATTAACTACAGCTCTTTTTAACATCTAATCCTTAGTTTTCTTCATCCAAACTGTAAAACATTAAAACCACTTTTGTTTGTGGTTTTGTATCGTCCACCAGGCCCTTACTCTCAATTCTTGGACCAGATCTCCGATTTTTTATCTGATTTAGTTTTTAACATTGTTTAGGTAATTATAATAGGGGATTTCAAGTATTACTTCCTCACTGCGTTTGGTGCTAGACAGTGTAGCCCACTTAAAAAAGAAGGTAATCAGTCATTGGAGGTTGGCTCCCTGGTTTATTGCAGAGTTACGTACTTTAAAGCAAAATACTATTAAACTGGAGGGAAAATGGCGCTCTACGCAGTTAAATGATTCCTTTTAACCTGGAAAAATAGTCTACTATTTTATAAAAATACCCTTCGACAAGCTACAACAGCATATTTCTCGTGATCAATAGAAGTAAATAAAAATAATCCTAGGTATCTGTTTAGTACAGTTGCCAAATTTACACAGAGTGATAGCTCTGTTGAGCCAACTATTCCCCCTTCTCTCAGTAGTGATGACTTTATGGGATTCTTCATAAATAAATAAAAATACATATAAAAATAACATCATTGGCATTCTCCTAAACATGATTAACTCTTTTTCAGTAAATGAGGCAATATCAAACAGAACTGTAGAACCATCTCTATGTCTGTACCGTATTGATTCTGTTGAACTTTCGGAATTATCACAAATATTAGTTTCATCTAAACCCTCAACTTGTTTGTTAGACCCAATACCAACCAAATTATTTAAGGAAGTGTTCCCTCTGGTTACTGGCCCTATTCTAGACATGATGAATCTATATTTAATAAATGGATATGTGCCTCAGGAATTTAAGGTTGCTGTAATGAAATCTTTACTTAAGAAACCCTCCCTGGATCAAGATGACGTAGCTAACTTCAGACCTATATCTAAGCTTCCTTTCTTATCCAGAATTCTTCAGAAAATAGTTGCTAGTCAAGTATGTGAGCATCTAAACAGCAACAACCTGTTTGAAGAATTTCAGTCAGGTTTTAGAGCTCATCATACCACTGAAACAGCACTGGTAAAAGTTACTAATGATATTCTAATGGCCTCAGATAATGGATTTGTGATTGTTGTGGTCTTGTTAGATCTTAGTGCTGCTTTTGACACAGTCGATCATAATATTCTCTTAGAAAGGCTCGAACATGTTGTAGGGATCAAGGGAACAGCACTAGGTTGGTTTAAATAATATCTGTCCAACAGATTCCAGTTTGTTCATGTTAATGATAATTGTTTTTCACACTCAAGGGTTACCTGTGGAGTACCACAGGGTTCTGTGCTTGGACCGATTTTATTTACTATATATATGCTTCCAATTGGTAAAATAAGTAGACAACATGGAATGAATTTCCACAGTGATGCTGATGATACACAATTATACTTATCCATAAAACCTGATGAAACCAATCAGTTAAGTAGATTACAAGCATGTCTGGAAAACATAAAAACCTGGATGACTCTGAATTTTCTACTTTTAAATTCAGACAAGATAAAAGTTTTTGTCTTTGGAGCAGAACCTTTAAAAAGGAAACTGCTAAATCAATCACTTAATCACGATGGCATTAATTTGGCCTCTGGTAATAATGTAAAGAACCTCGGTGTAATTTTTGACCAACAAATGACATTTTAATCCCATATTAAACAGGTTTTTAAGATTTCTTTCTTTCACCTCCGGAATATTGCTAAAACTAGAAACATCCTTTCCAGGAGTGATGCAGAGAAACTAGTCCATGCATTTGTTACTTCAAGGCTGGACTACTGTAATTCCTTATTATCAGGAATTCCAAAAAATGCAATTAAAAGCCTTCAGTTGATCCAAAATGCTGCAGCAGAGTTCTGATGAATATTAAAAAGAGAGATCACATTTCTCCTGTTTTGGCTTCTCTCCATTGGCTCCCTGTTAAATCCATAATAGAGTTTAAGATCCTCCTCCTTACTTATAAAGACCTTAATAATCAATCTCCATCGTACATCAGAGATCTGATTGTTCCATATGTTCCTAACAGAGCACTTTGTTCTCAGAATGCAGGTCTACTGGTAGTTCCTAAGATTTCTAAATTTAGAATGGGAGGCAGATCTTTTAGTTATCAGGCTCCTCTCCTGTGGAACCAGCTCCCAGTTTTAGTCTGTGAGGCAGATACTCTGTCTTCAAGACTAGGCTTCCTTTTTGATAAAGCTGAAGAAGATTGATTGAAGATTAATTAATGTTTTACAGATTTTTATTCTGATGTCTACCGTTCACTCTCAAGCCTTTGCTGATTTCTTTTGAGAACTTAATTTTACCGAAATTATCAATCAACTCAGTTGCTATGTTAGATAAAGATATTAATTTGGATGAGATCACACGAGTTATCTCTTCCTTCCCCAATAACAAGGCGCCAGGTCCAGATGGTTTTAATGTGGAATAAAAAATAAAAAGTTTGGTTCTAAATTGTCAACTCTGCTCTTATGGAAAGGGATTGGCATTGTTAAGGATTTATCGATACTACTACTCTTAACGATACTCCTTATCGATTTGGTACTTTATCAATATCCTTATTTGTACTTATTTTTTTGAAAGACTAAAATAAAAGGGGAAAAACACAAATAATGAACTATAATTGGGGGGGTTTTAACAACTGGAACAGCAAATCACAGAGATTAAAAAAACTACAAAATAAAAAGTACAAAATGAATTAATAAAAACACCATATAAACAACGTCTTTTATATATCAAAAAGTAAAAATACTATGTTGTCTTTTTAAAAACGTTTAAGGTATTCAAATAAAAAATATAATGCGTAACTTCCATATAAAACAATGCAATTAAGGACGAAAATGAAACACTTTGAATGCTAAAGTGTATAGTGCAAAATAAGTCCCGAGAAAATTGAGAACAACAATATAGCATCCATCCATCCATTTTCTGTACCGCTGCAGCACTCAGGCGGTCAAATTTTTTTTGCATCTCTCTGTTTGTATTTGGTGCATTTTAGCAAGGTCTATTTTTGTAAAACAAAGGCAAAGTTTTGATCGTTTTTGTTAGCTCTGCCATCGTGTCTGTGCAACTACTGGTGCGCGGAGCTTCTGGAGCACAGCAGTCACCCCTCCCACCTTCAGTCCCCGCGGTATGCGTGTTTGTTATGGAGGAGCGGGCTGCCAAAAGGCTTGTGTTTATATCTCCAACAAAAGATAAATACAACTTAAATTTTACCGTTAAGAGGACCGATGAGGCTGAAGCTTATTGGTCCGGTTGGACCGTCAGAATCAGTCCCAGGCCTAATTTAATACCGGGTTTTGGTACCCATCCCTACTTATGGATGTTCAACCATGCGATGCTGACCTCTGGTCTACCGCATGCCCTCTGATTGGTTGGCACACTGCATCAAGTGTGTCAAAAAACTTTGCTAGCTGAACTTCTGCGTTGCTTGCATTTCAATCTATGTCGGATTTTTAATATATACATATGGCAAACATTCGGGAGAGGCAGTTTTTATCTAACTTGATGCACAGCATGCTTTATATCAAGTAGAGTGGCCATACATGATGTCTGAGCTTAAAAAGTTTGGATTTGGACAGGTGAAGGTTGTCGCCTCTCTATCTTTTTGTTCGCGAATATCATTGAACCGCTCACCACTAGTATCAGACAGAACCTTTTATTCGCCTCAATTAATATGTTTGGCTATAAGCATCATTCTATGCTATATACAGACAACATTCTCTTGTATATTTCCAAACCACAACTATCAATACCTCCTCTTCTGTCTCTCATTAATAAATTTGACAATCTCTTAGGATTGTCCATCAATTGGGAATAAAGTGAATTTATGCTGGTTTAGGGAGCGGTTAATGCAGAATATTTAAAATACACTCCATTTAAGTATTTACAGGGCTGGAGTGGGACTTATTTTCAGTCCTGGAGTTTGATGCCTCAGACCGTCCAACTTTATATCACAGCCTATTTTTGTTAAAATTAGGGATGCACCAATACTGGTACTGGTATCGGTGCTGATACCGTTCTATTGTAATTGTAGTTTTTAAAGTTAACCTATAGGTTAGAATGAACACATACTTATGTGGAAACTCTATTACAATTTCACAGAAAGTGTTTATTTTTAACTTGACATTTTAGATTTTTGGTCAATTTTTATTATTCTAATTTCTATTGAATGTCCAATCACTTGTTGTAACAAGCAGTAAAGAAAATAAAACCTGTCTTTTAATTTATTGCATTTTTTTTGTGTGGTAGAAGTATCGGCATTGGTAGGCCTACTCTGTATCAGCAGGTACTCAGATCCAAGTGTCGGTGTATCATTTTGAGAAAAGTGGTATCATTGCATCCTTAATTAAAGTAATGTACTTATAACCTTACAACGTAAAGCTACAGCAGCACACTGTTCTGTAAAGCCTTGTAATTTATAGCATTATTTTTTATAAAATGTCCAACTCAGTATAAATAAGGGGTTAACTGCTTCACTAGATGAAGTTATAGCATGTGGTCACATCTATATTATTCTTTACAACACATACATTAAGAGTACCAGAATCTATATTTTTACCTTTTACCACTGTAATCAGTCCCCAAGTAACCTGTTTTCATGTTCACACTTCCTCTACTTTCCCTAATCTCAGTTGATGCACCTGCCACAATAAAAGATAATATTCTGTAAAGCTTTAGTGCATTTAATATAGACAACACGTGACTTAACCAATTTAGATATTTTCACTGGCAAAACATCCAGGCTTAATTTATATTACTTTCATTCTATTCTCTTTCAAGTATGGACCTTATGTTTTTATTGTCATACTTTTAAAGAAAAATATAACCAGCCAAACTATCATTTGGGCATAGAAAGTGTTTTATTGGAACTAATGGATGCATGTCAACACATATTTCTTATATACTGACAAAAGACATCCTCCCAACACTTCTGACTCCTTACTCTGGTTCAGACACTGATTGTCTTTTAAAAAAATGCTTGCCATAGATTCGGCCCTTGTGGCCCAGATTTCAGACCGGCCCACAGAGAAATGTCCAGGTGCTCCCGGTTAGCCACTCTGGGCCTGAGTATTTAGGTTTAACTATCACAGAAAACCCAGATGAATGATCTTCATTAAACTTGCAAAGCAAAGTTGAACTCAAGGCCAATACTAAGTTTTGGAAAACCCTCCTATCATCCATGGTTGAGAAGATAAATACAATCAAGATGATTGTACTACCACCCATTCTCCATCTTTTCCAGCCCAGTCCATGTTTTATTACTTAGCCAATATTTAGTGGTGGAAAAAGCGCCCACCGTTCTGTGGCAAAAAACCACCTCTTCTTAACTGTCCCACTGCTATTATCACATACTTTAACAATAGTTTTGTAATTGGTACCGCCACAAGAATCTGGAAGCAAATAAAACATTATATTGAGGCACCAAAGATCTACCTAGACATTTCAATATTTGAAAACCATTCTTTTTTACCAGGTCTGACAGATAGCGTTTTCCTCTTCTAGAAACCGAAAGGTATTTGCAACATAGGTGATTTATATACTAATGGCATTTTTAGATCATACCTACAACTTGTAGCTAAATACAACATTTCTAAATCTGGCCTTTTCCAATTCTTTCAAATCCGAAAATACATCAGAACTCATTACCCAATTTTGACATTCTAGTAGAGCATGAGATCCTGAAGACATTTAATAAATTTAACCCGGCTATTAAAGGGGCAGTTTTGTTCTTTTACCAGATCCTGTATTATACTACATTGAGCAAAGCAAGTATTAAGCAGGCCACCAAATATGAGCTGAATGTAGAATTAGAAGAAAAAGTATGGGATGAATGTCTGAAAAGTATACATGACTATTCTGTGAATGTCAGGATTGTCTTATACAATTTAAGACATTGCATAGACTATTATTCCAGTCACTCATTTGCAACAGATGCAAGTCAGCAACTGGTAACTTAGTACATTGCTTTTGGTCATCCAGTAAACTGTACGCATACTGGAAACATATCTCATTGTTTTTCTGTTGCTGATGGAAAATGTTGGGAGCCTGATTTACTTACAGTCATTCACAGGGCAACTACCCATTTATCTTTCGTACAACTACCCATTTATCTTTTATTTTAAGATCAACATTGATCAGAGAAATGGGACAATAACTGGTAGGAGACATAGGGTCATTCCCTGGTTTTTATAGAAGATTGATGTAGGTAGAGTTCATGTTTGGTGGTTGTCGGCCATTTTCCTTTTGTTTTCTATAACATTTTGTAGAATGTTGGTTGCCAGAATATTCAAGAATTGTTTATAGAACTCTGCTGGAAATCCATCTGGGCCTGGACCTTTACTATTGGGCATGGTTTGGAGGGCCTCCTGGAGTTCAGCCACTGTTAGCGGTGAATCCAGAGCCATTGCTTGACTGTCTGATAGTTTAGGAAGAGTTATTTTATCCAGAAATTGTTCGATTTCATTATTGGATGGGTTTATCTATGGTGAGTATAAAGTCTCATAAAATTCTTTGAAAGTGTTAATTCTTTCAGAATCATATAGTAAACTCCCAATTTGGTCTTTGATTGCAGATATAGTTGTTTTTTTCTTTATTTTTTAGCTGGTTAGCTAAGAAGGCACCTGATTTATTACTATGTACAAAGTTTTCTATTCGAAGTCTTTGAATTAAGAACTGCGTCCGTTTATTAATAATTTCATTTAATTCTAATTTTGCTTTACGTATTCTGCTTAAGATCTCCTCATCCAGGGAAGCTTCTAATGATTTGATAGTTTCTTCTAATTCCTCAATATGTTTATTTTCTGTTCTCTTTTTATTTGATGAGACTAAAATAATTTTACCTCTAATCACAGCTTTCCCTGAGAGTGAATGGCGCCATACCAGGGAGGTAATAAATTTCCAAGTATGAAGCCCGTTCTTATTCAATATATTTAATAAATTCTCTACTTAAGTAATGATGTATTAAATCTCAAATTTTTGTATTGAAGGGTTGCTTTCCTATTCACTAGATTTAAAGAAACAGGAGCGGGATCGCTGATAACTATAGGATGCATCTCAGTGTCTGAAATGTCATTCAGCAGTGAGCTGCTGACTAAGAAATAGTCCAATCTAGAATAAGAATGGTGGACATTTGAGAAAAAAGTATTTTTTGTTGTTGGGATGAAGAGATTGCCATGCATCACAAAGTCCATAATCGCTCATGTACTTTTTAACTATATCTATGGATTGCCAGCTGCGCTGAGTCCCTGTTGTACTCTATTTCCTCATTTAAACCAAAGTTGGTTATATATAAATAGTTTTAATATTATAAATCTATCCTCTGGGTCCATAACTGTGTAAGTATTTTCATTTATTAATATTGCTTTTCCTTCTTGTCTAGATTTATAGCATGAATAAAATACATTAGGATACTGCAGTGATTTTAAATTATTAGCAGTTAAGCTTGATTTATGAGTCTCCTGTAGTAAGACGACATCTGCCTTCAATCTTTTAAGATGGTTGAAAATCTTAATCCTTTTATCTCTGGAGCCAGATCCATGAATATTCCATGTTAGAAATTTGACAGAATTCATAGAGCTAAGATAAACATGATACATTTACTATTGCCAAGGAAACTGATGAATGTAGGTGAAGTCTTGGTTTGTCCATGGAGTTGCCTGATTGAAAACCCAGAAGCAGAGATCAATCAAACTTTATTTATAAAGTTACTCAAAGTGCTTTACAGATTTAAAATAACCCCACAACCCCCCCTTCAAAAATCCAATCCATCCCATCCATCATCTTCCGCTTATCCGGGGTCGGGTCGCGGGGGCAGTAGCTTAAGGGGGCGACTGTGGCTCAAGGAGTTGGGTGTTTGCCTTGTAATTGGAGGATTGCCGGTTCAAGCCCCAGCTCCGACGGTCTCAGTCGTTGTGTCGATGGAAAGCTACGTTGTAGCTTTCCATCATCAGTGTGTGAATGTGTGCGTGAATGGGTGGATGAATGAATGTAGTGTAAAGCACTTTGGGGTCTGTAGGGACTGAGTAAAGCGCTATACAAATGCAGGCCATTTAAGTAAAGAGACCCAGACCTCCCTCTCCCCGGCTACTTGGGCCAGCTCCTCGGGAGGAATCCCGAGGCATTCCCAGGCCAGCTGGGAGACATAATCACTCCAGCAAGTTCTGGGTCTTCCCCTGGGTCTCCTCCCGGTTGGACGTGCCCAAAACACCTCACCAGGGAGGCGTCCAGGAGGCATCCTGACCAGATGCCCAAGCCACCTCAACTGGCTCATCTCGATGTGGAGGAGCAGCAGCTCTACTCTGAGCCCCCTTCGGATGACCGAGCTTCTCACCCTATCTCTAAGGGAGAGCCCAGCCACCCTACGGAGGAAACTAATTTCAGCCGCCTGTATCCGCGATCTCGTTCTTTCGGTCACCACCCAGCGTTCGTGACCATAGATGAGGGTAGGAACGTAGATCGACCGGTAAATTGAGAGCTTTGCCTTTCGGTTCAGCTCTCTCTTCACCACGACAGACCGGTACAGCACCCGCATAACTGCAGACGCCTTACCAATCCGTCCATCGATCTCCCGCTCCATTTTTCCTCATTCGTGAACAAGACCCCCAGATACCTAAACTCCTCCACTTGAGGAAGGACCTCATCCCCGACCTGGAGAAGGAACTCTACCCTTTTCCGGCTCAAGACCATGGTCTCAGATTTGGAGATGCTGATCCTCATCCCAGCCGCTTCACACTCTGCTGCGAACCGCTCCAGCGAAAGCCGTAGATTACGTGCAGATGAAGCCAACAAGACCATATCATCTGATCCTGAGGTCACCAAAACGGACCCCATCAACACCTTGACTGCGCATAGAAATCCTGTCCATAAATGTTATGAACAGGACCGGTGACAAAGGGCAACCTTGGCGGAGTCCAACTCTCACTGGAAACGAGTCCAACTTACTGCCGGCAATGCGAACCAGACCCTGACACTGTTCAAACAGGGACCTTACAGCCCGTATCAAAGGGCCTGGTACCCCATACTCCCAGAGTACCCCCCACAGGACACCCCGAGGGACACGGTCGAACGCCTTCTCCAAGTCCACAAAGCACATGTAGACCGGTTGGGCGAACTCCCACGCACCTTCCAGGACCCTGCCGAGGGTGTAGAGCTGGTCCAGTGTTCCACGGCCAGGACGAAAACCGCATTGTTCCTCCTGGATCTGAGGTTCGACTATCCGTTGGACCCTTCTCTCCAGAATCCCCAAATAGACCTTACCAGGGAGGCTCAGAAGTGTGATCCCCCTATAGTTGGAACACACTCTGTCCACCTCGGTCTGCCAATCCAAGGGAACTGCCCCCGATGTCCACGCACTATTGCAGAGCCGTGTCAACCAACACTGCCCTACAACATCCAGAGCCTTGAGGAATTCCGGCCGAATCTCATCCACTCCCGGTGCCTTGCCACCAAGGAGCTTTTTGACAACCTCGGTGACTTCAGCACCAGAGATTGGAGAGCCCGTCCCAGAGTCCCCATACTCTGCTTCCAGAGGTGGACCAGAATCGCTTCGAAGCCAAACGGAAGTCGTTCTCCATGGTCTCTCCAAACTCCTCCCACGCCCGAGTTTTTGCCTCAGCGACCATCCGAGACGCACTCCGCTTGGCCTGCCGGTACCTATCAGCTGCTTCCGGAGTCCCACAGGCCAAAAAGGCCCGATAGGACTCCTTCTTCAGCTTGACAGCATCCCTCACCGCTGGTGTCCACCAGCGGGTTCGAGGGTTGCCGCAGCGACAGGCACCGACTACCTTACGGCCACAACTATGGTCAGCCACTTCGACAATTGAGGCACGGAACATGGCCCATTCGGACTTAATGTCCCCCGCCTCCCACGGGACGTGTTTGAAGTTCTGCCGGAGTTGAGAGTTGAAACCCCTTCTGACAGGAGACTCCGCCAGACGTTCCCAGCAGACCCTCACAACATGTTTGGGCCTGCCAGGTCTGTCCGGCGTCGTCCCCCACTACCGGAGCCGACTCACCACCAGGTAGTGGTCGGTGGATAGCTGCGTCCCTCTCTTCACCTGAGTATCCAAAACATTCGGCCGCAGGTCCGATGAAACGACAACCAGGTCGATCATCGAGCTGCGGCCTAGGGTGTCCTGGTGCCAAGTGCACACATGAAAACCCTTATGCTTGAACATGGTGTTTGTTATGGACAATCCATGACGAGCACAGAAGTCTAACCACAAAACACCGCTCGGGTTCAGATCGGGGGGGAGCATACCGCCCAACCACGCCTCTCCAGGTCTCACTGTCATTGCCCACGTGAGCGTTTAAGTCCCCCAGCAGAATCAGGGTGTCCTCAGAAGGAGCACTCTCCAGGACCCCCTCCAAGGACTCCAACAAGGGTGGGTAATCTGAGCTACTGTTCGGTGCATAAGCACAAACTATAGTCAGAACCCGTCCCACCACCCGTAGGCGAAGTGAGGCTACCCTCTCATTCACTGGGGTAAACCCCAACGTACAGGCGCAAAAATAAAATCATCAACACAAATACAACCCCCTCCCAACCCAACCCATCACCCATACACACACACACACACATATTTAAAAGCTCCAAAAAGCGGGCTGAGTACAGATGAGCCACGAAATGCCATCGTTGGAGCCATCTACATCGGCAGCAGCAAATCAACAGCAGTAGCCAAGGCTCCGACCGGGAGGCCCCAAGAGGAGGCGCTACCTGGGGGGCACCCAGGCAGCCGCAGTCGACCACCACCCCCGATGCAGGGGGGCCCCAGAGAGGAAACACTGGCAAGAAAGTTGAAAATAAGTTAAGAATATAAAGTTTATAAAATATAAAGTGTATAAAGTATAAAACAATAAGTGTAAAACAACGATAAGATAGATCCAAATAAAAATGCAAGGCATATTAAAAAACAGTTAAAAGGTAAACTAAAAATTAAATCAGGTAAAACATGCTGAGGGGTTAAAAATATATTAATAAATAATAATTAGTTAAAGGCTAAGCTAAAAAGGTGAGTCTTGAGCCTGCTCTTAAAAACATGAACGTTCTCTGCGGCCCTGAGATCCTCTAGCAGCCTGTTCCAGAGGTGAGGTCCATAATAATGGAAAGACGCCTCACCATGAGTCCGTGTCCTGACTTTGGGGATGACAAAGAGACGCTGCCAGAGGAGCGCAGAGACCGCAAGGGATCATACGGTAAAAGCATTTCTGACGGATAAGAAGGCCCAAGACCATTAAGACACTTAAAAACCATTAAAAGAACCTTAAAATCGATCCTAAAACACACGGGGAGCCAATGCGGTGATTCTAAGACTGGTGTAATGTGCTCCTGCCTCCTGGTCTTCATCAGGACACGAGCTGCTGAATTCTGTAAATAGATAAAGAGAGAGAGATAAAATACCATTACAGGTGTGTAAAGAATGAGAGTATGATACATAAATATGCTATGACAAAAGTCTGTGTGTGTGAAAGAAAAAGGAAGAAAAGTGATAAAGAGATTTGGTGACATGAATGTAAAAAAAAAAGAAAAATGAAAGCAGTCAACACAGTGCACGGCCTTAGCCCCGCCCACATTTACAATAGTAAACAACCTACTGAGCTGTGCTTTCCTCAAACTATAGTTATCAGATAAAACAACTTCTATCTAGACTGTTAAATATGACTAATAAAGCCAAGGAGTAACCTGAGGGTCCCTGAACAGGCCTCATTAATATGTTTCTTTCTAATTGGAAATAATATGCGTCTTCTGTCCAGGATTTAATTCGAAAATGTATCATTAACGCTGTAATTCATCCCCCGCAGCTCTCTCCTGCTTCCTTTGACGTATACTTTCTGTTTAAAGTGTTCAAATTTAGCAACAATTGGTCGCGGGCGGGTGTTGTTGGGTTTCTTACCTCAGAGCCGATGGACCTGATGAAAAGTTATGTTTTTAACCGTGTCGCTTGGCAGTTTCAGCTGATGTTCGATAAACTGTCGGACGGTCGTTTCAGTCTCTTCCTCTGCCTGCTTTGGTATCCCAGAAAAACAAGATTGTCTCTCATGGATCGGGCCTGGATGTGTAAGATCGACTCCCTAATCCTTTTATTTTCTCCAGACAGCTGCGTCATCCCCCCGGTGAGTCTTTTAACGTCTTCTTTCAATGATTGATTTTCAGCAGCGAGCGAAGCTACCTGTTGTTGGCTAAACTCCAAAGATTCTCTCAGAGCGTGATATTCTTTGAGGAAAACCTCAACCAGCGCAAGACGGGCATCCAGGCTGGTTCACTTCTTATCTATTGAGTCCAGAACGTCGCTGTAGCTTCTATCTGGCGAGTTGGTGGAAGTCTTGGCCTCAAAACGAGTGCGTTTCTGGGATGGAGTGCTTGTTGGCGTGTCAGAAGTGGGTTTCCGTGACTTACCCATAATGATGTTTTCAAAGCATTCGTCTAGGTAGAACTCCAGGCTATCCAAAGTTTCCTCGTCCAGGTTGTTTAGAAGAAAGATATGATTTGGTGGTTAGTTTAAAGGGACAGAAGCGTTTGGTTCAAACTTATTGGCTTGTTTTACCTGACATTGTTTAGTTTACCAATATAACGTCATGTTTACTTACGCACAGCTCTCGCAAGATCTCAGCTGCTTATCTTCCTGCTTATTCTGTATGCGTTTTGGTTATTTAGGCGTATGTGGAGGAATTTTCTTTTTTGTTGTTTTTTAATTTGTCTCTCTTAAATTTTGAAAAGCGATAAACAAAAAATAAACAATCCAAGTGCAAATTACTTTTTTTTGTAGCATTTATAATTCTTCCACATCCTTTATTATTGCCATAGATGCTGACATGCCCCTTTTTAACTGGGATAGTTGGTTTAATCCTATTGGGACATAGTATATAAGACAGGCTGTGAAGTTGTGCTGAAGTCTTTTTTTTAGAATGTTCCAACAAATAAACCATTCTGCCTGACTCACCATTCCCTGCCTTTGCATCATTGTCCCTGAAATCCAGTCAATAGAGGCTCCTATTTCAACAATTCCAAAGCCATTGTGGTTCAAAACCGTTGGCTCTGTTTGTTAGATCTAGCTCATTCTTTTCAATGAATTTTCTCTGTTGGGTGACTTACTCAGTGTTGCCAACTGAAAGCAGCTGAGTTTTACCCTGAAATTCGCTAGAAGTCGCCAGACGAATCCATTTGATAATTAGCATTCTGATGACATCATCAATAGTGCAATAAAAGCCAAGCCACAGAAACAGGCAACTTCATTAAGGGAAAGAAAGTATGGGATAAAAAAACTGGTAGGTTCTTTGATGTTGTAGCATAAACATTCAAAGGAAAGTTGGTAAAATGAGGAAAACAGAACAAAACTGAAAGGAAGAAACTATTATATCTAGATCAAGACCTTTTCATATGAGTTAAATAATAAATTATTTAAAAAGGGAAAACATGCTACAGGGAAATAGTACTTTTGTCTTCAAGAAGAGCCTGGAAGATGTTAATCATTAGTCCAAAACAGCCTATCACCGCAAAGGCCTATTGTATCTGTACTGTTTCTTATTATTCTGTACTGCAATGTAGTGTTTTTTCGGAAGCTTAAACAAATATGGAAACTCACTAAACTTTATAGCCCCCTTAAACGTTTTCTGCCCCACACGTTTTAACGTAGAATTGTGAAAGTAGTATTATACTGCTACATCTTTTCCAAATGAACAAAGAACTCCTATAACGTCATACTGTAGTCCAAGATGCACAGGAAGTCAATTTAACCATTTTTGTATAATTTTACCTCCCCGGAATTTTGACCAATTAGCATGTAAATTGGTTAGGATGGCCTTTAGGCATAGGGGATCAAAAGTTATCAAAAATGTTTTACTTTTCATACATCTTGAAGGTGCTTGACCATGCCACAAAGTTGGACTAAATTCTGAAAAATATTAACAGTTACAACTCCTCTTCAGAAAGTAATAGAGAGAGGGATGAAACCTTCTGTGGTGGATATTCATCAAGTCCCCGACGATCCTAGATGGGCAACTGCTGACATCAATTTTAAAACCCCCCCCCCCCCCCCCCCCCCCGAAGTGCGATGTTTCGGTATGAAAGAGCTACAATTTACACCATTGAGCTCAACAGTTACTGCTTAACAGCGGCTGTAAACAAATTTGGGTAACTCTGTATTGAACACTTAGGGTTTTACAAAAAGGGTGTGGCTGTGGCGGTGAGACAAAGTGTGGTGTCTCACAATGGCCAAACGTCTGGCTCTAATTTCCACAAAACTTATTTGGTCTGGACCAGTTTCAATAAGATGCATTGTAGTCCATCCCTGAAGAGATATGCATGCTAATATATTGTGGGCATGGCCTAATTACTCCACAGCGCCCCCTAAAAGTCTTAAAAACAGCAGCCCCAAGCCATACTTTATATGAGCAACATTTCATTTGCCACATATTTAGTGCCTCAGGACTAACAAAAAAGTGTCCAAAACCCTACAGGAAGTCGGCAATTTTGAATCAAACACGCCATTCCTTGCCATTTTTACATGTATTTGAACAAACTCGTGCTAGGTTTTGACTTACAGACTTCAAAACCAGTGAGGATACACTTAAGGCATTGGGGATCAAATGTTGTTAAAGGAATTATATTGCTTCAAAGCAGGTGGGCGTGGCTAGGCCTCAAATTTAGGCTTTTCTCCATAAATGTACAAGGTGTAATAACTTAAGCTTTAAAGGTCACAGCTCTGTCAATCTTCCTGGCTGTCATCACATACCAACTCTTAACATATTCATTGGCTCATCTTCTCATGTAATGTAAGCCCCGCCCCCTTACAACAGGAAGTGAAATGTTTTACTGTGAAAGGTACATATTTGCCTCCTTTTATCAACAATTGACTGTGGTCAGTGACTGAAAACTAGTTAGGGTAGGGTCTAATTCAGTGCTAGATGTTTTCGAAAGAGGGCGTGGCTGTGGTGGCATGGTGAAGCCTGTTGTCACACCATGGAAATACGTATGGCTATATTTAACACATGAACTGTACGATCTGCACCAAATTCAAGAACATGAATATTGGTCCAGCTCTTGAAACATATATATGCAAATATTTGATGGGTTGGACTAAAATCCTGCACAGACCCCCCAGGAGCATTAAAATAATCAGCAATAAGCATTGCTTTCATATAGGAATGTCAAATTCAGCAGATAAATGTAGTTTGTGATTACCTTAAGGAGAAACTCTTTTGAACCCAGGTCCAAACCTTACAGGAATTCAGCCATATTGGATCAAAGCCACGCCCCATTACTTGCCAATCACCATTAAACATGAGTTCATGACTTATGTTCAGTGTTTTTTGTTATGTGTTAAATGTCCTATGTTTTTTTTAAATCAATATAATTCAATTCAATTCAGTTTATTTATATAGCGCCATTTCACAACAGATGTCATCTCAAGGCACTTTACAAAAAGAGTTATTACAATACAATGTTTAGTGTAGAAATTACAGAACCACAGAAGATTGCGTCGTGGAATTCTCAGCAATCCCTCATACTGAGCAAGCATGCAGCGACAGTGGGAAGGAAAAACTCCCTTTTAACAGGAAGAAACCTCCGGCAGAACCAGGCTCAGCACAAGCGGTTATCTGCCGCGACCGTCTGTGGCTTGGAGAATACATAACAGAGACACAGAAAGAGCAATAGAACTGATGCAGAAGTTTGTTGCAGGACGTGGAGAATTTTCCGTCACTGCAATGCCATCTTAGTCAGGGTCGTCAAGCAGGGCTAATCCGGAGCACCTACTATAATAGAAAACAGGTTAGTGCTTGAATTGACAGCACATCATGCAGTTGGGGAGAAATAGGAGAGAAAGTAGGAACAGACCCTAATAATGTCCTCCAACAGCCTAGCCTAAAGCAGCATAGCTACTAACATTAACCTGTCTCCTAGCTACTAGGAGACCTGGCTACCAACACTCTGTCTGAGTCCTCCTGACCCGTGGACGGTGTAGGGCCGGTAACGGCCCCCGTCATGCCGGGGTCTTCTCGGAGTCGGGTTGTTTGAGAATGCAGCCCAAAGTGGGTGGTAAACTCCATCTAAGGCTAAATACCGGCACGAGACCGATAGTCGACAACTATCTTAAGGAAAAATAGACAGAACTGAGAGGACAGAGTTGAAGAGGGCGAGAAACGTTTAAGAGATAAACGGGTGGGGTCCGCACAGTCTGCCCGGGGGATTCAACCCGGCAGGTAATGGGCGGCCGCACTGTGCGGGAGGATCCCCTTGAGGGACCTCTCTCCGGCGCTGGCTGGCCCCTGTGGGGCGCATTTCTTCCGCGGCGGTAAGCCGCGACCGGCTCCGGATCTTTACCTGGCTTACATTAATCTATCTCTACCTAGCTACTCTACCTCTTCCTATCTCTTCCTAACTTTTGACACTCTGCCTGACTACTAACATTAACCTGTCTCTTCCTATCTACCTGTCTGACCTGACTCTAACTACCTATAAACATATCTCTAACTGTAAGCTTTGTCAAAGAGGAAAGTTTTTAGCCTAGTTTTAAAGATAGACAAATTGTCTGCTTCACGAACCAACCCTGGGAGCCGGTTCCATAGGAGGGGAGCCTGATAGCTGAAAGATCTGCCACCCATTCTACTTTTAGAAATCCTAGGAACTACCAGTAAACCTGCAGTCTGAGAGCGAAGGTCTCTGTTAGGAACATATGGAACAATCAGGTCTCTTATGTATGATGGAGCTAGATTATTAAGGGCTTTATATGTCAGAAGGAGGATCTTGAATTCTATTCTAGATTTTACTGGGAGCCAGTGAAGAGAAGCTAAAACAGGGGAAATGTGATCTCTTCTTTTAATATTCATCAGAATCCTAGCAGCAGCATTTTGAACTAACTGAAGACTTTTAATTGTATTCTGTGGACTACCTGATAATAGACAGTTACAGTAATCCAGCCTTGAAGTAACAAAGGCATGGACTAGTTTTTCAGCATCATTCCTGGACAGGATGGTTCTAATTTTTGCAATATTCCTAAGGTGAAAAAAGGAAATCCTACAGACTTCTTTAATGTAAGTTCTAAATGACATATCTTGGTCAAAAATGACACCGAGGTTTTTTGCTTTATTACTGGAGGCTAATTTAATGCCGTCCAGGTGAAGGGGCTGACTAAGTAGTTTCTTTTTCAGAGCTTCTGGTCCAAAGACGACAACTTCTGTTTTATCAGAATTTAGAAGCAAGAAGTTTAGAGTCATCCAAGTTTTTATGTCTTCCAGACATGCCTGTAGTCTACCTAACTGATTGGATTCATCAGGATTTATGGATAGATATAGCTGTGTATCATCTGCGTAACTATGGAATTTTATCCCATGCTGCCTAATTATTTTACCAATAGGAAGCATATATATAGTAAAGAGAATCGGCCCAAGCACTGAACCCTGTGGTACTCCGCAAGTAACTATTGAGGTTGAGGAAGATCTATTGTTTACCTGAACAAACTGAAATCTGTTAGACAAATAAGATTTAAACCAACCTAGTGCTGTTCCTATTATACCGACACTTTGAAGCCTTTCTATGAGAATATTGTGGTCAACAGTGTCAAAGGCAGCACTGAGATCTAACAGGACCAGAATGGTCACCAGTCCATTGTCTGAGGCTATGAGAATATCATTAGTAACCTTCACCAGAGCTGTTTCAGTGCTGTGATGAGCTCTAAAGCCTGACTGAAACTTCTCAAACAGCTCATTATTGTTTAAATGCTCACATATCTGGTGTGCAACTATTTTCTCAAGAATTTTAGATAAGAAGGGAAGATTAGATATCGGTCTATAGTTAATTAAGTCGTTTTGATCAAGAGAGGGTTTCTTAAGTAGAGGTTTAATTACAGCAATCTTAAACTCCTGTGGTACATATCCATTGACTAAGGATAGATTCATTATATTTAAAATTGGAGCAGCGATCAGAGGGAAAACTTCTTTTCAGAATCAGAATCAGAATCAGAATCAGTTTATTGGCCAAGTATGTCACATACAAGGAATTTGACTCCGGCAAACTTTTTCCTCCAGTACAGAACTTGAATAAGTGAAATAAAAAAGAAAAAATAAAAAAAATAAAAATATGAACAAAGAGTTCATAAGAGTTTAGTTGGGATTGGGTCTAAAACGCAAGTTGAAGGTTTAGATGAAGCTAATAATTTTAGTACATCACAAAGTTCGGCTGCATTAAAGCAGTTTAAGCATATATTAGGTTCCACCATTTTTGAGGCTGCCTCATTAACTAAGGAGGAAGCAAGCATATTGGGAAGGTTCCCAATTATCTTATTCTTTATGGAGTCTATTTTATTTATAAAGAATTGCATGAAGTCGTCACTGCTTAGAGCTTGGGGAATGGTTGGCTCGATAGAGCTATGATCCTGTGTGAGTTTGGCAACTGTATTAAAAAGAAACCTAGGATTATTTTTATTCTCCTCGATTAAAGATGAATAATATGCTGTTCTAGCTGTGTGAAGGCTCTTTTTATATAGCAATAAACTATTTTTCCATATTAAAAAGGAATCATGTAAATGCGTGGAGCGCCATTTTCTCTCTAGTTTTCTAACATTCTGCTTTAGGGTACGTAGCTCTAAATTAAACCAGGGAGTTAATCTTCTATGGCTAGCCACCTTCCTTTTCAAGGGGGCAACTTTGTCTATTGCCCGACGCAGGGAGGAATTAACGCTATGAACTAAAATGTCAAGTTGTGAGGGGTCACGAGTTAAATCACTGTTTTCTGTTCTGCATTTATAAACTGAGGAAATTAAAGTTGGAAGAGCTTCTTTAAAATTTGCTACAGCGTTGTCTGATAACGTTCTGGTATAATGAAGTTTTCTTTCAGGTTTGATATGATCCATTAGAGTAAGTTTAAAAGTGATAAGGAAATGATCAGACAGGATAGGGTTATGTGGAAAGACTGTTATTTCTTCACAGTCAATGCCATAAGTCAGCACAAGATCTAAAGTGTGGTGACAAGAATGTGTTGGTCCCTGCACATTTTGAGTAAAGCCTATTGAGTCTAGGATAGTGTTAAAAGCTGTATTTAGACTATCACTTTCATTATCAACATGAATATTGAAGTCTCCGACTATAATGACTTTATCAGTGTTTAAAACTAAGTCAGATAGAAAATCTGAAATCTGATCTAAAAATTGAGAATAAGGTCCTGGTGGACGATATAAGACCACAAACAAAAGTGGCTTTACTGCTTTGTTATGTGTATGAGGAAAGCTAAAAACTAGATGCTCAAAGGAACTGTAACTATTATTTTTTTGGAGATTAATTAGTAAATCGGAATGAAAGATAGTTGCTACTCCACCTCCTCGACCAGTACTTCGAGGGACACTAAAGTTTAAGTAGCTAGGGGGAGTTGACTCATTTATTGTGACATGGTCCTCTTCCTGCAACCATGTCTCTGCAAGACAAAACAAATCAATATTATTTTCACAAATTAAGTCATTTACTAAGAGTGTTTTTGAGGGGAGAGATCTTATGTTTAGTAAACCACATTTAATTGATTTGTTTTTATGTTCAGTCCGAGTTTTATTTATCTTTATGAGATTTTTATACTTTGCTCTAGTAGCATTAACTTTTAATTCATTAGTTTTGGGTAGTGGACGGGAAACTATCTCTATAGGGTAGTGGGTGGGTGGCAGTCCCTGTTCCTTGACCTGGACTCTGGGTTCCCTGATCTGGACTCTGGTTTCCCTGAGCTCGATTCTGGGTTCCCTGAGCTGGACTCTGGGTTGTCACGGCTCAATATATATTGTTGGAAATATACATTTCCAACATTACTTAAACGCAACACAGGTGTGCAGCAGATTAGTGCAGATGCAGCTTAGTTCCACACTCGTTTCTGCAGAGTGGAAAACAATGTCCATGTGTGGCTTATAAAACATAAACATTTTATATACCTGCAGATTTATTTTTAAATCTTCAATTTTAAAGATAAAACAAATTTGTTTGTGACTGGCTTAAATCATAGTCTCTTCTCTGTGTTCCGCTGGGTGAAATGACCTGCATGCACTGACAGTCCGGTTGCAGAGCAAGTCAGTTCTCGAATCTACAGGGAATGTCGGCGACAAAGTTTGAGAGAAAGTAGATAAAGGTGGTTAGAGATTTGGCAAAAAAAATTTGTTTGGCGTTTTTTGGAAAAAATGGGGTTTGAAAAGTTGTTAGAAATGGTAACAAAGTGGCAGTTGGTAACACAGGACTTCATGCAAGGTAATGTGCTGCTTTTGAGACAGTGCCACCACTGATGCTGCATTTATTTGGAGTAACTGCAATTCAATTCCAACCATTGTGCACATAGACACATTTGACAGCACTCAAAGTATTTATTAGTTAACATCGCCATCCTGAACCGGTGGCGGCAATAAATTAGACAGTGGCGGCTGCCACTGAGATCCCTATGTAGGAAAAACCCTGCTTTGTTCTTGATTGAGAAACGTGGCTTACTCCTGGCAAGTTACAATTTATTTCTGTCAAACATGCCTCCATCATTATCAGTCCTTAATGTGGATGAAAGAAATTTTCACATTCAACTGTTTTTTGTTGTTGTTGTTTTTTTTTTACTCCGGGACGACTTACTACCACCAGTTCCTACTCTGACATGTTCTACTTTTTCTGTTTTCTTCTCAGTTGTGTGTCACCTACCATGTATTAACGGTGGTAAATGTAGTGCCAGGAACAAGTGCCAGTGTCCTGCAAACTTCGCTGGGAAATTTTGCCAAATACTTGTTGAAAATGGACACCAGCAGCACCAGCAGTCATCTGTAGCCTTTGGCCAGACTCAGATTGTTTCTACACATACCCTGCCTCTTACATACAGCAATGGACAGATGCCTGGTGAGTAAAAGACACAACTGTTAATTTCGGTTCTACTTCCAAAAACGTAATGTTTGATCAATTTTATAACCATTGCAATTGCAAATCATCTTCTGTGATTGTGGAAGGTTTTTTTCCATGCTATACGTCTGGTTGTATTGTAAAAAACATCTAACTTTAGAATTCATTTTTAATGTTCAATTTAAAACTATTTTTTTCTTTTTCATGTTTAAATTCCTAGTGCAACTTTATAATGTCTGTTTGTATTCTGTGCATTTCTCTGTTTAATTATTACATATTTTATGCAAGAAAAGGATTATTGGTAAGTTAGCTGATGCAGCCCTGTTTCCCCACTTTATAATTTTCTTTCCTTCTAAAAAAAGATTTACACATGTTGACCATCTCCACTGCCTTTAAGGAACTAGTGATTGGATGGGAATCTGACTGTTCCAAATTTGAATATACAGAACTGAACAGGATTTGAACAAACTCTGTTGATTTGGTCCTAATGTAACTGCGTACTTAGTTGACCTGGTTTTCTTTGGTAACTGAACAAATGGTTTAATAATGAATACAATTGCATATGAAAATGTTAGGTTTTTTTCTTTTTCTTTTCCAATCCTACTTTTAAATGTGCTTTGTCATTATTGTTCTGTTGGATAACAAATTAAAGAAAATAAATTAATTAGGAAGTTCAAGAACAAGCCAAAGGTCACCAAAGCTCAAACATGTCATAGACTGGGAGAAGCTGGAACATGTGTGTCACTCAGTACGTTTACATATATCGAGAGAAAGTCTAATTATTACCTTAGTGCGACTGAAATCAGAATTTTGAAATGCATGTATACTCCTTAGACCGGCTTAAATCAAACCGAACTGGAGTTTCAGAAGTTAAACTAACCTACCCAGATAATGCGATTGTGAATTGGACTTGGTTGCAACAAACCCCCGCTCCCCTTGCACACCCCCTAAGTAAGTTAGGAGACGCGGAAGTGCAACTTAGCAACAACACAGTAGTGTTACAAGAGCAATATGGCGGCTAAGACAAACATAAGCGGCTGATTAGTGCATGTTTGGACTGATGAAGAGTGGATTGTGATTCCCAGACACATATGGAATGACTACATTGTTTCGTTTGTTTTCTTTTTCTTTTTCCACCACTTTGTTGGCTTTCCTTCTGGAATTAGCTGCAGTTTTCACAAAAGTCCAGCTGGGGTAACCACAAGTTGTGAGGGTGTCTCTCACGTGCTTGCGTTCTTCCCCTTGGGCCTGTGAGCTGGTGGGTATGTTATCAGCTCTGTGTTGCAGGCCAACAGCTCACAGGCCCAAGGGGAAGAACGCAAGCACGTGAGAGACACCCTCACAACTTGTGGTTACCCCAGCTGGACTTTTGTGAAAACTGCAGCTAATTCCAGAAGGAAAGCCAACAAAGTGGTGGAAAAAGAAAAAGAAAACAAACGAAACAATGTAGTCATTCCATATGTGTCTGGGATTTCTGAAAAACTCAGGAGGATTTTCAACAAACACAGTATCCCTGTGCATTTCAAACCCAGCAACACACTCAGACAGAGACTAGTACATCCCAAGGACAGAACACCACACACACACAAAAGCAACCTGGTGTATGCAATCCAATGCAATGAAGAATGCAAGGACCTCTACATTGGTGAAACCAAACAACCACTGTACAAACGCATGGCCCAACACAGGAGAGCTAACTCCTCAGGCATGGACTCTGCTGTTCATTTACATCTCAAGGAGAAAGCCCACTCCTTTGAGGACAGCAATGTCCAGATATTAGACAGAGAGGACAGATGGTTTGAAAGAGGAGTAAAAGAAGCCATCTATGTAAAAGTAGAGAAACCATCGCTAAACAGAGGAGGAGGCCTGAGACATCACCTATCTCCAATTTACAATGCTGCCCTTTCATCCCTCCCTAGGAAACTCAAACAAATTAGCCTCTAATAACAGAAAAGGATCCAATGACATAATGATTCTTGTTCAAGAGGTTAAATAGCTGAGTCTCCACACCAGTTAGTTGGACCAGTCCCAGCCTGGTCAGTGGCAAGCATGAACTGATGAAGCCTCTTGGATAAGAGGTGAAACGTCTTCCAAGACAAATTACCAAGTCCAGTTGCGTTTGATTGAAATTTCCTTGAGATAACCATGACCTGGATGAATGAGAATATTCACAGGCTTTCTGCATTTTTGTTTTAGATTCTGTTCCTTACAGATGAAGAGTTCCTTTGATACAAATTATAGACTTTTACATGCTTTGGAAGTGGGAAAACATAAGAATCAGCAGTGGATCAAATATTTGTTCTCCTCACTGTATATTTTCTGCAGAACAGGAACCTGCTGAAACTCAAATTTAAACTGAGTCAGGCTTGATTGTTTTAAACTTTTCCTGTCCAATAAATAAAATAAATAGAAAAATAAATAATAAAACATGAATAAGCCATTTGACCAGCTTGATCATAAACATGGCTTCAGTACTTTTAACCCTCTAAGCGCCGGAGTTTTTTCTATAAAATATTCCATTTTGACATCACTAGTTCAAAATGTTGTATCTTTCATATGGTTATAGATCAAGGTAAACTGTAAATTAGAAAAATCTTCAGTATGATCCAAAGTTTGTGGTAAGAGCAAAATCACACATCTAATTTGCATATTATGAGGTCATCAGGCGTTGGCCCTCTTGGATTGCATGACTTTTACAATTTTTTGCTTTTTTACATTGTTTAAAACTTTTATTTCATCAATAGTTTTATTTTTTTATTTAAATTCTTCTATATATGTATTTTCTACATCTATATGTTTCATTTTTTGGGCTTCTTTTCAAGAACAGGTGAATATATCTGTTTATGTCCTTTCTTATGTGGCTCCGTTACTCTATTCACTATATAAAATCAACAAATAAAATATTGGCCACAGAATTTTACAGATCCGTCCCAAAAATAACTAACAGGCTCATCAAATTTTCTGATCCACTGGTGATTCTACTCTTCCTTCTGTCAAGCAAACCTCACCAAAATCATCATCACCACCATCATCATCATCCTCACTTGCAGCGGGACAGAGAACTTTACTGCTTTTTACTCGCTTATAAGCGGTCTTTTTTCTCTCTTGTTTTCGATCGCATCTGCTATTATTTCCACTCATTTTTACATCCCTCCCACCTCGGTCACAATCAGCGTTGTGATGACCACCTTGCAACCCGAACACATACCTTTCTCTCACCGGGAGAACGTGATGCAGAGCTGGAATGTGCTGCTTGTGGAGTGTCATGGCGAAACGGGACTGGCTGTTGCTGCGGGACATTTTAGTTTCACTTTCACCCGGGACAACTGAACAGATCAGAGGTAAATATTTGAATCTGAATAAGCCAATACTTTCCGGCGGGGAACTCCGACGTCTCGGCCTCATACATTTTATCTTTCTAAAAGTCGCTTTCTCTATACTGTGACCGCAGCAGCTGTACCTCGTGTCCCCCATTCGCCACGCTGACTTAAAGGCCGATTTACTGCAAAAGTTTCCATTGTAACACACCCAAAAAGGTGTCCAAGATTAAAGGTACACATGTCCGACATCTCCTGGTGTAAAGTAGTAATTAAATTAGTGGCCTTATCTCCAGCTGTGCATCGTTAAGTTAGCAATGTTGCTTGGCGCCGAGGATGGCAGCCGTGGTGCTTTCGTGCGCTCTGTTTTGTTTGTTCTTGTGCGTTAACTGTGCGTCTGCGTGCTCTTATACCCGCGTGGAGCTTCTGGACATTAGAACTACCACCCCTACGGACTTATTACCAGTTTTTTTAGCATCACCTGTGTCCATTTTTTGACCAAAAGAGGGAAACGGCGCCGTGGAAAGCGAGCGGGTTCACTCGTCCGCCTGTGCAGACGGGGCGCGCGCATGCCTTTACCTTGCATCTTTCTCTCAAACGTCTGCTCACTTCCCAACAAGATGGACGAACTAGCGCTGCTGATGAGAAGTAACAAGGACTTTTCCTCGTCTTGTGTTTTGTGCTTCACGGAGACGTGGCTAAGCGCGAGTGTCCCGGACAGCGCGCTTCACCTGGAAGGCTTACATCTCCTCCGCGCAGATCGCAACGCGGATCTCTCCAACACAACAAAAGGCGGTGGCGTTTGCTTCTACATCAACAGCAGCTGGTGCACGGATGTGACTGTGATCTCCCAACACTGCGCTCCTTCTCTGGAATATCTGTTCATTCACTGTAAGCCTTTTTATTCACCGCGTGAGATCGCTTCATTCATTCTGGTGGCTGCCTACATTCCGCCGAGCGCGGACGTGCATGAGGCTCAGCGCACGCTTGCAGGCCAGATATTACATGCGGAGCTGTCTTTTCCGGACTCTCTTGTTATCGTGCTTGGTGACTTTAACAAGGGAAACCTAAGCCAGGAATTACCAAAGTATAGACAGTTCATTAAATGCCCGACCAGAGAGGAGAACACGTTGGATCACTGCTACACTACAGTCAGCAGAGCGTATCATGCTGTCCCGCGCGCTGCCCTCGGACTATCAGATCACGTGATGGTGCACCTAATTCCCTCATACCGACAGAGACTGAAATTGGCCAAGCCTGTCGTGATAACAACAAGGAAATACACCTCTGAAGCTGTGGAGGAGCTGCGCTCATGTTGGGAGACGACAGACTGGAGAGCGTTTGGAGCAGCCACGGACAATCTGGACGAGTATACGGACACTGTGACCTCATACATTCAGTTCAATGAGACGCGCATCATCCCAACGCGCACCAGGATCTGTTATAACAATGACAAGCCCTGGTTCACACCCAAGCTCCGGCGCCTACGTGAGGAGAATGAAGTAGCGCGGCGGAGCGAGGACTGGAGTACATACAGACGAGCAAAGTACCACTTCAGCAGTGAAGTGAGAAGAGCAAAATCTGTGTACTCCAACCGTATACAGGAACACTTTAGCTCCAATGACTCTGCAGCCGTGTGGAGGGGGTTGAGGGCTCTCACAAACTATAAGCCCAAAGCCCCCCAGGCCCTGAACGACCGGACTCTCGCCCAGGGCCTGAATACACACTACTGCCGCTTTGAACAGCCGTCTGCTCCTCACACCTCTGCTCCCCCCACCATCACCCCACCCATCAACGACCCCAGCACTTCATCAAAGGACTCCTCAGACCCCCCCTCCTCCCCCCCTGCCCTCTCCATCCAGGAGGAGGATGTGCGCCGACAGTTTTTGAGGCTGAACAGGAGGAAGGCCCCCGTGCCGGACGGTGTCTCCCCCTCCACCCTGAGACACTGCGCGGATCAGCTGGCCCCCGTGTTCACGGACATTTTCATCACCTCCCTGGCGCTCTGTCGCGTGCCGTCCTGCTTCAAAACCTCCACCATCGTCCCTGTCCCTAAAAAGCCACGGATCACAGGACTTAATGACTACAGGCCGGTGGCGCTGACGTCTGTGGTCATGAAGTCATTTGAGCGCTTGGTTCTGCCCCACCTCAAGGACATCACCACCCCCCTCCTGGACCCACTGCAGTTCGCCTACAGAGCCAACAGGTCTGTGGATGATGCAGTGAACCTGGCCCTCCATTTCATCCTGGAGCATCTGGACTCCCCAGGACCCTACGCCAGGATCCTGTTTGTGGACTTCAGCTCTGCCTTCAACACCATCCTCCCTGGACTGCTACGAGACAAGCTCTACCAGCTCAGCGTGCCCGACTCCCTCTGCAGGTGGATCACTGACTTCCTGTCGGACCGGACACAGCACGTGCGGTTTGGGAAGATAGTCTCGGACAATCGGACTACAAACACTGGGACTCCTCAGGGCTGTGTACTCTCCCCCTGGCTCTTCTCGCTGTATACAAACTGCTGCACCTCCAGTCACCAGTCCGTAAAGCTGATCAAGTTTGCGGACGACACCACCCTCATCGGACTTATCTCAGACGGTGATGAGTCCGCCTACAGGAGAGAGGTGGACCGTCTGGCTTCTTGGTGCAGTCACAACAACCTGGAGCTGAACGCCCAGAAGACAGTGGAGATGATCATGGACTTCAGGAAAGTCACAGCCCCACCGTATCCCCTCACCCTGATGGACTCTCCCACCCCCATCTCCATCGTGTACTCCTTCCGTTTCCTGGGCACCACCATCACCCAGGACCTCAAGTGGGAGCCAACCATCAGCTCCCTCATCAAGAAGGCCCAGCAGAGGATGTACTTCCTACGGCAGCTGAGGAAACTCAAGGTGCCGACCGAGATGCTGGTGCAGTTCTACAAGGCCATCATCGAGTCCATCCTCACCTCCTCCATCACCGTGTGGTTCCCCGGCGCCGCAGACCGGGACAAACGCCGACTGCAGCGCATCGTGCGTGCTGCTGTGAAGGTGATTGGCTGCAGGCTCCCATCCCTCCGGGACCTGTTCTCCTCCAGGACCCGGAGGCGTGTGGGTCGGATCACAGCTGACTCTTCTCACCCTGGACACCGACTATTCTCCCTCCTCCCCTCAGGCAGGAGGCTACGGTCCATCCAGACCCACACCTCCTGCCACCTGAACAGTTTCTTCCCCTCCGCCATCAGACTCATGAACAATAACAAGACCCGATAGTTCAGTTAAAGACCCATGTAGGATAGAACCATCTGCACTACGTAACTTTATTTTACTGCACTGTGTGGTCTGACCACACTTAGATCTGCTGCTGTCATTCACCTGCACATCTGTGAATGGAACCCTGCTGCTGTTCTTATGTTAAAAAGGATGTTTATCTTTTCATAGTTCTTTTATATACATACAGATTATAATATTTATACAGACTTTAGCCTTGTAGCTCATTCTTTTTATTTTTATTTATTTTATTTTTATTTATGTTAAATGTTTTATGTGCACGATTGTACCGAGAAAAATTCCTAGTTTGTGAACTTGTTCTCAAACAATGGCAATAAAACCTATTCTGATTCTGATTCTGATTGTCGCAATATTGCGACTTGGGCGCCTAGAGGGTTAAATATGTTGACTGTTGGGTCACACACACAGCCATCAGGTGGCGTTAACCTGCTCTCTTTACCGGAAGTCGACCAGGCAGAGTCTATAAATACAGCCCGCTTCCGGCCGCTCTTTCCTTTGTGTGCTGCTTCGGCCGGGCGGAGAACAGAAGGCAATCTCCAACCATCTTCCTTCACTGGCGGAGGGAGGCCCGAGTTTCTGGGAGAAATCCACTCCAAAGGAACCCAAAGAACAATCCAGGTGAATTTTGAACATTGATAAACAAAGAAGTTCTTTATCCCCAGAGTCCGATGAGACCACTCTGAGTTTCAGACTGCTGACTGATGAGAAACGGGAGCTGTGTGCCGAGACCTTAACCAGCCAGAACCCGCATTTGGCTGCTGCCACCGGGCCGATAAGAGGTGAAAACAGAACTGGAGAGCTCTAGAGAGGTACTGTTAGAAAGGTGGATGCCGGGGGCTGATCGCCACGCAGCCAGCCAGGCTAACACTCCTTGGAGACACCCTTCCCTCATCGACGCACAGAAAATCGGAGGACATTAAACGTTCATATGGTCTGTTTGGGCAGCGGCAAACTAATTTAGGATCACTAATTTTAAAGGTGTGTGATTTCCTGTTGTTAACTTGTTTAAGTTTTCATCTGCTTTTTGGGTAATACAGGCCCCTCAGCCTGAAACTTTAATCAGTGTTTTTAAAAGACTTTTCCCAACAAAGAGTTGTTTTAAATCCTGTAATTTGAGCTACTCACTCAGACAGGAGTTTTCCCTTTTTGTTAAATGTTTAATAAATATATTTTGAGCAGCCTCAAACGCCCACGTGTGTTTCGGGGAGCTGAGCTAAGATTAGCCACGTGTTGGCCCAGGCCAGCGCTCAATGAATAGACAATCAGAGGTGTTCAAATAAAGATAGGTTAAGAGAAGATTAAGAACAGAAACTAATTTTATTAGCTGTGTTTGAGATCCCTTTTGTATCAAAATACTGGAATTAGATTGTTACTTCAGTGACCAATCCATGAACAGAAGTAAAGTCTCAAAGATCAATGACTTCATATCCAGGTAATTATGCTAATTTTCTGTTTTATTGGTATACACATAAATCAGTGGTGCTAATTAAGTTAGACTAATTTAAATTGATAAACTAATTTAGCTTTCATTGTTAAAGCCTCCAGATTCCTCCAAGCATAAGTCAGAATTTATGTTTTCTATCTTTATTGCATTTTTAGCCATTTGTTTCTTTCATTTTGTTACTCATTTAGATTGATCAGTAGTGTTGGTTATTAGTTTTGAGTAAACACATATGGCGAGGTTTATGGTCTGTAAAGAATGGTAAAGATGGTAAAGAATTCACTCCTTCAGATTATGAGACTGAAAAATATATTTTGCTATTAAAATAGTTCCTGGAAACCCGGTGGTGCTCTGAAAATATTAATTATTTTTCATAAATTATTTATCTAATTGTCTACCATAAGCAGTCCTTTGACTATTAATAGCCAAATAGCTACATTCTTGGTAATAGCCACAACATTTATGTTACGTCTATACTTGTGGAACTGCATAATATGCATGCAATTTGTCTCCCTGACGTCAAAAGGAGTCGTTGTGAATAATAATTTAATATTAATATGACTATCAATGAAATACAATGAGTTAATTAATTAATTAAACCTACTGAGGCACCACTCCTATAAATCCAGGAGAACTTTAATATATACCAGACAATTTCAGTCTCTTTTCTGAAGGATGAGACTGACACTTTTGTTGACATTAATACCTACTTTTGGGGATATAACTATTCATTCTGAGCAAATGACTCCCTTTTGCAGTATGTAGTAAATTTTTTGAGAAATCCACCTACTGTTGTGCAAATTTTGACTGATGTGAGAAATATATATATAATCCGATTGATTACTGCAAAAGCATCCTCACAGGTCTACCTAAAAAAAGCAATCAGACAGCTGCAGCTGATCCAGAACGCTGCTGCCCGTGTTCTCACTAGAACTAGGAAAGTAGAACACATCACCCCGGTTCTTAAGTCCTTCCACTGGCTCCCTGTAGCTCAGAGAATAGACCTTAAAATACTATCTTATAAATCACTGAACGGTTATCACCAAAGTATGTTGGAGATCTGCTGTCACTATACCAACCCATCAGACCAATCAGGTCCTCCAACTCGAGCTTACTAAACATTCCGAGAATTAGAACTAAACAGGGAGAGGCAGCTTTCGGCTTCTATGCTCCACAAATCTGGAACAAACTTCCAGAAGAATGCAAAAATGCTGAATCGTTAGGCTCTTTTAAATCAAAGATTAAAACTCTACTAATCAGAGCTGCCTTTGAGCCCTAAATTGCGCTTTTTGATCACTATTTGATTCTCGTGGTTTAATTTTTTATTCTTCTTTTAATTTCATTTTTAATCTATTGTGTTTTATCTGCTTTTATTCTATATTGCATAAATTTGTGTTTTATCTTTTTTGAATCTATATTGCATAAATTTGTTCCTTACATCATCTTTTCTTATTTATTGATTGTGTCTATCTGTTAAACCTATATGTTTCTGTTTTTCTCTAATCATGCTTCTGTAATCATGTATTCGGTATCATCACTGAATCATGTAAAGCACCTTGAATTGCCTTGTGTTGAAAGTGTGCTATATAAATAAAATTGCCATGCCTATATCAATGCAGCTGAGAAAAACTGTAAAAGTAAAAAGCTTTAAAGGAGAAGTTTGCTTTTTTTTCAACCTGGACCTTATTAAAAAAAAAACAAATATAACGTTCATTTACTCACCCAGACAAGTTTGGAGATACTTGGAGATGTTCAGCATGAGTTTATATTAAGTCATGATCATCATATATCCATATAATGGGAATCAACGGGGGCATGTGTTGTGAATTGGCGCTATATAAATAAAAGTGAATTTAATTTTATTGCAACCAATTCCAATTTACACAAACCTGGGATTTTAATGACGCTTCAGCCGTCAGCCATTACAGCTTTAGTCTGTGTAGGCTGCAGAAAGGGAGCCTGTAGAAGCTGAATTTATTCCATCTGGTCATTCGCTTAGTGCAATTTGGAAGCACATAAATGTGAACCATGGTTATGTGTATAGCAAGCCCTGTCTAACTGACCGCCGTAGAGCACAGAATGAAAGTCCTGCTCAGAAAACAGCTGGGATGGAGCTTGAAATCGCGCAATAGTGTAGTTGGATTATAGCCTCTATTGGCGTCTCTCCACCGGTACGATTCGACCTGGATCGACTCAGCCTCAGTACCTTTTACCCTCCACTGCCAGAAGTCTGGCTGAGCCGCTCCAAGCCGATACTAATTCGTACCACCTCAGCTGTGGTTCCATCCGTGCTGAACTGGTACTGAAAAGCGACGTCAGACGGCTGTCGGTCACTGATTGGCTGGAGGGCGGAGTCACTGGAGATTAACTTGACAGCGTCTTTTAACAACAAACTGAACGCCATTTTGAAACCTCGCTACAGCGAGTGGATGTGTTTACTGTTTGCTGAAGAACAATGACAACGTTAAAAACCAGCGCAGTGATCCAAATGGAGTTTCAGCATTTCTGAGCTTGTTGGCTGAAGAGAAGATTCAGTGTGAGCTGGATGGAGCTGCTTGCTGTGAGAGGATTATCAAGGAGGACCGGGAGCTGATCGTGGTTCATAGCCGATGGCTCTCACCTTCAGGCCGAAGCAGAGAAAAGGAGAGCGCCGAAGTCCTGAACTCGCTGTCTCGTACTCTCGGTAAGAAGCAAATTTCATGCCGCTTGTATATTTTATTCACAATATTAACCTATTCAGGTGCATATTATCTGCAGTAGGACAGTTCTTTTTATTATCATTTATCCAAATTAGTTCTGATGCTGTTTTTTGTTTTTGTAAATATGAATGATCTACTTAACTTTTCTACAGCACAGTGAGACATATTTGTCTCTATTCCTTAATTTAAAGTCTTAGTGTATGTTTTAAATGCACTGTAAGCATAGTACTTTAAAATAATATTTGCGATTCTTTGCAGCGGGATCAACACCTTCTTCTGATGGAGCAGAAGCAGGAAACCGGCTTACGGAGGATGGAGATGACACAATGCCTTCAATCTGTCTTCAATCAAACCTTCCTGGGATGCTGCAGACTAAACCATGACCCACAGACATGTGCAACTGGACTTTTGTTTGTGAACTTTTTCTATACCTGTCCAATAAAAATTTCCAAGCTATACGCTTGTATTATCATTTGCAGTTTCATTGCACGCTGGTTGGTGGAATCATTTTACCTAATTATGTCTGGCATCAGGGTTCAGCAACATTTTAAAAATCTGGTAGCAACATTTGCTCTGGCTGTCAAAAGTAAAAAAGGATTGCGCTGCTAAATAAGTAAACTGCATACATTTAAAAAAAATCTGAAAACATTTTCAAAGCATACATATTTATTACAAAACATACAGTTGTGGTTTGTAATTCATAGAATTTGTAGCATGTATATGGCAACTCCTTTTTTTAAGGGGACACAGAGGTGAAAAGCTGCATCGCTCCAGCGCTGGACATAGTTTGCTGCACATGTAGATGAATTTGTTCCGACATCCTGAAGTTCTGTAGCCACTGAGTGAAACCGAGAAGAACTTATCATCACTGCAAGGCCCGGTTAAACGACCAAACTGGCGGTCGGCTGCGACAACTTCACAGAGCAGTCATCTGAAACACGCACACAGAATACTTACTAATAAAGCCAACTTGTTAACATAGGTTTTTACGCTGGGCTTTAGTGAATAAATAAATACCACCACACCGGCGTAGTATTTGCATCGGCTTACCCACACAAGCTGCCCGGTCCTGTCTGTAGCTTCATTCTCCGGCAGAGCTTCTCACACTCGTTTGTACTACTTCACCGTGTTTTTCCTTGCAGTGTGCAGCTTTTCAGGGGTCTGTATTCTTCGATAAGAGAGGCATTCTCTTCGACGTGGGACTACAGAAATCCACGAACTGAGCAAAAAGCTCAGGGTCGCTAGTGAGGTCGCCATTGTTCTTATTTTCCTCTTAGCCTTTGCTTACTTCCCGCTACGTACTCTGGGGCCGCCCACCGTATGACGCAGCCACTCTCTTCAGACGCAACTGTGAAGCAACACTTGACAAGTCAAGCCGTGTCGCGTTACCGATAGTAACGGTACAGTACGGCTCGGCAAAAGGTACTAGTGGAGAGACGCCTTATATCACTCCGGAGCAGAAGTAATTTGCACTTCCGAGATGTGCTGAACTCCGAGGGGAGTCCTGCTAACATTTAATAACAAATCATGGTTAAATTAAGGCATTTTGGGGCAGATAATACCTTACTACAGGCGGCAAATCTCCTGCCTTTACCAAAAGAACTTATCTGAAGGAAATTAATTCTTTGCAATAATCCACACACACACTCAGAATAAAAGAAACCAGAGATTTGATTCAATTTAACTAATTCTAAAAACACAACTAAAATAAAAACACTACTTATACCAAAACGGTTCTGTCAAGGCTAACGGTATACCTGAGCAAGATGGCGACCAGCGATGACGTCACTTAGGCACGTCATGGGCGCTTCGTAGGTACATACGTCGGATAACGCACGCATGCGTAGATGCGAGCTACGTCTACAGGCAGGCAAACACCGTAAGTAGGGGGGATGTTTTATGACCGATCTTTATGTGAGCCCGGTGTAAATAGAAACACAAACACAGCACAGAACTCCAACACGGAGCACTCAAATGACAGACTCACTTGAAGTTAAGAATAGTGCATGCATAAAATTACAAAGAACTTTCTAATTCATTGCACCCAGGTTGGAAAATAAAAATAAATGAGAACAGTCTTAGTTTTTTAAGGGGAAGCTCCCAGGTGTAGAATGACTGATTGCGACAGAAAAACGCGAAGGGGAAACCGAGCGCAAAAAGGGGATTAAAAAAATTAGAGCGAGAGAGAGGTTCAGCGGACTGCGCAAATAGTTTGAGGGGCCAGCCAAACTATCGAAGGGACTTGGTTGCAGAAAGGGGAAAATCCAAAAACACGTGTTAGGGAAAGAGGTCTCTCCTTGAAGTTGCAGGAACTTTGACCCACCAAAGCGAGCTTGGAAGAGGTAGAAGCCCAGCTGTTTTGGATATTTAAACATCCTGCCGGTGCTTTGTTCCCTCCTATTTTGTGCATAGGTCCACTCACACTGCCACAGAGCTAAAGCAGGTTTGATGGATTGGCGCTCCTGCCAATCAACATGACAGGTCTTTCAGAGCTGTTTCAATATTCATGGTTCACACTGGACATGGCTCCTGGGTCTTGGTCTTAGCCCTCGCGGGGGTGCTGGGGTGGGGGGCTCTGGCCGTTGTTGGTCGGCCTCCACAGTGACAGACCAGTTGGTGGGGTGTGGGCTTGTGGGTGGACGTGCTGGGTTCTGTTGCCACCCGGCCATCGGGCGGTAGAAGCAAGGCTGGAGGATGTCGGCCTGGGGATTGGCCGCCCGGGACTTCGGTCTGCTCACGGCCCTGGCGCGGCATGTCCGGGGTACCCGAGTCGGTGGTGCGCCGGGTTCCGGCCTCGGCCCGGGGGTCCTCGGACGCTGGCGGTGCCTTGGGCGTCTCTTATTGGCGGGGAGGCTTTTTACCATCTAGCACAGGCGCTCTTTTTAACGGGGTGCGCTTGGGACGGGAGGGGGGGGGGAGTTGAGGGTGAGGGGGGGCTAAACTCAACCTGGGTGTCTAGTGACATGTGTTTTGTTAGCAGTGTGAATTTTGGGGAGGATTTAGATATGCCCCTGGCATGGGGGCTGGTGGATTGCCGGGGCCCCCACGGGGCTCGGCGGTACCGCTGCCGTGGGCCCCGACTGGACGTGCTGGGGCCTCCCACCCCTGGTGGATCGGGCCGAACGGGGGTGCCTATTGGAGTCAGCAGGGGAGCTGGCTCCCTGGGGTTGGCAATGGTCACCCCAGTTATTTTCTCACCATCCCCATGCCTCTGTCCACCTGCTCCTTCATTCTACCATTCACAAGGCCTTGGGACGTGGTTACGTCACTGGGGTGCGGGATGGAGCTTCCGTCTTCGCTACCCGGTGGCGGCCTGGGTCCCGATTTTATTGAGCAATTTAGACACTACACTTGCAACATTTACAGGGAACGCACATGTAGGGACCTGGCGGTGTGGCGCCACAGGCGAGACCCCCCCCGTTGAGGGGGCCTCGCCTGTGGTGCCGGCATCCACTGGTTAAACGCATCTAGACACTGAGGGCCCGGGGGGGGAGATGGGGGTACCCGGCAGTATTCCCATGTCCCCCCCCCTCTGTTTTAAGTGCACATTAGAACAACACGCAACAACACCACATTGAGCTGGGGGAGAGAGGCTGGGGGGTCTTTCCACACCCCTGTTCGTTGGACCATCAGGGGTCGGAGCCCGGATAGAACATCACGCCGTCTGGTCGGGGCCCTGGGCTGGTGGGCTGCTCTTGCCGGTGTGGGGCCTTGGCGGTCTACTTGTCCCCGTCCTGGTGGGCAAAGGGGTCTGTCTCCTGGGTGCAGGGGCAGGGTTCTCTACTGGGGTGTCTGTCCCTGGGCCTGGGAGTATGGAGTATAGTATACGTATGGGGGGTATGAATGAGGGTATAGCGTCCTTTTTTCGTATGTCCTGTATTTGTAAGAATGTGTACACAAGAAAGGGAGGGTACGTATGAGTGTCTCTGTCTGTCTATGTCTACCTGTCAGGTTGGGTGTTTGGCTGCTCTCTGGCCTGATGCATCTTCGTCCCTCCCCGTCACTCCCCGTCGGTGATGGTTGCTCCTGCCCGCTGGTTGATGATGACTCTCGATGCCTGGGGCTGGGGGTCCCGGTTGCGGCCCGGCTCGGTCCTGGTGCATGTCGGGCGGGTCCTGGGTGGTCCGGTGTGTCGGGCGGCCGCTGGTTCGGGCCGATGTCCTCCTTGGATTGACTGGGGCACCTCTTATGGGGGTGCCGGGATTGTAGAATAGGTTGGTGCCGTCCGGTGGATGGGTGGGGACCGTGCCTGGCGCCCAATCCTCCTGCCGGTTCCAGGACTTCAGCTGGCTGGTCTGTTCGCCTGGTGGGGCTGTCCGGCATTGGCTGGGCCCCTGATCTTGGCGCCCCACGTGGGGCGGGATCTGGACCCTGGAGCTGGAAGATCTTGATGTCCAGGTGCCGGCTGGGCGCGGCCTGGGGAGGGCGTACATCCGCTGTGGCTCTTGCTGTGGCTCCCTGGCGTGTGGATGTGTGGAGGCGGGCCGGGTTGTTGGCGGTGGGTACTGGTCCGGGGTGGCGGCGGCGTGTGTTGTCCGTCGGTTGGCGTCGTGTGTTGTCCTCCTTGCCTGCGGCGGCGGCGGGGGACCCTTGTCGGCTGGTCCCTGGTTGGGGCCCCGCTGGGGGGTGGGGTGCCCCTGGTCCCCGTGGCCTCCGGTTCCTGGTCCGGGCCCGCCCTGGCGTAGCCGGTTACCAGCGGAGCCCGTGGGCTCGTCACTGCGATCTCTCGGGCCCCAGCATCGCGGCTGGTGGGTGCTCCCCTGGGGCTTCCATCTGTTCCCCTCTTGGCGGGTGATCGACCCTGCGCTGATCCGCCTGTGGACTCTGTAATCTGTGGGACGCAGGATGCATACATCTCTTGCCTCCTCCATGTCTGTGCCGATTCCTGTAGGACGGATTGACGGTTCCTTACACCAGCTATCAATCACTTGCATGGGGAAACCTTATTCCGACCTGCATGCTCGCACACACATAGGTGTGGGGACATAGGTGAGGACGGACAAATCTTAGGCTGAGGTTATCATCATTAGTTAGTTGTTCACAGGAGCTTACCAGAAACATTTGTATTATGTTCATTAATCAATGCTTGTGTGTAGTGAATGTGTAATTCTTTGTGTATTCTACCAGATCCGAACTATTGGTTTGGTTCTGTACACTTTGTTGTTTTTGTATTACTGTTTCTCTGCCGTCCGGCAGAGGTGGAGGACTGGGACTGTTGGTCCGGTTTCTTTTCTTCACCTTCTTCCTTTCTCCCTTCTTGTCTCAGTTTAATGTCCATGACGTCAGGAAATTGAACCCACAGTAATCACTAATAAAGATTTTTCATACATATACATCAAGTGGCGTACTACAGCGAAGCTGTAATACTCTGCTTGGGAAAGTAAAACTGTTGGGCTTGTACTTGGTACTCAGACACCAATTCTGAGTAGCATACTGCTAGACAGGACACGTTAAAAAAAAAAAAAAAAAAAAAAAAAAAAAAAAAAAAAAAAAAAAAAAAAAAAAAAAAAAAAAAAAAAAAAAAAAAAAAAAAAAAATATTCATGGTTCATACCCAACATTTCTTATTTCCTGCTACTTTAATATTTGTAATTTTTTATGAAAGATTCCCTTTGTCTGCTGTTGGTTTCGTGTCGATTCTCCCTCCTTCTTTTCCTTTCTACCCTGATTTTAGACCGATCAAAAAATAAAATGGGAAACAAACTGTCTATCCTGCTCTCTGCATCTGAGCCCGTGCTCCAGAACCTGACACAGAAATGCATTAACATTCTTTTATTCACTCACTGTCTTTCTCAGAAAAAAAATCATTGTGTTGTCCTGGCTGATGTGCTCATTGCTATCTTTTTTAGCAGAGAGCAATTTTGCTTTCAGGTTAAAAGTGGGGCTGTATTCCTCTTGCTGCACTGCCCTCTGTTGGTGAACCTAGGCTAGTGTTTGGCTACCTCCATTATCCTTTCATAATTTTGTTCGTTATTCTTCCTAAACCCGTGCACTATTTAACTACTGTCAAAATCTTACTTGTAGTTAAAAATATTAACTGAAGGAGAATTTTGGTTGTGAGATTAGGCCTTTAACTGAGACATGTTCTTTAGTTAACATCGTTTGCTCCATATTGATGTTGACTTTGTCCACATTCCTATATTGCAGTAACTATAATACCCACCTCTTATATCCCAACAGTTTTCAACCCAGGCGTTGTTAACATCCACATCAAACACCCTCCAGAAGCCTCAGTTCAGGTTCACCAAGTGTCTGAACTGGACAATTACTCAAGCACTGGGCAACAACAACAACAATCCCAGTCGGGCTCATCTTTATCGAGCAGCTACAGCTACCACAACTCTGAAAGCAGCCAGAAGATTCAGCGGCATGGCTACAAAGTTCCCCATCACCAGCCCATCTCCTCCAAAAACACTTTGGGTCGCTGCTTCCAGGAAACAGCAACCAGTCAGGTACACTGTCAGAGATCAGTACTAGGGCTGGGTGGTATACCGAAAATTTACCAATGACAGTTAACGGCATCATTATGCCCATGGCGGTAAATTTTGTATTAAAAAAAAGTGTTTTGGTTTAGTGGTGCTCATGCCCCTTTAAGAAAATAGCGCTGCCTTGACTACATAAGTCATGTGACTTCCAGAAGGGAACAGCGCTTCCAGTGCAGCAACTGTGTAACTCTATTTAGCAAGTGTTTTGACTTCTCCAGGGATTGTTTTTCAAAAAAAGCAACTAGCAACAAATATAGCGACTTTTTAAGGTGTTAGTGGATACTTTGAGACTCTAACGTGGAGCACGTATGATTGTTAGTGCTTTAACTCAGCAGCAGAGCTGCAGTCGAAACAGAGGGTTTCCAGCTCAGAATGCTTATCATCCACTTACCATTATCGAGGTAAACTGCTCAATATACCACGATATTGATTTTAGGTAATATCGCCCAGTCCTAATCAGTACTATGAGTTATCATCTCACACGGCAGCCAGCTTTGCACCTTCTGTTTGTTTGTATCCTAAAATAAATAAATGCTCATATATTAGATTTGATCTATGGTCAGACACTTATAGGATTACCAGAATCTTAAAAAATAAGGTGAGAAATTAGATTTATTAAATTTTGTTTAAGGTTTTGTGACCACAGTGGACGTTATTTAAGTACAGTTGATAGTACAGAAAGGGGTAGAGAAGTCGCGGAAAGACATTAGACAGATATCCATAGGCAGGAATCAAACCTGGGGCCGCTGCTTTGACGGCTGAGGCCTCTGAACATGGGGCGCCTGTCTTAGGCGATATCTTTGTTTTTTAAAAACAAAGATTTTCCTCTGCTCCACAACCAGATAAATGCGTTTTTCAACACATTCATATACGTGGCAAACCTGTAGGGGGCAGTAGTTCTCCCAAATCCTATCCACACTTGTAAAAGCAAACAAATAAAACGCGCTTTGACAATTGATGATACCAACACAGCTCTGAGGGCATAAATGCTGTTTTTGAGAGTAAACACAGGTCGCACATGTGATGTTTGAGCATTTTTTTGTCGCGGACAGTGAAGTTACGGTTCTTAAAACTCAGTTTTTGGCCGTCCACACGCAGATACTGAAAACGGAGGAAACGCAAATTTCCCCTTTTGACTTAGTTTTTAAAAAGATTTGTTTTTGGTGCCGAAAATCTCATTTTACGTGTGGATGACAGGCCAAACCGTAGAAAAATATCTCAGTTTTGGGAGATTCCCAGCTACCTGTGGAAAGGGCCTTAACCTATGCTCCACACAAAGCTCCAGATTGACTACAAGATAGTTCCAACAAGGCAAAAAGTCAGTAAGATCACAAAAAAAACATCTCTTTTTCATACTGACATTCAAATAACACGTCAAGGCAAATTGGGTTGCAGCGTCTTGGCCAAGGACAGATCACTAAATTGTAGTGGGGAGGCTGAAAACATACTCACAACCACACAGCTGCTATATGACAACATATTTTTACATGGTGGTAGTAAGAGAGTTATGATATATGGTTTGAGATGGTGGAACTTTCAAACAGGCCTGAAAAGAATGGAGCAATAATAAAAAGGTTCCGTTCAAGGTTATTCAGTTCAAGTTAAGTGTGCCAGAGGCAAATTTTGAAAAGCAAATTGAGATGATTAGGGCATGTGCAGAGGATTTTGAAAATATTTAACAATAAAAAAGTTGACTGTAGAGCTGCTGGAGAGGAATTAAAGAGGAAGAGCACCAAGCAGGTTCCCAGATTAGTGAAGGAAGATTTGCTGAAGGTTGGTGGGATTACAGTAGTCCGCTCCCCTGAAAAGGAGCAGCTGAAAGAAGCAGAACATCACGTTAGTACTAACATGGTTTGTGTCCTTTGCAAACTAAAGCTTGGTTTAACCTCCACATGCCAGATATGGTAAAATTATTTCACTAAAATCTGTTCTACAACCGTCAAGCCAAGGTTAGCACCAAAAGACCACAGCAGTTTTTTTCATTGTGGGGATCTTTATTGTGACTGAAAAATACAGGGAATCCATCTGAAATCAGGTCTTAGACAACTAAAGAAAAGATTTGATGGCTGATGAGAAAAGAAAAATAACTTATTCTTATGTAGTCATTTTCACTACCTTTTGGGAGGTTGTTTTTGCAATGAAACAGAAGAGTTAGTATGGTATAAAGAGGATATATCTCAGTCTGATTTAGAGAGGTTGGATTATAAATTTGACTGTAAATAATCAGGGAGACAGAGAACGTAGAGAACAGATGCCCTTTGTGTTTTTCTTGATAAAATAAAAAAATATCTTTCTTCCTTCTTTTTTTTGCATCTGCAGTGTGGAAAGGTTTTACCAGGTCTTACCAAGCTGGAGCAGTGCTGTACAACCATTGGGACCTCCTGGGGCTTCGACAAATGCCAGAAGTGTCCAAAAAAACCCTGTATGTACTAATGTTTTATCCAGAGAAGAGTAAAACTCTATTTTCCCTGAATGTCCTGGGTGGACATATTTCATGTTTGCAGACACAATAAGAGTTGAGAAGAAAGGTTCAGTATATTTATATACCACCAAGGCGCTTGAGATGTAATCTCAAGGCACTTTATAAAAAGTCACTTCAATTCAATCATACATACTTTCCAAATAATCCTTCAGTTTATTACTACTATTTGTCTAAAAGTTTTCCAAGAGAACCCACCAGATTGACTTGCAGCAATTACTGCAAGTGAAACTAGGATTTACTCCTACTTTCCACTGGATGCTTAAAGGTAAAATATGTAAGAATGTCACAGCGAATTTATCACACAACAGTTTAATGTCCCAAAATGAATTGATAGCTGCAGCCAGGGCTGCAGCTATCGATTCATTTTGTAATCTATTAATCTAGCCCTTCATCGATCGATTAATCTGATAATTTTTTAAGTTTTTTAAACAACCAAAACAAAAACATGTGTCTGTAAAATTATCAAGCATTTGCCTTTTATCTTTTAAAAAACAATGAATTCCAACTTGAACATTTGGCTCCAAAAACTAAGCCCATTTACAGTATTTATTTATTTATTTATTTATTTAATTATTGGACAAAATAACAGTCAACAGCAATAATGTGAGTTAACAAACTAAACAGTCCATCCACTTTTTTTGAAAAAGCTTTTGTGAAAAGTTTCAATGATTTTTTGATTTTATATTTATTTTTCACTAAATCACTTACATTGTTTGAAAAGCAAGCAGAGTTTGAGACTACATTGTCATATAAACCTTAGTAAAATAAAATTACTTTAAATGTGACCAGTTCACATTGGTCGCCACTAGAAGAACATGTTTACTTTTATTTTGGTGCTACAGTCCAAGACCCATCCTGGCCCCTTTTAGCCCCTCTTTATTCACCTCCTGAATAAGCTGAATAAGCCCTATGCTCAGCAGCACAGAACATTTAGGAATGGTCACTTATTAATAATCCTAAACATTCATAGGAGTCTCTGTGTCAGGAAAGAGTGAGAGAGTATTTTTTTCTTGCTTTGGTCGCAGCGCAGTTTTAAGTCTGTCAATTTTGACACTTCCCATAGGTGCATCCAAAAACAACAGTCTGTGTGGAACAATCAGATCCCTGCACGTATAGTGCGCATCATAAGAATTTAACAAGGCTTCTAGGGCAGAGTTTTTGCCTTGAAGAATTTTTGGAATCGACAAATTGTTTCAGTCCCAGCCATGTTTGAAGGAATGTAACATTGAAACAGATTTTCATCTCAGCCAACCGGGTGGTTGCAAGTGTTTGTCATTTTGCTGCTACAGGATGTAGTCATTGTTTACGGTATCTGTCCCAGCTCCAAACTTCCTAGTAGCTACTTTTTCAGTTACCATCAACTTTATATTGTAGTGAAATGTATTAATCCACTTATCAACTTACTGCATATAACTAATCTTTGCTCGTCATGGTGTATCTTCTGGGCGATCACTAACTTCACCTGAAATTCTAGATGGGGAGTGACCGAGAGCGGACTATTTTGTTTTTCTTCATGGACAGTGGTGTTCCAATTTGACCATAAGATGTCAGTATTACATTTTTGACCTTTTAAGTGGCAATTAACGTCTGTGAAGTATATTATGCAGCTGACAGCCGCCAGTAAACTCAATGGGACAATTTCCAATGGGCAATTTAGTTGTGGGTTATTTTGAGGGCCCAATTTTTATTTAACCCATTTGCGTTTTTATCTCCATTTAACAGTGTGTTAAATGTTTGTCTTTTTTGACACTCTATGTACAAATTCATATTATACATCATTTGAAAGCTGATATTCTTTCGAACCCCCCAGATCTGATAGGTTGCTTCTCAATTTTCTAAATTGAAAAGAAACAGCTATCAAGGCAACAGCTCACCTTAAACACACCTAACAATTAGTCCAACACTCACAATAAAGCTATAGAAGAAAAAGGAAAAAGTACTTCTGGCAAGCTGGTACGTAGTGATGGGTAGATGAGGCCCCATGAAGCGTTTTGACACATTGCCCCAACTGTATTGATACTGTGTCAATATACTGTGTGGCCTCTGTTTTGGTTTTCTGAGCTCCTGCTTTACTTTTATTTCACTACTTTTATTTTCCTTTTTATTTCTTTACTTAACGGGCTGCACGGTGGCGCAGTGGTTAGCACTGTTGCCTTGCAGCAAGAAGGTTGTGGGTTCATATCCCGGCCCAGGGCCTTTCTGCATGGAGTTTGCATGTTGGGTTGCATGATGGACCAGCACCCCCGTGACCCATTAAGGATTAAGCGGTAAAGAAAATGGATGGATGGATGGATTTCTTTACTTTAAAGTTTTCTATAGTGACTTACTCAACATTACTCAATTTCATTCCGATACCAGACAGATTTCCCTGAGACAGATCACCCCCTCTCTTTTTCTTTTTGGACTACTTCATAAAAAACTAAGGATTAAAAAATGACCCTCTGCTCTCATGAGGCTCTTCAGGATCTACTACAAAGAATGCGGAAGATGGAAATAAAAATCAGATGTCTTGAGGAGGATGCCAAAAACAATACAACTCTGCCGGTGGCATACGACAATCAACAGCCTGGCAGGTCGATGCCAACAATGCAGAGTAAGAGCCCTCCGCACACACTGCGTTTATCGGGAAGAACTCCCCATTCATCAGAGCCGTAACCCCCCAGACGAGAGACAGCCAACAAGAAGAGGAAAGAACGCAGAAAGAAACCCCAACAAGAAACAACCTTTATTATCGCATCTCGAAAGGAACGTCGAGGGAAACCCCAACTGAAAAAAAGAGATCTGAATCCACCAGGAACTCCGATAATCCCTAAAAAAACAGGTTGCAACTCTTAGCTCATCACATTCCAGTCCACAGAAACCCCCAGTTGTTGAAAATAAACCATGCCACACAGAATGGAAAAAGAAAAGACCCAGAGGGAGAGTGGTCGTTATTCACGACGGATCGATTCAAGGTATTGAACACTTATGCCACAACACTGATGTGATTAATTGCTCACGGATGACAGTAAAAGAAATCTCTGAGAGAATTCCATCAATCAATGATGAAAATCCAGGGCTAGAGAAGCTGATGTTCCTGCTGGGACTGCTGATATTTCTCTTAGACAAGCTTAAATTCTTAAGCAAGATTTTCTGAAATTACTACAAAAACTGAGCAACCTCAAGTCACAGTTATTTGTTTCCGGCCTGATCCCTGCATGTCGGATGGATGAATTCTTTAGTAGAATACGCTTATTTCATACGTTTCTGAAGTCTGTCTGTGCTGAATGCTCAATTAAATGCATTAACTACTTTAAAATCTTCCGTGGAGAAAAGCACCTATTTTTCTAGAGCTGAACACAGCCCCAACAGGAGAGACCAGAAAATCTTACTATCAAGCCTGTTTACCCATGTGAATTCTAAGACTACGCTCTGTTCTGAAATTGATGACCTTCAGCAACCACACTCAGTTCCAACAACAACTGAGTCACCCAACTCCAGCTGATCTTGCTGATTCAGCTCCATGCAGAAACATATCAGTCGACATACCACCTCAAACAGCTGAGTTACGTCACCCCTCAACAACAACAGTGATTACAGAGACTCCAGCTGATCATGTAGATTCAGCTCTTCGCAGAAACACACCAGCTGAGAGAAAAACCAGCAACAGATCCAACACACCTTTATATTCATCATCCTTGACTGTCTCACCATTTAGGTCCCTCTCCAAGGCTCTTCAGACCCAAGTCAACAATGTAATTCTGCTTTTAAAGCAGAGAATTGAACCTCACGCGGCCATTAGTTATAAACAATGTGGCTCCCCAATACAACTCACCGTATTGGATATCTGATATCGACCGGACACTGTCACCAGACATGCTATCCACCAAGAAGTGTCCTCTCATTCTGGAAAGTAAAATCCCTGTGATTATAAACAATAGATCCTTACACACTAAAATAACCGAACAGTACAGCATTTTAAAAATAATACCTTGTAAAAGTACTCTCTCAATTACAGAAAGAAACATTAAATTTGCTGCATTAAACATTAGATATCTAACATGGAAGTCTCTCTTAAGCAATAATTTCATCATTCCACAAGATATACATGCTCTGTTTCTTTTTGAAACTTGGCTATATGAGAATACTGAACGAAGAGTACTAATAGACACTTTTCTAGCAGACCATTACTTCATTAGTGAGAACAGAAAAAGACAGAAGAGGTGGAGGCCTGGTGGCAATCTTCTACAGCTCTCTAAACCTGAAAAAAGTATCACTAGGTAGATTTGAGTCCTTTGGATACCTAGGTACATTTTTAATGACTTCAACAATCTTTGCTCTGTAATTTGTATAAACTATAACCAGCTAATAATTGTGCGATATTTCAACATCGATACTGACAACCCCCAAGATACATGAACAAAAGCATTGAAAACACCACCCTCCATAATTTTGACCTAACCCAGCATATTAATGAACCAACTCACAACCGAGGACACACTGTAGACCAAGGGTCCCCAACTCCAGGCCTCAAGGGCTGGTGCCCTACCAGTTTTAAATGTGTCTCTGCTCCAACACAGCTGAGTCAAATTATCCAACTTCCTCCTCAACATGGCAAAGTTCTACAGAGGCCTGCTAATGAGGTATCATTTGGTTCTGGTGTGTTGAACCAGGGAAAGAACTAAAACCTGCAGGTTACTGGCCCTCGAGGCCTGGAGTTGGGGACCCCTGTCCTAGACCTACTTATTAGCAAAGACTTAAATATCTCTAACATAGCGGAAACTGATATTGCATTAACTGACCGTTTTTGCATCTCATCTGAAAGCACCATCGTAACTAAAATTTCTAATCACGGTAAGAGCATTATTAAAAGACGCTTACTCAAAGAAAACTCGGCTGAAAATGTTAAACCAATGTACACTCCAACCTGATCCAAATCCCCAGCATCCACCAACCACCAATTCAGTAAACAAACTGATAGTTGAATTTCTATCCAAAATCTCAGACATGATGGATAAGATTGCGCTACTTAAGGTTAAAACTGTCATGAGTAAAAAGAGGTCTCCGTGGGGAAGCGATCAACTGTAATGTAATGAAAAAAGGGAGTGTTGATATGCCGAGTGAAAATGCCGGAAAACTCGACTCCAGGTTCATTATAAGATATACAAAGAGAAAATGAACAAATATCAATTAACCTTAAAGGATGCATTCTTCTCAGATTATTCACAGGCACAACAATAATGTAAGACATTATTAACTACAATGGAGAGATTAACTGCCCCTCCTGTGACACTAGCCCCCGAACTAAGCTACACCACGGCCTGCAATGAATTTGCCAGATTCTTCACTGAAAAGATCTTGAGCATCAGAGGGTTAATCAGTACATCAGTTTCAACCCCAATACCAATGTTAAGACAGGTTTCCAAACAATAAATCAATCGAGCTTCGATGAAAGTATTGAGAAACTAAGCTCTGTCACCTGCTGCTTTGGTATCTTACCATCAGGTTTTCTTAAAAAAGTCCTCTAGGTCATCAGGGCTGATCGGATCCAAATTGTTAACTCATCCCTCCTATAAAGTGTTTTCGCACAAGCTCTAAAAACAGCAGTTATCAAGCCAATACTAAAAAAGAAGTACCTAGACAGCACATTAATACAAAACTACATACCAATATCTAATTTCCCATTTATTGAAAAAATTATTGAAAAGCTGTGTTCCAGCAGTTAAACAGCTTCCTAACACTGAACAACCGCTTTGATATTTATCAGTCATGTTTTCGTAGGCACCACAGCACAGAGACAGCCCTCGTCAAAGTTTTCAATAACATCTGTATAATTACTTCAGATATACAGCTGTCTGATTTGCAACCAAATCATATGAATAAAGGAAAGAAAATACCCAAAAAATACAAAACAAAATTTAACATTCACTTAAAGTGCTCTTCATTCACTAAAGTATTTACTTTGTTGCATTTTCTCTTGTTTATGACATAAGATTTGCACACAAAAAAGAGATTAACAAGGAGAGAGGTGCTGTTCATTACAATAAAATGCTTCACATTTTTCTAGTTATTAAATGGCAACTTTGAATCCAAGAAACTGGAGGAGCATTAAGTAAAAATAGTATTCAAACAGGATGTGGCATTACTAAACCTTACAATCAAGAGTTTGTTGTCAGTTTGCTTTTGCAAGCACTTAAACAATGTATTAATGTCCACAACGGCTACGTTTAGCGGGTAGGTGGTGCATTACCTTTGTTAAAAAACATATTTACCTCGACCAAATAACACTCACATTTTGGGCTTTTGGTCATAATCAGTCTGTGCGCATTCCGACTCATTCTGCCAACATGAGACACAAATAAAAACCAACAAAACAGATAGCAGTAACATACACCAGACGCAGCTAAGAAGCTTGAATAAGTTTTGCTTTTAAAGAGGTTGAGTGTTAATTTCTGTATATGAGTGTATGTGTGTCTGCTCTAGTATATGCCTTCTATTTAATGGTGTTTGGATGATTTATAGGGTAAAATACATAGCATTAGTAAAAAAGTTGAAAACTATCCGTGTTTTATGATTTGCTGGAACTGCTCCTTGATGCCGCTGTTTGAGGTGCTGGTGCATAGCAGTCGTGCTTTTATAAGCAGTTTCCATTTTGCAAAGCGGGCAGATCACAAAATCGCTCCCTTTAATTTTAAAATAGATCCATACCTTTGAACTGCGACTTTGGATGGAGGTAATTTAAGTCAACTGACTCACTCATGCTGCAACTACTGGCTCCCGCCATGTTTGTTTTGAAAGTTATTACACATTGACGCACATTTTTTGCGTCAACGTATTTTATTTGTCGACGTAATCGATTACGTTGACGCGTTGTCCCAGCCATAGTCCAGACGTGTGCACCTCAGCTTTCTGACTCTTCAGGTGTTGTCCAGGCAGGCACATCCCCAGTTCCTGTCTCTGTAGAGCGTGTCCAGGATGATTATCCTCTGGTGTTGGTCGCTGTAGGTGGTGTCCAGGTGAACCTGTCCCTGAATACTGTTTCTGCAAGGAAGGTCCAAGAGGAAATGCCTCCAGCTCCCGTCTTCCCTGAGATTGTCTAAGAAGATACGCCTCCAGCCACTATAGCCACTGAGGGAGTACAAAGGAGCACCCCTCCAGCTCTTGCTGTCACTAAGGGTATCCAAAGGGACACTCTTCTAGCTCCTAGGGTCCTCTCTGCCACATTGTGGGTCCTCTATGCAATGTCGTGGATCCTCTATGCCACGCTGTGAGTCCTCAGCACCTCTTAGAGCGTGCTTTGATCCATGGTGGCCTTCCGACGCACTGAAGGTTTCACGTCTCCAGGCACCGTTGCCTGAGCACAAGGTACAGGTCCACTGGCCTCCGCCTCAGCAAAAGGTTCAGCCCTGTCGGTCTCCGCCTCAGCAAAAGGTTCAGGTCCGCCGGCCTCTGCCTCACCACCAGGTTCAGGGGTTGCCGGCCATCACCACAGCCCAAGATTCAGCTCTGCCGGCCTAGGCCTCAGCACAAGGTCCAGTTCAGCCGGCCTTCACCTCACCTCAAGATTTAGGTCCATCGGTCTGTGGCTCAGCTAAGGATTCAGGTCCCCCGGCCATTGCCTCAGCGCAAGGTTAGCTTTACTGGCCATCGCCTCACCAAAAGCTTTAATTCCACCAGCCTCTGATTCACCTCCAGGTTCAGCTCTGCCAGCCTCCAAGACAAAAGGTCCTGCTATACCAGCTTCCAAGACAAGAGGTTTTTGCTATGCTGGCCACCATAACATCAGGTTCTGTTAAGTCAGCCCCTATGACACCAGGTTCTTCAATGCCAGCCACTACGACACCAGTTTCTGCTACGCCAGCCAACACGATCCTTCACAACCACAACACAACCTCAACACAAGGTTCTGCTACGCCAGTCATCGCAACTGAATGTTCTGCATCAACTGCCTCCAAGATTCAAGGTTGTACCATGCCAGCCATCACAACCCAAGGTTCTCCCCGCCACCAGGCTCCTAACCACAAAATTCTGCGATGCCGAAAATTAGAACACAAGGGTCTACAACATAATTTATCTCATCACAAGGTTCATCGCCACAGGCATCCTAGCTGCAAGGTTCTGCAAAGCCAATCATCACAACAAATAGTTCTGCAATGCCAATTATCACAATACAAGGATCTGCATTGCTGCTGGCATCCAAAATTCACGGTTCTACCATGCCAGCCATCACAACACAAGGTTATCTGCTGCCAGACTCCTAGCCACAAGGTTCTGCTATGCCAGTCCTTCTCAAATAGTGGGGCGCGCCCCCCTGGGGGGGCGCAGCGCAATGTCAGGGGGGGGGCGCGTGTGATGCCGAGTAAATTGCTTCTTTCTTTTTTTTTTCTTCTTTTTTTTTTCTAGAATAAAATGTAATTACACATTCACTACAGTAGGGGGCAGCGGCGCTCCCATTGTCAGAATGTACGCGGGGAGCGAGCATTAGATTCTAATAGAGCATTACATCTAATGATTAGATGTAAGGTTTTTTCCACAGAGCATGCGCACACTGTACAAAGCAGGACTTATGAAGTATAGAAGAAGAAACAAATCAGAGACACCATGGAGAAATATTTAACAGGGATGAAAAGAAAGGCAGAGAGAGTTGGAAATGATATGGGAAACGAAAGTCAACCGAAAGCTAAGACGAGGAAATATGACGAGGCATATGTAGCGCTTGGCTTCACCGTGACTACGGTGGGAGACCGGTGTGTTTACTCTGTCTAAAAATGTTGGCAGCAGACAGCATGAAGCCAAATAAATTAAGGCGTCACTTAAACACATTACACCCCAATCACTCTGATAAGCCGCTTGAATTTTTTCAGCATAAACGTGCCGAATATTGCCAGCAGTCATCCTGCTTTGTGAATGCTACTTCATTAAACCAGCGGGCACAGTTAGCGTCATATAAGGTGGCGTACCAAATTACCCAGCGCAAAAAACCGCACATCATAGCGGTAGAGCTGATACTACCTGCAGCATTAGACATGGTCTCTGTAATGCTGGATGACGCTAGTGCTGCAAAATTGAAAACGATCCCTCTGTCCAATGATACTGTCGCCAGACGTATAAATGACATTGCAAACGATCTTCAAGAACAGCTGGTAGATGAACTCAAAGAGAAACTTTTTGCCTTACAATTCGATGAAGCAACAGACAGCAACAAAGATTGTTTGTTTATTGCTTATGTACGTTTTGAGATGGCAAACTCCCTGTGTGAGGATCTACTCTTTTGTAAATATGTCAGAGACAGAGCTACAGCTGAAGAGCTATTCATGCTGGACTGCTTCCTGACTGAGAATGGGCTAAAGTGGGAGAACTGCATTGGTGTTTGCAGTGATGGTGCACAGACCATGCAGGGATGAAAAAGGGACTTCGGGCCCTCATCAAGAAGGCTTCACCCAATGCTGAGTGGACACACTGTGTAATACACAGAGAAGCACTGGCATCAAGGCACCTTTCCCCTGAATTAAATGAAGTTATGACTGACATTATAGGTGTAGTCAATTTCATAAACACCAGACCACTAAAAACAAGAGTCTTCTCTGCTATCTGTGAGGAGATGGGAGCTGAACATCAAGCTGTGCCGTTTCACAGTGAAGCAAGGTGGCTTTCACGAGGAAAAGTGTTGTCCCGAGTTTTTGAGCTGAGAGAGGAGACAAGATTGTTTTTGGAGCAGGAGGACAAAGTATGAAGTCGCAGAAAAATTTAGCGATGAGAACTTCCTGGCAAAACTGGCCTACATGAGTGACATATTTGGAAAACTAAATGAACTAAATCTACAGCTTCAAGGGAAAGATAAACACCTCCCTCAAGTCACAGACCGGCTCTTTCACTCGAAAGCTTGCATTGTGGGACAGGCGACTTGATGAAAGAAATATTGATTCATTCCAGAACCTGCATGACTTTGTTGACACTAGTGATTATGATGCCACCTCAGTGATTCCAGATATGAAGCTGCACATTTCCTCATTGATGGGATTCTTTAAAAAGTACTTACCTGAAAACAGTTCCCAGTATGACTGGGTGAGAGATCCTTTCAATGCTCCAGCTCCAACTGGATTCAGCTCTGCAGAGGAGGACCAGTATATTGACATGACGTCCGACTCCACATTGAGACTGAGGTTCACATCCCAGACACTGAGTGAATTCTGGCTGAGTGCAGAGAAGCAGTATCCACTCGTAGGGAAGAGGGCAATGGGCATTCTTCTTCCTTTTGCAACATCTTATCTTTGTGAGACTGGCTTCTCTGCTGTTGCTGCCCTGAAGACCAAGTACAGGTCCCAGCTAAACATTGAGCAGGAGCTGAGAGTTGCAATATCATGCTTCAAACCCCGCTTCGAAAAGCTGTGCACTGCAAAACGTGCTCATTGTAGCCATTAACCTCCCTTCCTCATTTTGATGGGGAAAAAATGAGCAGAAATTGTTCATAAATGACTAATTTTCTATTAAATTGTCTTGTAGTTTAAAGTGGTGTATATATTGTGCTCCTCAGTTAATGTTACTAATAAATTTGAATGAATTATTATTTATTGAGTTTTTTTAATTTTATTTTTTAATATGAAATGGTTCAAAGGAAAAAATGAGCACACATTGTTTTATTAATTTTGTCTTGTAGGTTATAGAATTTTATATATTGTGCTTCTGAGTTAATGTTACTGATGAATTTGAATTCATTATTATTTATTGGATTTTATTTTTTATATCAAATGGTTCAAAGGAAAAAAAATAGCAAATTGTTTATATATTGTGTTCCAGAGTTAGCCAAATACTACTGATGAATTTGAATTTATTATTATTTATTGAGTTTATTTGATTTTATTTTCAATATGAAATGGTTCAAATCAGCCAAAAAATGTTTATAGTTTAAATAAGGTTTTAACTTGTTCTTAATTTCAGGCAAATTGATGCATTTACATTTTTGTTGTTGTTACAGACTAAAAAAACATGTTAATAAAGTTATTCTTTGTTGTAAATTGATCTATATTAGGCTACTTTATTTTTTTAATATATTTTATATTAATGCAGATAAAAAAATGGTTTGAACAGCTTGCTCTACCTCAGTTTCTTTTAGTTGGGTACTGTAGCCTCTGAGAAATGTATGGTGATGGTAAGAATGATTATGTATATACCTGCATAACAATGTTATGCAGGTATATAACAATTTATACAAATGATTCTATTTATAATCGTGGTGGAGAGTGGTTGGGAGGGGCATGAAATGTTTTTATCTTTCTAGGGGGGCGCAACAGAAAATAACTGAGAAGCACTGTGCTATGCTGACCATTGAAACACGAGGTTCTACAACATTGTTTATCAGATCACAAGGTTCTCCTCCACTGTCATCCTAACTGCTTGGTTCTGTAAATGTGATCATCTCAACACAAGGTTCTGCAATGCCTCTCATCACAATGCAAGGTTCTGCAATGTCACTGGCCTCCAAAATTTAAGGTTCTGCCTGGCCAGCAATCATAATACAAGGTTCTGCCATGCCAGTGATCACATCACAAAATTCTGCCATGCTGGTGATCACATCACATTGTTCTCCACCTCCAGCCTCCAAGTCACAAGGTTCTCTTCAGCTGGCCTCCCAGTCACTAGGTTATCTGTTGCTAGTCCTCACAACACAAGGTTCTTTGCCACTAGTTCTCTTCGCACAATGTCTATATACATACCTGCCTCTCGGTCACAAGGTCCTTAGACTGCAGCCTCCTTTTTTTTTTTTTGCTCAGTTTTTAAGAAGCTGACCATAACACCAGCCTTAAGTTTCTCCAACGCTGGCCTCCAAGCTACAAGTTCCTGATGCCGGCCTTAACGTCGGCTTTCTCGTCATTTGTTCCCTTGCTGCCAGTTCCAAGGCCAAACTTTTTAACTTGTTTTTGTTTTGTTTCTTCCCGCTGTCCTAGACCCCCTCCTCCCACTCTGGTCTGAAGTTCCTGATATGTGGACCAGGTGGTGCACCTTTGAGGGGAGGGTTCTGTCACAGTATGACATTCAGTCTGTATGTTACTCCCGTTGTCCCTGTGTTTGCCTATTAATTATCATCAGCTGATTCCTGTCTCCCCATTGTTGTCCTAGTCCTTTTAAGCCCCAGTGTCGCATCCAGGCCACTTCAGGTTCCCCTCGTTCCCATGTCATTTTAAGTCTCTTTCCTGTGTCACTGTGTCCTCATCTCGTCCTGCCTTCTGTGCTTTTTTGGAAATTGTTATTATTAAAATGAGTTGACCAAACTCTAATCACTTCTCTGCATCTAAGTGTTTAATCCAAAACCTGACACTAAGGTGATGTTCTATTAACAATAGCATTACAATTTAGTATGTCTGATGCTTGTTGCAATCAGTGACTGTATTTGTCCCCCAATCTTTGGGTTGTTTTGTCTGACTCCAGTAGCTTCGCCCTAACTACAATGTACCATTGTCCTGTGGACCTTGTTATCGATTTAATTTAATAAAAGATGAGAGAGAATTCATTGAGCAGTTCAGGAGTTTTAATATAGGATTGTTGATCAACAAGGAGGTACAGCATTCACACAGTACAAATGTGTAGACTGACCTGTTTCCTAAAACCTGACAGAAACTTATAATAGAATTCAATAATCACAAGTCTATCAGCCTTCCATTAGATACAGCTCCAAAACCCAGCAGGACAACATTAGTTGCCCCGATATGAAACTGAGTCTTCTTGCTTATGTGAGCAGTGCCCATAGATATCAGGTGGTTGCCATGCAAACCTGATGTCCAGGGCTGAAGATTGCACACACATATCTCTAAAGCCTAACAGATTGTCCTGAGGACATCATCAAGCATAGTGTCATCATATCATGTCTAATAAACAGAACAATACAGAACAATAAATACCCTCATCATTAAATTTCCACCACAACCTTCAACTGAAGGGGCCCAGGAATGTTATTGTACTGGTTGGTATGTATGTACTGCTTTTAGAATGGAAACAGAAAAAATAGCGTGGTGAACCACAGTGACCAACGGCTTACCGCTCAGTTGAGACAAAGCCTTAAAGTTCTTCTTCAGTGGTGTTCTTATTAATTTTTCAGTGTTCCCTGGTATGAAAGATAACCGTCTGAGTCGGTTTCTGTAAAAAATAAATAATTCCCTTTTTTATCGACCCCTTTTTTTTGTCACACCACACGTCTATTGATCGATATGTATTGCTATCGAATTATCGTCCAGACCTAACTCTGACGTACTACTGGCAGCAGCAGGACTCCATCAACACTGCTACCGGAGTTGCTGTCTTCAGGGCCCCACATGCCAGAGGCGACAGGTATTCAGCGCCACAGTCTTCCTCTTTGCTATGAGTTAAGCTTGGTTTATGCTTGACGCATTATGTAATTTCAGCAACCACGCCTCTCCACGCGGCCACTGCAGAGACCCAAATTTCTGCACCGTGCACCTAGGAAATTTTGTAACAACGCGGACGGTCCCGCGCGGAAAAACATGGCGGAGGTTCGTAAATACAGATATTTTTATGATTCGGCCAATAGAGATCACTGTAATCAACTGTGTTTTAATGGATGAGTGGACAGTCTCCTTTTTTCGTCTTTTTTTTCCTAAGTAAACAAAGCATAAAAGTTCTGCTTTGTTTAAGCTCACGGGTGTCGCCATCTTGTAAACAACAGTGATTACTACTTCTACTACGCTATAGTGTTGTATGCATGCTGTAGAGCCCTACGCCGCCCCGGACAGTCTTTGAGAATATTGGTTCTCAGCAGGGACAAGCCGCAAAAAGCATAAACGCTGCTAGAAGGCGTCTTGGCCGGTTCCGCACGTCTCATTTCCGCGCGGAATCTACATGCGTCAAGCATAAACCAAGCTTTAGCCCTTGATAGTCTATTGTCCTCTACTTAGCAGTATGCTTAAATCCATTGAGTTGTCTCATCTGATTTGAGCTCATTGTCTGTTTGGAATGAGCGCCGCATGCCCGCCCCGCACATACACACACTACACTGATAAGCAGAGAGAACTTACGTTGGCTACGTAGGACAGGGAGACTAACAAGCGGCGGATTCAGCTGCTGATATTATAATTTGTGGTTTGAAGCATCGGTTACATTTGAGGATAGTTATAAAACAACATCTTTGGGTGGATGTGGTCACAGATATTAGCTGTTAGCTGAGGTAGTACATTTCATTACCATGGCACGTTCTAACACAATACTTGGAAGTAAAACACTGAGTGAAAAATAAAACCCTACTTACAGCCTGGGAGCTGATGTTCTATGGTTGTGATGGTACAGATCCTTCTTTTAAGTTCAACCTCAAGGCAAAGCCTGTACTGTAAGGTCTGTAGCCTTTAGCAGCTGCAAGAGGCTCGGCTTTCACCTCGCCAAAAAACAACGTTGCCGTGGCCGGTCTAAAGCTAGGTAGGCGTGGCCATGAATGCTAAGTAAGTATTATGACGTGTGGTATTTGAACCTTTTCAAACTCAGGTGTTTTCTGGTTTCTTTTCTTCATGTAACAGATTCAGGGATTGGAGTTTTTAAAAAAAAATTATATGCAGCATGCTTTCAGAACACAGTGACTGATTTTAATAAAAGAAAACTCAAGTTTTTCAAGATTTTCCGTAAAGGAGCACTTTAAGCCTTTCAGTGAGTGTGTAAAGCTGAAGTCATATTCCTTGCTTGTGTACACAATCTTGGTCAGAAAAGCTGATTCTGATACTTATTTTGAATTGTAAAAAATAACTAGCTCCCCCAATCGTTCTAATAGGAAAACTAAAGAGCTGTAACTGTCAGTAAACAAAGTGTGACTTGACTTGCTGTATATTAACATACAAATTGTTCTTGCCACAGGAGTTATTTCAAGAATGGAAAGGGACTGAATACCATGGTAGCGTGCATGGTGTCAACCCTTGCTTCTATGCTCTTTTTGTAATTACACTGAGTTGGGAAGGGGGAGCTATAAAAGGTCTTGTTAGTGGTTTTATGTTGCAGATGGCTGTTCAACACTACTTTGTTGGGTAACACACAGTCATTGGGTGGTGATAATCTCTGTTGTAGCTCTATTGTTCACTCCTGGCTGGCGGGTTGTCTGGGACCGATGCGCTCTCCCTCTATGCCCTCTTCTAGGTTGATGATGCATACATTATAAGTTTGGCTTTGATTCTCTAGTTGATCAACTTTTTCCATGAGAAAATTCTTCTCCTTCAGCAGACGGAGGACATGAGAGTCCAGTTCAGTTAGCTTGTCTTCAGTTTAGCTAATTTGGTCCTATGCCTCCATAGTTCGGAAATAGAGTGAAGAATTTCGGTAGTTTTAGCATCAAGTTCATGGGAGAGTGCTTCATTATCGCATTTTATTTCTCGTAGTTTTGCTTCCTTCCTCTTCAACTTGCTCTTCCGCTCTTCCACGCCCATGATGTACTCAATGTTCGTTTCACGTGATGCAGCTTCTCGAGAAAAAAAGTTGTCGATAATTAAACTCTTTGTCTTATTTTGAGAGCTCAAGTCCATATTTCATTAGTGAGAAAAAGTTTTAGTTGCAGCGGGCATTATTTATAACATAAAACCAAGCTTTCTTGACGAGCTTCGAAGCACAGGTCTTCCTAACTCGACAGCATCGCTGGAAGTCGCTAGTCCAGAGAATTTTTTAACAAAACATTACTTAATCCAAAGAATGTTTTATTTTTATTTGCATTTATTGGTTTTGAGTTTATTGGTTTAGACATAAATCAATGTGGCTAAATATTTTTAAATCAATTAGTAAACTAGTTGTAGCTGTACTTCCAGTATTGTAACATAAGCCTTGGTCTTTTGCTCCAGATTCCTACATAACTGTGACATCAGGATTCATGTTTTCCAATCGTTTGCATATTAATTAGGGCTGTCAAACGATAAAAAACTTTAACCTAATTAATCACAGGGTAGTTGTGAATTAATCACGAATAATCACGGTTAATTAACATCCCTAAATTTGAATAAAAACTAAAATTTTCGGTGTAAAAGGACACATCTGGATGCAGCTGCTCTTTTATTCACGGAAATAAAGGAGAGATCAATAGAATTTTTTGTTTGAACTCCACGATTACATTCACACGTGGCTCTTTTAACCTATTTATCTTTTAGCCAGTTGCTAAGGCAAACTACCTGGTTAACATTTTCTGTATGTAAAGCTGACCTGATCATCTTTTTTATGGGACTATCCTACAACAAGAGTGTTTTCAGTCAAAGGCTTCCAGAGTTTTGCAGACTCCCACTGTATTGGAGGAGCTATCTATTGAGGTACTGATTCAGGATGAGATCACTCTGTTCCCCTTAGGAGTTCCTGCCAGAGCTCCAATTAAGGCAGTTCAGAGTATGAGAAGAAATGAATTGGAGTAAATGCTTTTATATTTATTTTGTTCTTTATTATTTCCACACAGCAGCTGATACAGGTTTGGATTGTCTACATGTGAGGAGGGAGATGAATGTATGTGTGGTTTCCTATGAAAAATAGATACAACTAAGGTAGAGTTAACTAAACTATGTGAATAAATTGAACATTTGGATATCACCAGTCTGCGTTAAACATCACACAAATCAAATGTAATATAGACTTAGTAATCAAAGGTCATAATTTATAATTTTCCCATAAGTAAACCCTCAGCAGATAAAACTATCAATGTTAACATCAGGAAATGAATGCTCTTATTGTAAAGTGCATGCACAGCTACTTCCGCTAATGAGATAGCATTGATTTAACCCTGAAAACATCACTTTAACTGAATGATTTTGCATTTTAATGCAGCCCTAACTCTTGTTGTGAAAAAACATACATCAAGCAACATAAGTAAAACTCATTTATACACTTTGCACCGCGTTGTGGTGCGAGGGTGCTATGGCCGAGCTGACATCCGAACCAGAAAGTAGGGAAATTCCCCCTGACAACTTATACTTACATGTCATTTATGCACAGACACACACGTCCTGATGGACAACAATTCCTCACTATCCAGATGCAGTCTGGCTGATTAGGAATGTGAACGGATGTGGTGAGGGCTCAATTATAAGATACACAAGGCGGTATTCTGTGCATGTGTGAATTGCGTTAAAAAAATTTAGCACGTTAATTCAATTAATTAATTGGTTAATTTTGACAGCCCTTGTATTTATCCATTCATTGTGTTCTTTATTTTTGGTAGTTCATTATTCATTTCTTCTAATTAGTATTGTGTGTCATTAGCTTGGGTGATTAAAATGTTTGATTTATTATTTTTCTTCTTTGTTAATAAATTCTTGTATTTTGGAAAGTTGTTTGTCCATTATTCCATGTACATATGTAGTAACGTTCTGTTCAATGAATGCATAGAGCTCACTCTTTCACCTTGTGTTTGTTTACCTCAGCCTTAACCAGGCAGTAATACATGATAACTGAAACTGACTTATTTGACTATTAAATTCCTAAATTTAATTCCTAAATATCAGGTGGTGCCTCGTATATAGTAATTTTCCATAAATTATTAATCATATTGATTGCCATAAGAAATCCTTCATACAGACGTGGACAAAATTGTTGGCACCCTTCATTAAATCAAAGAAAAACTCATAATGGTCACAGAAATAACTTTAATCTGAGAAAAGTAATAATAAATAAAAATTATATAAATGTTGACCAATGAAAGTCAGACATTGCTTTTCATCCATGCTTCAACGGAATTATTTAAAGAATAAATGCATGAAACAGGCCTGGACAAAAATGATGGTACCCACAACTTAATATTTGGTTGCACAACCTTTTCAGGCAATCACTGCAATCAAATGATTCCTGTAACTGTCAATGAGACTTCTGCACCTCTCAGCAGGTATTTTGGCCCACTCCTCATGAGCAAACTGTTCTAGTTGTTTCCGGTTTAAAGGGTGCCTTTTCCAGACAGCACGTTTCAGCTCCTTCCAAAGATGCTCAATAGGATTGAGATCAGGGCTCATAGAAGGCCAGTGTTTTCCTCTTAGCCCTTCTTGGGTGTTTTTAGCTGTGTGTTTTGGGTCATTTTCCTGTTTTAAGACCCGTGACCTGCGACTGAGACCATGCTTTCTGACACTGGCCAGCACATTTCTCTCTAGAATCCCCTGATAGTCTTGAGATTTCATTGTACCCTGCACAGATTCAAGACACCCTGTGTCAGATGCAGCAAATCAGCCCCAGAACATAACCGAGCCTCCCCCATGTTTCACAGTAGGGACTGTGTTCTTTTCTAGATATGCTTCATTTTTCCGTCTGTGAACATAGAGCTGATGTGCCTTGGCAAAAAGTTAAATTTTTGTCTCATCTGTCCACAGGACATTCTCCCAGAAGCTTTGTGGCTCGTCAGCATGTAGTTTGGCATACTCCAGTCTGTTTTTTTAATGATTTGTCCTCTGGCTCAAACAGCGAAGGATGTTCCGATCTGACACTGATGTTCCTTGAGCATAAAGTTCAGCTTGGATCTATTTTGAAGTCTTTCTAGGCTCTTTTGTTACCATTTGGATTATCCGTCTCTTTGATCTGTCATTAATTTTCCTACTGCAGCCACGTCCAGGGAGTTTGGCTACAGTCCCATGGATCGTACATTACTGAATGACATGTGCAGCTGTAGTCACAGAAACATCTAGCTGCTTGGAGATGGTCTTATAGCCTTTACAGTTAACATGCTTGTCTATGATTTTCTTTCTCATCTCCTGAGACAACTCTTTCCTTTGCTTCCTCTGGTTTATATTGAGTGTGGTACACACCACGTCACCAAACAACACAGTGACTACCTGGAGTCCTATATATAGGCCCACTGAGTGATTACAGGATTGTAGACACTTAGGATGCTGATTAGTGGACATACCTTGGATTAACATGTCCCTTTGGTCACATTATTTTCATTCTTTTCTAGGGGTACCATCATTTTTGTCCAGGCCTGTTTCATGCATTTATTTTTTAAATAATTCTGTTGAAGCATGGATGAAAAGCAATGTCTGACTTTCATTGGTCAACATTTATATAATTTTTATTTATTATTACTTTTGTCAGATTAAAGTTATTTCTGTGACCATTATGAGTTTTTCTTTTATTTAATGATGGGTACCAACAATTTTGTCCACGTCTGTAGATTTCTGGCCTGGTTGGTAGTTTCTAGTTGGACCAACTGAAGCTGTGCACTGATATTTAATCAATCTTTTTTGGGTCCGAAGATAAGTACTTCAGTTTGTTTTTATTCAGTTGGAGGAAATTATGGGACATCCAGCTGTTAATTTGCTCAATGCATTTATTGTGGATTTGGATGGGTTCAACATCACCTGGTGACATTGAGATATAAAACTGAGTGTCATCAGCATAGTTGTGGTAGTTAACATTGTTATAATCTGTCTTAGTGGGAGCATGTAGATGCTAAATAGGAGGGGCCCTAGGATGGAGCCCTGAGGGACACCACATGTGATTTCTGTGTTTTGTGATAAGAACTGGCTAATCGAGACAAAGAAGTTCCTGTTCTTAAGGTAGGATTTGAACCAGTCGAGTACTATACCAGAAAAAGAGTCTGGAAATTCACAGGTTAGGATAAATAATGCTAGATGTGTTAGTCATGAGATTCAGCACTGTGATCAAATCAAATATGTTTATAAAGAGCTTTTCATATGAACAAAGACACAAACTGCTTTACATGATGAAAATAGTTTAAACAGAATAAAACAAGCCTTCACACACAGAATATAATATAGCAGTTACAAAATGTTAGTATGATGACTTTCAAGTGTGTTGCCTTGGAGCAGTTTTGTACCCCCACCAATCTCAAAATCAAACCTACTCCCTTGTTTAAGGGGCTTTCTGATCTTGGGAGGGTCAGCCATGTTAAACTGATCCTAGGTGAGGGATCAGACAAAGCACAGCCAGAATACCCTATGGAGAGAAATAACTAGGTATAAAACTGTTTCCTTGCCCAGAGGCAGGTTACTAGGGCCCCCCTTTGGAGCCAGGCCTGGAGGTGGGGCACATTGGTGGCCGGGCCCAGCCGGGCTCAACCCAAAGAAGTTGGAGTTGCCCCTGTTGAGAGGCGGTGAGCTGGAATGGGCATACTTGTTGCCTCCCATCTCAGTGCCTGTTTGTTGGCTGGCTGGCTGGCTATGGGTGTGGGGATGGGTCCTGACAGTTTTTTGTGCTTATGCCCTAATTGGCAGATGAGATTACCCACCCTTTTAGTAGTCCTTGGAGGGGGTACTGGAGTGTGCTCCTCCCAGGGACTTCCTTGTTCTGCTGGGGGACTTCAATTCTTATGTGGACAATGACAGTGAGACCCGGAGAGGTGTGGTTGAGTGAAATGGCCCCCCTGATCTGCACCCATGCAGTGTTTTGTTATTGGACTTCTGTCCTCAACATGTATTGTCCAAAACAAACACCTTGTTCAAGTATAAGGGTGCACATATGTGCACTTGGCACCAGGACTCCTGTTGGGTATTTAAAAAATGGTTATTGTCTGTCTGGTTATCTGGGGAATATTAAAATTAATAATTAATTAATTAATAATTTTATCAATCCTTCAAATTATTTAATCGGGTCACAAACCAGGTTTTCAGAGTTATCTCTTTTAACAGCAGTTCTGTGGCTCAGTGGTAGAGTAGTTGGCTTGCAATCGGAATGTCGTAGGTTCGATTACAGCTTCCTCACATGTCCATGTGCCCCTGGGCAACGCACTTAACCCCCCAATTCTACATTGTCCTACCGAGCCATGTTGGCTGTCGGTGTTTGAATGCGAGTGTGAATGGGTGAATGTGGCTTCAATGTAAAGCGCTTTGAGTGGTCAGTAAGACTAGAAAAGCACTATATAAGTTCAATCCATTTACCATTTAACAACTTTAATAACTAAAAATGGTCCACACAAAACAACTGTTTTCACTAATTCGCTAATGGCTAAGCTAAATGACTAGGCCATATGCTAAATAAACAAACTACTAAGATGGCAGGTCACCCGGGGAATTAACTGAACACGCTTATGTTGTAACATGCACACGCACATGTACGGCATACACATGTGAATGAGCTGATGCCGAGTGCGGGGGTGGTATTTATTTGGTCAATTTACCACGTTGTCACTTTTGTCCAAAGAATATGACTTGAAATGGCTACGGATTGAAACAATTCAATTCAATTCAATTCAGTTTATTTATATAGCGCCATTTCACAACAGATGTCATCTCAAGGCACTTTACAAAAAGAGTTATTACAATACAATGTTTAATGTAGAAATTACAGAACCACAGAAGATTGCGTCGTGGAATTCTCAGCAATCCCTCATACTGAGCAAGCATGCAGCGACAGTGGGAAGGAAAAACTCCCTTTTAACAGGAAGAAACCTCCGGCAGAACCAGGCTCAGCACAAGCGGTTATCTGCCGCGACCGTCTGTGGCTTGGAGAATACACAACAGAGACACAGAAAGAGCAACAGAACCGATGCACAAGTTTGTTGCAGGACGTGGAGAATTTTCCGTCACTGCAATGCCATCTTAGTCAGGGTCGTCAAGCAGGGCTAATCCGGAGCACCTACTATAATAGAAAACAGGTTAGTGCTTGAATTGACAGCACATCATGCAGTTGGGGAGAAGTAGGAGAGAAAGTAGTCACAGACCCTAATAATGTCCTCCAACAGCCTAGCCTAAAGCAGCATAGCTACTAACATTAACCTGTCTCCTAGCTACTAGGAGACCTGGCTACCAACACTCTGTCTTAGTCCTCCTGACCCGTGGACGGTGTAGGGCCGGTAACGGCCCCCGTCATGCCGGGGTCTTCTCGGAGTCGGGTTGTTTGAGAATGCAGCCCAAAGTGGGTGGTAAACTCCATCTAAGGCTAAATACCGGCACGAGACCGATAGTCGACAACTATCTTAAGGAAAAATAGACAGAACTGAGAGGACAGAGTTGAAGAGGGCGAGAAACGTTTAAGAGATAAACGGGTGGGGTCCGCACAGTCTGCCCGGGGGATTCAACCCGGCAGGTAATGGGCGGCCGCACTGTGCGGGAGGATCCCCTTGAGGGACCTCTCTCCGGCGCTGGCTGGCCCCTGTGGGGCACATTTCTTCCGCGGCGGTAAGCCGCGACCGGCTCCGGATCTTTACCTGGCTTACATTAATCTATCTCTACCTAGCTACTCTACCTCTTCCTATCTCTTCCTAACTTTTGACACTCTGCCTGACTACTAACATTAACCTGTCTCTTCCTATCTACCTGTCTGACCTGACTCTAACTACCTATAAACATATCTCTAACTGTAAGCTTTGTCAAAGAGGAAAGTTTTTAGCCTAGTTTTAAAGATAGACAAATTGTCTGCTTCACGAACCAACCCTGGGAGCCGGTTCCATAGGAGGGGAGCCTGATAGCTGAAAGATCTGCCACCCATTCTACTTTTAGAAATCCTAGGAACTACCAGTAAACCTGCAGTCTGAGAGCGAAGGTCTCTGTTAGGAACATATGGAACAATCAGGTCTCTTATGTATGATGGAGCTAGATTATTAAGGGCTTTATATGTCAGAAGGAGGATCTTGAATTCTATTCTAGATTTTACTGGGAGCCAGTGAAGAGAAGCTAAAACAGGGGAAATGTGATCTCTTCTTTTAATATTCATCAGAATCCTAGCAGCAGCATTTTGAACTAACTGAAGACTTTTAATTGTATTCTGTGGACTACCTGATAATAGACAGTTACAGTAATCCAGCCTTGAAGTAACAAAGGCATGGACTAGTTTTTCAGCATCATTCCTGGACAGGATGGTTCTAATTTTTGCAATATTCCTAAGGTGAAAAAAGGAAATCCTACAGACTTCTTTAATGTGAGTTCTAAATGACATATCTTGGTCAAAAATGACACCGAGGTTTTTTGCTTTATTACTGGAGGCTAATTTAATGCCGTCCAGGTGAAGGGGCTGACTAAGTAGTTTCTTTTTCAGAGCTTCTGGTCCAAAGACGACAACTTCTGTTTTATCAGAATTTAGAAGCAAGAAGTTTAGAGTCATCCAAGTTTTTATGTCTTCCAGACATGCCTGTAGTCTACCTAACTGATTGGATTCATCAGGATTTATGGATAGATATAGCTGTGTATCATCTGCGTAACTATGGAATTTTATCCCATGCTGCCTAATTATTTTACCAATAGGAAGCATATATATAGTAAAGAGAATCGGCCCAAGCACTGAACCCTGTGGTACTCCGCAAGTAACTATTGAGGTTGAGGAAGATCTATTGTTTACCTGAACAAACTGAAATCTGTTAGACAAATAAGATTTAAACCAACCTAGTGCTGTTCCTATTATACCGACACTTTGAAGCCTTTCTATGAGAATATTGTGGTCAACAGTGTCAAAGGCAGCACTGAGATCTAACAGGACCAGAATGGTCACCAGTCCATTGTCTGAGGCTATGAGAATATCATTAGTAACCTTCACCAGAGCTGTTTCAGTGCTATGATGAGCTCTAAAGCCTGACTGAAACTTCTCAAACAGCTCATTATTGTTTAAATGCTCACATATCTGGTGTGCAACTATTTTCTCAAGAATTTTAGATAAGAAGGGAAGATTAGATATCGGTCTATAGTTAATTAAGTCGTTTTGATCAAGAGAGGGTTTCTTAAGTAGAGGTTTAATTACAGCAATCTTAAACTCCTGTGGTACATATCCATTGACTAAGGATAGATTCATTATATTTAAAATTGGAGCAGCGATCAGAGGGAAAACTTCTTTTAAGAGTTTAGTTGGGATTGGGTCTAAAACGCAAGTTGAAGGTTTAGATGAAGCTAATAATTTTAGTACATCACAAAGTTCGGCTGCATTAAAGCAGTTTAAGCATATATTAGGTTCCACCATTTTTGAGGCTGCCTCATTAACTAAGGAGGAAGCAAGCATATTGGGAAGGTTCCCAATTATCTTATTCTTTATGGAGTCTATTTTATTTATAAAGAATTGCATGAAGTCGTCACTGCTTAGAGCTTGGGGAATGGTTGGCTCGATAGAGCTATGATCCTGTGTGAGTTTGGCAACTGTATTAAAAAGAAACCTAGGATTATTTTTATTCTCCTCGATTAAAGATGAATAATATGCTGTTCTAGCTGTGTGAAGGCTCTTTTTATATAGCAATAAACTATTTTTCCATATTAAAAAGGAATCATGTAAATGCGTGGAGCGCCATTTTCTCTCTAGTTTTCTAACATTCTGCTTTAGGGTACGTAGCTCTAAATTAAACCAGGGAGTTAATCTTCTATGGCTAGCCACCTTCCTTTTCAAGGGGGCAACTTTGTCTATTGCCCGACGCAGGGAGGAATTAACGCTATGAACTAAAATGTCAAGTTGTGAGGGGTCACGAGTTAAATCACTGTTTTCTGTTCTGCATTTATAAACTGAGGAAATTAAAGTTGGAAGAGCTTCTTTAAAATTTGCTACAGCGTTGTCTGATAACGTTCTGGTATAATGAAGTTTTCTTTCAGGTTTGATATGATCCATTAGAGTAAGTTTAAAAGTGATAAGGAAATGATCAGACAGGATAGGGTTATGTGGAAAGACTGTTATTTCTTCACAGTCAATGCCATAAGTCAGCACAAGATCTAAAGTGTGGTGACAAGAATGTGTTGGTCCCTGCACATTTTGAGTAAAGCCTATTGAGTCTAGGATAGTGTGAAAAGCTGTATTTAGACTATCACTTTCATTATCAACATGAATATTGAAGTCTCCGACTATAATGACTTTATCAGTGTTTAAAACTAAGTCAGATAGAAAATCTGAAATCTGATCTAAAAATTGAGAATAAGGTCCTGGTGGACGATATAAGACCACAAACAAAAGTGGCTTTACTGCTTTGTTATGTGTATGAGGAAAGCTAAAAACTAGATGCTCAAAGGAACTGTAACTATTATTTTTTTGGAGATTAATTAGTAAATCGGAATGAAAGATAGTTGCTACTCCACCTCCTCGACCAGTACTTCGAGGGACACTAAAGTTTAAGTAGCTAGGGGGAGTTGACTCATTTATTGTGACATGGTCCTCTTCCTGCAACCATGTCTCTGCAAGACAAAACAAATCAATATTATTTTCACAAATTAAGTCATTTACCAAGAGTGTTTTTGAGGGGAGAGATCTTATGTTTAGTAAACCACATTTAATTGATTTGTTTTTATGTTCAGTCCGAGTTTTATTTATCTTTATGAGATTTTTATACTTTGCTCTAGTAGCATTAACTTTTAATTCATTAGTTTTGGGTAGTGGACGGGAAACTATCTCTATAGGGTAGTGGGTGGGTGGCAGTCCCTGTTCCTTGACCTGGACTCTGGGTTCCCTGAGCTGGACTCTGGGTTGTCACGGCTTTGGGGAACTAGAGATAACCCTATCAATGTTCCTGGAAAGAAGCGAAGCTCCGTCCTCGGTGGGATGGATGCCGTCTCTACGTAACAGTCCAGGTTTTCCCCAGAAGGCCCCCCAGTTATCAATGTAGCCCACATCGTTTTCTGGACACCACCTTGACAACCAAAGGTGGAACGAAAGCATACGGCTGTACATGTCATCGCTAGTACGATCAGGCAGGGGACCAGAAAAAATTACAGAGTCAGACATCTTTTTGGCAGCCCTACACACCGAAGCTACGCTAATTTTAGTGACCTCCGACTGCCGTCGCCGGGTGTCGTTGCCACCAGCATGGATAACGATCCTGCTATACCGCCGTTTGTCCTTGGCCAAAAGCTTCAGATGGGACCTAATGTCCGCAGCCCTGGCCCCTGGAAGGCATTTGACGGTGGTCTTTCGTGTCTCTGGAGCCACATTCCTAACTATGGAGCTGCCAATTACAAGAATCGGCCTCTCCTGCTCGGCGGGTGCGTCGCTGAGCGGGGCGAACCTATTGTTCAGAGAAAGGGGCTGGAGGTTGGCCGCGGACTGGGGTCTGGCGCTAATCTTCCTACGAACAGTCACCCAGCTCGCCTGAGGTCCCGGCTGCACGGGAGCTGTTGGAGGACGGCTAGGTCCTGTCCTAGTTGACTCCGCGCTAGCTACTGCTGGGCCTGGCTGTTCTACAGCGCGGAGCCGGGCCTCTAGCTCAGAAACCCTCGCCTCCAAAGCTACAAAAATGCTGCACTTATTACACCTACCAACTTCACTAAATGAGGCGGAGGAGTAACTAAACATCTGACAGAGAGAGCAGGAAAGAGGAGGAGGTGTAGAGAGAGATGGAGGGACAAGAGAGAAAGCTGCCGAAGCCATGCTAGCCGTAAAGCTAAGCTAACCAAGCGGTACCTTACCTTACCTAAAAACAAAGTAATTAACCCAGTAAAACGCTTAAAGAGTCCTAAACCGTGAAGAAACTTAACGTTTTAATGTGTTTGTGTGTTAAGCAACTCAGAAAAAACTTATTGACAGAGAAAGTTAAATCAGTTCAAGAGGGAGAGAAACACCGACTTGCTACAAACGAGTTAGTCACAAAACAGGAAATGACGCGATACGTCTTACCAACGCGATACGTCTCCACGCACAAGGGTTAACAAAGACTCAATTCGGCTATGGCTTGTCTCCCAGAAACTGTCCGGTTTGTGGCTTAACACAGAGATCAAAACAAAATCACACACAATCAAACACTGTTTCCTTACTAACCCTAAAAGAACACAGTAACTTTAAATCAACACTGATCAATAAAGAGTTCAAAGAAGCATGCATGCACAGAAATATTCTAAATTTGCTCCAACCCAGATTAAATAAAACAAGAATGGAACGATCTTATTTTTGAGTCCGTTTGGATTGCAGGGAAAGAGTAAGTCCTTTTAGGGTAAAAAGGAAAAACACGAGAGAGAAAAAGGAGAAAAAAGTTAATCCACTCGCTTGAATAAGGAAAGAGAAAGGTAAAATCGGCTAATGGCAATCAGCTTGAATGAGATTTTGCTAGCAAATGACGATTTTTAACAGATACTCAGCGACCTGTGCAGGTATCTGAGAGGGGAAATCTCTTTGCACCTGGGGAAGAAGTGACGCACTTGAAGGCACATACGAGAGAGAGGGATCGCTTTCTTGATTGCTAATTTTAAAATCAACTTCCAGGTGTCCAGTCAGGTTGGAGGAGGACTGCAATGAAGCTGATTGAGAGTTGTTTCAACCAACCAACATGGGCGGGCTTATCAGGATACGGTCTGAGAGAGAGAGAGAGAAAGAGAGAGAGAGCGAGATGCTCTCCCTTTACCAGGGAGAGAGAGACCGGGGTGCAGCTCTGTAATCCGGCCGGGGTGAAGTTTCTTTTTCAGAGCATTGTTACGCTATGAAAGGCAGGGAACCAGCGCCATGGGAATGCTGGCTTGTTAAAGAACCCTTTGATATATTTTTCATATACCCAGGGCTGGACCCAACACTCCCTAGGCCACAGCTCTATGATCGACCTGGTTGTCGTTTCATCTTATTTGCGGTCACATGTTTTGGACACTTTGGAGAGGGGCTTAGCTGTCCACCAACCACTAGCCTGGTGGTGAGTCGGCCCCGATAGTGGGGGAGGTCGTCAGGCAGACCTGGCAGGCCCAAATGCGTTGTGAGCCTCTGCTGGGAACATCTGGTAGAGTTTCCTAAAGGAGCTTCACCTCTCACGTCCGGCAGAACTTTAAACATGTCCCAAGGAGGGGGGAAATTTAGTCTGAGTGGGCCATGTTCTGTGCCTCCATTGTCGAGATGGCTGACCGGAGGTGTGACTGCAAGGTTGTTGGTGTCAGTGCCTCTGCTTGGCCTGCCTAGGTACCGGCAGGCCAAGCGGAGTGCGGCTCGGATGGTCACTGAGGCAAAAAGACGGGTATGGGATGAGTTTGGAGAAGTCATGGCTTTGAAGCGATTCTGGTTGAGAGTGGTCTGCCACCAACATAGTTTACAGTGTGGATGACATGCTCATGACTTTGACATGGGACGTTTTTGGTTGGTGGACATAAAATACATAAAATTGCTCCTCCATAACTCTCTGACCTTGTTCACATTTCTGTTCTTACACATATCCTCTGAGCCTCTTCATCTCTTCATCCGACAGTCGCCTCTGTGCATCTCACTTCCATGGGAGGGAGAACTTTCAGCTACTCTGCTCCCCAGCTATAGTGAATTCACGTCTTCTTAATTGTCTTCCTAATTGTAGTTCCTTTCCAGATTTTATCAATCAATCAATCAACTTTATTTATGAAGCACTTTTCATACAGTGAAATGCAGTTCAAAGTGTTATATAAATAAAAATGAATAATATATCCCTCCTTCACAACCCCACCCCCTGTAGACACACACAAGTTAAACATTTATACCCCTCCCCCAATCATATCCCCATATAAGCTCCGAATCAAAATGAAAATGACAATAAAATAGACAATAAAATGGGCACTGGGCCTAGTATAGATAACCCAGGATAGAACAGGAAACCCCAGCAAGGTAGCCATCTGCTCTGGGAGCAGCAGATTAACAGTAGCAGCCGAGGCTCTGACCCAGGCCACTCAAAATAAATAAATAGGTAAATAAAATAAATAAAAGATTGATAAATGTGTAAGAAAAAAAATAAGAGTGAAATAAAATGAATGCCATAAATCTAACACGAAAAAGCTGATAAAACATTAGGGGCAGATAAATAGGCAATAAATTGTCAGTTAAAAGCTAGGCTAAAAAAGTGAGTCTTGATCCTGCTCTTAAAAACACGAACATTATGTGCATTCTTTAGGTCCTCTGGCAGCATTTTCCAAAGGTGAGGGCCATGATAAGGGTTAGGAAGGACGAGTTGCCATGAGTCCGTGTCCTGACTTAAGGATGATAAGGAGACGGATGCCAGACCGCGAGGGTTCAGATGGTAAAAGCATTTCTGACAGATAAAAAGGCCCAAGACCATTAAGACAATTACAAACCATAAAAAAAAAACTTAAAATTGATCCTAAAACATTCAGGGAGCCAATGCAGTGATTTTAAGAGCAGTGTAATGTTTTCCCTTCTGCTGGTCTTTGTCAGGACATTTGCTACTGAATTTTTTAGAAGCTGTAAACCTGAGATATTTTTTTTGGGAAGACCAGAAAGCAGGAGATTCCAGTAATCAATTCTACTGGTAACAAAAGCGTGCATTACTGTCTCCATATTGGCCCGAGAGAGAATGGGGCGGACTCTGGCAGTGCTCTTTAGGCGATTAAAGGCCTTTTCTGGTAATATTTCTAAAGAGTCAAAAATCACGCCCAGGTTCTTCACTTGTAAAGAATGATTAAAAGAGGTTTTAGTTTCGGTAAAAGTTTCTCTCTCTGAGCCTCAGGACCGATAACTAAAACTTCAGTTATGTCCTGGTTGAGCTGAAGAAAGTTTTCTGCCATCCAGGATTTGATGTCTGAAATGCAGTTAAAAAGTGCATCTATTGGCCAACAGGTGACATGACATCAGGTGTATCATTACCATAACTGTGAAAGTTAACTCCATGTCTTCTGATGACACTGCCAAGAGGGAGCATATACAGGTTAAAAAGCACTGGGCCTAAAATCGGACCACACCACATGTGATCTTATGGACCTTAGAGGAGCAGGTATCTAAACTTACCATAAAAGTATTGTCTGAAAAATATGATGTGAACCATTTATGAAAAGCACCAGAGAGTCCAATCTGTTTTAGACTGTCACCTGCTTAGCATCATAGTTTAACCTGAAAATCATGTGCTGTGGTTCACCCTGAAACCAGACTCAATTTTCTCTAGGACATTATTAACGGTAATAAAATCATTAAGTTGAATTAATACTAGCATTTCTAAAACTTTACGTAAAAATGGCAAGTTAGATAGTGGTCGGAAGTTGTTTAAATCATTAATATCTAAGTTGCTTTTCATCAGCAGGGGCCTCACTACCGCCCCTTTAAAATTGGCAGGAAAAACCCCCTTCTAAAGGTAGTAATTCATTATGGATAAAATTTCATCCCTAAAAGATCCATAAAATGGCTTAAAAAATGAAGTGGGGATCGGGTCAAGAACACAGGTGGTGGGTTTCACTGAGGAGAAAACTTTATCAAGAGTTTCCACCAGGACAAAACTGTCCATTGTTTCCTCTGGTAATGACAGTCAGATTTTTCTAAAACCATGTTAGTTTGAGAGGATAAAATATTACGTCTACCTTCCCTCTGAAGTGCTCTTCAAACCCATGACATGGAGTGTTTTCCAAAATGCATTAGAAGTATGATTAAGAATGTTGCCTATGGTGGAAAACAGAATTTTGGAATTATTTTTATGTTCTGAGATAATTCTGGAGGAGTATGCATTTCTGGAATTTCTTAAAGCGAAGTTCTGTGCATAGTTGATGATTTATTGTGGTTTTGCATTTCTTCCATTTTCTTTCTGCCGTCCAGCATTTCCTCTTTAGTTTTTTTATATATTCCTTTCTCCAAGGCATTGCAGGTTTTGAGTGTGAGCGTTTAACTTTCAGTGGAGCCAGCAAGTCCAGAGTAGACTGAAGCCTTCTGATAAAATCATTGACAATAAAATCACAGGGGGCGGGCAGGCGAATAGGAGGAAACTTATGAATGACAGCCACAAAGCCTGCAGCCACTTCAGGGGTTAGATGACGTTTCCTAACAGTTCTCACAGAGGTCACTAGTGGAAAAGAAGAGATGATTTCAAAGATCACACAGGAGTGGTCAGAGACAGCCAAGTCAACAACAGAGAACATATGTGATGACCAAATCCAGGGTGTGTCCTCTGTTGTGAGTTGGCAGTGTGACATGCTGACTAAAAACCCTATAATTCAAAATCTTTAAGAAATCTGTTGACAGATAATCTAACAGGTTATCTGTGTGTAGATTAAAATAATTTCATTCGTGTTTGATCTTTGTAAGATGATCTTGAGTGTCAAGAAAGGCACCTGGAAATAATTTTGTTGTTGTTATTATTAGCTAAAGATTGTGCTTGATTTTTGTACATGTGTCCATTTCTAGACGCATATTTTCTGTTTCTTTAAACACTTCTCATATCCTAATGTATGTGATGGCTCTGTTGATGTAAAAAAAAACATTCCATCTGCTTAAGTTCTTTCCTTCCTTCCTTCCATCCTAAGCTATCCCTCTGATAGACTGTCCTGTTGGATATAAGAGGATGAACAGTTCTCACTGCCAAGGTAACTGCTTCACTGTTTATTATTATTATTATTATTATTATTATTATTATTATTATTATTATTTTTACATTTCTACTAGTTAGCTTTCTATTTTACCATTATGAGTATTTTGGAAAATATAAACTGTTTCTCAATGACATTTAGTACAAAATTGCATGTAATTAATCTAATGTAAAACAGCAAAAATGAATGTTAGCAATTTGTTTAAGAACTGTTCAGTTTATTAACTGAAACATAGGGCAAAGTAATTCATTTATATCCAATTCAATTCAGTTTATTTATATTGTGGGGATTCACAACAATGTCAGCTCAAGGTACTTTACAAGAAAAAATATTTCAATACAATTATACAACACATAAAGAAAGTCAAAAATTGACAACAGGACAAGGAGGATGCTCGGTCACTGTGAGCATCATCTGAATTGATGCTCCCCATCCAGCAGGGGGTGTTGTAGCTGAGCAGGATACCAGACCAGGTGGTACTTCTATGAAGAGGGAACACAGAGAAAACAAGGTTAACAATCACAGCTGAGTGGTAGTAGAGAAAAGTAGAAGAGTGAAGAAAAGTGGTCAGTCTGTCCTCCAACAGTCTAAGCCTATAGCAGCATAACTACAAAAATAGCTCAGGATAACCTAAGCCATTCTAACTATAAGCTTTATCAAAAAGGAAGGTTTTAAGCCTAGCCTCAAAAACAGACACAGTATCTGCGTCACAGACTAAAACTGGGAGCTGGTTCCACAGGAGAGGAGCCTAATAACTAAAAGATCTGCCTCCTATTCTACTTTTAGAAATCCTAGGAACTACCAGTAGACCTGCTTTCTGAGAACAAAGTGCTCTATTAGGAACATATGGAACAATCAGATCTTTGATTGTGCTGAATTCTGATCTCTGTTTTTAATATTCACCAGAACTCTTGCTGCACCATTTTGGATCAACTAAAGGCTTTTAATTGCATTTTTTGGGACTTCCTGATCATAGAAAATTACAGCAGTCCAACCTTGAAGTAACAAATAAATGGCATAGTTTCTCCAAATTACACCAAAAAATTACACTGAGGTTCTTTACATTATTACCAGAGAGTAAATTAATGCCATCCAAATGAAGTGATTGATTTAGCAGTTTCCTTTTTAAAGGTCCTGGTCCAAAGACAACAACTTCTGTCTTGAGTCTTTGATGCATTTCAATCTTTGTAATGTGATTGGATTAATAAGGATTTAAAGATAAATATAGTTGCGCATCATCAGGATAACTGTGGAAATTTATACCCTGTTGTCGACTTATTTCACCAATTAGAAGCGTATATATATATATATATATATATATATAGTAAAGAGAATCGGTCCAAGCACAGAACCCTGTGGTACTCCACCAGTAACCCTTGAGTGTGAAGAAGATTTATCATTAACATGAACAAACTGGAATCTGTTGGACAGATATGATTTAAACCAGCCTAGTGCTGTTCCCTTTATCCCTACAACATGTTGGAGCCTTTCTAAGAGAATATTATGATCGACTGTGTCAAAAGCAGCACTGAGATCTAACAAGACCAGAACAGTCACAAATCCATTATCTGAGGCCATTAGAATATCATTAGTAACTTTGTCTTTAGGTCCCTTGAAAGCTTTCGTCGTCTTTTTACACTGACTCACTTCTTCCCACGACCTCCTTAAATGTCACCGATTCATTGTTATCAATCTTACGTTTACAAGCTCTATTTCCTTCGTTGACAGCCAACTTGACTGTCTTGAACTTAAAAGCTGAAGAAAAGAATGATAGGTGCTCTTTCTGAAATGTTGAAAATTAAACTAAATTGTTTTATTATACTTTTATTTGTAGTCACAGTTAAAGTATCATCAATAAAATGAAATATACGCATATAAACGAAAACTTAGGTATTGTTTTTAAATTGGCAGTGGACAGCAGAAACCATGACCGTATCAAGTAGTTGAATAGATGGATTTAAATAATAGTTCAGATACTGATTCTACAGAAATGTTCCTGGGAAGACCAGTAGATGTTCTAGCAGGAAATGAGATTGAGTTGTTCTCAGAACATTTAGCTTGTTAAATAGAATCAACTGGCTCTATAGCTTAAAGCTCATTTCACTGTACTCCAAAATGATGGATTCTTCTATAGAACATAACTTAATTGATCATGTCTTCCATTTCTACTGATTGACAGATGTGGATGAATGCCAGCTGCAGGGTTTTTGTCCAAACGGAGACTGTCTGAACACTTTGGGCAGTTACATGTGCACATGTAAACCTGGCTACATCCCTGGCTCCACTCTTACCACCTGCATACGTAAGTCCTACAGTCAGCAACTCTAAACGTTTCCTCAGTCAAACTCTGTTAGGCACCTTCCTAGAAATCAGTAATGCATCAAAGTTGCATACTGCTCTGAGTTTGACCTCCTTTAGTTTATTAATAGGACACTGTCTCAGGCTATCGTCTCTGTTATCCTCTGAGAAAGTCCATCTGGCTGTCAGAGCGAAGACCAGGGCCCAGTTTTTCAAAAGTAATCCACTAGAATTTTGGTAAACGGATAGGATCAAATCTTGAAAAAGGGTTTTTCAAAAGTAAAAACGGATTGCGTAATCGGATTAGACCACGTAATCCAATCTTGGTTTTTATCCGGGTCAAACCTTTAGTTTGGGTTTTTCATAACTTTTTTGTAGGATTTGGATCACTTTGATCCAAAAAATCTGGATTAAACTGATTCCATCAGAAGGGTGTATTCAGAGTGGATTTCATGCCCAAAATGTAATGAAAACTTTAAAAAGGTATCAAATAATACTATATTTGGATCATGCAGTATCTTACAAGATATCCTATTTATTCATAAGGTTTTAATTTTATTTGTTCATCCGTTGGGCTACAGTGATTAGGTAGGTTTTAACGTATTCAGCCTTTCATTACAGGCCTACAGAAAAGTAGAAAGAGTTTGGCCTCATAAAATAATCCCCAAACAGCTGTCAAAATTGACCAAAAACAATAAATTTGATTCTGTCACTAACTGATATATATATATATATTCATCACAATCAAAAATATTTTTGTTTTAGAATATTTAATAGTGATGCATTAAAATGATTACAGAATAACCAAAAAATGCAAAGAATGGCAATCACTGATTTTTGAAATCCAAATCAGAAATAGTGTCTAACTATCGTGTCCCTTGTTGCACGCCCTGTTTGCTCGTTCTGGCAGAGGAACAACTGACTCTGACCAAACTGCAGCAAACCAAGACCAGACTTAAGATCGGTCTCCTTAAAACTATGCTCATACAAGCTGGTCTCTCCACATCAGATGAGGAAGTCTGAAATTATTGTTGTGTATTTTACATTAAGTCTTTTTATTGAATTCGATACATCTATATTTGAAACTCATAAATAATCTCAATGTACAGTGTTTGTGGGTGTCAGGTCTCAGATGAGCGGACTGCTGGCAGAGGATGGGGTGGGGTTTTTGTTGTTTTTTTTTTTTTAAATGTGTATGTTTTAATTTAAAATAAAAATAAACTTATATTGATCCCACACTGGCTATTCTACTTGTTGCTCTTTCCATATCTGTAGTTCTAAATTGTGATTTCCTATCCTGTTTGAGCACTGCTTATCCAGATTTGGTGGTCCTGAAAAGTTCCTATCTGGATCAGATTGATCCAGTCCGATGTTGCTTTGAAAAACTGGCTCAAAATAAGGATGGATTACGTGATCATGGATCGCAAAAAAAATTATTACTAAATCCGGATAAATTTTATCCGGATCAAAACTTTTGAAAAACCGGGCCCACATGTCAAGAATTAATACAGAAATAGATTGCTCAGTAAATCACTAACTATGCCAATAACTGCAACAAAGACCATCACAAAAGGAAATAGGCATTTAAAGACATAAAGTATGCCATCAATTCCAATAAGTTTTCTGTTTCAACATTTAACTCTTGTTTTTCCTAATTACCAGTGGAATACATGGAGAAACTGTATACCTGTTGTAGAAATTATACATGAGTATAAAACATGGTTGAAAACATAGTTGGGATTTTTGCAATCAGATAGTTCCGAGTATCAAGGGAAATAAACTATTTTAATTTCTGTGGGGTTTTACACAGCAGAAAAATTGTAAAACACATAATCTGAATGTATTGATGAAGTGAAGGAATTGTATTATTATACAAAAAAACGTATGATGCGTACAAAATCCCAGATAGTTATGATGTAATATAAGGATATAAGGATATAAGGGTATGTAGTGAGGGAATACAGATAAAAATATGTACAGTTTCTATTGAAGTTTCTCTTGATTGTATTTTTTTATAGATCACTTTGCTTTGGTTCTGGATTTTGTCTATGAATGGATATTAACTGTTTACATTTCATTTTGGACTTTAGTTGTGATATGTTTTCATAGCAATGGGGTTTTTGTTTACAAGAAAGAAGAGCAATTGGACATTGTAATAGCTCAGATAACATCCAAATACTCAGAAATCGCCTGAGAGCTAACAGATCTATCAGTTGTGTTGGGTTTAGCAGCTGTTGTGGCTGATGTTACATTGATTACATAAAAGCTACTGATGGAGCCAGACTTCATTGATCACTGAACACTTTTCATAATCAGAACACTGAACTGTGCTGCTGCTGCTGGATGCATTTGCATGGAACAGATACTTGATAACACTGTAAACAAAGGTTTTTTGTATGGAACAGAGTCATATTAAAACTCTTACAAAAACACATTCTGCATGGACTACATCCATGTTTAAAAGAGTATTTAAATTTTGAAATAAATGTTGAAAAGATGATTTTTCTAAAAGATATATTGTGGTTTATAAAATAAGAACATAATAACCCACAAGGTTTACAATATGCTAATCCAGTAACAGTGTCTTTAGTCAGAAGCTTTCTATACATTCGCTGTAATACAGACCACTACAGGAGATCTTACTGTTATTATAGATGGCGTTACCATCTAACTTAGTTTGAGTTACTTTAACATTTAATTTTCTCTTTGACATTTATAAATATTTTTGAATTTATCTGAATGTATTTAAAAACAGAAATAACTGTCACACTTATTGTTAATACTGTATTTTAAATTTCATACAATTTGCTTTTGCCAGTAACATAGGTCTTTGTCTTCTATAATATTTCAGAAGGTTGGAGCATACAGCCAGATGGATCTTGGCCCTCACAGCTTTACTAAAAAAGGGTCTCCAACTAGATGGACCCCTGCTTTAACACACCGGACTCAGCCTGCAATCACATTTAGCAGATGAGCTGGTATTGAGCCAGTAGTTTGATTCAAGCGTGTTAGAACAGGGATGCATCTGAACTCTGCTGAAGAGTAGCCTTTGAAGGCTGGAGTCAGAGAACCCCGTTCTATAAGATTTAGATCTAAGGGATGAGATGACTGATAAACTGATACTGTCTCTCCAACCTTTTTAAACTTTCTCGCTAAAGCTGGCACATTTTTGGTAAAATCTCCTGCTTCTTCAAACAGTTCAAAAAGGTTCCACAGCATTATAAATCCTCCACCATACTTAAATGAGTGTATTGTGGCTTTCAGCTGGTTCATCTTTTATTGTATATGTGTCATAATTGTTTTTAAGAGAAAAGTTTAATCTCCGTGGATTTGAACAAACTCCCTGTTTTTTCCTGTGTAAGGACAGGAAAACTTTTTCTTGGTAGTTTTCCTAAAGAGCCTGTTGGTATGTAGATAGCTTCTAATGTTTTTTTTATAGTGACTTGGTTACCTTAGAATGCCACTTTAGAGATTTTTACGTCTCTTTAAGGGATTATACATAAATTTAACCACAAACGAATGTATACAAATAAGAAATGTCTTCCTCATACATGTTCCAACAATGCTCTGGTTGGTAAAATGAGCCTGGCTTTTCTCCCACAGTTGCCTCTATTTGCCTGTAAATTCACTTTAATAGCGAGCATTTAGGTCAAACCGACTGCTTTCCAGGGAAGCGTAATGGTATCAAGCGCATACACAGGTGTAGCGTTCACTGTAAACAACCGCAGGGCGATGGGTAACTTTTGAATGAAGGATTCAGTGGAGCATAAGAAGATAGCAGCTTTTAGCAGCAGCAAAACTCCAGCCCAGACCCCAACTAAAGTCACACAACAGTAACATTCCTAACCTCAGTTGAAGTCATGGCTGCAAATCAGGAAATTCTCCAGGATGGGACTGACTCAGCTGTTGTTTCTGATCATTCGTGAGTGAGCACTCACACAACATGCCCACCTCATTCACAAGCTTACCATTGAGGCTGCAGTTACACGTTTAGTCTGAGGGGGCACTCGCAAGCAAAATACTTCACATAGTCCCTTTTAATCTTCCTCAGTGAAGAGATAAACTTGACTCATCTTCCTGTCTCAGTTATTACAGTTATAGTTTTGTTCAACTTTGTAATTGTTGCTCTTAGTTTAGATAAGAACAAATTTCCTCTTGTTTTTCTCTGCCTTGAAGATGGGCTAAGAAAAATGGGGTTCTGTGTTTTGTTATTGTTATATACCAGGAAATCATGTGCGGGAAGTATTAGATTTATTGATCAAACGTTTATGGTTATTTTGTACAACAATTTAAATAGCAATACCAAAAGAAAACAAAAAAAACAACTTGTTCAATATATATTAGTACAAGTTTCACTTTGCCACCAGAGATTTATGACCGGATCAGACAAAAACTGATATGTTTGGCAAAGTAATAACAAGTATGTTGGCAGGGGCCAAGGTAAAGTTTTATAACCTGAAAATATTAGTTGTCTTCCCAGATAACTGCTGGAGATAGGCAGTCCCCCTCTGACCATTCAAGGGCATGGATGCATGGATGGATGGATGGCATGTTGGTGGTAATATCATGCTGCAGGAGTCTTTATGAACTCTCCCCAGAATTATACCAGAAGCAATCTGTTTGCTACTAAAGGCACATGGTCAAGGTCTGTCTTGTTGAAGGACATACCCAATACTAGTAGGTGAATGTAAATATATTAAGCTATATATATAATTTTGACCATTTATAAATTAGATCAAACCCAAAAATGCAAAGCATTACATTGAAGTCCAATTCTCAAAAACCATCCACCCAGAATAAAGTAATGAATTCTTAAAGATTTAAAATTGACTAAGGAGTCGAACTGTGCCTATTTTTTCAGAATAATCGACAAATTCAAAGACAAGCTTCTGTGATTATGGCTAATTTGGAATCTTATTCTAATATTTGTTCTATAATTTTCAATATAAAAAATGTTTTGTGAAGGACATCTATTTCTGGAAGACTCAAGGTTTCCTGCTAAAGATTGTAAAAGAACTTTGCTAAAGAAAACAACTGTAGGCTAACCCGCCTGCATGCCTCAAACTCAGCCAACTTCTAAGGCCCTGTCTACATTTTTTTTCTACAGTTTGGCCTGTAGTCCACATATAAACTGAGATTTTCTGCACCAAAAAATAATCTTTTTAAAAACTCTAGCCAAAGTGGAGAGTTGCGTTTTATCCCTTTTCAGTATCTGCATGTAGATGGCCGAAAACGGAGTTTTAAGAACTGTAACGTCACGATCTAAAAAAATTTTTTTTTAAAAATGCTCAAACATCACATGTGCGACCTGTGTTTACTCTCAAAAACAGCATTTATGCCCTCAGAGCTGTGTTGGTATCATCCATTGTCAAGCGAGTTTTGTTTGTTTGCTTTTACAAGCTGTATGACTGCTGCGTGCTGAAGATAGAGGATAGAAAGTTACGCTGTGTGGATAAGATTTGGGAGAACTACTGCCCCCTAAAGGTTTGCCACATTTATGAATATGCTGACAAACGCATTTATCCGGTCATATGTGGATGGAGATTTTTTTTTAAGGAGCGGAGAAAATCTTCGTTATTAAAAAAAACAGGCTACGTGTGGACATGGCCTAAGTGTTAGTTCATGAACCATTTGCACTTTCCTTGTTTTCTTTCAGTCTTTCCTTTTTTTGTTGACATGTGTGTCTGTTTTTCAAGCTTTGATTGTTTAGATACCAAAAAGGGGTTTCTGTAGAACCACAACATCTGGTTATGGATAAACCAGCTGTGGAAAACATGTTTAGATGCTTGGGTCCTTTTTTTTGGATTCATAGACTGTGGTGTAGGGATTTTCTCTGGTGAAGGGAACAGCTTTATTTCTTCACTTTTTGTCCTCTCTCTTCAATATGTGTCTCCTATACTTTGGTCTACCATTTCCTACTCATCTTCAGCCAACACACCTGCCATCCAGGAAGAAAAGGGTGCTTGCTTCCGCTTGGTCAGCTCAGCAAGGCAGTGTTTACACCCAGTATCTGCCCAGCTGAGCAAACAGCTCTGTTGCTGCAGTGTTGGCAAAGCCTGGGGCCCTCGTTGTGAAAAATGCCCCCATCCTGGAACAGGTAAGGCTCCCATTCTCAGACTATTTATCCTTTCTACAACATGCCCCAAACTATCTGATGGATAGTTCAGCCATATTTGGGGTATTTATAGCTCTGCTAGAAGAAAAAAAAGCGTGTTGGAAAAAACTGAATTAATACATCCCAAAGGGTTTTATTAGTTGTGGCCAAGTACACAGCCAGTGCTGCATCTAACAGATAACTGCTAATAATTATAAAGGTACGATTTGTTTTATTAACAATAATGAATAGATAAGGGATCTCTTCATTCATACAGACATTATAATAAGACTTATAATACACATTTTCCTAATTCTAAATTAACAGTACAGATCAAATACACCTATAGAATAAGCAAAGTGGATTAAACTTTTATTGATGCTTTAATAAAGGCTGAATTATCCCTCTAATAAATCTCATAGAAATGCTATTAATTTCAACTGATATAATCTCCTGAGTCCACAGAATAGAATTCACCAATGCTGACCATTTATAAATGGCTGTTATTGCATCATGAGTTTATCTTCATTAAAATAGCTCGGTTTTTGTTCCCCGGAAATTTGTAAACAAAATAAATGTTTAATGAGTAACATATATTTTATGGTAGTTGTGTTACTTGTTACTACCTTTTTAAGGATATTAAAATGCCTTTAAATGTATTTTATCTAAATGTTTCCTAGATTCTAAGAATCTATGTATTCATCTATTCACACTCCTATCCAGCTAGTCAATTTTTCCATTCTTACTGTTTGTTTTCCTGTAAAAATAGATTTTCAGACAACACACTACTCCTACTCTTAAATTTTTTTTTGCCTCATTTTGAATTCAACCTTGTTACCTGCTTTTTCATATTTTTCACCTGATATGGTCGACTTAAGAATCTATTAGCTGTCTTTTCAAGTTGCCATTATTTATTTTACCAATTCCCTGTTTGTTGTTCTTTATTGCAATGCATATCTTTTTTTTAAATCTGTGGAGCTCCATTGATGGGTGGAAACATATTTGTTTGTCAAGAACCATTCAATTGGAAAAAGGAAACAAGTTGTTTGCATAAAATGAAGAAACATCATGGGAAAAAAAACAAAAACCCTCCAAACCATATAGACCAAAGTATGATAGAGGATAAAACATATAGACAAAACCTGTATCTACCAGTAAATGAAATCTTCTAGTAGATGTCAACAAGTTTCTGGATAGTCATATCAAAAATGTTGTGCCTGATCTGGCAGTTTATGGAAAATATGGAGACAATATTCAAAGTAAATAATTTTAATGTGTAAAAAAGACTGAAATGATGATGAGAATATTAATTCAATATTCCTGATGTTCATAAATCAATCAGTATATTTTTGTGAAGTCAGGCAGATGAAGCTAATCAATAATGCAAATCTTTTACAAAGATTACAAACCGTATACTGAAATGAAGTCATAGGTTATGTAACTTTATATATTACATTCAGATATTCTTGCTATCTGAAGTAAATTATACATTTGTACTCATAATAAAATATCCTCCGTAAACCAAATTAAAGCTAAACAAACCTATCTTAAATAAACTTAAGCCTCCATCCAGATGAGTCAATTCTTATATTTGGGTTTACTTTTCCAAATTCAGAAAATCAAGCCTGGTGCGAGTTAGAACTCGCACCAGGCAACTTTTTTTGGCAATAATTTTGAGTAAATCTCTAACAACATGTATGAAACTGTTGTGGATCTGGATAACTCCTTTAGAGACAAACTGCTTTATTCCAGGTACACAAAGGAGCGTTAGCATGAATCCTTCCTCCCAGAATGTCACAGTTTTTGTGGTTTTGGTTTGTGCATGATACTATTTATTTATTTATTTATTTAAGGTCCTTTTATGTTGACATGCTGCAGATGTTTTATCTCAGTCATCAGAAGTGTGCTACTGTATGCTGTTGTCTGCTGGGGAAGTAGCACTACGGACTTAAGGCGTCTCTCCATCGGTACGTTTCGACTCGACTCGGATCGACTCAGCCTCAGTACCTTTTACCCTCCACTGCCAGAAGTCTGGCTGAGCCGCTCCAAGCCGATACTATTTTTCGTACCACCTCAGCTGTGGTTCCATCCGTGCTGAACTGGTACTGAAAAGCAACGTCAGACGGCTGTCGGTCACTGATTGGCTGGAGGGCGGAGTCACTGGAGAGTAACTTGACAGCGTCTTTTAACAACAAACCGACCGCCATTTTGAAACCTCGCTACAGCGAGTGGATGTGTTTACTGTTTGCTGAAGAACAATGATAACTTTAAAAACCAGCGCTGTGATCCAAACGGATTTTCTTAATTTCTGAGTTTGTTGGCTGAAGAGGAGATTCAGTGTGAGCTGGATGGAGCTGCTTGCTGTGAGAGGATTATCAAGGAGGACCGGGAGCTGATCGTGGTTCATAGCCGATGGCTCTCACCTTCAGGCCGAAGCAGAGAAACGGAGAGCGCCGAAGTCCTGAACTCGCTGTCTCGTACTCTCGGTAAGAAGCAAATTTCATGCCGCTTGTATATTTTATTCACAATATTAACGTATTCAGGTGCATATTATCTGCAGTAGGACAGTTCTTTTTATTATCATTTATCCAAATTAGTTCTGATGCTGTTTTTTGTTTTTGTAAATATGAATGATCTACTTAACTTTTCTACAGCACAGTGAGACATATTTGTCTCTATTCCTTAATTTAAAGTCTTAGTGTATGTTTTAAATGCACTGTAAGCATAGTACTTTAAAATCATATTTGCGATTCTTTGCAGCGGGATCAACACCTTCTTCTGATGGAGCAGAAGCAGGAAACCGGCTTACGGAGGGTGGAGATGACACGATGCCTTCAATCTGCCTTCAATCAAACCTTCCTGGGATGCTGCAGACTAAACCATGACCCACAGACATGTGCAACTGGACTTTTGTTTGTGAACTTTTTCTATACCTTGTCAATAAAAATTTCCAAGCTATACGCTTGTATTATCATTTGCAGTTTCATTACACGCTGGTTGGTGGAATCATTTTACAATATTATATCTGCAACATTTTAAAAATCTGATAGTAACATTTGCTCTGGCTGTCAAAAGTAAAAAAGGATTGTGCTGCTAAATTAGTAAATTGCATACATTTGAAAGCTGCTGAAAAGCCTAAGCCTACTCAAAGAGGGGATATCTGTAAAACACATTGTAGTGGTGATGATTTAAAAAAACTGAAAACATTTTTAAAGCAAAGACTATAGACATCTGGACAAACTGGTCAAAAAAGCCAGTTCTGTACTGGGTTGGACTTTGTAAGAACTGTGTTGGAGAGGCAGATGAGTAGGAAGCTGCAGGGCATTCTGTATAATATGTATCTCTCCATCCATCCATCCCTTCCTTCCTTCCTTGTGGTTTTGGTATTTTAGTTTAGATAAATCCTTTTAAGTGATGTTTTTGGTTCTTAAGGCCTTTTTACCCGGCAACGTTGCCATTTTTGCTTGAATTTGGGGGTGAAAACAACACTGCGCTTAGACGACAGAGTGAGTGACCTGATCTTGTTGGTCCTTGTATGTATCTCTTAATTTATTCAATTCAGTTTATTTATATAGCGCCAATTCACAATTCAAGACAGTTTACAAGAAAAGTAATTTCAATGCAATCATACAAATATTCCAGTCAGTTAAAAGTTTTCTAAGTAGGGAATCCCAGCAGATTGAGTCATGTTATTGATGTGAGGTTGTGCCTCGTACATGCAGACTCCAACCACAGCAAACACTCATTCTGAGCAAGCAAGTAGCAACAATGGAGAGGGGAAAACTCAGTTTTAAAATGAAGTAACCTCCAACAAAACCTGGTTCAGTTTATTTTAGTTTATCGGTTCATTTAAGACATATACCATCTACAAGGTTCATTAGTTACAAAAAGTAAAAAGATGGGTTACCAGATTATAGCTAAGAGCTAATTTCAATCTGTAGTCTTTGGACCATCTGCCAAGACCGTCTGGGGGTCTGAGAAGACAGAGAAGAGACACAAAAATAACAAAAGGATCTAATGTAAGAGTATTTTCCAAATTAAATAAAGTGAAACGTTAGCATATACCCCATTGAGACAGTGGGTGTTTTCACATGGTACGGGAGTCCGTACTCGGATACCGTATTTGGTCAAAATCCACTTATTTTGTACAATGTCAACGCAGCCTGGACCATGCAAGGATACGGCCAGAGGCCGTTTTCATATTTGTGGCTGTGCCAGAAAACGGTCAGAGAAAAATTACAATTTTTTCTATTCACGTGGTGCGAATCTCGGCCTGTACTGGAGTCCAGTGTTTTACATGACGGATTTCACCAAAAACGCAGGTGGCGGTATACAAATAATTGTGTAGCTATCCAACAAACAAGGGAGTCAGAAGTACCGACATCATAAAACTAGCAACAGCCTAGAATGTAAACAAACTGGTCTTGTCAAACTATGGTCACAGAGTCATAGTTCTATTGAGCAAACTATTCCCCTTTCTCTCAGTAGTGTTGACTTTATGGGATTCTTCATAAGTAAAATAAATTCTATTAAAAATAAAGTTATTTGCATTCTCCCAAATATGATTACTTCTCTCTCAGTAAATAAGGCAGTATCAGAGATAACTGTAGAACCATTTTAATGTCTGTACTGTTTAGATTCAGTTTAGCTTTTGGAATGATCACAAATATTGTCTTCATCTAAACCTTCAATCTATATTTTAGACCCAATACCAATCAAATTATTTAAAGAAGTGCTCCCTCTGGTTACTGGCCCTATTTTACATATGATGACTCTGTCTTTAATAAATGGATATGTAGCACAGGAATTTAAGATTGCTGTAATTAAACGTTAATTGAAGAAGCCTTCCCTCGATCAAGATTACTTGGCTAATTACAGACCTATATATAACCTTCTGTTCCCATCCAAAATTCTTGAGAAAATAGTTCCTTATCAAGTATGTGAGCATGTAAACAGGACATGGGCGACGTTCGGTCACTGGGAGCATCATCTGAATAGATGTATCTCATAAAGCAGGGGGCGTTGTAGCTGAACAGGAGACCAGAATAGAAAAAGCAATGTTAACAATTGCAATAACAACAAAAAATACATCCGGAGAGTAGTAATAGAGAAAAGTAGAAGAGTAAAGAAAAGTGGTCTGCCTGTTCTCCAACAGTGTATAAGCCTATAAATATATGGTGATTTTTAAAAAAAAATATGGTTCTGTATGGATCAGATAAAGACTTTTACAACAAAAGTCGTTTCAATACAATTACACAAACATTACAATCAGTTAAAAGTTTTCTATGTAAGGAATCCCAGTAGATTGCGATGAGTCATCAATGTAAGGTTGTGCCCGGATCATGCAGACTCCAACCACAGCAATCCCTCATTCTTAGCAAGCATGTAGCGACAGTGGAGAGGAAAGACTCCCCTTTAACAGGAAGAACCCTCCGGCAGAACCTGGCTCAGTAAAAGCAGTCATCTGCCACGACCGTATTGGGGTCTGAGAAGAAAGAGAAGAGACAGCATGGAGGATGCTCGGTGACTTTTGGAATCTTGACCAATGTTCCCCATCCAGCAGGGGGTGTTATAGTTGAACAGGGTACCAAACCATGTGGAGCTTCTATGGGGAGAAAAATACTGAGAGAAAACTGGGTTAACAATCCCAATAACAGCAGAAAAAATATATCTGGAGAGTGGTAGAAGAAAAAGTAGAAGAGAGAAGAAAAGTGGTCAGTCTGTCCTCCAACAGTATAAACCTATAGCAGCATAACTAAAAAAAAAATTGCTCAGGATAACCTAACCGACTAAATATAAGCTTTTTCAAAAAGGAAGGTTTTAAGCCTAGTCTTGAAAACAGACAGAGTATCTGCCACACGGACTAAAACTGGGAGCTTGTTCCACAGAAGAGGAGCCTGATAACTAAAAGGTCTGCCTCCCATTCTACTTTTAGAAATCCTAGGAACTACCAGTAGACCTGCATTCTGAGAACATGTGCTCTGTTTGGAATATAAATCCTGAGTTATCTCAGTATAACATAATTCATAAGATCATTTGATCTTGATTTATTATTGCTGTTTTTTTCCACTGTCTGCCTTCCAATTAGTGGTAGTTTCTAGTATGATTTTATGATTTTTCATTGAGATATGATTAAAAAGGGGGGAGTAACTGAACCCCCTGCAACAGCATCATCCCGCCCCCAGGCAACATTTGAAAAACTCTACCAAAGTGGGCAGCACCACGAGAGACGGAGGGGCATGGCCAAGTGTGGAAGATGAGCACGAGGGGGCGATACGGGGGTGTGGTATGGAAGACAGTCAGGGCTGAACTATGGCATTTGGCCGCTGAGCTCTGTAAAGCCTCTATTTATCTAAGGTAAAGGGAGAAATGAGGTCTCTTCTCTGCCATACACCATAGGTAAAGAAAGGCTTTATGGAGCGAAGCGGCCAAACGATATCTCAGCTTGAGTCGTAGGCTGAGGGAGCTGAGCTGCCTGAAGCCAGCAGCACGTATAGTAGCAAACAAGCATAGAGAGCCTAGCGCTAGTATCGATGCTAAGTAGCTTCGGAGGGAACTACCTCAGGTTTTGTTTCCTTATTCATGGTGTGTTTAAAACATATACGTTATAACTTATGGCTTTAAGCCACTTTGATGTTATGGTCCTCCAAAGTGCGATATATTGATTTCACCTTCCTCTGTTTCTCTCGACATGTGTGTGTGCACACGTAGTACCATAGACTACAGCACACAAGATGAGCAATTTCAAGATGGGGCGGGGCGAGTGTGTCTGAGAGAGGGAGGGCATCTCTGTGAGACCATGCCTGTGACATAGACAATGGAAAAGATGTACCACTATTAGCCAATCACAAAATTAAAATGCAGTATCACACGATTACCACACTAAGATGTTTTTAGACCAAAATATGTGCAATTTAACTAGTTAACATGGAAATGAAAAAAAGAATGCTCTGAAAGTGAAAGATTGTATTGATAAACACCCAGTTATACAGTTTATAAGGAAAAAAAAAGTTGTTTTGGGGTTTAGTTACACTTTAAGAATGATCCGTTCTTTGTATTCTTACATACTCACAGTTATGGATTCCCACACTAAGGGGACAGTAAAGTTCTATTCTATTCTATTCAGTGGAAGTCCACATACATTTCAATGTATGTGGAATTTACAATGGAGGCGTTTGCCACAAATCATCTTTTTCTTTTTTCCAGTAATTTTTGCTAGATGTTTTTCCTAATGTTTCAACATTGGTTTTAATAGTTTTGAATGTAAAAATATGATGTTTTTACTAAAAGAAAATAATCATGGAATGATTTGTTGCCTATATTTGTGTCATTCTGTAGCTATGTTTAAAGAAATCTGTCCTGGAGGACTGGGCTACACCGTTTTACCAAACCCTCCTGTAAACAAGCCAGTGATCATTTTCCAAGAACCAGCTGACCCATTACCTCTACAACCCCTTCCAACACCAGAGAAACCGGTGGAGGCTTTTGGGACAGCAGAAGAGATGGTTCCAGGTCAGGTTTTGTTTCAGTTTATATTCATTTAGGTTTGTTTGGTTTTAGGTCTGCCAAAGGACTTAAAATAAAGCTTGTATATTTTCGTCACTGGTAAAGCTCCTAACCTTCTGTTGGAATAATGGTGCAGAAGTTATTTTCCTGTTTTCACTTTACTTTGGCCACGCATGTTTTACTGTTGCATCAATAGACTTAAATTATTCTGTTTCGGAGTTTAACACAACAGGAAATGGTAAAAAAAAAGTATTCTTTTCATGCACACCCTATACAGGTTGAGTGGTCATGTCTTTGGAATAAGTTCAGATTAGAATGTATCTTATTTCCATCCACCATTTAGATTTGATGACAAATATATAAATAGGTCATATTTATCTCATTCTGTGTTTTTAAATATAATATATATATATATATATATATATAAAATCAAGCAAAATAAAAAATTATTTTTTGTGTATTTCAGTTTTAGTTTATTTTTAGACATGCATAACATGTGGAGTGGTTTATGGAATTTTTATTTTTTGGTCTAAGATCATAACTTATTTACAACAGGCGGTTTGGAATGGCATAAACCTAGATGAAACATGTTGAAATCAGGACTACAGACAGTAAATCTCCAAAAATGCTGGTATTGTGAAAAGTTAAAGGTAAAACTTATTATATGGATCATTACACATTTAAATAGTTTAACCCCTTATATCTTGTAATTTTGACTGTTTTAAACCTACTTTCAAAACAGGAAAGGCCATAAGACAACCAAAATAAGAGTCCTTTAAGAAGTCAAAAAAAATTGTCTTAACAAATTATTCAAGATTGTACACAATATGGGTGGAAAATGCAAAATTATGTTGTTCCAAATCAGAGAACAGGGTTCCCACGCATCTTTGAAAACCTGGAAAATGATACACCAACTTTTCCAGTCATTGCAATGTCCTGGAAACGTTTAAGTTGTCCTGGAAAATAATTTTTCCTCCTCGTTGGTGAATGCATGAATGTATGTGTGCGTATGTTTCACATGTGAGTGTGTGCGTCAGTAGTTACAGGTGGATGGGGAGACTCTGTTTACATTCCTCTCATGGGCATTTGATTTTGGACCAGTTGAAAATCTTCTTGGGAGCCAAAATACTAATTGTTATGGTTTGCAGGAAGATACATTTTCCTCTGTCCTTTCAGTCTGTCAGCAGTTCCTTTTCGATACTAATTCGACAAAATTCAAGGTCCAGATTAGTGAATTTTCAGTTGCACCAATCCGCACTGTTTCTCCAAGTACGATGACAATTCACGAATGACTCCCAAAGCGCCAGCTAGATCGCCTCTTGCAGCATCTTTCCTGTACCTGAGCTCACCAAGTGTGAGGTTCTGAGTTCCATCAGCACAAATCCGCGCTTCAGACTGTTCCTTCAGCCTTCCAATTGCTTCCAGAACTGTCTCCAATTTCGGTATTTGCTGCTCCATTTTGTGGCAGATCCAGTAAATGCCCATTCCAATCAAACGCATTCCACATGAATCCAAATAGGCAGATATTTTCCACAGAGACCAGATGCCTTTTTCCGGTGCTTCATAAAGTTGAGTAGATTATCAGTTACATTCAGGGATCAGCTGACCATTTCCATCTTTCAGCTTGTTCGATATGGTTTGGAGAAAAATGTAAAAAGATGCTCCAGACAGAGGCACAGGAGACAGACAGCTGTGGGATAAGACACAGGAGGAGGAGGGAGAGAAAAAGCACCCCTCTTTGATGAGAGCCGAAAGAAGAACAGCGATGACCGGCTGAGCTGAAGCCTGTGGTGAAGCGATTTCCAGCAGAGCTTAAACTTGCGGAGTGGTGAAGGCCGGCAAAGCTGAACCTAGCGGACTGGCGATTGCCGGCAGAGCTGAACCTTGCGGAGTGGTGAAGGCCGCCAGAGCTGAACCTTGAGGAGTGGCGATGGCCTGCAGAGCTGGACCTTGTGGTGAGGTGATTGCTGGCAGAGCTGAACCTAGTGGTGAGGCGATGGCCAGCTGAGCTGAACCTTGTTGTGGCTGCTTGGAGACTGGCAGGCCTTAATGGTGTAGTTGCTTGGAGGCTGGCAGGCCTGAGTCTTGTGACTTTATGGCTGGCAACAAGAGAGGGACCAGTTACAAAGTATAGAGGACCCTCAGAGAGATGCTGAAGTCCCCTAGGGGGTGTAGAGGACCCTCGGAGAGGCTTGGAGAACCCTCTGGGAGGCACAGAGAACCCTTGGGGAGGTGTAGCGGACCCTTGGGGAGGCACAGAGAACTCCCAGAGAGGCGTGCAGGACTCTTGGTTAGGTGCGTCTTCCCAGACATCCTCACGGAGGACCACAGGAGCTGGAAGCATGTCTTTCCAGACACCGTCGGCGATGACAGGAGTTGGAGGCATGTCTTCCCAGGCACCCTCGAAAATCACAGGTGCTGGAGGCGTGTCCCCTTAGAACCTCCCAGTGGGAGAAATACTCAGGGACGGGCCCATCTTGACAACACTTGCAGAGATAAAACCCGGGGATGTGTCATTTATCACACCCCCTGTTAAATCAGGATGCTGAACATCCACTGGGTTAGGGTGCTGGGGCATATTTCTGCCTGAACACCCTCAGTGGAGACAGGAAGCAAGAGCGTGTCCACCTGTACACCCCCCTGAGGAGACAACGGTAGGCTGGAACCAATTGGGTGAGTCTCTGGCCTAAAACTAGGGATAGGTATTGTTTAGGTTTTATCCGATACCGATGCCAAACCGGTATTTTTTAAATGGTGCCTGTGCTTAAACGGTGGTTGAAACGATTCTTAAAGAATAGAAAGCTTAAAAACTTCTTCCAAAACCTCTTTTTTTATTGTTAGTAGGGCTGTCAAACAATTCAAATTTTTGATAATGACAATGACATTTTCTATTTTCCCGTAAGTAAACACTCCGCAGATTCTCTGTTTGAACACATCAGGAAATTAATGCTTTTAGTCTGAAGATGTATACAGCTACTTTCACTAATGAATTAGCCCTAATTCAAGTCAGAAAAGATAACTTTAACAGAGTAATGTGCATTTTTAACTCAGCGGTAACTCACTATGAAATATATTGAAGCTACACAGTGAACCAAAATGCATAAATCAACATAAATACGATACATTTATACTCTGCGAACAGAAAGCTGAAAATTCCCAAAGACAACTTTTAAACTTATATCAACCCAATACGCTGTTAGGTCAGTCCAATAAATATTAAATATACAATATCACCGGATATGAAATAGACTCAGTCTCCCAGCATCCCTTAGGCCAGGCCAGGCGCCATCCTCCTTAAGCTCATTGGCCAGCTGCCACCTGGTCAATTCCACTAATTCTTAGATTTCTTCAAACCTCAATGGCCACTCCAATGCCAGCCCCACATAACGCTGAGCTATGAATTTGTGAGCAGGACACCGCTTTGTCCTTTCCAATGCTGTTTGTGGTCAAGGAAGGACCTACTCTTCTCAGCTGAGAACGTGCTCGCGAGCCCCCCTTTCTTTTCCCTTCGGGATCTTAGCGGTTGGACTGTCTGATCTCTTCCGAACTGCCGTGCAAAAGCCCCTCTTTCTCTGCCAGGCACCGCGAATCACAGCTGTTTGCGGTGGTGTATTCTACAAGCAAGCTGATCGGCCGTCAGCATTCTGTTCGCCCTTCCTGCGCAACTGCGCAAGGTGAACGGATTAAATCCTTTTTCCCCTCCAAGGATAACCTGTCTTCAAAGCCCCATCCTCTTATCATGGATTGAAGAATTCTCAAATTAGGAACTCTTTCATTTTATCTCAGCTGGGTGGAACCGTTTTAGTTTAATTGTGCATACGTGTTCTGCTAACAACTGATTGATTTTGATTTGTGTTAAAGTTACACTGTTTTCCTTTTGATTTGTAAGCAAAACAGTGTGTTGTGTTGTTCTGTGTTACTCGACTCTGCGTGTGGTCATTTTATAGAGGGCAGATGAGAAGTGTTCGCCACTGACTAGCTAGCCTTTTGTTTGGGCCACAAGGCTAACTTGTTATCACCACGGGGTCTCCTTTATCCATCCAGATCTGACCGCATGCTTCACTAATTTACATTTAGCGTTGCTTGTCACCCCACCCCCCTCTCTCTCCCCTTCCACCTCACACACGCTTACGACGTAAGTATTTGCAGTGGACCTTCTGTTGACATGGTTGGTTGTTTCCATAGTCCTCCATTTTGGCTTAGCTTTTCCATTTAGCTTAGCATAATAGCATATATCATCTTAAACTACAGTGAATTTATTTTGTTTTTTAGAGCAATTTGGTGAATAAATTCTTTAAACTTGAGATTAGTCTATTCCTTCAGTGTTTGTGGTTAATATAATGCGCAAAAGAACCCACCTTTCAGATTGACCGGTAGTCTGGTTTAATAATTAAAATTCTTTAGTACATAGAGTAAGAAGCTGGTGCCCTGTTTTTACTCAATTTTATCGAGAATCATTTGAGTTACATTAACAATTATTTCGGTATTAGGTTACTGTGTAGTTGTGTTAATTCATTGTCAGTCAGACAACAAGAATTATCCATAAATCCCCTACAACGGCAATAATAATATACAAATATTTTTTATGTGTATGTATTTGTTTTTAAATGTACAGCGCCTTGGTCAGCTCTCATGCTGTCATAAAGTGCGCTTTATAAATAAACTTGGTATGGTGTATGTCATTAAGGCACACACACACATGCTGTTACACAATAATCCGCAGTTTGCCTGGTTAGGAAGGAGAGCTTATTCGTTGCGGGCTGAATTATAAACAAGGCAATTTTCTGTGTATGTGTTAATTGCATTGAAAAATTTAGTTAATTCTAGCAATTAATCAACCCATATTAATGCATTAATTTTGATTGCCTTAACTTTTTGCGGTTTGAAAAAAAGATAGCCATGTTAGCCTTTTATGGTGATACAGGGAATCGTTCTTGGCTGATGGGATTCACAGAATCCATAGTGCTTGATATCTCCTGAAAAAAAATAACTGAAACAAAGCTCCGAGATGTACTCTACTTTTGGGTCCTGTTATTGCCGCTTATGTCAGAACCAATGCCGGATATCGGTACCCATCCCTACCTGAAATCCAGTGGAGAAGACTGCAGACCCCAACTGGCACTCGCTGGAGAGGGCTGCAGGCTGTGGCTGGCACCTTCTGCAGAGGACTGCACGTACTGACATCAGTGACCTGGGACCTGTAAGGCTCTGTGGAGACTCGGGTTCATGAACAAACTCTGTAAACTCGCATCATAAAACATATTCCGAAGTCCCAGATCCCAAAACACTTTCAGAAAGCTTGGTTCCCAGAACACATTCTGAAGTCCAAGTGAAAGCTGATACCAGTAACTGTGAACTTGAGCTGCTGGACTCCAGGCGAGGGGGAGGCGGACAGGAGAACTGCTCAGTCTTTATTATCCACTTACACCTCCTCCCTCAGCCACATTAAAGGTTGAATATGGAAATTCTTTCGTAAAACTGTCTCTTAAAAAAAGTAATACTTCAACGGGGAGTTTAGAGGTGTGCAGAATGAAAGTGCACCCTTTCCATAAAACGTTATATTTAACCTAAAATAATTAAAAAAGAAAACTTTTTTCAACCACCGCATTGTGTTTATATTTATGTTTTCCAGCCAACACCGGCGCACCATTGTAGGTTGCCAAATACTATTATAAACAACTGCCTGGAGCAACGAGGCATTTACTGTAGAAAATGGATCACTCGGCCAGTTTAACAGCTATTTCGAAGCCCCATAGATTTCATTATCTTTCTCAGAAGAGGAGCGACCTTATAGTATCTAAAACCAGAGTTAGTTTAGGTGAAACCTACAGCAGATGGACACAAACGAAAAAACTTTCATGGTATGAAAATGTACGCGGAAATGGCAAAGTTTTTCATGGAGAAAGGTAAGAAAGCTTGCTAACGGCTAAAGTTCGCAGTCAAATACGCACGCTGTGAAATCTGTTGGATGTTTATGTAAATTCTAAAGTATATATTATGACTTTTATAGAGGACATCACAGAGAGGAGTGTAGGTTACTACTCAGCTACCATAATAAGATGCAGAGAGGACAGGTACAAAAACTTACTTTTATTTTTTGTTTAGTATTTTATACTTATTAGTGCAAACAGTCCTTGCCCTGTAAGATTCATCGCTGGACATTACGCTGGCTGGTTATGGCGACAGAACTGGCATCCAGATGGCTTTTTATTATTGCGACTACAACCTCAGCTCACTAGATGCCGCTTTGGTTCCCATGTTCCATATTCGACCTTTTACCCCAGGGAGGACAAGAGTGGTTCTTGCTCCAGGAGAAGGTCCAACAGCTTTGTGCTTATACGGCAAGTGGTAGATCAGATTACCCACCCTTTCTGGAGGCCTTGGAGGGGGTGCTGGAGAGTGCTTCTTCCAGGGGCTCCCTCATTCTGCTGGGGGACTTCAATGCTCACATGGGCAATGACAGTGAGACCTGGAGAGGCGTGGTTGAGCTGAATGGTCCCCCCGATCTGAACCCGAGCGGTGTTTTGTTGTTGGACTTCTATGCTTGTCATGGATTGTCCATAACGAACACCATGTTCAAGCATAAGGGTGTCCATGTGTGCACTTGGCACCAGCACACCCTAGGCGGCAGCTCGATGATCGACTTGGTTGTCGTTTCATCTGATCTGCGGCCGCATGTTTTGGACTCTCAGGTGAAGAGAGGGGTGGAGCTATCCACCGACCACTACCTGGTGGTGAGTAGGCTCCGGTGGTGGGGGAGGACGCAGGACAGGCCTGGAAGGCCCAAATGCGTTGTGAGGGTCTGCTGGTAACGTGTGGCAGAATCCCCTGTCAGAAGGAGTTTCAACTCTCACCTCCGGCAGATCTTCGAACACATCCCGGGGGAGGCGGGGGACATTGAGTCCGAGTGGGCCATGTTCCGTGCCTCAATGGTCGAAGCGGCGGACCATAGTTGTGGCCGCAAGGTGCTCGGGCAATGCTTTGGGATCATTATCATCGTGGAAGATCCAGGAATGTTTTATCTTCAATGTTCTCACTGCTGGAGGGAGGTTTTTGTTCTAAATCTCACATTACATGACCCATTAATCCTTTTCTTGATAAAGATCAGTTGTCCGGTCCCCTTTGCAGAAAAGCAGACCCAAAACATAATAATTCCACCCCTATGCTTCACAGTGGGTATGTTGTTCTTGGGATGAAACTCAGCATTCTTCACTCTCCAAACACGACAAGAGTGTATATACCAAAGTGTTCTATTTTAGTCTAATCTGAACACATAGATTGAAAGCTGGCATGAGTGTTGGTGAGTCTGTATCCTCTTAATATCATTAAGAACGTAATAATGGACAATAAGCCATGTGTTTTTGATATAGCAACGGTCAATGTAGAAAAAGTACAGAACCTTCTGAGTGCCTTACCTGAAAATATGGTTGCCGGTTTAGATAATATAGACATTAATTTTTTGAAGCTAGCTGATTATAGGGAAAATTATGGAGACTATAATATGTGTCCAAGTCAAAAAATATTTTAGAGACTACAGCTTGCTTACTAGGTTCCGGCATGCTTATAAACGATGTCTTTCCACTACAACTGCTCTGGTCCAAATGACTGATAACTGGTACCAGGCATTAGATAATTGTAGTTTAGTAGGGACTGTATTGTTAGACTTTAGTGCAACATTTTTTCTAATCAATCATGACCTTCGTATTGCCAAGTTAAGGTGTTATGGGTTGTCCACAAGATCCTTGTTTCTTATAAGGGTTTATTTGACTGACCGGAGTCAGCAGGTCTTTTATAATGGTTCCTTATCTAAAGAATCTGCTGTCCATTATGGCATACCTCAAGGTAGTTGCCTCAGCCACCACCTTTTCTCAATTTATACAAATGATTTACCTTATGTATTAAATAAATCTGAAGTTGCAATGTACGCTGACGACTCTACCATGTATTATTCCAATTCTAACGTGAATGAGATCTCAAATATATTACAGGATGAGTTGGCTGTGGTCGTCACATGGGTTAAAAGCAATAATATGAGATTAAATCTTTCTAAAACAAAATCTATGCTTATTGGTAGTAAACGTCTACATGATAGGTATCGATTGATGTTGATGATTGAAGGTACCACATTAGAACAAGTTCAGCAAATGAAGCTCTTAGGTGTTACAGTGGATCACCATCCCTCATTGTCACCTCATATTGACCATGTGATTAGTAAGATGGGCAGAGCTATTGATGTGGTGAGAAGGTGTTCTTACTTTGTCACTCCAGTAATTCTTATGGTGCATTCACACAGCACAGTTGGTCTGCGTCAGGCAACGCATTCAACGGATGAAGTCTGACATATGTACTTTTTGGCTTCCATAGCTTGCTTCTGAGGAAAAAACAACGCATGGGCGGGGCTTCATCTGTTGCCGCACGTTCTAAACTATGGTGGTTCGAAACGAGAGTGGCTTGCAGTTATTTGCTAGATAAAGCTAGACAACGTTGACATCGGGTGCATCAGCGCTCATTTTTCAGATGTGTTCTGAGTTTGGGGAGTTTAACCATTTGCTCCAGGAGCTGCTTATGGATGAGGTTCGCTTTCAGTGCTACTTCCGTCTATCCCGCGCACCTAATTTTATTACCTCCTGGGCCGCATTGGAGCACAAATCTCCTACCAGGACACCAACTACAGGTGCTCTGTTCCTCCTGAGGAGCGCCTGTCCATCAGTCTTCGGTAAGTGTTATTTCTGATTTTGGAAATCTGCGTTTGTTGAAAATGTTTTCAAGGGACCCGCGGTTCATTCAAGATACGTGTATAGTAACATAACTACAATGAGATGCTCTGATTGGTTGCCGCACTGCATAAAACTGCGTTGGGTCTGTCAAAAGTTAAACTAGCTGAACTTCTGCGTTGCTTGCGTTGCTGAGTTGCCGTATGTAACGCAAGTGAAGTTGACGGAGCCAACGTACACAACGCATTGCAGAGACTTTGATGGACCTCTGACGTACTCTACCATAGACTTTACATGTAATCTTGCCGCAACTGACGCATGGGGTTGGTGTGAATGCACCATTAAGCAGGTTGTCCAATCCCTTGTTTTATCAATACTTGAATACTGTTCCATTATATGGTCTGCTGCATGTAAAACGGACATAGCTAGACTGCAAGTTGTCCAGAATAAGGCCGCTAGACTAGTTTTAAATTGTTCTGATTTTGCTAGTATAAATAAAATGCATAATACCTTATTTTGGCCTATGGCCCACAATAGACTCCAGTATAGCCTTTTAGAATTTTTGAAAAAGGTAATGTTGACTGGCAAGCCAATTTCAATGTCTGAAAAAATCATATATGTACATCAGATTCATTCCCACTTTACTAGGCAGGCTCACAGTGCTGACCTGGCCATCAATCGGCCCAGAACAAAATTATTGCAGAAGACTTATTTTTCAGAGCGGCTCAACTTTGGAATGGGTTGCCTAAAGAAGTGAGGGATTTATCTACTCTATATGTTTTTAAAAGAAAATTAAATTCTTTCTGTGCAATACATTATTAAGATGCATGGCTTCATGTAATGTGAATAGCCATTTGGTGAGTAAATGGTTATGTTTCGGCAAAGCATTGTACAGACTGAATGACTGTTTGATTTTCTTTCATTTTTTTGACTGTAATAGAGTAATGCTTTTTTTGTATTTATTATGATGGCAATGGATTAATGCATTTTTTTGTAATGTATTCATTTTAAATGGGACCCCAGGAAGATTAGCAACCACATTGGTGGAAGCTAATGGGGATCAATAAACATGACGTCTCCCAGCCCTCCTCTGGATCATCCAGATGGTATCTGGCAAACTTTGGATGGGCATGTACTGCAGCAAGAGATCTGATTAATATTAAAAAGAGAGACAAGACTCCTCTTGTTTTAGCTTCTCCCCATTGGTTCTCTGTTAAATCCAGAATAGATTTAAGATCATCCTCCTTTCATATAAAGTCCTTAATAATCAGCTTCATCATACATGATAGATTGGATTGTCCCTATGTTCCTAACAGAGCAATTCACTCTCAGACTGTAGGTTTACTGGTAGTTCCTAGGATTTTTAAAAGTAAAATAGGAGGCAGATCTTTTAGTTATCAGGCTCCTCTCCTGTAGAACCAGTTCCCAGGTTTAGTCTGTGAGGTAGACACCCTGTCTACTTTGAAAGCCAGGCTGCTCCTGATCATGTGTACCTCACTAGGTGAGATCTAGCTTGGAGCCCCAGGTCAAGGGAGATTATCAGTGATTTTATATTTATTCAATTTTCTAATAATTGCTCCAGAAGTTGTAGAATGGTTCATCCAAGTCTTCTGCAGGTGTACAGTCTTGTACCTTGTACACTTGGACAGCTCTCTGGTCTTTGACATGGTGGACTTTGGAGTGTGACTGGTGGAAAGTGTAGACAGGTGTCTTTTATACTAATAACAAGTTCTAACAGATGCCGATAATACAGCTAACCAGGGAGGCTAGAGACCTTCTTAAAAAAGTTGTACCAGGTCTGTGAGGGACAGAATTCTTGCTTGTTTGTAGGTGTTAAATACTTATCTACTATAATACAAATAAAGTCTTTAAAAATCATGAAATCTAATTTTCTGAACGATTTTTTTTTTTAAATTTTCCTTCACAGTTGAAGTCTACCTACTCGATTATGAAAATTACAGGCCCTTCTCATCTTTTTAAACGAGACAATTTGCACAATCGGTGCCTCCCAAATAGTTTTTGCCCCATTGTATGTAAAAAACAAAATCCCTGAGTTCCTTATCTAGCAAAAAAGCTCACCAAAAAAATCACAAGGGTGACAGGAGCCTGCTTTCCTAGTGTGTTTAACAGAATGGATTCTACATGTGAATTTGTAAAGTGTATCCTAAACTTAACTATTGAACAAATAGCACAAACACAACCATGGTCTCTGTCTACTACACCAGTGTTTTGGCCAAGTTGGATAGGCAGTTTGATAGGCAAAGAACTTAGCAGTAACACCACACAGTGAACCTTCTGAATATTTTCTACATATCATTAAACGTGTGAGGAGCCTGTCAGGTTCCTTAAAATATTGACAAACCATGAAAATGTCAGGAATAGTAGGTTAACAGTACTGCAACATACCAAAAGCAGTGTAGTCTCAAAGCACACATATATTTAACAATGTCTGCTTGGCAAAAGGTGATAGATACATGTTGGAGTTAAGCTTTTTGGCCCGCATACAAAACACAATTAGGGAAACAAGTGGTATCAATTTTAAGAGCATTTATTGAAACAATGATGATGATCAAGATGATGATTGAAGGAATTATGAGGCCTGCACAGGGAAATGGATATCAAAGAGAAATGCAGGAGAAGAAGTCCAGAGGTAAAGTAAAAGTCTTGGAGTCAATGTGACTGTTTTAATGTACTCAGGTGAAGCATACTTGTGCCCCATTTCCACTATTGCCAGTACGGTACGGAACAGGACGTTTTGGCATGTTTCCATTACCTGCGTCCGTTCCGAACCGACCCCAGCCAACCCCTTTTTTTGGACTACCTCTGCCTTGTTTCCAAGCGTGCCAAATCGACCCGAAACGGCCACCTATGTACTGATTGGTCCGGTAATATGATATCCCTCTCACTCCTTTGCAGCAGCGGTAGCAGCTGATTGGTCTGGAGTTGTTTGTTTGTCTCAGAGTACGATATAGTTTAAAGTTTCAAATAAGCAGAACACTGCAGTTAACTGCAAGCAGCCTAAAATTAAAAAGAAATCAGTGTGATTAGCGAACTATATAATTCTTAGACAACATGGGCAACTTATACTATATATATACATGACTGAATCCATGCATTTCACCTTGTTGTCATGTTGGCTGAGTGGTTAGTGATTTTGAATCCTTTTTGGTAGGTCTGGGTTCATGTCCCGCTACTGCTGCAGTATTTTTCCCAATATGTTCAGGTTCACAGATATTCTTCCTGGTTTCAGAAAATACTTTTTGTAGATTTAAAAAAAAAATTATTTATATTTTAGTTTTAAATCGTTTTAAGTTTGTTTTAGGTTTTGTATTTCAATAAATGAAACCAAAAACAATTTTAATGGCAGAACAGTAGAGATTTTTTAATGCACTCTTTCTTCTATTTATTTTTGTATGAAAATATGATTCCCCTGATTAACATTTTTAAACAAGGGCCAAACCCCTCTTATTTTACAGGATTAAACGTTCAGAACAGAGGGTGAATATTTACAGAACCTCTTGGAGGTAGGGCTGGACGATATGACCTAAAAATTAAATTTTCTAAATTTAAATTTTCTTTTTATACCAAATCTGATTTCAGATTTTAATCAATTATTTCCTACCAGATTATTTTTTCGTAAGAAGAAATTGCAAGTGATAAAAAATATTTTTTTGCAGTCATCATGTCCTGGAGCTGAATTTGTATCTGCAAAGTATCCTTGTAACACAAGATGGCTGGATTGTAATCACTCTGAGCTATGGAAGTCTAAGTAGTACAGTCGTGGCCAAAAGTTTTGAGAATGACACAAATATTAGTTTTCACAAAGTTTGCTGCTAAACTGCTTTTAGATCTTTGTTTCAGTTGTTTCTGTGATGTACTGAAATATAATTACAAGCACTTCATACGTTTCAAAGGCATGGAAAATGCATCGTTCTTCACCAAACTGTTGTTAGGTTTTTTGGAAGAAGTTGCTGTTGGAGGGTGTTTTGGTACCATTCTTTATTCATGGCTGTGTTTTTGGACTAAATTGTAAGTGAGCCCACTCCCTTGGATGAGAAGCAACCGCACACATGAATGGTCTCAGGATGCTTTACTGTTGGCATGACACAGGACTGATGGTAGCGCTCACCTTTTCTTCTCCAGACAGGCCTTTTTCCAGATGCCCCAAACAATCGGAAAGAGGCTTCATGGGAGAATCTGACTTTGCCCCAGTCCTCAGCAGTCCATTCACCATACTTTCTGCAGAACATCAATCTGTCTCTGATGGGTTTTTTTTGGAGAGCAGTGGCTTCTTTGCTGACCTTCTTGACACCATGCCATCTTCCAAAAGTCTTCGCCTCACTGTGCGTGCAGATGCGTTCACACCTGGCTGCTGCCATTCCTGAGCAAGCTCTGCACTGGTTGCACTCCGATCCTGCAGCTGAATCCTCTTTAGGAGACGATTGTGGCACTTGCTGGACTTTCTTGGACGCCCTGAAGCCTTCTTAACAAGAATTGAACCGCTTTACTTGAAGTTCATGATAATCCTATACATTGTTGATTTGGGTGCAATCTTAGCAGCCACAATATTCTTGCCTGTGAAGCCATTTTTATGCAATGCTGGCTGCACGCGTTTCTTTGCAGGTCACCCTGGTTAACAATGGAAGAACAATGATTTCAAGCATCACCCTCCTTTTAACATTCCATTCTGATCAAATCAACCTGACATAATGATCTCACTACGTCACAAAAGCAACTGAAACTTTGTGTAAACTAATATTTGTGTCATTCTCAAAACTTGTGGCCACGACTGTACACTAGTTAAAAAAAGTCTCTGTTTTCCCCCCAAAAAACTTCAATAACATAAAAGAGATGCTTTTGGTGGAGCTTTTGTTGTGACTGCATTCTGCTGGAGCTTTTGTTAAGCTAAGCCCGCCCACGTCCTCGCCCACTGCCATTCTTTTGAGATGGTGATGGAAACACAACCTATCCGTTCCAGACCATACTGACCCACTCTATAATGTACCATTCTGGCCCTAGTGGAAATGGGGCATTGGTAAATGTTGAGCGGACACCAGGGAGAGAGGGCTAAGAGTCCAGGATGTCTGCAGCAGCTTCGAGACACATAGGAAGCTGTATATGGGAGGGAGGACTGAGCACGAAGGACAGGCAGGCAGAGCATGGAAATGGAACATAGACCACTGAGGAACTTGGATTTTGTTAACTCAGACAAGGAATGGAAACCAAGGTTTACAGAGAAGCTGAAGAACTGATCACATGGAGACTACAGCGAGGAGAACTTGCAAGGAACATAGAGTATCAACAGGTTTGTCACGGAAGATAAAGCACAACTAGGAACACCGGAGGACACACAGTGGGGTAGAGTTTACCAATATAGTTCAACATTCAGGCAATGTGGATCTGACAGACAAGGCAATTTTATTTTATTTGTATAGCACACTTTCAACACAAGGTAATTCAATGTGCTTTACATTATTCAGTCGTAAAGAAACCAAACATAGTATAAACTCAAAGAAGTATCAGCAATTAGAAATAAGACAAAAAACCGCATAAAAGTTTGAAGATTAAGCATAAAACATGAGAATCAATAAACAAAAACATTTGAGCGCAATTATAATAGTTTACTCACAGGCAGCTTTAAACAGATACGTTTTAAGTTTTGCTTTAAAAGAGGCCCAGTGTTTCAGCAGCTTTGCAGTCATAAGGCAGTTTGTTCCAGATAAATGGACCATAGGAACTGAAAGCTGCTTCTCCATGTTTGGTTCTGATTCTAGGGATGATTAGTAAACTTTAGTTGGAGGACCTGAGTGGTCTGGGGAGTTGCTATGGTGACAACAGGTCTTCAACATACTTTGGTCTTTGGTGATACACCACTCATTGATTTATAAACTAGTAGGAGTATTTAGAAGTCTATTCTCTGAGCTACAGGGAGCCAGTGGAAGGATTTAGAACTGAGAAACAAGGTAATCCGACCAGCTAAATGTCCGCTTTGTTTGAGGCGATATTCCAGGATTAACAACAAGGTGAATGAGTGTAACAGGTGGAGGTGGCCTACAGGATTGGATCGAGGGAGAGGTGCAAGCTGAGCCATGATTGGAAAACACACAAGCCTGGTGAGCGTGGAGACGTATCGCGTTGGTAAGACGTATCGCGTCATTTCCTGTTTTGTGACTAACTCGTTTGTAGCAAGTCGGTGTTTCTCTCTCTCTTGAACTGATCTAACTTTCTCTGTCAATAAGTTTTTTCTGAGTTGCTTAACACACAAACACATTAAAACGTTAATTTTCTTCACGGTTTAGGACTCTTTAAGCGTTTTACTGGGTTAATTACTTTGTTTTTAGGTAAGGTAAGGTACCGCTTGGTTAGCTTAGCTTTACGGCTAGCATGGCTTCGGCAGCTTTCTCTCTTGTCCCTCCATCTCTCTCTACACCTCCTCCTCTTTCCTGCTCTCTCTGTCAGATGTTTAGTTACTCCTCCGCCTCATTTAGTGAAGTTGGTAGGTGTAATAAGTGCAGCATTTTTGTAGCTTTGGAGGCGAGGGTTTCTGAGCTAGAGGCCCGGCTCCGCGCTGTAGAACAGCCAGGCCCAGCAGTAGCTAGCGCGGAGTCAACTAGGACAGGACCTAGCCGTCCTTCAACAGCTCCCGTGCAGCCGGGACCTCAGGCGAGCTGGGTGACTGTTCGTAGGAAGATTAGCGCCAGACCCCAGTCCGCGGCCAACCTCCAGCCCCTTTCTCTGAACAATAGGTTCGCCCCGCTCAGCGACGCACCCGCCGAGCAGGAGAGGCCGATTCTTGTAATTGGCAGCTCCATAGTTAGGAATGTGGCTCCAGAGACACGAAAGACCACCGTCAAATGCCTTCCAGGGGCCAGGGCTGCGGACATTAGGTCCCATCTGAAGCTTTTGGCCAAGGACAAACGGCGGTATAGCAGGATCGTTATCCATGCTGGTGGCAACGACACCCGGCGACGGCAGTCGGAGGTCACTAAAATTAGCGTAGCTTCGGTGTGTAGGGCTGCCAAAAAGATGTCTGACTCTGTAATTTTTTCTGGTCCCCTGCCTGATCGTACTAGCGATGACATGTACAGCCGTATGCTTTCGTTCCACCTTTGGTTGTCAAGGTGGTGTCCAGAAAACGATGTGGGCTACATTGATAACTGGGGGGCCTTCTGGGGAAAACCTGGACTGTTACGTAGAGACGGCATCCATCCCACCGAGGACGGAGCTTCGCTTCTTTCCAGGAACATTGATAGGGTTATCTCTAGTTCCCCAAAGCCGTGACAACCCAGAGTCCAGCTCAGGGAACCCAGAGTCCAGGTCAAGGAACAGGGACTGCCACCCACCCACTACCCTATAGAGATAGTTTCCCGTCCACTACCCAAAACTAATGAATTAAAAGTTAATGCTACTAGAGCAAAGTATAAAAATCTCATAAAGATAAATAAAACTCGGACTGAACATAAAAACAAATCAATTAAATGTGGTTTACTAAACATAAGATCTCTCCCCTCAAAAACACTCTTGGTAAATGACTTAATTTGTGAAAATAATATTGATTTGTTTTGTCTTGCAGAGACATGGTTGCAGGAAGAGGACCATGTCACAATAAATGAGTCAACTCCCCCTAGCTACTTAAACTTTAGTGTCCCTCGAAGTACTGGTCGAGGAGGTGGAGTAGCAACTATCTTTCATTCCGATTTACTAATTAATCTCCAAAAAAATAATAGTTACAGTTCCTTTGAGCATCTAGTTTTTAGCTTTCCTCATACACATAACAAAGCAGTAAAGCCACTTTTGTTTGTGGTCTTATATCGTCCACCAGGACCTTATTCTCAATTTTTAGATCAGATTTCAGATTTTCTATCTGACTTAGTTTTAAACACTGATAAAGTCATTATAGTCGGAGACTTCAATATTCATGTTGATAATGAAAGTGATAGTCTAAATACAGCTTTTCACACTATCCTAGACTCAATAGGCTTTACTCAAAATGTGCAGGGACCAACACATTCTTGTCACCACACTTTAGATCTTGTGCTGACTTATGGCATTGACTGTGAAGAAATAACAGTCTTTCCACATAACCCTATCCTGTCTGATCATTTCCTTATCACTTTTAAACTTACTCTAATGGATCATATCAAACCTGAAAGAAAACTTCATTATACCAGAACGTTATCAGACAACGCTGTAGCAAATTTTAAAGAAGCTCTTCCAACTTTAATTTCCTCAGTTTATAAATGCAGAACAGAAAACAGTGATTTAACTCGTGACCCCTCACAACTTGACATTTTAGTTCATAGCGTTAATTCCTCCCTGCGTCGGGCAATAGACAAAGTTGCCCCCTTGAAAAGGAAGGTGGCTAGCCATAGAAGATTAACTCCCTGGTTTAATTTAGAGCTACGTACCCTAAAGCAGAATGTTAGAAAACTAGAGAGAAAATGGCGCTCCACGCATTTACATGATTCCTTTTTAATATGGAAAAATAGTTTATTGCTATATAAAAAGAGCCTTCACACAGCTAGAACAGCATATTATTCATCTTTAATCGAGGAGAATAAAAATAATCCTAGGTTTCTTTTTAATACAGTTGCCAAACTCACACAGGATCATAGCTCTATCGAAACAACCATTCCCCAAGCTCTAAGCAGTGACGACTTCATGCAATTCTTTATAAATAAAATAGACTCCATAAACAATAAGATAATTGGGAACCTTCCCAATATGCTTGCTTCCTCCTTAGTTAATGAGGCAGCCTCAAAAATGGTGGAACCTAATATATGCTTAAACTGCTTTAATGCAGCCGAACTTTGTGATGTACTAAAATTATTAGCTTCATCTAAACCTTCAACTTGCGTTTTAGACCCAATCCCAACTAAACTCTTAAAAGAAGTTTTCCCTCTGATCGCTGCTCCAATTTTAAATATAATGAATCTATCCTTAGTCAATGGATATGTACCACAGGAGTTTAAGATTGCTGTAATTAAACCTCTACTTAAGAAACCCTCTCTTGATCAAAACGACTTAATTAACTATAGACCGATATCTAATCTTCCCTTCTTATCTAAAATTCTTGAGAAAATAGTTGCACACCAGATATGTGAGCATTTAAACAATAATGAGCTGTTTGAGAAGTTTCAGTCAGGCTTTAGAGCTCATCACAGCACTGAAACAGCTCTGGTGAAGGTTACTAATGATATTCTCATAGCCTCAGACAATGGACTGGTGACCATTCTGGTCCTGTTAGATCTCAGTGCTGCCTTTGACACTGTTGACCACAATATTCTCATAGAAAGGCTTCAAAGTGTCGGTATAATAGGAACAGCACTAGGTTGGTTTAAATCTTATTTGTCTAACAGATTTCAGTTTGTTCAGGTAAACAATAGATCTTCCTCAACCTCAATAGTTACTTGCGGAGTACCACAGGGTTCAGTGCTTGGGCCGATTCTCTTTACTATATATATGCTTCCTATTGGTAAAATAATTAGGCAGCATGGGATAAAATTCCATAGTTACGCAGATGATACACAGCTATATCTATCCATAAATCCTGATGAATCCAATCAGTTAGGTAGACTACAGGCATGTCTGGAAGACATAAAAACTTGGATGACTCTAAACTTCTTGCTTCTAAATTCTGATAAAACAGAAGTTGTCGTCTTTGGACCAGAAGCTCTGAAAAAGAAACTACTTAGTCAGCCCCTTCACCTGGACGGCATTAAATTAGCCTCCAGTAATAAAGCAAAAAACCTCGGTGTCATTTTTGACCAAGATATGTCATTTAGAACTTACATTAAAGAAGTCTGTAGGATTTCCTTTTTTCACCTTAGGAATATTGCAAAAATTAGAACCATCCTGTCCAGGAATGATGCTGAAAAACTAGTCCATGCCTTTGTTACTTCAAGGCTGGATTACTGTAACTGTCTATTATCAGGTAGTCCACAGAATACAATTAAAAGTCTTCAGTTAGTTCAAAATGCTGCTGCTAGGATTCTGATGAATATTAAAAGAAGAGATCACATTTCCCCTGTTTTAGCTTCTCTTCACTGGCTCCCAGTAAAATCTAGAATAGAATTCAAGATCCTCCTTCTGACATATAAAGCCCTTAATAATCTAGCTCCATCATACATAAGAGACCTGATTGTTCCATATGTTCCTAACAGAGACCTTCGCTCTCAGACTGCAGGTTTACTGGTAGTTCCTAGGATTTCTAAAAGTAGAATGGGTGGCAGATCTTTCAGCTATCAGGCTCCCCTCCTATGGAACCGGCTCCCAGGGTTGGTTCGTGAAGCAGACAATTTGTCTATCTTTAAAACTAGGCTAAAAACTTTCCTCTTTGACAAAGCTTACAGTTAGAGATATGTTTATAGGTAGTTAGAGTCAGGTCAGACAGGTAGATAGGAAGAGACAGGTTAATGTTAGTAGTCAGGCAGAGTGTCAAAAGTTAGGAAGAGATAGGAAGAGGTAGAGTAGCTAGGTAGAGATAGATTAATGTAAGCCAGGTAAAGATCCGGAGCCGGTCGCGGCTTACCGCCGCGGAAGAAATGTGCCCCACAGGGGCCAGCCAGCGCCGGAGAGAGGTCCCTCAAGGGGATCCTCCCGCACAGTGCGGCCGCCCATTACCTGCCGGGTTGAATCCCCCGGGCAGACTGTGCGGACCCCACCCGTTTATCTCTTAAACGTTTCTCGCCCTCTTCAACTCTGTCCTCTCAGTTCTGTCTATTTTTCCTTAAGATAGTTGTCGACTATCGGTCTCGTGCCGGTATTTAGCCTTAGATGGAGTTTACCACCCACTTTGGGCTGCATTCTCAAACAACCCGACTCCGAGAAGACCCCGGCATGACGGGGGCCGTTACCGGCCCTACACCGTCCACGGGTCAGGAGGACTCAGACAGAGTGTTGGTAGCCAGGTCTCCTAGTAGCTAGGAGACAGGTTAATGTTAGTAGCTATGCTGCTTTAGGCTAGGCTGTTGGAGGACATTATTAGGGTCTGTTCCTACTTTCTCTCCTACTTCTCCCCAACTGCATGATGTGCTGTCAATTCAAGCACTAACCTGTTTTCTATTATAGTAGGTGCTCCGGATTAGCCCTGCTTGACGACCCTGACTAAGATGGCATTGCAGTGACGGAAAATTCTCCACGTCCTGCAACAAACTTGTGCATCAGTTCTATTGCTCTTTCTGTGTCTCTGTTATGTATTCTCCAAGCCACAGACGGTCGCGGCAGATAACCGCTTGTGCTGAGCCTGGTTCTGCCGGAGGTTTCTTCCTGTTAAAAGGGAGTTTTTCCTTCCCACTGTCGCTGCATGCTTGCTCAGTATGAGGGATTGCTGAGAATTCCACGACGCAATCTTCTGTGGTTCTGTAATTTCTACACTAAACATTGTATTGTAATAACTCTTTTTGTAAAGTGCCTTGAGATGACATCTGTTGTGAAATGGCGCTATATAAATAAACTGAATTGAATTGAATTGAATTGATTGTATATTTTCTCAAGTTTACAACGAGAGAAGAGATTCTAAAACTTGCCAAGAAAGAGGGAGTGCTACAAGTACGACTAATGAAGTTAAGGATTTTTCCGAATCTCACTACCAAGATAGCTAAAAAAAACTTGCAGGATTTTGGGAAATAAGGAGTAAACTGAAGAATGCAGGGGTGAGGCATAATTCATCCGGAGACTAACCCCTAAATTCCAATTCATGCGCTCCGCCACGCACGCCGCAGCGGTTCTCTGCCATCGTTAAATTATACTGAATGCGCCCCACCTCCGCTCCTCTCCGCTTCGGAGCCCAGAGGTGCTCAACGAAGCATGCGCGGGAATTGCGAGAGCTCGCGAAAAAGAAGTCTCTCCCGAAACTTAGGTTTTGTCATTTCTCTTTGGGTCTTTGTAGAATGGATGAGTTGTATCATAGATTATTTTATGTTTTTCCACTTCGACAATGATGACCTGCATTTTTGGCATCCTGCCTGGTACTTTTTTATTTGTGTAGATTGACTGCGGACTTGCTCCGGCGTCCGGCAAAATTTGATTCAATCCTATTTTTGCCGGAGTGCGAAACGGTGGCCGGCGCTTTGCGCCGCACGGCGGTGGCGGTGGAATAGTTATTTTTCATTACAATGGGATTAGTTTTGCTGCGGCGTGTGTGGCGGAGCGGAGCGCATGTACAGTAGTAGCCAGATAGAAGTTTCCGTGATTCCTTGGCAGGACCTCTGCAGGACCGTGAGGTCCGTGGGGGAAATTTGATCCCCCGCAATGACGTAGTGAATGCAGCCACACCTGTTAACTCCCCTCTGTAGCCAGTGTGAAAATCAGCTGCAGTGCCTCATTTGTCCACGGGGAGGAGCCGTGATTGGTTTGTGTTGTGAAGTAATCGTCAGCCATTTTTCCTCCTCGTTTTTCCCTCAGACAAATTGCTTCCAATACAGGCGATCTAGTACAGCGTAGTACAGTAAGTAGCTTGAAAGATACATAAACACAGCAAAAATAACAGTTTATCACTTTATATTATATCTATTTATATAACTACTAGTCTAAAGATTTTGCATTCTAATAAATGTTTGGCCTGTGGTAGTTTTAGTGTTAACACTGAAGCATACTGTGCGCAAATAAAGTCCAATAAATGCTCTACAATACTGTGGTGTTTTAGGACCCCTTCACCGAACCAGGAAATAAACAATCCGCATTTACCTTAACTACAAATCATTTTGAAATCAAATGCAGTCGGATTCCTAAAGACATCTTTTACAATCGTAACTAGCTCAAGACAGATACTCTATTGCTCTAAACCCTTTTTAAAAATAGGATCTGACAAACCGCTGGCACAGAGCTGGGAAATTACGCTGAATCTTACCTAGTTTTATCTATATATTTCATAGGAAAAGGGTTGAAACTTATTCAAATTCAGAGAATATTTAGAGAATTATTTAGAAGATAAAGTTGCAATTTTGAAAGGGTGAAATGCTTAAACTGCTGTAACTGCTGTTTCTGTGTCTGCGGAATTCTTCTTGTAATTTCCCCTCAAACATCATTCCTTATTGCTATTTTCTAAGTCACCCTAATAGTCTACTAAATCAGAATTATATATATATAGGTCCACTACAGAATCATAAGCGTTCATATAAACGGACTGTCACAAGTTAATCTGGAGTTTTTCCTCAAAGTGTAGCTCATTATAAATAGAGCTCAGAGTGTGTCAGAGCAGATAGCCTAATGGTTGAATAGCTACAAAAAACCCCGGAGGATCCTGGTTTGAGAACGGGCCTCGATTTTTGACAACTTTTGTTTATTTATTTTTTGTAAAGTTTGACTGTTTTATGGCCTACAAAATTCACAAATGTCAGTTGCTGATAGATAGGATTGTGAAGATCATATTTAATTAGCTTTGAAAGTGTGGTTCAAATATAAACGGAGTGCCTACACTATTATGTGCAAATGCAATTACTTGGCTTCTATTAAATTAACAAGGGATTTTTTGTCCTAGTTTCTTAAGATAAAAGTAATTCACAACCACTTTTAGGCCTAAAAGTAGCTCCTAAGTCTGGGAGTCCTTAAAAGAAGTCAAGAGGACTCCTAACTTCCTAAGACCTATTCACAAAGACTCCCAAAGTGGCTGCAGCCAGACGCAATGTGTTGGACAGTAAATCATGAAGGTATTGAACGTTTTGTAGATTTGGTGCGGGATGCAATCACATCTCCAACTAAACGTAACAACCCGATCAGTCCAGAAATTACATGTTTAGCGACAATAAGATATTTAGCCACAGGAAAAATGCAGCTTTGCAACGCAGACGACTTGGGTATTTCACAACCATCTATCAGCCGATCAATCCACCAAACTCTTAAAGCGCTCTGTCGACCACAGATTATCCAACAATTCATCCGTTTCCCATTAGACATCACAAGTTAATCTGGAGTTTTCTCTCAAAGCGCAGAGCTGTATGTCATTATAAATTGGATGCAGAGCGTGTCCGTGCAGATTGCCTAGTGGTTAAATGGCTGCAAGAAAAGTTTCAACCGCAGAATCCTGGCTCGAGAACGGGTCTCATTTTTTGACAACTTTTGTTTATTTTTTTAATGTAAAGTTTGACTGTTTTATGGGCTACAAAATTCACAAATGTCAGTTGCTGATAGATAGGATTGTGAAGATCATATTTAATTAGCTGTTGTTTAAATATAGTGACACAGTAGGCTACATGTTGGTGTGTGTTGTGATTTTCCATTATGCAATAAAGAAAGTTGAGAATTTTGCTTTGCATACCCTATTTATTGAAAGTGGAGGAAGAAAAAATCAACATCAAAATCTCAATTTCCTTTGGGAGGGGGTGTTTAGTACTACGCAGAATTGTTTGCAGTTTCCTCCTCATCTGCCTTTCCACCATAGTTCCACAGGGTCCATGTCCTGAGCCAGCCCAGCCTTTCTGATCAGTTTGTCCAAACTTCTGCAATTTTTGTGCTACTTCCCCAGCTGAGAACAGCATACAGCAGCAGACTTCTGAGGACTATGTGGTAGAACATCTGTACCATGTTATTGCAGACACTGAAGGACCTGAGCTGTCAGAGGAAGAAAAGGTTACTCTGTCCCTTCCTGTATGCTGTTTCTGTGGTCCACCCCAGTTCCCGGTCCAAAATCACCCCAGGTATCTGTAGGATTCCAGCTTCTTGGACCACTCTGCTAAGACCAGGGACAGTATTCTGTGAAAAAAAACACACACAAAAACAAAACACCACGAGTATAAATACATGCTAAATAAAACACATGTTCAAAACACTATACAGGATCTAAATAGTCTGATGTTTATGATGATGAACCTATATTAGAGCTGATGAAATGAGAGGGGGATATTTGAAAATCCCAAGTTGTTCAAATGAATAACAAAGTTAGGAAACCATTAGATTAGTTCTTTAGAAGTGCTATACAGCTTGCATCACATCATAACTTCTTCTACCCACCTACCACAACTTGAAACCCACAGCTTCAAGACTCTATAAAATTAAAGTGTTATAGTGTTGATTTGGTATTTATCTGTAGATGGCGGATGAATTCTGGAAATAGGTTACTATAAGTAGCTAATAAATATTTCCCAGACCAAGCCAATAAAAAAATGATGCTCACAGGAGAGCTGAAAACCTTTTTTTTTTCACTTCGTTTCTGAACCTTAAAACAAAATGTGCTTCTAATTAATCATGAACTCACCAAGTGATGCCATGTTATGCTACACAGCAGAGCAGACAGCTTATCTGTCTTCTCAATGGGCTCCTTTTAGCATGTGTTTAGGGTGGTTTAAGAAAACTGTATTATTACTCCAAAATATTGAATAATAGTATTAGGATAGACACAAATAGCTCACAAAATAGACCGTATTTGTCGCAATTCATACGGTCGTCTATAAAAAATGGGGAGAGTTTGTTTACATATAGTTTAACAATATTACAGATGTGAAACTAAAGTCATTTATATTCCTACAGGGCAGTCATGGAAACTAGTAGAGATATAACAGCTGAAAGAAGGTCAGTTTGAAAGTAACTTGGATAAAACTTACCTTAATCCTCCACAAAATAAAAAAGACGAAACGCAGGTAGGATGTTCTGATGACAGCTTCGCTGAGTCAGCATATGTGATGTAAAATCGACAGTGCACATGCGCAATGCTCCAGGGTAGCATGGAATGTCAGGTAGCACAGAAAGTCAGAACACTGAAATTCTGCCTCTGATGTTGTGTGCTGTATTCTGTGAGAGAAGCGCCATTTTCTGGTCATGTTCTGTATTTCATTGACTGGGAGGAGTTCCAGTAAAAACTATTCACGCCCAGGAGATGGTGGGGGTCATTTCAGCCGCTGGAACTCTGCTGGGAGTCTGCTGGAACTGTGCTGGGATGGGAACTTTTTTCTGGCTACTACTGTAGTGGAATTTAGGGGTAAGAAGTTATTGAAGTGCAGTGCAGCAAAAGTGTATGTGATGACTATAGTTAAAAGCAGGATTGAATGCGAGAGATCAGATGGGATAAATAATAAGGTTATGTGGTAACAAGAACGACAACATTGAGAATAAAAGTAATTTTTCTGTTAAGTAATAAATTAATTTCATTGTAAGCAAGTTGAGCAGACATGCATTTTGGATAAGTCTGAGATTCTGTTTTTTATTTATTCAAGACCACATAGCTAATATTTAGTTGTGGAAAGGAATAATTTATCATGAGCAAGCGTTGCTCCATTGTCATACTTTGTTTTCTTCATTACAATGTTTGAGGTATTTTGGTGTGTGGGTATGCATGCTATGTGTAAGGGGTTGTATGTCATGTACACTCACCTGAAGGATTATTAAGAACACCACACTAATACGGTGTTTGACCTCCTTCTGCCTTCAGAACTGCCTTAATTCTACGTGGCATTAATTAAACAAGGTTCTGAAAGCATTCTTTAGAAATGTTGGCCCACATTGATAGGATAGCATCTTGCAGTTGATGGAGATTTGTGGGATGTACCAGGGCACGAAGCTCCCATTGCACCACATCCCAAAGATGCTCTATTGGGTTGATATCTGGTGACTTTGGGTGCCATTGTAGTACAGTGAACTCATTGTCATGTTCAAGAAACCAATTTGAAATGATTCGAGCTCTATGACATGGTGCATTATCCTGCTGGAAGTAGCTATCAAAGGATGCGTACATGGTGGTCATGAAAGGATTGACATGGTCAGAAAAAATTTTCAGGTAGCCTACGGCATTTAAACAATGCCCAGTTGGCACTAAAGGGCCTAAAGTGTGCCAAGAAAAAAACATCCCCCACAACATGACACCACCAGCCTGCACAGTGGTAACAAGGCATGAAGGATCCATATTCTCATTTTGTTTACGCCAAATTCTGACTCTACTATTTGAATGTCTCAACAGAAATCGAGACTCATCAGATCAGGAAACCTTTTTCCAGTCTTCAACTGTCCAATTTTGGTGAGCTGGTGCAAATTGTAGCCTCTTTTTCCTATTTGTAGTGGAGATGAGTGGTACCCACTGGGGTCTTCTGCTTTTGTAGCCTATTCGCCTCAAGGTTGTGGGTGTTGTGGCTTCACAAATGCTTTGCTGCATTCCTTGGTTGTAACGAGTGGTTATTTCAGTCAAAGTTGCTCTTCTATTAGCTTGAATCAGTCAGCCCATTCTCCTCTGACCTCTAGCATCAACAAGGCGTTTTCACCCACAGGACTGCCGCATACTGGATGTTTTTCCCTTTTCATACCATTCTTTATAAACCCTAGAAAAGGTTGTGCGTGAAAATCCCAGTAATTGAGCAGATTGTGAAATACTCGACCGGCCCGTCTGGCACCAACAACCATGCCACGCTCAAAATAGCTTAAATCACCTTTCTTTCCCATTCTGACATTCAGTTTGGAGTTCAGGAGATTGTCTTGACCAGGACCACACCCTAAATGCATTGAAGCAACTGCCATGTGATGGGTTGATTAGATAATTGCATTAAGGAGAAATTGAACAGTTGTTCCTAATAATCCTTTAGGTGAGTATATGCATTAATGATAGCTCAATGTAATATTGAAAGGAAAGGATTGTATAGGACAGAAAAGTGTTAGAGGGTTAAAAACACTTTTTTTGCATATAAAGGGGGATTGGAAATAGCTAATTTCAACATTTGTAGTTTAAGGAATAAAAAATATATATATCTCAGAAATATTACAGATATCAATATTTTAGTATCAGCCATATGAGAAATGCATTTAGATTCAACTATTGATAGCTCTATATTGGGCATAGATGGCTATAACTTATATAGACGGGACAGAAACCTGTATGGAGGAGGAGTTGCTTGTTATATTAAAGAACATATTCCAGTAAAGTTACAGGAGATCTTAACATATCAGTAGTTGAAGTAATATGTGTACAGCTACCCAACTACCCTATGTAAGGCCTGACCTTAATTGATGCTTTTATACACCACCAAATGCTACTATAATGTGTTTTGATCAAATATGTGAAATATTGGATAAAGCATGTGAAATGGAAGATGAAATTTACTTCTTAGGTGACTTTAGTACAGGGTGGAAATCCACAAATTGCACATTAAAGAGTAAATCACTCTCTTTAGCAAGTACTTGTAATCTATCACAAATAGTGAAGAATCATACAAGAGTGAATTTAAAAGCTGATGGAACATGTTCAGCTACGCTTATTGATTTAATTTTTACAAATACGACAGACTTATGTTCAGAGGCAGTTTCAATTCCATTTGGCTGCTGTGACCATAACTTAATACCTATGAAAAGATGAATAAAAGTACCTAAATCAGGTCAAAACTTTATTCATAAAAGGACATTTTCAAAAGTTTAAAAAGATAATAATTTTGTAGAAGACATAAGGCGTGTACATGGGTCACAGGTTACACTGCAGCAGAATCCAAATAGAGCTGTGACCATCTTCAACGATGATTGACTTTTGATAACTAGGGTAATAGATAAACATGTTCCTATAAGGCAAGTGAATCAAGCTAAAGTAGAAGCTATTAAATGCAATTATGTGGCTCAGTGGAATAATTATCGTAAGCTAAGAAATAAGGTTACTAAAATTAATAAACATTAAAAAAATGCATATATTATAAAAGTAAGCTTAGAGCTGCTGGAATGGATAGTGCAAAGGTATGGAACACACTAAATGATTATTATGGAAATAAAATAAAATGCAAAAAATGCCATTAGATGCTGATGGGATTTGCCTTACTAAACCAAAATAGATTGTTGATTATTTAAGCAATTTTTTAGACTATAAATTACACACACACAAAAAGCCACAGATTTGGGACAAGATATAAATATTTTATATGAACTGATAATAAATAGTAAAATGACAAAGAAAGAGTGTATGTTAGGGTAAAAAATAGTGGTTTAACTTAGAAAGAATCACACACAGGGGTCGGAGAGAAATTGAAGTTAAATGTGCTCTGCAGTGCGACATAGAATAAGGTAAAGTTCTGCAGAGGGAGACCAGGAAGATACTCTGGTTGACCATTTGTCTGCGAAGCTGAAAGGAGAACAGACAAATGGTCAACCAGTCTCCTAGCTCTGTGTCCTCATCACACAGCTCTGTCACCTGGTCTCAAAAGGCCCCCCCCACTGCAGTCTCTCTTTATTTGGTCAAACTTCATTAGCATTTTAAAAGAACAGGGTGTATACAAAGGAACATATGGTTGAAACCAAATGACATTTAAAAAGTACATTTAAACCATGTGATAAAGAAATACACCCTAAAAATAATACAACATTATTTTTCCCTAACATTTCCCCCCTGAAATGTGGTTTTTAAATGTGATCATGAACAACAAAAAGTTGTAAAATAGGTAACAACTCTAATAATGTAAAAATATAAGAATCACAAAAAACCAGACAACAAAAGGTTGCAAAAATAAGTAGCATCCCAAATTCAAGAAATGTAATAAGACATACAACAAAGAAATTGCAAAAGTAAGTAGCAATTTCAAAATGATATTAATGTGGGCTTCACCTAGACATCATCCAATTAATTGATACCTGAGCAGTAGTTTAGATTAATGGAATCATAAAAAGGTTTTTAACCACATCTTCTTCTTCATTTCTGTCTTCATCTTCAAGTCTCTGATTAAAGACTAGAGGTAACCTGTAGGGTCTGCCATAAATGATTTCAAAGGGTGTTAAACCTTGATTTGTTAGTGTGTTTCTCATATAAAGTTTTAATAGGTCCAAAACTCAGGCCATGGTGATTTTACATGTTTATAAGTGAAAGCAAAACAAAATTGTGAATCTGGGTGCATTGGAATGCTAAAAAAGGCCTTACTGAGGTCCACTACTGTGAAAAACTTCCTAGTGGGACTCTAGAGAGTTTAACAGAGTGTGTGGATCAGGCACATTCGGCGCTCTGGTCTGGACAGCTGAATTCACCATTCTCAAATCTTGAACCATACACCAGCTTTTCCCATCAGCCTTTTTAACTGGCCGTTTTGGTGTGTTACATGGTGAATCAGGACATGTTCTTATGACACCTGCTGTTAGTAATTCCTCAATTACTGGTTGAATTCCTAACTCTGCTTCTGCAGAGGGGATATTGTCTTACTCTGGGTCTAAAATGTGATTTAGCAGTTATTTGAACGGGAGCAATGGATGAGTCAGGGACTTATTTGAGTTGATTTTCTTCCTCTTCAGTCAATAAGATGATTTCTGTTTCTGGTCATTCTAGTGCTACTTGAGTGGTGCAGTGGAGTGGCATGATAAGGGGCAGCCTATATAAACCAATGGATTCACTGTATTGCCAACAATCTTCTTTATTTTAAACACATACCCACGGCGAGGCGTCTTTCCATTATTACGGCCCTGACCTCTGGAAAAGGCTGCCGGAGGACCTCAGAGCTGCAGAGAAAGTTCGTGTTTTTAAGAACACGCTCAAGACTTACCTTTTTAGTCTACCTTTTAACTGATTACTATTTATTCAGCCTGTTTAGCTGTATTACTTGTTTTATTTATTTATTTTAATTATACAGACGTGGACAAAATTGTTCCTACCCTTCATTAAATCAAAGGAAAACTCATAATGGTCACAGAAATAACTTTAATCTGACAAAAGTAATAATAAATAAAAATTATATAAATGTTGACCAATGAAAGTCAGACGTTGCTTTTCATCCATGCTTCAACGGAATTATTTAAAAAATAAATGCATGAAACAGGCCTGGACAAAAATGATGGTACCCCTAGAAAAGAATGAAAATAATGTGACCAAAGGGACATGTTAATCCAAGGTATGTCCACTAATCAGCATCCCAGGTGTCTACAATCCTGTAATCACTCAGTGGGCCTATATATAGGACTCCAGGTAGTCACTGTGTTGTTTGGTGACGTGGTGTGTACCACACTCAATATAAACCAGAGGAAGCAAAGGAAAGAGTTGTCTCAGGAGATGAGAAAGAAAATCATAGACAAGCATGTTAACTGTAAAGGCTATAAGACCATCTCCAAGCAGCTAGATGTTTCTGTGACTACAGCTGCACATGTCATTCAGTAATGTACGATCCATGGGACTGTAGCCAACCTCCCTGGACGTGGCTGCAGGAGGAAAATTGATGACAGATCAAAGAGACGGATAATCCAAATGGTAACAAAAGAGCCTAGAAAGACTTCAAAATAGATCCAAGCTGAACTTTATGCTCAAGGAACATCAGTGTCAGATCGGAACATCCTTCGCTGTTTGAGCCAAAGAGGGCTGCATGGGAGACGAACAAGGAGAGGACAAATCATTAAAAAAACATACTGGAGTATGCCAAACTACATGCTGACGAGCCACAAAGCTTCTGGGAGAATGTCCTGTGGACAGATGAGACAAAAATGTAACTTTTTGCCCTGGCACATCAGCTCTATGTTCACAGACGGAAAAATGAAGCATATCTAGAAAAGAACACGGTCCCTACTGTGAAACATGGGGGAGGCTCGGTTATGTTCTTGGGCTGATTTGCTGCATCTGACACAGGGTGTCTTGAATCTGTGCAGGGTACAATGAAATCTCAAGACTATCAGGGGATTCTAGAGAGAAATGTGCTGGCCAGTGTCAGAAAGCATGGTCTCAGTCGCAGGTCACGGGTCTTACAACAGGAAAATGACCCAAAACACACAGCTAAAAACACCCAAGAAGGGCTAAGAGGAAAACACTGGCCTTCTATGAGCCCTGATCTCAATCCTATTGAGCATCTTTGGAAGGAGCTGAAACGTGCTGTCTGGAAAAGGCGCCCTTCAAACCGGAAACAACTAGAACAGTTTGCTCATGAGGAGTGGGCCAAAATACCTGCTGAGAGGTGCAGAAGTCTCATTGACAGTTACAGGAATCATTTGATTGCACTTTTCCTCTGACTGCCGAAGGAGCAGGACGTGTTTTCCTCTCCTCTACTCCTGCTCTCTTCCCCCCGCTACCTATCTTTCTTTTTCTTTTCTTTTATTTTTTATTTACTCACCCTAAGGACACTAGACGACCTGCCTGGGACAACTTTTATTCCTTTTTCTACTTTTCCACTGTGGACAAAGAAACGAAGACTACAATGGCTCTCAACGCTGATGTCACTCTCCAAAACATTCTGGAAAGAATGAAGGACATGGAATTAAAAATCCAACGCCTGGAAGAAAACGCCAGAAACAAGTATACTCTGAGTATGGCATGCGATTTTCAACAACCTGGCAGGTCGATGCCAACAACAACACAGAGTTCCCCTCCAAACAGACGGCGTCTATCCGGAAGGACCCCCCACTCATTAGAAGAGTGGCCAGCACTCAGACGACAGACACCCAACAAGAAAAATAAGGGACGTAAAAAGAAACCCCAACAACCAACAACTTCTTTTATTCCTTTAAAAAACAGATTCACAGCGCTGGCATCTCCCAGCTCTTTGAGTCTAACAGACGCACAGCAAAGCCAACAAAATGCAAACAGTTCCCTGGAATCAACGGACCCACACGGAGTTTTCCTCTCCTCTCCTCCTGATAAGAAGAAACAGCAGCAAGAACACAGAAAACCAAAGAAAACAGAACACAGCAAGAAAAGGAAAACGCTTGCTATTATTCATGACGGATCGATCCAAGGTATTGAACTTCTATGCATCAATACAAAAGTCATTAATTGCCCACAAATGACAGTTAAACAACTTTCTGAGATAATTCCATCAATTATTGAGAGCAATCCAGAACTAGAAAAAATTGTTGTCCATGTTGGAGCAGTCGACATCGCTCACAAGAAATCGGAAATTTTAAAGAAGGACTTCATGGATCTACTCCAGAACTTTAACACCAACAAGATAGAACTTCACATATCTGGACCAATTCCAGCAACGCCTTCTGATGAAGAATGGAGCCGGATCAAAGGTTTTAGCAGATTTGTTAAAACTGTCTGTAGAGAAAGGTCTATTCCATTCCTGAATAATTTTAAGATCTTCTGTGAACGAAAGCATCTATTCTCAAAAGATGGACGTCATATCAACAAAAAAGGTCAGAAGCTCTATCTCTGGAACTTGTTATCTAATGTAAACAATGCAAACAAACCGCTCTGTCCTCGAACTAATGATAAGCCTGCCACAGTCATGCCAGCTGACTGTGCAACAACACCATCAGATGACCCTCTAAAGAAACACAGAGTTCCAGTATCTCTATGTGTTGATTCTACTGATTCTACTGTACAGATGATGCTCCCTGAGACGGCACATCCAATCAACACACCAGCTTTTCTAGGAAAGACAAGCAGATCCATTTCATCTTCAACTCCTGACTCTGAGACGCTCTCACCATTCCAGGAATTCTCTGAAAAACTTCAAACTCAAGAAAAAAAAGGAATCCTCCTTTTAACTCCACGCCCAAGCAGGAACTATGAACATTATTGCTCTCCAATTCAACTCACCATATCAGACATCTGATACCGACCGAACACAGCCAGAAAAACTTCTTTCCAGAAAGTGGTGTTTGGTCAAGATTACTCACATTCTCACCTATAAAGTAAAATCCCAGTTATTATAAAAAAGAGGTATTCACACACTAAAACTAAAAATAACCGAGCAGTACAGAATTTAAAAATAATACCTAGCAAACAGAATCTTTTTTTCTCGAGAAGAAATATTAATGCAGCTATACAAAACATAAGATCACTATCAGAAAAATCACTGCTAATCAATGACTACATCATCACACAGGATATACATGCACTATTTCTCTCAGAAACTTGGTTAGATGAAAATACAGAACAAAATGTATTAATAGAGACTTGTCCAACTAATTATCACTTCATTAGTGAGACCAGGAAAAATAAAAGGGGGGGTGGTTTGGCCACAGTTTTTCATGATTCCTTAAACTTTAAAAAAGTATCACTAGGAGAATTCAACACTTTTGAATATTTAGCTACTGAAAGAAATGAAACAAACAAAGTCATATTTGTAAACGTATACAGACCACCAAAACCAAAACTTAACACAAACTTTTATAACGACTTCAATGACCTTTGCACTGCAATATGTCTAGACTATGACCACATAGCAATTGTGGGAGACTTCAACATTCATACTGACAAACCCCAAGATAGCGGAACAAAAGCACTATATGACGCCCTTCATAACTTTGACCTAAGCCAACACATTAACGAGCCTACGCACAACCGAGGACACACTCTGGACCTACTTATTAGCAAAGACTTAAATATCTCTAACATTGCTGTAACTGATATAGCATTATCTGACCATTTCTGCATCTCATTTCAAAGCACCATCCAAGAAAACATACCTAATCAGAGTAAATCCAATGTTAAAAAACGCTTCCTTAAAGAAAATTCAGCTGAAAACTTTAAACTGATGTACACTCCAACCTTGTCTGAATCGCCAACATCCACTAGCACACACTCAGTAAATAAACTGACAGATGATTTTATATCCAAAGTGTCAGACGTGATGGATACGATTGCGCCACTTAAGGTTAAAACTGTCTCTAGCAAAAAGAAGTCTCAGTGGAGAATCAATCCACTGGTATGTAATGAAAAAAGAGAGTGCCGGCGCGCCGAGAGAAAATGGCGGAAAACTCGACTCCAGGTTCATTATGAGATTTATAAAGAGAGACTGAACGAGTATCAAGTAACCTTAAAGGGTGCAAGGGATTCATTCTTTTCTGAGATTATTCACAGAAACAGCAATAACGCTAGGACATTATTTGCTACAGTGGAGAGACTAACTAACCCTCCAGTGACAATACCCCCTGAACTAAACTCCACCAGGGCCTGTAATGATTTTGCCACCTTCTTCAATCAAAAGATCTTGAACATCAGAAGATCAATCAGTACATCAGTTCAAACCCCAGTACCAACTATGAGCCCAACTAACACTCACCCAGAGAAAATGACTCACTTCCAAACAATAAATCAATCAAGCTTTGATGAAATTATTGACAAACTAAGCTCTGCCACCTGCTGCTTAGATATCTTACCAACAAATTTTCTAAAAAAGGTCCTCCCATCCATCAGAATGGATCTTATAAAAATAGTTAACTCATCGCTCCTATCAGGTGTTTTCCCCAAAGCCCTAAAAACAGCAGTTATCAAACCAATACTAAAGAAGAAGAACCTAGACAGCACTTTGATGCAAAACTACAGACCAATCTCTAATCTCCCATTTATCGGTAAAATTATTGAAAAAGTTGTGTTCCAGCAGCAAAACAGCTTCCTAGCAATGAACAAACGCCTTGATGTTTATCAGTCTGGTTTTCGTAGATACCACAGCACAGAGACAGCCCTCGTCAAAGTTTTTAATGACATCCGTACAAATACTGACCATGGAAAAACAACAGTGCTGGTACTGTTAGACCTCAGTGCGGCGTTTGACACTGTTGATCATGATATATTACTGGAACGTCTAGAGAGCTGGGTCGGACTCTCTGGTACAGTACTCGACTGGTTCACATCATACCTCAAGAACAGGAACTTCTTTGTATCAGTTAGCCAGTTCTCATCACAAAACACAGAAATAACATGTGGGGTCCCCCAGGGCTCCATCCTGGGGCCCCTCCTATTTAGCATCTATATGCTTCCGCTTAGCCAGATTATAACCGCCAACCATGTTAAATACCACACCTATGCTGACGACACTCAGCTTTATATCTCAGTGTCACCAGATGATGTTGAACCCATCCAAATCCTCAATAAATGCATTGAGCAAATTAACAGCTGGATGTCCCATAATTTCCTACAACTGAACAAAAAAAAAACTGAAGTGCTTCTCTTTGGACCCAAAAAAAATCGATTAAATATCAGTAAACAGCTTCAGTTGGTCCAACTAGAAACTACTGACCAGGCCAGAAATCTAGGTGTAATAATGGACTCAGACCAGAACCTCCAGGGTCACATAAAGGCAATAACAAGGTCAGCTTTCTATCACCTGAGGAACATTTCTAGGATTAAAGGAATGATGACACAAGGAGACCTAGGAAAACTCATCCATGCATTTATCTCTAGCCGCCTTGATTACTGTAACAGTATCCTCACAGGTCTACCTAAAAAAATCAATCAGACAGCTGCAGCTGATCCAGAACGCTGCTGCTCGTGTTCTCACTAGAACCAGGAAAGTAGAACACATCACCACAGTTCTAAAGTCCTTACACTGGCTCCCTGTAGCTCAGAGAATAGACTTCAAAGTGCTTTTATTGGTATATAAATCATTGAATGGTTTAGCACCTGAGTACATTAGAGATCTGCTATCATGGTACAAACCATCCAGATCACTCAGGCCCTCCAGCTCTAATTTACTGATCGTCCCTAGAACCAGAACCAAACATGGAGAAGCAGCTTTCAGTTTCTATGCTCCTCATCTCTGGAACAAACTACCAGGAGAATGTAAAGCTGCAGAGACACTGAACTCTTTTAAGTCTAAAATTAAAACATATCTATTTAAACTTGCTTATGAGTAACTGCTTTTTTTTTGTAAACATTTGATCTTTATATTATTTTATTGTTGTCGTTTTAATTTCTATATTTTATTCTATCTTTTAGCTTTATTTTTAAGTGATTGTGTATTAATTACGTGGATTTGTTCCTTACAATATCTTTTCTTACTGATTGATTACTGTTAAACTTATATGCTTTGTAATCATGTGGTTTCATTATCACTGAATCATGTAAAGCACCTTGAATTACCTTGTGTTGAAAGTGTGCTATAGAAATAAAATTGCCTTGCCTTGCCTTGCCTTGCAGTGATTGCCTCAAAAGATTGTGCAACCAATTATTAAGTTGTGGGTACCATAATTTTTGTCCAGGCCTGTTTCATGCATTTATTTTTTAAATAATTCCGTTGAAGCATGGATGAAAAGCAATTTCTGACTTTCATTGGTCAACATTTATATAATTTTTATTTATTATTACTTTTGTCAGATTAAAGTTATTTCTGTGACCATTATGAGTTTTTCTTTGATTTAATGAAGGGTACCAACAATTTTGTCCACGTCTGTAGTTAACTTTTAATATGCAATTTATTTTTTACAGTTTTACTTTATCCATTATCACATTTTATTAGTAATTTTATTATCCATACTAGCTTTTGTCATTTTACATTTTACGTATTTTAATCCTTCCGGTGTTTCCTCTGTGGAGCCCTCTGCCTCGGTGGGCGGCGGCGGCCTGGGCGCTCCTCGGGTAGTGCCTGGGGATGGTGGGGGTTTCCGCCCTCCCTCCCTGGGTGCCCTGGGCTCTGCCTCAGCAGCTGCCATGGATCTGCTTCAGTTGAGGCAGATGGTTCCCCTGATGGCTTGTCCTGAGTCGCCTGACCCATCTGAGCTCAGCCTAGTGTTTACTCCTTTTGTTTTATGTGTTGTGGACGAATGTGTGCGTCTGTGTGTATCTGTGTGTGTTTACGTTATGTACCTGACTCATCTGAGCTCTACCTATGGTCTTACGCATTTTGGGAAGGTATCTGTGTGTGTGTGTGTGTGAGTGTTTGTTTGTGGATGTGTGCCAGTGTGTGTCTGTGTGTGTTTGGAAAATGGGGTTTAGGAAGGGGGAATAATTGTCATTTTGTTTTTACAATTGTGGGGAAGGGATGGGAATGTAGGTTATGTGGGGTCCTTTTAATCTGTAAAGCACTTTGAACTGCATGTTTTGTATGAAAAGCGCTTTATAAATAAAGTTAGATTTGATTTGATTTGGAGCAGCTTATAAAAGTCTTGGCTGAGCTAAAGTCCATGTTTGTTAATTCACAATTCTTCAAAAGTCCTTTAAAAACTTGTCCAGAAAAAAGGTGATCCAGTCTATTGAATAACTCCAGAGGCTGGGCGCATAAATTAATTTAATAGGAAAGCTCAAAGGAGTAATTAAAAGGGAGAATAAGGTGGGAGATAAGGTAAGAAATCAGGAGCTCGGAGAGAGGCTGCTCCTCCTTCAGCATTTAGCTCATTATATACAGCCTGTAATGAGCTCAAATAAGATGCACCTGTGCAGAGTGATTCCGTCCCCGGCTTGATGGAGAGATCCTCAGCTCACACAGGACCTTTGGTGGAACTCTCCAGAATGGTGGAGAAAAATACAGGAAGACCGAGAGAAACACACCCCAGACTCTTAACACATTCAAAAACACCTGCCTCCCTAGCAGGGCTGTTTTCTTGGTGGATTATTGCCTCTTTTTGCCTTATTTGGTCCTAGTTTCTTCAGTAGAACTGGAACTGGAACCAAAACTTCCCAAGAAAATTACCGAATTATCTAATACCGAAAAAAGGTTAATATAGTTGAAACACACTTTAAATGACCCTGAACTGAATGGACTGAACTTATATTGCGCTTTTCTAGTCATACTGACCACTCAAAGCGCTTTACATTGAAGCCACATTCACCCATTCACACTCACATTCATACACCGATAGCCAACATGGCTTGGTAGGGCGATGTAGAACTTTTGGGGTTAAGTGCCTTGCCCAAGGGCACATTGACATGTGACTGAAGAAAGCTGGAATCAAACCGACCCTCCAATTGCAAGCCAACGACTCTACCATTGAGCCACAGTCGCCCACCCTCTATGCATTTGCTTTCGTATTGAGATGTTGCATCCAGTCAAATTTTAGTGTACCGGTGCTGCACACTGAACTAGAATTTATTTTAAAAAAACAGAATACATGTTTTGTCTCTTTAAGTCCAAGGGGAAATGTTTTGGATTCCCTGTATCATCAATGTTCTTACAGCAATCGTGATTGTGATTCCACAGGAAAGTTATCCAGGCCTGTTTTAACACAACAGTCTACAAAATATTAATACAAAGTAAAAAATACATGTTTTAAAGATATCTGCACAAGTTTCTAGTTAGTCTATCATGAGGCCCTCTGAAAACTAAATTTTTATGTTCATGCTTAAGATATTTTCTAATAATACTATACACTACAACATGTTATATGAATGAAAAATGTGTATAATGATGGTGTATTATTTTTTTAAATATTTGATAGAAGTTGTTGAGAGGACCTCTCCTCCTGCACCAGTGGAGATTCTCCCGTCCAACGCGGGTCAGGACATCGCACCCACTCAGCTAGCAGGTTAGTCGCCTGCCTGACCAGATTTTATGTTTTTTCACATATCACATTGCAACACTGCAAAGGTAAATATTGTCGAACATATCACATTGAACTTTTTTGTTTTAGACCAATAAAAGTCAATATATTTTGTGTGTGTGAAATGTTAGAAGAAAGTGAAAGGGAATTGTAATTGATTTTTTATTACTTTCATTACAATCAGAAGTAAAGATACACTTAATATTTGGTAGAATTGACCAGAAACTGTCTCCTGATGACGCTGAGCCAGGAAATGTACTTTTAAACTGTTTAAATAATTAGTTCTGAATATGAGAGAAAGATAACTTTACCCCGTCCCCCACCACTTTACTGGAAAAACACTGCTCAATCTGTATGTATCTCTTAAGTAAACATCCAGTAAAATTAAAGGCTGCAGGACAGAGCCCCGCCACTCTCATCATCAGCAGTCTCGATGGCTTAACTGGTTGGACTCCCATTATTATTATTATTATTATTATTATTATTATTATTATTATTATTATTATTATTATTATTATTATTATTATTATTTTATAAAATGAAAAATAATTATTAAAAATAATAATAATGTAAAATAAATAAGGATAAAATAAGATTTTGGTAAAACATGATAAGTAACCTAATTAAATTAAAAGTCATGCTGTCTTGAGCCTCTTTTTAAAACCAGCAACTGTTTCTGCATCCCTGAGGTTCTTGCCATCTCTGGCCATTCTCCAGCAGGGTGTTCCACAGACAAGGGCCGTAGAGGTAGAACGAGGCTTCACCATTTGTCTTATTTCTGACTTCTGGAACAACTAAAAGGCCTGTGCCAGAGGATGTCAGGGACCGTAAGGGCTCATACTTAAAAAAAAAAGTACATTAATTTTGATGGGCCAAGAACATTAAAACATTTTTTTAAATAAAAGAACCTCAAAATATTCACCTCTGAAATATTTCTAAAATTAGAAACATCTTTTCCAGGTGTGCTGTTGAGAAAATAATCCATGCATTTGTTACTTCAAGGCTGGACTACTGTAATTCCCTATTATCAGAAAGTCCACAACATGCAATTAAAAGCCTTCAGTTGATCCAAAATGATGAATATTAAAAAGAAAGATCCCATTTCTCCTGTTTTATCTTATATATACATTGGCTCACCATTAAATCCAGAATAGAGTTTAAGATCCTCCTCCTTACGTATAAAGCCCGTAATATTGTGCTCCATCGTACATCAGAGATCTGATTGTTCCATATGTTCCTAATAGAGCACTTTGTTCTTAGAATGCAGGTCTACTGGTAGTTCCTGTTGTTTTTCAGATGTTTTCACTTCCTGTGGCAGCACTATGGAGTTGATTGTTTGTTAGTGCCCGGGGCATCACCATACTTGTGGGCCCTTTTTCAGTGCTTGATGGAATAATAAATGAGGGACCATTGTAAATGAAATTTAATGGGTCTGGTTTATTTTCTACGGGTGAGTAGTAAGGAACAAAATATTCATGCAATATTTTTGCTCGTTTAAGACTCCCAAAGATAATATGTTTACATACTGGATTTGTGTAGAGAACATGCCAGAATACTAGCCCACTTTGCCCTGAAGGCGAAAAATTCTCGCTATCTCTGCATCCAGCTTCCAGAGAGAGACACTTCTGTGACGCAGCAACGGAGAACCAGGGAGTGGACAACATTTCCATCACAGTTAAAAAATCAAAAAGAAAAAATAACTTGATCCATTATTAAAAGTAGATTATAGTGCAGTGATTTATTAGTATTTCATTATACTGCAGCTGAAATGTATATTCAGAAATCACAGTGCAGAAACCAAACACTGTGTCCAGTCTGGCATTACCTAGATTTTTCATTACTTTTTCATTGCATCATCACCGCGAAAAATTCCCTCCTGCTCTCTCAACCAAAACAACATATGAACATTTTCCTCTTTGGGACTCTTAATCAAAACATCAGTAATGTCCGCTCGCATTAAATAAACTTCGTCCCGGAGCCGTGATATTCAATTTTTTTTTTTTTTTTTTTACCTGAAACAACTTTATGCGGATCACTTACAGGTAGCTGCCCTATTGCAGGACTGTCAGCTGTAAGTTGAATCTGAAGTTTCTTCACACAGAACGATGTTGGGATTGCAAAAGGCGCATGTTTTATTGTTGTGCATTCTTGTGGTGCGAGTATATATTATATCCAACATTGTTCTTTGTGCTACGGTGTTGATTTTAATAATTCTTCCCAACCAACAGCATAATGTTGGTGATGTTTAAAAAGGAAAACAGTTCAACCTATGCCTTTTACCTTGTATTGGTTTACTAGAGATACGATTTTCACCACGTTTATAGCCTACTCTGCAGTGCATATTGTAATGAGACATGAAACGGACGAATACTTAGAGGCTATATAAATATTTAATAAGTGTCCCCACCAATCATCAATCCGCATTCAAGTTAATAATTACGTCCCCAGCAATTTTAAAAACAAACTGACGGCCTTGTTTGTGTATCTGGAATGAATTTTAGATCTTTAAGTCCATCTCATGAAAAATGGGAGCAGAAACAAAGGTGTTGTGTTTAAATTTTTGTTGAGTGTAGTTATTATTATTATTAGTTGCTGAAACAAATTCTGCAGCCTAGACCGTAGGACTTTTGAGAACCTTTATTGGATATCCGGGTGCGGTACCCACACCGCTACTCAGATACAGGTAATCAGGGAGGTACACCTATAGGTGGCACTGTGGTAAAATAAAAATAAAAACGCAGTTTAGCTTTTAACTCAGAAACTCGATGTCAAATTGACAAAATTAAAGTGGCCGCAGTTTGTTTTAAAGATGATGCAATAGATAGGATGGTTTGTTTGATTTTTTTGATGAGTTTATTATTTCTACTTAGCAACAAAGCTGACTTGAAACTAAATAATCTACCCCCTAGGATATTTTCCAATCGACCTAAAAATTTGCATGCCTCATCTATGGAAGGAATAACGAAAAGTTATCACGGCGGAAGTAAACAATTTTAGCTTATATAGAATAATATGGGTTTGACCAAAATTCTGAAGTTGTAAAAAATGTCAACATTTCCTTTACAGACTTAACTACAAGTATGATAATTAGGGTAATTACTAATATTCATCACAATCCTTCACTAGGGGGTGCTCTAAAACATAAAAATGTGTTAATCAAAAATGGCTTATTGGATTTTGACAATATGCAAGATATACGTCCCGGACATATCCCTATGATGATATCTTTAATATGGTAATGGTTCACAGAAGTGGGCGGGACTTATTCATAAAAGTATGTAAATGCGCAATTTGACCACCTAAAATAACAATAAATTCCCCAAAATTACATGTTTATCTTAATGATGTTTGGTTTTGGAAATACAAGGCCCTACATCATCCTGAACAATCCGTACACTCTAACTTTTTCTCTGTATTGAACTCCATCAATCTACTTTGTCACAGGTATGTGTGTGAACAAAGTCGGTTTATCTCCGAAAAACCCTTTCACAATCCAAAGGGTTTTTTTGCCCAAAATGTTTCATCATATTGTAGATAGGAATGCAGTAAAAGGGAGTGCTAATTGTGCCATTTTTCTGCGTATCACAGCAATTAAACTTTAAGACTGATGAGAGTGATGTATTAAATATTTTTAATTCTGTAATTTTTAAGTTGTGCATTATGACAAAACATTAAGCAGATAATAGAAGCACTCTTGGTCATCAGTTATATTTTAGTTTTTATTTGTATTGTATTTATTTTCATATATTTTTTTATATTTTTATTCATACTTTTATTTTTATTTAAGCTAAACAGGTGATTTTCTATGATTGTTTTAACCCTTATATTATATATCCAATTGGAAGTTACAATGAGGGGAAACAATTTTTTTGCCATAGTATTTATAGTTAAAAAAAATACAATTCAAGCTTGTTCCTTAAGTACATTTAACCATCTGAGAATATTTTTATGATTTCAGGACAAAGCTTGTATTTTTTGTGAATATTTTGAATCTGTAGAAAATCTGCAGGAAATGTCCTCCTCTCTGTGCAGATTTGGAAATTGCTTTCAGGACCATGACAACTTTCTGTTACTTGGTTGACATGTAGATTTTTCTTTTTTTAGAGGATTGTTTTTGCTAAGTGATTGTGATTATTCACACATATAATCATTCAGCTGGCTGGCAACTGGCTAGTAGCAAGCAAGCAAGCAAAATATATTTATATAGCACCTTTCACAGACAAGGTGTCACAATGTGCTTCACAAACGATAAGACCATAAAAGAAGATAAAAACAGATAAAAGAACATTTAAAACATGACCATAAAACTGCCCTGTGTCATACTGCGATGGATAGGCTTGGGTAAAAAAATAGGTCTTAAGATTCTTCTTAAAAATATCCACTGAGTCTAAAAAATGTAAATAAATAGGTAGCTCATTCCAGAGCTTGGGGGCAACTGCTTGAAAGGAATGATATCCACGGGTCTTAAACCGAGTACGTGGACCATAAGGAGATTATGGTCCCTTGAACGAAGCCCCGAGAAGGAGCCTATGGACAAAGCAGTTCCTGGATAAAAGGAGGGGCCTGACCATGAAGAATTCTAAAAGTCCGTACTAAAATTTTAAATTTGACATGAAAATACAAGGGAAGCGAGTGGAGTGCGTTTAAAACAGGGGTAATGTGTACTCTCCTGTTTGTGCAGGTCAGCAGTCTTGCAGCAGAGTTTAAAACCAGTTCAACCGAGACATCAACTTTTTGTCAAGACAGGAGAACGGACTATTACAATAGTCCAGTCGTGATGAGACAAAGGCATGGATAACTAGACCAGATCCTCCCTGGAGACCAGCTGACGAATTTTGGAAATATTACGCAGCTGATAAAAACAATTTCTTATAACTAGTTTGGTATGTTCCTCCACTATCAAATGTAACCCCCAGATTCCTAACTCTAAGTTTTACAAAGCAACTCAGATCTCCTAAGTGCTGTATAATGTTAGGAACGGCCTCATCAGGGGCAATCACTAGCACCTCGGTTTTATCCAACTTTAGTTGCAATTAGTTTTCAGCTAGCCATTTTTTTTATTTTCTTAATCCAAGTCAATAGAGAATCCAATTACTGAATCTGAAGGGGGTTTACTGAGCAATAGAGTTGGAGGTTGTCTGCAAAAAAGATGGTAAAAGACATTATCAAACGTTTTAATTAGCTTTTCTAGTGGAAGGCTATAGAGAAAAAACAGAATAAAGAAACACCACACAACAGATCAGCAGAATCTGACATTGACTGATTTACAGAGACACTGAAATTGAAAGTATTTTTGAATTGAATTTGAAACTCAGGCCAGACAAATACGAGGAAAACCAAGACAAGACTGAAACTGAGAGTCCAAATAGGTCACACAGTCTTGCAAGCAAGATGTGGTGATCAACAGTATCAAACGCAGAGGAGAGATCTAACAGAACCAACACTGTGCTTTTTCCAGAGTCTGTAGACATCATAATATCACCAGATACCTTAAATAAAGCTGTTTAACAGAAATTTGCAAGGCAAAACATCTGAAGAGAAAAAGGAAGGTTTCATTGAGGTTGCCAGCGCTACAATATCAGATGAAGTAACAGGTGTAGAAGAAGACCACTTAGGGGGAACCCACGTCTACAGGGCTACAAAAGGAGATCACAGGAATATTATCCTTAATATTTTGAATTTTGCTGAGAAAAAACTTTAAAAAGTCAGCTTTACAAGACATATGAATAGAAGGGACATCAGAGCAATCGATAAAGCTGATAGTATCAAATAAAACCTAAGGTTTCTTCTTGTTCAGTGTTATCAGCTGGCGAAAGTATTTGAGTCTGCATTTTCCTATCAAGTCATTTAAAGAGGACATAAGTTCCCTCAGGTGTAGTCTGTGACCCTCGAGTTTGGAGGACTTCCATAATCGTTCAGTTTTGCGGCAGATTCTCCTCATACACCGAATGTCGTAATTTAACCAGGGACAGATAGTTTTCTGGAACACTAGATTAGATTTTACTGTAGCAACCTGGTCTAATATATTTTTGCAGTGATTATTAAAACAAGCAATGAGACTGTCCACATCAAAACAATTGGAGCACATTTGATGGTAAATGGACTGAACTTATATAGCGCTTTTCTAGTCATACTGACTACATTGAAGCCACATTCACCCATTCACACTCACTCCCATACATCGACACCCAACATGGCTCGGTAGGACGATGTTTTTTTGGGGTTAAGTGCCTTGCCCAGGGGCACATCGACATGTGACTGGAGGAAGCTGGAATCGAACCTACGACCCTCCGATTGCAAGCACACTCTACAACTGAGCCACAGTCGCCCCACAAACTGCTATGATCACTGAACATAACAGTAAAATTTTGCACAGAATCTTCAGCAAAAATGTGTCTCTGGAAACTAGTAGCGGCAGCCTTAGGTTAACAAGTAGAGTTCAGATCAAATAGTGAAATTCCATATTTGCTTTTTTCCGATAAACATAACTTTTAAAACGATCTAAAACGAGTAACTATGGATTGATCGGCTTGTAAGAATCTATGAAGGGTCTTTTACAATTCGGCAGCAATTTGATTAAACCATTTCATTGTTTTTGGACATCTTTGCAATTGCGAAGTTATAGAACGTTTTAGACCAATGCGGTGACATTCTCTTATTTAACTGTAATGATGACACACACTATGGAGTAAGTTGAGCATGTTATTTTTTAACTTTATCAACAATATTCAGTCTTATGCACAAACATCAAAAAGCTAAACATTCGTGCCAGGACAGCTGAGCATATATGTAGACACCTCATTATAGACTGACACCGCTGATGTTGCAGCATGGCAGCTATCTTGGATAGGTCCCCATTCCTCCCCAGTCAAATTATTTCTTGTGAGGAAGGTGTAAATGCAAAAACATATTTTATAATGCTTTTTAACAAAATCACTCATATGTAATTGCATATTGTTAAAATATAAATGATTGAATTTTATGTTTAAATAAAAACTTAACAAGTTTGATTGTTCATTTGAATTTCTTTCACTCTTCCTCACTGAACATACAGAGCAAAAAACATTAAAACAGCTTTTTCACACAGCTTCACGAGTTTGCTGGCACTCTTAAGCCTTACTTTCTGAAATACAATAGCCATTTTATTTTATTTCCACTGGTTTTTATTTCAAAAAGTTTTTTCTCCAAAAAATGAAGTTTTATTTCCTGGTGTTTTTCCCAATTACTGATTTATTTTAAAGGGACGTTGTTTATTTGAATGAATACATCTGCCAATAAGCGTCAGAAGGTTGGAACTGAGATTAGTTTTTTTCACTGTGAAATTATATATTTGTTTGTTGTTTATTAATGTAGAAATATTCCATAAGTTTTTTTTTTATTTCATTTAGAGCACTTTGGTGCTCCACAATGGAAAGCCAGATGCGCCAAAATTGGATAAGTCAACATGTCCCATAATTTTTATTTATACATATTAAAACAATAATAAAACATATCCAAACAAATATGCATTATTTGTTATATAAAACTGTTTTGTAATTTTATTAATATTTTACCTCATTGCTATGTGTTGAAGATATACAATTCATTTTAACTTTATAATTAAAAAATCCAAACCCAATACTAGTACCTAACAATACTACTGAAAAGTCTAGTTAGCCCCTCTGAGCTGCTCTGACCTCATATTCCTTTTTTTTACGTGTCCTGTCTAGCAGTTTGATACTCAGAATTGGTTTCTGAGTACCAAGTACAAGCCCAACAGATTTACTTTCCAAGCAGAGCATTACAACTATGCTATTATACTCGGCTTGATATATATGTATGAGAAATCTTTATTAGTGATTACTGTTGAAGTTATGGACATGAAATTGAGATAAGAAGGAAGAAGAAAGAAGATGAAGAAGAGAAACAGGACCGGTAGAAGTGTGAACTGATGATACAAGATAGGGAGGAAGTACACAAGAAACATCCCAGTCCTCCACCTCTGTTTGACGTCAGAGAAGTGGGAAAACAAAACAAACAAAAACAACCAATAGAACAAAACCACACTGACAAAATGTATCTAGTAATATGAACTAAGAATTACACATTCACTACACACAAAAATGGATTGATTAACACAAAGAACAAGACGATAACATCAGCTCAAGATATGTCCGTCCTCACCAATGTCCCCACACCTATATGTGTGTGTGAGCATGCAGGTGTGAATAAGGTTTCCCCATGCAAGTAATTGATAGCTGGTGTAAGGAGTCGTCAATCCGTCCTACATGAATCGACACAGACATGAAGAAGGTAGGAGACGCATGCGTCCAGAGCCCCGCAGAGCGCAGGAGCCACAGGTGGGCCAGCGCAGGGCCGATCACCCACCAAGAGAGGAACACATGGAAGCCCCAGGGGAACACCCAGCAGCCGCAATGCTGGGGCCCGGGAGGTCGTAGGGACAAGCCTACGGGCTCTGCTGGAAACCGGGTGAGGACCCGGAGGCCACTGGGATCAGGGACGCCCCGCCCCCCAACAGGGCCACGACCAGGGATCAGCCGACAGGAGTTCCACGGCAGCGCCACAAGGCAGGAGGGACCCGCAGCCGGCCGACAGATGACACAAGCCACAACCCCCACACGCACACGCGCCTGGGAGCCACAGTAAAAGCCGCAGTGGATGTACGCCATCCACAGGCCGTGCCCAGCCAGCACCCAGACACCAAGATCTACCAGCCCCTGGGTCCAGATCCCGCCCCACGCAGAGCGCTGAGACCAGGGGCCCAGCCAATACCGGATAGCCCCCCTCCCAAATGAACCGACCAGGCAGCGGAACCCACAGAACAGGCAGGAGGCCCGGGTGCCAGAAACGGTCCCCACCTACCCACCTAACGGCACCAACCTATCTTTCAACCCTGGCACCCCCATAAGAGGTGCCCCATCAATCCAAGGAGGACATCGGCCTGAAACACCGGCCGCCCGACACACCAGCCCACCGAGGACCAGCCAGGCATGCACTAGGACAGAGCTGGGCCGCCTCCGGGTCCCCAGCCCCAGGCATAGAGAGCCACCATCGACCAGCCGGCAGGGGCATTCCTCACCGACAGTGAGTGACAGAGGGGAAAAAGATTCACCAGGCCAGAGGGCAGCCAAACACCCAACCTGACAAGTAGACATAGACATACAGAGAGAATCATACGTACCCTCCTTCTTACGCACACACATTCTCACCAACACAGGACACCCGAAAAAGGATGCAGTACACTAATTCATATGCCCCATACATACTCTATACTCCCAGGCCCAAGGACAGATGCCCCAATAGAGCAACCTGCCCCTGCACCCGGGAGACGAACCCCCTGCCTACCAGGACGGGGACAAGCAGACCGCCAAGGCCCTCACCCTGGCAAGAGTAGCCCACCATCCCAGGTCCCCGACTAGACAGCCTGATATACCACCCAGGCTCCAACCCCTGATGGTCCAATGAACAGGGGTGTGGGAAGATCCCGAGCCTCTCTCCCCCCCGCGCAATTGTGGTGTTACTTGTTGTTCTAATGTGTTCTTAAAACAGAGGGGTTGGACATGGGAATGCTGCCGGGCACCCCCATCTCCCACCCCGGGCCCTCAGTGTCTAGATGCAGTTAAGCAGTGGGCACCGGCATCACAGGCAAGGCCCCTTATAAGGGGCCCCGCCTCCAGCGCCGAGGCGCATCCACCGCCGGGTCCCTACTTGTGCGTGTCATGTAAATGTTGCAAGTGTAAGTGTCTAAGTTGTACAGTAGAATTGGAATCAAAGCCGCCGCCGGTTAGCGAAGACGGAAACTCCATTTCGCACCCCAGTGACGTGCCCACGTCCCAAGGCCCTTGTGAATGGTATGATGAAGGAGCAGATGGACAGAGGTGTCCGGCGATGGGGAGGTAATGACTGGGTGACACTATGCCATCCCCAGGGAGATGAATCTAATAGGCACCCATGTTCAGCTCGATCCACCTGGGGTGGGAGGCCCCAGCACATCAAGTTGGCCATCCCCCCGCCCATCCCAGGGGGAGACCTAAATCCAGCCCAATATTCAGACTACTAACAAAACACAGGACACTAGACTCCATGCTGAGTTGAGCACACCCTCCCCCTGCACACCCTCCCCCCATCCAAGCAAACCCCGTTAGGGAGAGCACATGTGCTAGACGGTAAAGGCCTTCCCACTAACAAGAGAGGCCCCCAGCACCGCCATCAGACCAAGGGCCCGCGCACTGAGGCAGGAATCCAGCACACTGCCAACTAGGAGACCCCGGACATGCCGCGCCGGGCCTGTGAGCAGACTGAAGCCCCAGGCGGCCGACCCCCAGGCCGACTTCCACCAGCCTTGCTATTGCCGCCCGAAGGCCGGGAGGCAACTGAACCCAGCACCCCCATCCAACAGCCCACACCCCACCACCCAACCAGCCCACTGCAGAGGCCGACCGACACTGGTCAATGGGCCCGACTCGAACACCTTGCAGAGTGCTTGCAGCAAGACCCAAGAGCCACGTCCCGTGCCAATATTGCTGACCGGGCCCAGAGACGCCGCCCACCCGCCGCGGCCACGCTTTGATAGGTCTTTACATATCTGGTACCAATATTTCTTGACAGGTGGGCAGAACCAATGAGCATGAATATAATTGTCTGGTAGATTGCTAGTAAATTGTTATCAGGTATTAGACGGCATAAAACCCATCTTGAACATCCGTTGGCCTGTATAATGTACTCTATGACGGATTTTATGTTGTATTAATCATAGATTAGGATTTTTAAGAAATTTAAAGGTTCTTTAAGAAATCTGAGACCAGAGGTTTTGGTCAAATAAGATGGACAAGTCCATCTCCCATTTTGAAATAGGAAGGGCTATTGATTAATCTATTCTATTTAATGTTTTGTATATTTTAGATAGTTTGGGAGTGTTAAGGTTAAGAAAGTCTAAAACTTTTCCTGGAATTTGTAATTCAACCGTATTGAGCCTAAATTTATTTTTTATAATTGATTTAATTTGTTGATATTCTAAGAATTTTTTCTTGTTAATTCCGTATTGTGTAACCAATGTATTAAATGGGATAAAAATATGTTCCATCAAATATGTGCTCCAGGTATTCAGTTCCTTTATAACTCCAGTTTGGAAAAAAAATTTGTAAGATGTGCAGGTTATTCCAGATGGGTGTACATCTGCAAGGGACTAGTAAGGTTTCTGTCATTTTAAAAAATTCCCACCAAGTTGTCAGAGAGGAGCTGATACTGATACTTTTAAAACATTCATTCTGTTTTATATTTTAGCTAATTAATGGTAGATCTGAAAGTTTTAGCTGTGTTTTAACCATCATGATATGTATTGGAGCCTGCTGGCTAAGAAATAATGACGAAAGTTTGGTAGGTCTAGACCTTCTTTATCTTTGGACTTCTGCAGTGTTTTTAAGCTAATAAGTTGGGGTTTATCTTTCCAAAGAAATTTAGAAACAGAAGATTCCAGAGACCTAAACCAATCAGGTGATGGTTTGCTTGTATCATTGAGAATAAATAATTGATTCTAGGCAAAACCATCATTTTTATTGTAGCTACTCTTTCAATAAGTGATATGGTAGGGATTTCCATCTAGCCAGATCAACTTCCAATTTTTTTAAAAGTGGAACATAGTTTAGCTTTAATAATTCTGCCATTCTTGGTGAGATATGGATACCTAAATGTGTAATATTTCCTGACCGGAGTTGCACAGCAAAGGGACTCTGGAAAGAACAATTAATTGGAAGGATTGTAGATTTTAACCAATTTTTGGAATAGCCTGAAACTCTTGAATAAGATTTTATCAACTCGGTTATCTGAGAGAGATAGATTTGTGAATGCTGTAGAAAAAGTAGTGCATCATCTGCATAAAGACTAATTTTATGTTCTATTTTATTGCATTGTAAACCTTTAATATTATTAGTTTGCCTGATTGCTGCTGCTAATGGTTAAATAAAATTAGCAAAGAGGGTGAGAGAAAGTGGACATCCCTGCCTGGTACCTCTCTGAAGGAAAAACCTCGATGATGCTTGATTATTAGTCTTAATACATTCTGTTGGGGAGCTGTATAATATCTTTAACCAGTTTATAAAATAATTTCTGAACCCGAATTTATGTAAGGTTGCAAATAAAAATATTCTAGTTAACTATCAAATGCTTTTTCTGCATCTAAAGATAATAGATTGGTTTGGATGTTTTTATAGTAGGAATAATCTATTAAATCAATTAATCTATATGAATTTGTGGAGGAGAGCCTCCCTTTTATAAAACCTGCTTGATCAGGATGGATTATAAGAGGTGTTATTTTCTCTATTCTTCTTGCAAGTGTTTTGCAGATTATTTTAAGATCAACATTGATTATAGAAATGGGACGATAACTGGAAGGAGACATAAGGTCTTTTCCTGGTTTAATAGAAGATTGATGTAGGCAGAGTTCATGTTTGGCGGTAGTCAGCCATTTTCCTTTGTTTCCTGTAACATTTTGTAAAATTTTGGTGCCAGAATATTCCAGAATTCTCTATAGAACTCTGCAGGAAATCCATCTGGGCCTGGAGCTTTATTATTGGGTATGCTTTGGAGGGCCTCCTGGAGTTCAGCCACTGTTAGCGGTGATTCCAGGGCCATTGCTTGACTGTCTGAAAGTTTAGGAAGATATAGTTGTTTTTTCATTCTTTATTTTTAACTGGTTAGCTAAGAAGCTACCTGATTTATTACTATGTTCAAAGTTTTTGGATTAAGAACTCCATCCATTTATTAATAATTTCATTTAATTCTAATTTGCTTTGCGTATTTTGCTTAAGATCTCTTTATCCAGGGAAGCTTCTAATGATTTGTTAGTCTCTTCTATTTCTTGAATATGTTTATTTTCTGTTCTCTTTTTATTTGATGATAATGAAATTATTTTACCTCTAATCACAGCTTCTCCCTGTTGTACTGAGCCTAAGCTCTATGTCCTCATTTAAACCAAAGTGGATGTTCCCCCTAATATTATAAATCTACTGGATCTGTAACTGTGTTTATTACTTCAAAATTAGTATTTTTTGTTTATATTGCTACTCCTCGTTGTCTAGAGTTAAGGCATGAAGAAAATATATTAGGATACTCTGGTGTTTTTAAATCAGAAGCAGTTGAGCTTGATTTATGAGTCTCCTGTAGTAACACGCCATCTGCCTTCAATCTTTTAAGATGGTTGAACATTTTTATCCTTTTATCTTTGGAGCCCGATCCATGAATATTCCATGTTAGAAATTTGACAGGATTCATAGAGCTAAGATAAACATGATACATTTACTATTGCCAAGGAAACTGATGAATGTAGGTGTAGTCTTGGTATGTCCATAGAGTTGCCTGATTGAAAATCCAGAAGAAGAGATAAAGAGAGAGAAATACCGTACTATTAGAGGTGCTTAAAGAATGAGAGTTGCTGGAGGTTCTTCCTGTTAAAGGGGAGTTTTTCCGTACATGTTATCTCAATCTGAGGAATTGCTGTGGTTGGAGTCTTCATGTTCAGGGCAAAATCTCACATCAACCACTCAACATAATCTGCTGGGATGTTTTTATAATTGTACTGAAATGACTTTTCCAGTAACGTGCCTTGAGATGTCGTGAATGGGGCCTATATAAATAAACTAAACTGAATTGGAACACATTTCCTCTAAATATACCTTTTATCATTTAAATATCCATCTTCGTTTCGTCAGACCACAGGACATGTCTCCAGAAATTACTTTTGTCCTCATATGTGGTCGCAAACTGTTGTCTGTTTTTTTTATATTGCTGTTTTGAAGTAATGGCTTCCCAGAGTAACCTCCCAGGTAATGGTGATACAGGACTAGTTTAACTTTGGACAGAGACATTGTCTACCAGTATCTGATAGCATCTTCACAAGGTCTTTAGCTGCTTTTCTGTGGTTGATACAAACATTTTACACCAAAAAACATTCCACTCTGGAACTCCTGAGTAGTACGATGGTCCTGCATGCCTACACTCTTAACCCGGATTAGTTGACTTTACTCGCGAATCGCGAGGAAACCCATTGCCTTATACCACTTTAGTCTTTACACAAGCTAAAACTAGATATGTTGAGAATAACTAACGTCAAATGTTACGTTTTTACACAAGCCAAAAATAAACAACAAGTTGTTCAGCTGAATTATAGACCTTGTAATGTCCGACAGTTATCAGCCAGTGAGAAGATTGATATCAGCAATGATGTTCAAACATAGGAATACGGCCTAAATATTTTAACAACGGACTATCACAGTGGTCTTATTCCCTTTAAGAGATGTCTCCACTCACTCAAGGTCACATTTGCAACACTGAACAAAGCAATAACAACCAACACAAATCTCACACTAAAAAAGGAGCAAATGCCCCAAATAGAACAAAAATAACCAAAACCATGGATACCCACAATGCACCTTGGCATGTCAAGCAGCAGCCCCTCCCCTCTCTTATAAAACTAAACCTACCAAGTTATCTATACTAAACCTTATTAGTAGAATTGATTTTTCAGCTGAATAGTACAATCAACTAATGTTATTTAGTAATGACAGCAGGTTTGAAAAAAAACACAGTATAAATTAACTGTACAAATAGTAATCACTCAGAAGTTTGACTAGAAACAAAATCTGGGTTTACAGTGTATGTTTATATATTTGTGTATTATTTTATTTTAAACCTCTGCTTTCCCTGTATTTCTCTCAGAGGTTGATGAGTGCCAGATCAACCCGAACATATGTGGGCAGGGGATTTGTTATAACACATTTGAGAACTACATCTGCCACTGTGACGACGGATACCATCTGGATGACAGCCAAACCACTTGTGTAGGTAAGGAATTGAATGATAGAGGTCATCTGAAACGTGTCCAGAAAGGTATGTTTAACAGTAGCACATAGTAATCCTAACTATGGAGTAAAACCAGGAGGAGTTTAGTGTGATTCATTGTTAGACAGTATTCTTTACATACAGTGGGGAAAAGAAGTATTTGATTACACACTTTTTGAAGTTTTCCCACTTACAACACATATAGAGGTCTGTAATTTGTATCAAAGGTACTCTTCGATTGTGAGGGACAGAATCTAAGACAAAAATGCAGAAAATCACAGTGGATCATTTTTAAATTATTGATTTCCATTTTATTGCATGCCATAAGTATTTAATTGCACATAAAAGATATCTCTTCAAAGGGCATCAAAGATCATGAGGACAGTGAGGGATGAGCCCAGAACTACACTAAGGACCTGGTCATTGAACTGAATAGAGCTGGGACCAAAGTATAAAAAGAAAACCATCAGTGACACACTCCGCTGTTATGGATTAAAATCCTGCCGTGCATGATAGGTCCCCCTGCTAAACCCAGAGCATGTCAAGGCCCGTCTGAAGTTGGTCAATGACCATCTGGACGATCCAGAGGAGTAATGGGAGAAAGTCATGTAGTCTGATGAAACTGCTGATTGGAATGGGCAGTTACTGGAACTACCGAAAAATGGAGTAACAAAGATCTGAAACACGGTCGAGATTGGTCACTGTTCTGGAAGCGATTGGACGGCTGAAGGAACAGCTGGATGCGTTGATTCGTACTGATGGGACTCAGAACCAAATGCTGGGGGAGCTGGGACGCAGAACAGACACTGTAAGAGGCGATCTGGCTGGCGCTATGGGACTCATCCGCAATTTGTCATCGGCCTTTGAGAAACTGTCAGTGCGGATTGGGGAAACTGGAAATTAATTGGATATGGAACTATTAATCTGGGAATTAATTTGGATTTGGAACTTTAATTTGAACTACAATTTGGCTGAATTAGACTATAAAAGAAACCACTGACAGACTGAAGGGACAGAAAGCGACTGTGGCTCAGTGGTAGAGTAGTTGGCTTGCAATCGGAGGGTCGTAGGTTGGATTCCAGCTTCCTCCAGTCACATGTTGATGTTCCCCTGGGCAAGGCACTTAACCCCCAAATTTTACATTGTCCTACCGAGCCATGTTGGGTGTCGGTGTATGAATGCGAGTGTGAATGGGTGAATGTGGCTTCAATGTAGAGCGCTTTGAGTGGTCAGTAAGACTAGAAAAGCGCTATATAAGTTCAGTCCATTTACCATTTACAGAAAGGAATATTTGATCTCTCCCTGCTACCCAAATAATTTATATTTTGGCTGCCATGAAGACCTTCAACCTGGTTCTAATCAAATGTCCCTGAGAAGAATGTCAACAGAGTCTCCTCTCCCCCGTACACCTGCATCTAATGACGCACACACTGACATGGTTATACACACTCACAGTCACACACACCGTCTCGCTGTATCCTCAATTTCTCTCCTGCAACAGGAAGCTGGATAACAGCGCGCCTCGATGGCAGCGCGTTAACCTGTGGACTGGAGCTCATACCTGCCCATCCTTCCTGATGTGTCATTGTTAATGTCTGAATATGTGCTTAAATGTTTGTTGGTGTGGTTTTTTCTATTACCTGCATTTTGAGTGCTGTACGGACCTACAACACAGTTGAGCGTTTTTTCCCCTCACAGTGGAACCCTCCCCTACCCAGGTGTGTATTTCTCTATGTTTCATAAACGGGAGCGCCACTCGGTGGCTGCATGCCCAACAGTGACCTGGATCTGTTTGTTGTTGTTGTTTGTAATGGTCTTGGACAGGTTGTACTGTATCTGTAAATTCCTTGTATGGGTCATACTTGTATGTGTCATACTTGGCCATTAAAGCTGATTCTGATTCTGACAAAAAGTGGAGCTTTTTGGTCAAAATTCCACTCGCCGTGTTTGAAAAAATAAAAAGGATGAACACCATCCCGACTATAAAGCATGGAGGTGGAAGCATACTTCTTTGAGGATGCTTTTCTGCAAAGGGGATGGGACAACTGCACCGTATTGAGGGGAGGATGGATGGGGCCATGTATGGTAGATCTTGGCCAACAATCTCCTTTCCTCAGTAAGACCATTGAAGATGGGTCGTGGTTGGGTCGTCCAGCATGACAACGACCCAAAACACACAGCCAGGGCAACTAAAGAGTGGCTCCATAGGAAGCATCTCAAGGTCCAGGAGTGGCCTTGCCAGTCTCCAGACCTGAATCCAACAGAAAATCTTTGGAGAGAGTTGAAAGTCTGTGTTGCTCAGCAACAGCACCAAAACCTGAACTCTCTCAACATCTGTATGGAAGAGTGGGTCAAAATCCCTGCTACAATATGTGCAAACCTGGTGAATAACTACAGAGAACATCTGATCTCTGTAATTGTGGACAAAGGTTTCTGTACCAAATATTGTGTTCTGTTTGTCTGGTGTATCAAATACTTATGCATTAAAATGGAAATGAATTATTTAAAACTCATCCACTGTGATTTTCTGCATATACAGTGCATGCCAAAAGTTTGGACAGACCTTCTCATTCAGTGGGTTTTCTTTACTTCCATGACTATTTACATTGTAGATTCTCAGTGAAGGCATCAAAACTATGAATGAACACATGGAATTATGTAGTACTTTAACAAAAAAGTGTGAAATAACCCGGCCTCCAAAGTCACCTGACCTGAACCCAATCGAGATGATTTGGGGTGAGCTGAATTGCAGAGTTAAGGCAGAAGGGCCAACAAGTACCAAGCATCTCTGATATATATATATCAATCAATCAACATTTTCTATGAGATACTATACTACCAAATACTCCCACAAATGTGGGCCATTCATTGCAAACTAGATTTGTTAATTCGCTCACACAAAAGTGATTTTCCTAACAAATTAATTAAAGCTCATGTTGCAAATATGAGTACACCCCAATTATAGTCCTAGGAGAAAAGCCACACTTAAGACTACAAAATTGTAAATAAAAGGCATTCAACCACAGGTGAATCTAATTACTCATTTAAGAGGTGTCCAGCAGACAAGTGACTATAAAAGGGCATTAATTAACAAAGAAAAGCCCTTCCTATTTCATGCTGTCATTAATGGCTCCCCATGGAAGAGAAATCTGAGAAAGGAAATAATTTCTTTACACAAAAAAGGTGAGGGCTACAAGATCAGCAAAGCTTTACACATATCAGTCAAAATACTTTAGAAAAGTGATCCAAAAATTTAAGAAAGATGGAAGTGCAACCATCCGACACAGACGTCCAGGCCGTCCACGGAGGATAACATCTTGACATGAGCATCTTCTGATGAGAAGGGTTGAAGAAAATCGCCATACAAGTTCACTGCAGTTAGCTAAATCAGTAGAAATCCAAACTGGAGTGACCATTTCCTGTGACACCATATGGCGCACACTGCTGAGCAATGGCATGCATGGGTATCGTCCACGAAGGAAGCCTCTCCTAAAGCCCATGCACAAAAATGCACACCTAGTATTTGCAAGGGCCTTGCTGAAAAAGATGAAGACTACTGGAACTCTATACTCTGAAGAGCTACTGATTGAATTTGTATTTTTTAAAGGGGGTGTACTCATTTATGCTGAGCACTGTATATATACCTATATATACACTGCACTGCGTCTGGTAGATTATTACATGGCGAAAAATTTACCAGTAGGTGTAGTAGTCAGGGAAACCAACTGACCCAATGGTCATGACATGCATGCAGCTATGTATGTATATTTCAATAATTGGTTGAAAGAGGATTGTCCAAAATATTAGAAGTGTGCAATCCTATCAGTGAGGAACTTCATTATGTGTAGAAACAAGTATCATTTAGGTGGCTCGTATTTAAGGATGAATCCCACTCATGATGCACATGCAATTCTCTATGATAATCTGAGCTAGATGAGTCATGATAGCTATTGTTCAAAAGAACAGCAGGCTGAAAATAAAATATTTATTGGAGAAGGGATAATGTATTAATAAATACTGAAAACAATAGACTGTTCAATTAAAATTATGTCCAATGCCTTGTAAAAAAATAAAGACTCCCATTCAAATGGATCGTACAATAGCCAGAATGTCAAATGTTCAGCCAATGATCAGGTCCAGGAAGAACAATGACAGTCTGACATCAACCGGGGAGTACTATGACAATTAGAAGACACTTGTGTGAGGCTAATCTATGAGCAGGAAGCCCCCAGAAAGTTCCACTGTAAAAAAGAAGAGGTGCTGAAGATGATGCATAAAGAGAAATGTTGAAAAACTGATAGAAGTAATATTGTTCTTTTCAGGTCTAAGGGCCACAGACCGTTTGTCAGGCCCGAACACCTAATTAAAAAAGGAAGTTGTTTTTTCAATGTGGATGTTATTTATAGCATGCATTACATTCATTTACTCATCTCAGATAAGTTTGGAGCCAGTTGAAATCCTTCGGGAGATGTTTAGATTAATTTTCAATAAGAGTATATCCTTATAATGGGAATTGCTGGGGCGCGCAGAGTGCTGTTTCTAAATAAGGCATTATTTGCCACAAAACTTCTTTTTTCCACTAGACTTCCATTGATATGCTTGGACACAACACTCTGTGAACAACGGGCCTCGTTGGCTATGAAATTTTGTGGCTTACACATTATATGGAAGCTATCAATAATGGTCTTCTTGCCAGTTGTCAGTAGTGCACTCTTCCCCATATTTAATATAACTGAGACAATTGAACCAAAGTGAAGCAATTTCATGACACCTGGGAAAAATTGGGCTGACTTCTTCATGCTTATCAAGTTTTTGAATTCCTGTTTTTCCTGGATTCCTGGATTTTATTAACTAGAAGCCCAAGTTATGTGAAATTGTTTGAGTTGTGGGAATTATAGAAATAAATAAACCCTTCCATGATACCATGATCATCTATTTTTTTGGAAAGGGGTGTATATATATATATATAAACTGCTCACAAAAATTAAAGGAACACTTTTTTTTTTGGCCTGGCATGAAATCAATTTAACCTGTCTAATAATTTTCTGGTTGGTTAAGCAGCTGAGGGCATCGTTAATCACTTAATCACACACATCGTTAATCACACAGCTGTATTGGTGTTCATGGGCTTAACAGGTGCACTACAGTGGCAACAATTAGAAAACCCTCAAAACAGGACTGGTTTTACACGTGGAGGTCATTTCAAGTTTCTCCCTCTTGATCTGTTTTGGCTGGTTTTGCCTTTAGTAATTATCTCTACTAGCAGTATGAGGCGATTCCTTAACCCTACAGAAGTTGCAATGGTTGTCCAACTTCTCCAGGATGGCACATCCACACGTGCCACAGCAAGAAGGTTTAATGTGTCTCCCAGCATAATCTCCAGAAGATGGAGATTTCAGGAGACTGGTGGTTATTCTCTGAGAGCTTGACAGGGCCGTAGAAGGTCCTCAACCCATCAGCAGGACTGATACCTGCTCCTTTGTGCAAGGCGGAACAGGCTGAGCACTGCTCCTGCCCTACAGAATGACCTCCAGAGGGCCACTGGTGTGAATGTCTCTACCCAAACAATCAGGAACAGACTTCATGAAGATGGCCTGAGGGCCCGACGTCCTGTAGTGGGCCCTGTGCTCACTGCCCAGCACCGTGGAGCTCGACTGGCATTTGCCCAAGAACAGCAGAATTGGCAAGTCCGCCACTGGCGCCCTGTACTTTTTACAGACGAGAGCAGGTTCACCCTGAGCACCTGTGATAGCTGTGAAAGAGTCTGGAGAAGACAAGGAGAACGTTATGCTCCCTGCAATGTCATTCAACATGACAGGTCCATGCCCTGACGTAGTTAAGCATGCATGTATGTATAAGAGAAGGGAATTCTTTAAAAAAAAAAATATATATATATATATATATATATATATATATATATGTATAAAACATTTTTTTAAGAATTCCCTTCTCGCCCACCGTGGGCGGTTTTTCCAATTCCAAGCTAGGGTCCTCCACCAGAGGCCTGGGAGCTTGAGGGTCCTGTGCATTATCTTTACCGTTCAAAGTAATGGACTTTTCTGGACTGAGATGTCTAATGTTCTCCAGTTTGGGGGTCACTGCCCCAAGTGCTCCGATCACCATGGGTACAACTGTCACCTTCATCTTCCAAGCCTTCTTTAGCTCCTGTCTGAGCCATTGGTATTTCTCAAGTTTTTCATGTTCCTTCTTCTTGATGTTAACATCATCTGGTAGTTCCTAGGATTTCTATGGGTAAAATGGGAGCAGATCTTTTAGTTATCAGGCTCCTCTCCTGTGGAACTAGCTCCCAGTTTTGTCCGTGAGGCAGATATTCTGTCTGTTTTCAAGAAATTGTTTGTATAATTGTATTGAACTGACTTTTGTTGTAAAGTGCCTTGGCATGACATTTGTTGTGAATTGAAATAAAAGTGAATTGAATTGAAACCTTCCTTTTTTGATAAAGCTTATAGTTAGTGGCTTAGGTTATCCTGAGATATTTTTGTAGTAATGCTGCTATAGGCTTAGACTGTTGGAGGACAGACTGACCACTTTTCTTCTCTCTTCTACTTTTTTCTTCTACCACTGTCCATATACGTATACTTTTTTCTGCTGTTATTGTGATTGTTCACCCATTTTTCTCTCAGTATTTTTTCTCCCCATAGACGCTCTACATAGTCTGGTACCCTGCTCAACTACAATGCCCCCTGCTGGTTGGGAAACATTGGTCCAGATGATGCTCAAAGTCACCGAGCATCCTCCATGCTGTCTCCTCTCTGTCTTCTCAGACCCCCAGACAGTCGTGGCAGATGACTGGCTTGTACTGAGCCAGGTTCTGCCCGAGGTTTCTTCCTGTTAAAGGGGAGCTTTTCTTCTCCACTGTCGCTACATGCTTGCTCGGTATGAGGGATTGCTGAGGAATTTGCTTTGGTTGGAGTCTGCATGATCCAGGCACAACCTCACGTTGATGACGCATCGCAATCTACTGGGATTCCTTACATAGAACACTTTTAACTGATTGGAATGTTTGTGTAATTGTATTGAAACAACTTTTGTTGTAAAGTGCCTTGAAATGACATTTGTTGTGAATTGGCGCTATATAAATCAAAGTGAATTGAATTGAATTTGGTATTGCCACATCCACTACAACAGCTTTCCTCTGCTCTTTATCAACCTCCACAATGTCTGGTTGGTTCACCATTACCATCCTGTCTGTTTGGATCTGGAAGTCCCACATGGTCTTTGCTCGGTCATTCAATTCAATTCAATTCAATTCAGTTTATTTATATAGCGCCATTTCACAACAGATGTCATCTCAAGGCACTTTACAAAAGAGTTATTACAATACAATGTTTAGTGTAGAAATTACAGAACCACAGAAGATTGCGTCGTGGAATTCTCAGCAATCCCTCATACTGAGCAAGCATGCAGCGACAGTGGGAAGGAAAAACTCCCTTTTAACAGGAAGAAACCTCCGGCAGAACCAGGCTCAGCACAAGCAGTTATCTGCCGCGACCGTCTGTGGCTTGGAGAATACATAACAGAGACACAGAAAGAGCAATAGAACTGATGCAGAAGTTTGTTGCAGGACGTGGAGAATTTTCCGTCACTGCAATGCCATCTTAGTCAGGGTCGTCAAGCAGGGCTAATCCGGAGCACCTACTATAATAGAAAACAGGTTAGTGCTTGAATTGACAGCACATCATGCAATTGGGGAGAAGTAGGAGAGAAAGTAGGAACAGACCCTAATAATGTCCTCCAACAGCCTAGCCTAAAGCAGCATAGCTACTAACATTAACCTGTCTCCTAGCTACTAGGAGACCTGGCTACCAACACTCTGTCTGAGTCCTCCTGACCCGTGGACGGTGTAGGGCCGGTAACGGCCCCCGTCATGCCGGGGTCTTCTCGGAGTCGGGTTGTTTGAGAATGCAGCCCAAAGTGGGTGGTATACTCCATCTAAGGCTAAATACCGGCACGAGACCGATAGTCGACAACTATCTTAAGGAAAAATAGACAGAACTGAGAGGACAGAGTTGAAGAGGGCGAGAAACGTTTAAGAGATAAACGGGTGGGGTCCGCACAGTCTGCCCGGGGGATTCAACCCGGCAGGTAATGGGCGGCCGCACTGTGCGGGAGGATCCCCTTGAGGGACCTCTCTCCGGCGCTGGCTGGCCCCTGTGGGGCGCATTTCTTCCGCGGCGGTAAGCCGCGACCGGCTCCGGATCTTTACCTGGCTTACATTAATCTATCTCTACCTAGCTACTCTACCTCTTCCTATCTCTTCCTAACTTTTGACACTCTGCCTGACTACTAACATTAACCTGTCTCTTCCTATCTACCTGTCTGACCTGACTCTAACTACCTATAAACATATCTCTAACTGTAAGCTTTGTCAAAGAGGAAAGTTTTTAGCCTAGTTTTAAAGATAGACAAATTGTCTGCTTCACGAACCAACCCTGGGAGCCGGTTCCATAGGAGGGGAGCCTGATAGCTGAAAGATCTGCCACCCATTCTACTTTTAGAAATCCTAGGAACTACCAGTAAACCTGCAGTCTGAGAGCGAAGGTCTCTGTTAGGAACATATGGAACAATCAGGTCTCTTATGTATGATGGAGCTAGATTATTAAGGGCTTTATATGTCAGAAGGAGGATCTTGAATTCTATTCTAGATTTTACTGGGAGCCAGTGAAGAGAAGCTAAAACAGGGGAAATGTGATCTCTTCTTTTAATATTCATCAGAATCCTAGCAGCAGCATTTTGAACTAACTGAAGACTTTTAATTGTATTCTGTGGACTACCTGATAATAGACAGTTACAGTAATCCAGCCTTGAAGTAACAAAGGCATGGACTAGTTTTTCGGCATCATTCCTGGACAGGATGGTTCTAATTTTTGTAATATTCCTAAGGTGAAAAAAGGAAATCCTACAGACTTCTTTAATGTGAGTTCTAAATGACATATCTTGGTCAAAAATGACACCGAGGTTTTTTGCTTTATTACTGGAGGTTAATTTAATGCCGTCCAGGTGAAGGGGCTGACTAAGTAGTTTCTTTTTCAGAGCTTCTGGTCCAAAGACGACAACTTCTGTTTTATCAGAATTTAGAAGCAAGAAGTTTAGAGTCATCCAAGTTTTTATGACTTCCAGACATGCCTGTAGTCTACCTAACTGATTGGATTCATCAGGATTTATGGATAGATATAGCTGTGTATCATCTGCGTAACTATGGAATTTTATCCCATGCTGCCTAATTATTTTACCAATAGGATGGTCATTCTCCACCACCTTTGAAGGTGTTTCCCACCTTGGGGTTTCGAGCCCATACTCCGTACAGATGTTTCTGTATACTATGCCAGCTACTTAGTTATGACATTCCATGTATGCTTTCCCTGCCAGAATTTTATACCCTGCTGTTATGTGCTTGATTGTCTCAGATTACACATTGGGTCTTGTCTACTGTGGTAGACCTGGGCCTGTATCGCTCTCGTGCTCAGGGCCTGCTCCTGTGCTGCCAGGATGAGTGCCTCTGTAGGCCAGCCCTCTCTAGCCATCAGTGAATTTCTTGAGATCAGCCACTTCAGTTAAGTTCTGGTGGTACATCCCATGTAGGGGCTTGTCTTCCCATGATGGTTCCTCCTCTAGCACCTCCTCATCTTGCTATTGTCTCAGGCATTCACTAAGAACGTCATCCATTGAAGCCTTGTCCTTGATGTACTTATGGAGCTTCAATGTTTCATCTTGGATTGTGGCTCTGACAGTCATCAGTTCGCGGCTCTTTACTTACTGCTTGTGTACAGCAAGTCTCAGGATGCTTGATTTGGGATGGAACCCGCAATGCATGGTGAGGACCTTTCGTGTCTTAACATCTGTGGTCTATATCTCATCCTTTGGTCATCTTATTATTCCCGCAGGGTATCTAATCACTGGCAGGGCGTAACTGTTTATTGCCTTGGACTTGTTCTTTCCATTGAGCTGGCTTCTTAGGACTTGCCTCACTTGTTGGAGGTATTTGGCTGTTGCTGCTTCCCTTGTTGCCTGTTCAAGGTTGTAATTTGCCTGTAGTATTCCCAGGTACTTGTAACTCTCCTCAATGCTATTGTTCCCTCTGGGAGTGAGACCCATTCAGTGTCCACTACCTTGCCTTGCTTTGTGATCATCCTACTATATTTGTCAAGTCTGAATGACATCCCAATGTCATTGCTGTAGATCCCGGTGGTGGGGATCAGGGAATCTATGTCCCGTTCTCTCTTAGCATACAGCTTGATGTCATCCATTTAGAGGAGGTGGCTGATCATAGCCCCATTCTTGAGAATCTAACAGTCATGTTGATGTTGTACAGCTTCAAGCATTCACTGATCCATGTGTTTGATATCAATTCGTAGGTTTTCTTGAAATCAATCCAGGCAATGCACAGGTTGGTCTTTCTGGATTTACAGTATTGGGCAATTGTTCTGTCAACCAGGAGCCGGTGTTTAGCACCTCTTGTTTCTCTACCAATGGCCTTCTGTGCTTTGCTCATGTATTGATCCAATTGCATGCTTACCTTAGCCGCGATGATGCCTGACATGAGCTTTCATATTATGGTGAGACAGGTTATTAGGCGGTAGTTGGATGGTACTGAACCTTTGGTGGGATCCTTCTGGATCAGGATATTTTGCCCTTCGGTTAGCCATTCTGGATGAGTTCCATCTCTTAGGAGCTGGTTCAGTTGTGCTGCCAGGTGCTCATTGGGTCCTGTGATTTTCTTTAGCCAGTATGCATGGATCATGTCAGGGCCTGGTGCTGTCCAGTTTTTCATACCTGAGAATCTTTCTTGGATGTCTAACACTGTGATGAGAACTGGATTCTCCTCAGGGAGTTTGTTGTGCTCCTCTCTCAGAGAGGCCAGCCATTGATCACCTCTGTTATGTGCTGCCTCCTTTTCCCATATGCTCTTCCAGTATCTTTCAGTTCCAGCCTTGGTGGGTCTGCTCTGCTGGTATTACCCTGCAACTGAGCGTACACCTTTGCTGGTTGGTTTACAAACAGCCTGTTTATTCGTCTGGCTTCATTGTCTTCCGTGTACATCTTTAGGCAGCTGGCCAAGGCTTGGAGTCTTTGTTTGGTAGTTTTGAGTGCTTCAGGTATGGACATCTGGGTGTACCTCGTTGGTATTGGTTTTTTCATTGTGCCTCTCTGGGCCTCCGTCAATTGGCTTACTTCTCTCCGAGCTACTTTGATGTTAGCTTCCAGCCGTCTTTTCCAAGATGGGTATTGTTTCTCATGGTTGCTCTTATAGCCAAGCATCTCTAGGATCACTGCTGCTGAAGTGTATATCAGCTCATTGGTTTCAGGGATTGCTCTCAATGCTACACTCACTGTTTCCAGGAGACTTTCCAAGGGTACTTCACTTAGCCATTGTAATCGGCATCGGGGGGTCTTGTGCTCATTCTTGCCATGACTTTATCTTTCGGGTCAGTCACTTCCTTGTTCAGTGCTAATGTTTCACTCATTGGGGGTTCGTTCCCCATCACAGTATGGAGATTTGGTATTACCTCCCCTCTGACCTGTCGCCCTGACTCCTTGCTGTAGTATTTGTGTTGTATCTCGTAAATCTCAAGTTGTGACAGAAGTTGCCCTTTGAACACGTCGGAACACTAAGCTACTAGGCACTTTGCCGTCAACTGTGACAGTGGGTATCGAAGTAGCCACATTCTTTTTGTGTAACCTCTCTGATTAGGATAACTTGAGTAGTAGCATCTCGTCCATTTCTGCCTAGTTGTTGTTCCACTAGCCCATTTTTCATCAAGGTGCCCTGGTTTTATATATATATATATCAGAGGTTACGCTAGACATGTTTTTTGTCCGTCATTTTGACCTGCAGGCTAAAAAACATCCGGTCAAAGTCTAGTTTTATCCGTCAAATTTTGATGTGATTGACCAGAGGTGGAAGGGTTGCCTATCTCTGGCAGTGGTCTGTCAAGTTAATACCATTTCAATCATATCTGGGGGATAGTAAAACTATAAGCTGCCCGGCCGCAATGCTTCTGAGAGTGGGGGAAATAGACCAGCGGTGCCCGGTCGCGCTGGTTCTGAGAGCGGGGGGAAAAGACCAGCGGGGCCCAGCCCACAATGCTTCTGAGAGCGGGTGAAATAGACCAGAGGTGCTGTTCCTGAGAGCTTTCACTATCCAAGATTACAGCAGCCAATAAGATTAGTTACCTACACTCAGCTATACATTACATTGTAGCCATGTGACTTTGATTCTTTCCAGACCTTAACACTAGAAGACCCAGGATTTTTTGCTCTACCTATAAAGCCCACAGGTAAGCCGAAAGGCTGGATGGCCCCCTGTGAACCCTCCTTTTGTTATGTAAACGGGGCAATCACTGGGACACCACAGGAGGGGGGATATGCAGAGCCACTTCACTCAAAACACCTTGACATAAAATGGGGGAGGGGGACAATCAGGTAGGAGCAGGATTGCTAACTGACTGTCTGAGCAGAACATATGAGCTGAATCAAAATGTAATATATGTAGAAGGATGTAGACGTTATCAGAACCCTACAACACTGGGCTTCCAACATCCCCACCAGACACATAAGAAAAGTAATAGAACAGAACCACATCAAATAAAGCACTCAAAATCTGTGGTAGCCCCACTAGTCATTTACAGAATTGCTCATCAAGTTGATATCTGTACAAGATTTATTTTATGTAACATTTTTTTCAAACTGAGATACACCCGAAACACATTTGATTTGTTATATTTAAGAATTTGTACATTGTTTTTGTCTGTTTTGCTCTTTCCCTCTATTTTCTCTTTTCCTGTCTCTCCCTGTCTCAACTCATAAAAACCAGACTGACTGTTGCTGTTTGCCCACACTGTGATGTTATGTTATGTCAAAGATATGATATTATATGTCTGATTTCAAAATATCAGTTATGTATTTGAGCAGTGCCAGGTTCTGCTCAACTCCTCAGGTCACCTTTACGCAGAGGACAAAAGACATTCACACCTCAATTCTCACACATGCTCAGAGGACGCACCCAAGCGGCATTGCCATGGGACCGTGATGAATTCACCACTCAGGTATTTTCAACCACTGGTGCCACGCTAACGGTGTATGCGCCCAAATGGAAGAAGACAGTATACATTCTCAGCAGCATGCACCGCGTCATTCAGACTGAGAATACCACCAAACGGAAGCCAAACACTGTCACCCTTTACAACACCACAAAGTGCGGCGTTGATGTGATGGACCAGATGGTGCGGGAGTACACTGTCCGCAGAGGAACACGGCGCTGGCCAGTCGCTGTGTTCTATAACATGATTGATATGGCAGCACTGAATGCACATGTGCTCTATCAAGCATGCACCGGGAGGCAGGAGAGACGGGTGGACTTCCTGGTGGAGCTTGCAAGAGAGTTGGCTCATTCTCATGTGGGTGCAAAGCAGGCACAAAGGGAACAATTGCTTCGGCTACAACCTTCAACACCTAGCCCTGGGAAAAGAGCAATGTGTCAGGTTAAAAATCAGTGTAAAAGCAATCATGCCACTCTGCGATGTATAGGCTGTTACAAATACACATGTGGCAAATGCAGAAAGGAGACGGCTTGGCAGTGCATGGATTGTGAGTGATTATTGAAATGTACTCACCTCACTCATTGTTACATACTGTTTAGTTTTCTCTGTGTGCTTGAAAACTCAAATTTCCCTGAGGGAGTCACCCCAAAGGGATCAATAAAGTTTTAAGCCTAAGTTCTAAGTCTCACTCACTTCCACTCTCTAACACTGTATCCTGATAATACTTTTTTATTATTATTATTATTAGTAAATATCATGAAGGCCCAGTTGGGATAACCCCAGATTTTGAGTGCTTTATTTGATGTGGTTCTATTCTATTACTTTTCTTATGTGTCTGGTGGGGATGTTGGAAGCCCAGTGTTGTAGGGTTCTGATAACGTCTACATCCTTCTACATATATTACATTTTGATTCAGCTCATATATTCTGCTCAGACAGTCAGTTAGCAATCCTGCTCCTACCTGATTCTCCCCCTCCCCCATTTTATGTCAAGGTGTTTTGAGTGAAGTGGCTCAGCATATCCCCCCCCCTGTGGTGTCCCAGTGATTGCCCCGTTTACATAACAAAAGGAAGGTTCACAGGGGGCCATCCAGCCTTTCGGCTTACCTGTGGGCTTTATAGGTAGAAAAGCCAAATGGCTGCTCTCTGGTAGTTCTAGTGTTAAATGAATGCATTGAACAAATCAACGATTGGATTACTACAACTTTCTCCAGCTAAACAAAATGGAAATAATTATTTTTCGACCTAAGGAGGAATGATCAAGAGTCAGCACACAGCTTCAGCTAATACAACTATAAAACTACTGATCATGCCCGTAATCTAGGTGTAATAATGGACTCAGACTTGAACCTCCTGTGTCACAAAAAGGCAATAACAAAGTCAGCCTTCTATCACCTAAAAAAACTATTCTAGGATTAAAGAAAGGACAGAAGGACCTTGAAAAAAAATTATCCATGCGTTCATCTTTAGTCGGATTGATTACTGCAACAGCGTCCTCACAGGTCTACCTAAAAAGTCAATCAGACAACTGCAGCTGATCCAGAACGCTGCTCCCCGTGTCCTCATTAGAACCAGGAAAGTAGAGCACAACACCCCAGTTCTTAAGTCCTTACACTGGCTTCCTCTAGCTCAGAGAAAAAAATTAAACTATCCCTACTAGTTTATAAATCACTGAAAAGTTTTGCACCATAGTATGTTGGAGATCTGTTGTCACTATACCAACCCAGCAGGCCACTCAGGTCCTCCAACTCTAGCTTACTAAACATTCCTAGAATTAGAACCAAACAGTGAGAGGCAACTTCCAGCTTCTATGCTCCACAAATCTGGAACAAACTTCCAGAAGAATGCAAAAATGCTGAATCGTTAGGGTCTTTAAGTTCAAAGATTAAAACTGATCTGCCCTTGAGCCCTAAATTGCGTTTTTTTAATCACTCTTCGATTCTCATGGTTTGAATTTTATTCCTTTTTTTACTGAATCTTATTTTATCCATTTTTAATCTATATTCTTTTGCATAACTTTGTTCTTTATACCTTCTCTTTTTATTTATGGATTCTTGTGTTTTTTTTTGTTTTTAAATTTCATACTCTCACATAAATTGAATTTAATTTCATGCTTCAGTTACTAAATGCATTTCTTTTGGTGATGATCTGTTTGGATTTTTATATCTTTGTCGTGTATTTGGTTTCTTTGCCACTGAATCATGTAAAGCACGTTGAATTGCCTTGTGTTGAAAGTGTGTAAATAAGTTGGCCTTGCCTCATCTAAAAGTCCTCCCAAATCTTTGTAAGGAAGTACTGCTTGTATTGAGGATTCAAACTAGATAGTTCTATATCTTTGCATCTAGCTTGGAAGGATGGGTTACACTAATGAATTAGGGGTTTTATCGGAACTCTGGAAAAAAATCTTTAAAATTAGGATGTGAGATTCCCTCTTTCTCTTCTGGAATTTGTATATTTTTAAATCTATCCCTGGGTTTTTTACCCTGCCAAATAAATCTGGAATACAATTCAATTCAGTTCAGAACATTGTAAAAAAAAAATCTAGTTTCTACAGTAAAATTTTTGTTAAGAGGGAGCAATAGTTTATCTCTTCCAATGTTGGGATCCTTTTTGGCAAATTTATTCCTACTTTTTAGGATGGTCATTAATTTGTTGAATGAATTGGGGGGATTACTTAAGTAAACCAAGACATCATAGGCGTATAGTGCCACTTTATGGTCTTCTCCATGAATACAGATGCCTTTAATATTATGAGTGTGTCGTTTCCACAAGGCAAGGGGCTCTGTATAGATTGCAAATAACTGGGGCGACACTGGGCATCCCTGTCTCAAGCCCTGTTCCAGTGTAATGGTGTTAGAAATGTTTCCATTTATTTGTATCCAGGGTGATGGTTTGTTATATAATGTACGAATCCCTCTAATAAAAATGTCTATGTCAAATTGTTCTTAAACTTTATAAAGGAAAGGCCAGCTTAAAGACTGACTTTTTTGCGTCTGTACTTAATTAAATGTTATTCTTTTGGATATGCTGTAATTTGCGTAGTGATTTTCTAATGTTGTGTTGAGTCTGTCTTTGCAAAAATAAATCATATCTGATCGTTGTGTATAAGGTGAGGAAGAACATTGTCCAGTTTTCTTGCAATGATGGTTTTGTAAAGTTTGTAGTCACCATTCAACACGAGATGGGTCTGTAAGAACTACTCTGTTGTAACTTTTTTTGATGTAGAGTTATGTTTGATGGGTGTTGTGAAGGTTGACAAAGCAGAATCATGTATCTTGAGAGTGGATAAAAAGGTTGATAATGACGTTGAAGCCGGAGAATCTTGTGTTGCTTGAGTGGAATCTGATGAAGTGGTAGCTGGTAGCATAGGGAAATTTTGTGACAAGGAGACCGGTAGCTATGAACTTGGTGGCGTGGAAGGTGACTGGACTGGAGCTTGGTGTCTAAAGGCGCCAGAGCTGGACTTGTGGCTTGGGAAGCAATGGAGCTGGACCTTGTGGCTTGGGAAGTGGCAGAGCTGAACTTTGTGTCTTGGGAAGCGGCAGAGCTGAACCTTTTGGCTTTTAAAGCAGCAGAGCTGAGGCTTGAGGTGAGGCATAGGCAGGTTGAACTGAATCTTATGACTTCATGACCACTGGACTGGATCAGGAGTTAAGACCCTTCATAGCTGAACCTCATTGTGAGGCATAGGCCGACTAAGATGAAGTGTTTGGTGGAGCAAAAGCAGACTGACCTGAAGTTTTTGTTACAGCAAAGGCCGACTGAGCTGAGGCTTATGCTGGAGCGACGGCTGGAGGAGCTGAAGCTTGTGCTGAGACTTGCTGGTCTGAAGTGTAAATTAGCCAAGACAGGGGTGATGTGCTGCCACCAGTCTGGGACCGTCAGAAACCTAGCGGCGGCGTTTTGTACCAGTTGGAGCCGCACCACTGAAGAGGAGGGAACACCATATAAGAGAGCGTTAGCATAGTCCAGACGAGACATTACAAAAGCAAGGACAACTTACGGGAGATCTTTTTTATTCAGGACTGATTTTAGCTTGGCTAGCCGTCGGAGATGAAAGAACATTAACCCCTGCGAGAACAGAAGAGGCTTTTGCTCCAACAGAATGTTCAAAAACTGCTTTGCTGTTCCTACCCAAGGAGCCAAGATGGCAGCTGCTTTATTCAGGAGTCCACTGACTGTGAAGAAATTGACAAATAAAACTGACTTTGACTTGACTTAAACTCTGCTACAAGAAGGCATAAATTTAAAGAAAAATCTGTCACTTGTGCAAGTTTTCTTTTGTTTTAATGCATGTGCAATCAATAGAGACTTATCATGCTTGCTTCTAAGAATGGTAAGAGTACAACTAGCCCAAATGTTACCTTACACCTACGCCGCATTTGAGCTCAGATAATTCCCAGAAGTTTAATTTATTGCTGAGTGGCAGAATGACGAGATCGTCCAGGGTGTTGTAAATACAAGAACTGAAGATGAACACGAAATGACAGCTGTTCTCCTTTCGTCTCTTCTTCACAGATATTGATGAATGTGAAAACATGACAGTGTGTCCTTCAGGAATTTGCTACAATGAGCCTGGAGGTTACAGCTGTGGTGCCTGTCCTCCCGGCTTTGTTGGGCAAGGAGGTCACTGCATTGGTAGGTCTGACACGGTTTGTATTCTTCAGTATACTGTTACACTGTTATTGAGAAGAACATGATCTAGGGATGCCCGATTTTTGCTAAAATTTGAAAGAGAACTGTTTTATGGGGACATGTTTCCCTGGACTGGGATAATACCATTTCCATACATAATATACATATACTTATAAGCTAAAAATGATTTACTATGCATTTGTAGCATAAGTCTAGACCTCAACATTTAATTGAATTAGCTCTCAGATTTGTTCTCTCTGTGTGTGAATATACTGCAGTCTACTTCTTAATTATTTACTTGTGTGAATAAAGACTGTTCATAATGTAAGATGAGATGAGATTCAATTCAATTCAGTTTATTTATATAGCGCCGTTTAGTAACAGATGTCATCTCAAGGCACTTTACAAGAAGAGTTATTATAGTACAATGTTTAATGTAGAAATTAGAGAACCACAGAAGATTGCGTCGTGTAATTCTCAGCAAGATAACATGAAATAAAATTTTACTGTCATCAAGCAATCTCATAACATTTTTTGTCAGCTTCCAGGCACACATTCCACACATAAAAGAGAATAAAACCTAAAATAATAATGCATTTAATGGAAAAAAATGAGATGAGCTGTCTCTGAACAGCTATTCATATTTAGCAGGGGGGCAGTACAGAGGAGAGGGGTGCAGCTACAGGGTGGACAGAGAAAGCTATCCACCAATGTAATAACATGTAAGAAAGATTAACCTTTTGTTATGGTTGTTTATGATGTGGTGTACAAACTACTGTATCTTTTCCAGGTATAAATTAGTGCCGTGATGACACTGAAGGGTTGTTCCTTTGTACACGTGGGCATGGGTTCAGAGTGTTGTCAACTAAGGACCAGTGTGATGCTATGCTGTTTATTTCAAGAATTAATCATTAAGCTACCCTCTCTTTTGCCTAATTAATCAGTTATTCATATGCAGGTGTGTCTGTATCACCGTCATCATTGTTGAAAAGTTATTTTTAGTTACTTCACATCAATGACTCAACGCCATCTACTGGGATTCCTTACATAGAAAACGTTTAACTGGTTGGAATGTTTGTACAATTGTATTAAAATGGCTTTCTTGAAAAGTTCCACGAGATGGCATCTATTGTCATTGGTGCTTAATACATAACACAAATTGAACTGAAATGAATTTAGTTATTAAATTCTAAAACAAAAAATTCATATTTCTTTTTTTCTAGATCCGTCCTGTCTAAAGTCATGCCTCAAGGGCCAGTGTACTATTTATTTTAGATGTCACCATGAGTCAACATACCAGAATCAAATGACTGGGTTATTACTAGGCCTTTGGAGCATGTCAAGACAGGTTAAGGAGGTAATTTAAAAATTCAAATCGGTTAGATTGGATCAAGGGGACATTTAAATCCTGCAGGACTGGAGTTAGACACTTCTGAGCTAGATGATTATGTCTTAACTAAATGAAAGGGATTTTAAATAAATGTTATTGTGTTATGGCCATGCTGTGACCTACACAAAGACTGCGGACTTGAGAGTTGTCCAGTAGAAACACTCCACAAGGTGGGCTGCAAATGGTCACAGAGTGCCGTAGTGTAGAATAATTATGGAAAATTGATTGGAGGGAAAAAGTGTGGTAATACACCTTTAGAAGACCCAGAAATAATCCTAACCTAGAGAGGATAGTGAGCCCTAACTGTTAAAAATTATGTGAACTATTCAAATACCTTACTCAGAGTTGAATTAATCTATTTTTTGTGAGTCCATTTTTAAAGTGACTTACTAAAATATCTGTCTGATGACTGAAATGTATTGTAATGTCCAAGATGTCACAGTGTTGGAAGAATGGGAAACTTAATGCAGACTTATTTCTGTTGTAAATGATTTAATGAGAAAGATGAGGAGACTAACTACAGACGTTCTGGCATGAAAAACAGTAGCGAGGATGTGGAGGGCTAACAGACAAATTCCTGCTGGGAAATGGAGATTTCAGAGAGCTTAAAGAGTACTTCATCCTCCTACCAGAGTCTTTTGCCACCTATATTTTGGGTCTGAAAAATGTGGCAAAAGGAAGCTTTGCATGGTGGACCACGGGACACATGGTGGTGGGAGGCTGGAAGGTGTCAAAATGTCCTTTCTCTTCCAACTCCAACTGTTTACAAAAGTATGGCCAACACATGGCTTGTTTTACATCCCATAGCAACCCTAAATTCATGTGTTATTATTCAAATATTTTTATTAATTTTTACATTATAAAACACTATTATGTTCTTCAAAGTATAATATAAATGATTGTCAGACTTTATAGTATCTACGAGTAGTGCCCCGGGCAGTGTATTTAAGTTGTTCTAGCTTGAGGTGGGACATCACGTCCTCCACCCAGCACCTATGAGAGGGGGGCATGACCTTTTTCCAACTAAGGAGTATCAGGCGACGAGCTAGCAGAGTGGAGAATGCTATAACCTCAGCCTGGTGCCTAGATATTGGTGTCTCTTGAGGGACAACTCCAAATAATGCAGTCCATGGATTGGGACTGATAACTTTATTACACATGTATGAGAATGTATTGAATACATTTGTCCAAAACTGACCTAGTTCAGGCAGAACCAAAACAAATGGCTGAGGCTAGCTAGCGGGTCTTGCCTGCACCTGATGCAAGTTGGGTCTAAGCCAGGGTAGAATTTGGCGAGCTTACTTGCACACAAATTTAACCTGTGGAGGACTTTAAATTGCAGTAACCCATGTCGGATGCATATTAAGGAAGAGTGTACAAATTTTGTTGCTGCCTGCCAGTTTACGTCTGAAATGATAGTTCCTAATTTTTCCTCCCACTGGCTTGCTAGACGGTTAAGTGATATGACGGCAACCTTCTGGATATTATCGTACAACACAGACACCATACCTCTGTCAGCTGAATCCATGATCAGACATTCATCTATCCATGTCCTCTGAGGGGTTGTTAAAGAAAAGTGTGTTTTAACATAACTCCGCACCTGCAGGTATCTAAAGAAATGGGACTGAGGGATATTGAAGTCTTTCTTTAGCTGTTCAAGGGAGATGAAGTTCCCTTCCTTAAAATGGTCCATCACACAATTAATCCATCTCCTATGCCACAATTGAAAAGAAGAATCTGTGAGAGATGGGGCAAAATGGATTTTCGCTAGAATAAGGGAAGTGACAAGGGCTTGTTTATGCTTAAATTGAATCCTGAACTGCAACCATATGTTCAGGCAACCAGAAATTATTGGATTGTTCGTCCAACAATGTTTACTTAAAGGCAGTGGGGAACAGATTTAAGACAGTAGAGCAGCTGGATTACTCAAAAACTGTTCCATCCGACACCATATTGGAGAGTCGTCATCTGATGCATCAATTCAATTCAGTTCAGTTTATTTATACAGCGCTGTTTCAAAACAGATGTCATCTCAAGGCACTTTACAAGAAGAGTTATTACAATACAATGTTTAATGTAGAAATTAGAGAACCACAGAAGATTGCGTTGTGTAATTCTCAGCAATCCCTCACACTGAGCAAGCATGAAGCGACAGTGGAAAGTCCCTTTTAACATGGAAGAATTCTCCGGCAGAACCAGGCTCAGCACAAGCGGTCATCTGCCGAGACCGTCTGTGGTTTGGAGAATACAGAACAGAGATAAAGAACAGAGATACAGAACAGAGACACAGAAAGAACAACAGAACTGATGCAGAAGTTTGTTGCAGGACGTGGAGAACTTTCCGTCACTGCAATGCCATCTTAGTCAGGGTCGTCAAGCAGGGCGGGTCAGGAGCACCTACTATAAGAAGAGACTAAGAGAAAGCAGGTTAGCGCTTGAACTGACAGCACATCATGCAGTTGGGGAGAAGTAGGAGAGAAAGTAGGAACAGACCCTAATAATGTCCTCCAACAGCCTAGCCTAAAGCAGCATAGCTACTAACATTAACCTATCTACTAGCTACTAGGAAACCTAGCAACTAACACTCTCTACTTGGCTTACATTAATCTATCTCTACCTAGCTACTCTACCTCTTCATATCCCTTCCTAGCTTTTGACATTCTACCTGGCTACTAACATTAACCTGTCTCTTCCTAGGTACCTGTCTACCCTGTCTCTAACTGCCTATTAACACATCTCTAACTGTAAGCTTTGTCAAAGAGGAAAGTTTTAAGCCTAGTTTTAAAGATATACAAATTGTCTGCTTCACGAACCAACCAAGTTCCCCTCCTATGGAACCAAGCTGGTTCCATAGGAGGGGAGGCTGATAGCTGAAAGATCTTCCACCCATTCTACTTTTAGAAATCCTAGGAACTACCAGTAAACCTGCAGTCTCAGAGCAAAGGGCCCTGCCAGGAACATATGGAACAATCAGGTATCTTATGTATGATGGAGCTAGATTATTAAGACCTTTATATGTCAGAAGGAGGATCTTGAATTCTATTCTAGATCTCACTGGGAGCCAGTGAAGAGAAGCTAAAACAGGGGAAATGTGATCTCTTCTTTTAATATTCATCAGAATCCTAGCAGCAGCATTTTGGACTAACTGAAGACTTTTAATTGTTTTCTGTGGACTACATGATAATAAAGAGTTACAGTAATCCAACCTTGAAGTAACAAAGGCATGGACTAGTTTTTCAGCATCACTCCTGGACAGGATGGGTCTAATTTTTGCAATATTCCTAAGGTGAAAAAATGAAATCCTAGAGACTTCTTTAATGTGAGATCTAAATGACACATCTTGGTCAAAAATAACACAGAGGTTATTTGCTTTATTACTGGAGACTAATTTAATGCCGTCCAGGTGAAGGGGTTGACTAAGTAGTTTCTTTTTCAGAGCTTCTGGTCCAAAGACGACAACTTCTGTTTTATCAGAAGCAAGAAGTTTAGAGTCATCCAAGTTTTTATGTCTTCCAGACATGCCTGTAGTCTACCTAACTGATTGGATTCATCAGGATTTATGGATAGATATAGCTGTGTATCATCTGCATAACTATGGAATTTTATCCCATGCTGCCTAATTATTTTACCAATAGGAAGCATATATATTGTAAAAAGAATCGGCCCAAGCACTGAACCCTGTGGTACTCCGCAAGTAACTATTGAGTTTGAGGAAGATTTATCATTTACCTGAATAAACTGAAATCTGTTGAACAAATACGATTTAATCAAGCCTAGTGCTATTCCTTTTATACCGACACTTTGAAGCCTTTCTATGAGAATATTGTGATCAACAGTGTCAAAGGCAGCACTGAGATCTAACAGGACCAGAATGGTCAACAGTCCATTGTCTGAGGCAATGAGAATATCATTAGTAACCTTCACCAGAGCTGTTTCAGTGCTATGATGAGCTCTAAAGCCTGACTGAAACTTCTCAAACAGCTCATTATTGTTGAAATGCTCACATAGCTGGTGTGCCACTATTTTCTCAAGAATTTTAGGTAAAAAGGGAAGATTAGATATTGGTCTATAGTTAATTAAGTCGTTTTGATCAAGAGATGGTTTCTTAAGTAGAGGTTTAATTACAGCAATCTTTAACTCCTATAGTACATATCCATTGACTAAGGATAGATTCATTTTATCTAAATTTGGAGCAGCGATCAGAGGGAAAACTTCTTTTAAGAGTTTAGTTGGGATTGGGTCTAAAACGCAAGTTGAAGGTTTAGATGAAGCTAATAATTTTAGTACATCAGAAGGGTCGGCTGCATTAAAGCAGTTTAAGCATATATTAGGTTCAACCATTTTTGATGTTGCCTCATTAACTAGGGAGGGAGCAAGCGTATTGGGAAGATTCCCAATTATCTTATTTTTTATAGAGTCTATTTCATTTATAAAGAACTGCATGAAGTCTTCACTACTAAGAGCTTGGGGAATGGTTGGCTCGATAGAGCTATGATCCTGTGTGATTTTGGCAACTGTATTAAAAAGAAACCTAGGATTATTTTTATTCTCCTCGATTAAAGATCAATAATATGCTGTTCTAGCTGCTCGAAGGCTCTTTTTATATAGCAATAGACTATTTTTCCACACTAAATAGGAATCCTGTAAATGCGTGGAGCGCCATTTTGTCTCTAGTTTTCTATCGTTCTTCAGGGTACGTAGCTCTGAATTAAACCAGGGAGCTAATTTTCTAAGGCTGGCCACCTTTTTTTTCAGTGGAGCAACTTTGTCTCTTGCCAGACGCAGGGAGGAATTAACGCTATGAACTAGAACATCAAGTTGTGAGGGGTCACGAGTTAAATCACTGTTTTCTATTGTACTTTTATGTACTGAGGAAATTAAAGTTGGAAGAGCTTCTTTAAAACTTGCTACAGCGTTGTCTGATAACGTTCTGGTATAATGAAGTTTTCTTTCAGGTTTGATATGATCCGTTAGAGTAAGTTTAAAAGTGATAAGGAAATGATCAGACAGGATAGGGTTATGTGGAAAGACTGTTATTTCTTCACAGTCAATGCCATAAGTCAGCACAAGATCTAAGGTGTGGTGACCGCTATGGGTTGGTCCCTGCACATTTTGAGTAAAGCCTATTGAGTCTGTGATAATGTTAAAAGCTGTATTTAGACTATCACTTTAACTATCAACATGAATATTGAAGTCTCCGACTATAATGACTTTATCAGTGTTTAAAACTACACTACCGTTCAAAAGTTTGGGGTCACCCAAACAATTTTGTGTTTTCCATGAAAAGTCACACTTATTCACCACCATACGTTGTGAAATGAATAAAAAATAGAGTCAATACATTGACAAGGTTAGAAATAATGATTTTTATTTGAAATAAGATTGTTTTTACATCAAACTTTGCTTTCATCAAAGAATCCTCCATTTGCAGCAATTACAGCATTGCAGACCTTTGGCATTCTAGCTGTTAATTTGTTGAGGTAATCTGGAGAAATTGCACCCCACGCTTCTAGAAGCAGCTCCCACAATTTGGATTGGTTGGATGGGCACTTCTTGCGTACCATACGGTCAAGCTGCTCCCACAACAGCTCAACGGGGTTCAAATCTGGTGACTGCGCTGGCCACTCCATTACCGATAGAATACCAGCTGCCTGCTTCTTCTCTAAATAGTTCTTGCACAATTTCGAGGTGTGTTTTGGGTCATTGTCCTGTTGTAGGATGAAATTGGCTCCAATCAAGCGCTGTCCACTGGGTATGGCATGGCGTTGCAAAATGGAGTGATAGCCTTCCTTATTCAGAATCCCTTTTACCCTGTACAAATCTCCCACCTTACCAGCACCAAAGCAACCCCAGACCATCACATTACCTCCACCATGCTTAACAGATGGCGTCAGGCATTCTTACAGCATCTTTTCAGTTGTTCTGCGTCTCACAAACGTTCTTCTTTGTGATCCAAACACCTCAAACTTGGATTCATCCGTCCACAGCACTTTTTTCCAGTCTTCCTCTGTCCAATGTCTGTTTCTCAAACTAGAGACCCTAATGTACTTATCTTCTTGCTCAGTTTTGCAACGCGGCCTCCCAGTTCTTTTTCTACTCTGGTTGGAGCCTGTTTGTGCTGTCCTCTGAAGGGAGTAGTACACACCGTTGTAGGAAATCTTCAATTTCTTAGCAATTTCTCGCATGGAATAGCCTTCATTTCTAAGAACAAGAATAGACTTTCGAGTTTCAGATGAAAGGTCTCTTTTTCTGGCCATTTTGAGCGTTTAATTGACCCCACAAATGTGATGCTCCAGAAACTCAATCTGCTCAAAGGAAGGTCAGTTTTGTAGCTTCTGTACCGAGCTAAACTGTTTTCAGATGTGTGAACATGATTGCACAAGGGTTTTCTAATCATCAATTAGCCTTCTGAGCCAATGAGCAAACACATTGTACCATTAGAACACTGGAGTGATAGTTGCTGGAAATGGGCCTCTATACACCTATGTAGATATTGCACCAAAAACCAGACATTTGCAGCTAGAATAGTCATTTACCACATTAGCAATGTATAGCGTGTGTTTCTTTAAAGTTAAGACTAGTTTAAAGTTATCTTCATTGAAAAGTACAGTGCTTTTCCTTCAAAAATAAGGACATTTCAACGTGACCCCAAACTTTTGAACGGTAGTGTAAGTCAGATAGAAAATCTGTTATCTGATCTAAAAATTGAGAATCACTGGTGGACGATACAAGACCAGTACATCGAGGGACTCGAAAAAGGGTTTTAAGGAGCTAGGGGGAGTTGACTCATTTATTATGACATGGTCCTCTTCCTGCAACCATGTCTCTGCAAGACAAAACAAATTAATATTATTTTCACAAATTAAGTCATTTACTAAGAGTGTTTTTGAGGGGAGAGAGTTTTTGAGATGTTTAGTAAACCACATTTAATTGATTTATTTTTCTGTTCAGTTGGAGTTGTATTTATCTTTATGAGATTCGTATACTTTGCTCTAGTAGGATTAACTTTTAATTTATTAGTTTTGGGCAGTGGATGGGAAACTGTCTCTATAGGGTAGTGGGTTGGTGGGAGTCACTGATCCCTGAGCTGGACTCTGGGTTGTCACGGCTTTGGGGAACTAGAGATAACCCTATCAATGTTCCTGGAAAGAAAGGGCAGTGTCATCCGCGTTGGGATGTATGCCGTCTGTACGTAACAGTCCAGGTTTTCCTCAGAAGGTCCCCTAGTTATCAATGTAGCCCACATCGTTTTCTGGACACCACCTTGACAACCAAAGGTGAAACGACCGCATACGGCTGTACATGTCATCGCTATTACGATCCGGCAGGGGATCAGGAAAATGACAGAGTCAGAAATCTTTTTGGCAGCCCTACACACCGAAGCTACGCTAATTTTAGTGACCTCCGATTGCCGTCGCCGGGTGTCATTGCCACCCAGCATGGATAACGATCCTGCTACCGCCGTTTGTCCTTGGCCAAAAGCTTCAGATGGGACCTAATGTCCGCAGCTCTGGCCCATGAAGCCGCAACTACTGCATGCGCCAGTTCAATGGGCCAAGACGTGCGGAGGAGAGAGAGAAAACAACCAGTGTGTCAACAATGGAGTTATCGGAGGTGAGGATGCTTTTTTGGTTTGAAATCGGTATCTTCTGCTCTTGAGCTGAGTGTTGATCCATGGCTGTGCTCGGCACTAATGCCGGAGGCTAGATTTCGAGGCTCCGTGTAACCAGAAAGCTGAGCATGCGTGCAGTTACAAGCACGAGCACACAGCGTTCATCATGATTGACAGCCCTTGGCATTACTTGATTGGTTAAAGTGAACGGCACCGTAGCTTTTGAGCCATAGCTGAGATACGGGAAGGCGGGATTTACCCGTAATGCTATAATTCATAAAATTACTTTTAATTATGAATTTTGTATCAACATTTATGACCTGGAGGTCAAGTTAATACAATTCTTAAAATTTGTAATTCATTTAGAGATCCAGACTATTACTTTAACATGTAATGTTGTCGCAGCTGACACTGCCATTTGGGGCAGTGTGAATGTACCATACGTGTGTAGAGTTTAATTTTCTCAGTTTCCTAGTATTGTGTTTTAGAAGAAGCAACCCAACCACCTGTGGCTAATTACCTTGGAATTCGTCAGGGGTCAGGTGCAGAAATAATTTTGAGCTGTAACAATCTGTAACCTTGGTTTAATAATCTGTGCAAAGGGATTAATAATCTGTACCTTCATTTTATTAAAGCAATTACCCGGATTTGGAATCTGTAGCCCCAGTTAATTAAACCGTATGTGACAGTTTGGAGGTCCTGTCATATATGGTTTGATAAAAAACCTGTTCCTTTTGCATACTGTTAAGCACGCATGACTGTCGCCCAGGAGTCTGGGGATTGATTTTGCTTGGACTCTTGTTGTGCATAGATGCATGTAGCAGTGGGAGCAGCATAATTAGAACACCTTGCATTAAAGAGATATGAGTTAAGTGCATGCTAAGTACTGTTGATACTGTCCCCACTTTTGAATGAGTCGTTATTGAATGTCACAACAATGTCTGCAAAGAAAGCTACAGCATTCCAACATAAAGAAACTGTATAATATAGTGGAATATCAGTAGGTTCAGATACTGAAAATAGCACTGGGAGCATAAGTGGATGCACATTTTAAAAAGTCCACATCAGGTTTCTAATTGGTGAGAACAAAATTATGATTGAGAAATATTGGCAGGGACATGTGTCCCAAGCTTAAATAACGGCTATGTTTATAGCCTACTTTCCTGCAGGAACACAAAGCAATGCATGTATGGTAAAGTATACAAGAAGTGCCTGGGCAGGATTCGAGCTGCTGTTTCCCAGGTGAAAGTCATGTGCGCTTACCAGCCAGCCAAAGGAATAACTTTGTGGCCAAACAGCCAGGGCAGAGTATCAATCGGAACCATAGTGACAGGACCCACCACTCTGTCACATATGGTTTAATAAACTAATGGTACGAATTAATTATTAGGGTGCAGATTCCTACACCTCAAAATTATTGCTGCACCTGACCCCTGCTGGGCTCCGTATATACCTTGTTTTTGAATGGGGCTAAACTGTCTAATGTTAGACACAATGAGGAAGTAATGCTATCAACCAGACCATTGATTTCTGAAGGGTTAGAGATGGAATTACTGCCTTCTACTGTGTTATTCTGAGACACTGAAGGAAGTAAGAATGTAACAGATACATTAAAACATGTTAAAGCATCGTCTGAAATTTTCTTTCAGATTTGGGATGGTCAGTATTCTATGCCTTACATTGTTTAATTATGTATCATATGTTTTGTTTCTTTATCACCAAATCATTTAAAGCACCAGGAATTAAACAGCTAAAAGCGTGCTATGCAAATAAAATTGCTTTGCCAAAACAACATGATGTCAGACGCTAGTGATAATTTTTGCTTTTTGTCAGATTTGAAAATGCTTGAAACTCATAGAACTGTTATCTCGTACCATTTTGGATTCAGACCAGACAATTAGAAAATTTACTTTGACAAAAACAAGGCATGCCAAATAGAGCCGATTTTTTTACAAAAATACAACCAACCTGAGGAACCACATATTGCAGCATCTCAACACATGTCCAAGCTGTCCAGATCAAACTAAACAGATCAAACCTCAACAGATTTACCAGAAGTGAGTTTGCGATACATTTCTAGTTCATCTCTGACTTAAAATCACAAGCTATATCAAAATATTTTACGAAACACATCTGGTTTGATTACTTCTTCTTACTCTTCTTCCTGTTTCATGCCTGACTATAAGTTTCCTTTGTTTGTTGGGAGTGTCTGAATTCATTTATGTGTACATCTCAGTCAATCTCAATACATCGTGTTCAGCTCTGCTCATCTTTGAAAACACACAAGCTCACAATCGATGTCATTACGTCTGGAATAATGGACTGGAGATGCTTTAACACTTTCTGCAGCCAGATCTGGAGCAACCTCCAATCTGTGCCGCTCTGCTCTTTGCTGAAGTCCATGGAAATAAAAAAGAATTTGTGTACCAAGAAAGACAAAGACATAACGGATGCAGAAGATGTGGTGAGCTCTGAAGTAAATGAAAATAGCCACTCAATTGATGTGAGATGAAAAGTCACCAACTCCCTCAGTGATCCTATCCTGGAACTTACTGAGATGACCAGCCACCCAAAAGAAAGTTGTTAAGGATATGAACGATCAGAACAAGAAAAACCTTAGCACAAGGTAGGCCTATGGTGTGTGTGCGTATGTGAGAGACAATTGGGAAAATATAAATGTATATTAAATAAAAACAAAATTAAAGATACTACCCTCCTGTGACGGTAAAAAACTATTTAAATGTGTGAAACTTACATTTCAGATAGGTGAACCAGAAAGACACACTGATTCCTCAGTTGTCGATTCATGCTTTAAGGCTCTACCATTTTTGAGTGAGAAGGAGGGAAACCACACGTTTTCGACATTCCAGACTCAAGTGGTTGGTGGTATGGAAGGACAAACATCAAACGTAAGTAATAATAAGCCTTGTGGAAAAAATCCAAGGAAATCCTACCTTGTTCTTAATCTTTCTCTCTTAACATCCACACTCATGCATCATTCTGTATATTAAGATGTCAGCTTATTGGAGGGAATATGTTCTAAATTTGTAGGAAAACAACAAAAAGTCAGCTGTGTTTGTTTCCATGTGTTTTTAGAGTATTATATGAGCGCCACTTCTAGTAAAAAGCTTTACAGCTTAATCAAAACTTACTTTCTGTCGTTCATTGCTCCTTGAGGAAGAAATGCATTCAGAAGCCTAGAAAATAATTGAAACAATGCTGTGACAGTAGGCAGAGATGCCATGAAAAGTTAGCACCCCCTGCTGTCCTGGTCGAGCAACGATGAAAAAAAAATTGACAGTGGAGAGGAAAAAAACGCAGAACCATAAACGAAAAATTTATCTGTCAATAAGTCTGCTTCTGAATGCAAATTTGCAGTCGGAGAAAAATAAACTAGGCTTTAGCAGGAAGGTATTCATAGACCATTTCTGAGACTATTTGGCTATTATTTTCTTGATAAGCAGGTGGTAGCGTAACTTAGTAATTTAGATGTAATTTATTACTTTTGTTCAAAATAACCTTCAGCCATGGGTGTGGGAACACATTTTCTCAAGGGGTAACTATGAACAAACGCACATGACAAACTGTTGCGGAAGCAAAATATCTTCTTCCTCTAACACATGTAAGGATGCAGTGTATTGGGCTCTTTTTATTATAAATTAATAGACTGGCCAGAATCACCAGTACAACCAGAACTGGGCCATGCTGGAACACCTTTGAACCCTTCTATTCCTAAAACCGCATTGTATAAATTAATCAAGTATTATCCTTATTAGTACCTCTTACCCCTTCTTTCCATTGGACGTGTCAGCAGCATGTTACAGCAGCAGCACCTAATAAGCAGCTGTTAGCCACTGCTGTAATCAATATAATCCTTTCCACCGGAGGCGAAATTCACTTTTTTTCACTTCTATTTATATAGCGCCTATTCACAACAAATGTCATCTCAAGGCACTTCACAACAAAAGTAATTTCAATACAATTATACAAACATTCCAATCAGTTTGAAGTTTTCTATGTAAGGAATCCTAGCAGATTCCGATGAGTCATCAACGTGATGTTGTGCCCGGATCATGCAGACTCCAACCACATCAATTCCTCATACTGAGCAAGCATGTAGCAACAGTAGAGAGGAAAAACTCCTCTTTAACAGGAAGAAACTTACGGCGGAACCTGGCTCAGAACAGGAGGTCATCTGCCACGACCATCTGGGGGTCTGAGTAGACAGAGAAGAGACAGCATGGAGGATGCTCGGTGACTTTGAGCATCATCTGGACCAATGTTCCCCATCCAGCAGGGGACATTTCAGTTGAGGCAGGGTACCAGACCATGTGGAGCTTCTATGGGGAGAAAAATACTGAGAGAAAACTAGGTTAACAGTCACAATAACAGCAGAAAAATATATCTGGAGAGTAGTAGAAGAAAAAGTAGAAGAGAGAAGAAAAGTGGTCAGTCTGTCCTCCAACAGTCTAAACCTATAGCAGCATAACTACAAAAATAGCTCAGGATAAACTAAGCCACTCTAACTATAAGCTTTATCAAAAAGGAAGGTTTTAAGCCTAGTCTTGAAAACAGACAGAGTATCTGCCTCATGGACTAAAACTGGGAGCTGGTTCTACAGGAGAGGAGCCTGATAACTAAAAGATCTGCCTCCCATTCTACTTTTAGAAATCCTAGGAACTACAAGTAGACCTGCATTCTGAGAACAAAGTGCTCTGTTAGGAACATATGGAACAATCAAATCTCTGTTGTACGATGGAGCTGATTATTAAGGACTTTATAAGTAAGGAGGAGGATATTAAACTCTATTCTGGATTTAACAGGGAGCCAATGGAGAGAAGCTAAAACAGGAGAAATGTGATCTGTCAGGAGTGGGTTGAGAGAGGATCCAAATGCGGAGAGATGTTTTGGACTCTTGCGGCCCATGTTTCCTAATAGTCCAAAATTCAGCAGAGTAGAGTTGACGAGACAAGCACAGGATGTGCAACGATGATAACTCGGGGAAAACAACGACAATGACCCGACAAGGACAGACAGACACAGAAAGACCTACAGTATATATTGTGGGAAGGGTAATCAGAATATGGAGAACACCTTGGAGAAGGGGAGGAGAACACAGGAGGACTAATAGGACAACAGGTGAAACAAACTAGGACTAATTAATGCAGACAGACGGGGAAGAAACAAACAGGGAGGAATAAATGACAGACAGAGACGGATCATAACATGATCTCTCTTTTGAATATTCATCAGAACTCTTGCTGCAGCATTTTGGATCAACTGAAGGCTTTTAATTGCATTTTGTGGACTTGCTGATAATAAGGAATTACAGTAGTCTAATTTTAGCAATATTTTGGAGGTGAAATAAATAAATCTTAAAAACCTGTTTGATATGGGATTTAAATGTCATGTCTTGGTCAAAAATTAAACAGAGGCTCTTTACATTATTACCAGAGGCCAAATTAATGCCATCCAGATGAAGTGATTGATTTAGCAGTTTCCTTTTAAAGCTTCTGGTCCAAAGACAACAACTTCTGTCTTGTCTGAATTTAAAATGCGAAAATTCAGAGTCATCCAAGTTTTTATGTCTTCCAGACATGCTTGTAATCTACCTAACTGATTGGTTTAATCAGGTTTTATAGATAAATATAATTGTGTATCATCAGCAACTGTGGAAATTAATTCCATGTTGTCTAATTATTTTACCAATTGGAAGCATATATGTAGTAAAGAGATTCGTCCAAGCACAGAACCCTGTGGTACTCCACAGGTAACCCTTGATTGTGAAGAAGATTAATCATTGATAAAACTAGAATCTGTCGAACAGATATGATTTAAACCAGCCTAGTGCTTAGTAATGACATCAATTGTGAGCTTGTGTGTTTTCAAAGATGAGCAGAGCAGAACACGATGTATTGAGATTGACTGAGATGTACACATAAATGAATTCAGACACTCCCAACAAACAAAGGAAACTTATAGTCATGCATGAAACAGGAAGAAGAGTAAGAAGAAGTAATCAAACCAGATGGGTTTTGTAAAATATTTTGATATAGCTTGTGATTTTAAGTCAGAGATTAACTAGAAATGTATCGCAAACTCACTTCTGGTAAATCTGTTAAGGTTTCATCTGTTTAGTTTGTTCTGGACAGCTTGGACATGTGTTGAGATGCTGCAACATGTGATCCCTACAACATGTTCAAGCCTTTCTAAAAGAATATTATGATCGACTGTGTCAAAAGCAGTATTGAGATCTAACGAGACCAGAAAAGTCACAAATCCATTATCTGAGGCCATTAGAATATCATTAGTAATTTACCAATTCAATTTTTCAATTCAGTTTATTTATATAGCGCCATTTCACAACAGATGTCATCTCAAGGCACTTTACAAAAAGAGTTATTACAATACAATGTTAAGTGTAGAAATTACAGAACCACAGAAGATTGCGTCGTGGAATTCTCAGCAATCCCTCATACTGAGCAAGCATGCAGCGACAGTGGGAACCAGTGCTTCTTTAGTGCTATGGTGAGCTCTAAAACCTGACTGAAATTCCTCAAACAGGTTGTTGCTGTTTAGATGCTCACATACTTGATTAGCAACTATCTTCTCAAGAACTTTAGGTAAGAAAGGAAGGTTAGATATAGGTCTGTAGTTAGCTAAATCATCTTGATCCAGGGAGGGTTTCTTAAGTAAAGGTTTAATTACAGCAACCTTAAATTCCTGAGGCACATATCCATTTAAAGATAGATTCATCATGTCTAGAATAGGGCCAGGAACCAGATGGAACACTTCCTGAAGTCATGTTGCAGAACTTTTCTAAATATATGCGGCAGTCCTATTTTCTACTCACTACGCCTGTGAAACGTTTAAATTTCGACATTTTGGATAGGGGAAGACAGGAAATCCGATGGCTCGGCATCCGGAGATTTTCAAAATACAAGAAAGGTGCTTCTTTCCGGTAGCTTTACTTTACTACCTGTGCAGCCCCGTGAGAGGTCAGTAGGTCACGGGAGGGTCTACACTACCTCGGATCGCCACTAAGATTATTCTTTTGCACTTCGAGGGATTTTGTATATTCCCTGACATAACATAAACCTATTGCCGAATATAAATCGGACCGAACATAAAACACAGACCTTTTGGAGCCATGTTCTAGTCTTTTTCCTGCTTGTTGTTGCATTTACTGACGAAACCATGCATGCTTTTGCTGAGCTTATATGATTTCGGGCTCTCTCTGTGACATCTGCTTCCTTGCTGCTACTTGCTGTTAACGCCCCCGATGGAAAGGGCCAAGCAGCAGAATACGCGAGTAAAAAGGGCTGCTCCTGTAACGTGCTGCTGACGCGTCCAGTGGAAAGCCCGGTTTACACAGTCTTGGTGTCTCGTCCCACAAGGTTAAAAACACTTAATTCCCAGGCCCTTAACTTCAACATTAATTATTTATAGCCAAAATAATACCTTTTTTTTAAACTATCCAGTACTACTTTTCTCTTCTCTATCACACAGCAACATGTTGCGGGGATGAAGAGAATGGAGTGGAGGAAGAAGCGGAAACCAATACTTCTGCACCTAACCCCAAGCAAACCCCAGTACCTAGGAGTCTATCCTTGGGGAAGCCCACAGATCACAGATCAAGTGTGGAGGGAAGAAGCACAGAAAACACATGAATAAGAGACAGACGACAAGATTAAAAGGTACAGGGCAAGGAGACCTGAAGTACAATCCTCAGGTCTAGTGGACTGAAAAAGAATATCCTCTCTTGGCACACTTGGCAAAGTGATTCCTCTTGAGTCCCCAGGACAAGTGCCGTATCAGAGGGTTTTGTTCAACTGCAGGTGATGGTTGTTGCTACAAAACAAAGCTGCTTTACTTAAGGGTATTTTTCTGCTTTTCATGATTAATAATCTTCCCATTCCCAGTGATGGTTGAAGGAAGGAGGCCACAGTATGCCTTTAGTCAAGTTTATTTCTAGGTTATTGTTTGCACTTTCTATTTTACATTTACAGTTTAAATATAAAATGTACTGTTTACATGTTCAGACTTCAATGGCATTTGAATGTTATCCTCAAAGTACTTAAAGATGTTACACAAGACTGTAAAAGATGTATGTATGTCATGGTCCTGTAGTTTTAATTCTTATTTGCGTACAGTTAAGTGACAACTACATTACTTTTAAGATAGTAATTATCACTCTGTTTAAAGTTGCACTGTCTGTAAATGTCTTTGTTTTTCATATTGTTAATATTATTGTTAATAAAACTGCATTTTTAATCAGTAGCTACAACTTTGGGTGTATTCTTAATGTCGTATTTTTATTAGTACCCTAGCTAAATGCCCCAATATTAGCCAGTTTCTGCAAGAGCGACACTTCTGGTGCTCTACTGTTGGCTGTTCTGTTCTGGATCGGTTCGATAATGCTGCCTAAAATAATTTTTGTGAACACAATTCAGCCAACATTTTGAGAGTGGGATTTGTCCCTATAGCCATCTTTAAGAACATTTACTTTATTAATTTGTTGTTGAATGTCAATGTACTAGTGATTATGTTTCACAATTGCACAGTTATGTATTTAGGGTAACAGCTAAAAAAAGAACATTTTTCATAGCACTGGCCCAAATCATAATCAGATTGGAACAAACTGGATTGGATTGTTATTACGGTTCTAAATCTTGAGAATCAATACCCAGCTTTAATCAATAACTGACACGGCAAATTTGCCCTCCAGCTCATTATCATTAAGCAATAGAAATGCATCATACAAACTGACACCTCCTTCTGTGTTTACATTCTAGATGTGGATGAGTGTCAGGAAGAGAATTTTCCCTGTAAGGCTGTTGGAGAGTGTGTCAACAACATGGGCTCCTACACTTGCACCTGCCCAGAGGGTTACAGACAGCTCAACGGCACCAGATGTATAGGTGAAGAATCACATTCTGTTAGGTCTACTGTTCATAAACACACCCAATTTGCCTTGTGTGCAAGTGCTATTGTATATAGATTTTGATGGTTAAATTTCCTCTCTCCACTGATGGACTTCAACATTTTAACTACTGTAAAGCTGCCAAACCTAACAACTGTCCTGAATTCCATGCATTCCGGGTCCTTAATACCAGAAAAACATGTTTAAACACCAATCTCTGTTGGTTTTGCTTGTAACTTCTCAGATGTGAATGAATGTGTGGAAGAGGCAGAGCTCTGCTCACCTTATGGTACATGTCTCAACACCAATGGTTCCTATCAGTGTGTCTGTGACAGTGGATTCACCGCCAGCCTCAACATGCCCTCTTGTGATGGTAAGAAACAACTATGCATATCCAAACACATGACTACATTTGGAAACATAAATATTTTTATTATGTAATAGCTGGAAAAATCACATCAGATCATAAATTCTATAGAATGATAAATGGCCTGGATTTTTATAGCACTTTATCTAGTCCTGAGGGACACTGGTGATGGCAAGCTACAATGTAGCTGCAGCTGCACTGGTGCACACTGACAGAATCAAATTTACTTTAAAATTAGAACAGCATTATTCTACATTATTATTATCTATGTTGTCTTTGCAACCTTATTCTGTGCTGTTGTAAATTGACTGAATCTGTATAGTGCTTTTCTAGTCATACTGACAACTCAAAGGGCTTTACATTGAAGCCATATTCAGACATACATTCAGACACTGATAGCCAACATGGCCCGGTTGGACGATGTAGAATTTTTTAAGTACCTTGCCACATCAACATGTGACTCAAACCTACGACCCTCCGATTGCAAGCCAACTACTCTACCACTGAGCCACAGTCGCCCTGACCATTGACTATTGTATGTATTTAGAATGTTTTAGATGCATGAAAGTGAAACGCTCCAACTTAGTATCAATTGCATGAAGCTTTCACTCAGATATTACAGAGACTGAATTGCCCCAAGACGTAAGGTTAGTAGCCTATACTTTTTATTGACCACCTATAGAGACAGCTCCTGCAAATCACTGGAACATTGAAAGGGGACTTGATATGTATTCTCCAATACATTTTAAATTTTTAATGAAGCTAGAGTTGGGCAAAAAAAGTATTTAGTCAACCCCCAATTGTGATAGTTCTCCCAATTAAAAATAAGAGAGAGATCTGTCATTTTGATCATAGGTATACATTGACCATGAGAAACAGAATGGCATGGGAATCCATTAGGGTTTGTTTAGTTAGTTTGCAAATTGGGGGGGGGACAAGTATTGTGTCACCTAAAAATAAGCTACATTTGTGGTCCTCCATTCATTACCTGTATTAATGGTACCTGATTGAAGTCATGTCCAATAGTAAAACACCTGTCCACAACCTCAAACAGTCACACTCAAAACTCCTATATGGCCAAGACCGTCAAAGGGCACCAGAAACAAAATTGCAGACCTGCACCGGGCTGGGAAGACTAAACTTGCAATAAGTAAGAGGCTTTGTTTAAAGAACTCAACTGTGGAAGCAATCATTAGAAAATGGAAGCCATACAAGACCACTGATCATCTCCCTCCATCTGGCACTCCACCAAGATCTCACCCTGTGGGGTAAAAGGATGACAAGAAAAGTGAGCAACAATCCCAGAACCGCACAGGGAGACCAAGTGAATGACCTGTAAAGACACTGGATCAATATAATGAAGGCTACCATCAGTAACACACTACTCCACCAGTGACTCTGATCCTGCAGTGCCAGACATGTCCCCTTGCTTAAGCCAGTACATGTTTAGGCCCATCTGAAGTTGCTAGTAAGTATTTGGATGACCCAGAAGAGGACTGGGAGAATATCATGTGGCCAGATGAAAGCAAAATGAAGCTTTTTGATAAAAACTCTACTTGTTGTGTTAACTACTTTACTATGGATAAGGTAGGTAACACAACATACCTACCACACCTATCACACCTACAACACCCACCATGCTTTGGAGCTGCATATGGACCAGAAAGACTGATCTGTGTAAATAAAATAAAAATTAATAGGGCAATGTATGGAGACATTTTGATCGAAAACCTTCCATCAGCAAGGACATTAAAGAGATCCAGATCTCAACCCAATACAAAATCTTTGGGGGGTGTTGAAAGTCGGTGTTGCCCAGTGACAGCCCAAAAATATCATAGCTCTAGAGGAGATCTGTGTGGAGGAATAGCCAAAATAACAGCAACAGTTTGTGAAAACCTGGTGAAGACCTACAGTACATGTTTTACCTCTGTCATTGCCAATGAAGGGCACATACCAAAGTATCAAACTTTTGTTTTTGACTAAATACTTATTTTCCACCATAATTTGCAAATAAATTATTTAAAAGTCGAAACATAATATTTTCTAGATTTTTTTCTCATTTTGTCTTTTATAGTTGAGTTACTGGCCTCTTCTATCTTTTTAAATGGGAGACTAATTTTGTACTTTTTTATAGTTTGCCATTATAATACACCATGACAACATGGTGGTTTACAGCCCAAAGCAGCTAACTACCATGGCAAAATCTAAAATAATACCTCAATGGAAGCCAGAAATCCATGATGGTTGAAAAGGAAGATGCGTGGATGCAAAGCAGGAGCAAATTAGAAACAGAAAGAGGATGTTACAACCATCTCGTCCATCATAATGGTCAATTTGAAATCACTGGCTTACAAGGTAGAGGAATTCCAAGCCCTTACAAGGACTCAACCAAAGTATTGGGAATGCAGTATTATGTGTTTCACTGAGACGTGGCTGCAAGATCATATCTTCGACCCCACGTCTCTCTGCCAGGCTTCATGATTGTACGAGCAAAGAGGAGTGGGAAAGGAAAGGCAGATGGAGTAGCGGTGCTTTTCAACAATGGATGGTGTTATCCAGGACATGTTAGTGTAAGTGTTGTCACTGCAGCCCAGATATTTAACTCTTGGCAGAAAGTTTTCTTTCATATTATTTAGCAAGCAAGTTCACCTGTGTTATATTGGCAACCATTTACATCCAACCTTCAACTGTTGCAGACAATGCATGTAATGTCATCAGTTAAGTTGTTGCTAGTTACAGACCCAGCAGCCTGATGCATTTGGTGCAAGATCTGGTGATTTTGATCATACCTCACATTCTACAACACTTCTAACATTTCAATAGCTTGTCAGCTGAGAAAACGAGATAATATGTTGGAATTGTTTTATGCAAATATAAAGGATTCATACATGTCCAATACCTTCTCTGGGACAATCAGACAATAACACTGTTGTATATGTGGAGGAAATGCAGCTATTTGGCTATTATTTGTTAAAGGATTGCTTATAAGATTAATACTTTCTGGAAAAATATTATTAACAGGGCACCACCTGATAGGAGTCAGGAAATGTAATAGCCGAATATATAAGTGTCATAGTTTAGCACCTGCCCAGATGGGGCTGAGGTGAATAACCAGATGAAGGAATGGATTCTATATTTCTGTTGGCAAGTGACATTTAACTACTACCCCAGCTTATAGGATTTCAAGCCCAAAAATATGGCTGATAACAATCAAAACCGTATTTTAAAAGAGGTAGAACCTGAGAGTGGCAACTTGGCAATCATTGAGTGAAATTAAATCTTTGAGCGCCAAGATGGACAATATGCAAACGGCTCTGGAAGCACAGATAAGTAATACATTTTAACAGTTTAAATGAGCGTATGAGAGAACTTATTGAAGAAAGCCAAGCCAATATGAAGGTTGAGTTGGAGAAATCTGCGGTGGAATTGCGTTTCAATCTGGAGTTTGGGATTATTGCCTTTAGAATGGAACGAATGGAGACAAGAATCGCGCTAAGTGCGCAAAACCCAACTTTGATCCAAATGTTTCCATTATTATTGTGGGCTGTGTGATGGCCTCAGGTGTGAACCAGTGCCTAACCCGGTAGCAGTAGAGCACGTCCGTGCACAAGGCACCAAACCCGGTCTGGTCAGAGTGGGGCTGCAATCAGTGGAGGAGAAAGTCGCGGTGCTACGGCGGAAAGCTAAGTTAAAGGATCATGACCGCTTTCAGAGGATGTTTGTGTCTTCAGCAAAGTCTCATGCAGAGAGACTGTTGGATCTGAACTTTAGGACTCTCTTGAGAGAAACTTCATTTGGAAAAAACTTTTATTTAACCTGCAAATGGACGCTTGGTTAAACGCACAGGAGAACAGCCACGCCAAGCATTCGCATAAGAAAGATGTGCCCAGTCCGCAAGTACAGACTTTTTACTGGTGCATTGGAATATTAATGGATGGACAGAAACCAACTGTGACTTGAGAAAGATCATTCTTCTCTATTTGAACCCTGATATGTGTGTTTGAATGGGACGCACCTGGCACGTTCAAACATTGAACTGTATGGGTACACATGGTTTGGACACAATCGTGCTGCACATAGGAAAGCTGTGAAGGCCTCTGGCGGTGTCGGGATGTTTGTTATAAACTCTGTCCTTGATATATTTTGTGTCAATATTGTTGACGAGTCAAGTGATGGTATACTGGGTTTGCGTTTTGAAAATCGAACTACGCAACAGTGTTTTGTTATAATATGCTGTTATTTGTCACCTGAAACTTCTACCTGGGGGAGGAACGCAGATTATTTTTTATGACACTTGTTGTCTATCTTGTATAGACTTGATGCTGAGTCTATTTATATATGTGGCGACTTTAATGCCTGTATTTCTGATTTGAAAGATTATATTGATACTGATGATATTTCTTGCAGGGTTGCGCTTGACTTAAATTCCAACAAACATGGAGAAGTATTTCTTGAGTTTCTCAAAGATTCAAAATGTTGCGTGCTTAATGGGAGATTAAATCCTCAAAATGATAATTTTACGTCTGTCTCAGTGAGAGGAAGGACCGTTGTTGATTGTATCATAACGCCACATAATAATTTGAAGTCATGCCTTGATTTTAATGTTTACACAACCTCTGCGCTTGTGGAGGACTTAGTGTACGAAGGCCTAAGTCTAATCAGTCATCACTCTAGACTCCTTGATCACTACATATTATCTCTTAAATTCGGGGTGGGAGAGTTTACTAGGCCCGGGATTAATGCTGATTCAAATTTGTCAATGAAAATGATTAAGACAATTTCCTTCTACTTTTTTGTCCTCCTTTGACTGTACAAAGACCTTGCAAAATATACAATTGTATGTGGGAAAAGAGGTCTATGAAATGTTTTGTGACGTTCTACATAAAGAAAGGGGTTGCTGTGACAGGAAAATTGGACATATTTAATGAATTTAATTGAAATCTTTATTACGGACTCAGGGTCCAGGGCGAGTACACAACAAACAATGACAATAAAAAGCTAAGAAGTCACTTTAAAATAAGGCAACTATACCAGTGCCTCCATAGACCTGACTGGTAGCGAATAGCACTGTAACTGATATCAATAAGTGACGCAATCACTCGATTCTCAGACATGTTAAGTTTGCAGATGAAGCTATACATACATTTCCACAATGTGGCTTGCAACGTAGAAACTCCAGCTCTAACAAACATCTCACTCACACTAGTCCATCATGGCCTCCTAAGAAGCACACGAAACGCATCATTGTAGGCCACCTGCAGCCTTTGCAATGAACTTTTTCTTATAGTTTAACCAAAGGGGAGCTGTGTACAGTATGCTCTGAACAACGCTATCTTCACCTCATCCAAGCAAGATTTAAATTTGCGTGCCATTGTGTTTGCCTGAGCATACAATGTCCTGCATCGTCTCCCTATGTCATCATCATCCGTCAGGTCCTCAGTTAAAATATGCCCAAGGTATTTTGCCTTGTTTGTCACATTCAGCTTCATATTAGACAGGTAAAAGTCTGGGAAATTTGCAGTTTTATCCTCCTTGGTTCTAAAGATCATGATAACACTCTTTGCTGGATTATACCTAATATCATGCTCCAGACCATAGTGAGCACAGATATTAAGCAGCTGTTGGAGCCTGGCTGTACTCGGGCTAAAAACCACTAAGTCATCCGCATACATTAAATGATTCAGCACAACATTTCCAGCAATACATCCAGTTTTACATGCATTTAGTCTCATTGAAAGATCATCCAGATACACATTAAAAAGAGTAGGGGATAATACCCCCCCCCCCCCCCGTCTGACCCCACTGCCAACCTTAAATGGAGCAGACATACTGTTCCCCCATTTGACATGCATCTCTTGGTGAGCATACCAATAGCTAAGTATCCATACAAGAAATTTGGGTACACCCCTCTGAATTAATTTAAGAAATAACTTGCCATGATTAACCCTGTCAAAAGCTTTTGGAAGCATCTAAAAGACATGTAAAAACAGAAGAATATTGTTTTTCATGTATTTATCTATAACCTCTTTGAGAGCATATATACACATATCTGTGCCCAGCTTTGCTTTAAAACCAAACTGATTGTCTACAGAAGATACAAATTTTATGATGCTGTCCAGCAGGATTAACTCAACAATTTTAGAGACAATAATGGCCAGTGCGATTGGGTGATAATTGTCCGAGCTACCAATATTCCCTGCTTTGTTGTTAATGACAGGGACTAACAAAACAGTTAGCATGTGGTCAGGTAAAACTCCATGTACAAAACATGCTATTAATCAAATAGAGAGTAGAGGAGCTAACCTTGCACTTGCATACTTTAAGTGCTCAGCAGTGACACCATCCAACCCTGCAGTTTTAATATTTGAAAGCCTGGAAATGGCATTAACAACTTCACGACACAAAATAGTATCTACACTATCAACAACATTTTCACTGAATTTGTAGGAGTCACTCTGGACACAGTTATAAAGCCTATTGTAATGATTCCGCCACAATTCCAGAATATTATCTATGCCAGAGATGCCATTAACAACACATGGCAGAGAAACTTTTGCTTTCATAGCCCTAACTTCTTTCCAGAATTCATACATATTTCTACCTTGCAATTTTCTTGCCATTGCATCAGCTTTAATAGCCTGCTCATTTTTTACAATGTAACGCAGAGCATATTTGAACTGGGCATTAGTGACCTTTTTGTTTTCAAAAACTGGCCCATTTCTTGGTCTCCCCGCCAGTATCCACTCCATGGACGTCTCACGTGCCTTGACATGAAATTCAGCCATATGGGCATTCCATCCAGGTTTACCTTTTTTCTTAGTTTTAGGTCTATATATAGATCTACTTGCATCAATCAGTGCTTGAACAATGCCATCATACATAGACGAAATGGCTGAAATATGCTCAGAATTCTGGCCCACACTATCTCCACACATGGCTACTTCTCTAGGCATGTATATATTACATAATAGTTCATCTGACCATAGGTCATAATTTCTTCTTGTGTGAGAGAGTTCCAGTCCATTTTAGAAGTACTTCCATTATCATGATATTCCGTTATATGTAGCTTTAGAACATGAACCTTATTGGAATACTGAGCTTCATACTCTTTGGTCTAAAGCCAGATTAGCGGAAAAACGATACCTTAAAGCTTAATAATCACATGAAAAAAATATTTTAAGAAATTTGTTTAAAAAAGGTTCAGGTTCAAGTTACTTTATTTATACCCGTAGGTAGATTTGTTTTGCAGATGAGGAGAATTCGTCCTTACAACACGTAGGCACAGACAGGTAAACACAAGTGTAACGGCATCAGCTATTTAAAACGTGACTGAAAAAACCCTTTGTTCCACAGAAATTTAAAATGAATAGATACGCAACTCAGTAAAAAAAAAAGGAAAACATGTGACTCTGCCATACACCCTATTTCAGCTTGTTCAGTACTGTGATAGCAGCAGGAACAAAGCTGTTTCTGTGTCTTTGGTCGGAGGTATAATGTCCCTATATGTAAAACCCAGAGGGGAGAAGCTGAAATTGGCAGTGCAGTGGGTGTGAATTGTCATTCGTGATGGAGGTAGCTATCCTCTGAACCTGACTATTGTACAGGGATTGGGAACCCAGCTGCGGCCCACCCAGTAGACGGCTAGACCATTTAATAATTTGGTCTATGGACTTTTTTTGCTTTAACATTGCTTGGCCGAGCTATTGAACTAAAGAAAACGATAAAATAGACTCGATAAAAACACGATAAAACATACACATAATGGATCGGTCAATGTGAAAGTGTGCAAGCTGGCTTTTGATAAAAAGCTGCGCTTTTTCAAACGGCGATTTAGAAGAGGACAAAGTCTCCAACTGCAGCATTTACAGTCCAACTCAAAATACTTCTGGAATTAAATAAATAAACTAGGGCCTCGAAAAAGTAATACCATTCCTATGGAGATTATTACAAACAATGGTGAGGTATGTTTTGAAAAGGATATGGTACTGCTAAAATGGGAACATGATTATAGCACCTTATATGGTGGTGATGGAATATAATTTAATGAAGGCTTTTTAAAACAAACTACTTCATTGGAAAATACAAATCAGAAATTGAGATGCCACAGACAGAAATGAGCCAAAATTAGGTTTTAAACTCTGACTTCACTGTTGAAGAGGTACAAATAGCCACAAACTCAGCGAAACTTAATAAAGCAGTGGGCATTGAGCAGATCCCGAATGAATCGCTTAAGGCCCCCTCTTTGGTTAATGTCTTGCATTGCCTTTTTCAGACCTGTTTTGATAAGGCTATCATCCCATCTACACTTGATCCGAGAGTCCCACTGAATTATAGAGGTATCAGCCTAATTAGCATGGTGTATAAACTCTATACTGCAATCCTTAATAACAGACTGAATGATTATTTTGAAACGTATAATATTTTGGCTGATGAGCAGAACGGCTTCAACAGGGAAAATTTATGTTTGTCTGCTTTATTGATTTTCAGAAAGCATTTGACTGGGTGAACAGAGATCTTTTACAGTACAAATTATTGAGGTATGGCATAAAGGGCAGATTTTATAATGCAATTAAGTCACTGTATGTACACCCTGTTGCATGTGTGCAGATTAATAGTTTAAAAACCGGCTGGTTCCCTACTCCTTTTGGGGTAAAACAGGGCAAGTACTGTCCCTTTTCTCCATATATATTAATGATCTGGTAGACTAAATGAATAAAGGAAACCTTGGTATTCATATTAATGATATGAATATAAGTCTTTTGATGTATGCCGATGATATTGTTCTGCTAGCGGAGTCTGAATCAAATTTACAACAAATGATAAATATCCTATGAGCATGGTGTGAAAAATGGCGTTTGGCCATAAATAAAGATAAAACACAGATCATGGACTTTGAAGTAATTATAGTTTTATGTACTGTATGGTCCGTCTCGTTTAGATTACACATGTTCATATAAATATCTAGGTTTGATCTTTAATGAGAACCTGAGTTTTGCTGGGGGAATTAAGGCCCTTGCTGAGTCAGCAGGGAGAGCTTTAGGCTCTATAGTGAGTAAGATGAAAACTACACCTGACCTAACTTTTTCGGTATTTACAAAATTATTTAACTCTATGCTTGGCCCAGTTCTGTTTTATGTGGCAGGTGTTTGGGGCTTTAAGGAAAGTGTATGTTCAATTCAATTCAGTTTATTTATATAGCGCCGTTTTACAACAGATGTCATCTAAAGGCACTTTACAAGAAGAGTTATTACAATACAATGTTTAATGTAGAAATTTGAGAAGCACAGAAGATTCTCATGTAAGTCATGTAATTCTCAGCAATCCCTCACACTGAGCAAGCATGAAGCGACAGTGGAAAGGAAAAACTCACTTTTAACAGGAAGAAACCTCCGGCAGAACCAGGCTCAGCACAAGCGGTCATCTGCCGAGACCGTCTGTGGTTTGGAGAATACAGAGCAGAGATACAGAACAGAGATACAGAACAGAGACATAGAAAGAGCAACAGAACTGATGCAGAAGTTTGTTGCAGGACGTGGAGAACTTTCCGTCACTGCAATGCCATCTTAGGCAGGGTCGTCAAGGGCGGGTCAGGAGCACCTACTGTAGGAAGAGACTAAGAGAAAGCAGGTTAGCGCTTGAACTGACAGCACATCATGCAGTTAGGGAGAAGTAGGAGAGAAAGTAGGAACAGACCCTAATAATGTCCTCCAACAGCCTAGCCTAAAGCAGCGTAGCTATTTACATTAACCTGTCTCCTAGCTACTAGGAGACATAGCTACTAACACTCTGTACTTGGCTTACATTAACCTATCTCTACCTAGCTACTCTACCTCTTCATATCCCTTCCTAGCTTTTGACACTCTACCTGGCTACTAACATTAACCTGTCTCTTCCAAGCTACCTGTCTAACCTGTCTCCAGCTGCCTATTAAGGGATCTTTAACTGTATGCTTTGTTAAAGAGGAAAGTTTTAAGCCTGGTTTTAAAGATATACAAATTGTCTGCTTCACGAACCAACCCTGGGAGCTGGTTTCATAGGAGGGGAGCCTGATAGCTGAAAGATCTGCCACCCATTCTACTTTTAGAAATCATAGGAACTACCAGTAAACCTGCATTCTGAGAGCAAAGGGCCCTGTTAGGAACATTTTGAACAATCAGGTCTCTTATGTATGATGGAGCTAGATTATTAAGAGCTTTATATGTCAGAAGGAGGATCTTGAATTCCATTCTGAATTTCACTGGGAGCCAGTGAAGAGAAGCTAAAACAGGGGAAATGTGATCTCTTCTTTTAATATTCATCAGAATCGTAGCAGCAGCATTTTGGACTAACTGAAGACTTTTAATTGTTTTCTGTGGACTACCTGATAATAAAGAGTTACAGTAATCCAGCCTTGAAGTAACAAAGGCATGGACTAGTTTTTCAGCATCACTCCTGGACAGGATGGGTCTAATTTTTGCAATATTCCTAAGGTGAAAAAAGGAAATCCTAGAGACTTCTTTAATGTGAGATCTAAATGACATATCTTGGTCAAAAATAACGCAGAGGTTCTTTGCTTTATTACTGGAGACTAATTTAATGCCGTCTAGGTGAAGGGGTTCGCTAAGTAGTTTCTTTTTCAGAGCTTCTGGTTCAAAGACGACAACTTCTGTTTTATCAGAATTCAGAAGCAAGAAGTTTAGGGTCATCCAAGTTTTTATGTCTTCCAGACATGCTTGTAGTCTACCTAACTGATTGGATTCATCCGGATTTATGGATAGACATAGCTGTGTATCATCTGCATAACTATGGAATTTTATCCCATGCTGCCTAATTATTTTACCAATAGGAAGCATATATATAGTAAAAAGAATCGGCCCAAGCACTGAACCCTGTGGTACTCCGCAAGTAACTATTGAGGTTGAGGAAGATTTATCATTTACCTGAACAAACTGAAATCTGTTAGACAAATAAGATTTAAACCAACCTAGTGCTGTTACTATTATACCGACACTTTGAAGCCTTTCTATGAGAATATTGTGATCAACAGTGTCAAAGGCAGCACTGAGATCTAACAGGACCAGAATGGTCACCAGTCCATTGTCTGAGGCTATGAGAATATCATTAGTAACCTTCACCAGAGCTGTTTCAGTGCTATGATGAGCTCTAAAGCCTGACTGAAACTTCTCAAACAGCTCAGTATTGTTTAAATGCTCACATATCTGGTGTGCAACTATTTTCTCAAGAATTTTAGTTAAGAAGGGAAGATTAGATATCTATAGTTAATTAAGTCGTTTTGATCAAGAGATGGTTTCTTAAGAAGAGGTTTAATTACAGCAATCTTAAACTCCTGTGGTAAATATCCATTTACTAAGGATAGATTCATTATATCTAAAATTGGAGCAGCGATCAGAGGAAAACCCTCTTTTAAAAGTTTAATTGGGACTGGGTATAACATGCAAGTTGAAAGTTTAGATGAAGCTAATAATTTTAGTACATCAGAAGGTTCGGCTCCATTAAAGCAGTTTAAGCATATATTAGGTTCAACCATTTTTGATGTTGCCTCATTAACTAGGGAGGGAGTAAGCATATTGGGAAGGTTCCCAATTACCTTTTTTTTATAGAGTCTATTTTATTTATAAAGAATTGCATGAAGTCGTCACTACTAAGAGCTTGGGGAATGGTTGGCTCGATAGGGCTATGATCTTGTGTGAGTTCGGCAACTGTATTAAAAAGAAACCTAGGAATAAAAATTTCTCCTAGATTAAAGATGAATAATATGCTGTTCTAGCTGTTCGAAGGCTCTTTTTACATAGCAATAGACTATTTTTCCACACTAAATAGGAATCCTGTAAATAACGTTCTTCTTCAGGATACATAGCTCTGAATTAAACCAGGGAGCTAATCTTCTAAGGCTGGTCACCTTCTTTTTCAGTGGGGCAACTTTGTCTATTGCCAGACTCAGGGAGGAATTAACGCTATGAACTAGAACGTCAAGTTGTGAGGGGTCACGAGTTAAATCACTGTTTTCTATTGTACTTTTATGTACTGAGGAAATTAAAGTTGGAAGAGCTTCTTTAAAACTTGCTACAGCGTTGTCTGATAACGTTCTGGTATAATGAAGTTTTCTTTCAGGTTTGATATGATCTGTTAGAGTAAGTTTAAAAGTGATGAGGAAATTATCAGACAGGATAAGGTTATGTGGAAAGACTGTTATTTCTTCAAAGTCAATGCCATAAGTCAGCACAAGATCTAAGGTGTGGTGACCGTGATGGGTTGGTCCCTGCACATTTTGAGTAAAGCCTATTGAGTCTGTGATAATGTTAAAAGCTGTATTTAGACTATCACTTTAACTATCAACATGAATATTGAAGTCTCCGACTATAATGACTTTATCAGTGTTTAAAACTAAGTCAGATAGAAAATCTGTTATCTGATCTAAAAATTGAGAATTAGGGCCTGGTGGACGATACGAGACCACGAATAAAAGTGGCTTTACTGCTTTGTTATGTGTATGAGGAAGGCTTAAGATTAAATGCTCAAAGGAACTGTAACTATTATTTTTGTGGAGATTAATTAGTAAATCTGAATGAAAGATGGTGGCTACACCACCTCCTCGACCAGTACTTCCAGGGACACTAAAGTTTAGGTGGCTAGGGGGAGTTGACTCATTTATTGTGACATGGTCCTCTTCCTGCAACCATGTCTCTGCAAGACAAAACAAATCAATATTATTTTCACATTTCAGATTTACCAGGAGTGTTTTTGAGGAGAGAGATCTTATGTTTAGTAAACCACATTTAATTGATTTATTTTTCTGTTCAGTTGGAGTTGTATTTATCTTTATGAGATTTTTATACTTTGCTCTAGTAGCATTAACTTTTAATTCATTAGTTTTGGGCAGTGGACGGGAAACTGTCTCTATAGGGTAGTGGTAGGGTGGCAGTCCCTGATCCCTGAGCTGGACTCTAAGTTGTCACGGCATTGGGGAACTAGAGATAAACCTATCAATGTTTATGGAAAGAAGGGCAGCGCCGTCCTCGGTGGGATGGATGCCGTCTCTACGTAACAGTCCAGGTTTTCCCCAGAAGGCCCCCCAGTTATCAATGTAGCCCACATCGTTTTCAGGACACCACCTTGACAACCAAAGGTGAAACGACAGCACACGGCTGTACATGTCATCGCTAGTACGATCAGGCAGGGGACCAGAAAAAATTACAGAGTCAGACATCTTTTTGGCAGCCCTACACACCGAAGCTAGGCTAATTTTAATGACCTCCGATTGCCGTCGCCGGGTGTCATTGCCACCAGCATGGATAACGATCCTGCTATACCGCCGTTTGTCCTTGGCTAAAAGCTTCAGGTGGGACCTAATGTCCGCAGCTCTGGCCCCTGGAAGGCATCTGACGGTGGTTTTTCGTGTATCAATGCTCTTCAGAATAGGGCAATTCGAATGTTCCTTGGTTTGCATAAGTTTACCACTAAACTAGCTCTTGAGGGGGATAGGGGATGGGATCCATGTATCATAAAGCAGAGAGTTGAAATGATGCGTCTGTGGAACCGCCTCACTCAGCTGCCAGAGAACAGATTGACCAAAAAGGTCTTTATGTGGGACTGTTCAAATCAATACCCTTGGGCTAAAGAAATGGTAACAATATTTTCAAACTGTTATCTAAATTACATATTTAGAAATAAACTGCTTTGTAATCTAAAGATATTAAATGAAAAGCTGTCAATTGATTTTAAAATACAATGGTAATACGATATATGTAGGAAAACAAAATTAAGACATTATATTCAGTTTAAGGACAAATATGAAACTGAATCATATATTCTCTTAAATCTAAGAAGAAAACAAAGGTCCATCTGTGCCCAACTGAGAACTGGCACTTTGCCTCTGGCAGTGGAGGTGGGCAGGTTTAAAGGTCTCCCTGAGGAGGAGAAGTTGTGTACTGTGTGTGATTTAAAGGTGGTGGAAGACGAGTTTCATTTTGTTTTGTATTGTCCACTTTACTTTGATTTGCGTGAAATTTTGTTCCGACAAGTGCAACATGAGAACCCAGAGGTGTTCTGGTTTCCACATGATGAAATTTTGAGGCAGCTTTTTGAAAAAAACATTTTTGCTTTAGGGCATTATATTTCCAAAGCTTGGGACAGAAGACAAATTAATTTGTATCCTCTTGTGTGACGGAAAAGTTGTTTTGTTATGAATGATTGTACAATTTCTGTGAATTTAATCTGGCAGTCATCTGAATTTTGTTCTGAAATGTGTCTTGTAAGCCCATGAGGGCTGGGCACTTGTGTGCAAGACACAATAATAATAAATAAATAAATAAAAATAAATAAATAAATGAATACCCAAAAATAAAAGAACTCAATGAATGGATAAATATTTAATAAAAATAGAAACAATAAAGTCTGATGTCACAGTTCTGCAGGAGTCTGAATGCTTTTAAGAACCAAGACTTATTTCGCAAAGTTGCAATGAAAGCTAAATTAGCTTACTAATTGTGATTAGTTTAACTAATTAGCACCATTGATTTATGCATAAACCAATAAACAATTAAATTAAAAATCAAACATTATTTGGTTTAAGAAATGTTTTGTTAAAAAATGAAGTCATTGACCTTTGTACACTTGTTTCTATTATGGATTGATCTCAGCAGTAAACAATCTAATTTCAGGATTTTGACGCATTAAGGTAGGTTCAAACAAGGCTAATAAGATTAGTTTTCTGTTCTTAAACAATCTACTTTCAACCGATCTCTATCTTAGCATATAGCTTCCACGTAACCCACAAGGCAAGGTTTAGACCCACTGATACATTTGTTGAACATTAAACAAAGAAAAGGAAACTCCTGTCGGACTGAGTTACTCAAATTGCAGGATCTACAGGACTCAAAGTCGGGAAAATCTTTTAAAACACTGGTTAAAGGCTGACTGCCTGTCTGTACCAAAACAAACAGCAGATAAAATATTTACCACAGTAAAAAATTACAGTGAAAAACAACCCTTAAATCTTAGTTATCCTAAACTAATATTGCCTCTGCCCAGAACAGGCCTTCTTGAACGTTTAAAGTTCTCCAGGCTTTTCTGTGTTGATGAGGGGGGATCAGATGACATTAGACCAACAATGGCTGTGGTAGCTAGTTAACAGTTAATCTCATGGGCATTGGAGACGCAAGTAGTTTGTCCCTCGATTTGGCTAATCAGTGATCAACTCCAACTTTCCTTCAATGAACGGTACCTTTGGCAGCTTTATCCAACCAGGTATCCAACTGATATCGGCTCTTTGGCAGCTAATGAATGAGGCTTCGGCTGGTACAGGCGGGTCAGCTCCCGGATCTCTTCTCCCGGAGGCCTACAATTAAGGGAAGGTTTCGGTGGGCTTTGAGGATAAAACAATGGCTTTGTTTCATCAATGTTTGCGATTCACCTGATCAGCGGTCTTTTAGTCCCCTGGAGTGAGTTTCTCCCAGAAACACGTGCTTTCCTCGCCAGCGAAGGAAGATGCTGGTGCTCATCTCCTCGTAAGCGGGCTGGCCGAACCACTTTGAAGAAGGCCAACTTCTTCCTCTTCTTTTGTTAATTGGCGGGTGGCAACCAACTTTAGGTGCATTTCCGCCACCTACAGTATAGGAGTGTGAGTCCTAGTGGTGAGTATCCTATTTTTATTTGTAGTAAATTACAGTAATTATATATATATATATATATATATATATATATATATCCATTTAGCATATTCTTTCAACTTAATTTTCTATCTCTTAACTTTACATTTTTCTTCTAAAACTTTCCTATTTATTGCATACCTTTTACAATAACATAATACATATTGGACTGTTTCCCTTTTATTCCCCAAAACACACAATCCTGTATTATGCTTCCCTATTGTATAAAGTGTACTATTTAAAGCTATATGTCCCAATCTCATTCTTGAAATTATTACTTAATTTCTGTTATTCATTTGAATATTTTCTATTCTCCCTTTTAATTGATAATAAACTTTGTAATTCCATTTTGGTCTATCCACTGTAAACTAAATGAAATAGCTAACATTTCCACTGAGCATATTGATAGATTATTAGATGTTCTATTATTATGTTTTATTATATATACCTAATTTGGGAATCCAAAAAGAAAGTCCTGTTGTTTCTTTACCTGATTTATTGATCCGTCTATATATACAGGGATAAATGTTTTTATGTGTTTCATTTAACCTCTTTTAAACAATATTATCCCAATTTCCATTACCTTTCCTCCTCTCCATTTCATTTTGAAAATAAAAATCTACAACTATTGTTGGAAATAACCAAATTGGGGTAGGTGAATATGAAAAAAAATTAACAAATGTTTTATCATTTAATTTAAATTCTTCCGCTAGTCTACATGATTTCCAGATCATACTTTCATATTTTCTATTAATATATTCCCCTACTGTTTTCATCTCACCCTTAACCAGATCTTCATCCTCTTCACTTCCCTGGACACTAGCCCAATAATTCCATCTCAGTAATAACAATCTTAGATTCAAAGTTATCTCTTCCATTTCTACTAGTAATGATACTATTGGAGTGGTTTTCATTGCTCCACAATATAGTCTGAAAGCCTGACTTTGTATTACTTCAATCTTTTTAAATAATGTTTTACTTGCTGAACTATATACTATACTACCATACTCAATAACAGACCTAATCATTGCTATATAAATTTGTTTTAATTCTTTAGTACTAACTCCCAATTCATTCCCCGTTAAACATCTCATTATATTTATTACCTTTTTAAATCTTTATTCTATTTTGTTAATATTTTCTTTCCAAATAAATTTTTCATAAAATATAACCCCCAGATATCTAAAACTATGTAGCCTACTTGCTCCAATTACTCCCTATATAATTTAAGTTAAATTTTTACATTCCTTTTCCTTGTAAAGACCATACTTTTTGTTTTCTTTCTACTGAAAATTTAAACCCCCATTCACATGACCAATTTTCTACTTTTATTATTGCTTCTTGTATCTTTTTCTGCAAATATTGGATGTTTCTTCCTCTTTTCCATATTATTCGATCATTTGCAAACAATGCTTTCCAAATATCATATCCTATATCTTTAAATGTATCATTGATCATAATAGAAAAAGAACTGGACCTATCACACTTCCTTGTGTTGTCCCGTTATCTACTTTATAACTATATGATATTTTATTTCCTCTTTTTACTTGAATATATCTATTAAACAAAAAATACTTTATCCAATCATATGTTCTTCCTTCAATCCCTAATCTTTTTAATTTTATCATTAATCCCTCCTTCCACACCATATCATATGCTTTGTCTATATCAAAATAAACTATAGCTAAACCTTCTTTGTTTTCTTTGTTATTTTCTCTTTTTGCCCTTTTAATTACTCTCTTTGCTTCAGCCTGTAACCTTTGATATTTTATTAAACTATCAACATTATGTCTTTTTTAACTCTTTCATGCCTTTATGTCTGTCTTTAATTGCCTTTTCACATTGCTCATTCCACCAAGGAACATTCCCCTTTTTTTCTGTACCTTTACTTTTAGGAATAGTTATTTCTGCTGCTTCAATTTTTACTTTCCTAAATGTTTGTTCCGCTGTTTCTATATCTTCCTCCATATTTATCATACCCTGATCTATTTCACATATATTTCTAAATTCATCCCAATTAGCTTTTTTAAATACCCATCTTCCTTCTCCTCTTTCCAAATGTAATTCTTTTCCCCTAAACTTTTTGTGAAAAGTATATAGTGATCACTCCCTAAATTATTTTCCTGAACTTCCCAATTACATTTTCCTCCTATTTCATTTGACACTAGTGTGAGCTCTATAGCAGACTTTTACCTGTTTTTATATTTATCCTTGTCCCTCTACCATCATCTATACATACTAAATTCAGATAATCTATTAACTCCTCAATTATCTCACCATTTTTATCTACTTTATTTCCTCCCCACAATGTATTATGAGAATTTAAATCTCCATATAATACCTCATGCTTGTACTTACCTTTTATACTTAGTTTAAAATAATTGATATCTAATTTCTTGCATGGATTGTAATAATTAACTATATATATCTTCTCCTTATTTATATACATTTTATTCCTACATATTATTCTTATTTTCCTATTTTAATTATTCTATAATTCAGATTATTATTTATAAAAGTAGCACATCCTCCATCAATACCATCTTCTCTATCACATCTAATTATTGTGTATGGAAATAATATGAATTCTAATTTCTTATTTAACGATGTTTCCTGAATACATATATTATCTGGTTTATCGAATAATTCAACAATATATCTTTTAAACTCATGATCATTACCTATCAAACTCCTTGCATTCCATTGTAAAATTAGTACCATTCATTAACCCACACACCCTCCCTCTTGGCTTGCATGTGCGCTGAGATTATTCCTGATTTCCTCCCATGACAACTCGTTAATGTCCAAATTATTTACAGCTGCTTTCACAATTATTTGAATTCTTTCTGTTTTTGACTCTGTGTCCATTGTCGCATTCATTACCCTTGCAATGAAAGTTACTAGTTTTTTCACATCTATCCACATTTTTCATTCTCTTCCCAATCCTTGAGATGATTGTTGTGCTCTAATTTCAATTCTTTTCTCTGGAACCTTCCCCACCATTCTAGCTGCATCAGCATATGAGACTTTGCTTTGAACTTTAGTTTGTTGTATCTGCATTCCTCTCCTCATCAGTTGACATCCTGCATAAGCTGCTCTGTGTTCCCACCCACAATTACAACACTTTGGTTTCATCCTATTTCTGCACTCTTCAAAACGATCTTCCTCTCCACATCTTGGGCATCTCTACTTTTCTTTTCATAAATTTGCTGTATTTCCAAATATCTGTCAGTTAAAGCATCAAACTAGTTTTGGAATGTACTCCCTCACTGTGTATGACATGCATCCCAAAAATACTCTGTATGGTAGAATGTTTCCTTGGAATTCTATCAACACTGAATCTGTTTCTTTCTTTGTTCCATCTCGAAATTCTGTAAATCTTTTAGCATCTTTCACGTTTGCTCCTTTTAGATTAGTTTTTGTTTCCTCAATTGTTACTTCAATAGGTAATCCCCATATCACTCCTTTCCGTCCCTGTCCATTCATTCCCACCTTACTCACATTGATTACTTTATGTTTTCCCACTTCTCTTATTTTACAAGCCTTCTCTCTCTGTTCTGCAGCCTTAACAAATTTCCATCTCTTAGTACTTTAGCCATTTTTATGTCTTCAACCTGACTTTTTAATATAGAAGTTAACTTAACCGGACTCACTGTATTCACTCGATTTACCTCACTGAATCTCAATATGATTTTAAACTCGCGTTCCTCTTCACCTGTGCTTTCACTTAATGCCACCCTTCTCTGTTTCCTAGTTTTGTCTTCATCCAAATTTTTTCCTTTAAATGAATCCTGCCCAAAACTTATCTCCATATTACTATCCTCACTGTCATATTCCTCTATTTCTCCCCACTCCTTATTCACGACACATCCATTTCCTTCCCGCTGGAATTGGGGTTTCTTCTTCTCCTGTGGAGCTAGAATGCAGATTAGAACCACCTGATGGCTGTGTGTGACCCAACAACACTCTCGTTTTTCTCTGCTCTGAATATAAACCACTTGTTAAAAAGCAACCAGTGACAAAGAGAACTGGGAAAAAGTGGTCACAGGAAGCCAATGAAGCCCTGCAGGGTTGTATTTAGACGACAAACTGGATGACTCTTTGCCAAGCATTTGGAGAGGACATAAATGCCACGACTGAGTGTGTGTCTGACTACATAAACTTCTGTCGGTGAGATACTTCCCTAATAACAAACCCTGGATCACCAGTGAGCCGAAGGAACTACTGAACAAGCAAAAAAGAGCCTTCAGGGAAGGAGATGGGGAATTATTAAGGATTATACAGAAACAACTTAAAGTCAAGATCAGAGACAGCAAGGAGGCCTACAGAAAGAAGCTGGAGAGCAAACTACAGAAGAACTATATCAGAGATGTCTGGTCAGGGATGAAGAAAATTACAGACTTTAAGGACAAGAAGGATTTGCTAGATGGCGTCCATTACTGTCCCCAGCCAAAAGACATTCCACCCTCCTTTTACTCAAAGCCTTCCTGTTACCATCACATTTTTTTATCTTCCATATCAGTCATGGACTGTTCAGCTTCCACAAGTTTGTCTTCAATCAAGTCAGAAGATACAGCTCTGTGGGATTATTGGATCACTCTTCAAACTTAGCATGACCCAGGAGAAGGTTCCAGTGTTGTGGAAGACAAAATATCTTATTCCATTTTCAAAGAAAACTCACCCATGAGTCATCGACTATAGACCTGTTGCCCTGACATCCCACATCATTATTTGAGTGCCTGGTTCTCTCATAACATAAGACCCTCCTGGCCCCCACCCTGGACCCCCTGCAGTTTGCCTACTGAGCCAGCAGGTCTGTAGATGATGGCATAAACATGGCTCATCCTGCTGTATCTGAACTCCCCGAGAATCTACGCCAGGATCCTGTTTGTAGACTTCGGCTCTGCCTTCAACATCATCCTTCCAGAATTTCTCCAAGACAACCTTTCCCAGATGGACATGCCTGATCGCATCTGCAGGTGGGTCACTGAGTTCCTGATGGACATGAAGCAGCATATGATACAGGAAGAATTTCTTGGACTCCCAAACCATCAGCACCAGCTCCTCTCAGGGCTGTACTCTGTCCCCTCTGCTCTTCTCCCTGTAAACCAACTGCTACACCTCTATTCACCAGTTTGTCAAGCTAATTAAGTTTCCTGATGACACCACCTTTTGGCACGGAGAGGACTCTGAACGTCAGGTGTGCTAGTGCAGCCACAGCGACCACACAGTGGAGTCATCCTGATTGAAAGCCCTATCACCACTGTGGACTCATTCTGCTTCCTGGGTATCATCACCCAGGACCTCCAGTGGCAGCCCACAATTACCAGGGACCTCCAGTGGGGACCCATCATTAAGAAGGCCCAGCAGAGGATGTACTTCCTGAGGCAGCTGAAGAAATTCCACCTGCCAACACGGATGATGATGCAGTTCTATACTGCAATCATGGAGTCCATCCTCACCTCCTCCATCACAGTGTTGTACACTGGTGCTACCATCAGGTACAAACAGAGACTGCAGAATGTTGTGCGCTCTGTTGAGAAGGTGATTGGAAGCCGTGTAACAGTCTTAAAACTTAATGAGGAACAGCCAAACACTGCTACCATAGTGAGGTTGTGGAGGATAGTTTCATGTCATGGCAAGATTGAGCTCAGCAACCAGACAAAAGGTAGTTTTACTGCATCCGTAAGGTCTCTCCCAGGCAAAGATTACACAGTAGTCTGGGGTTTCAACATATGCTGTTCGAATTCTTTTGAAGTAGCACAAAGAAAGATACAACATAGAGGATTATAGACGCAGTGGTCAGCCAAGGAAACTTCGAACATCGAGCTTATTACTCCTCAAAATTGGATGATGTCCAGCAGTGCCATCACCTCAAAACTGGTAAAACCAATGGGACCCAGTACACCCATCTACTGTTTAGTCAAGTCTGACCAGAAGAGTGTTGGGGAGAATACTTTGTAAATGTATTTAGTTACAGAATACTGATGACCTACTTTAAAATGTATTTTGTAACGTATATTCCGTTACTGAATCCTGGTACTGTTTTCTAAATTCTTGGAATACTTCCCCTTAAAAATAGCATTCAAGTCTATTAAATGTCACAAAATGTGCTGGTAGCTACTCCCACAGGAAAACCGAGGACATATTAATACTAATCATGAGGTGCTGACTTGGGAAAAAAAATATTTAATTATTTTTGGCACAACACTGTTACCTCCCAGCGACCAAAACCAACCAAACATAGAAGCTGGTTTTTAGTAGTAATATCTCTTTACATTTTATTAGATGCCAAATTTGTACTTTGAAATTAAGTTTAGCTGTTTATCAGCCACAGTCAATTAGGTTATTTGTGACATTCTATTATAAATATGCAAAATATTGTAAACTGACATTCATTGCTTTCCAAATCGGAAGCTTTTATCCTTGTAGCCATAATTTTCGGGAAACCCATCTTAAAGACATAAAATCAAGCTAACGTCATGTCAGATACAAACACTGTAAGTGAGAAATGACCTAATTAACACCATATAGGGCCTGTTAAATAATGGACAAAAAAAACTGTGGGAGAGGATTTTTTTTTTCACATTGTTGCAGTGTCATTATAATTTTTTTGTGACTTGCACATACCTTGAAAGGACAGCCGGATGCTTTGTTTCTAGTTTCCTGTTTACAGTACATAGTTTCTTGAGACTCGCCAGCAAAAGTTTACACAAAAATGTAAGAATTTTCTCACCTGGATCCATCGCTAACCTTTGCAAAAATATTTCATGTGGTAATACGAATACTGTATGGCACTTCATTAATTCATACCGAATTATAGCTACTCCAGCAATCCCTGGAATTCGCTTGCATACTTTGCTGACACCAGAAGCATTGCAACGCTATGACTAGTGTTGCCAGATTTGATCTTTTCGCCCCGTTTTAACCACCATGGCTTTAGTCGGGCTTTGTCATTAATGCTTGAAAGAAAACTGGCATCACTTGAAAAAAATGAAGTGCGAGAGATCACTATTGAATGCATCATTTCCTTTACTACTAGTAGGTCCATTTGGCTGCGGTTGTGGCTCCACCCCCCCAGCTTCTGGTCTGAATCCATACCTTGCAACTCACGTTAATGTTGGTGCTTGCAGGTCGGGAGTGTTTAGCCATAGGATCTCAATGGTTTCGGCAGTATGTTGTTTAGGGGTATTATGGGATAGTCTGCACAACACGGTGATACACTTTTCCCAAAACTTATATCTTCATCGTTGAGGTGGAAAGTGGAAAACACACAAGTATTCCAATGGTATTATGAAAGTAACTGTATTCCGAATACCATTTTTAAAAATAGTAACTGTAATGGAATAGAGTTACTCATAATAAGTATTCTAAATACGTACCACCGGTACATGTATTATGTTACTACTCAACACTGGACCAGAAGTGGTCTTGATGGAAGAGTTACAAAAAGCCATACCTCCGAGGTGAGAAAAAGGCCAAGAGACTGAAGTGTGAATGAAAAGATACAAAGTGGGGTGCAGAAAAATGGCAGCAGGAGCTCTGGCTGATGTGTGAAAATTTGAAATATTTGGCAGAAGGACGTTTGTTCATAGAATGACTAGAGAGCAGTACAATAATGAGTCTCTGCAGGCAACAATGAAGCATTGTGGAGGTTCCTTGAACGTTGGAGTTGGAGATTTGGTCAGGATTAATTGTCTTCTAGATGCTGAAAAATACAGACAGATACTAATCCGTCAGGTAATACCATCAGAGAGGCATATGATTGGCCCCAAATGTATACTGAAGCAGAACGACTCCAAATATTCAACCAAAGGCATTAAGAACTATCTCCTGCGTAAAGAACAAAGTCCTGGAAGTAATGGTATGGCCCCACAGAGCCCTGACCTCAATATCATAGAGTGTGTCTAGGATTATATGAAGAGACAGAAGGATGTGAGGAAAACGACATCCACAAAACATCTTGGGTTAGTTCTCCAAGATGTCTGAAACAGCCAACCAACCCAGTTCCTTCAGAAACTGTCTGGAGGTAGACCTGGAAGAGTTAATGCTGTGTTGAAGGTAAGGGGAGGTCATACCGAACAGTGATTTGATTAAGATTTCCATTTTGTTCATTCATTGCATTTTGATGATTTATGAAAAAATAAATGATTAACACATTTTCTGAAAGCATTCTTTGTTTACATTATTTTTTCTCACCTACCTAAAACGTTTACATCCTACTGGATGTGTGTGTAACAGTGATTATATTTTCATGAAGGTAACTAATAATAGCCTATTTCAGGGTAGTTTTTACAGTGTGTCTTTTAGTTGTAAAGTATATCAGCATTCATTACAGTGCTCTATTTCCTTTTTATTGTCAATGTCACAGATGTGTTTCTAAGAAAAAATGAAAAAGGGCATATGTTTGGTCAGTCAATTAACAAATGTTTAATTCTTACCCCTTGACACATAAAATTAAAGGAATGTTGGGGCATGTAAGGAGTGCAATTGTTGACCTTTTCTCTGCTTTCCATTGTTTCCAGACATTGATGAGTGTGGGCTTAATGAGACACAATGTGGGCTTCATGGTTACTGTGAGAACAGGCTGGGCTCATTCCAGTGTGTCTGTGACCAAGGCTATCAAGAGTCTCAGGATGGACAGTCCTGTGAGGGTGAGTGTTTTGCACACATGCAGTATATACTGGATTACACTCAGTCATGAAAATAGCCTCAAATAGAAATAATTTTACACACATGTAGTTCACTAATAACCATTTTGGGGATTTGATTTGTTAGAAGCTGACTCCTTAGAATGGCACCAAAAAGCAGACTGTACTGTAAAATGGTGTACAATCTGCTGGGATTCCTTACATAGAAAACTTTTAACTAATTGGAATGTTTGTATAATTGTATTGAAATAACTTTTGTTGTAATTGTTGTAATGACATTTATTTATGTTTTTATTTATTTATTTACACATTTCTAGATCACAATTATTTACACATTTCTTAATCACATTTATTTACAGATTTACAGAAGTGTATTCTAATAAGGTGGTGTTTCTAACACTGACCTAAAGCCTGATCGGTCAGCTTTAAATCTCTGTATTTACACTAAAGTGGTTGAGGAGGAGTGTTAACATCAGCTAGCTGCTCTGTGTGTCTGTCGCAGAGTTGAGCTACCCAGCTGCTGGATTCTCACTGTCAGAGTAATACTGGTTTATCACCAGGTCTGTCCTTGACATGGAGGGCTTCTGCGAACAATAGACAAAAACAAAGGTGCATTGGAAGGTGAGGTGTTGGGGTGAAAATGTTAACAATTGAGTGCTAACCCGGTCAAGGCTTCTAGCTAAGCTAGCGGGAAGCCCCCCAAGTAGGTAGCACCTCACAACCTAGCGCTCAGTCCGCCTTCGCATCTTGTATTAAGTTTTTGACAACAGTTCACAAGCACCTTTCCATGTCTCATGTTGAATTCCACACTCAGGACCACGGTCAAGGCAGCCGATACTTGAAAATCAGCAGTCAAAGCTGTCAACGTTAGCTCTTATAAAGATTAGCTTTCCACATAGATCGTCCATTATGGTAATAGATCATCAGAAGTTGACCAAGCATTGCAGGCGAAAACAATGGAATGATGAAGTGGGAGCTTTTAACCATAAAAGTTTTTATTTATTACCTACCCACTACTTTTCCATACTATTTGCTGAATGAATATAATGTTGCTGTCAATCTTTGGAAAATTACGCAGTTAATTACTTCATATATTTGGGTCACTCAGGAGTTTATTTCTGAGAGGTGATTACAAACCTCCCTCACAAAGGCCATCTATGCTGTGACAACAATAAAAAATTATTGATTTTACTGTAAACATTTTGGAGAACCTAGATATATTTGGTCTGTCATCGTATGGCATTTAGAAATGGTTTAAATAATTATAAAGGATCTCAAGTTTGTTCTGATTTAACACCTTTTCATAAAAATCTGGGTGTCTGAGAGGCCTTGGATGAGAGAATAAAACAAAAAGTGTCAGCCATATTCGTACATAGTTTATTTTAAGTGCACGGAGGGTTTCCTACTGAAAACCCCAGAGCTTCAGCACAGATGCATGAGTATATATAGAAGTCAGCCACAACCTATTGAATCAGTTTCTGTCCGATCATTACATCATACAGTTATGATAGGATAACCACAAGACCAATCACAGAACAACATGGAATAGGTAAACACAGGATGTGTCATGAGGTAATACTAGATGTTTCACTTCAGTAGTCAGCAGTAAACAAAAGTTATCATTTGACAATCAGAATATAGATAACAATAAGGGACACTTAGTATAATGCTGAGAAAGACATTCACAGGAGCTGTCACAATTGTAACACCAGATAATAACAAGATTTGTCATGTTTACATACAAATGGTTGTTGTTTGTACCTTAGAATAAGAACAGCTGTCTAAGAGCTGAGTAAGACAATTAAACCTTTCTTAATGTCCCAGCATAATAAAATTTTCTGTCACATTCCACCACTTTGGGCATAGTATGACCACAAAAAATAAACAAGAAAATTTATAAGAGTAACATGCACGTACATTTGCAACACAACAACATCAGAGATGGCACACAATATTTTGGTTTAAGACAGCTTTTCATAAAGTGTTACATTCTAATCATGCAAAAATAAAGTTTAAAAGACAGTATTGTCATCCTCATCATTATTAGAATAACTGAATAAGAACAGATGAAAACACTTCTTTGTTGTTTGGAATAAATAAACAGCATTGATCACCAAAAAATAAAACAAATCTTACATTTTTCAGCTAACCACACTGACTATTGTAATTCTGTTTTTGAAAGTTGTTCATGAACTGCTTCAAAACTATCATGAGTGTAGTTGTATTTTTTGGACTTTATAATAGATGTAATTAGTTGTATCAACATTTTTATTAATATCACCGGCAAATTGATGATTCCCATCAGCAATATAAATTGGGTCAGATTCTTCAAAGAACTATTGATCTTTTAGCTCTGTGATGATTAGTTTCCTGGTCTGTAGTGTCAAAATCAGTAAACATAGTAACAGGCATAATTAAGTTTACAAGAGTACATAAACCTGCAGTAAAAGGTATTAACAAAACTTACAAACATTTTACCTTTATTTGTTTTAGTAAAACAGGTGAAATTATTTAAGGCCACATCAAAATTGAAGTAAGGAGGAGCAATTATTTTATCTGTTACAGAAAAATTATTTTCCCAAAAGGAGCAGTTGTGTGGCGTATTGTTTAACAGAGAACTAAGACAAGTATGATAAAGTTCAGAAGGAGTTGGCATAATTCTTGACAGTGGATGTAGACCCAAACAAACAACACAGTTCCCACCCACAGTTTCATCAGTTTGTTGTACCATAAGCAGCCAGCTATAAGTGTCTTTTCCAAAAGTCCATTAGTTGTTGAGTAAGTTCATCAGTAGTTGTGATGCTCTCGGATTGAGATTGTAGATCTGTCTCAGGAGCAAAAAGTAGTATTCCTTTGTTTCTGACTGTAGTCGGATTTAAGACTCTTAATAAAAATGAGAGAGATTCCTTTCAGCGTTTGGAGGTTTTAATAAAAGTTAAATTGATCATACAGGAGAACAGCACAGATCACAGTGAATGCTGAATGCTGACCTCCTCCTCCTACAGCCTAACAAGCTCAAATGAAAATAAGTATTTATAAAGTTCAGCAACCTTGCCTCTATGACTTTTGAAGACAAAACTATTCTCTCAGGGTGGGGATTTCTCAGGATGAAGGCCCCTGGCTCTTTAGCTGGGAATAAGTGAATCTTGGCAAATACAAAAAAATGGCAATAGCTTGGGTTAAATTGTAACACAATAAGAGAAACTCTCAAAACTAAGTATATAAGAAGAATCAATTTCCTCAGGCAGTAAGGTTTTCTCTAACCTCGATTCCCATGTGAACTAAACACCTGTTTTCTGGCCCATCTGCTCTTCCGTTCTTCACACCCTCTGCTCTCAGTGTTTATAATACTAACAGATGAATCATAATAATACATTTCTCAATCACATTGACAAAATGTAATGTCACCAATTTTTTATCAGTTCCACTGAAGATGCATTCAGTATGAGGTTTACACAGGCATTGTCCAGTAATCCGTAATTAGGTCTGATGTCAGCTTTGATGAGGTTAACTTTGAGGATCAAGGATGTTTTTGTAGGTGTCATTTAGCAGGGGTCGAAGGTGATACTTCTCAGGGACATATCATAACATCAGTTCCTTGTTTGTTCTCACACAAGGAGCGAGAGATGGTTTGGTTCCATGACAGATGAGCTCGTAGCGTGGCAGCTACGTGTAGCAGTAGAGACAGGGAATCTGAGAACCCAGGTGGCGCGTTCAGCAAATTTCACCTGTTTGGGTAATCAGCAGGATCTTCTGCCTGGCAGGGAAGGGCTGCTCTTTACCTGAGAATGAATGTCTGACAAAGGTTTGGCAAAAAACTTTTTTTTAGCTCTAATCTAGTGACTTATTCCCTCCTTTTGACACATTCATGTGTCAATTCTACATAATGAAGAATAAGATTTAAAAGAAAAAAAATGGGGCAGTATGTAGAAAGTGCACTGATTTTCAGATAGAGAAAAAAATTAAATAAAAATAGAGCACAGCGTGTTGCAGGCCAGAGAAAGGGCTGCAGGTCAGGGGAACATTATTTAAATCTCATGAGCAGTGCTGGCTGACGTGGGGAACAAATCATTTTCCTCTTTGGGGGTGGGGGGTGTTAGTCTTTGGTTTCTGCTGTCGTAGATCTTGTAGAGTAGGAGGCATTCCAGCTGGAGGGACGGGGGGGCTTGGTGTTGGGGTGATATATTGTCCATGGTGTGGTTGATGTGCAGAAGATGTGGAGTTCAGGGTTTCCGTTTAGCATCAGCCCTCCAAGCATTCTGCAAAAGAGGAAGATAAGTAGAGGCATTATCAGGTTTTTTTATCAGTCTGTATGTCCTTTAAGAGTCTTTTTTCTTCTTTTCCATCTTTTGCTCTCTGAGCAGTGAGTGTCTTTCTCACTTTCTACTTCTCACAATTTCAAACATCATCCAAACCATACCTTTAGAATGTATTCACACTTAAAAAAAAACAAAAAAAAAACAATTTCTTTCAACTTCACTTGCTGCATTCTTTCTAATATAACAGTTTTCTTTCCATTAAACTTGCTTTTTCTTTTATAGACTGTTTCTAAAAATTTTCAATTGAGTCTGACTACGAAACCCACCTTCAGGAAATACATGTTTCACATTCACAGGATAGATAATTACAAATCTTACCATTAAAAATTATGTTACATTAAGTTTTTCTTTTTTTTTTACATGATTCATAAAAAAAATTCAGGTTCCATTGGGATAAAACCACATTCACTCCAATATTTTAAATAATCACATACATCATCACCATATTTCATTTTCATTTGTCACATAAGAATAGATTTGGGGAAATTGGGAGAACCTTGTTTTTCCTTTAACATTACCCACATTAAATATAATGTGCTAAGGAAACTGGATAGAACTTCAACAGTAATTCTTCCATTCACTGACTGTAGCTGAAAAGCTGAGAGCTCAAATCTTTCTTGTCCTTTATAAAAGGACTCAAAATCTTATATGCACGATCTGGTCTTGCTCAAAAAGTTCACGATATTACTTCATAAATTGATATTGCCTAATGCTCACAATAATTTAGTGATTGGTCTTGCCTGAAAATGCTCAAAATAATTTATTGAATGGTCTTGCTTAGAATAAGTGGACAACTCTTAATCTGTCTTACTTTAAAAGCTCACAGGGGCTCATCTCGCTTCTAGAAAGCTCAGAGTCAAACCATTAGCTGATCTTGGTAAATTATTTATTCATTTTATCTATTTATTTTCAATAAATATAATAAACAAAAATATCTAACTCACAGTCTGGACTTAAGGATTCAAACCTATCTTGTCTTCAGGTAAATTTTTTGCCGGCAGCCGCAGAAGAAAAAGGTTCTCCCAATTTTAATTAAAACAGCTGACCACAAATAGGAAAATATAATTTCCTCTTTTACTAAAATAACAGATTAGAATTTAGTTTTTGTCGTAAATTATAGGCAGGACTTCAATTTAGTCCAATATTTTAACTAAAGAATGAAATTAATTTAGCTCACCAGGCTTTGTCCCAGACCATTTTATGTACTGTCCTCGTTGCAGTCGATCAGAACACTGGACTGAGTCCCCCTTCTCTTGAATGCTTAAGTGAGGTCCGGAGATGGGTGCAGAAAAACACCCAGGCGTCCCCTCAGTCAGTGTCCAACGGACATGCTCGAGGCCTGTTCAAAGTGACGCCAAAACTGTTATGGAAATCTGGGTGTCTGAGAAGTATAGTTTATAGTTATTGTTTATTTTACGTGCTCGGAGGGTCTCCTACTGAGAACCCCAGAGCTTCAGCACAGATGCATGAGTTTATATAGAAGTCAGCCACACCCTATTGAATCAGCTTCTGTCCGATCATTACATCATACAGTTATGATAGGATAACCACAAGACCAATCACAGAACAACATGGAACAGGTAAACACAGGATGTGTCATGAGGCAATAATGGATGTTTCACTTCAGTAGTCAGCAGTGAACAAAAGATATCATTTGACAATCAGAATATAGATAACAATAAGGGACACTTAGTATAATGCTGAAAAAGACATTCACATGATCTGTCATAAGTGTAACACCAGATAATAAGATTTGTCATAAGTCAAGATGAGATGTTTACATACAAATGGTTGTTGTTTGTACCCTAGAATAAGAATAGCTGTCTAAGAGCTGAGTAAGACAATTAAACCTTTCTTAATGTCCCAGCATAACATTTTCTGTCACGCACCTCATGTTACGACAGTTGGCAAAAAAATATGTATTTTTGTGTGTATATAAACTTTCTTGACTACAGTATATAAAGTCAAACTAAAATCTTTGAATGATAACAAATACTCACATGCTAGTGACCAAATTGTTATGTTTATGGTTTTAGATTAATTTTTGTGTGGAACGTTGACACAATCAACTGTCAGGTTCTGGGGGTCGGCCTCAAGCGCAGAGACGGGTTTGGAGAAGTTGTTTCCCATTTTAATAAATCTCCAAATATAAACCTGGGCGTACAGCACAAAGAACAACACGAGGGGAGGTATGACGATGGATCCAGCAAAGACAGACAGACACAGAGAGGTATATATACTGGGGAAGAATAATCAGGGAAAAGAGAACACCTGGGAAGACACAGGTAGGACAACAGGTGAAACCAACTAGGGATAATTAACACTTACAGATGGGGAAGAGACAGAAAGGGAGGAATACATGACACAGACAGAGACGGATCATAACAACAACAAGACAGCTGTAGTCAGTTTTAACATTTGTAACATCAGCAGATGAATCCAGCGGAGCTGACAGATCTAAATAGTTGGACTACACGGTGTGTCGGTGTTAGCTTTATAAAGTAGGTTAAGAAGATTTGCATCATTATTTATAAGTAAAGAAGTGTTTTCATTTATAATTGCCTCCTTTTTACATCAAAACTTTGTTAAAAAATAATTAAAAAATATACAGTAATTGTGCTACTATTAATAACTGCACAAATTATGTTTTATCTTGCCAGGACATGAAACCGGTGTTTTAAAGAGCAAGAGATATAAACTAATACACTCGGGTCCATCTTATAAAAAGTTTCCATCCATCTATCCATCAATCCATCCATATACAGTGGGGCAAAAAAGTATTTAGTCAGCCACCGATTGTGCAAATTCTCCCACTTAAAATGATGACAGAGGTCAGTAATTTTCATCATAGGTACACTTCAACTGTGAGAGACAGAATGTGAAAAAAAAATCCAGAAATTCACATTGTAGGATTAAAAAAAATATATTTGTAAATTATGGTGGAAAATAAGTATTAGGTCAATAACAAAAGTTCAACTCAATACTTTGTAATATAAACTTTGTTGGCAATAACGGAGTGCAAATGATTACTATAGGTCTTTACCAGGTTTGCACACACAGTAGCTGGTATTTTGGCCCATTCCTCCATGCAGATCTTCTCGAGAGCAGTGATGTTTTGGGGCTGTCGCCGAGCAACACGGACTTTCAACTCCCTCCGCAGATTTTCTATGGGATTGAGGTCTGGAGACTGGCTAGGCCACTCCAGGAGTTTCAAATGCTTCTTACGGAGCCACTCCTTCGTTGCCCGGGCGGTGTGTTTGGGATCATTGTCATGTTGGAAGACCCAGCCACATTTCATCTTCAAAGCTCTCACTGATGGAAGGAGGTTTTGGCGCAAACTCTCACGATACATGGCCCCATTCATTCTTTCCTTAACACGGATCAGTCGTCCTGTCCCCTTAGCAGAAAAATAGCCCCAAAGCATGATGTTTCCACCTCCATGCTTCACAGTAGGTATGGTGTTCTTGGGATGCAACTCAGTATTCTTCTTCCTCCAAACACGAGGAGTTGAGTTTATACCAAAAAGTTCTACTTTGGTTTCATCTGACCACATGACATTCTCCCAATCCTCTGCTGTATCATCCATGTGCTCTCTGGCAAACTTCAGACGGGCCTGGACATGCACTGGCTTAAGCAGGGGGACACGTCTGGCACTGCAGGATTACATTCCCTGTCGTTGTAGTGTGTTACAGATGGTAACCTTTGTTACTTTGGGACCATTCACCAGGTCCCCCTGTGTGGTTCTGGGATTTTTGCTCACCGTTCTCATGATCATTATGACCCCACGGGATGAGATCTTGCGTGGAGCCCCAGATCGAGGGAGATTATCAGTGGTCTTGTATGTCTTCCATTTTCTGATAATTGCTCCCACAGTTGATTTTTTCACACGAAGATGCCTGCCTATTGTAGATTCACTCTTCCCAGTCAGGTGCAGGTCTACAATTCTTTTCCTGGTGTCCTTCGAAAGCTCTTTGGTCTTGGCCATAGTGGAGTTTGGAGTTTGACTGTTTGAGGCTGTGGACAGGTGTCTTTTATACAGATAACGAGTTCAAACAGGTGCCATTAATACAGGTAACGAGTGGAGGACAGAAGAGCTTCTTAAGTCTTCTTAGTCTGTGAGAGCCAGAGATCTTCCTTGTTTGAAGTGACCAAATACTTATTTTCCACCATACTTTACAAATAAATTCTTTAAAAATCCTACAATGTGAATTCCTGGATCTTTTTCACATTCTTTCTCTCACAGTTGAAGTGTACCTATGATGAAAATTACTGACCTCTATCATTATTTTAAGTGGGAGAACTTGCACAATCGGTGGCTGACTAAATACTTTTTCTGCCCCACTGTATATATATATATGCATATTTATATATATGATTTATAAAGCCTCTCACTTTATTTCACTGAAGACTCTGTGTTTTGTGAAAGCTCAATAGAGATAGATTTCAGCACTTTTTCTGCATCTGCACTACACTACTTTAGCTTTAACTCAAAAACTACAATACTCAGACATTTCAAACCTGGGTTAGATTATTCTACACTGATAGCAGAACAATTATCACCATCTCTGTGATTTGTAAAATTATTTTGTGATTTGTGAAACTTATTTTGCCTGCAAGGCTACGTTAATACCTGGCAATTCTCTATTACCGTAACCATCTATGTGCAAAGGTAATCTTTATAGGAGAGCTAATGTCGTCAACTTTGAGTGGCTATTTCCTAGCATCAGATCCCTTGACAGCAGTCCTGAGTGGGGAATTCAACATGAGACATGAACAGGTAATTCAATTAAATTCCATTCACTTTTATTTATATAGCGCAAATTCACAACAACTGCATCTCAATGCACTTTACAACAAAAGTCGTTTCAATACAATTACACAAACATTCCAATCAGTTAAAAGTTTTCTATGTAAGGAATCCCAGTAGATTGCGATGAATCATCGACATGAGGTTGTACCCGGATCATGGAGACTCCAACCACAGCTATACCTCAGCAATCCCTTATACTGAGCAAGCATGTAGTGACAGTGGAGAGCAAAAACTCCCCTTTAACAGGAAGAAACCTCCGGCAAAACCTGGCTCAGTACGAGCGGTCATCTGCCACGACCGTCTGGGGGTCTGAGAAGACAGAAAAGAGACAGCATGGAGGATGCTCGGTGACTTTGAGAATCATCTGGACCGATGTTCCCCAACCAGCAGGGGGCATTACACTTGAGCAGGGTACCAGACCATGTTGAGCTTCTATGGGGAGAAAAATAATGAGAGAAAACTGGGTTAACAATCACAATAACAACAGAAAAAATATATCTGGAGAGTAGTTGAAGAAAAAGTAGAAGAGAGAAGAAAATTATAATCAGCGACTGTAGCTCAGTGGTAGAGTAGAGTTACCTTGCAATCGGAGGGTGGTAGGTTCGATTCCAGCTTCCTCCAGTCACATGTCGATATCCCCCTGGGCAAGGTACTGAACCCCAAAAAAATCGTCCTTGTTGGCTGTCGGTGTGTGAATGGGTGAATGTGGCTTCAATGTAAAGCGCTTTGAGTGGTATGACTAGAAAACCGCTATATAAGTTCAGTCCATTAAAAAGTGGTCAGTGTGTCCTCAAACAGTCTAAATGAATAGCAAACTACAAAAGTATCGGCCTCACTGACTAAAACTGGGAGCTGGTTCCACAGGAGAGGAGCCTGATAACTAAAAGATCTGCCTCCCATTCTACTTTTAAACATCCTAGGAACTACTAGTAGACCTTCATTCTGAGAACGAAGTGCTCTGTTAGAAACATATGGACAATCAGATCTTGATGTACGATGGAGTTTGATTATTAAGGGCTTTATAAGAAAGAACGATGATCTTTAACTCTATTCTGGATTTAACAGGGAGCCAGTGGAAAAAAGCCAAAACAGGACAAATGTGATCTATCTTTTTAATATTCATCAGAACTCTTTCTGCAGAATTTTGGATCAACTGAAGGCTTTTAACTGCATTTTGTGGACTTGCTGATAATTAGGAATTACAGTAACAAGTCACAAATGCATGGACTAGTTTCTATGCATCACTCCTGGACAGGATGCTTCTGATTTTAGCAATATTCCAGAGCTGAAACAAAGAAATCTTAGAAACCTGTTTAATATGGGATTTAAATGTCATGTCTTGGTCAAAAATTACACCAAGGTTCTTTACATTATTACCAGAGGCCAAATTAATGCCACCCAGATGAAGTGATTGATTTAGCAGTTTCCTTTTTAAAGGTTCTGGTCCAAAGACAACAACTTCTGACTTGTCTGAATTTAAAAGTAGAAAATTCAGAACCATCCAGGTTTTTATGTCTTCCAGACATGCTTGTAATCTACTTAACTGATTGCTTTAATCAGGTTTTTATGGATAAATATAATTGTGTATCATCAGCATCACTGTGGAAATTCATTCCATGTTGTCTACTTATTTTACCAATTGGAAGCATATATATATAGTAAAGAAAATCGTCCAAGCACAGAACCCTGTGGTACTCCACAGGTAACCCTTGAGTGTGAAGAAGATTTATCATTGATATGAACAAACTGGAATCTGTCAGAGAGATATGATTTTAACCAGCCTAGTGCTGTTCCCTTGATCTCTACAACATGTTTAAACATTTCTAGAATATTATGATCGACTGTGTCAAAAGCCGCACTGAGATCTAACAGGACCAGAACAGTCACAAATCCATTATCTCAGGCCATTAGAATATCATTAGTAACTTTTACCAGTGCTGTTTCAGTGCTATGATGAGCTCTAAAACCTGACTGAAATTCCTGACTGAAATTCCTCTTAAGTAAAGGTTTAATTACAGCAACCTTAAATTCCTGAGGCACATATCCATTTATTAAAGATAGATTCATCATGTCTAGAATAGGGCCAGTAACTAGAGGGAACACTTCATTAAATAATTTGGTTGGTATTGGGTCTAACATACAAGTTGTAGGTTTAGATGAAGCTAAAAATTGTGACAAAAGTTCAACAGGATCAAGACCGTACAGACATAGACATGGTTCTACAGTTCTCTCTGATCCTGCCTCATTTACTGAAGGAGAGTTAATCAAGTTTGGGAGAATGCCAATGATTTTTAATAGAATTTATTTATTTATGAAGAATCCCATAAAGTCATCACTACTGAGAGAAGGGGGAATAGTTGGCTCAACAGAGCTATGACTCTATGAGTAATTTTGGCAACTGTACAAAAAAAACTAGGATTGTTTTTATTTACCTCCATTAATGACGAGAAATATGCTGTTGTAGCTTGTTGAAGGGCGTTTTTATAAAGTAGTAGACTAATTTCGAAGGTTAGAAAGGAAACATTTAAGTGTGTAGAGCGTCATTTTCTCTCCAGTTTCCTAGTATTCTGCTTTAAGGGGGACTATACTGTCTAGTGCCAAACGCAATGAGCATTACTTTGAACCAGACCATCAATTTCTGAAGGGTTAGGGTTGGAATTGCTGCCATTCACTGTTGTATTTTGAGAAGCACGGGGAAGCAAAAATGCAACAGATTCTTTAAAGCCTGTTACAGCAATGTCTGGTAAAGTTCACTCTAATGAAATTTGCTTTCAGATTTTTGAACGTTGGGTAAAGTAAATTCAAAGGTTATCGAAAAACGGTCAGATAGAACTGGGATATGCGGGAGGACTATTAGTTCTTCACGCTCAAAGCCGAATGTCAGTACAATGTCTAAAGTGTTGAGCAGATTGTGTGGGTCCCTTCACTTTCTGAGTAAAGCCAATTCAGTCTAAAATGATATTAAATGCTGCAGTTAGGCTATCACTTTCAATGTCCATGTGAATATTAAAATCCCCTATTATAATTACCTGATCAGTGTTTAAAACTAAATCAGATAAAAAAATCTGAGATCTAGTCCAAGAATTGAGAGTAAGGGCCTGGTGGACAATACAAAACCACAAACAAAAGTGGTTTTAATGTTTTGCAGCTTGGATTAGGAAAACAAAGGATTAGATTTTCAAAAGAGCTGTAGTTAATAATTTGTCTAGGGCAAATTTGCAAATGTGAATGAACGATGGTTGCAACTCCTCCTCCTCGCCTGGTACTTCTAGGAATGTGAAAATGTTGATTAATGGAAGGAGGTGAATTATTTATAATTACAAAATCCTCCTGCTGTAACCAGCTTTCTGATGGCAAAATAGATCAATTTTATTATCACCTATCAAGTTATTTACTAATAAAGTCTTTAAGGAGAGGGATCGTATGTTTAATAAATCACATCTAATTGTCCTATTTCCTTGTTTGGTCCGAGTCGAATTTATTTTTAATTTGATTATCATAGTTTGCATTTGTCAGATTAACTTTTATTCTATTTTATTTTGGCCTTGGGCAAGACACTGCTTGTGAACTGTTGTCAAAAACTTAAAATCATCATACTGCTTGGTCACCCACTGTGACAGACTTCCTACACTGTGTTGGTAAGGCGTATCGTGTCATTTCCTGTTCTGTGACTCACTTGGTTGAAGTGTTGGTTCTCTGAGTATCATCCAGGTATTAAAAACACAGACACAGCTGTAGAGAATAGAATTGCAGCCTTGGGCCAGGTTTTAATCAAATGTCACAAAATTATGACAGAAGATCATACCTTAATACAGCATCAAACGATCGAACCGGGGACTCTAACTAAACAGGGTTTTAAGATTCTTAAATACCCTTAAGCGCACAGGGAAGCGTGCGCATCTTGCATACACACAAGTGTGGTGCCAGTGATGGATTCCAGCTGTGCTTTCCAGGCATCCCTACGTTATAACAGTCCTATCTGATTTAGACAAGTGTTTCTTGGACATCCTGGATCGGGATGTTCTGCCAAGTTCTTTTGTACAAACAGTCCTTTGGCCGTATCAAAGATTCGTTGCTAATGGGGGAGGTCTTCCAATGTGAAAACTAGTTATATAAAAATTCATCCTAACAGTATAATATAATATGAATCTGCCTTCTACAGAAGCAACTCGGTGCTCTCGCCCTCTTGAATTGATCTAATTTCTCTGTCCAGAAGCTTTTCTGAGTTATTTTAACGCACAAACACTTTAAAAGACGTATTTTCTGTTGGTGTTCTTTACGTTTTGGGAATTCGTTAAGCGTTACCCCACGTTTGCTTAGCGTCACTGCTAGCATGGCTACGGCTGCTATCTCTACTGTCCCTCAGTCTCTCTCTGAATCTCCTCCTCTCTCCTGCTCTCTGTGTCAGATTTTTAGCTACTCCTCTGCCTCCTTTAGTGAAGATGGTAGGTGTAATAAGTGCAGTATTTTTGTAGCCTTGGAGGTGAGGGTTTCCGAGCTAGAGGCCCGGCTCCGTGCTGTAGAACAGCCGGGCCCAGCAGTAGCTAGTGCGGAGCCAGTTAGGACAGGACTCCTTAACCGTCCTCCAACAGCTCCCGTGGAGGTCCAGAATAGAGACCTCAGGCGAGCTGGATGACGGTTTGTAGGAAGCTTAGCGCCAGACCCTGCTCAGCTGGCTCACCTGCGCAGCCAACCTCCAACACCTTTATGTGAAAAATAGGTACGCCCCGATTAGCGACGCACCCGCTGAGCACGAGAGGCTGATTCTTGTAATTGGCAGCTCTGTACTTACGAATGTGGCTCCAGAGACACGAAAGACCACTGTCAGATGTCTTCCAGGGACCCGAGCTGTTGACATTAGGTCCCATCTGAAGCTGTATAGCAGGATCGTTATCCATGCTGGTGGCAATGACACCCGGTTACAACAATCGTAGGTCACTAAAATTAGCGTAGCTTCGGTGTGTAGGGCTGCCAAAAAGATGTCTGACTGTCATTTTTTCTGGTCCCCTGCCTGATCGTACTAGCAATGACAAGTACAGCCGTATGCGGCCGTTTCACCTTTGGTTGTCAAGGTGGTGTCCTGAAAACGATGTGGGCTACATTGATAACTGGAGGAGCTTCAGGGGAAAACCTGGACTGTTACGTAGAGATGGCATCCATCCCACCTCGGACGGAGCTGCCCTTCTTTCCAGGAACATTGATAGGTTTATCTCTAGTTCCCCAATGCCGTGACAACCCAGAGTCCAGGTCAGGGAACAGGGACTGCCACCCACCCACTACCCTATAGACACAGTTTCCCGTCCACTACCCACAACAAATGAATTAAAAGTTAATGCTACTAGAGCAAAGTATAAAAATCTCATAAAGATAAATACAACTCCGACTGAACAGAAAAATAAATCAATTAAGTGTGGTTTACTAAACATAAGATCTCTCCCCTCAAAAACACTCTTGGTAAATGACTTTATTTGTGATAATAATATTGATCTGTTTTGTCTTGCAGAGACATGGTTGCAGGAAGAGGACCATGTCACAATAAATGAGTCAACTCCCCTTAGCTACTTAAACTTTAGTGTCCCTCGAAGTATTGGTCAAGGAGGTGGAGTAGCCATCTACTTCAGGGGCCGTATTCACAAAGACTCTTATCTTACCGCTAAGTGTTACTCCTAACTCGCGCTAAAAGGTCTTACGTAGGAGTTGTCGTCTAAAACCAATTCACAAACGCACTAAGAGCTACTTTTACATAGGAAAAATTCCTAAACGTACGATAAGAGTGACGTCCCGTTGCTATGGAAAACGCCATTTCCTATGCATGAGTATATAGACGGACAGCAGTGGAATTGGTTGTTGAATGACACGTGTGAAACGAGGAAATGGAATACTTCAATGTCGATAAAAGCGTGATTACGAACAGCGCAAATAGCAGAAATAATGCATGATGACGTCTTTGTGTCAGCCACGAGACTGACACTTCATACAACTTACACACAATAGCCTACTTAGGGTTGAAGTTTAAAAACGAAAAAAAAAAAAAAAAAAGTGAAATGCACCTTATGTGACAGACTGCCGTCCTAACTGGAATAAACTCCACCACCCCCCCCCCCCCCCCACACACACACACACGACCCTGAATTGGATGAAAGCGGTATAGATAATGGATGGATGGATGCATCATATTAAGGGAGTGATTGCAAGTAGGCTGTAAACAATTGTGAAGATGAGCACATCAGCCACATCTTAAATAGACCCCCCCACTACCGTGCAAAGCACCTCGTGAACTGAAAATGAGTGGTGAGAAAAGAACAAGGAAACCTAAGAAGAAAAGGGAGGCATGGGTGGAAATGAGCAGAAACATAAATGCATCTTATCCAGGGTTGTCTCGAACGACAGAAGGCTGTGAGAAGAGATGGTATTCTCTACAGTCCCAGTGTCGGCTCGAGATCGCCGCTTATAAAAAGGATGCTGCTGCAACAGGTAGGCAATGTCCGTCATATAAGCATCCCTACATATGTTGCATGAATTGAAAGATGTGCACGTTTTCTTTTTTGTGCAGGGGGAACAACACGTAGCCGGTTATCTCACAAAACGGAGATATTTTTCTACGGTTTGGCCTGTCATCCACACGTAACCGGAGATTTTCGGCACCTAAAACGAATCTTTTGAAAAACTCCGTCCAAAGTGGAGATTTGTGTTTTCTCCGTTTTCAGTATCTGCGTGTGGGCGGCTGAAAACCGAGTTTTAAAAACAATAACGTCCCTATTCGCAACAAAAAATGCTCCAACATCACTTGTGCGAACTGTGTGTAGGCTACTCTTAAATAAAAAATAAAAAAAGCATTTATGCCCTCAGAGCTGTGTTGGTATCATCCAGTGTTAAAGCACGTTTTGTTTGTTTGCTTTCATAAGCTCTATCACTGCTGCGTACTGAAGATAGAGGAAAGAAAGTTATGCTTAGCAGATAGGATTTGGGAGAACTACTGCCCAGTTCTGCTTTGTCACGTCTATGAATGTGCTGAAAAACGCATTTATCCGGTTACTTATGGAGATTTTTTTTTTTCAACGAGCGGAGGAAAAACTTTGTTTAAAAACAAACCCGGCTACTTGTGGACATTTTCGGTATTGTTTGGTCAATTCCGAATCATCCAGAGTGTCTAACACATTACGTCTGGCTGCAGCCATTTAGGAGTCTTTGTGAATAGGTGTTAGGGAGTTAGGAGTCCTCTTGACTTATTTTAAGGACTCCCAGACTTAGGAGCTACTTTTAGGCCTAAAAGTGGTTGTGAATTACTTTTGTCTTAAGAAACTAGGAGTCCTAAATTTAGGAATGACACGCCCAAATTTTTTAGCAGTTACTCCTAAATTCGGCAGTTAGGACCTACTTTTAGCCCTAAGATTCTTTGTGAATACGCCCCCAGATTTACTAATTAATCCCCCATAAAACAATAGTTACAGTTCCTTTGAACATTTAATCATTAGCCCTCCTCATACACATAACAAAGCAGTAATGCCACTTTAGTTCGTGGTCTTGTATCGTCCACCAGGCCCTTATTCTCAACTTTTAGATCAGGGGCCGTATTCACAAATAATCTTAGGGCTAAAAGTAGGTCCTAACTGCCGAATTTAGGAGTAACTCCTAAAAAATGTGGGCGTGTCACTCTTAAATTTAAATTTAGCTAACCCAACTTTGCAACACGGACGACTTGGGTATATCACAACCATCTATCAGCCGATCAATCCACCAAACTCTTAAAGCGCTTTGTCGACCACACATTATCCAACAATTAATCCATTTCCCATTAGACATCCAGCAACTGCATTAAATTAAAGCCAATTTAATGGCGATTGCAGGTATGCCGGGGGTGCACAAAAAAGAAAACGTGCACATCTTCCAATTTATGCAACACATGTAGGGATGCCTATATGACGGACTTCGCCTACCTGTTGCAGCAGCATCCTTTTAATAAGCGGCGATCTCGAGCCGACACTGGGACTGTAGAGAATACCATCTCTTCTCACAGTCTTCTGCCATTCGAGACACCGCTGGATAAGATGCATTTACGTGTCTGCTCATCTCCACCCATGCCTCCCTTTTCTTCTTATTCATAATCCCGGCTCCGAATCGCCCTTTCAGGACCGTCCTCCTCTCCAGTACCAACTGTGCCAGTAGTAATAATCGGTCCTGCGACCAGTTAGGTTTCCTTTTCCTTTTATCGCCACTTATTTTCAGTTCACGAGGTGCTTTTCACGGTAGTGGGGGGGGGGGGGGTCTATTTAAGATGTGACTGATGTGCTCATTAGACAGCCTAATTGTTTACAGCCTATTTGCAATCACTCCCTTAATATGATGCATCCATCCATCCATCCAATATCTATACTGCTTTCATCCAATTCAGGGTCGCGTAGAGGGGGGCCTGGAGCTTATCCCAGTTATCAGCAGGCGTTAGTTAGGGTAATATGATGCATTTCACATTTTTTCGTTTTTACTCTTCACCCTCTCTGTAAGTAGGTTATTGTGTGTAAGTTGTATGAAGTGTCACTCTCGTGGCTGACACAAAGATGTCATCATGCATTATTTCCGCCATTTGCGCTGTTCATAATTACGCTTTTATCGACATTGAAATTATCCATTTCTTGGTTTCACACGTGTCATTCAACAACCAATCACACTGCTGTCTGTCATGCAGAGGAAATGACGTTTTCCATAGCAACGGGACGTCACTCTTAACTTCCTTTTAGGGATTTGTCCTACGTAAAAGTAGCTCTTAGTGCATCTGTGAATAGGTTTTAGATGACAACTCCTATGTAAGACTTTTTGGCGCGAGTTAGGAGTAACACCTAGCAGTAAGATAGGAGTCTTTGTACATGGCCCCAGATCTCAGATTTTCTATCTGACTTAGTTTTAAACAGTGATAAAGTTATTATAGTTGGAGACTTCAATATTTATGTTGATAGTGAAAATGATAGTCTAAATACAGCTTTTAACTTTATCATAGACTCAATAGGCTTTGCTCAAAATGTGCAGGGACCAACCCACTCTTGTCACCACACCTAGATCTTTTGCTGACTATGGCATTGAATGTGAAGAAATAAAAGTCTTTCCACATAACCCTATCCTGTCTGATCATTTTCTAATCACTTTCAAACTCACTCTAACTGACCCATATCAACCTGAAAGAAAACTTCATTATACCAGAACGTTATCAGACAATGCTGTAGCAAATTTTAAAGAAGCTCTTCCAACTTTAATTTCCACAATACATAAAAGTACAATAGAAAACAGTGATTTAACTCATGACCCCTCACAACTTGACGTTCTAGTTCATAGCCTTAATTCCTCTCCCTGCGTCTGGCAATAGACAAAGTTTCCCCCTTAAAAAGGAAGGTAGCTAGCCATAGGAGATTAGCTCCCTGGTTTAATTCAGAGCTACGTACCCTGAAGAAGAACGTTAGAAAACCAGAGAGAAAATAGCGCTCCACGCATTTAAAGGATTCCTATTTAGTGTGGAAAAATAGTCTATTGCTATATAAAAAGATCCTTCGAACAGCTAGAACAGCATATTATTCATCTTCAATCGAGGAGAATAAAAATAATCCTAGGTTTCTTTTTAATACAGTTGCCAAACTCACACAGGATCATAGCTCTGTCGAGCCAACAATTCCCCAAGCTCTTAGTAGTGACGACATCATGCAAATCTTTATAGATAAAATAGACTCTTTAAAAATAAGATAATTGGGAAGCTTCCCAATATGCTTGCTTCCTCCTTAGTTAATGAGGCAGCATAAAAAATGGTTGAACCTAATATATGCTTAAACTGCTTTAATGCAGCCGAACTTTCAGATCTACTAAAATGATTAGCTTCATCAAAACCTTCAACTTGCATGTTGGACCCAATCCCAACTAAGCTTTTAAAAGATGTTTTGGTTGCTGCTCCAATTTTAGATATAAAGAAAATATCGTTAGTCATTGGATATGTACCACAGGAGTTTAATATTGCTGTAATTAAACCTCTACTTAAGAAACCATCTCTTGATCAAAACGACTTAATTAACGATAGACCTATTTCTAATCTTCCCTTCTAATCTAAAATTTTTGAGAAAAGAGTTGCACATCAAATGTGTGATTATTTAAACAATAATGGGCTGTTTGAGAAGTTTCAGTCAGGCTTTAGAGCTCATCACAGCACTGAAACAGCTCTGGTGAAGGTTACTAATGATATTCTCATAGCCTCAGACAATGTGACCATTCTGGTCTTGTTAGATCTCAATGCTGCCTTTGACACTGTTGATCACATATTCTCATAGAAAGGCTTCAAAGTGTCGGTATAATAGGAACAGCACCAGGCTGGTTTAAAACTTATTTGTCCAACAGATTTCGGTTTCTTCAGGTAAACGATGGATCTTCCTCGGCCACAATGGTTACTTGCGGAGTACCACAGGGTTCGGTGCTTGGGCCGATTCTTTTTATTATATATATGCTTCCTATTGGTAAAATCATTAGGCAGCATGGGATAAATTTCCATAGTTATGCAGATGACACACAGCTATATCTATCCATAAATCCTGATGAATCCAATCATTTAGGTAGACTACAGGCATGTCTGGAAGATATCAAAACTTGGATGACTCTAAACTACTTGCTTCTGAATTCTGATAAAATATAAGTTGTTGTCTTTGGACCAGAAGCTCTGAAAAAGAAATTACTTAGTCAACCCCTTCACCTGGATGGCATTAAATTAGCCTCCAGTAATAAAGCAAATAACCTCTGTGTTATCTTTAACCCAGATATATCATTTAGATCTCACATTAAAGGCGTCTCTAGGATTTCCTTTTTTCACTTTAGGAATATTGCAAAAATTAGAACCATCCTGTCCAGGAGTGGTGCTGAAAAACCAGTCTATGACTTTGTTAATTCAAGGCTGGATTACTGTAGCTATTTATTTTCAGGTAGTCTGCAGAATACAATTAAGTCTTCAGTAAGTCCAAAATGCTTCTGCTAGGGTTCTAATTAATTCAAAAAGAGCAAAATCCGCACACTTCAATCTACAATTGTAGTGTGCGGATTTTGCTCTTTTTGAATTCAACTTTTGATCAAGGACCTGATGAGGCAGCCTGGTGATCGGTGACTCCTTCTACTCTACTAGGGTTCTAATGAATAAATGAAGAGATCACATTTCCCCTGTTATAGCTTTTCTTCACTGGCTCCCAGTAAAATCTAGAATAGAATTCAAGATCCTCCTTCTGACATATAAAGCTCTTAATATTCAAGATACATCATACACTAGAGACCTGATTGTTCCATATGTTCCTAACAGAGCCCATCGCTCTCAGACTGCAGGTTTACTGGTAGTTCCTAGGATTTCTAAAAGAAGAATGGGTGGCAGATCTTTCAGTTATCAGACTCCCTTCCTATGGAACCAGCTCCCTGGGTTGGTTCGTGAAGCAGACAACATGTCTATCTTTAAAACTAGGCTTAAAACCTTCCTCTTTGACAAAGCTTACAGTTAGAGACAGGTTAAAAGGTAGTTATAGACACGTTAGACAGGTAGCTAGTTAGAGACACGTTAGACAGGTAGCTAGGAAGAGACAGGTTTATGTTAGTAGCCAGGTAGAGTGTCAAAAGCTAAGAAGAGACAGGTTAATGTTAGTAGTTAGGTAGAGTAGCTAGGTAGAGATAGATAGATTAATGTAAGCGAAGTAGAGCGTGTTAGTAGCTAGGTCTCCTAGTAGCTAGGAGACAGGTTAATGTTATCAATATATATGTTTATGCAAACCCATTAACAAAAGACCTCTGACTCCTTCTCTCCTGACGAGGTTCCTTAATTCTTCTGCATGATCAGCTTGGTTCTGTTACCAGGAACAAAGAAAGAACACACACAAGAGACCAAGTAATAAGTTTGGCCAACGGACCTGCAGGTGGGCTCAACAAAAGTGAGCGCCTAAATCAGGGCAGAAGCTGTTTTTATTAAGAAGCATCTCACATTTCCAAGGTCCCCCCTCCCCTCACAGTTTCTTCAGAGTTCAGCTAAATATCAAAACCGTTCTCGAAACGTACCCCCACACACTCCCGCAGAACTGATTTATACCTTCCTCCTTTGATAAGCTGGTCACTGGCTGGAATGTTATTGCTGTAGTATAACTCATTCGCCCTTCTACCTTCCCGTGCAGCTGCAGCTGCCTTACTCAAGTTCTGTTATGACACAAATAAGTTTATGTTACTGTAATTCACTTACTTGTGTATACATTTTTTCTATATACTTCAATATTCCCTCTTTTGATCCGTTTTAACACAGATCAATAATTATCTTTGAACCCTGTTGGCATCCTCTTCCTGTAAAGTAATAAGCATGTACTGTCCCCCTCGTAAGTTGTTTCCCACAGCTTTTTCAATGCATAAATATCTGATTGAAATATCTGATTTCCCTAGGGAAAGAGCAAACCCATGCGTTATTTTGGTTCATCACAGTTGTTGTTCCTGATAAGTAAACAAAAACACATCCCACGTAAATGCTTTGAATACAGCATTGTAAAATACTTATTGTTTCAGGGGAAACCTCCAGAGTTCATGCTCTTATTTTGAAAGGCGCTATTGCTCTTTCTTGTATACTTCCGGTTTGCTTCACGTTCCCACTCCATGCTCAGCTGATGGATGCTGATTATGTTTTCAGATTAATATTACAGACTAAGAGCAAGCAAAAACATGTTTTGTCCGCTCTCATTCAGAGCTACAAGCAGGCAAAGTGGTTAGTAATGTCTGTAACTTTTATTTGTTATTTTTTGGGTTATATGTGTGTAAATTCATTGTTAATTCTGTCTTTAGTTCTACTGTGTTTTTTGGGGGCAGAATGGTGCTAGTTTTGCTAGTCAGTAAGAGTTAAAATTAAAGAAAGGCATCTGTGAAACGAACTGGAGTCCTCGCATGCTTGAATGGGCGGCATATACCTAAGTGAAGGATGTAAAAGTGAGCTCAAAAACATTTGCCACATCAAAATCTGTAAGTCCGTTTGAATTAGGAGTCAAACTAGCCAATGCTTTGTAAGGGTTGGGTGTGGCGCTTAATGCAGGTTTAAGAGTCCCATTTATCGGTTTGAGATAATGTATTATTCTTTATTTTCCCCATATCTTGTTTCTCTAGATAGAATAGTAGTGTTATAACTAGAATTTGAGGGTTATAAACGCCCATTTGTTTTAAGCCTTCAATTATGTCAGCTACTAATGCTTCAGCCTCAGATTCATTTAACCCTGAAGGTGCTAGATGGGGTCAGGATGTTTCTGTTCAAATGTAATAGGCTCAGTTTGCATCAGATCAGAGGATGGCAGTGCAAGGGTGTCATCTATATTTTCCTGTTTTCATTTATTCAATTATGCTGGACAGGTATAAATGTTTTTAAGAACAGGCTCAATACTTTACCTTTTTTGTCTAGCTTCTAACTACTATTTATTCAGCTTGTTTACCTACATTGATTGTTTTATTTAATTATTTTAATTATAGTTAAATTTTAATGCACATCTATTCTAAAATTTTATTATCCATTCTAGCTTTTGTCATCTTAATCTATTAAGCACTTTGAATTGCTCTTTTTGCATGAATAGTGCTATATAAATAAAGACTTGATTTTGATTTGATTTAAATGTTCCATTACAATTTAGCTTAGCCTAAATTTAGTACATACCTGTGGATGAAGAGTAAAATAAGGATATTATTTAAGTACCTGTCCCGTGTTTTACAGTTGTGTATTACTAAGGAAATGTGAGGAACCGCTCCCTCACCCATCATTTGGATTTCTTAGGTGTTGAATTTGCTAGCAAAACAACGCTTTCCCAACACACCAAACAGGGACCTGATTTTATAGGCTAAGTTCTTCCTTCCACTGAACTTTCAAATTGTTCCTGGTAAAGGGTGGGGTGTTACTTGGAGAGGATCTGGGGGAGGCACAAAGGGGTCAGAATTCAAGCAACCAGGGCCGCCATGCATTCAGAAAAGCAGAAGCCCTTGTTGGTAGTCCAGCCGAAGTGGTCCCCAGATTGTATCAGCAGCATTTGACCCATCATCTTTCAGCACCCGGTACTCTCCTTCCTTCGCCCACCCACTCCTCCCATCACCCCTCTCATGCGCACCTTCCCAAGGACACTGGCTACTGTTATCTGAAGATAACCATGACCTTGATGGAGTGGGAGAGCGCAGCTCCACCAGCTCCTGATTTCCTTTAACGTCTAAGTCCGGTAGCATTTTTCTTTAAAAAGTTTCTTTTCATATTCATTAGTCTCCTTCCATAAATGCTGAATTTTAATGTCTTTCCCACTCAGACTGGTCCTACATGGGCCCCATTTTCTACTGAACGCACTGTGGGACCCCCTTTTTTAGTTTTATTTTAATCAGTTATATTAGTAAACTACTACTACGCCATCATTTCTTCAGTATTAGTTATGATAAAAATACACTAATTTATAGGTTTGCTCTCTCTGACAGGGATAGTCTAAGTGGCATTAACCCTGTTATGTCTCCTTAAGCTATTGTTCTACTTATTCCCTTGCTTATTTTAATTAATGCTTCCTGCATTCTTTCATCTAATTTATATTCTATCTCTGCTCTTCCTTCTGCTTCCTTTTCCTCCCTCGTCAAACCTCTGTTGCATCTGTCCCGCTCACCTTGTAAAAAAAAAATCTTTCAGGCATAACTGTTCGATTTTTAAGCCATGATATAGAGGTTATTACATTTAGCTATTTCCCTCTATCACTTTCCTGTCACTCCTACAGAAACAGGAATGTAATCATCCCTGCATGAAACGTTTTTTCTCTCCTTTTGTCACAATGCTTTTTCTGAAAACACGTCTTAGTCATGATCATTCTATATTTTATCAATGCAATGCCTTTCTATTTTATTCTTAATTAGGCTCCCTGATCATATTTTAGAAACAATATATATATATATATATATTTTAACACTATCGAGATGTTATGTACCGTCCTCCACTTTACGTTTTGGTGGACATTGGATAACGACCCCCGTTAATTGGTATCCTTTCCTATTCGGGTTCAATGTCTTCCTCAGAAATGTCCTGAGAGACAGATTTTGGCTGTAACTGTCTGCGTGTGCAGATGTATTAGCAGCACCTAAGAAAAGGGTTTCTGTTTTTCTATCATGATCGATTTTATTTTTTTCAGATACAGCTACATCTAGTTTTGTGTTGTGGTGATTAAAGAGAAAGAAGAATTATCCCTTAAAGAGTCCTTCTTCTTTTTACGTAAAACAATAAAAACGGCAATAAATCTATATAGTTAAAAACACCAACAATGCAAAAACTTAGATGAACTATAAAACTCCTTTTTTATCGAAACTGGCTTAAATGTTATATATTTAGTATTTATTTAAATATTAATTCTTAATCTCTTTTTTTTCTAGTAAATTTTTCTGAACACAGTTACAAATATTTTAACATAAACTCATTTAAAGTTGACAGAAAATAAACACTTAAAAATTTATTCTTGATACACTATGCTCCCCCTCATTTTTTTAAAGTGTAAATGCCCCACACCGAAAAATAATAAAACTACAAAATTTTACGAGCTGATTTTTAGATTCTCATTTAATTATTTTAATTAATAGATTTATACTAATCTGTCAAAAAACTCGGAATCCAACAGAGTCTAGTTTTTCGGTGCTGGCACTCCGAAAAACGCTCTGTAGACCCTGACAGAAAGGGTCTACAGAGCGTTAAATACAAATCTTAAATAACTGATAATCTGTGGCATCAACCCCCCTTTTGTTTATCATTAAAGCATATATATAAAGCTTGTTTGTTTCAACCTTGCTTTTCAGCTCAAAATGTAAATGTATCGCTCCGCAGAGCACGAATGCAGTTTCTCTTCAACAAGGCTGTGCCACTTGAACTGGCAACAGCTCCAAGAACCAACTCTTTTAGTGACTGCTTTGAAATGAACACCGTTCGTGTGGGGAAACCAGCCGCAAGCCAACAGCTGAGAATCCTCCAACAGCAACAAACGTCCCACACAGCGCTCCTCTCACAGCCACGACAACTATAATCCTTCCCGTGTTAATATCAGGGGCGGTTGGTCCATGATGGGCAATAGTGCTTCGCCCTCCTTGAGTACAGTTCATAGTAAGGTAGCGCTGCGTTAAAAATGCGCATTATTCAGTTTAGGTGATGTTATCTGACTTAAATTAGTGCTAAGCATTAGCGGAATTAGCTATGTAGACACCGCAACTTCACAATAAAAGCATGCATTCCTAATTTTTAGATTGAGAGTTTGTCTGATGAGTGTTTACATTTTGGAAAAAGGGGAATTGTGACATTCCATTAGTTAGTCTATATTACATTTGATTTATTTAATATTTAACACAGCTGCTTATATGCAAATATTGAGTTTATCCATATATTTTAGTTATTTCTACCTTACCTTGCATTTGTTCTTATTTTTCATACGAGATGACACATCTTCTCACATTTATATCATCCAAACCTCTATCAGCAGCGGTGTGGAAATAATAAAGAATAGCAAAAATATAACAGCCTTTTCTCCACCATATCTTCTCATACTCTGAATGGCTTTAAGTGGAGCTCTGGCAGGTTCTCCCAGTGTGAACAGAGTGATCCCATCCTGAACCAGTACCTCTATAGACAGCTCAGTGTTTCCTCCTCTACAGTAACAGTCTGTTCTAGCAGAACTGCTGAAGCCTCTGACTGAAATCATTCTGTTGTCGTAGGATAGTCCTATTAAGAGGATGATCAGGGTTGTCCAACATTAATAAGAAACAGTCAGCTTTACATACAAAAAAAATGTTAGCCAGGTAGTTTGCCTTAGCAACTGGCTAAAAAATAAAAAAATATATTAATATCTCCTTTATTTCATGAAAAAAGAGCTATGGTAATAGGATTTGTCCCTTTACACTGAATGTTAATTAGTCAAAGATTAATTCACAGCTACTCGGTAATTAATTAGGTTAAAAAAAAATCATTTGGGAGTCTAACCTTTTAACCATCAAAGTCATAGCTCACCCTGGAGAAAACTCCACAAGCCGCCACTGATTAAAATATATATATATATTATAGTATAGTTCACTTCACTTATCCACCACTACACACACTTATATATTTATATATTTTTTAGATAATAGTTTATACTTGAGTTTTCAATCGTAAGACTCCTGCTTTCACACAGAGTTGAGATCTAAACACATACACACTTTCTCCGCTCTTTCCCGTTTATTCAAAGACTGACAAATATTTATCCACTCATTCACAGCCCTATCGCCCCCAAAGCATCACAAACTCCCTGCTAACTTACCCTGTTCCTGTTCCTGATTACTGGGTGATATCATTGGTACTAGTTTAACCTTATATACTCCTAGCTTTTGTTCAAGAGTTAACCACCGTTTCCCCGGTTCTGGGGTGCGAGGTTTTGTCACTGTTTGTTCAGCCATCCTTTCAATAAAATAATCTAAGGTAGTATGTGGTACTTTGATGGATCCGAAATGATAAGACCCCTGGTTGTCTTCACATGTGTAGCTTCTACTCTTCCAGGCTTTCCTGTCAGAGCGGACATCTACTGGGCATTTATTATTATTTTTTTTATTATTTTTTTTACGTGTCCTGTCTAGCAGTATGCTACTCAGAATTGGTGTCTGAGTACCAAGTACAAGCCCAACAGTTTTGCTTTCCCAAGCAGAGTATTACAGCTTCGCTGTAGTACGCAACTTGATGTATATATATGAAAAATCTTTATTAGTGATTACTGTGGGTTCAATTTCCTGACGTCATGGACACTAAACTGAGACAAGAAGGGAGAAAGGAAGAAGGTGAAGAAAAGAAACCGGACCAACAGAGGCGCGAACCGACGACACAAGACAGGGAGGCAAACAAAGAACACAAGAAAACATCCCAGTCCTCCACCTCTGCCGGACGGCAGAGAAACAGTAATACAAAACAAAAACAACAAACTGTACAGAACCAAACCAATAGTTTGGATCTAGTAGAATAAACTAAGAATTACACATTCACTACACACAAGCATGGATTAATGAACATAATACAAATGTTTCTGGTAAGCTCCTATGAAACATAACTAACTAATGATGATAACCTCAGCTTAAGATATGTCCGTCCACACCAATGTCCCCACACCTATGTGTGTGCGAGCATGCAGGTCTGAATAAGGTTTCCCCATGCAAGTGATTGATAGCTGGTGTAAGGAACCGTCAATCCGTCCTACAGGAATCGACACAGACATGGAGGAGGCAAGAGATGTATGCATCCAGGGTCCCACAGAGTACAGAGGCCACAGGCGGATCAGCGCAGGGTCGATCACCCACCAAGAGAGGAACAGATGGAAGCCCCAGGGGAACACCCACCAGCCGCAATGCTGGGGCCCGAGAGATCGCAGTGACGAGCCCACGGGCTCCGCTGGAAACCAGCTACGCCAGGGCGGGCCCGGATTAGGAGGCCACGGGGACCAGGGGCACCCCACCCCAACCAGGGACCAGCCGACAAGGGGACCCCCCCGCCGCCGCAGGCAAGGGGGATCCGCAGCCAACCGACGGACAACACACGCCGCCGCCACCCCGGACCAATACCCATCGCCAACAACCCGGCCCGCCCCCACACACCCACACGCCAGGGAGCCACAGCAAGAGCCACAGCGGATGTACGCCCTCCCCAGGCCACGCCCAGCCGGCACCTGGACATCCAGATCTTCCAGCTCCTGGGTCCAGATCCCGCCCCACGCAGGGCGCCAAGATCAGGGGCCCAGCCAATGCCGGACAGCCCCCCCCCCAGATGAACCGACCAGCCAGCAGAAGTCCTGGAACCGGCAGGAGGCCTGGGTGCCAGGCACGGTCCCCACCGATCCACCGGAAGGCATCAATCTACTCTACAACCCCGGCACCCCCATAAGAGGTGCCCTAGTCAATCCAAGGAGGACGTCGGCCCGAAACAGCGGCCGTCCAACACACCGGACCACCCAGGACCCGCCAGACATGCACCAGGACCGAGCCGGGCCGCAACCGAGACCCCCGGCCCCAGGCATCGAGAGCCATCATCAACCAGCGGGCAGGAGCATTCATCACCGACGGGGTCGCCAACATTTGGACCATATGTACTAACTATACATAACTTTTGGTTATTTATAAATAGTTTTAATATTATAAATCTACCTTCTGGATCTGTAGCTGTGTCTATTACTTTAAAATTAGTATTTCTATTTATTAATATTGCTACTCCTCATTGTCTAGAGTTATAGCATGAAGAAAATATATTAGGATACTCTGGTGTTTTTAAATCATTAGCTGTTGAACTTGATTTATGAGTCTCCTGTAGTAAGACGACATCTGCCTTCAATCTTGTAAGATGGTTGAAAATCTTAATCGTTTTATCTCTGGAGCTAGAACCACGAATATTCCATGTTAGAAATTTTACAGGATTCATAGAGCTAAGATAAACCTTAGACATTTACTATCGCCAAGGATTAATATAGGTGTAATTTTGGTTTGTCCATGGAGTTGCCAGATTGAAAAAACCAGAAGCAGAGATAAAGCGAGGGAAATAATGCACCATACAGGTGTGTACAGAATGAAAGTATGATGGAAAAACATGAATATGCCATGATAAAAGTCTGTGTGTGTGAGAGAAAAAGGAAAAAAGGTGATAAAGAGATTTGGTGGTACAAATGTGAGAAAGAAAAAAGAGAAAAAGAAAAAAAAAGAAAACAAAGCAATCTAGTGCACAGCCCTGCCCCTACCCACATTTACAAACAAAAACAACCTGCTGAGCTGTGCTTCTTTAAACTATAGTTGTCTGATAAAACTACTTCTGTCTTAGCTCTGTTAAAAATGACTAATAAAGCCAAGGAGTAACCTGAGGGTCCCTAAACAGCTGACCGTTAACATACAGTTTATCCACACTAACCGTAACCTTACAGCCCTCACTAATATGTTTTTTTCTAATTGGAAATAAAACGCGTCTTCTGTCCAGGATTTCTTTCAGAAATTGATCATTAACGCTTTAATTCGTCCCCCGCAGCTCTCTCCGGCGTCCTTTGACGTGTTCTTTTTGTTTAAAATGTTCAAATTTTGCAACAATTGGTCACGGGCGGGTGTTGTTGGGTTTCTTACCTCCGAGCCGGTGAACCCGATGGAAGGTTATGTTTTTAACCGTGTCGCCTGGCAGTTTCAGCTGGTGTTGAATGAACTTTCGCACAGCTACTTCAGCATCTTCCTCAGCCTGCTCTGGTATCCCAGAAAAAACAAGATTGTCCCTCATTGATCGGGCCTGGATGTCTAGAATAGACTCCTTGAAACTTTTGTTTTCTCCAGACAGCTGCTTCATCCCCTCGGTGAGTTTCTTGACATCTTCTTTTAGTGTTTGGTTTTCTGTAACTAGCGAAGCTACTTGTTGTTGACTGAACTCCAACGATTCCCTCAGAGCCTGAAATTCTTTATGCAGAACCTCCACCAGCGCGAGACGGGTGTCCAGGCTGGTTAGCTTCTTGTCTATTGAGTCGAGGATGTCGCCGTAGCTTCTATCTGGCGAGTCGGTGGATGTGCTAGCCTCCGAACGAGTGCGCTTCTGCGATGGTGTGCTCGTTGGTGTATCCGAAGCAGGTTTTCGTGACTTACCCATAACGATGTTATCAAAGCACTCGTCTAGGTAGCACTCCAGCGAATCCAATGTTTCCTCGTCCAGGTTGTTTAGAAGAAAAAAAATAGTAACTTGATGGTTAGTTTAGAAGCTGCGTTTGGTTCAAAATGATTGCCTTGTTTTACCTGACTTTGATTGTATACTTTACCACATAACCGCCATGTTCACCTATGCACAGCTGTCGCGAGAACTCAGTAGCTCATCCTCTCTCTCAGCAGCCACTCCTCTCTCTCAGCCTACTGAGAGAGAGGGGTGGGCATTTAAAATTCGCAAAACAACCAGAGTTTTAGATCCATTCTACCTTTTTCCCCTAAATGAGAGTTATTTAACTGTAGAGGTTCAAAACACGCTCTCTGGAGGGTGTTTCTCTATCAGTTCCTCTCCACATACACACACATTCACTCCCCAACTATTTAACTAATACTAGTCCTCCATTTACACTGACCTGTTATCTCTTATTCCCGGGACCCTCTCTCACCGGGTTGTCTCGTTATTTCACGGTGACCCTCTCTCACTGGATTTCCCGGTGACCCTCTCTCACTGGGGCGTTGACCTGTGTATCGGCTCGCTTTGTGGTTCTCAGGCCACAGGTGTGCTCTACGCAGACTTGTCTGGTGACCCTCTCTCACCTAGGCCATTCCGTAACCGGACGTCTCCAGCTACGTAGGTGCGTCCAACTCCTGAGCAGGTCAATGTCTTATTTCCTCGAGACAAATAAAAACAACATTAGATGGAGAATTTTAGATTTAATGCTTTCTGTAATTTAGATCAGCGCTTGCCAGATTATTTAGGAAGACCCGGGTTGATCACATTTCATCCTACATTCTCCACGTCCTGTTAATAAAATATTAACTTCAGACCAATATAATTCTTACAAATATTCCACACTTACTTCTTAATTTGTCCCTGGAAATCAATCATGTCGTGGTCACTAGCACTAATATTTTTAGTCCATTATCAATATATATGTTTACGTAAACCCATTAACAAAAGACCTCGGACTCCTTCTTCGGACGAGGTTCCTTCAGTGCTCTGCTTGATCAGCTTGGTTCTGTTACCAGGGAAAAAAAAGAACACACACAAGAGACCAAATAATAAGTTTGGCCAATGCACCTGCAGGTGGGCTCAACAAAAGTGATTGCCTAAATCAGGGCAGAAGCTGTTTTTATTAATAAGCATCTCACATTTTTAAGGTACCCCCTCCCCTCACAATTTCTTCAGAGTTCAGCTAATTATCAAAACCGTTCTCGAAACTTACTCCACACACTCCCGCAGAACTGATTTATACCTTCCTCCTTTGATAAGTTGGCGACTGGCTGGAATGTTATTGCTGTAGTATAACTCATTCGCCCTTCTACCTTCCGGTGCAGCTGCAGCTGCCTCACTCAAGGTCTGTTATGACACAAATAAGTTTATGTTAATTCACTTACTTGTATACACATTTATTCTATATACTTCATTAGCTGTTGGAGGAAATTATTAGAGTCAGTTCCTACTTTATCTCCTACTTCTCCCCAACTGCATGATGTGCTGTCAATTCAAGCACTAACTTGTTTTCTCTTAGTCTCTTCCTACAGTAGGTGCTCTTGACCCGCCCTGCTTGATGACCCTGACTAAGATGGCATTCCAGTGGCGAAATGTTCTCCACGTCCTGCTACCAACTTCTGCTTCTGGATCAGTTCTGTTGCTCTTTCTGTGTCTCTGCTGCCTTCTCCAAAACCCAGACGGTCTCGGCAGATGACCGCTTATGGTCAGCCTGGTTCTGGTGGAGGTTTCTTCCTGTTAAAAGGGAGTTTTTTCCTCTCCACTGTCGCTTAATGCTTGCTCAGTGTGAGGGATTGCTTAGAATTCAAGACCCAGTCTTCCATTGCACCTTTGTCTTAGTCTATTGCTTGCAGGAGCCCTCCATGTCAAGGACAGACGTCGTTATAAACCAGCATTACTCTGACAGTGAGATTCCAGTAGCCGGTTAGCTCAACTCTGTCACTGACATACAGAGTAGCTAGCTTATGCTGACGCTCCCCCGTCCTCAGCCACTTCAGTGTAGGTGCTCTTGACCCGCCCTGCTTGACGACCCTGCTTAAGATGGCATTCCACTGGAGGAGCGTTCTGTCTATGCTGCCTTCTCCAAACCCCAGACGGTCTCTGCAGATGACCGCTTGTGATGAGCCTGGTTCTGCTGGAGGTTTCTTCCTGTTAAAAGGGAGTTTTTCCTCCCCACTGTCGCTTCATGCTTGCTCAGTGTGAGGGATTGCTGAGAAGTCACGATGCAATCTTCTGTGGTTCTCTAATTCCTAAATTAAACATTTTATTGTAATAACTCTTCTTGTAAATTGCCTTGAGATGACATCTGTTGTGAAACGGTGCTATATAATTAAACTGAATTGAATTGAATTAAATACAAACACCTGGAGCTGGCCAATCAGGCTTTAGGTCAGTGTTAAAAAAAACAAAACAACCAATAGAACAGAACAGCATTAACAAAACATATCCGGTAATATGAACTAAGAACAAACATTCACATCACACAAAAATTGATTCTAAATACAACAGCAATATGTAGGAGGTTGGGGATACATATGTGTAGATTGCCCCAGAGTCCAGCAACCACAGGTGGACTAATGTAGGGCCGACCACACCCCACAAAAGAGGAACAGATGGAAGCCCCAGGGGAACATTCCAGCAGCTACAATGCCAGCTACGCCAGTGCGGCCCTGCCACTCAGCAGGGCCCTTACCAGAGATCAGCCGATAAGGGTTCCCTGCCGCCGCAAGGCAGGAGGGACCAGCACCCACAATGCAATCCACATCCCCAACAGCCTAGTACACCCCCACACACACACACCAGGAAGCAACAGTAACAGCTACAGTGGACAACCCCTCCCAGGCATGGCCCAGCCCAGCCAGCACCTGGACACCCAGATCTACCAGCTTCCTGGTCCAGATCCTGCCCCACGCAGAGCGCCGAGACCCAACCAAGGCCTTGAAGGCCTGGAACCCACAGAACCAGCAGCGGGCCTGAGCACCAGATCTGACCCCTGCCCATCACCCGAACGGCACCAACCTACTATTCAAAACTGGCACCCCCATAAAAGGTGCCCCAACCAACCCAAGGAGGACATCTGCCTGAAACATCGGCTGTACGACATACCGGCCCACACACCAGCCAGGCATGTACCAGGCATGAGCCGGACAGCATCCAGGCCCCCAGACGCAGATATTTAGAGCCAACAATGCACCAATGGGCTGGGGCATCAGTCCCCGGCAATGAGTGATGGAGGGGAAAAAGGACCCCACTGGATGTGAGGCCTGAGATGTACCAGGCAAGAGGGCAGCCGACGACCCAACCTAACAAGTAGACAGAGAAACACAGACACAATCACACGTACCCTCCTTCTTACGCACACACATTCTCACCAACTCACCAGGACACCAATGAACGGACGTTGTACACTCATTCATACGACCCATACATACTTTATACTCCCAGGCCCAGGCACAAAGGAACCTGTCCCTCCACCTAGAAGACGAACCCTCTGCTCACTAGGATGGGGAGAGAAAAAAGGCAGATGCTGAACAGCACTTGTGGTGCATTCAAATAGTATCGGAAATCTATGCCTAGTTCAGGACCATAGGATATTTCAGCTAATATTTTGAAAAATACAAATAATAATCTGCAACTTACAAACTCAGAGTGGGTTGTCCAACACTGGTATTTACTTAAAATTATAGAGTAAATGCGATCCCATGACAGTGAGGGCAATATTGTGCACGGCAGCATATAACCTTGCGGAAGTACAGTGGGGCAAAAAAGTATTTAGTCAGCCACCGATTGTGCAAGTTCTCCCACTTAAAATGATGACAGAGGTCAGTAATTTTCATCATAGGTACACTTCAACTGTGAGAGACAGAATGTGAAAAAAAATCCAGGAATTCACATTGTAGGATTTTTAGGTGCCTATCTCCAGCTGTCAACGGGCGAGACATTGAGATATAAAGCTGAGTGTCGTCGGCATAGTTGTGGTAGTTAACATTATTGGTGGTTAGGATTTGGCTTAGTGGGAGCATGTAGATGCTAAATATGAGGGGCCCTAGGATGGAGCCCTGGGGCATCCCGCATGTGATTTCTGTGTTTCGTAATGAGAACTGGTTAATCGACACAAATAAATTTCTGTTCTTAAGGTAAGATTTGAACCAGTCGAGTACTGTACCAGAGAGTCTGACCCAGCTCTCTAGACATTCCAGTTATATATCATGGTCAATGGTGTCAAACGCCACACTGAGGTCTAATAGTACAAGTACTGTGGTTTTACCAGGGTCAGTATGTGTACGGATGTCTTTGAAAACTTTGACGAGGGCTCTCTCGGTGCTGTGGTGCCTACGATAGCCAGACTGATAAATATCCATGCTGTTGTTCATTGTTAGGAAGCTGTTTAACTGTTGGAACATAGCTTTTTCAAAAATTTTACAGATAAATGGGAGATTAGAGATTGGTCTGTAGTTTTGCATCAACGTGTTGTCTAGGTTCTTCTTCTTTGGTATTGGTTTGATAAATGCTGTTTTAAGGCTTTGGGGAAGACACCTGATAGCAGGGACGAGTTAATTATTTTAATCAGATCCGCCCTGATGGCTGGGAGGACCATTTTTAGAAAAGTTGTTGGTAAGATATCCAAACAGCAGGTGGCAGAGCTTAGTTTGTCAATAATTTCATCAAGGCTCAATTGATTTATTATTTGGGAATTAGTCATTTTCTCTATATGGGTGTTAAAATTGGACTCATAGTTGGTATTGGGGTTGGAGCTGATGTACTGATTTACCTTCTGATGTTCAAGATCTTTTCAGTAAAGAAACCGGCAAATTCATTACAGGCCCAGGTGGAGTTTAGTTCAGGTGGTACTGACACTGGAGGAGTAGTTAGTTTCTACATCCATCCATCCATCCATGTTCTAAACCGCTTAATCCTCAAGGGGTTGCGGGGGGGCTGGTGTCTATCTATAGCTGTCAACAGGCGAGAGGCAGGGTACACCCCGGACAGGTCGCCAGACCATTGCAGTAGTTTCTCCACTGTAGGGAATAATGTCCTGGCATTATTGTTGTTTCTGTGAATAATCTCAGAAATGAATGATTCCATTGCACTGTTTAAGATTACTTGATACTTGTTCAGTCTCTCTTTATATATCTCATAATGAACTTGGAGTCGAGTTTTCCACCATTATCTCTCGGCACACCGGCACTTCCTTATTTCATTATATACCAGTGGATCGCTTCTCCACTGAGACTTTTTTTACTGGAGACAGTGTTTACCTTAAGTGGCACATTCTTATCCATCATGTCTGAGATTTTGGATGTAAAATCATCTGTCAGTTTGGTGGTTGTTGGTGATTTAGATAAGGTTGGAGTGTACATCAGTTTAAAGTTTTCAGCTGAGTTTTCTTTAAGGAAGCGTTTTTTTTAACAGCGGTTTTACTCTGTTAGATATGTTGGCTTTGATGGTGCTTTCAAATGAGATGCACAAATGGTCAGATAATGCAATATTGGTTAATGCAATGTTAGAGATATTTAAGTCTTTGCTGATAAATAGGACTACAGTGTGTCCTCGGTTGTACGTTGGCTCAATAATGTGTTGGGTTAGGTCAAAGTTATGAAGGGCATCATTTAGTGCTTTTGTTCCACTATCTTGGGGTTTGTCAGTATGAATGTTGAAATATCCTACAATTGCTATCTGGTTATAGTCTAGACATATTACAGAGCAAAGGTCATTGAAGTTGTTAAAAAAATTTGTGTTAGGCTTTGGATGGTCTGTATATGTTTACAAATAGGACTTTGTTTGCTTCATTTGTTTCAGTAGCTAAATATTCAAAGGTGCTGAACTCGCCTAGCAATACCTTTTTGAGGTTCATTGATTTGTGAAAGAGTCTGCCAGTCTCAGGGAGCTGGGAGAGGTGTGATTCTGTTCTTTAAGGGGAGAATCGAAGTTGTTAGTTGTTGGGGTTTCTTTTGACGTTCCTTAGTTTTCTTTTTGTGTGTTTCCCGTCTGAGTGCTGGCCACTCTTCTGCTGAGTGGGGGGTTCTTCCCGATTGAGGCCGTCTGTTCGGAGGGGTACTCTGTGCTGTTGGCATGGACTTGCCAGGCTGTTGAAAATCGCATGCCACGGGGAGAGTAGTATTGGGGTAGTATGAGGGATTGCTGAGAATTACACGACGCAATCTTCTGTGGTTCTGTAATTTCTACATTAAACATTGTATTGTAATAACTCTTCTTGTAAAGTGCCTTGAGATGATATCTGTTGTGAAATGGCGCTATATAAATAAACTGAATTGAATTGAATTGAATTGTTTCTGCCGTTTTCTTCAAGGCGTCACAATTTTATTTCCATGTCCTGCATTCTTTGCAGTAGGTTCTGGAACGTGTCATCAGAGCAGAGAGCCATTTTTTATCCTTGGTTCTTTATGAAGTAGTCCACAGGGGAAAAAGAAGAAAAAGAGGGCAAAGTCCATCCCAGGGAGGTCGCCTGGTATTCTTGGGGTGAAGAAATAATCAAAAATAAAAAGGAAAATAAGTAAAGTATGGGTGCGCGTGGGGTAGGGAGTCGAGCAGGAGGAGAGGAAAACATGTCCTGCTCCTTTGATAGTCAGTGCAAGAAGTATGTGCCTGTAGCACAGGACTTATAACAGATCCAGGGTTTTGCACAATGTCACCAGCCAGAAGTATTATTGCCTGTAAATACCCCAGAAGAACCAGTTCCGAGACGCTCCAAACTATTAGGGAAATAACACTAGTGATTCATAAAACATTTGTAAAATGAAGGAGTTCTGTGGCAAATAATGATTATTTAGAAATAGCACTTGTCGTGCTCCAACACCTCCCATTATCTGGATATATGCTGATTGTGAATAGATATAAACTTCTTCTGAATGACTCAAAGTGGCTCCAAAGTTATCTGGTGGAGTAGGAGAACATAATGCGTGCTATAATTGAGTTTCAGATTGAATAAAAAAATGAACTTCCCATTTAAACTTGTTAGAAATGGGGGGCGGGGGGGTAAACTCACTGCCTAGACAATTTTCAGTGCTGAGAAGCTCTTCATTTTAGTTTGTGCTTCACATATTTTTAATGATTGTGTTGTTGGCTGATTTGACATGGGGAAGTTGGAGTCTCACTTTACTGACATATTTCATTGGTAAATATCTGATTCTGTATTCAGTAAGGGCAACAGAACAGTCAAACCACTTGTCAAGCAGTTAGTTTGCCTTTGTTACCTTTGGCTACAGGAATGACTTCAGAAACAATTTTGTAAACAAGAATCCCTAAGGAAATCCTTAAGGAAATTGTAATGGTATATATGAACTCAGGTGAGGATTACCTGGTAGATGGTGTATTGAATGCCAAGGAGAGTGGATTTTTGCAGGAGATTCCTGCTGAGTTTTTGGAGATGGTGGAGTCTGAGAGACAAAATGGTGCACGGGGGTGGGCAGACAGAGCATGAATCACAGATGAACCTTGGAACATGAAGGAAGTCAGATGTGGAGTAAATGCAGTGGGGTGCAACCCGACTGTATAACCCGACAGTATAGCAGACAGACACAACAACACATACAAATACCCCAGACAGATAGGAAGGGATAGGAAGGACATGGACATCAGGCTAAAATTCATGTTTGTCTACATTTTTTTTTAGACAAGCTGAAATGCTCTCTGCTGTTTCCATTTAACTTGATTTCCTCCAGTATGATGGCTTCTCAAAGCCTATTCCCAGCCACCACACACACAATGCCACCAAAATAACAATTTTTGTTTTTTTTAACCTGTGGAAATACAGTATTTTCTGGATGCCAATTTAAACACGATTCCCATCTGTGCCTTGGCACTGTTGTCTGGTCCACCCAAGTTCAGTCCAGACAGCTGCCAAACCACTACTGCACTCTGGCTCTTACACATGGAATCATTTACACACAAACATACAGACTAAAAGCCAACAGTGTTGGTCTACCACTAACCATTTAGAATGAGTGTTATTTCACTTTTTTCCCCTTTTCTATTCTTTTCTGTTATCTGATCCCTTAGCATTGCCTCTTCCATCTCTTTTGATTCCGTCACCTCCTTTCAAAGGTCAACCTTAATTCTAAAAATTTGTTTTTCTTGCTTTTTATCAGACGACATCATCATCCTTTTTCTGGTTTTAATTTACATACTTTATTTTAATTGCCCAAGTATTGATATAGTGATTGCACTGAGAGGAGCTTACGCGTGGCTTTTTAGAATTTAACAGGTTAGTTACTAAGTCAAACACTGATTTGAACTTCTTTACCCTAAAATATTTACGTTTAATAAAAGGCGAATTATTATTATTATTATTATTATTATTATTATTACTATTATTATAACTTCTTCTGACTTTCATTCCTCTCTTTCTGAAAACATGTGGAAAAATCAGACTTCCCTGAAATGATCAATATTGGTAACATGAATATAATTCTTTTTAAACTAAATCCTCCAGGATGAATTGATAATGGCCGCGTTTCCCAAATGTGATTGTTCTGAAGGACTTAAAAAGGCTTCTAAGAAGGGTTCGGCTAAGAAGGAACGCCAAGATACTGGTGTTTCCCAGAAGCCTTCATAACTGCCTTCTTAGGAGAACCTTAAGATTAAGTCTAAGAGCTATTTAAGAAGCTCTTAACGGGAGCTGTCAACTGCGGTGGTGCTGAAACTGAATCAATCAATGCCAGGCTAATCGATCACCCACTTATTCATCAGCGCAGAGCGCAGTCACACACAGCGTTGTTTATAAGAACTTGCATTAGTCATGATGAGTACAGTTAGTGATTTAGCTTCACATTGTGCGCTGATAACGATATATAGAAAAAAAAGAAAAGAAAGAAAAAATAATAATAAGAAAACAACAAGTAGCCTAGTTGCGCGCCTACGCGCGTCTATCCTACTCAGACAAGGTGCACGTGGATATAGCATTAACTTAATTTTTGTTTTAAGTGTGTGTGTGCCATCAGGTGTATCCAAGTAGTGATCAAGCCCATTAGCGCATATATACCCCCATGAATATTTGCACACACATGTGATAGTGGATGAAACTGGCAGCAAAAAGAGCAAGTGGGCACTGTCGTTTACCGCGGAGGAAATGGGTGTCCTAGTGGACGAGGTGTGGCAGCACCGTGAGGTTTTATTTGGATGAACAAAAGAGAAAAAAAACATCACGGTGAAGAACTGTGTATGGCAGGCCATAGCGGAGAAGATATCCCCCTCCAGCCCATGTGGCCTGGATGACTGCGGTGCTGTCAGAAAGAAGTGGCAGGAGTTTCAGAGCCTGACCAAAAAGAAGAATGCCAAGGTGAGAAGGGAAGCCATGGGCACGGGTGGTGGAGCACCGGGTGGGATGACCCTCACTCCCGATGAAGAGAACGTACTCTCCATCATAGGGAAGATGGTTTCTGAAGGCAACACACGGGGCATCGACATTGAGGGGGACGAGGGCCTCTCAGAAAGTGAGGAAGAGGAGCCATCCAGGAGTGAAGTAGGGGCGTGCATGCCCACAGGAGAGGATGACCACACACAGCCGTGCCCTCGTCCCCGTGAGCCAACCAGCATGGTCCAGTGTCCGCATGCGGGGAGGCTTAACCAGGCAGCCTGCAATAACCACCTGCACCTGCAGCGAGATGCTGGAGCGCCTGGAAAGGGAGAAGCTGGTGGTGCTGTGGTGGATAGAGGACCAGCTCCTGAGACGAACTCTCAGAGATGGTCCGGATGAAGCAGGAGAGGTTGGAGCTGCACCGGAGACAGCTGGTGCTGTCCGAGGCACAGTTCAACGTCCCTCCATCTCAGTTCCAATCATCCTTCCCCAGGATTCAGGTACTGGACAGATCTATTTTGTTTTATTAGCATTACGCAATGTATCCCATTCAATTTCATTAATCATTCCCCCTTCATTGCAGGTGATGCAGACGCCCAGACGGCCCAGTGAAGTCGGAGACTCCCCCATTATGCTTTCAATAAACTTTGGTTTCCTTTTTAACCATGTATTGTATCGTTTTGCATTGAAATGAGCATTATACCTAGCAACAAAAAGTCTGAGGCAATTTGTAATTTTAAGTAATTTAACTAAGTGTAGGTTCATAACGTGTGCGTAATGTGCGCCCTGATGCACGTGCTTCTCACTACTACTCACTACAGCACAGCATGTTTTGCCAGTAATTTTTTACATATATATATATATATATATAATGTGGATATATATATATACACATATATCCAGAACCAGAACTGGTTCTGTTTATTTCTTTCAGCCTTCAGGCCTAACATTTCATGGGGTGGTATGGTGGTTATGGGTTTTTTGTTTTGCTGATCAGTGCTTGGTGACTGGTGGTGAAGGGGTAGTGGTTGTTGGACCTCGGAAGAAGTTGACAAGTTCATGTCTGGTCCAGGCACCGGCCTGATGGAGCACTGCTCGCACATCCTGGGGGGCGGGGTTTGGGGCTTTGTCCTCTGAATGGTCCTCTTCGTCATCCACAGGAGGCGGCTCATCCGCGCCAATGCGCACTGCGATGTGCAGCATGACGGTGACAACAATCACACGGCAACACTTGCGTGGTGACAAACGCAGCCCCCCCGACGAACGACTAATGCACTTGTAGCGGAACTTCCATCTGCCAAACACCCATTCAACCGTCATCCTGGTATGTGCGTGGGCGTCATGAAACCTCTCCTCCTGAGGTGTTGCTGGATTGGTCACCAGCGTCACGAGGTAACTCCAGAGAGGGTAGCCACTGTCCCCGAGGAGGAAACTCTGACCAAACTCTCCTCTACCAGCCTTCTGCCCCACAGCGGAGTTGGCCCACAAGAAGCTGTCATGTGTGCCCCCTGGCCACCTGGCAACAATGTCTATGATGAGGCCATTGTCCCCAACAACCTGAGTGTTGATGGCGGCATAATGCTTCCTGCTGATCCAGCACGGATCCACCAAGGAAGGGTTGAGGATAGGAATAAGGGTGCCGTCCACCACATCGATCACCCGGGTGATCCCAGCCACGTTGTGGAACTCCTGATGGACCTAGCGTACCTCATCCTGTGTGTCGGGCATCTTAATGTGGGTACGGGCATGGCGCAGGAGTGACAACTGCCACACTCCGGGAGACAGATGCTATGCTGAGGACTGTACCGTCCCCTACCACCTCCAGGAAGCACCCCACTGCATAAAACCGCAGAGCAGCCAGGAACTGCACCTCCGGGCTGAGGGCAAAATTGCGGCGGATTGCTCTCTGGATATGTGGAGACATCAGAGTGATCAGCTGTCGGATCGTCGCACGGGGCAGCCGGTACTTTTCCTGGACAGCCCGGTCTGACAGTACTTCGAGTAGGGAGAAGTGCTGACGCACATAAATATTTATATAAACCGTCTGGCTCTGCGCTCGGCGACGCTGTTGATTAGCAGCGAGAATGTGTTGTATTCCAGCCATGGTTTTTCACACACACGGACTCTGGCAACGCCTTTATATAGAGTAGCAGGTGAAGCCTCTCTGGATTAGGTTCAGCTGAGTTCAATTATATCTGTTTCCTTGATATCGGTGAAATGCCACAGGGTGGTTGATGTTTTTTGTGTGGAAAGTCATATGCAGATGTGTGGAAAACTTATGTGTACTTCAATAATATATATTTTTTCCTTCTCTACTATTAGCCTATGATTCTTGCGCCAGTGCTCCACAGCTATGAGTGCATTTCAACATTAAACATTGTTTTATTATTTCAAAAAGTGGAGGATATAAATTTCCCTTGCAGCTTGATCACTGACCCCTAGAAATCTAGACGCCCCGGGTGGCAGGCTATGATCACTCAGCATTTGATCGCTAAGAAGGCTGTTAAGACTGGGTCAGATCAATCTTACGTTTCCTCCTTAGTGAAAGCTCTGTGGTGGCGCAGTGGTTAGCACTCTTGCCTTGCAGCAAGAAGGTTGTGCGTCTTTCTGCAACGAGTTTGCATGTCTCACCGTGTATGCATGAATTTCCTCTGGGTACTCCCACAGTCCAAAAACATGACTGTCAGATTAATTAGTCTCTCTTGTCCTTAGGTGTGAGTGTGTGCATGAATGGTTTTTTGTGTGTTGCCCTGTGATGGACTGGCAACCTGTCCAGGGTGTATCCCGCCTCTCACCTGTTGACAACTGGTGATAGGCACCAGCCCCCCTGCGACCCCTTGAGGATTAAGCAGTTTAGAAAATGGATGGATGGGTTTCCAAGTAATGCTGAATTTTGTGGCAGTGAAAAATAATAAAAAAACAGTAAGATTGTATGGTTACAGCTTGGATGGGTTTAATCAGTGTGGACCCTTGTAGCAGTAATTCTTCTCAAATGTGAAAAATATTTGTAATATTTATTATTATACATACCATTTTGCATTTGTGCTTTGTAGAATCTTCACAATACTCATTTCATAAAACATCCGTATTTTTCATGCAACTACTGTATAATACTCCTAAATTCTTCAATTTCTTTTCTCCATTTAAAACTCCATATCTTATCATCACAGATGTGAACGAGTGTGAGCTGCTGAATGGTGTGTGTAAAGAGGCCGATTGCATAAACATGGATGGGTCCTTCCTCTGTGTGTGTCCCAAGGGCCAGGACTACAATACCATTATTCAGAAGTGTGAGCCCAGTCAAACAGGTAAGCTGACTTCAACTGACAACAGACCACAGCACACACTACTTTAACTTCCCAGGTGAGTTGGATTTATTTTGCTTTAACTGGAAGGAATTGCAAGTAACCTCTGGCGTCATCTCTTTGAAGAACATCTTATACATGAAAACTGTTTCTAATCCAGTGATTAAAGACTGCTGTGGAAATTTCCAAGTAAAAAGATGAGAAACATTGTTTCAGGTCTTCTGAAAATTGAATGCAGCTTGCTGATCAACAGGGAGGCACAGCATTTTACATAGGCTGTCCTCCTCAACTGAGGACGATTAAATTCAATTCACTTTTATGTATATAGCGCCAATTCAATACAAATGTCACCTCAAGGCACTTTACAACACAATTTATTTAAATACAATTATACAAACATTCCAATCAGTTAAAAGTTTTCTATGTAAGGAATCCCTTCTGAGCCTCTCTGGTAAGGTCTATTCGGGGGTTCTGGAGAGGAGGGTCTGACGGATAGTCGAACCTCGGATTCAGGAGGAACAATGCGGTTTTCGTCCTGGCCGTGGAACACTGGATCAGCTCTACACCCTCAGCAGGGTCCTGGAGGGTTCGTGGGAGTTCACCCAACTAGTCTGCATGTGTTTTGTTGACTTGGAGAAGGCGTTCGACCGTGTCCCCTGGGGAGTCCTGTGGAGGGTACTCCAGGAGATTGGGGTAACAGGCCCTTTGATAGGGGCTGTAAGGTCCCTGTATGACCGGTGTCAGAGTTTGTTTGCATTGCCGGCAGTAAGTCGGACTCGTTTCCGGTGAGAGTTGGACTCTGCCAAGGTTGCCCTCTGTCACCGATCCTGTTCATAACATTTATGGACAGGATGTCTAGGCGCAGCCAAGGTGTTGAGGGGATCCGTTTTGGTGACCTCAGGATCGGGTCTCTGCTGATGTGGTCTTGTTGGCTTCATTTGAACGGGATCTACAGCTCTCGCTGGAGCGGTTCGCAGCCGAGTGTGAAGCGGCTGGGATGAGGATCAGCACCTGCAAGTCCGAGCTGGGCTCTCCCTTAGAGATAGGGTGAGAAGCTTTGGTCATCAGGAGGGAGCTCAGAGTAGAGCCGCTGCTCCTCCACATCGAGAGGAGACAGTTGAGGTGGCTCGGGCATCTGGTCAGGATGCCTCCTGGACGCCTCCCTGGTGAGGTGTTCCAGGCACGTCCCACCGGGAGGAGACCCAGGGGAAGACCCAGGACTCGCTGGAGGGATTATGTCTCCCGGCTGGCCTGGAAACACTTCGGGATTCCTTCCGAGGAGCTGGCCCGAGTGCCTGGGGAGAGGGAAGTCTGGGTCTCTCTGCTTAGGCTACTGCCCCCGCGACCTGACTCTGGATAAGCGGAAGAAGATAGATGGATGGATGGAATCCCAGCAGATTTCGATGAGTCATCCACGTCAGGATGTGCCCACACCTGCAGACTCCAAACCACAGCTATTCCTCAGCAATCCCTCATACTGAGCAAGTATGTAGTGACAGTGGAGAGGAAAAACTCCCCTTTAACAGGAAGAAAACTCCAGCAGAACCTGGCTCAGTACATGCGATCATCTGCCACGACCGTCTAGGGGTCTGAGAAGATAGAGAAGAGACAGCATGGAGGATGCTCGGTGACTTTGATCATCATCTGGACTGGTGTTCCCCATCCAGCAGGGGGCATTGTAGTTGAACAGGGTACCAGACCAGAGCTTCTAGTGGGAGAAAAGTACTGAGAGAACAGTCACAATAACAGCAGAAAAAATATATCTGGAGAGTGGTAGAAGAAAAAAGTAGAAGAGAGAAGAAAAGTGGTCAGTCTGTCCTCCAACAGTCTAAACCAATAGCATCATAACTACAAAAATAGATAAAATACAAAAAGAACTAAAAGATCTGTCTCCCATTCTACTTTTAGAAATCCTAGGAACTACCAGTAGACCTGCATTCTGAGAACGAAATGATCTGTTAGGAACATATGGAACAACCAGATCTCTGATGTACAATGGAGCTTGATTATTAAGGGCTTTATAAGTAAGGAGGAGGAACTTAAACTCTATTCTGGATTTAACAGGGAGCCAATGGAAGGGAAGGGAGGGAAGCCAAAACAGGAAAATGTGATCTCTCTTTTTAATATTCATCAGAACTCTTTCTGCAGCATTTTGGATCAACTGAAGGGTTTTATTTGCATTTTTGAAGTAACAAATGCATGGACTAGTTTCTCTTCATCACTCCTGGACAGGATGTTTTGTAATTTTAGCAATATTCCGGAGGTGAAAGAAAGAAATCTTAGAAACCTGTTTAATATAGGATTTAAATGTCACGTCATGGTCAAAAATTACACTGAGGTTCTTTACATTATTACCAGAGGCCAAATTAATGCCATCCAGATGAAGTGATTGATTTAGCATTTTCCTTTTTAAAAGTTCTGGTCCAAAGACAACAACTTCTGTCTTGTCCGAATTTAAAAGTAGAAAATTCAGAGTCATCCAGGTTTTTATGTCTTCCAGACATGCTTGTAATCTACCTAACCTTGGGTTTATCAGGTTTTATGGATAAATATAATTGTGTATCATCGGCATAACTGTGTAAATTCATTCCATGTTGTCCAATTATTTTACCAATTGGAAGCAGATACATAGTAAAGAGAATCGGTCCAAGCACAGAACCCTGTGGTACTCCACAGGTAACCCTTGAGTGTCATTGACATGAACAAACTGAAATCTGTCAGACAGATATGATTTAAACCAACCTAGTGCTGTTCCCTTGATCCCTACAACATGTTCAAGCCTTTCTAAGAGAATATTATGATCGACTGTGTCAAAAGCAGCACTGAGATCTAACAAGACCAGAACAGTCACAAATCCATTATCTGGGGCCATTAAAATATCACTGGTAACTTTTACCAGTGTTTCAGTGCTATGATGAGCTCTAAAACCTGACTGAAATTCTTCAAACAGGTTGTTGATGTTTAGATGCTCACATGCTTGATTAGCAACTATTTTCTCAAGAATTTTGGATAAGAAAGGAAGGTTAGATATAGGTCTGTAGTTAGCTAAATTATCTTGATCGAGGGAGGGTTTCTTAAGTAAGGGTTTAATTACAGCAACCTTAAATTCCTGAGGCACATATTCATTTATTAAAGATGGATTCATCATGTCTAGAATAGGGCCAGTAACCAGAGGGAACACTTCCTTAAATAATTTGGTTGGTATTGGGTCTAACATACAAGTTGATAGTTTAGATTAAGCTAATATTTGTGATAATTCATAAATTACAACACAATCAAAACAGTACAGACATAGACATGATTCTACAGTTCTCTCTGATACTGCCTCATTTACTGAAAGAAAGTTAATAATGTTTGGGAGAATGTCAATTATGTTATTTTTAATAGAATTCATTTTATTTCTGAAGAATCCCATAAAGTTATCACATTTTTTGGAACTGCCCGAAACTTCTATAGTTTAGGAAAAATACCTGTACTGTCATGTGCCAGGTTTTTGGTTATACAATTCCTTTGAAACCTGAAGTTTTATATTTGGGTAATTTTTGTGATGGTACTATACATAAATGTGATGAATATGTGGTAAAAATAATGTTGATACCAGCAAAAATATATCACAAGGAAATGGAGGAAAGCTATGGTGCCATCAAAAGAGCAATGGATATCTACAATTGAAGACATAATCCTAATGGAGAAAATAACATACAGACTGAGAATACAAGAACCACAATTGAAAAAGAAATTGAAAAAATGGACACTGTACAAGCAAAGTAATTATTGATATAAGACGCAGTAAGGTTAATGTTGTTAATGTAGTGTTTTGTTTAAAAAAAAAGAATGAATGAGCTATGATGAGCTACATCATATCTTAATTTGTTTCTGGAATTAATAAAGTGTTTTTGAATTGAAGTTAATGTTGAGATCGCAGTGCTTAGCTCTAGAGCTGGACACAGACTGGTTCTTCTATTAGGAAAACATTTCAAAAACAGAATGACAGAGATGCAATCGCCTGGTTTGAATGCTTTGGCTGGATCTTAAATTAAACAGGGATTATGAGAGGGAGTAAAAAAACAAACGTCTAAAAGATTTATTAGGTTTTGTAATGTTAAAAAAACTATCAAAATCTGTTACACTTTATGTTCATATTTTTCTTATTATTTCTTTTCAGAGCCTTCAGTGGAGCGGAAGGATTGCTACTATCATCTTAGTGATGTGAATCTCTGTGAGAATGTGCTGAGCACCAATGTCACTCTTAAGGAGTGCTGCTGCACTCTGGGAGCTGGCTGGGGGGACAACTGTGAGGTATACCCTTGTCCTGTTAATGGTACAGGTGAGTTGGTGGATCGAAATGCCTCAAAGCTTCCTCTTCAAACATACAGTTTGTTGTTAAGGTTGGTCATTTTTAAAATCATACACAGATAAACTATCAAATAAAACAGGTTTCGCAGAAAGTGTTGATGAGCTAATAAAAGCAATTCTGCCCCCTCTTTTCCTACTCATCGTTGAATAAGAGAAGTTAAAAATTGGTGGGGAGGCCTCTGTAAGAACAACAGGGGCATCTGCACTCAGGCATGTTTCTGTTAAAAATAAACACTGAAGATTATGGCCTAAAATCAGATCGTTCACAATTAAAGGTTTGTTCACCAGTGAGCGAACATTTAAAAGTGACATATTAATAGTGCCTGGATAAAAATGGACTGTATGATTAACTGGAGGTGGCACTTCTGATAACTGTTTAAAATTATTTGGGTTGCATTTGTGGGTTTATGATGTTTAGTCAGGTCTCTGCTGATAAGAACAGGTATAAATGATGTAGGGCAAGGTCCAAGTCTGATATGTGAGTTACTGTCAAAATCAGCGCTGAGTTCATAGGGGCTGGGACCAGCTGTACATCAGGAAGTGGCTGGTGGAGCAGAGAGGGCAGAGGCAGCTGGGGCCGTTGTCCTGGACAGGGGGTGGGGTGGAGGTGGGGGTGGGTATGACAGGCTCATTGCCAGTATGCAGGTGCCCTGTCTGTTCAAATGTAGTCCATGCAGCCCAAATAAGTGACTCCTGCCCCAAAATTTCTTACATTGTCTATAAAACTGATACTGTACATCACAGTGGCAGAGGAAAGCCAAGTCTTCAGAGTTAAAAGCCTGCTAAAACTATCAATTCCTCTACCAATTATGGGTGTGGGGCCAGAGATAAAAAACAGAGACATGACTTTTATTTTTTATTTTTTTTCTGCACGTATACCACATCGATACAGTACAAGGAGGGGAACAAAACCCAGTTGGGTTTATACAGAGTTCCACTCCAGTATCCTGAAAAAACAAAAATGGCATGCAGACTAACAAATTGAATAACAAGAAAAGGATCTCATACTATTGCTTCCGAGTCTCATTGGTTCCAACTTGGATAAACATTTTACGCACAGCAGTGTGGTGTTGGATGAGCTCTGGGGTCTTTGCTGCAATCTCCAGCACTATGGCTCCGTGGAAAAACAGGATTAGGGCTCCTCTCATCCTTACATTTCTGATGATGTCAGCATGGCTGTTATGCTGGAGGTCACCCACATTTTTTTTGCATTTGGATCATACAATGGCACTAAAGTGTAACAAAAGCTCAACCCTTGCTCTGAAGAAAAAAAAAATTCCAGCCAAAACAAAGACACTCCATCTGGGAAGTTTTCTGTATATATGAAATGCTTCTAATCCCTCATATCTGCTCTCTTTTAGACCAGTTCGGCAAGATGTGTCCATCTGGAAGAGGTTTTATTCCCAATGAAGACTTGTTTTATGGAATAACACTCTCAGTCAGTTACAAAGGTAAGACAAGTATAAATGTTTCATCCTAACATATTCTAAATTCAAAATAAGTTTTAAGATGTTAAATCATAAGATATTTTGGTTATTCACTGAATAGCATAGGCAAGTCCTAAGAAGCCAGCTCATTGGAAAAAACAAGTCCAAGGCAATAAACAGTTACACCTTGCCAGTGATCAAATACCCTGCAGGAATAATAAGATGGCCAAAGGATGAGACACAGTCCACACATATTAAGAAACAAAAGCTCCTCAACGTGCATGGCGGGTTCCATCCCAAGTCAAGCACCCTGAGACTGTACACATGCCGTAAGTAAATGGGCAGAGGACTGATGAGCGTAAGTGCCACTATCTAAGATGAAACATCGAAGCTCCATAAGTACACCAAGGACAAGGCTTCAACGGATGACGTACTTAGTGAATGCCTGAGACAATGCCAAGATGAGGAGGTGCTGGAGGAGGAACCATCATGGAAGGACAAACCCCAAATCACTGTTCATAACATTCTGGAGTATATGCAAATTGCAATTATAAAAATTTTTCCAATTTCCAATATTTATGTAATTCTCAACATTTTTGGCCATGACTGTAGATTACGGGCCTGATCAGCAGTTTTTAGTTGTTTTAACTGAAGCTGTGTTAAAGCTGTGTTAAAGCTGTGATCGTTCCTCCTTAGGTCCAAAAATAATTACTTTGGTAAGCTGGAGAAAGTTATGGGACATCCAGTTGTAGAGTTGTTCAATACATTAATTTAAAGGTCTGGATAGAATCAAAGTCACATAGTGACAATGTAATGTGATCACATGTGATTTCTGTTTGTTCTGATGAGAAATTTCTGATGGACAAAAAGAACTTACATTTCTTGAGGTAAGACTCAAACCCTTGAAGTGCTGTACCAGAGTCCAACCCAGGTCTCCAGTCGTTCCAGTAATATTTTATGATCAACAGTGTCGAATGCTGCACTGAGGTCCAACAGAACTAGAACTGTGGTTCTGCCACAGTCTGTATTTATGTGGATGTCATTGAAAACTTTGACGAGGGCAGTCTCAGTGCTTTGATGGGCATGGAAACCAGACTTAAAATTATCTAAGGAGTCGTTCATTGTCGGGAATGTATTCAGTTGTTGAGATACAGTTTTTTCAATAATCTTGCTGATGAATGGGAGATTAGAGATTGGCCTGTAATTTTGCATCAATGTATTGTCTAGGTTGTTCTTCTTTAATAGTGGTTTGATGACTGCTGTTTTTAGTAGTAAGGTGTGATGATTAAGTCAACCACATAAAACTATAAAGGACAGAAATACACCTCCCAGCATTTACATCTGAGGCCAGAAGGGCATTTAAAGGGTTTCATAAAGTCTTTCTTTACATAGTCTCTAATGTGAGAAAAACTAAAAAGGTGGTGGCTAGCCAGACTGTATTTATCAACAAGTTCCAGATTCCAGATGTTGAGTTGCATGGTTCGCTGTCAATATGCCCAGTGACCAACCTGAACTGTGTCCAGTGAGGAATGTATCCTAAATGGTAAATGGACTGAACGTATATAGCGCTTTTCTAGTCATACTGACCGCTCAAAGCGCTTTACATTGAAGCCACATTCACCCATCAACACTCACATTCATACACCGATACACCAACATGGCTCGGTAGGACGATGTAGAACTTTGGGGGTTAAGTGCCTTGCCCAATGGCACATCGACATTGGACTGGAGGAAGCTGGAATTGAACCTCGGACCCTCCAATTGCAAGCCAACTACTCTACCACTGAGCCACAGTCGCCCTTAATAAAGGAGTTTAACTGTTAGCAAAGATATCAAGTGAGTTAGCTTACTGATCCAGGAGGAAATTCGCCGTTTCTGCATTTGTTTGATGGTGTGGAAAAGTTTTATGTGGGTCTATCTAGAGTAGGCTTCTCCTAAAACTACTATATCTCAAGGAAATGTCAATCAAACGCAACTGGACTTGGTAATTTGTCTTGGAAGACGTTTCACCTCTTATCCAAGAGGCTTCATCAGTTCATGCTCGCCGCTGACCAGGCTGGGACTGGTCCAACTAACTGGTGTGGAGACTCAGCTATTTAACCTCTGAACAAGAATCATTATGTGATTGGATCCTTTGTGCTCCATGTCTTAACGACGGTCGTTGGCTGAAATTTCCTTGAGATAACCATGACCTGGATGAATGAGAATATTCACAGGCTTAAAACTACTATAGTTTCTGTTCTTGTGAGGTCACTACTCTCCTGAGACGATAACAATATCTACGGGCCTCTGAATCAGCCGCTGAACTTCCTCCCGCCATTTCTCCCAATGCTGATAGAGATGTGTCAACCATATAGTTGGATCACAAAGACTGTTTTTGTCAACCCGCAGCCGCTACTGGCTGGTAGATATAAACAGCATCATTGTCGTGCCTGTTTTAAATGTACATTTGATTACATTTTAATTAAAATATCATTCTTTTATAAAATGTCATCATTCTGCACCCCTCTAAAAGCCTTGAGGATGTAATATTATTTTTTAATTTAGCCTTTTATTAAAGTGTTCCATATTCAACCCTTAAGCCAAACTGATGTACAAGACTTAGTAAGGTGCAGCATTATTTGACAACCTATCCAGCAGTGGAAGTCACCACCCATAATTAAAAAGGTAGTTCTCCAGATTAGGGAAAGATAACCCCCCCCCCCCCACACACACACACACACCACCAGCTTTTAAACACTGCATTGTTGTTTCTTGTCTCAAATCATGTGAGGCACCTTGAATTACCTTGTGTTGAAAGTGTGCTATACAAATAAAATTGCCTTGCCTTTTATTTTTATAGAACTTCTTTTACTTACAGAGGTGATGAAAACTCACCATGTTTCTGTCTTGTTATTTGCAGATGCAGATGAATGCAAACTGTTTCATAAGGAGGTGTGCAAAGGTGGCTACTGCAGGAATACAGATGGAGGCTATGAATGTTACTGTGCAAGTGGACACTACTATGATCCAGTCAAGCTGGAGTGCACAGGTCAGGTGGATTAAAAGCAAATAAGTGTATTAGTCGGTCAAACAGTTTTGCTCTGATTGCCTAACTGATAAAACTTGTTTCTCTTTAAAATGTGTTATTATGATATTGGGTTGTTTAGGGGTTTTCTTTGTGTTTATGTTTTCTTTTGTGTGTGTGTGTTTTAGTTTTCTTGCCCTAGATCTATCCCAGGGCCAAATCAGGGTGATATTACATGAAGCAAGTTAATTCCAAAAGCCAGGCTTACTTTGATAATCCAGGCTTAATTTCCCCAGATTCAGTTCCACAAACGAGGCTCACCTGAAGCCCCGCCCATTCACCATGGCAACATATGCTCCATGGCAGCCTAGCTGTGAGGCTTACTTTAGCTTGATCGAATAATTGGACCATCCAGGTAATTTCACACTGCGGGGCTGATATCCTGCTGCTGTTCTCGCAGTCACCAAACCCACCCTCCAATATAATGTTATTAAATTGTTTGCAGCAGCTGCACTCCATGTCTTCCTGTTTAGTCTAATTGAAGTGAGCTGTTACTTGTTTCTGTAGCTAGCTATTCGTTGTATCCTAATCACCCTTCCCAATGTAACTGTTCAACTTTACCATCATGTTTTATGCTGGTTTGTTGACATTGGATGTTGTGTAAGTACATCTCGTCACGTCTACCTACGTCTTGTCCTAGTCCTGTTCGCATCCTGTTGTTGGTTCTGACCCCTGAATATATGAAATTATATCTAAGGGCTCTATGATTATGAATGACCCCAGCATTCCAAGCTCTGGTTCCCTGCCGCACCTGGAGGGCTGGTGTTCGACATGTCGGTTGGTCACAGCGCCAACTCGCCAGCCCATCCTAGAATGGATGAATGAGCAGCTGAGAGCATTGGGGTCTTCCCCCTGCAAAGTTCAAAAAACTGTGTGATCAGCTGCTCGCGCTCTCTGATCACTGCTTGAATGAGCATGAGTTCTTTGTGAACATTTTAAAGGAGGGAGTCAAGTAAACTCAATCGAATTTATTTGAAAGTCTGGTTGGAGCAAAGCTAAGACTTCTCTTTTTATTGTGTGCATGCATATTTTCTGTAAACATTTCATTAACCATTTCTGTGTTTGATGTTACTGGGTTTTGTTTTATGGGTAAACTGAGTCTTTTGATCGTTTGCGATCTTTGGTTGAAGCTACTGTTTTTCTCTTAGTAGTAGGAAAGTAGGGTTTGTTTTGATTGTAGGTGATTTGTACGGGTACAGTACTATCTGTTTGACTCTGTGTTAAGCCACGGACTGGAGGGCTTTCGAGAGTACAGCTGAACATAATCATTTTGACCCTTCTGTTCCAATCATTAGCTGTTTCAAGTCATAGTTTCTGTTAGCCAAAGCTACTAAGTAAAGATAAGGACCACGCGGTGTCTTTGTTATAAGAGACCAGGTTGCAATCGGCCAATAAAACCCCATTGTTGAGCACGGCTCGTTCACCTGGCGCGCAGTGCATGTGCGTGTTACAGCGTGAGCGTGTAAAGGAAGCCTCGCGAGTGACGTGGCTGTTGCACCTTCCGGCCGTTGGCCATTTTTGTAGTTTGTTTATGTAGGAGGTAGTTTTAGTCACTGAGCTTAGCAGTTAGCCGAACCAAATTAGCTGGTAGTGAACTTAGGTTGTGTTTTTTGTGGTAGAATTAGTTAATAAACTGCTAAACTGAATAAAATCGTTGTTTCTTTTATTTGAGTATGTGTGTTTGAATCATTGCAAAAGGGCTCACCTTTCAGACAAATGATATCTGGTAAGCTATAAAACTGCTGTTTGATAGTTTATCTCTGATATATATTTTTACCGGTTTAAAACTGGTTGGTGCCCCATTTAGAAAAATATATAACGGAATAATAAATCAATAATTCATTAATTTATTTAATATTTCCAATATAACCAGATAAACATTAACTTTCTTTTTAAGAAACCCAACACTGTCCTGGATTTCGTACTTATTATAAATACGAGCAACATAAGCTTAACGCAACACTCTGCATTTGGGTCCTCCTTTTTACCACACCTAACAGAACCTACCAGTCAACTGGACCCTGCACAGCTAAATGTGGAGCCACAAATGGTGACTCTTTTGCAATGGATCTTCCTCCAGCAGTCGACTCACCTCCTGCGGACACCCGCCTGGCCTGTTGTCCTCCCAGCATTAGGCCTCGGGAAATATGAGGCGATCCAGTCTTCCACACCCCAATCCTCCAGCCCCCATCATTGACGTCCTAGGGCCGGTCCTATCAGCATCTTCCCTGATCTTCAGAGGGCAGAGCTCAGTAGCCACTCCTACTGTACTGCAGGAATATTAAAAGGGTGTCTTCCCAGATCCCCAGAGAGCTGATCTGTTGCCATCTGTTAGCTACATTTCAAGTTTTGTTTTTTCGGACCTTGCTTCTCCTTTTTTCTTGATGAAAACTGCAGTTTTTTGGCCCTCTATACTTCATAGGTTTTTGTGCTGTGAAGTCAGGAGGATTTTTGCTTTTAATTTTTCACTTTTTGATTGTTTGTTATAATGCGTAACCAGGGCAACAAGGTGGTTTACTGCCAGGAGGAGCTGATTAACATTGCAACGGCTGAAATAATACCTCAACTGAAATCACAAATCCCTGATGAGTTGAGAAGGAGGATGCGTAGATGGATACAAAGAAGGAAGAAATTCAAACCATCTCTTCCATCAGTCATAATGGGCAATGTGGGATCTCTTGCTAACAAGATGGATGAACTTTAAGCCTTGACAAGGACTCAGCCTGAGTATCAGGAATGCAGTGTTATATGCTTCACTGAGACGTGGCTACATAATTATATCCCAGACTCTAACGTCTCTCTGCCAGGCTTTCTGACTGTATGAGCTGACAGAGAGCTGAAGAAGAGTCTCAAAAGAAAAGATTGTGGAGTAGTAGTCCTTGTTAACAAAAAATGGTGTCATCCAGAACATGTTACAGTGAAATGTCGTATCTGCAGCCCAGATTTTGAACTCTTGGCAGTAAGTTTAAGTCCATATTATTTACTAAGAGAGTTAACCAGTGTTATTTTAGCAGAGGTTAATATTCCACCTTCAGCCATTGCCAACAATTCATGTGATGTTATCAGTTCTGTTGTTGCCAAGCTACAGACCCAGCATCTCAATGCATTAGGTGCAATATCTGGTAATTCTAATTATGCCTTGTTGTCTTCTATACTTCCAACATTTCAACAGTTTGTCAGCTGCTCCAAAAAAGCAAACAAGACATTGGATATGTTTTATGGAAATGTAAAGGACGCCTTTATGTCCAAACCAAGATCTCCTCTGGGACAATCAGATCATAATCTTGCCTTTCTTTGTCCAGAATATAAACCACTTGTTTAGAGGCAACCTCTGACAAAGAAAACTGTTAGAAAATGGTCACATGAAGCTGAAGAGGCTCTGCAAGGTTGTTTTGAGTCCACAAACTGGATGACTCTTTGCAAGCTACATGTAGAGGACATCAATGTAATGACTGAGTGTGTGATTGAATACATAAACTTCTGGGTGGACAACATAATCCCCTCCAGAACAGTGAGATGCTTCCCTAATAACAAATCATGGATTACCAGTGACCTGAACGAACTATTGAACAAGAAAAAGAAGAGTCTTCAGGGAGAGAGATAGGGAATTATTAAGGAGTATACTGAAGCAACTAAAAGTCAAGATCAGAGACAGCAAAGAGGTTTACAGGAAGAAGCTGAAGAGCAAATTACAGAGGAACAATATTAGAGATGTCTGGTCTGGAATGAAAAAAAAAGATCACAGGCTATGCAAAGGAAAGATAGATGGATAGATGGATAGATGGATAGATGGTAGTCTGAATAGAGCAAATGAACTGAACACATTCTTCAATAGGTTAAGTTCAGGGACAAGCTAAGCATCCTCCTCTCCTGTCCCCAGCCAAAGAGAAACCCCACTCTCCTCTGACCCACACCTGTCCTGTCACCCATCAAATGTTTTATTTTCCAACTCAGTCATGAACTCTTCTACTTAAAAAAAATATCTCTTAAACCAAGTCAGGAGATGCTGTTACCCCGTTTATCTCGCTCTCCCACCTGTCTGTCTCTAAAAGTCAAGTGAAGAGGCAGCTGGAGAAACTGTACCGGAACAAGGCTGCATGTCCAGATGGTGTCAGCCCCAGAGTCCTGAAGACCTGTGCAGAGCAGCTCTGTGGGATTCTGTTGCACCTCTTCAACCTTAGCCTGAGGCAGGAGAAGATTCCAGTGTTGTGGAGGACATCCTGCCTTGTTCTAGTACCAAAGAAAACTCACCCATCAGTCATCGATGACTATAAAACTGTCTCCCTAACATCTCACATCATGAAGGTCCTGGAGAGACTACTGTTGCCCCACCCGAGTAAGCAAACTAGAACCTATCAGGACCCCCCTGCAGTTTGCTTATCACCATGGAGTTGGTGTTGAAGATGCCATCATCAACCTGCTTCAACCAACCCACTGTCATCTGGACAAATCAGGGAGCACTGTTAGAATAACTTTCTTTGATTTCTCCAGTGCATTTAACACAATTCAACCTGATTTACTTTGTGAGAAACTGCTGAAACTCTGTACACCTCAGACTTCCAGAATAAGCTAGAGACTTGTCATCTGCTGAAATACTCAGACAACTCTGCAATTGTCAGATGTCTCAAGAGATTGAGAAGAAGCTGAATACAGAGACCTCGTGGACCACTTTGTGGCATGATATGGAAACATTAATCTTACCTTGAATTGGAACAAAACAACGGAGATGATTGCAGATTTCAGAAGGAACAGTGATAAGTCAAAGACTGTTTCCATCATAGGAGAATAAGTGGAGGTGGTTGAGCAATATAAATACCTCCGAGTTCTCCTGGACAACAGACTGGAGTGGAGAATTATAATTATGCAAATAAGTATTCTTCATAAAATAAAATGAAAAATATGGACAACCCTGAGCATCCTCTTCATAAGACTATCCTACAGCAACAGAGTATCTTCACTCGTAGGGTTCTTCAGTTTTGCTGCAACACAGACTGCTACAAAAAATTATTTATCACTACTGTCATTATGATCTACAACAACTCCTGAAGAAAGAATGAGCTACAATATTTAATTTCCCTCTGGGATCATTAAAGTAATTTTGACTCTGAATTTGAATGATGTCCGTTGCTCTTGAGCCTCTTCCAGTCCTCTCCAGGAGGGCATGGTTGACGACCTCCCGCTTCTCCAGAAGCCTGCTCAGCACCAAGACTTTCAGGTCACCCAAATTCCTCACCCAGTTCCTCAAAGCGGCAAGCCAGCTGCAGATGCTAACGCTACCTGCAATCATCGGCTTTTCCGAGGTCAGCTCCTGTTGCCTAGCCTGCATAACCCTGTTCTGGACCCAGCGCACTGGCGATTTCAAGTTCCAGTTCTACCACCCCGACAATCTCAAACTCCGTTTCTAGCGCCCCGGCAAACTCAAGCTCTGGTCCGAGAGTCACGCTTTGTTTCAGCATCTCCAAAGCTTTACTCATTCGAGGGAAATGGGGTGGACTTTTATGCTCTCCCTCAGCCAGCTCCTGTAGAGGGAATCAGAGCTGGCCCATCTAAGCTGGAAATGGCTGTTGTGGCAGCAGTTCTGCTGGCAGCCACAGCAGCAGTGTTTCAACCTCCTGCACTTCATTCCAAGCTTATTCGGTTCCACCAATAATGCTAAGGTGAATTAGTCTGCACTGATTCAAGTTAGGCTTAACAAGCATGGCTCATGTGCGTCAACAGGCAGGCCCTGTCAATCGATGCTACGTAAGTGAGAATAGGATAGGAAAAAGCCGGCTTCTTCTTCCAGTCTGAGAGACTTATTAATGCAGCCTATGAGCATCACAGTTACATCATAACCAATAAGGGGAATACCAGCTGCATAGAAAAGCTTGTCAGGCTGCATTGTGTCATAATGTACATTAGGGGATGTTCTTTAGGGATGGTATAGAAAGTTCCACAGGAGTGCCGAGAAGTGCTTCTACCTGTAAATTTCTAAATTCACCTTAATAAATTATATTACCTCATTGGGTAGAGCAAGATAATCTGGAGTCTGTTGTAAATTATTAAAACCAGTATATAACATGATAAAAAATAGTTGACAGGTTGAATGTTTTAGAACATGATTTAAGAAACTATGTATAATATTTAACAACTAAATAAGAACAGTTTCAAGTCTTTAAAATGTAAAGTTACATTAGAAATAGGGGTGTCACAATCTCAATTTTGTATTGAAATCGATAGAAATTACATTACGACCTTGCACATCAAATTCCAAAAGAGTATTGCGATCACCTCCTGCCATGTTTACATTTGGTGCGTCCCACTCGGGACTCCGTAGCAAAAGTTAGCAGACAACCATCTCATCACAAGGAACCACACATTGCATTTTTCCTATGAAGCAACTCTCATCAGTTCTCATACAACTCATAACAATGCCTGGTAACATTTAAACTGCCTTCATCACATCCCACGTGATCAGAGCACACCTTTACAGTGCACATTAGCTGACGCTAGCAAGTAGCTATTGGCTAGGCCAAAGCTCGACAACGGCTAGGATAGATGAAACAGCGGGACCAAACCTAAAGCCACTTCTTCTAGTCTCAAATTAACAGTGAGGAATTTTTTTAGTTTCAAGCGAGTTAAGTCCACATTTACGTTGTAAACAAGACGACCGCTGTTAGCTGCATTTTGCTCGGTCCACAGAGCTATCTGGAGCACTGCCTCAGTCGTTCTGCAGTGACTATAACGAGTCACTAGATATCAGCCACCCTCTGTTACTATTTTTGTTATTTAATATATTTTTTGTTATTTAAACAATACTGTTACACTTTTATTGTAAATATTTTTTTTCAATTTGACCATTAATGCGTAATGTGATTCATTACACAGAAATAATAAAAATTCCAACACTATTAAAAAAAAAAAAAAAGATTTACTGTACAAAATTTAGTGAATAAAAACAATGATCATAGAATACGCTAAAACAACATAGGGCTCTCTACTGTAAAAGGAAAGAAAAATAAAATAAATAAAAACAAAGAATTAAATCTTGACCCGACAATCAAAAATCAAATCGAATCAGGGATTTGGAGAATCGTGACACCCCTAATTAACACAGTATTTAAATTTACATGGATATCTTTTTTAACAAGTTTCACACATTTAGACAGGACACACATTTAGACAGGACAGTATGACTATTGTATCATTATTATTCATTAGACAAAAGGTGATTTGTAATTATTAATAGCTTGGGTTCAGGTGCAACATTGGTGGATCAAAAAGCTTCAGGTTAATATTAAATACATCAATATTCTTCAAAATGGTAGAAGTAAAATCATTATATCAAATAAATCATTAATGTCATGATTTTAATGTAAAATCATTTGTAGAGCACAAGGAAATTCAAAGTGCTTCACAGTTGCATAAATTAAGAAAACAGATAAACAGAAGAAAAAAAATCAACTTAAAAAATAATTAATTACAATAAAAAGCAAGATATCCATATTTTAGCTGCCTGAAACTGAAATGCAGCCTCACCGTGTTTATTGTTGACTCTGGGAACCACCAGGAGACCCCTCCCTGAAGTTCTCAGGGCCTGAGATGGTTCATATGTCTCTAACATGTCAGAGATGTACTTTGGTGCCAAACCATGAAAAGACTTGTACACAAGCAGAGCTGTTTTAAATTCTATTCTCTGAGTGACAGAAGCCAGTGCAGAGACCGGAGCACTGGATTAATATGGTCGTATTTCCTGGTTCTTGTCAGGACTCGAGCAGCAGCGTTCTGGATGTACTTCAGCTGTCTAACAGCTCGTTTAGAGAGGGCAGTGAGCAGGCCATTACAGTAGTCTAACCTGCTGGAGACAAATGCATGGATAAGTCTCTCTAAGTCTGGTTTCGACACTATTCCTCTGATCTTAGCAATGTTTTTCAGATGGTAAAAAGCTGTTGATGTTATTGCTTTGATGTGGCTGTTTAAGTTCAGGTCCGAGTCCATGATTAACCCTAGATTTCTAAACTGATTTTTTGGTTGAAGAAAAAGAGACTCAAGATGACTGATAACACTTTCTCTTTGTGTCTGTGGGCCAAAAAAATGATCTCAGTTTTGTCTGAGTTTAACTGGAGAAAGTTGTTTTGCATCCACACACTTATCTGTTCAATACAGTGAGTGTATCTATAGGCCCATGTTCATCTGCCGTCAGTGACATGAGGATCTGAGTGTCATCCTGCATAGTTATGGTAAGACACATTATTGCTGTTAATTAGCTGACCCAATGGAAGCATGTACAAGTTGAATAAAAGTGGTCCTTAGATTGACCCCTTGGGGACTCCACTGGTCATGGGAATTTTGACTGAGACACAGTTGCCAATTTCGACAAAGTACGTCCTGTCCTCGAGATAGGACTTGAACCAGTTTAGAGCAGTACCAGAGATTCCCACCCAGTTTTCTAACCTATGAAGTAAGATCCCTTAGTCCACTGTGTCATGGGCACCGCTCAGGTCCAGCAGAACTAAAACGGAGACTTTGCCTGCGTTGGTATTCATACGGATATCATTTGTCACCTTGATCAGAGCTGTCTCAGTGCTGTGGTGGGGCCTAAAGCCTGACTGGAAAGTATCAAACACATTGTTAGAAAGGAGAAAGTAAGTGAGCTGTTGATATACTACTTTTTCTAGGACTTTTCCTAAGAATGGTAGGTTTGATATGGGCCAGTAGTCTCTCAGTACTGTAGCATCAAGGCTTAATGACTGCAGTTTTTAAGGCATGTGGGAATGTTCCAGTCTCAAGTGAGATGATAAATAACTGACCAAGTTGTGGTAACAAGCTAGTCAGCACAGACTTTAGAAATCGAGTGGGTAATTCATCAAGGCAGCATGTACATGAACTCAGACCAGAGATAACCTCTTTGATTGTTTTGTCACTGACAGGTGTAAAATGTGTATGCTCAAGGTGTTTATCTGGAAACAGTTTTGCTATTTGTTTTGTGGTAATGATGGCATTTTTAATGCCTTGGACTTTGTTATTAAAAAATATTGCAAACTCATTGCACTTAGATGCAGAAATTAGTTCTAAGGGCAGTGAAACTTGAGGATTAGTTAATCTGTTCACTGTGGCAAACAGATCACGAGAATTGTTTCAGCAGTTTGCGATTATTTCAGAGAAATACTTCTCCCTTGCGCCACGTAAAATCTGGTTAAACAAACAAAGCACTTTTTTGTAAACCTCATACTGAACCTGGAGCTTTGACTTGCGCCATTTCCGTTCGGCTTTCCGGCACTCCCTTTTTTGTGCCCTGACCAAAACTTCATTTCTCCAAGGTGCCTTTTGCTTAGTGTTAACCATTTTAACCTTAACAGGAGCAATAGTATCCAAAACATTTACAACCCTTGAAGTGTAAGAGTCCAATAGATTATCAACATTTGAACACGGGGGATTTTCAAACCTGATCAATTCCATAAACTGTGTCCTTGTTGTATCATTTATGTGTCTTCTTTGAATAACTCCAGGCCCAACTACTCGTTTGGGTACAACAGATAGGTCAAAGAAGACACAAAAATTATCAGATAAAGCAACATCAACAACATTGACATTTGATATATTAACTCCTTTTGTAATGACTAGATCTAGAGTGTGGCCTTTGTTGTGAGTCGCATCACTCACGTGTTGAGTTAAAACAAACATTTCAAAGACAGCACTAAGTTCTTTGGCATGCCTATCATTGGTTACATCCACATGCACATTAAAATAACCTGGAATTACTAAATCAAATTCCGTGCAAACAAATGTAAGTAATTCAGTAAAATCTTTAATTAAACAATTCTGTGGTGGTTTGTAAATTGTCATAGAAAGTATGCAAGATGTGTAATCTCCATTTTGAATGACACATACTCAAACGATGGAAAAAACCCAAATGACAGTTTGTGGGTTAATATATTGTCCCTGAAAATGGCACAAACGCCCCCTCCCCTCTGGTTTTGGTGTGTTTCAGACACAAAATTGAAGTGAGATGGACTACACTCAATCAAAACTGAATTGCCAGGGTTTTTGTTGAGCCACATTTCAGTTAAAAACACAAAATTCAGATTATAAGAGGAAATTAAACAATTTACTAAAAATGACTTGTTTTTTAATGATCTGACATTGAGAACAGCATGTTTGAGATTTATCTGTGTTTGAGTAGATGGAATCTTTTTGCAAGGAATATGGATTAAATGTCTTTGATTACTCAGTCTGACTGTCCCTCTGTTATCTAATCTACGTGGTTTGACAGTACTGATTATTTTAGAAGAGCACACTCCCTCTCTGGACCTCTGGTTGGTTTTGAGTTTGCTATGCATGGTAGCAACGCAGAGGCCCATAACGTCCTAGACAGCAGCAGTGGAGCTGCTGGAGGTAACAGCTGTGGGCACCGGTGGTGGGGGCCGAGCTCGGGAGACCTTGGTTGGTGAAAAAGGAGGTAGTGGTGCACGACACTTCTTTGGGGACAGGGGCTTTGATTTTGACATGACGGGAGTGAGGGGAACCAATTTAAATCCCATTTTGTACCATGTTTTCAAAGTGGATGGGAAATCTCATAGGTGACTCTGGAGACACGAACGATCCTGAAAAGTCTCTGGAAGGTGTAGATGTAGCAGTTGGGTTCCAGGATAGTGGTGGAATAGATGAGAGTTGTCCTGTGATTGAATTATTTAATGTTGATGCAGGTGGTGCTGCAGCTGAGTTTTTCCTCTAAGATTCAGATGCAGGTGGTGCTGCTACTGTGGCTGAATTATTTCCTGTTGATGCAGACGGTGCTGAGTTTCCCCCCCAAAATACAGGTGGTGCTGCAGGTGAGTTTTTTCCCTGTGATGCAGGGGCAGGTAATGCAGCTGCTGCCGGGTCCATTACTTTTGGCGCAGATGGTGGTGCTTAGGCTGAATCCTTTGCTGTCGATGCTGTAGATGTTGATGATATTGCTCCAACTGAATCTTTTGTTGGGGATGCAGGCCAAGCCTTTGCTGGCGAGCCTGGAGCTCTTATCTCGCTCCTCTCTGCTCTCTCCTGCAGATTTGGCCTTCCCTGAGTCCGTAGAACATGGAGGAGGTTATCTGTCAGTCGTCTCACTCCACCTCTGCTCAAATGTCGGCCATTTGCTTTAAACAGATCGTGTTGCCAGAACAGTTTAAAGTTCTCTATAAAATACAGTCCTCTTGACTCACATACTTTGGAAAGCCATGTATTCAATTGAAACAGCCGTGAACATTTGTCTATCCTCCGATCGATGTTTGGGATAGGTCCACTGATAAAAGTTTGTTTTCCCTCTTTGTACAGACAATCAAGTCTCTCAAAAAGTTTATAAAAGTTTTCTTTCAAGATTTCAGACTGTTTATTTCTTATGTCCACTGCACCAACATGTATTACCATTTGTTTAATCCCAGGGTTATTTTTAATTTCCTTGTTTAGAACATCTGTGATGTCAGAAAATGTGGCACTGGGATAGCTGCTTGTAACAATTCTGTCCATGTTTATATTAGATAAGGCTCCGTCTTCATCCTTGACACTTTGCACAGTTTTTCTCTCCATCTTTGTTTTCACTTCTTGTTCTCTATTTCTCTCTGATTCTCTTTGCTCATTATTCTCAGCTTCTGAGAGAGGTAAATATCGGTTTGTTAACTTTATTCCATGTCCATTCTTACCAGCATGTTGTTTTTGCTTTTGTCTAGTACCAAGTTGTCTGTTAAGTTTTGGGAAAGTTATGGTATCATCTAGCTTTAGGTTGCAAGTATCAGTTTTTCTAGTCTTCTTACCGGATTCCATTGGGAGCGTGTCATGAAGTCCTTTTTCTGTCTCCAACGCACAAATTCTGTCCAGGAGTAAGCGTATTTCTTGTATATATATCCGACAGTTTTCCCAAGGCGATGTTTGTGTTACTTCCTCAGCCATATTGATAAGACTGTTTCCGCTGGCTTGTCAGATGAGTTGTAAAAAAGGCATAAAAGTAATTAAAAAGCCTTGGTTTACTTAAAAGAAGAGAATAAAATCACATCCAAGACGTGTCAAAAAAAGAATGATTAAAAATGATTAGAAATTGATTAAAAATTGACTAAAGAGGGAAGCAGCAAGAGCAAGCTGAAAATACATCTGCACTCTTGAGAAGCAGGAAGCAGTTCTACATTTTAAAAGATAAAACCTACATTCCAATTTTATAATTTAACCACCAAAAAGAAAACCGCAGCTGGTGCAACTGATTTATTAACCTTATATTGGAAGGGTGGATTGATGGGTGTGGTGAGGGAGAGAACAGCAGCAGAATCCCAGCCCCACAGTGTGACATCACATGGATTATTTGATAATGCTAAAATAAGCCTCACAGTTAGCCTACCACAGAGCAGGTCAATCCAAGAGCATATGTTGCAATAGTGAATGGGCAGGGCTTTAGGTTAGACTACTTTGTGTAACCAAATCTGGGGAGATTGAGCAAGGATTGTTAAAGTAAGCCTGGCTTTTGGAGTTGGCTTGCTTCTTGGAATAAACCCCTGGATGTCTTAATCCTACTTTTGTGCAACAGGCTCCTGTTTTTTCTGTGTTCCCTCTCAGCATCCTTAATAAATTCATTTATAATCTATCTACAATGTCCCTGTATGCATTTGAGTTCTCACAACTCCTGACAGCTGTTTTCTTCTTGTCCTGTAGATGTCAATGAATGTTTGGAAGAGTCCAGTTGTGATGGTGGAGCTTGTCTCAATGCAGATGGCTGCTTCTGTAAACCTCCCATGGTGTTGGACCTAGGCAATAACCGGTGTGTTTTGCCTGCCCAGCTGGCTGGTAAGATTTTAATTTATGAAACCTGGTCAGAAAACTACCGATCTTGTATAAAACATGACTTAAGATCCGAGGTTGGTAGTAACTTGTTATATTTAGTCAGTTATATTTACTTGAGTACCTTTTTGGTAAAATTGTACTTTTAGTAGTAGCTTTGCTGTGCCATACGGATGGCTACTCTTACTTGAGTCATATTGTGCATACATACCACTCTTAGCAAATTCACTGAAAGCAGAACAACCGTATTTTAACCAAAAATACACCAGACATACACTTTTTTTTAAAGGTTTTGTGGCCAAATTGGCCTTTATTTTACAGTGGACAGTTGAGAAAGGGGGAGAGAAATTTGGCAAACGTCCGCAGCCGGGAGTCAAACCAGGACAGCCACGAGGGCCAAAGCCTCTGAACATGGGGTGCCCGCCTTAATCACTACACCACGCGACACCCCATACACACACCTATTTATTAAAGAAATCCACCTCTTTCTATACAAGTTTTGGTTTTCTAATGTCATTTTCTTTCTGTTGAGCTTGTAGTTGCATTTTGAGGTCAGGTAAATATAGAGTAAACACCATAAATAAAGTATGTTTATTCATTTCATACTATAAAACTTGGTATTATAGTGGACAACATTACATAGGAAAGTGTTTTTCTGCTAAAAAGTTATTTTTTAAATATATTTTTTTATTTTACTTTTTGATATGGCCAAATTTGCCAATACCTTTATCATTTTGTCTGATGACTGTTGAATTAAATATTTATCAAAATGAATTCAGTGCATGTTCAAGCAGAGACAAAATGGAGCCAATTTCCAGTTCTTAACATTTATTTTGAACAGATTAACAAATTGCAGTTTACAGAGAAAGATGCCCTAGTTTCTCTGGGCCAGATTTAAAGAGATCTGACCAAGAGTGGTTTTCATGTCATAACTTTTATAGGCACCGGACTTTTGCCAGGATTGTAGGCGTTTCTTCTCCCTCGAGTCTGCTCCAATCAGAACAGATTTAAACAGTGTCTTAACGATGATTGGCTGTCAGAGAATTATGCAGTCATAAGATGAGACGTGTCCCTGTTCTTGGTCAAAAGTTCATTCTGAGTTTTATGGTTTTATGGCAACACTCCCAGCTTCATGGCCTTGGTCCCGGCATACTAAATCTACAGACATCCTGTTTTTACAGCCTGCAATAAAACTTACCCAAGAGTTTTATGACTTAAAAGCTTATCCCAATAACAAATACTGACAGACAATATATTTTTTACAACCATGCAAACTATATAAAACAGACTTTTACCTTCTGAATAATAGATGTTTAAAACATATGTAGAATACCACAACTCCCTCTTTTCAATCTTTTTTTTTTGAAAATAGATTGATATCTTCTCTGTACTCTCCTTCAGGGTTAGTGTTTAGAACTTAAGATCAAAACCTGTAAAGCATTTTGAGAATGCAAAAAACTCAAACCCAAGAAATTTCATCAGTTTAAAACATGAAGTCTTTCATATGATACCACAACAAGACTTCCAGATTAAAATTCAAAACACAACCTGTTACAATACCTTTTTTAACCTTAACTCCTATTACTCAAAAATGTCAATCTGTTAATTATAAATTCACCCTCTTTTGGCATTATACAAAAAAATTATTTTAACAATTCCCAAAAACTAATTAAAAAACCCAAAAATGTATAAGAATGTCTTACATGTGAAAAGTTAACTAAGTCTAGCTTTAATGTATGTGAATACTGTGGAGGAGGCCCCAAAGAAATACAATACAATTTAATACCCACAAGATAATGAGAAAACACAATTGACTATCTGTTCTGAAACAGATCAAACTTAGTGTTAAGAAACCTGTGAAATAGAAGGTATTAAGAAACCTTTAAGAATGTAATCCTCGAGTCTATTTAGTCTTTCCTTTCCCTAATTCTGCTCAGCTATTCCATCTTTCTATCTAGCAGACCCTCTTTTTTATTAATGCAAACCTTAATACAACCTTAAAAACAACTGGAAATTAAGAAATCCTGAAAATTAACTTGATTAAAAATTCTTTAAGAAATATTTTTATCTTCTGTTCTTCTTTCTTCACTCTCGTGGTTAACCCCCCAATGGCACCTGGCAGCTGGAGAGCGATGTACAGAGCTGATCAGTGTTCCAGTTTTACTCCCATATATGCAGATAACCACTCTCTGAAATGCCAATTACTTCATTAATTGAGCATTTCCCCCAATATACACAAATCCACAGCTGGGCCCGCTTCCAAACAGCTTCAGCTTCCGTTTCAGCTTGGTCAAAACCTTCTTGACCCTCTTTAGGTAGATTCCTGCTGATCCTCGACCAGGTTCGTCGTTGCCGTGGAGCTGCATTCAGTAAAAGTCTATAAAGGAACTGTTCTTTTCCAAATGAAATCACAATCAGATGATTACAATAATAATCCCTCTTTAATGGTAAATTACTCCCATAATTGACCATTCCCCAAACACAGCCAATTCATTCAGGTGCAGGAAGATGCGATCTGATGCTATTAAAAAACCTGGTATGGAATCAATGATTAATTTAACATTTACGCATTGTTTCTAAATTCTTCCTTACAGCTTAAAAAACCCATAGCATGTGTCATAATAGCCAGAAATATATCCCATAAGTACGCAAAAACTAACTTAGTTAGCCTGAGTTTTTCACACTTTAGCTGTCAGACCCTGTAAATTTTCCAAGTATAAATTAACAAAACTAAACCTATAAATTTAAAGTATCCAATTATCTTCAAATTCACCAAACCTGAGCATGGGAACAGAGCCATGTTTTCCCATCCAGCACCCGACAGGCCTGTCCTACTGGGGCAGCAGCTTCGTGCCCTCCCCATTTTCCTCAGGTGCTTGCTGTGGATAAAGCCAAGAACGTTTGTTAATCTCAGCAAATTGTCTCCTGCATTGTTGTGAAAGGCAGTTATGACAAGACATTCCACAGATAAGCAGACCAGACATTCCATCCAGTCCCACACAAAGCACCGAGCTCCCTTGCAGCCTTTGGTGTGCATCAACAGTGGACAAACAGCCATTCACGTCCCATGCCCTAATTTGGCAAATCAATATAATCTTATTTAGTTTTACCAAACATGCCCAGACTTAGTAAATCTATGGTCTGATCACAAATACAATCAAAAGTATAGAAAAACGCAGGTTAACCTCTATCAGTCAGTCTTACCCACTCTGCAAATTCTTTCATCACCCCCACAACTTCCTTCCTGGGCAATACATTTCAGTCTCAGCAGTCTCCCAACTCCTTGAGGTGAGTAAAATATCTGAAAATCAATCAGTAAGATCAGTAGGCTCTATGTTGATGTCCTACAAAATGGTGTCTGAGAGCAAACATAACATAATGTCTATTCCTCAGATATAAACTGCATTGATACCATTCACTAATTCTTTTCTTCAAAGTTTAGTGGTCTGTTCACAAAGTAAATAGACAAATAAAATAAAATTAAAAAAGGCTGGATTTTTCTGTTAGATATTGCTAAAACACCACTAAAACATTGCAATAACAAAAATAAAGGCAATAACCATCTGCAAAGGTTCTATCCCCTTTTTTCTGTCCCTCTTGTAAACAGTCTCTATGGAAAAGTGGCTCTCCTGGTTTCGCTTCACTGAGGTTGAGACGAATAGCTCATATTGAACTAAACCCCTTTGAAATTCAGACTTCACGCCACTTTTCCCAGACTCTGTCCCTTTAATCAATTAATAATTTCTGCTAATATAAGTATGCTACTTACAGTGAGATAAAGATGTCCAACTAGGTTCCCCTCCAATTATAACTGTTGTTGGTGTTGTCAAGGTTACCTGTGAAGCTCCTCCCATCTGAGCAATTACCAATAACGATCCAGTCTCCAAACTCCCCATCACTTAAGTGTACTGGATCTCTATCAAGCTGGCTCAGACAAAAAATATCAAAATTAAAAACATCAAATGTTTAAAACAAAATCAGAGAACAGTACTGACTGATAAACACAACTTAGTTTACAAAAATAGTCTTCAGTTTGCTATACTTCAAATTCTAAACATATTTCTAAAGAAAAATCCAAGATTTAAATCACTGACAAAACAGCTTCCCTATACATATTTTCCTGTAGGACTTTAAGACCATAGTGCAAAACAGGCACGTCTCATTCCCTGATCAAATTGATGTAAAAGTAATCAGGTGGTTGCTTATTGTTAGAAATTGCCAAACCTAAAGTACTTGTTTTTTTTTCTAAAAGTCTAATCTAAATTCAAAGTACTTTTGCTTATATGATTCCTCTTTAAACAAACCCAAATGTGCTAACTTGCCCAAATATTCTGATTGTAAATAATGAAAACATTTCATACTTCAAAAACATCTGTCCGATTCTGTGAAGTGAATCAAACATAGTCAAACTGATTTTTGCAACTAAAACTCCTCTCAAATTTTTGTAGGATACATAGTAGTCTAATTCCCCTTAGAAGTAGAACAAAAAAATTCAATAAAAGAGGTTCAAGAGATAAGATTTCTCTAAACACAAACTAGTAGCATTAAAATAAAAACAAAAACTAGCATTTTTCAGTATCCCAATTATCCTCTCAGGCTTCTTTTTTTTTCTCCAATGATAAACACCAAATTGAATTGAAGCGTCTAGAAATGTCAAATAAATTACCACTGAATCATGTTTCTTTAATCCAGCTTCTCAAATTAACATTTTTCCAAAGTTCTCATTAATAAGCAGACCGCAATTCAGAAATCTGGGTCAGAATCCAAATCAATACAAATATATAAATTTTGAGAGAGAAAGAGGAAAAATAAAAATAAGAAAAAATAAAGAAAATAAAAAAAAAAATCTAAAAAAATTGTCAGTTACAGATTCCCCACTAATCAAATGGTATATTATGCCATTATTCTATGATCAGAACTGTTCTACACTGTTTTAGGACCTGTAAATTTACTCTCAGCTTCAAGTGGACTAGCTAACAATCAATGAATAACATCTGAAAGATTAATCTTAAACTTTAAAACTAAAACCAATTCTTATTTTTCAAAACACAATGTGCATTCAAATATATGGTACAAAATTATTTCAATGTAGCTGGTCCTATCACATTTTGCCTCTACACGATCAGAATGAATGAATTAGAATTTACTTCTTACTTCTAAATTAAACCATCATTTTCGATCACCGCGATATTCATTACTTTCAATCCTTAGACCAATTATAAATTTATCCCCAGTCTGTTTAAAAACAAACTGATGCCTTAAAAATGACTCTGTGTTTTAATGTTTTTTTTTTTTTCAAACTCAAACATTCGAATCCCACTAGTTTAGAAAATATCACTATGATAAGTGTTGTTTTGCATGGTAAAAACATTCAATTTTTAACAGAATTGAAATATGCTGGGTTACTCCTTGAGCCCCAGTTGAAATTTGATAACTCCAATAAGCATTTAGTATCCAGAAAAATCCTTAAGAATGTTTAATCGTTTAAATAATTTAACATCAGTCTCCTTTAGATCATTTATTCAGAGACCAAGCTATATTTCTAAAGTCTATAGAGCCATCAGAAATAAGCCAAACATAATTTTAGCATAAATGATACTTATTTAAATCACAGAAAGAATTCATTCTCTGTATCATACAACACGGTGCTTATTAAAAATAATTTAAACCAGTTTGTTGCTTTCCAGTTAACACCGTTTGCTTTTCGTTAAATTCTTATAATTACTACTTATAGCTTTATCTTTATTTAGGCCAACTTAACAAATCCTGCTTAGATCAATCAAAAAGCAAAAAATCCACCTACTTAAAGATTCAAAAAATGCATCTTTTATTTTGCCTATAAACTCCCCTCTTTTTAATTTTAAAGATGAAATCAAAAATTTAAACTCCACCAAGTCAGAATCGACTCATGAGTAACTGTTCTTAGTCATTTGCGTTTAATTGTAACATGCATAATTATCCCAATAACTGTACATGCTCCCCTCATGTGATAAATCGAGCCGTCTCCGGCAAAACCAGTTAACTAAATTCAGCATGTACTTCTTAATCTTTACTCCCCGTACCGTAACAGTGCAGTTAAATGTGAAACACCTTAAATTGCCCTTCGTAGAAAATGTGCTAAAACATTGCCTAAGGGAGTAGCAAACAAAATTTATCTGAACAGTTATCTTGAGGCTGTTTTACATCTTACTTAACCAGAAAAACTTAACAAAATCCAAATTCGTTTAAGTCTTAACAAGGCAATCGTCTGCAGGAGTCTGTAATCACTTTCTATCCAAAATCAACTTTTAGCTTGCAACACAGAACATGCAGTTAGTTTCAACCTCAAAACATATTGACACACAAAAGGAAAACCGCTAGCTTAGCACAACAGCCTACAGCAACGTGCTAGCGTAAACTCTCTTTGTGCAACATACCTAAAACAGTACAAAAAGTACGGCGAAAACACTCCAGAAAATCGCAACACACACTTTAGAAAATTACATACCGCCATGCCAGGTCTTATTCCGCACAATTTATACCACTTTACCAAACTTTAATTCGGCACGAACAAAACAAATCTCCTGTTCTTCCCACGCGGACTGAAACATATGTTTCCTAACAGCCGTTCCGCACAGAAAACACCGAACCTACAACATCCGTTACAGCCCAAAACCATTAACAAAAAACAAAACATTATAAGCGGTGATTTTTCGACATTAGTACATTATTTTATCGCGGAGGTTTACGCCAATCTGTTACAATTTGTCGTAGTCTGCTTTGAGAAATTTCCCGGCGCCGGCCTCCAGAAAACCACTCAAAAGACTCGAACAGATGGCAGAAAACCGCCTATAACCACTAATTTATTTATCAAAACATATAGTCAAAGCTGTTGTATGATAGCCGTGCTATCAAGCAAAAACTCACACAGAATTAGCTCCGCCGTCTCAGCGCCTAGCTTGGGGCGGCCGCTCTTATACCCGAGTTCATTATTTATACTATAACATTTTAACACAAAACGCAACATCACCAGCACGTCTCGCAAAACGCCTGCGTAAAAAACATCTCACACACACACATACAGACACAATACTTGTACAAGCAGAAATCAAAACACTAACCTCATCGGACCTCACCAATATGCCGGACCATTAACACATCCCAATTTGCGGTGCTCACGCGCACGTTTGGGGAGACGCAGGCAGTTCATCAAGGTAATCCGTTTAGATTTAACAGAGGGCTCCCCAGGCTCTTCTGTAATCTTTTTTCGTTTGCCAGCCTCGAAGAATCTTACGAAAGCGTCCTTTCGTAATTGAGATTGCCAATTCTCAAGCCCCGATCCGCACTTTGGTTCCGATTTTGAGTCGTTGAAGGGACCGCACCATCCGGTCCATCTGCTCCATTGTCCTGCAGAGTAACAAACTCCATCTCCCAGCAGGCACCGGTGTTTCTCTGCGGAGCGCAAAGCAGGTCGCAGTCATGCGCAGAACAGAGACACAGACAAGGGAGCAGCTTCAACGGGCCCGCAACAGTTAATCTGCTCAAAACAAAAAAACATATTTAACTTGCATGACAACATTACCCAATGTTAGATTAACCAATCAACAGAATTAAAAACTACGCAACTCAGCGCAAATTGTCAATAGAGCAAATACATGTCCGTTAATTAACTTAAAAAATAACTGGATCTTGGTCCAAAACTCTGCACACGGTCGAGGTCACCATTTGTTGAATTAAATATTTATCAAAATTAATTCAGTGCATGTTCAAGCAGAGACAAAATGGAGCCAATTTCCAGTTCTTAACATTTATTTTGAACAGATTAACAAATTGCAGTTTACAGAGAAAGATGCCCTAGTTTCTCTGGGCCAGATTTAAAGAGATCTGACCAAGAGTGGTTTTCATGTCATAACTTTTATAGGCACCGGACTTTTGCCAGGATTGTAGGCGTTTCTTCTCCCTCGAGTCTGCTCCAATCAGAACAGATTTAAACAGTGTCTTAACGATGATTGGCTGTCAGAGAATTATGCAGTCATAAGATGAGACGTGTCCCTGTTCTTGGTCAAAAGTTCATTCTGAGTTTTATGGTTTTATGGCAACACTCCCAGCTTCATGGCCTTGGTCCCGGCATACTAAATCTACAGACATCCTGTTTTTACAGCCTGCAATAAAACTTACCCAAGAGTTTTATGACTTAAAAGCTTATCCCAATAACAAATACTGACAGACAATATATTTTTTACAACCATGCAAACTATATAAAACAGACTTTTACCTTCTGAATAATAGATGTTTTAAAACATATGTAGAATACCACATGACATAGTTTTAAAAATCTTTAAAAAATGTTACTCAGTACTCAAGTAACCTTTTTACAAAATATGTAAACTCTTGCTTGATTAATTTTCTACGCTGCTACTTTTTACATTTATTTGAGTAAAAAATGACACTGAGATTCTTTATGTTCTTACTGGATGTCAATTTAATGCTATCCAGATGAAGTGATTGACTAAGCAGTTTATTTTTTAGAGCTTCTGGTCCAAAGACAACTATGTCTACCTGGTGTTAATGTTAATAAAAAGTCAACACAGCTTCAATAGTTGAATACAGCCTCTGCCGGTATATTTTACATACCTTCACTAAGCAGGACAAAGCACTGATGACATGCAGTTATGTTATCCATCTTCTCAAGACTCTTACACTAATATTAGCACACATGTTTTAAAATCTGGTTTGGGCATGATCCAGTTGGTTTTTATGGGCGACTAAGGCTCAGTGGTAGAGTAGTTGGCTTGCAATCGGAGGGTCGGAGGTTCGATTCCAGCTTCCTACAGTCACATGTCGATGTACCCCTGGGCAAGGCACTTAACCCCCAAATCTACATCGTCCTACCGAGCCATGTTGGCTATCGGTGTATGAATGCGAGTGTGTTCAATGTAAAGCACTTTGAGTGGTCAGTAAGACTAGAAAAGCGCTATATAAGTTCAGTCCATTTACCATTTTGCCCCACAGCCACTTATGAGTTCAATGTTTCTCTGAGAAAGCAGGTTTGCAATTTAGGTCATCATGAGCTGGGTGTCTCTGACCCCCTGGCTTAAATAAACATATTCCAGCAGCTCCCTGCATGACAACACTTTATGTGACAGGTGTTGGGTATTTAGAGGAAATGCAGTTATTTGGCTATGAATAGTTAAAGCATTTCTTATGGCAATCAATAAGGTTAATAATTTATGGAAAATTATTATAAATGTGGCAAAACCTGCCAAGTCAGGAACTATATTAACAGCCAAATATATCAGTCTGTAGTAGTTTAGCACCTGCCAAGATGAGACTGAGGTGAATAAACAAGAAGGAGTTTGTTACAGATGTGTGTTGAACATAAACCCTGCCACAATGTAGGCAGAATAAATTGACAGAGACTTTCCAAAATACAAAAGTTTATTTAAAAAAAACAAAAAAACAAGCTAATAACAAACACACTACTCATCAAAATGAATGAATAACCAAAATAAATTAACAATGAATGGATAAATATGCAATAAAAATAGAAACCATAATTTCAAATGTCAGTCTTGAAGGAATCTGGTTACTTTAATGACCAAGGCTTATACTTCAAACGGTGGAAGGAAAGTTAAATTAGCTTACTAATTGTGGTTAGTTTAGCTAATTAGCACCATTGATTTATGTCTAAACCAATAAACAATTTAAGGGAAAAGGGAAAAAAAATGGATTAAGAAATTTTTTGTTTAAAAATTATCTGGAGAAGACATCACTGACCTTAGGAAAATTACTTCTATTAAAGATTGATCACGGCAGTAAACAATCTAACTCCAGTATTTTGATGCATTAAGGCAGGTTCAAACAGAGCTAATAAGATTATGTTTTTATTCTTAAACAAGCTACTTTGAAGCGATATCTATTTGAACAACAGTAGTCTTTTTATGTAATGCGGGCCCACCAAACACGTGGGCTTATTTTAGCACATACAGTAGCTCACGGGTAACCAACGTGGTGCTGTTTGGAGCCACTAATACATTTGTTGAAGATTTAACAAGGCAATTCAAACTCCTGTCGGATTGAGTAACTCAAATTGCAGGATTTGAAAGGACTCTCGGTCGGGAAAATTTTTTAAGACACTGGTTAAAACTTCAGAGTGAGCAGCCGGGTTTACCCAAACAAACAGCAGATAAAATATTACTCACAGTAATGAGTCACAGTGAAAACACCACCCTTAAATTTATTATCTTAAACTCTGCTAAGAACAGGCGTTTGAATGGTTAAAGTTCTCCAGTCGGCTCTTGTTTCTTCTCTCACAGAAGTCTGTAAATCAGAGAAGGTTTCGCCAGGCTTTCAGGGTAAAATAATGGGTTTGTTTCAACAAGGTTTGTGATTCACCTGATCAGCAGTCTGGTGTCCATTGGAGTGAGTTTCTCCCAGAAACTCAGGTGCTTTCCTCCGCCAGCGAGGGAAGGTGTTTGAGGCGGGGTCTTCTCTTTTAGCAAGCCTGGCCGAAGGCTAGCTTTGAAGAATGATTAACTTCCAGCGGAAGGGTCCTTATATACAGTGGTTTGAAAAACTATTTGCCCCCTTCCTGATTTCTTATTCTTTTGCATGTTTGTCACGCAAAATGTTTCTGATCATCAAACACATTTAACCATTAGTCAAAGATAACACATGTAAAAGCAAAATGCAATTAAAAGCAAATTTTATTATTTAGGGACAAAAAAAATCAAACCTACATGGCTCTGTGTGAAAAAGGAATTGCCCCCCTTGTTAAAAAATAACCTTACTGTGGTGTATCACACCTGAGTTCAATTTCTGTAGCCACCTCCCGGACTGATTACTGCCACACCTGTTTCAATCAAGAAATCACTTAAAAGGAGCTACCTGACACAGAGAAGTAGACCAAAAGCACCTCAAAAGGTAAACATCATGCCAAGATCCAAATAAATTCAGGAACAAATGAGAACAAATGTGATTGAGATGTATCAGTCTGGTAGAGGTTATAAAGCCATTTTTAAAGCTTTGGGACTCCAGCGAACCACAGTGAGAACAATTATCTACAAATGGCAAAAACATGGAACAGTGGTGAACCTTCCCAGCAGTGGCCGGCCGACCAAAATTACCCCAAGAGCACAGAGAAAACTCTTCCGAGAGGTCACAAAAGACCCCAGGACAACATCTAAAATCTAAAGCACTGCAGGCCTCACTTGCCTAAGTTAAGGTCAGTGTTCAAGACTCCACCAGAAAGAGCCTGGGCAAAGACGGCCTGTGCGGCAGATTTCCAAGACGTAAACCACTGTTAAGCAAAAAGAACATTAGGGCTCGTCTCAATTTTGCTAAGAAAAATCTCAATGATTGCCAAGACTTTTGGGAAAATAGCTTGTTGACTGATGAGACAAAAGTTGAGCTTTTTGGAAAGCAAATGTCCTGTTACATCTGGCATAAAAGTAACACAGCATTTCAGAAAAAGAACATCATACTAACAGTAAAATATGATGGTGGTAGTGTGATGGTCTGGGGTCTTTTTGCTGCTTCAGGACCTGGAAGGCTTGCTGTGATAGATGGAACCATGAATTCTACTGTCTACCAAAAGATCCTGAAGGAGAATATCCGGCCATTTGTTTGTCAACTCAAGCTGAAGTGATCTTGGATGCTGCAGCTGGAGACAATGACCCAAACACACCAGCAAATCCACCTCTTAATGGCTGAAGAAAAACAAATTGAAGTCTTTGGAGTGGCCTAGTCAAAGTCCTGACCTGAATCCTATTTAGATGCTATGGCAGGACCTTAAAAATGCGGTTCATGGTAGAAAACCCTAAAGCAGAATTAAAACAGTTCTGAGAGATAAGTGGGCCAAAATTCCTCCAGAGCACTGTAAAAGACTTGTTGCAAGTTCTCACAAATTATTGATTGCTCATATGGGTGGCCCAACCAGTTACTAGGTTCAGGGGGCAATTCCTTTTTCACACAAGGCCATGTAGGCCATGTAAAAGCCATCATTTATAAACTGCATTTTGTGTTTACTTGTGTTATCTTTGACTAATCGTTAAATGTGTTTGATAAGAAACATTTTGTGTGACACACATGCAAAACAATAAGAAATCAGGAAGCGCGCACTGACAGAGGCGAGGCTGCTGGACACTGGCGCCACTGGGCCCTCTGACCACCACCAGTAGGCAACAGGTGAAGTGTCTTTTCCAAGGACACAACGACAGAGACAGTCAGAGCTGGGGATCGAACGGGCAGCCTTCCCATTACAAGACAAACACCCAACTCCTGAGCCACGGTGGCAACCGTTTATGACTTATAACAGATATATTATGATAGGACACATGTTAGTAATAGCATATTTATCAGCTTATTAAGAGGGTTGAATAATCACGGGAACCAGGAAGACTTCTCTGGGTAATCAGCCAGAAAAAGTTGGAAGGGAAGTCCAGAGATAAAGTATTGAACAAGTTGAAGTTTGGTGGGGATATTAAAGGAGCTGATCTTACTTGAGATTGGAGAGGAGGGAAGCCAGATAGGGGTCTAGAGATCTGGTGGTTGCTGAATGAGAGCACTCTGTTGATCCAGAAGGACGTTGTCAGATGGGGGGATTGAGGGGAGGCAGGCAGAGGCTTCAGAAAAGAAAGGGGACTGAGGAGCTTCAGACTGGTCAGATGTGGTAGTTTAAAACCAATCTTCTCAGCAGAAATGACTGCAGATCACACAGGATTTTAATTATCTATTCAGGATCCCCTTTAGTTATTACAGCAACAACAACTTATTTTCCTGGGGTCCACATGAAACCACCCAATATTATATCACTATAGGCATCACAACAACACACAACTTGGTACATTTTATTACTCAAAGCTTTTGTACGTAAAACAGATTTTAGGGTCAACTAGTATATTATTTAGTAATTCAAAATTTAATAGATTTTGTCTTGAATTGCCAGTCTTAATTGTTTTTTTTAAGAATGCTCTTTGCTTATCTATTTTGTGTACAAAGGCAGTTTATTCCACATCAAACCGGCCCGATATATCAGAGATTTCTTCAATATATTAGTTTTGCGTGAAGGTAATGTATAGTTAATCAAAGATGAGGGCCTAGCTCTATGTTCATTTCTCTCTTGTGAAAGAGGAGAAAACAGCAATGCCGATGCAACTTTACCCACTTCCGAGGTGCACAGAGGAGAAAATCATTGGCTCAATGGAAACTCCTTCAACACTTGGAAATTTGTAGATCCACTTTATTGAGACTGACGCGTTTCTGCCTAAAGCCTTCATCAGGGAAATAAAATGACCTAATGACCCTGATGAAGGCTAAACACGTCGGTCTCAATAAAGTGGATTTGCACATTTTCAAGTTTTGCCGGAGTTTCCATTCATCTCTTGTGAAAGAGTCAGTTGAATACACAAGCAGACTGGTTCCCTGGTCAGAGATATTTTTCTTACAAAATGGGCAAGTCTACTGCCCATTCTCTTTTCAGTTGTCTGCCATGATAATCTATTATACACCACCTCAACATTTTCTCTCAAAGAACAATTTAAGGGTAGTCTAGCAGCTGTATTCTGGGTCAATTGGATCTTACTGTTTTTATTGGATGTCCCAAAATCTAGGCTAAAACGAAAAGGGGATTGTGCTTTTGCTGTTGCTGCCGTCAAATTATGGAATACATCACCACTAACCGTTCGTTCTGCCCAGTCTGTTTATGAGTTTCAATCAAAGTTAAAAACAGATCTGTTCTCCATAGCCTATGGTTAAATTTGGATTGTCTCAACCTTTTTATCCCTGTCTTTTTAGACTTTATTTATTTGCTTTATCTATATTCCTTTTTACATTTGTTATTTATGATTTTTCTAAGCTGTGTAAAGCACATTGGTAAACTGCTGTTGTTTTTAAATGTGCTATATACATAAAATTGACTTGACTTACAGACATCTTGTTTAGATAGGCAGAGGACCATACCATCCATCCATTGTCTGAACCGCTTAGTCCTCCAGGGGTCGCGGGGGGGCTGGTGCCTATCTCCCTACACCTTGGACAGGTTGCCAGTCCATCACAGGGCCACATAGAGACAGACAGGACAAACAACCATGCACGCACACACCCAGACCTAAGGACAATTTAGAGTGATCAATTAACCTGAAAGTCATGTTTTTGTACTGTGAGAGGAAGCCAGAGTACCCGGAGGGAACGCACGCATGCACGGGGGAACATGCAAACTCCATGCAGAATGGCCCTGGGTCAATACCACTACACATTATTACAAATGAGCTAAAACTAAAGCTTGTATAACTAGTCTAACACTTTTCCCAGTTGAAAAATATCAGCATCTTGTAATAAAAGATAATTTTACTAATTTTGAATACCATCTTATCAATATGTGCTGTCCATGAGAGTATGTCCTCTAGCCATACGCCTAATAATTTGACTTGTTTAACTCTTTCAATAGCTGTTCTTTTTAGGGATACATTGAGCTTTGGATCTGTTCTTGTAACGTGCCTGGTTACCAATCCCATAGATTTTCTTTTAGCAGTATTCAATTTTGACTTATTTTCATCAACCCACTTTGACACCAGCATTAGCTCTTCCTGAAGCGAGCAATTTAACTCTGCTAGATTGTAAGATGATAAATTAATGCCGGTGTCATCAGCATACATTGCCATATATGCTTTTTTCAGTAAACTTGGTGTAGCAGCCCTTGAAATACAACAAATTAATGTGATAGAGTCTCTGACAGGTGCAGACCTTTTATTGATTCTTGGTCTTTAATTTTCTCTCTTTTTCAGGTGACTATAATGAGCAGGTTGAACATCTTTATGCATTAACACTATTTGCACTTGTTGGATTTATTTAAATAAATAAGGTTGTAAATAATGTTGTAAATAAGGTTGTCTATCTGGTTATCTAGGGACTACTATATTTATGATTCGTGAATTATTAATGTACTTATTCCTAAATTATTAAAGACGGGGCACCAGGTAGGTTTAACCCAGCAAATATATGTTTTCAGAGCTAACTCTATCAACAGCAGTCTGTACATACCAGGTAGAGTTGTCTAAAAGGTGATGTTCTTCACAATGAGTCAAATTCACTCAAATAAAAAACAAGGATTGATTCAGTTTAACTACTTTAATAACTAAAATTATCCACACAAAACAAACTGATTTCACTCTCAGCAAATTAAGTCTTCGCTAACAGCTAAGTTAAATGGCTAGGGTACATGCCACGTAAACAAACTACAAATATGGCGGACAAACTGATGTCATAAAGGCCACATGATTGGGAGCTTCCTGAACGTCTGTACGTCATAACACACATGCACACATAGAAACGACGTACGCACGTGAACGAGTGGGAATGCAGAGCGGTGGGGGTTTAATTACTTGGACAATTTACCTCGTGGTCGCTCTGAAACAAAGAGACCGCGTGGCTCTTACCACTGACCTAGCTTTTGGCTAACAAAAGCTCTGTTGAATGATTACAGATTGAACAAAGGGTTAAATGGTCCTGTTCGTCTCTCAAGAGCTCTCTGGTTTGTGGCTCAACTGGAATCAAAGCAAAATCTACACAAACACCATCAACACTGCTTGCTTACTAATAAAAGATAACACAGAAACATCAAACACAACACTTAGGGGAAAGTTTACAGAAGCATTAATTCATACATAAAGAAAAATCTAGATTTTCTCCACCAAGACTTTCAATCAAAACAACCGTCTTACTTTGAGAAGTCCCAAGGGATTGACGATGGAGTCAACCCTTTTAATTGCGATGGAAAAACGCAAGAAAAAAAAGAACAATTCAGTCGAATCATTGGATTGAAAAGAGGAAGGGACGAGCTTCTGATGGCCACTCAGAGCTCGGAGGTTTTTCTGTGGAAGACGGGGTTTTAGAATGGGCTGCTTGCATCCAGTACTAACACCAGAAGGGGAAAAAGAGCCCAGTCCCTCTTTTTTCTCACAGATGGAGAACTAACATGCATAGAAACAAAGTTCAGAGAGAAAAATCCCTTCCTCCTCACGGGATTTAAACTGCTCGGTTTTCCGCCTCGATTCCAACTGTCCGGGCAGATTGGAGAAGAGCTGCGGTGGGTTGGTCAGAGTGATGTTTCAACCAACCAACATGGAGGGACCTATCAGAGCTCAGCCCAAGTACTCACTTGCCCATGGGAAGAGAGACGTTGTAATCCGGCCAGGGGAAAAGTTTCCCTTTCAGAGTAACGTTTCGCTCTGATAATGGCTGGAAACCAGCACTTGGGATGCTGGCGTCATTTTATCATAGAACCCTTTCATATAATTTCATATATCCAGAGTCAGACACAACACACTGTAGCACCATAGCAGAGTGAAAACTACAGAAAAGGTGATAAAGGCACACTAAAGCATTTTCAAAAACAATCATACAAGGTTAAATTTAAATGGTAAACTTGAAACACAACATACATTGCTTCTCTTGCCAATGGATGCAAACCACTCCAAATAATTGGCCACTGACAAACAGTGCAGCTGGCTTGGAAGCTAAAAAAACACTATAGGCAACATCGAGTTCAAATAAATCTGCTTTTTTACTTCTTTAAGCTGTCTTTGAGCTGTTGCTTCAGACTTGACCAAACTAACTAATTACAGGTCTTCCTCTTGCTTATATACAAAACACTTAAGAGGCAGCTCCAGCACTGGCAAATTTAAAGGGACAGTAACCCAATTTCATTACACTTGGTAATTCATTAGTAAATATAGAGAAGCAGTCCTAAAAAAAACGTCCTTGCAGAATACCATATTTTTAAATGTTAAAATATGATAAAGTACCATTAAGTAGAAAATGTATAAAGTCCACTTGTTATCAGGGATGCAACGGTACCACTATTTTCAAACCAATGCGATGCTTGGATCTGAGTACTTGCTGAAACAGAGTACCAACACTGATATTTCTGCCACACACAAAAAATGTAATGAATTGGAGATGGGTTTTATTTCCTTCTGTGCTTGTTACTGTCAGGATCTGTCCCCTGTAATTGTCTCTCTGTGTTGTTATTAATCCCAGGTGTGTTTAGTTGCCTTGATTATTTCCCCAGTGTATATATATTTCCCTGTGCCCTTACGTTGCCGCTGGTTCATTGTCATCTTTTGCATCTACTGATGCATCAACTGTTTTACTTTTTGCGTGTTGTCTGCTCAACGTCTGCTTCGTCTCCCTCGTTGTCCTCTCATGCTGTCTTGAGCCTGTGTTTGGACAATTAATAAATAAAGATGAGCCATCGTCGCTATAACCGCTGCTCTGCGCCTGGGTCCTCCTTCAACCACCAAAACATGATAGTAACAACCAGCCTCCTGGACCCAGCAGAGCAGAAAGAGGAACCGTGTATGATGACCCTTCTTCATTGGTTTGCCTGGCAGGCAGCTAAAAACTCATCCCTAGCAAATGACTCACCTTTTTATGGATCGATTATTGGTTGGCCCCCCTCGTCCGCCCGGCGTAGGGCCTCACCGCCATGAGGTGAACAGCTTCTCCGCTCCTCAAGCCTCTAGCCGCCATCGATGCCCAAGGACTGCTCCTACCCCTCTCCAGGAGGGTCCGGTGACCATCTCATTTGTTCCCCAGCGGGCTTCTAAGAAGTGGGATCTTCCCCGCTCATGAGCTGCTTCTACTCCTCTCCAGAAGGGCTCAGTGAGCACTTTCCTGGGTCCCCAGAAGCCTGACGAACGCCAGGATCTCTCACGCTCACGGGCCACTCCTACTAATCTCCAGGTTGGCTCGGTGACCATCCTCCCTGGTTCCCAGACACCTGCTTCGGGCAAACTGTCTTCCAGCCTCCTTTGACGGAAAACAGCCCTCAGTCAGCCCTTCCCGCGAGCAGCCGTTTTTCTAGGACCGCCTCAGCAGCCTAGACGGCGCAACCAAGCCCCGGTCCCCGCGCCTAGGCATCCTAAAGTCACGGTCCCAGTGCCCCAGCCGGCTAAGGCATCTGCACTGTTGTCCCAGTTGGAGGAGAATGGGAAGGACCTTCTTTTTCAGCCAGCTGCCTCAGAGAAAATGAATGCTGGCTCGTCTAGTCAAGAAATAGCTGTTTTAACAGAAGTTCTGCTGGGAGCTACAGCAGCTGCTCTTCAGTCTTTTGCAAAAAAGGATTTTGAATCAGCAGAAACTGTTCCTGAGTTCCCAGTGAGCTTCCCTGTGCTCCCAGTGACTGCATCTGAGTTTCCAGTGACTGCAACTGAGTTTCCAGTGACTGCATCTGAGTTTGGAGTGAATGCATCCGAGTTCCCAGTTCTTCAGCCTCCTGTCTGCCCGTCAGACTTCCCAGAGCTTCAGCAGCCTGCATCGTCAGAGTTACCACTGCTTTGGCCTTCAGTCTGCACTCATGAGTTTCAAGTCTTCGCCGTGATTCAACCCAAAACTCCTGCTTCTACACAGCACAGGCGGCCGTCTGGTTTGCTGCTGAGCCTCAAGCTGCTTCAGCCCCATGGCTTTCCACCTGAGTTTCTGGTCTGGTTCCCGGGCCCCCACGGTCATCCAACTGAACTCTCCGTCTGGTTCCTAGGGCTCCAAGGTCAGCCCCCCCCCCAAGCTCCTCTTATAGAGGGTTTTTGTGTTTTTGAACTCTGTGTTTTTTGGACTCTGTGCCAGTTTCCTGGTTATTCCCACCTCCCGCCCGCACTTTACGTCTCCGCTGGTTCGTTGTCGCATTTTGCATCTACTGATTCGTCAACTGTGGTCTTTCTGCATGTTGTGGACTTAAAGTCTGTTTCTTCTCCCTCCTTGTCCTCACTAGCTGTCCTGAGCCTGTGTTTGGACAATTAATAAATGAAGATGAGCCATCGTTGCTCTAATGGTCGCTCTGCGCCTGGGTCCTTCTTCAACCACCAAAACATGACAGTTACAACAAATGATGGTGAATTACATGAAAAATATAACTAAAAATCACAAACCTAAAATTTCAAAGAAAGATTGTTTGTGAAATTATTGCAGAGTTCCCAGATTTTAAGTATCAGTTAACATACCAATACGAGTACATTATAATGGTATCAGTCCCAATATCCAATATCATTATCGGTGCATCCCTAGTTATTATTTCAGCCTGTGGATAAGTATACATGAGTAAGATCCATCTGAGGAAGTTCTCACCTATTCCAAATCTCTGTAAAACATCAAATAAATATTTCCATTCTATCCTGTGAAACTCCTTCTCCAAGTCTAATGACAGGGCCAACTGATCAGAAAATACAGAATATTAAGAAATCTTGTATTGTGGAAACCATAATGACCCTGTACAAACCCGCACTAATCTGGATCAACTAAGGGATGACCCCTTCAAGTCTTCTTGCTAAGATTTTACACAAGATTTTAAGTCATTATTTAGTAATGAAATTGCCCTTTACGATCCACAATGTAATGCAGATTTTCAGGATTTAAATAACAATGAAATAACAGTTTCATTTAGTGGTAGTGACCTCTTATCAAATTATTTTATAATCATATTAAATGTAGGCTGAATTAATTTGTTTTTAAAGATTTTATACATTTCACATGGGATTGAATCAGACCCAGATGCTTTCCCTCCTGTAGAGTTTGTTATGGCCTCTAATATTTCCTCCACATTTAAATTCTAACATGTCTAGAATTTCATTCCCCACAACACTGAACGAAAACATTGAACATTGAATTTTCTCCAGAAAATTTGACAAAATCTTGATCTCGGTATAGATTGGTTATAGATTGTAGGGTCCACTGATTACGTGTTGTTGACTTTGTGAATCTTAAAAGTGTATTTTGAGAGACAGAATTGCCTCATTTGTCTTCAGTTACATACGTTGAAAAGGTACAGATCTATGTATAAGTGTTATCACCCCTCTAGAGTTTGAACTAGTTGAGGCAAAAAACATCCTGTCGGGCCATCTTCTTTTAACTCAGATCACATCCATTCTTGTCAGATGAGTGTCCTAGATAAATATATATTACCTATAAATTGCTGGAATCTATTTATAACCTGTTTTAATTTAACAAATGTATCAAGACCTCTGACATTCCAAGTAGGAAAGTAAATATATGCCATTGCCCGAGCTAGTCTTCATTTATGAACTGACAGACAAAAACCAAGAAATTAAATGGCCCGTAGAAGGTGGAAAAACACAAAATAAAAACATGACAAAAATAAAAGAAACACATAACAAAAAGAAAACCAAAGAATAAACATTTAGGTGTATTTTTTCCTGACTTAAATACACTCACATGCTCATCAAAAAATACATCCGATGTAGTGCAGAACTTAGCCCAGCCATGGAACTGTGCCGATCCTCCTAAACGGATGTCCTAGGAGGTGCAGCATGCCAACAAACTGCTTGGAGCGCTCCTATTTCAAAATATTCACATTATAAAAATGACCAAAACCATGTTATCCAACGCAAAAGATTTTGTCATATCACAACAGAAGTACACGTGTAATTCAATTGTTCAATTGTTTAAATGACAATTTAAGTAAGGTACATTAAAAACTCATTTAAAAAACAGTCAATTGCTGGCAGCTACAGCTGCCAACCAAATACAGTAAAATTGAGGTAAAATACTGTAATTAAACTAAAATGCAAAATCATTTTTTAGAGTGAAATACTGTTACTTTACAGTTTTACCCCATGTTATTAAGGTCAAGCACTATACATGCAAGAATGTCAAAAGAATTAAAAGACGTGAAAAATGCGCCTATTTTCCATAATAAAGCTGTCCAGCTTGCTGAGATTAACCATTGCAGTCAACAAGGACTGTTGGCTGAGACAAAGCCTACATTTTGAGCTTTGGCAACACCTCTCATTTGCTCTAATACTTCGTCAATTTAATGACCATCCAGTGAATTTTAAGGTATGTACGTGCAACATGATTCGTTCAGTAACATGCAGACTCCCACTTATGCTGCTGTCCATGAGTCTAGTACCATCCTGTTTTGCGGTAGCATTATTGTCATTGCTTTGCTGATTAAAAGCTCCCCAGGCCTTGATAGTAGAGTTCATAAATAGAGTCTATATGCCTGTGTCTGTCATTAGCATTAATTTTCCTACACCGAGGCTGGGGATGGCTGAAAGTACAATCTTTTTACCTGTTCACCATAACTTTTGGTGTTCTGGCACATCACTTCCCCAGTCATGAGGCTCAATATCTAACTTTGGTGATCTTCTAGTACAGCCCCCAGTGCTTTGTTTCTCTTTATAAAATATAGCTGTATGATCTGTTGCTTTGACTGGAGCACACAATCCTCCCCAATTATGAGGGAGAAACGTGTATAATTTGTGTCCACATAGCCAGTACATCTCCTTCAGTGTATTAGTCCCATTAGCTGGAGGCAATTTTGTCCAGTAATAAGGAACAATTTCGTTAGCATATCTGCCAATTAATGAGGAGATAAGGTTTGAACAGTACAGGCCCCCCATGCGGTACTTGTTTCGTTTAGCACATCACATCCGGTTTTATCGCATGTGGCCTTTTGGTCTTTACTTACATCTGTTTCACTGCCCACATTAATATATATGTGTTACATCTATTATGGGACACTTTTGCCATAAGCCTGGTTCCTTGATGATAGAAACATGCTGGGAACTTTTCTGATGGATAGTGTACAATTCCTAGAGTTGGATCTCTGACTAATCAGCTTGTAAGTCGGGAGATGATAATACCATGTTCCGCACACTGGTTGGGGCGATGTGGAGCTATTTTGAGTAGGAACCGAGTAATTATAATAGAATCTGGTGCAGTAACCCCATGCTGAAAATTGAGCTACACACAAGGACTTATTGTGGTGGATAGGAATTACTGTTAAGGTTGGTTGGTGGGAGGCCTTTGGCATGAGGGAGCACACATAGCATCCTGCACGGTTTTGTTTTCTGACTAGAGGTTCAACATAGTTATACCAATGATTTAGATGATAGCCATGCAAGGGGTTACCATCTTTTATGCCCAGATGTGGATCTGATACCCATCTTTTAGTTCTGATTTGAGCATGATGTTCAGTTAGATTGTTATTTTTACTGCCGCTCTGACGAAGGGGGAAGCCTTGGTAAGGCCATTCACAATGAAAGAGGAGAATTAGATTGCAGCTGACCACACACAATGCTCCTTATACTAGCATAATCTTCCAGTTTCCCCAGGGTGATACTCTCAAATCCATTTTTGGATTTTTAAAAGTTAAGTAGTAACTGTAACTATCCCCAAATATATACCCCCAAAACCAGTACCCACAAAATAATGAATAAATCCAGCCAAGTCAACATTTTGAAACTTTAACTTTGCTTAAAATGTGATTAAAATGAATAAATGATTAATAAACTAGCAATAGAAATTCAAGTGTAAAAATATTAATGAATAACTGAAATGGTAAAGTAAGTAATATCTTCAGCAAAATCCAGGATTAATAGTAGGTTTGGGGTTAAATTGACCACAAACCTCACTCTCATGCAAATCCTGTTTGATCCAATGAGTCATATAAGGATACCACCAAAAACAGAGATTCCTCTTCATCTGTCGGTAACCTAGATGAGCTAGGCCATGTGCTTCTTCAAAAATAGATGGTTTCATGCTGGCTTGGAGAACTAATCTACCATCTGGACTCCTCCAAAGGCCTTCTGAACATACAGCACCTCTGTTATTCCAGACTGACTTTTTTTGAGGTGCCGCTGCACTCTGAACTAGTTTCACTACCTTCTGAAACTGAGAGCCTTCTTCAGCCATGTCTGTAAGCACGTGGGAGCTGTATTTATAGCCTGCTGCTGGTTATAGCCTGCTGGTTAGGTTTGTATAGTTTGGGGTGTAATGACGCGAAAAGTTAGTCAGTCCAAGAAAAGAGAGCATGGATTTAACTGTCAGTGGTATAGGATGTTTTAAATGATCACAGACCACAGATTGCAGACTAATGAGATTCTGTCAGCCCAGTACCCTGGGCTGTCACTCTGCAACCCATTGTTGTCGGATTTAGACTCTTAATAAAAATGAGAGAGATTCCTTTAAACGCTTGGAGGTTTTAATATGATGCGAATTGATCATACAGGAGGACAGTAAAACACACACAGTAAAATGCAAAATGCTGACCTGTCTCAGATTTATGAAAACAAGTATTTATTAAGTTTAGCAACCTTGCCCCTATATATTCTATAGACAAAACACTTCTCTCAGGGTGAGAATTCGAGACTTGAAGGTACCTGGCTCCTTAACTTGGAAACTTTGGCATATATTAAGAGAGTCCATTCAGACGAATGACCACCATGGAGATGCAGATGTAGGTCCTTGAATTATCAAAACATTATGACAATGGCTTGGGTTAAAGCGTCACACAATAAGACAAACTTTCAAACTAAAAGTATACAAGAAGTCTCACAATTTCTCAGGCAATAAGGTATCCTCAGACCTTGGTTCCCATTTCTAGAAGACGAATCACAATATAAAAATTTCTACCACAATCTCCCTCCTTTTTATCAAATCTCAATGATAAATCAAAATAAACAGGAAAACAATAATTCACTTTTTTTCAATTAACTTTTATTTATATAGCGCCAATTCACAACAAATGTAATCTCAACGCACTATACGACAAAAGTCGTTACAATACATACACAAACATTCCAATCAGTTAAAAGTTTTATATGTAAGGGAATCCCAGTAGATTACGATGAGTCATTGACGTGAGGTTGTGCCCGGATCATGTAGACTCCAACCTCAGCAATCCCTCATACTGAGCAAGCATGTAGCAACATTGGAGAGGAAGAAACCTCTGGCAGAACCTGGCTCAGTACAAGTGGTCATCTGCTACGACCGTCTGGGGTCTGAGAAGACAGAGAAGAGACAACATGAAGGATGCTCGGTCACTTTGAGCATGATCTAGACCAATGTTCACCATCCAATCACAATAACAGCAGAAAAAATATATCTGGAGAGTGGTAGAAGAAAAGGTAAAAGAGAGAAGAAAAGTAATCAGTCTGTCCTTGAACAGTCTAAGCCTATAGCATCATAACTACAAATATCAATAACAATAACTAAACTAAGAGACAGGCAGTATTCAAAAAGAAAGACAATAAACAGTGGTTCAAATTATCTCAATCACTACATATCACATTGAATCATCTTCTAACAGAAATTATCTAATCTAAACATCTTTTCCAATGCACTGCATCTGAATTTCGAACGGCGTCCCAAATAAAAAAATCCTGCGGCGGCCTAAGATAAGCAACCTCCAACCTATGGGTCATGGTATTTGAATCTCTTCACGACACAGCAGGCAAAAATTTTGAGATGGTCCCTAGCTCCTTAGTTGGCGCTCCTGTTCGGTTCCTCATTAGTCAGGATGTCTAAACATAACTGCAAAACAAAGAAAAAGGGCACAATATTAAGCAGTAACAATCCAGTATTCAATACAAATTAAAAATTCTAAATATAAATTGAAACATGTGCTCTTCCCTTAAATGAGTCAGGGATCCACAGTGTGAACCTCAAAATCAAGATCGTCAGTTACTCTTTGCTCAGCACCACAGTGACCCTTTAAAGAGGATACACAAAGAAAACAAATCAGTAGTAATCAACCATAACAATGAAACATTCAAAAAATGAACAAAAAATAGAATAAAAACTAACAAAAATTTCTAATAAAATATCTTACTTCAATAATGACTATGTATTTTTCATAAATCATAACACTAAAAATCCATCATCTAAAAATCTGTCATCCCCCTTTTCATTCTTAATCACACAAATGATGAAAATCAAAAAAGAAAAAACAAAAACAATCAAAATTTATCTTAATGAAATTTTAAAAAATCACTGCAAATGAACTTGATTTGAATAAATGAAATGGAATAATGAATGAATAATAAAAACACAGAAAAATTGAAGAAAAATGTTTAAAAAAATAAAAAATGAAAATAAATGAAAAATAAGGGGAAAAACAAATAAAGTAAATGAAAAATCAAATCAAACCCCTCTTTTCTGTCACTGTCATCCCTGGAATGAGAATGCTAAACTCCCGTGGAAAAAAACACAAGACATTAGTCACAGGGAAAAACATGAACCTAAGTCACAAAGTATTTTAAATGAAGTCGTTATACACCTGTAAGTTAATTACTCATATAATTCAGGGTCATCAAGCAAGTCCATGCCAATTTCATCTCCATACAGCTCTTCTCTTCCATCTCCATCTTGTTGGATCGAGTCTGCATCAGGCCCGTTGGTGCCCTCTGTATCAATCCAGCTCAGGTGACCTCTCGTCCCTGCTACAGAGTCCAAACGACGCCCCCTAACAAGAAATAAAACACAAACAGTATAAATGTCTCAGTCTTTTTTGGTCTGGAGCCCCAGAGCTTTGAAGAATGTGTCATCTTTTCCATTTCTTCATGTGTGATGATTAGATGAATGATGAAAAGAAAGTATCCAAACACAGTTATAAAAGTCAAGTTTTTGTTTCAGAGTTTACTTCTCTTAGTTTTTCTACTTCAGCAGTGGTAGGCTTGTCCAGAATAGGTCCCGTCACTCTCTTGCAATGACTGGCATGCACCCAAGTTGCTCTCTCAGCGACTTTGCGGGGGTAAAGGTTACAAGCAGAACCTGGTACAGTCCCTGCCAATGCTTGGACTTCTAGTGTCACCTTCTCAGCTCCTTAATTAGAACCCGGTCTCCAGGTCTGATTGGATGAAGCTAGCATCTTCACAGAGGTCTGTAGAGAGATGCGGCTTTGCAGGTGGGTTTAACCCCACCGCAGAAGGAACTCTTTTTCTCATCCTCATATAAAACAAAGACAAAGGCAAAGCTTTGAAGCAAGACAGTCCTATTTCCTCACAACACTTAGAAATGTTCGCCTTAAGTATCCCATTCTCTCGTACAACAGCGCCCCCGAATGCGGGTGGTACGCGCAATGTGTGGATAATTTCACCCCCAAAAACTCACCAATCTCTTCAAGAGCCTTGCCCACAAAAATCTGCCATTGTCACTGGAAATTCTGTCTCGGATCCCCAATCTTGGAATAATGTCTCCCAACAAAGCTTTCACTACTGCAGCAGTGTCAGCATTTTTAGCAGGGAACGCTTCTGTCCATTTTGAAAACATGTCAACGATCACTAAACAATATTTTTTACCTTCAGCAGTTTCAAGTTCGATGAAGTCCATTATTAGATGTTCAAAAGATCTCCGAGGAGCCAGATGACCAGCAGGTTGAATGGATACTGCTTGACCTGCATTATTGGTGGCACAAATCATGCATGAATGACAATATTTCTCAGCAAAAGAGGTGAAACCTTTTGTGACCCAATGTGTAGCAACAAGATCACACATTCCAGTTTTGGAACAATGATCCAGCCCATGACTGAGTTTTGCAAAAACTGGGAAAAATATTTATGTAGACAAGGCTTCCTTTAAACAGAAACCCACACACCTTCTTCTTTTGTACAACCTGCCTTTTTCTGTGCTTCTATCTTAGAAGAGGTGGCAAAACTCTGTACAGCATGCAAATCATGCACGTGAAGTGGTTCTCCTGCTTGCTCCATAACAGCACAGGTAGTCATCGGTGGGTGAGTTGCGGCTGCTTTAGCAGCTGCATCAGCCCTGGCGTTCCCAATGGATTCTGCGTCCCTGGACATGGTGTGTGCTGCACACTTTACTACTGCAATCTTTGAGGGCAGCAGAATCGCCTCCAGCACGTCAGCAACTTATGTTGCATTCAAAATAGGCTTACTATCAGACTTCAAGAATCTTCTGTCTCCACAAAGCATCAAAATGGTGGACCACACCCAATGCATAGCTGCTGTCACTATAAATGGTAGCTGCTTTATCTTTAGCCAGCTCAGAAGCAACGCATTCAGTTCTGCGGCCATCACAGAGAAATGAGATGGAACGCTTCCTGCAGACCAAGTACAATGATCAGAGCAAACAGAATAGCCCACTCTATTTTTCCCCCATGAGTCTCTGAAAGATAATCCAACAAGACAGAAGTGTACCTGAGCCATCTAGCCACTGACAAGTGTGAAGTCCTCTGCTCCAACACAATTATGGCAATATTGTGGGGTATAAACACAGTTAGTGGACAATACATTACAATGTCCCTCAAAACTAAAGCTGCTTTTTCTGCTGCAGCGACAGCTCTCAGACAACCTTGAAGACCAGCAGCAACAGGATCAAGTTTTGCAGAGTAATAAGCTACAGGTTGCTTCAACCCACCATGATTTTGAAGGAGAACAGACGTCATGCAACCGTTCTTTTCATCAACCATCTGAAAAAATGGTTTATCTGTGTCTGGCAAAGCCAGAACGGGAGGGCTTTGCAGAGCTTTTTTCAGCAGGGGTACAACCCTTCATTAATCCTACATCATACGATTTTCTTCGCCCACAAATCAGTCGGAATCTCTGAGCAAAAGAGGCATTTCGGTGCCATCTGTCGCAACTTCATCATGTAAAAAAAACGTGTGAAAGGACCTCCGCATGGTCCTCAGTTAAATGGATCACCATGGTGACATGCACAGTTGAAATCAGTGAACGCTTGTAAAGTTTTGCAGATCTGGAGTTCGTTTCCTTTACCAGTAATTGATGGCAGGCCCTTGAATGCTTCGTCCCAGTCCTTGTCGCTCCAGTCGCGGTAGACGAGAGTCCTCTCAGTCCCCCCTGCCACTTCACACATTTGGTAAGTCGAAGCAACATTTCCAATTTCATCTGTAGTGTCGCTCACCTCACAATTATTGCATGCTTTCGAACTCCTTGTCCTCATTGCCGGTGGAGAAGATGGCGGCTGAGGAGGCGGTTTCTTCAGGCGTTGATCAGCCTTGCGATTGGCTGGTTTGGCAGTCTCTTCCGCTGGTTCCTCCATTTGTGGGTCAGGCTACCACCCTTCTTTGGGCTCTGCTCCTATTTTTCTTTTCCACGATTCATCCAATATATGCTTCAGACGTCCCACGTAATGTAAAGCTCTCTGCCGAGAAGGGCTCCCTGGATCGGCTTCAGCTTCCTGCTTCTTTGTCCTCTGAAGCTCTGCCTTTGCTGGGGTCTCTCCACGTACCATCGACTCCTCATCACTGGGGCCCGCTTCTGCTTGTTCGCAATAGGCTGCTCCTCCCATCCGTTCTGGCGTAGCTGTCGCCCGTTGGCTCTGAATCAGCGGAGCGGAATCCAAGTCATAGTCTGGATTGGTCAACCTCAAAACCTGTAGATATTGTAAAGCTTACTTCCTGTCTGACCAACTGTAGTTGTAACCCTCTTTAGCCAGCAGATGGAGCCCTCTAATAGTAGCTTCTGTGCACGCCTCAGCAGTAGGTGCTGCAATGAACAGATCATCAGCTTATTTATTTACACAGTAAAGTGGGAGTTGAACTTTGCTAAGGGACTATTTAGTACCTGATTAAATATTCCAGGGGATAGAGCAAAACCTTGTGGTAGACCTTTCTCCCCTGAATGTAAATGAGAAAACATCTCTCACAGCAACGTGCGGTGGTAGACACAAAAAGGCATAAGCTAACTCAATACATTTGAACCATTTTAGGTCAAGTGTGTTTTAAGGGCCTGGTTTATGGTGCTCAGATCATGGGCCATCCTGTATTTTCCAGGTCCTTGTTTCTCTACTGGAAAAATAGGGCTGTTATATGGAGAGCTGGAGGGTTATAGCACACCTGCAGCTTTGAGACCTGCTATGTCAGCAATGCCTTCTTCTGCTTGTGGTTTGTGTGGATACAGTGAGCGCCAGATAGGATCTGTGTTCAACTCAAATGTTATGGGTTTACTGTTTACTAGACCAACAACAGTTGTTCCAGAAGACCACAATGTTTCTGGTTCCCTTAGCACTTTAACAGCTGCTGCATGGTCAGTTTTTCGTCTGCCATAGTTTCTGGAGATGTGGAGGTGTTCAAAGATGGAGCTATCAGTAACTTCATTGTTGATTTTATACATTTTGGTAAATGGAGAGAAGGAAAGATTAGGCAGCTGACTAGGAACCTAGTCAGAGAGGGAAGCTCCTCTGTTTACCATTGGACCTTAGTCCTTCACTCGGTGCTTTGGCTGTAACAGTAAGGAGACATGAAGAACCACCTCACTTTCCACTATGCACCATTTAAGTTGCTCAGGTGTCAGCTGTGTTAAGAGTGCTACTCCTTCAGGTCTCACGTAGCGTGGTTCAGATGTAATAGGCCAAAAATGGCCTTCTAAATGCTTCTCAAATTGTTCCTGGTACAAAGTAAGATCACCACGTTCATAGAGGAGTAACATGAAGCGGATTAGAAGGAGGCACATAAGGATGAAGTTTAAGTAACCAGGGTTTCCAGCTCTGGAGAAAAGCACGGGAGGTTCCTGGTTGTTCAGGTGGAGATGTGAGACGTTCCCAGAAGATGTTTGCAACTTGGGTTGTATCATCTTTCAGCATGAACTGTCCATGAACATTGCCACAGGTATGTGTTTGTCCATCAGGGAGCGACACAATAAGTCTATCTGGTGAGCACAATATTCTTGCACCTAATTTCACAAGCAGGTCACACCCAAGGAGGTTTGCGGGCATGGTTGATGCAATAACAAAGGGATGTGTCATAGTCTGTTTTCCAACCGCCACCTCTAGGGGTTGGGTCACAGGTAGAATCATTGGAGCCCCCGAAAATCCCACCACTGAAACCATGTCCCCTGATAAAGCAGTATGTGGAGGTGTTTTATCCAGTGTGCCAAAAGTAACACCAGTAAGAAATGACAGGGGGAGTCCAGAAGCGTTCATTATGAACAGTGGTCCCCACGTACCACTCTCGTCTTGGATTTTCTGTGGTCAATTTCGTTATGATGGCCATAGTGGGCAGGATTAAATGGTGGTTGCTGGCCATTATGTCGGGCACCACCTCTGCATTGGAGTTGTTGCCCCGCCCCTGAACATTCTCTCCCCCAGTGTCTGGTTTTTTCACAGGAGAAACATTGGTCCCCCTTGCTCTCCCTCATCCCTTCATCCTTCTACCCCCATAACCAATTCTGCAACCACCCCTCCAGGGACGTGCCTGGTAATTTTGGACTGGAATCTGTGAATAAACTGGACCTGCATGGTCTGAGGTGGAGTGGGAGTAGGGGGGTATGTGCTGAGCTCTCTGCAACCATCTGTTTAGATTTCTTTGTATTTTTTTAACTCAGTTATTTTACCTTGGGCATATTTTAAATATACACTACCGTTCAAAAGTTTGGGGTCACCCAAACAATTTTGTGTTTTCCATGAAAAGTCACACTTATTCACCACCATATGTTGTGAAATGAATAAAAAATTGAGTCAAGACATTGACAAGGTTAGAAATAATGATTTTTATTTGAAATAAGATTGTTTTTACATCAAACTTTGCTTTCATCAAAGAATCCTCCATTTGCAGCAATTACAGCATTGCAGACCTTTGGCATTCTAGCTGTTAATTTGTTGAGGTAATCTGGAGAAATTGCACCCCACGCTTCTAGAAGCAGCTCCCACAATTTGGATTGGTTGGATGGGCACTTCTTGCGTACCATACGGTCAAGCTGCTCCCACAACAGCTCAACGGGGTTCAAATCTGGTGACTGCGCTGGCCACTCCATTACCGATAGAATACCAGCTGCCTGCTTCTTCTCTAAATAGTTCTTGCACAATTTCGAGGTGTGTTTTGGGTCATTGTCCTGTTGTAGGATGAAATTGGCTCCAATCAAGCGCTGTCCACTGGGTATGGCATGGCGTTGCAAAATGGAGTGATAGCCTTCCTTATTCAGAATCCCTTTTACCCTGTACAAATCTCCCACCTTACCAGCACCAAAGCAACCCCAGACCATCACATTACCTCCACCATGCTTAACAGATGGCGTCAGGCATTCTTCCAGCATCTTTTCAGTTGTTCTGCGTCTCACAAACGTTCTTCTTTGTGATCCAAACACCTCAAACTTGGATTCATCCGTCCACAGCACTTTTTTCCAGTCTTCCTCTGTCCAATGTCTGTGTTCTTTTGCCCATCTTAATCTTTTTCTTTTATTGGCCAGTCTCAGATATGGCTTTTTCTTTGCCACTCTGCCCTGAAGCCCAGAATCCCGCAGCCGCCTCTTCACTGTAGATGTTGACACTGGTGTTTTGCCGGTACTATTTAATGAAGATGCCAGTTGGGGACCTGTGAGGCGTCTGTTTTTCTCTTTTTCTACTCTGGTTAGAGCCTGTTTCCTACACACCGTTGTAGGAAATCTTCAATTTCTTAGCAATTTCTCGCATGGAATAGCCTTCATTTCTAAGAACAAGAATAGACTGTCGAGTTTCAGATGAAAGTTCTCTTTTTCTGGCCATTTTGAGCGTTTAATTGACCCCACAAATGTGATGCTCCAGAAACTCAATCTGCTCAAAGGAAGGTCAGTTTTGTAGCTTCTGTACCGAGCTAAACTGTTTTCAGATGTGTGAACATGATTGCACAAGGGTTTTCTAATCATCAATTAGCCTTCTGAGCCAATGAGCAAACACATTGTACCATTAGAACACTGGAGTGATAGTTGCTGGAAATGGGCCTCTATACACCTATGTAGATATTGCACCAAAAACCAGACATTTGCAGCTAGAATAGTCATTTACCACATTAGCAATGTATAGCATGTGTTTCTTTAAAGTTAAGACTAGTTTAAAGTTATCTTCATTGAAAAGTACAGTGCTTTTCCTTCAAAAATAAGGACATTTCAATGTGACCCCAAACTTTTGAACGGTAGTGTAACTTTAACAATTCAGTCTACATCTTAGCTTTCTCCTCATCCCCCTTTCTCCTTTGATCACCCTCCTTCTGCAAATGATGTATGAGGTGTTGTCCCTACCTGGCCTGCTTTGCACCTGGCAGGTCTGGATTATTTTCCCTTTTTTGTTGAATTGATTCTGGGACCCCAGCCAATACTGCTTCTCTGAACCAATTTCTGTCGGTGCCTTGTGCATTTGGATACTCTCCAGGCTGTCCGATCCACTTATCTTTACTCTGTGAAATATAATCAGTAGGCCCTACATCAGATTTACACACAAACTTGGGTACGTTAGAAGCCTGAGTTCCAGGATAATGTTCTATCAACCATTGGGCATTACCTTCAATATGATCTGTTAGAAGCTCTCAATCTTCTCGTTTTGTGTTTGCTTTTCTGTTTTCAGATTATGGATATCTGTGATAGTCAGGGCCATCCATGTGCCCTAGAGCTAATGTTTGTCCTGCTGTTAGTTGATATAGTTTAAGCCACAAATTAACTCTCAGATAAAGAGGGAAAGGCAACTGCTGCTGAGTTCTGGTATTCACAGCAAGGCAATCCACTGACTGCAGGGAAGTTGAAGCTCCTTCACTTCCCTCACTTTCCTTTAGGACTCAAAAAACCCTGCAGGGCTTCTTTAGCTTCACATGACAGTTATCTTTGTTGGAGGTTGCCTGTGAACAAGTGGTTTATATTCTGAGCAGAGAAAGACACAATTGAAATCTGATAGTCCCAGTCGAGGTCTTGGTTTGGACATATAGGCATTCCTTTACATTTGCATAATTCAATTCACTTTTATTTTTATAGCGCCAATTCACAACACGTCATCTCAAGGCACTTACAGAAAAAGTCATTTCAATACAATTATACAAACATTTCATTCAGTTAAAAGTTTTCTATGTAAGGGAATCCCAGTAGATTGCGATGACTCATCGACGTGAGGTTGTGCCCGGATCATGCAGACTCCAACCACAGCAATCCCTCATACTGAGCAAGCATGTAGCGACGGTGGAGAGGAAAAACTCCCCTTTAACAGGAAGAAACCTCTGGCAGAACCTGGCGTAGTACAATCGGTCATCTGCCACGACCGTCTGGGGGTCTGAGAAGAGAGAGAAGAGACAGCATGGAGGATGCTCGGTGACTTTGAGCATCATCTGGAGCGATGTTCCCCATCCAGCAGGGGGCATTATAGTTGAGCAGGGTACCAGACCATGTGGAGTTTCTATGGGGAGAAAGATAATAAGAGAAAACTGGGTTAACAATCACAATAACAGCAGAAAAAATATATCTGGAGAGTAGAAGGAGAGAAAAGTAGAAGAGAGAAGAAACGTGGTCAGTCTGTCCTCCAACAGTGTAAACCTATGGCAGCATAACTAAAAAATAGCTCAGGATAACCTAAGCCACTAACTATAATTTTTATCCAAAAGGAAGGTTTTAAGCTTAGTCTTGAAAACAGAGTATCTGCCTCACGGACTAAAACTGGAAGCTGGTTCCACAGGAGAGCAGCCTGATAACTAAAAGATCTGCCTCCCACTCTACTTTTAGAAATCCTAGGAACTACCAGTAAACCTGCATTCTGATAATGAAGTGCTCTGTTAGGAACATATGGAACAATCAGATCTCTGATGTATGTTGGAGCTTGAATGTCAAGGGCTTTATAAGTAAGGAGGAGGATTTTAAACTGTATCAAGGATTTAACAGGGAGCCAGTGGAGAGAACCCAAAACAGGAGAAATGTGATCTCTCTTTTTAATATTCATCAGAACTCTTGCTGCAGCATTTTGGATTAACTGAAGGGTTTTATTTGCATTTTGTGGATTACTTATGTCTAATAAGGGATTTAAATGTCATGTCTTGGTCGAACGTTACACCGAGGTTCTTTATATTATTACCAGAGGCCAAATTAATGCCATCCAGATGAAGTGATTGATTTAGCACTCTCATTTTTAAAGGTTCTGGTCCAAAGACAACAACTTCTGTCTTGTCTGAATTTAAAAGTGGAAAATTTCAGAGTCATCCAGGTTTTTTGTTTCTTTGAGACATGCTTGTAATCTACCTAATTGGTTTCATCAGCTTTTATGGATAAATATAATTGTGTATCATCAGCATAACTGTGGAAATTCATTCCATGTAATCTAATTATTTTACCAATTGGAAGCATATATATAGTAAAGAGAATCGGTCCAATCACAGAACCCTGTGGTACTCCACAAGTAACCCTTGAGTGTGAAGATTTATCATTTACATGAACAAACTGGAATCTGTTAGACAGATGTGATTTAAACCAGCCTAGTGCGGTTCCCTTGATCCCTACAACATGTTTAAGCCTTTTTAAGATGATATTATGATCAACTGTGTCAAAATCAGCACTGAGATATAACAAGACCAGAACAGTCACAAATCCATTATCTGAGGCCATTAACTCTTTAAGCACCCTGGTCGCAATATTGCGACAGGCAATATTGCTACCTTTAACGAGGCACAGCCGCAGATATGACCGCTAATTTAATTACTACTTTACATCAGGAGTAGACGGACATGTGTAACTTTAATTTAAGCCACATTTTTGGGTGTTTTACCGTGGAAACTTCTGGAGTAAATCAGCTTTTTGTGCAGCTCTGCGAGTGAGAAAGACAGCATGCAGCTGCTGCAGTGACAGCATAGAGAGAGCGAGATTTAGAAAGATAAAACTTATGATGCCGAGATATCTGAGTTCCCAACCGGGAAGTATTGGCTTATTCAGATTCTGAAGAGGAATCCTTAGCTTACCCTCTGATCAAGATATTCAGTTGTCAAGGGAGAAAGAAAGCTAAACTCAAACAGCACACAGCAGCAGCAGCTGGTCTCGTTCCCCATGACGCTCCACAGCAGCAACAGGTGTTCGTCACGTTCTCCCACTGGGAGAAAGGTATGTGATCGGGTAGCAGGGTGGTCATAATACTGCTAATTGTGACAAAAGAAGCAGGAATGTAAAAATCTGTGGAAATAGCAGCAGACGCGGTGGAAAACAGACTCCTAATAAGCTGATAAACAACAGTACACTTCACTTTCCCGCTGCAAATGATGATGATGATGATGATGATGATGATGATGATGATGATGGGGAGGTATGAGGAAGAGTTTGATGAAGAGCATCAATAGTTGATCAGACAATTTGATAAGCCTGTTGGTTATTTTGGGGATGGATCTGTAAAATTCTGAGCCTAATAATTTCCTTTCTGTTGTTTTATTTAGTGGATAGACTAGTGGAGCCTCATAACAAGGGAAATAAACAAATATGTCCACCTGTTCTTGAAAAAAATGCCAATAAATACTAAAAATACATATGCAGTAAATCCACAGGACTATATATAAAAATTAAAATAATAATATTCAAAATAATGTAAGTTTTAAACTATATAAAAGATAAACGTCTGTAAAAGTATTCCAAACCAATATTGCCAATGCCTGATGATGTCATAATAAACAAATTAGATGTGTGAATTTGCTCCCATCACAAACTTTGGATCATGCTGAAGATTTTTCTCATTTACAGTATACCTTTATCTATAACCATATTAAAGCTAGAATTTTTAGAGTGATATCAAATTTAATATTGTATAGAAAGAAACCCGGCGCCTAAAGAGTTAAAATGTCATTAGTAACTTTTACCAGTGCTGTTTCAGTGCTGTGATGAGCTCTAAAATCTGAGTGAAGTTGTTGCTGTTTAGAAGCTCACATACTTGATTCGCAACTATTTTCTGAAGAATTTTGGATAAGAAAAGATGGTTAGATATTGGTCTTTAGTTAACTAAATCATCTTAATCTAGGGAGGGTTTCTTAGGTAAAGGTTTAAGTACATAAACCTTAAATTCCTGAGGCACATACTCATTTATCAAAGATACATTCTTCATGTCTAGAATAGGGCCAGTAACCAGAGGGAACACTTCCTTAAATAATTTGGCTGGTATTGGGTCTATTGGGTTTAGATGGAGCTAATATTTGTGATAATTCCGAAAGTTCGACAGAATCAAAACGGTACAGACATGGTTCCACAGTTCTCTCTGATACTGCCTCATTTACTGAAAGACAGTTAATAATGTTTGGCAGAATGACAATGATTTTATATTTTTATCCCATGTTTTTTCCCATTATTTATCACCCAGTGTTCCTACCTAATTCCAGTTGTGGGCATTGCTCACCCTCTACCAATTCTGGGAGGGTCAACTGCACTGAAGCTCAAGTCTCCTTCCTGCTTGAGGAGTGAGCAGGCCCTTCTTGTCACCTGAGGGGTCAGGTTTTCCCCAGCTGGACATAGCACGTGAATGGATCACGTTATTCCAGCCAGATCCTCACCAATCCTTCAGGCACCCCAGTCAGCCAGGAGGAGACAGTATGCAGCCCACAGCTGGTGCATGTTTTTTGTGGGATTAGCTCACATTAGCTACTCAAGGGAACCCAGGGAGAACATTCAAACTCCACACAGAAAGGCCCACCCATATAGGGTGTGGGTACTGATGATATGGAGGAACAAACACACCCTCCACAATGGTGCTCCACAATGATTTAATTTTTAAAATAATTTATTTTACTTATGAAGAATCCCATAAAGTCATCACTACTGAGAGAAGGGGGAATAGTTGGCTCAACAGAGCTATGACTCTGTCTAAGTTTGGTAACTGTATTAAAAAGAAACCTAGGATTGTTTTTATTTACCTCTATTAATGACAAGAAATATGCTGTTCTAGCTTGAGCGTTTTTATAAAGTAATATACTATTATATATACTTTAGGTTAGAAAGGAATCATTTAAGTGTGTAGAGTCTCATTTTCTCTCCAGTTTCCTAGTATTCTGCTTTAAAGTACGCAGCTCTGCACTAAACCGGGGAGCCAACCTCCTATGGCTGAATACCTTCTATTAATTCATCACACTCAATGTCATATGTCAGTACAATGTCTAAAGTGTGTTGACCAGAGTGTGTGGGTCCCTTCCCTTTTTGAGTAAAGCCAATTGAGTCTAAGATCAAATTAATAGCTGTAGTTAGGCTATCACTTTCAAAATCCCCTATTATAATTACCTGATCAGTGTTTAAAACTAAATCAGATAAAAAAAATCTGAAATCTGGTACAAGAATTGAGAGTAAGGGCCTGGTGGATGATAAAAAACCACAAACAAAAGAAGTTTTAATGTTTTGCAGCTTGGATGAGGAAAACTAAGGATTAGATGTCATTTAGATCTCATATGTCATTTAGATCTCACATTAAAGAAGTCTCTAGGATTTCCTTTTTTCACCTTAGGAATATTGCAAAAATTAGAACCATCCTGTCCAGGAATGATGCTGAAAAACTAGTCCATGCCTTTATTACTTCAAGACTGGATTACCTTAACTCTTTATTATCAGGTAGGCCACAGAAAACAATTAAAAGTCTTCAGTTAGTCCAAAATGCTGCTGCTAGGGTTCTGATGAATATTAAAAGAAGAGATCACATTTCCCCTGTTTTAGCTTCTCTTCACTGGCTCCCAGTAAAATCTAGAATATAATTCAAGATCATCCTTCTGACATATAAAGCTCTTAATAATCTAGCTCCATCATACTTAAGAGACCTGATTGTTCCATATGTTCCTAACAGGGCTGTTCGCTCTCAGACTGCAGGTTTACTGGTAGTTCCTAGGATTTCTAAAAGTAGAATGGGTGACAGATCTTTCAGCTATCAGGCTCCCCACCTATCGAACCAGCTCCCAGGGTTGGTTCGTGAAGCAGACAATTTGTATATCTTTAAAACTAGGCTTAAAACCTTCCTCTTTGACAAAGCTTACAGTTAGAGATATGTTAATAGGCAGTTAGAGAACGGTCAGACAGGTAGCTTGGAAGAGATAGGTTACTGTTAGTAGCCAGGTAGAGTGTCAAAAGCTAGGAAGGGATATTAAGAGGTAGAGTAGCTACGTAGAGATAGATTAATGTGAGCCAAGTAGAGAGTGTTAGTAGCTAGGTCTCCTAGTAGCTAGGAGACAGGTTAATGTCAGTAGTCAGGTAGAGTGTCAAAAGCTAGGAAGAGATAGGAAGAGGTAGGGTAGCTACGTAGAGATAGGTTAATGTAAGCCAGGTAGAAAGTGTTAGTAGCTAGGTCTCCTAGTAGCTAGGAGAAAGGTTAATGTTAGTAGCTATGCTGCTTTAGGCTAGGCTGTTGGAGGACATTATTAGGGTCTGTTCCTACTTTTTCTCCTACTTCTCCCCAACTGCATGATGTGCTGTCAATTCAAGCGTTAACCTGTTTTCTCTTAGTCTCTTCCTACAGTAGGTGCTCCTGACCCGCCCTGCTTGACGACCCTGACTAAGTTGGCATTGCAGTGATGGAAAGTTCTCCAAGTCCTGCAACAAACTTCTGCATCAGTTCTGTTGCTCCTTCTGTGTCACTGTTCCATGTCTCTGTTTTGTATTCTCCAAACCACAGACGGTCTCGGCAGATGACCGCTTGTGCTGAGCCTGGTTCTGCCGGAGGTTTCTTCCTGTTAAAAGGGAGTTTTTCCTTTCCACTGTCGCTTCGTGCTTGCTCAGTGTGAGGGGTTGCTGAGAATTACACAACGCAATCTTCTGTGGTTTTCTAATTTCTACATTAAACATTGTATCGTAATAACTCTTCTTGTAAAGTGCCTTGAGATGACATCTGTTGTGAAACGGCGCTATATAAATAAACTGAATTGAATTGAATCGATGTTCAAAAGAGTTGTAGTTAGTCTAGGGTGAATTTGCAAATCTAAATGAGAGATGCTTGCAACTCCTCCTCCTTGCCCAGTTCTTCTAGGAATGTGAAAAATTTTATAATTGGAATGAGTTGACTCATTTAGATTTACAAAATCCTCCTGCTGCAACCAGGTTTCTGATAGGCAACATAGATCAATTTTATTATCACATATCAAGTGATTTGCTAAAAAAGTATTTGATTAGAGGGACCGTATATTTAGTAAACCAAATCTAATTGTCCTATTTCCTTGTTTGGTCCGACTCGTACTTATTGTAATGAGATTTTCATATTTTGCTTTTGTCAGGTTAACTTTTAGTCTTAACTTTTATTTGATTTTGCCTGTGGGCAAGACACTGACTCAATAGGGTATTGAGTGGGTAACAGTACAGAAGCTGCAGAGCAGGTGGGTTAAACTATTACTCTGCTTCCTGGTCTGGACCCTGGTTTGTCAGTGTTTTGAAAGACTAATAAATCTGTCCAGATTCCTAGAAAAAATAGCTGCTCCATCCAAATTTGGATTGATGCCTACTCTCCGGATTAGACCAAGTTTTCCCCAAAAAGTTTTCCAATCCTCAATGTAGCCGATGTTGTCTGCTACAAACCACTCAGACAACCATCGGTGAAATGACAGCATACGGCTAAACATTCCAAAACAACGCAAGGAAATTTTATTTGTATAGCACACTTTCAACACAACGCAATTCAAGGTGTAAATAATTGAAGGAACAAATTTATGCAATTAAAACAGATAAAACACAATCAGGTAAACAAAACAAAACAAAAAGTGATCAGATAGAGCAATTTAAGATTCAAATGCAGCTCTGAGTAGTAGAGTTTTCATCTTTGATTTAAAAGAGCCTAGCTATTTAGCGTTTTTGCATTCGTCTGGAAGTTTATTCCACATTTGTGGAGCATAGAAGCTGAAAGCTGCCTCTCCCCGTTTAATTCTGATTCTAGGTATGATTAGTAGGCTAGAGTTGGAGGACCTGAGTGGTCTGCTGGGTTGATATAGTGACAGCATATCTTCAGTGTACTTTGGTGCTAAACCGTTCAATAATTTATAAACAAGTAGGAGTATTTTAAAGTCTGTTCTCTGAGCTACAGGGAGCCAGTGGAAGGACTTTAGAACTCGGGTGATGTGTTCTACTTTCCTGGTTCTAGTGAGAACACGAGCAGCAGCGTTCTGGATCAGCTGCAGCTGTCTAATGGATTTTTTAGGTAGACCTGTGAGGACGCTGTTGCAGTAATCGATCCGACCAAAGATAAACGCATGGATCACTTTTTCACGCTCCTCCTGTGACATCAGTCCTTTAATCCTAGAAATGTTCCTCAGGTGATAGAAAGCTGACCTTGTTATTGCCTTTATGTGACCTTGGAGGTTCAGGTCTGAGTCCATTATTACACCTAGATTACGAGCCTGATGAGTAGTTTTTCAGTTGTATTAGCTGAAGCTGTGTGCTGACTTTGGATCGTTCCTCCTTAGGTCCAAAAATAATTACTTCTGTTTTGTTTCTGTTTAGCTGGAGAAAGTTATGAGACATCCAGTCGTTGATTTGTTCAATGCATTCATTTAAGGTCTGGATATAATCAAAGTCACCTGGTGATAATGTAATGTATAGCTGTGTATCGTCTGCATAGTTATGGTAGGTAATCTGATTGGCTGCTATAATCTTAGTTAGTGTGTAAATGTGAGCATGTAAATATTGAACAGGAGGGGCCCCAGGATGGAGGCCTGGGGGACCCCACGTGTTTTCTGTTTTTTCTGATGAGAAATTTCCGATGCACACAAAGAACTTCCTATTTTTGAGGTAAGATTTTAATCATTTAAGAGCCGTACCAGTTAGTCCGACCCAGCTCTCTAATCATTCCAGTAATATTGTATGATCAACAGTGTCAAATGCTGCACTGAGGTCCAACATAACCAACACTGTAGTTTTCCCGCTGTCTGTATTTATGCGGATGTCATTGAAAACTTTGACGAGGGCAGTCTCAGTGCTGTGATGAGCACGGAAACCAGATTGAAAATGATCTAAGGAGTTGTTCGTTGTCAGGAATGTGTTGAATTGTTGAGATACAGCTTTTTCAATAACAGATTGATCTTCTAATTTCTAGAATCTTTTCAGTGAAAAAGTTGGCAAATTCACTACAGGCCCTAGTGGAGTGTAGCTCAGGAGCTGCTATCACTGGGGGATTGGTTAGTCTTTCAACTGTTGCGAATAAGGTCCGAGCCTCATTAATGTTTTTGTTAATGATTTCAAAGAAGAATGATTCCCTTCCAGTTTTCAAGGTTAAGTTATATTTGGTCAACCTGTTTTTGTAGATCTCATAGTGAACCTGGAGTTGAGTTTTCCTCCATTTTCTTTCGGCCTGACAGCACTCCCATTTTTCCGCTGCGCACTAGAGGATTGCTGGTCCATGGAGACTTGTATCTACCGGAGACTACTTTTACTTTAATTGGAGCAATGGTATTAATGATGTCTGAGACTTTAGAGAAAAAGTTATCTACCAGGTTGTTAACAGAGTGTGTGTTGGGTCTTGGGGGGGGGGGGGGGGGGGTGAGGTAGAGCAGTAAATTTGTTTAAAGATTTCAGCAGAGCTGTCAACAAAAGGTCATTTTCTTACTATGGTGTCATTTTGATTAGATAGTTTAGCCGGGATAATGCTTTCAAAGAAGTGGTCAGATAATGCAACATCCAACATGGAGATGTTAGAGAGTTTTAGTCCTTTGCTATTGATTAAGTCTAAGGTGTGACCTTGTTTGTGTGTCGGCTGTTTGACATGCTGGGTTAGACCAAAGCTTAGGAGAGTATCACTCAGTATTTCAGTCTGTCTATCCTGGGGGTTGTCAGTATGAATGTTCAGATCCCCAACAATAATTAGTTTGTCATATTCAATACATATTAAAAAAAGAAGGTCATTGAGATCGTTAAGAAAGTTTGAGCTCGCTTTGGGTGGTTTGTACATATTTATGACTAAGACCTTGTTCGGTTCTTTTATCTCTGTAGCAAGGTATTCGAAGGATTGAAATGTACCCATAATTATCTTTTTAAAGTTCAGTGTATTTTTAAAAATAGTTCCCAGACCGCCCCCCCTTCTTTGTTGCCTGTTTTCATTTAGAAAGCTGTAGTTAGGTGGTGTGGCTTTCATTCATTGGTAGTTTTTAAATCATTCTGACAGGCAATATTTATGAGATTTTACATGATGCGGAGCGGGGTTGCCTTTGTAATTTCTATTACTAATAATCACCGGAATGCTATTTTCTCGATAACCAGACTGGTGCTGGTTGACAAGTTTTCTTGGAGAAAAGTCTGGCAACCTGAAACATCACACATCAGTCATCTGCAATGGTGGGAGGGCAGAATCGTCGTGTCCAGTCGATCTGAGTGAGAACCTTGGGGTTAGCTGCGTTCCTTTAATAATCTGATCTTGTAGTTTTTTGCAGAATTCAATCGGTGAGCCTAGTTTTGCTGAGTCATCATTATCGTTCTCAGAGGTCTGTGATAGTCTGAATGCCCCGTCTCATGGTCTATTCTTATCAGCACGCTGAGCTGAGGCGCTGACCTTCGGGGAACTGTGAGAGATTGTAGGAGTCTCACAATCTGTAGGGATTGTGTGAAGCTGGAGGCGCCGGTGTCTGGCAGCTTATCTGTGGGAATTGAGGTGCTGACCTTGGGTGAGTTTTGAGCATTGCTGTTCAAATGTGCAAATATATTAGCAGCCAGCAGTTTAATACCAGCCTTAATGAGATAGCGTTTATTGTCTTTGAATAAGTGATTCGCCGACCTAAAGACATATCCGACAGAAGTTTCCAAAGATTTGGTTTTCATCCATTTGTGAAGAGATCTAATTCTAGAGAAACATTCGTCCTTACCTTCTGGAACTGGGCCAGAAATCCAGGTGTTTGAGATATTGAGTTGGCTCAACATTACCAGCAGTTGTGACACATCAGCTCTTAATAATTCACTCTGACGTACCGTGATGTCATAAGATCCAGCATGTATGATCAGTGAGTGAATTGCAGGCTGAAGAGCAAGAAATAAGGGGATTTATTCCATAATTTGTCTTATAGTGTTTTTTGGAAAGCAGTTAATGCTGATGTGATTACTTAGGAAGTGATGAATCCCACCTATGGAGCCGTCATGAATAATCAAAACCTTAGCTCGGGGGGTTAAATTAAAATGTGTACGCCCTTGTTCTTTATTTCTTTTTGCCTTTTTTCCATCCATAGCGGTATTCCCCAATTTCTCCTGCTGGCCTTGACCGGTCGGAGGGCTTGTGTCCTGCAGACAGTCTAAGGCTGTAAATCTGTTCTTTAAGGGAATTCCAGGGAGAGAGAGTAATGCCTGGAGCTTCCTCCTCTGCCTGTTGCGTCTCCTGGGGAATGGTGTCAAGGTATTTCCAGAGTTTCGTTTCTGAGGCGGCCAGTTCTCCTCGAAATCTGAGTTTGGCGTTTTGCCCGTTCCACGTCTCGGTGAGTGAACGGTACTTGTCGGTGCTCCCTTATTGAGGCTCGACCGAAGTACGGGGCTGTCAAATTTCAGTTGCTGTTGCTCCTTCGTCGCTATTGTCGTCTCATTGTTGTTTCCAGCATTGATGTCATAGTTTATCTCCAAACGGCGTAGTTTTTCTTCCATATTCCAGAGCTTTTCCTCCAGGGCATTCTGTCTTTGGAGTAGCTTATCAAAGTTCTCGGCTGATCAGTGTGCCATGTTCCTAATCCACAGTTTTTCACAGTCTTTTCATAGGTGTCCAGAAAAGGTTATCTGGTTTAGTAGGTAGCGGTGCACAAGTCTTTAGCTTAGTAAAACGCCATGATGTTTATCCACAGTCTTACAGAGGTCCTTTGGAAGCGATCCACTAAAAAAAGTTTATTTAATACTGTAGTTCCAGAAGCTCGGCACATAAGTTAAGAGGAAAACTGCAAAAAAACAAAAGTCTTCACCTAAATCTTAAGGGGAAAGTAAGACAAAATTTTGGATAGAACAGGAGAGATCAGGAGAGCTTAGAGAGAGCTGCTCCTCCTCCGGCAGCTAGGTCTTGTTTTCTCTTGTGGAGCAGCTGACAAAGTGTTGAGGGGTTGGAAGTGTAGAAGAGATTGAGGCATGATTAAAATCAACAGATATGCCACAAATGTATTGGAGTGCTGGGTCTTTAGTTTAGCGACAACAGAACTGATGACATCACAATCTGCAATAGGGTGGAATGTAAAAAAAAGCTACCAAAATCACACTGGTGAACTTTCTTGGTAAATAATGTAAACTTATTGCAGAAAGTTCAATATCTGGGCTGCACTTCACAGTATAATTTCCTGGATGACACTATTTTTTTGTTGACAAGCACTGCTACTCCACCTCCTTTTTTTCCCCACTCTTCTTCAGATCTGTGTCTGCTCTTACAGTCAGAAAGCCTGAAAGAGAGACGCTGGAGTTGGGGATACAATCCTGTAGCCACGTCTCAGTGAAGCACATAACACTGCATTCCCGATACTCAGGCTGAATCCTTGTCAGGGCTTGGAGTTCATCCATCTTGTTAGCAATTGATCTTACCTTGCCCATTATGATTGATGAAAGAGATGGATTGAATTTCTTCCTTCTGTGTCTCCTTTTTGCTCCTACGCTGCATCCACGCCTCCTTCTTCATAACTTGTCAGGGATTTTTGGCTTCAGTTGAGGTATTATTTCAGTCTTTCCAATGTTAATCAGCTGATCCCTGCTGTAAATCATTTTGTTTCCATGGTTACACATTATAACAAATGTTAAAAAAGTGAAAAATTAACAGCAACTTCACACCACAAAATACCATAAAGAATAAAGCTCCAAATCGTTTTTTCCAAAAGGGAAGTAATGTATGAAAAGACTAAACTTAATATGTAGCTAACAGAGCCATTCCAATATGCAGCCACCCAGAGAAGTGCAATTCTAGAATTTAAACCTAAACCTGTGAACACGTTCAACTTTTAAAGGTTGAGGAAATGTTTACACACCAAAAGCACCTCCGGTAGCCAACCTTCAATAAATTTGCATGCATCCAACCCCTGCATATCGTCAGGGATACCCATGATTCGAAAGTTGGAGCAGTGGCTCAGATTATCCAAGTCCTCCACCTTTAGCAGTAGCTTCTTATTCATAGGCCACATTTTCAGTTTGAACAGTGCTTATTCTATCCACAGTCGTAGTGACCCAAACTTGAATCGCCTTGAGCTCAGTCTGAAGTCCTTGTACCAAATTAAAAAGCCAGTCGAACCTTGATATGAAGTCATCTTTCTAAAGATACAGTGAGAACATAATGCTCAAGCACTGACAGTCTGCCAGCCATATCCTTTTAAGGCAGCCTGATGATTATTGCTTCCAGGTGTGCCAGCATGCATAGTTTGGCATAGCTGGCTTCACCCTCAGGAGATGGAAATTGGAGTGTTCTTATGCTCCCCCTGGTGGCTCTGCAGAAAATTGGAGAAAATAGGCTGAACAAAAGACAACCTGGAATCCTGACAAATGCAGCCTTCCAGTGCAAAGTCGCAAGTCAGGGTTAGGCAAGACAATGAATACTAATTATCTCACTGACGTAGAAGGGACAGGCTTTTTCTGACTAACTTTTTTGCTGTCTGTTTCCTTTCTTTCGCTAATCCAGCCATAGACGTTGGAGAAAATGTTCATGTGCAGCATATGAAACTCAAGGTCACCAATCATTTCAAAAAGAAAAATATTATTTAGTTTCTCAGTGAAAAAAAGGTTATTATTAAAATCACTAGACAAGGCTTCACAGTGACACAGTTGCTAGCACCATTTGTTTACAGCAAGAATATTCTTAGTTTGATGCCTTTAAAGTGCAAATACTTGCTCTAAACTGCTGGGGATAGGCCTCAGCAATAATAGTTGAATGTATGCATGGATGGTACTGGTAATTTCACAAAGACAGTAATAGTATTTTTGGGCATATGATTTTATAGTGGATAACAAAGTTGTTAATTTGAATGCAAATATAACCTTTTGGATGTTTTCATATACATAGTAAGTCTGGATGTACTTGTAGAGCACCAAGAGATGGAGCAGGTGTACTATCAGGGAATCTGCTGGCAGACAGTCACAGACACCAAGATGTGCACACGACCTCTGGGGCCCAACAGAAAGATTACCTTCACCGAGTGCTGCTGTCGCTTCGGAGAGGGCTGGGGAACGGACTGCGCCTTGTGTCCTGCCCGTCATTCAGGTACACAACAGTCACACACTGTTAAAGCTCTGTGGCAAATTTAGTTTCCTCCCTCCTTATGTAAGTAACTAACTATTTTGAGACATCAGATGGGTTTTCTTGTCTTTTCACATACAAAAGTGATGGAGCAGTAACACTGAAAGTTGCTTGTTTCTCATTTTTAAAAACTAACGTAAAGTTAAAATTAAGATCAAAGCTTTAATGTATAAAATTTGATTTTAGTATTAAAAACTAGTCACAGGATTGTGCAACCATACACCTCATTATTACCATATTTTTTCTCAGCAAAAGTCTTTCTTTCTTAATATGACATCTCCATAAACTTTTTTCCTTGATATTAAGAGGACTATGTATCCATGTGCAACATTCCTTTGGGTGAGAGGCGGCAGCCATATGGTCATGATGCCCTTGTTGCCGGGCCAGTTCATGAATATGAAGTGAGCCCAGACTATTTGACATCACCTGATGAACATCCTCTCCAAGACTTTTTTGAGTGTAAGTATTTAAAACCCCTTTTTTTAAGCCACACCTTTTTAAGACATACTTAATCAAAGATAACTTTTGGTAAAATGAAAAATTACCTGTACTTGTATAGCACTTTATTCAATTCAGTTTATTTATAAAGCACTAATTTACAAAATTCACATAATCTCAAAGCACTTTACAAGAAAAGTCATTTTAATTTAATCATACATACATTACAATTAATCTTTCAGTTGATTATTCCAATCAGTTTAAAAGTTTTCTATCTAAAGAAACCAAGCAGTTTGCAAGTCATTGGCTTGCAGCATTTACTCCTCCTGGATTAACATATAGCAACAGTAGACAGTCGATGGCATCGTGTTTTTGGCTTCACAGTAATTCCTTATACTGAGCATGTATTTAGTGACATTGGAAAGGAAAAACTCCCCTTTAACAGGAAGGAACAAGAGGAGAACTGATCTTAGAATACTTTTTAATTTTAAATAGAGTAAAATCTAAATAACGGAAGAAAGAAAACTTTCAGTTACTAGGAGCATCATCCCAGTCTGTCCTTCAGCAGTCTAAGGCTATAGCAGCATAACTACCAGAAATAGCTCAGGATAACCCAACCCACTATAACTTTAAACTTCGTCAAAATGGAAAGTTTAAATCTAAATTTAAATTATTATTGGGTTATTTCCTGTTGTCACTGTGGCATTTTATGAAGCTGATTAGGGTTCAGACTTTCTTGAATTGATCTAATTTCTCTATAATGAGGCCATTCTGTGAAATTCTAAGAGAAATGCATGTTAAAACATATCTTCTTTTGATGTACCATACATTTTGGGAATTGCTTGATGTTTTTCTTGGTGTGGTAAGGTCTCGCTAGCTTAGTGAGCTTAGCTTCATTTTTACTACATGGCTGCTCCTCCTGTCTCTCCTTCTGTCTTTCCATTTCTGTCCATTGTTCTTGCTTTCTGAATCAGATATTTAGTTACTACCTTTCTTCCTTTACTGATAATGGTACATATAGAGCGGTGCAATAGGGCCTCAAAACTATATTGTGATATAATACAAAGCAGGTGTCTGCAACTCCAGTCCTCGAGGTCTAGTGTCCTGCACCAAAAAGAGTGCAAATACATTAAAAAATGTTGTTCTTTTTCCAAAATAATGCTGCAAAATAATTCTCAAAACATAAAGATTAAGATAATTTTAATAAAATAAAATTGAATATTTATTAAAGTTGTCTGCTTTTCTGGTTGCATATTTATAGATTTAATATTGCACAAAAAGAAACAGGCACATATTTGAATTAAAAATGCTACAACTTTAACAGGTTTCTTTTACGTTAAATCAAAAATAAACTTTAAACTCAATATCTAGTCTGAAGAACCCTGAACGTCACTATCCTTGCATACCTTCAACTGAAGTTGGAAAAAACGTAGGAACCTTTCCCCTACCATTGTCTAAGTGAAGGACTCCTCTTATTATTGTTATGTCTGTAGAGTAGAGCAAATATATCTGGTAGAAAATGCTGGAAGCTGGGGCAAGCAGGCAGAAACACCCAGCTGTTAGAGGGAGAGAGGTGCCGGAAGAGGGGCTTTTGTACTTCTATGATAAATATTTTAATAATGCCAATAGAGACTGAATCATCCTTATCCTTATCTTTATCCCCATGGAATTTTGCCTTATCATAAATTTTTGTAGTTTTGGAGGCAAGGGTGTTGGAACTGGACGCCAGTAGGAAGCCGAAGCCCATTAGCCCACGAGGAGCCAACATGGAAAGAACCACTTAGAGATCCTTTAAAATAATCCACAAAGCTGGGACTTCAGGCTGGCTAGGTGACAGTACACAGGTGGCGTAGTTTTAGAACACAGCCCAAGAGTCACCAACAACTCGTCTGCATTGCAAAAAAATATTCCCTGCTCAGTGACACATCTGCTAAGAAGTCAACTGTGGCAATTGGAAACTATAGTCAGAAACATGGCATTAGAGATATCTTGACCATAGTCAAATGTTTTCCATGGGCTAGAACAGATGACATCCAATTCAACCTGCCAGCTAAGGATAAGCATAAATACAGTAAGATTTTAATTCACGCTGGTGGTAATATTAATAACACCTGGTTATGCCAGTTGTGAGGTCACTAAAATTAGTGGTGCTTTGGTATGTAAATTTCTCAAGACAAAATCTTCTGTTCAATAGGCAAGGCAATTTTATTTGTATAGCACACATTCAACACAAGGCAATTCAATGTACTTTACATGATCTGGTGGCAGAGAAACCAAATATATGATAAAAGTATGAAAATTAAAAACAGGGAAAGAATAACACAATAAAAGAAAGAAATTAGCATTTGATTAGGACAACAATTAGGAAAAGTATAAAAAACAAACAAATGAAAAAGGATGTAAGAAAATTTATAAAAGAAAATGTATGTAAAATTATAAAAATTAAGAACTGATGAAACACAAGAATCAAATAGAACATTTAGCAATAAAACTAATTAAAATATAACATTAGTCGTTGAAGCATAAAAGAAATTCAAATGAAATTCAAAATTGCATTTGGAAAAAAATGCATTAAACAATTGTCAAAAAATCTATATTCAAATATTACTCAAGAGCATCTCCAAACAGTAGAGTTTTAATTTTGAAGTCTATTCTCTGAGCTGGAAGGACATTAGAACTGGGGTGATGTGCTCTATTTTCGTGGTTCTCTTGAGTACATGAGCAGCAGTGTTCTGGATCAACTGCAGCTGTCTGATTGAATTTTTAAGTAGACCTGTGAGGCAGTAATCAGTCCGGCTATAGATGAATGCATGGATGAGTTTTTCAAGGTCCTTTTGTGATATTAGTCCTTTAATCCTAGAAATGTTCTTCAGGTAATAGAAGACTGACCTTATTATTGCCTTTATGTGACCCTGGAGGTTCAGGTCTGAGTCCATTATTACACCTAGATTATGTGCCCAACCAATAGTTTCTAGCTGGATTAACTGAAACTGTGTGCTGACTTTTGATCGTTCCTCTTTAAAATAACTACTTAAAGTTTGTTTCTATTCAGCTGGAGAAAGTTATGGGGCATCCAGCAATTGATTTTCTCAATGCATTTATTCATATCTTAGATCGGTATATAGTCACCTTGTGACATTGTGATGTATAGCTGAGTATCTGCGTAGTTGTGGTAGTTAATCTTATTGGTTGTCATAATCTGGTTTTGTGGAAGCATATAGATACTAAATAGAAGAGGCCCTAGGATGGAGCCTTGGGGGACCCCACACATTATTTCCTTTTCGCTGTGATGAAAAGTTTCCTACTGAAACAAAGAAATCCCTGTTCTTCAGGTAGGACTCAAACCAGTCAAGTACCATACCAGAGAGTTCGACCCAGCTCTACAGTCATTCCCAGAGTATTTTGTGGTCTACAGTGTCAAATGCTGCACCGACGTCCAACAGAGCTAACATTGTGGTTCTACCACAGTCTGTATTAATGCAAATATCATTGAAAACTTTGACGAGGGCAGTCTCAGTGCTGTGATGAGCACGGAAACCAGCTTGATAAGTATCAAACTGGGTGGCCATTGTTAGGAAACTATTTAATTGTTGAGACACAGCTTTTTCAAAAACCTTGCTGAAGAATGGGACATTAGAGATTGGCTTGTTGTTCTACATTAAAGTATTGTCCAGGTTGTTCTTCTTCAGTAGTGGCTAGATAACTGCTGTTTTTAAGTCCGGGGGGAAAACACCTGACAGGCAGGATGAGTTAACTATTTGAATCAGATCAGACTTAATGACAGGGACAACTTTCTTTTGAAAAGCTGTGGGTAAGACATCAAGGCAGCAAGATGAGGAGCTTAATTTCATAATGATTTCTTCAAGTTTTTTTTGGTTTAACTCATGGAATACAGAAATTTTCGCTATGTTGGTGTTGATTGAGGATGATATTGGTAGTGGGTTCTGCACTGAAGTATAGACATAACATCTGAATGTTAGAATAATTTCAGTTAAAAAGCATTCATTGCGGGTTCAGGTGGAGTTCAGTTCAGGAGCTAATGTCATTGGAGGATTAGTTAGTCTCTCAACTGTTGCAAACAAAGTCTGCACATTATTACTATTTCTTTTAATGATTTCAGAAAAGAATGATTCCCTTGCATCTTTCAAAGGTAGTTAGTAACTTACACTACATACCAGTGGATCCCTAGTCCAAGGAGACCTATTTATTATCAAAACTACTTTTAACTTTAGTGAGAGCAATGGTATCCATAATATTGTTTTTGTTTGGAAGTTTTCCACCTGCTTGTTTATAGAGGTGGAATTGGGGAATGAGGGGGGTGTGGTAGGAGAGTAGATTTGTTTAAAAGTTTCAACTTAACTGTTCCCTAGAAAACGCTGTTGTATATTAAACCCAGTTAACACTAATGCAGAGAAAATGACTGATTTCCAAACAATAAATCAATTGAGTTTTGCTGAAATTATTGAGAAACTAAGCTCCACTACCTGCTGCTTGGACATCAGACTGACAAGTTTTCTCAAAGTCCACCCAGTCATAAGGGCAGATCTGATCCAAATAGTTAACTCATCCCTCCAATCAGGTGTTTTCCCCCAAGCCTTAAAAACATCAGTTATCAAGCTAATACTAAAAAAGAAGAACCTAGAGAGCACATTAATGCAAAACTACAGACCAATCTCCAATCTCCCATTTATCGGTAAAATTATTGAAAAAGCTGTGTTCCAACAGTTAAACAGTTTCTTAACAATGAACAACTGCTTACATTTTTATCAGTCTGGCTTTCGTAGGCACCACAGCACAGAGAAAGCCCTTGTCAATGTTTTCTAAGTTCCTTAGAGTTCTGCTAATGTGCCATCATTTGATTCAGGTCAAATAAACCAGGGGAATAAGTAAGGCCTGCAGGACAGCAACCCTTGAGGACTGACTTTCTGCACCCCTGGTCCATACGATTCCACACAGCCTGGCTGAATGTGCTGTATTACCTGTGCCAGAAGCACTGGTGGTGCTGTGACACCCCCAGAGATAAAAAAAATGAACACTGAGCATGCTCAGTCAATCCAGTGGTAAACAAAACCAATCTAGCTTCCAATGAGAGCTTTATTGTCCATCATCTGTTGTCTCTGGTTCTCTGGATCCATTTTATGCTGCTGGTGATAGGCAGGGGACAGAAAAACAGAGTCTAGTATCCAGAATAAGGTCAGGATTCACTTTATTAGGACTGTAACACCGTACGGTGCCATGTTTTTTTCCTTTATCACAGAGTTGCTCAGGTAGATAGATGAATAGATAGATAACCTTTATTAATCCAGCAAGTGGGAAATTTGCAATGTTGCATCATAAAGTAGATAGACATAAAACTGCAAAAAGATTTTAGAAAGACAGTAGGAAACAATGCCATTAAAATAAGTAAATAATAGTAATTAAAAACCAAATAAAGAGCTGTCTGTGTTTTTAGCTTTTTGTGTCAGCAGACAACTGCTAGGGCGCTGTTGTAAATATGGCAATGGGTTGGCAATGTCATCCACTCCCAAAAAAAACTGAGATCCCATCATAACGGAGGCAACAGAGCTGTGGTTGTGAGATTTTTCCAGTCTGGGACCAGATTCCAAAATGATCGTGCATCGTGTCTTGAAATGCTGACCCCCTATGGATGAGGCACATACTCAATTAGGTATCTTTCCTGCTACACCTGGTTTCATCTATGTGTTGCCAGGGCCTTTAACACACAATATCTGGGGACTTTTCAATGTAACTGCTCACATGTTAGATAGTTAGGCCCAAGGATAGCCCGACATGGCTGTCGTGCAGGTTGTAAAATTAGAAAGTTTAAAACTGTTTGAAATTTTCGTTCCTGATGTCATTTGGATTAGCAGTTAAGTCTTCTACCATCTAACCTCAATGTAGTGAAAAATTGAATGTTGTAAGTTTTATGCACTAGTTTGTCCATCCATTAAGATCCAGTTGCAGTTTCAGGGGTACACTTTACACTGGAACTGTTAGAAACAAAATGTAAAAAAAAAAAATCCAGGAAATTATGTTATATGATTTTTAAAGAATGTATTTGTATAATGGTAACTAGCACCTACAAACAAGTAAGAATTCTGGCAACTACAGACCTCCTACTTTCTTTAAGAAGCTCTCCTGTCTGATACTAGTTAGCTGTATTGTTGGGTCCTGTTTAAACTCATCTGTATAAAAGACAACTGTCTTGATTATTGAACAGTGAGTAAACAGCCCAGAAATACACAAGGGGAACTTTTCAATGACCCTAAGAGAGCTGAGTCCATGGTAACAAAAGTCACAAGTAACACACTAACCGTCATAAATCCAAATACTGTAGCACTCAAGGTTAAGCCAGCTCATGTCCAGGGGTCTCATTTATAAAACATTGCGTAGAATCCCTACTAAAAGTGTACGTACGACTAAAACAAAAACTTTGCGTACGCCAAAACGATTTCTGATTTATAAAACCATGCCTACGCACAGGTGTAAGCAATTTCCTTTATAAATTACGGTCTTCTTGGAAGTTTGCGCACGTGAATTTGGCTCATATCCCGCCCTGAACACGCCCAAATCTGGCTATAAAAGGTCAATGCAAAGCAGGACATGAATATCGATGCATATGAAGAAGAGGGGAAATATGGCAACAACAAAAGAAAAACAAAAAGAGAAACTTTACGGAGATGTTGATTGAAGTGCTAGTGGGTGAAGTGTAGGCTAGAAGAGACATTCTATTTGGTGGACACAGCAGCGGTGTCACAAATAAATGGAAGAACTGTGAGGGCTCTGGGGCAGCATGTGGCGTCTGCAGTGCAGACTGTCAGCGCAACTGACAGCACGGTACCCGAAATAAAAATAAAAAAAAAGTGGTCGGACCTCAAAGTTGAGGGGGAAAAAAAAACACTTCCCACCGCCAGAGTGGGTTTGTTACTGGAGGGGGTACGTGTACACCCGAGCTGACACATTGCTACCTTAAATGAGGTAGCAATGGCCCAGCAGTAGCTAGCGCGGAGTCAACTAGGACAGGACCTAGCCGTCCTTCAACAGCTCCCGTGCAGCCGGGACCTCAAGCGAGCTGGGTGACGGTTCGTAGGAAGCCTAGCGCCAGACCCCAGTC